>CM062296.1:714689758-717089758 GCA_031216915.1 Pictodentalium vernedei
CCGAGAAAGAAAGTGTTGGCCGATTGAAAGTAAGGCAAGGGAGATCACTCTAAAAACTCCATTTTTTTCAAAGTCGACGGTGGAGAAGCGGATAAATATGATTGCACCACTGAAGCTCATCGTTGCCTGACTAAACATGGTTGAAATTTAGTGTTGTTTGACAAACCTTATGTATTATTTATTTATTTATTTATTTATTCATTTATTTATTTATTTATTTATTTATTTATTTATTTATTTATTGGTGTTTAAGGTCACATACTCATGCACAATGGCTAATCGTGACTGTAACAGTTTTACGGGTAGAGGAAGCCGGAGTACCCGGAGAGAACCACCGAGCATCGACGAGCAACTGCCAGCTGCTCAACATTCTAACTCTGTTCAAGCTCCGATCAAGCAGGGTTAAAGCGGTTGAAGACATGTGCACCATCGACGTGCAGTACGCCTTAGTACACGGCGTCATCGTGCCCCCGTGTAGGCAACCGGGATAAAGTGCCTTGCCCAAGGACACAACGCGGGTCGTCCCGGACGGGACAAACCTCATGACATGCTCAATAAAAATTAACATGAAAAATTTACTTATTCGCAACTGAAAACACTACAGTTTTCAACATGGTTGCTTCTGTTTTTCGTTACATACTTCACATTGGCATTCGTTGAAATACATTACCTTGCATGAGGGCTTGTGAAGGTTGATGGAAATAAATTGTAGTGGAAAAACGTCTTGTCGTAGAGTAGGAGTTTTTTTTCTGACGCCATCATTTACTAATCGCACCCGACGATATTTTGGATCACGGAAAGTGCATATAATGATGAAAATATATAAGATAAATATCAGTTCCGAAATATATTTTTGTAGGTCATGTCGAACAAATGTGAACAAGTTACCCCCGCCCCCTCACTTCACACACACTCACCTTCTAGAACGGCTGTTTGTTACCAAACCGACAGGAGTTCCATACAATTTCCATTACATGGCATGTATCCAACAAGATGATGAACGCAGCAATAGTCATGTAGGCAGATGCGACGGAAGCGCGGGGGGGGGGGGGGGGGAGTCCGGGGGAGGCACATGGGGACACGTGCTGCTCCACTTTTTTCCACAGACATGTTGCGCGGTTACACAAAGAGTTAAAATGGACGCATCCAAACAACATTTGGCCAAAGAATCCCAACTTCGGTCGCTTCGGTTCGTTTCTTCTACTTCAAACATTCCAAACCGAAGACTACCCTTCGGGTTGCAAGATGACTGAAATAGAAAAAATGGGCAGGACAGTGACCACACCATGGCATGCTCATTTAAACGCGAGACTATATAGTGAGTCATGATACATTTGCAGATACGATTGTAACTTTTCTCCCAGTGGGCCAAACTATAGCTGTCTTGGAAATTTGTGTCTCCCCACTCTTATCGAGCTTCCGACGCTCTGTATGTAGGCTTAGGTATTCTCGAGTGTTCGAACTGTTTCATGTTGTTATCAGATAGAGATCTTATCGGATCAGGGAACACGTGGCGCATTTCTCCAATCTCGAACTTCACAGCGAATTACACGAACGACAATGGCATGTACAGCAAGGTCGTGGTGGTTTGAACTTGGTTGGCCGATTTGCAATGAACTCTTCAGGTCACTAGCACATGGACTACGTTAAAGGATTCCAATAAAGACAATGTCAAAGCTATTTGATAAATTAATTCAACCTATAGCCTTATATGGGTGTGAAGTTCGGGGATTCGAAATAACGTATAAAACGTGTGGTAAACGTTACAACATAGGTTGTGAAAAATGACACACTTCCGTTTGTAAAAAGCCTTGGGCGTTGGCAAATTTTCCTCCAACCACGCGGTTCGCGTGGAACCTGGTCGATATCCTTTATATACTGAGACGGTTAGTAGGATGGCTACTTTCGCAATCAAAATATCTCAGAATCATAATGTCCTGATATGGACTATGGTAGCTGAACAGAGAAATCATAAAGGCAAACCGGAATCCCCTTTTAAATTACTGGAAAGATATGGTCTCCCTCTCCCTAAACATCCAGTTATGACTAACGCCAATGCTATAGGTAAGGTCAAATATGATTTGCGCAGGCATCATGTAAAAACTTTCAAAAAGTTAATGTTTGAGGACTGCAAAAAAATGGTGATATTAAACTGAGAACTTACAGGTTGTTTAAAAAATGACTATTCAATGGAAACGTACTTAGTGGAAACGAACTCGACGGAAGACCGGGAAATTTTCACTAAGCTTTGTATCAGCAATCATGAGTTAGCTGCTGAGAAAGGGTGACATTATCAACCGCCGAAGCCTGTTATCGACAGGACATGTATTAACTGTGAAACTAACTCCGGGAAAATAGAATACGAATATCATTTTCTTATGGAGTGTGCACATTATTCCGAGCTTCGGTCAGAACTGTTTTGTTTTGATCAACAGAGAGATCGACGATTTTAGTGATCTGAACACATTTGAGCAATTCAAATTTATATTTGAAAATTGAACACCCAGTTATTGTTCAACCGATGATCGGAACCGGCCAACACAATCGGCAGATTGTGGGTAATGGGATGACAACGGCAACGGCTCCTGGAACATCGGTTCAACCGATTGTTGACAACCATTGTGCAATGATTCATTAACCGCATTTTATTATCTTCTGCAACTGTTCAATTTTTAATGTAAAATGATGTCAATGCTACCATTCAATAGGGGTGAGAAGCATCCACAATGTGTATTCGTGATCTCTCTGGACGCCACTTTACGGGATATACAAGTTAAACGACATGTAAAGCTTACAATTGAGCGTACTTGTGGTAATCGTCAGTTCATACCGGAAAAGTGAGAGTTGCACTCCATCTACTCATGTCGCAGTAAAATTACCAATCGCACGCAGTTGGGCGGTAAACGTGGCTCTGAGAGCCACGTTTACCGCCCAAATGCGCGTGACTGGTAATTTGACTCCGATCCCAGTCAACGGAGAATGACGCTGTGAAAAATGTTCAGTCAAAGTTGTTCTTTCGATCGTCGACTTGTCTTGTAGTGCACGGTATTTCAATCGGAATCGGGCATCAGAATCGGCTGATTGTGAGCTCAAATAACCGGTAATCGGTCAGCGACCATTTTTGGTAATCGGTTGAACACTACACCCAGTCCAAACATCTGCAGCATGATCTTGGTTTTTTTCGTCAGGCGATTATGACACTTGGTAGGTAAAGTGTAAGAGAAATTCTGGTTCATACCTCCATTTTCTTTCGCGTATCAAATTAATAAACCTACTTTGATGAGGTGAAAATTGGTGGAAAAAATTGAAATGTTTTGAGAAATATTATTGTTAATGTTAGTTGTATATTCTCGCCTACTGTACTAGATGTGTTTTATGCTAATAAATGTTATGTTATGTTAGCCCAGCGAAACGGCAGGGATGGGAAGGCTATCCTCCCAAAACTAGTTCGTCCCATCCTGTTCCTTGTCTATTTTATTAATGATTCAGAAATATAAATGAGGTTAAATGTATTTCCATAAAC
This sequence comes from Pictodentalium vernedei, assembly GCA_031216915.1. Taxonomy (NCBI): domain Eukaryota; kingdom Metazoa; phylum Mollusca; class Scaphopoda; order Dentaliida; family Dentaliidae; genus Pictodentalium; species Pictodentalium vernedei. Next base: position 714,693,282 of record CM062296.1, read on the forward strand.
TTATTTGCTGCTCCCAGTGGCGGCGCCAGAAATTTTTTTGTGGGGGGGGGGGGGGGGGGGGGGGGCAACTAGGGGGGCAGACTCCCATAAAGGGGGGGGGGGGGGCAAATACGTAAAGGATCATATCATTACTTTGTTATGAGGTAGTTCAAACTTGGACCCAAAGTCCGTAATATACTTTTTTGGTTTGGTACGTCCTGTGGACGTACCAAACCAAAAAATTATATTACGGACTTTGGGTCCAAGTTTCGACTAAATGTAATGGTAATTAGCGGTCCTCCTTTCAAAAAATTCTGGATCCGCGTCTGGTGGGTCTGAGCGTGAGAGAGAGAGAGAGAGAGAGAGAGAGAGAGAGAGAGAGAGAGACTTCAAATGATTGAACAGTGCAAGGGAGATAGATAATGCCCGTCTGCCATAATGCGAAATCCATGAATTTTTTTAGACAAGGGATATGGATAGACATGCGTTTGTTGGCTCATAACTTAATTATAACTTATAAGTATCTGCATCCGAGTCTCTACTGCCTGGATGTGTTCATCAGCTAGCCTGAGGCTTTGGGCTAAGTGTGTATGGGAAATTATTGGGAATAAAAAAAGAGAGGGGTGCGTGTGTGTGTGAGAGAGAGTGACTGAATGTGTTTGTGTGTGAGGGTGGATGGAAATGCATGCGAGATGGTTGGGGGGGGCAACTGGGGGGCCAAGCCTTCGTTTGGGGGGGGGGGGGGCAAATGCCCCCCCCCCCCCCCCCCCCCGTAGCGCCGCCACTGGCTGCTCCTCATGGGAATGGAGCATATTAAACCACGGAATTGTCGCAAAATACTCTGGGTGAGGCAGTGGCGGGCTTATGAGGTATATTGTTTAACATTTCATAAGAAAGTGTTTAATGTGAATTATGTTTGAATCACAGATATCATGAGTTTAAATTAATTTGCCGCACTCTGTGGGCGATCTGAATGTCACTGTGCCGATATTTTATCTTGGAATATTTGATGACATTCCCATCTCGGCACCAATGGATAATTCAGATCAAACTGTAAAAATAAGTGTTTCTATTTCCCAACGCGTATTTGGTTTCTATCAGGTTGACTGTGGGGGCCTTGGTGTGTTATACGAATTATGTTACTGCTATAAAGCAACATCTTGTGCAAATCTAGAGAGACGACTTACATAAGCTCAAAGGTTTCCGTCTAATTTTCATCTATCGCGTATTTTTTGTATTTTATCTTCTGTTATGTTGTGTATTGTAACATGGGTATAAACGATTGGCTGTACTTGACTTTATATCCATGTTGCTGCCTAAACACCAATAATAATAATAATAATAATAACAATAATTTGCTGCCTAAACACCAATATTATTATTATTATTATTATTATTATTATTATTATTATTATTATTATTATTATTATTATGTGTACTGTATATCGTGTATTGTTATGGATTATTTACCATTTCATCATGTTATGTTTCCATATAACAATTCTTTCAATAAATACTGTTTAAACTAAATAAATAGACTCAACGAGCTGTTTGCAAGAAACCAATATTTGGGTTCCAAGGAAGACTTCTGATACGATGATTAAGAGATGGGGCCTTGCGAATCTCATATTTCTGGTCGAATTGAATCCTAAATCGAATTGGGCAGATAAATCTCGAATCGAACTTCACCACTCTTCAAAATGTAGATATTGAATCTTATTGGAACCGTAAATGTTGTCAGTCAACATTCAAGTCTTTTATGCGACAGCAACTCGTTTGTTCAAGCAAGCTAATCAAAAATGTGTAATTGCCGAAAATGGAATCAAAGTCATTTCGGAAGCGGCGCATTTCGTGAAATCTTCGTCTATCATCAGATCTCTTGTCTTAGAAGACGTGATGATAGAAGAAGAGTTCAAATGGGGGGGGGGGGGGGGGGGGGGGGGGCGCACTACGGAGAATTCTCGAAACATCTCAAGGATTCAAAAATCCCAAATAAGCTCACCTCGAATTGAATCGCCTGAACTAATTGGGACGAGTTCGAATTGAATCGAATCGAATGCCGAAGCTTCGAAGGGGGCTATTAACCCTTTACCTAACACGAAAGGCAGACGACACTTACAAATATAATTCTTGAATAACTATTTTTTTTCTCTTTTGCGTCAAAAACATAGCTTATGACCCCTCATTGGAACGAGCTCAACGAGATCGTTTCAATGACGGGTCATAAGACATGTTTTTGAGACCAAAAAATGAAAAAAATAATGGACATTGAATGGTGATTTTTGTGAATAGCGCTGGATGGTTTAGGCCGTGACGTTGGATAAAGGGTTAAGAGGCGCCATCTTATCTGAGAGAGCGTCGAATTCATTGAAGGGAAATTGTTTTTGATCATATGGATTTGCCTTGTTACAATTAAGTCATTGGAGAGTGGCGAAGGCACCCTCTGATAAATCATAACAAAACACTCGCATGTGAACGAATTTTGACAACCAAAACCCACCTGGCCCGATACTAGTTATGGGGTCGTCCAACCTAACTTTAGTCAATTTTTTGACATTTTTCCAATGCCTCAGAAACGGATAAGAGAAGCAAGGAAAATTATATAGCAAAATAATGAGTAAAGTGCATAGAAAAGGTACATATAATTTTTTACAGGAAAAAAATTGAATTTTATGATTTTGAAGAAGATTAATTTGCCAATGGCATAAGTAACGAACCGGTAAAACCACAAAATAATCGGTAATTCGAAATCCTTGTACTCAATATGATGATAACATACTACAGACTCGGAGAAAGCATTTTTTTTTGACACACACTCTGGTGGGTTTTGATGTTTGAATGTAATAACACCAATACAAATTTTGGATGTTCCGGATGTGGCCATGTTTCAATGATATTTATTCCGGTCATATGATTACGATGTGGTTCTTGCAGAAATACTCAATTTGGGCAATCGTAAGAATGCAAGGACGTAATCACGCCCTTTATTTCTTCGAGACAATGTATGAGCGGATTTGCAAACAGGTGACCGCAAATACTTGAGCTGTTAATGTCACAACTGCAAAATATGGTTCGAAATTCCCTCTCGTGTTGACATGCCGTCTGAACTTTTTTGTTGACAAAAAATCTGAATTATTGCGCACTAGAAAGACAGCATGAACCACTTGTAAAAAAATAACCGAGTGTATACAATCGGGATCATACACATAAAATAAGGCAATTTTTATAATAAAGTTAGCAGAATGCTACAGAAATCACTTTTTCACGAAGAATATTTCAAGTGACCTGGAACTATATTGAGCGTGTTGATTTCCCCGATGTTGTGAAGTTACTTACTTTACAGTTACCATGGATTTTCGACGGCTGTCTTTGATGTCTGCAAAGGACCGATTGAAGATTGGTTGAAAATGATGCATTCGCGCTTTTAAATAAGGTGCGCTTGGACGATGCTGAGAATTCAGTTTTTTCTTGCAACCAACCATACTAACACAAGCGTCGATCAGTGTCTTTTGTCATCGTTTTACACTGACAAATCTCCTTCACCGGAAACCATCCCCCCAATTTGCATACCACAATAAACATAACCGCTGTCACTGAGTGTCAGCGTGGCCGTGTGGTCAAAACCGAAACGAATTATCGAATGCACGGTCAATATTAGCTGCAATCGGCTTTTAAACAAATGAAATACACGAAATATTCGCAATTTCTTCGTTATTCATGCCAAGTTACTTTTTAACCAGACCACATGCGTTCAGTTTCGTTTGTTGGCATCAAACTGATATTGTTTGTGGTAATTAAATAGTACGAGAAGGCGAAGGAAGCCAAATATTTTCCATCATCTATTAATTAATTAAAATTGATAATTTCTTTTATTTTACTGAAATTATGAATTGATAAGGAGGGTGTGTTGCGATTATTATGCCCCAGACCTGGAAGTTGTAAAATCAAAGGTGCATCTAGGGCCGTGTAGTGGTGACCTCTGTCCTCTTAGTCTTACCCATTCATCATTAGTTTCATGTACCAACATTCTCCCCTGTATCTCAACCATTGCTACTCCAATTTGAAGGATATTTGGTGTTGTGATCGAGCATCATGAGGAAACAATGCTTGTGTAACTGCTGTAGCATGTGATTCTTCCCACATTTTTCAGAGTTGTGGTACTTTTTCACTATTTTGAGTTGGAAACTTTTGTTTATAACTAGTTGATTTGTTACAATTTGTTGCAAAGTGCCTGCTAATACCCTCAAATTGTATTGCTACAGAATTTTCTGGTGAAGATTTTGTTCCTATTACTTATCAAGCAACAACCTAATGAATATTCTGTATAAAGCCACCAATCTGATGTTTGACACTTTTATCGGAGCTGTTTTGAAGGCTTATGTAACTCAAAATGTTGATTATGGCAGGACTTTTCTATTCACCCATTAATCGATAAATTAAGTGTTATAGTTGGAAGTACGGTAAGAAGCATGAAAGGTCCAGAACTAAAAGTCTAAAAAGAATGGTTTGCAATGTAACATGATTTTTGCAGATACACTTATTTTGAGGGTTACCTATCTGATAGTGTTTGGAACATGTGTGGCCAGGATCTTCAAAAGGAAAAAAAGAGTTAAACTTTGAGAAAAAAGGCATATGCCTTGAGTGCCGGAGGTAGCGTCATACAAGGAAGAGAGCCCCCCACCCCCGCCCCCTCTGTGAATTTTTTTATGTCAAATGGAGCAAACTTGTCACCTTTTGGGGATTGCTTTGTGTACTGCGTTCTTGAAAAAAAATATGTGAGACCCTCTGGATGTGCCCTTCTGATCTCAATGTGCCAATAAGCCTCATTGGGGAAAGTACATGCAATAATGGTTATGTAAGGTTGATGTGATGTGTTTTGAATAACAATGTACTTTTAAGTACATTAGATGGTTTATTACAGTGACAGGTTACAGTTACCCTTATTTCTTCTCCAACAGATATCATGAGTGTATTGGTGTCCAAGAGTAAACAAAGCTATTATACTTATTGATAAACCAGACAAATTTAACAATTTAATCACTATCAAAGTGATGCATGGGATAAAAGGGGTTACAGTGCAAGGGGTTTGTAAATATATTTGTTCAACTCCAATGTATGACTTTGCAGTGCATTGTACATAGGAGAATATCATAGTTACTTTCCAAACCACCACAGTAACACATACATCTTTATATTGGGAGACACTCTTTTGTCCTTCCATACTTCTTCTGCTGGACTCCTTCAAGTTGACCTTTGTTGAACTCCCCAAATCAAAACATAAACAAAAGAAAATGTCTGCCTTCAATCAGTGAGCACTCCACTTATAACATTTGGTCTCAATCTTTATTACTTTCATGAATTAGGAAAAGATTTCTTCGAGTATGTACTTCAATGTTTATAGAATACAGCTGTTATTTTATTTTGAGGTATTTCATTGTAAAACTTTTGTTCTCTTACTTATGCCACAGCAGACTTTCAGGTGGTGCTATTTACACATGGCAGCAGTTTCATGGCAAATTTCAGTTTCCACATGTTCTATGTTTCATTCCAAGTATTTTGGTATATAATTTATTGGGGTTATTCATTTTGGGACTTTTTTAGACTTAAAAGAAAATTACATGAAATTTGACCAAAGTTAGGTTGGACGTCCCCTTAACACAGGTGGCTTTATGATTTTGATATTAATCCCGTTGAAGTAGTCAAACCGCAGAAATCTCGAGCTCCAGTTACGAGCCTGCCAAATGACCATAATTGGACCGAGTTTGGTCAGTGAATGGTGATGAGGTTTGTATGAGAGAAGTATGAAAAAACTAAAACATTTATATGACGCTTGTTTTTTAACCCTTTACCTAACATGAAAAGCAGACGACACTTGCAAACAAAATTCTTGAATAACTATTTTTTTTCATTTTTTATCTCAAAAACATAGGTTATGTCCCCTCATTGGAACGAGCTCAACGAGCTCGTTCCAAAGAGGGGTCATAACCTATGTTTTTGAGACAAAAAATTAAAATATAATGAAAATTAATTGGCGATTTTTGAGAATAGCGCTGGCCGGTTTTGGCAGTTACGTTGTGTAAAGGGTTAATAAATTTAGCCGTTTTTGTCTCATAATTGTTTAAAAACTCAGATGAGGTGAATGACTCTCTGAGCCGTATTCTGCGTGTGGAATAATGGGTCAAGTCCCTGAACGACAACTAAACATATACCGGAAATTAGATATTACAGATTTTTAATGACCGCCCCTCCTCCCTCTGGATGTACCGCTGATGTGGAACATCGGAATAATGTGGGCGTAAGTAACTTGTTGACAAACATTTCAGACCGCAACGTATTCTGTATGTGCTAATTGATCAAGGTGGGTTCAAGCTGATAAATACGTTTTCAGGTATGAACACAATTGAACAGTTGTTGACGTCAATGACATTCACGACAGATGTTTTGAAGGGGAATTGGGATTGATCACAGGGATCGATAGCCTAATTACCTTCAAATAACGGTACACTATCATTCGGGTTACCCCCTCAACAATAACCGGTCATTTCTATTTTTTTAAATACGTCATTCATATTTTTATTATTTTTTCAGTTTTGGCTTCAAAAACATAGCTTATGACCCCTCAATGGAACGAGCTCGTTGAGGTGTCACAGGCTATTTTTTTAGGCAAAACATATTTTTTTTGTTATTCCAGAAATTTTCTTGAAAGTGTCCTCTGTTTTTCGTTTTAAGTTTCGGTGTAACTCTCTGAAATAATTTGCAGACGACAATAAGGCCAAACAAAATTAAATAATTGATTCTCAGGCATTTTTTTTTAAACGAATGAGGGAGGGCGGTTTTTATTTTTATTTTTTATTCTTGATGGAATGGTCGCCGATTCCTAAAAATTACGCTAAAATCCAGTTGCGAGAGCCTAAAATTAAATACTAGAGCTTCCATGTTGATTTCGCTGATAGTATTTTTTTTTTTTTTTTTTTTGTAACAGTGATCACACATCACAAAATCAATATAGAACAACTAAAATGGAGATCAAAAATAATAATGAGTTTTTTTAACTGGTTGAGTGCTAGAAGCCACAATCAGGCCTTTAAAAAAATGAGGCTACCAGTGAAAAAGTAAGACTTTCCTTACCCATTTCGTATTCAGTTAAAAGTAAATAATAGTTTGTTTATGCAAATTTGTTCTATTCCAAACTATTGGAGAGATTGGAGAGTGCTTGTTGGCACTCTCCCCAATAATTTGTAATAGAACAATTTTTGATGAACAAATCCAGACCACCAAAAATAATCAAGCCCCCAACCAGTTAAATAAATATTTATTTAGTATACATATGAGAACCATTTCGCGAATAGAAGAACAATACTGTATCAATGTATGCGACACAGTGCATCGCAAATCGCGATGTGATACCGCTTAAATCACATGGTAGTTTTGTACAATTTGAATTTTGTCTCCGAAATACAAACGACGCGGGCCGAAAAAACGAATGCGCCGGTGACTGAGGCGCCGGTGACTGAGAATCAAAAGACTAATTTTCTTGAGCCTAATACCAAAATATACTCTCCCAAAAAAGAAAGTGTGCATGCTAAAAAATAACACTAAAAAAAGAAAAATATCATTTTCATTCATGGAAATTTTATTCAATCACAGATGAATCAATTTGTGATCAACACGAGAAATTTCATTACGCTATGACGAATACTCTTGGTGCCATGGAGAGTCAAAGACACTAAGGGTCAAACACAAAAGTCACACACTCAATATCTGGTATGACCTCCGTCTGCATCGACTACTGCTGTGCATCTACGCCTCATGGAAGCGAACAAGTTAGCATGGAGGTGTTGTGGGATGTTGTTCCATATTCTGATAAGCTGTCTTTGGAGTTCCACAAGCGTTGACGGTGCCTGGGGAAGCCGGAGTAGCTGACGTTTCATTTCGTCCCATACGTGCTCAATGGGTGAGATATCGGGCGAATTTGCGGGCCTGAGAAGAACATCCACTTGTTGTTGCTGCAGATACTGTTGAACAACACGAGCTGCGTGGGGTCGGGCGTTGTCCTGCTGTAGAATGACGCCGGGGCCGTGACGTTGCAGAAATGGGACAACAACAGGTGTAAGCACTTCATCACGATATCCGGCGCTGCATTGAGATTGCCATCAGTAATGACCAGCTCAGTTCTGTTACGGGCAGTGATGCCACCCCACACCATGAGAGACCCTCCCCCATAACGGTTTCGCTCCACGACACATTGATCTGCGTAGCGTTCGTTCGACGTCTGTACACTCTCTGGCGGCCATCTGATGATGAAAGATGGAAACGACATTCATCTGTGAATAAAACACGTCGCCACCAGTGTAAGGGATGTCTGAGATGTTGTCTACACCACTGCAGTCGAGCACGACGATGACGTAACGTCAAAATCGGACGAATTGCAGGTCTTCGAGGATGTAAGCCGTATTCTCTCAGCCGGTTGATTACTGTTTGAGGATGTATCCGTCTCAGGTTAGGGATGTTCCTGGCTGTCGTCGTTGCCGTTTGTTGCCGGTTCCGGAGATGGACGACACGGATATACCGATCTTGTGGAGGGGTGGTAACTCGGGGTCTCCCGGAGCGGGATCGGTCTCGAACGTCATCATGTTTTGCATGTCGATGGCTAGCCTGTCTGCAGTGTTACGGTGGCAGTTCAAATGCTGGGCAACCTCTCTGTGTGTTCTGCCAGCTCTAATCATACCCAGGGCAAGGAGACGTTGATTCATTGTCAATCTTGTCATGCTAATGTGGAGTCGTTTTAACAGCAGCGCAAGTTTGAATGTGAACGATAGGAAGGCCTTACTTTAGTGTTTATTTACCCAAGGATTCACACTGCTGCATGAATTTTGAGACTCTCCACGTGCAAAACATTTCACAAACGTGCAGCACGTCATTTAACGTTAATGCAATTTTAACGGGGAAAGCTGTTTTTGTGTTCAATATAACTTATTCATGAACAGGTTAACACTCTTTACACCTACGAAATTATTTTTTTGGAGTTTGATCAATTTCTGCAATGCACACTTTCTCTTTTGGGCGAGTATATATTTCTTTTCAAAAATGTTTTGAAACATAAGTTATCCTCAAACTGCTATACCAGTCTGTTGTTACTGCAGGAGTTGGTGAAGTGGCGGGTTTTTTTTTTCATATTTGCAGACGAAACCATGTTCCCATTTCCCATTCGTTTGAGAATGGGTATATCAACGTGCCTGCGATCTAGCACACATCGCAACCACGGCCTTCTAGAGCAAGCAGCAAACGCGAACGACACAGGCCAGAATCGAGCTCACGACTTCTCGACTAGAAATCTACGCGCTACCACTGGGTCACTGTCCATCGCTCAGGCTGTGATGCGGGCGCCAGTAGCGGGCATGTACCTAACTATAGTGGGGGTGTAGTGAGCGTCCCCCCCCCCCCATACTTTTTCAGTAGGGATCAGGCACGTAGCCAGTATATCCAAGATAGGGGGTGGGGCAAGAGTAAAATCTATGGGGCTAGTTCAGCAATTTGAACGTAGCGGCTACCCCCTTATGAAGGGGGGGGGGGGGTAGCCTCTACGTTCAGATCGCTGAACTACGAGGGGGCATACAGAATAGGATGCTCAGCATAATGCGAGCCACGTAGCGGCGAGATGAGGGCGAGCACAAGAGAGGGATACCCCCTCTCGGCTCTCGCTGAAGGGGGGATTTCCCCTGGGAAAAAAAATAATGAAAATTCGAGACAAAAAACCCCGCAATTTCCTTCACTCTGAGTTCGTTTGTGTTCATAATTTATAAGTTGTGTGTAAAGCCATCAATAATTAGGCCACATCACCTGGGGGTGGGGGATGTGCCACCCCGCACCCTCCACCCCTCTCCCACGTCCCCATGGCTACGACACTGGTAGGGACATCGGGACACTGATGTTTATCTGAATTGGAGTCTTGGATACCGATTCACTCTTGCTGGTAATTATGTACAGTACTTCTCGTGGAACGGGGAAATTTGCTTCTTAGACTAACGTCACACACGTCGTCGGCAACATGCACGTGAATGTCTGTGGCCGATCGGGGGTGTTATGGTCCACCATGTACATGCTAATTAAACAGAACCCCATGCATCACGACTACTACATGTGTTTATCTACAAACACATTTTCAACTATAATCCCCACTGACAAATATTCCAACCGCATCATCAAGGCATAGCGTCGAAAAACAGCTGGAATATTTCATCAGTCGGGACTTGAGTCGTGACAGTCGGGACGAATTGAATTTACCCCCCCCCCCCCCTAACCACCCCCAATCGGTCATCTTCGCGACCCCACTGGTAGTAGAAGCCATATATACTAGTGGTAGGACATATATCGAAGCTTTCTACGTACTAAATGTTGATTGGTCTTATGATCGGAATCGGCCGCCACAATCGACCGATTGTGGGCAATCGGATGACACCACAAAAGCCCATATAGAACATCGGTTCAACCGATTGTTGCCAAGACTTTTTGTGATGATTCATTAACCGCATTTCATTATCTTCTGCACTTGTTCAATTGTTAATGTAAAATGATGTAAATGATACCATTCAACAAAGTTGAAAAACCACCACATTGTGTATTCTTAATCTCTCTAGACGTCCCTTTACGAGATATAGGGCCTACAAGTTAAACGACATTCAAAGCTTACAATTGAGCGTACTTGTGGCAATCGCCCGTTCATACCGGAAAAGTGAAGGCTGTACTCCATTGACTCAGGTCGCAGTAAAAATTACCAGTTGCGCGCACTTGAGTGGTGAACGTAGCACTGAGATACACGTTTGCCGCCCAAGTGTGCGAGACTAGTAATTTTACTGAACCTGAGTCAACGGAGTTTAGCACTGTGAAATATGTTCAACTGAATGCTGTTCTTTCGTGTCTCTTATCTAATAGTGAACGGACTGTAAACCCATAAAATATGTTCAGTTTAATGTAGTTCTCTCGACTTGTGTAATAGTAAACGATATTACAGGAGGGTATGGGTGGATGGTATACAACCGTTACTTATTCCCGGTTCCTTATTTGACATGACTGTATTATCAACCGAAAATCGGTTGATGAAGGATGTCGTATAAGAAACTGGGAATAAGTAACTGTTGTCACGTCCGTGGAAGTAAGCACTCGTCATTGCATTTTCTCCTGTTTGTTTCTTCATTGACGAGACAGATACCTATAACATCACCACCCCATCCGCCCCTGTTACACACACACAGACATTTCTGCAATTGGTGGGATCCACGGGAAGGGATGTTCGAACAACACCCCCCAAATGGCGCTATCTGGCATTCAATGCTCCAGAGATTGTCAATTTACAATGTCAATTTGAATTTGTTTCCTCGCCAAGCAGATCATATCTTGTGTTTTTTTTGCTTTTGTTGTTTGTGTGTGTATGTGTGTGTGTGTGGGGGCGGGGGGGGGGGGGGGGGGATTCGTTTGTCTTTTGTGAGGGATTTTTTGGAGGGGGGGGAATGTTTGTTTTTTCTTGTTTTTTGGGGGTGGGTGGGGGTGGGGAGGTTTGTTTTGTTTTGTTTTTTTGTTTTGTTTTGTTTTTTGTTTTGTTTTTTTTTTGGGGGGGGGGGGTCTTTGTTTTTGGGGACGGAGTCCCACCCCATTGCCTAAGTCCCTAAAATACTTTCGTGGGTTTGTGTGAGGAGAATAATGAGAGATTCAATGCGTGCATTGAACAACTATCGGTGAAATTAGTCTGTGATTGATCTGCACAATGTTATGATCGGTAAATGATGCAATTACCAAATGAATCCATCACCTTGTGTCCTCTCCTCCGCATATTATCTGTAATTGCGGCATTGTGTTGGCTTCTCCCATTTTTATGTTGCGTCATTTCAATTTCCGATTATCGAGCGTGTGATACAAGTGAATTGAGTGGATAAGTTTACGTGCAAGTTTCTAACCCTTTATCCGACGCCATTGAGTTGTGCTGGAAAGTATTGAAATTTCCTTTTCGGTTTAACCCTTTTCCCAACGTAACGGCCAAAACCGACCAGCGCTATTCTCAAAAATCGCAAATTAATTTTCATTATTTTTTTAATTTTTTGTCTCAAAAACATAGGTTATGACCTCGTCGAGCTCGTTTCAATGAGGGGTCATGGCCTGTGTTTTTGAGACAAAAAATGAAAAAAAATAGTTGTTCAAGAATTTTGTTTGCAAGTGTCGTCTGCTTTTCGTGTTAGGTAAAGATTTAAGTTTCGGTATTTTAGGATAATTTACATCAGTATCAGTGCCCTATTAGTTTGTTTGTTTGTTTGTTTGTTTGTTGAGTTTAACGGCATTTTTAACAGCCAGAGCCACATCGTAACTGGCAGATTTACGTATGGAGGAAGTCAGAGTACCACTCAGCAGCGGCGAGCAACTGTCAGAATCTCCACGATGACACAGCGGTAACCGGTTCTCGTCAGATCAACGAAGTTAAGCAACGTCGAGCGCGGTTAGCAGTTGGATGGGTGACCATTTCAGCGACTGATTCGCGCTCCCGGGTTGTGTCCTTGGGCAAGGCACTTAAGCCCGATTGCCTACATGGGGGCACGATGGCGCTGTGTGCTAAGGCGTACTGCACGTCGAAGGTTGCGCATGTCTTCAACCAATCTAACCCTGCCTGTGCCGCGGTGCAGAGTTCAGAGTTACGATGTTGGAAAACTGACAACCGCCCGTCGTTGCTCGGTGGTTCACTCCGGCTTCCTCCACCCGTAAAACTGTCACCGACATGATATGACCCTGGCTTTTAATGTGTCGTGAAACCTTAATAATAAAAAAAAGTCCGATGTAAAGGTTCCCTTTTGGGTGTACATTGCTTTCGTGATAAGCTGGGATAGGTGGTAAAAAGAGAGCATTTGATATTACTAATGAGGTGATGGTCAATAGGAACGTCCGTAGTGTAGAGAAAGGGGGACCTCTTTAGGGTATCGTGTTGTGTCAAAAAATAAGTAAGTGTGGGAGTCGATGTCGGTACGGGAGGGGGGGGGGGCTATCGGTGGTCGGACTAGAAGTCAGCCCAGTAAAGGTGGAGCGATAGATGATGGTAGCCTGTCATCTAAGCGAAAACTGGCGGTAGCGGTGCACAGTATATTATTATGCCTCAAAAATCAGAACGTTTAAATACCATCTAATGGTTCCGCCTTATCAGGTAACTCGTGTGATATTATTTGATATCAGGTTAGTAGCAGCCATTACCACTCTGATCAAATTGAAGCATTTCCTCTCGCTTCGAATTTTCAAAATTTGAATTGAAACAAAATAAGAGAATTCCAGTTCCAAAAATACTTTCAAGGTACCGTATTTATTGATTTAAAACATTAAATATTCAAAAAATGGACAAAAAATATTATTTGTAGTCCCAAAAGTTCTACTTTAGCTAAAGACTGTAGCCCATACCGACCAAACTTCAAAGTCTATCGATTTTTTATGCTGAAGCGAACATTTTCTTTACAGTTTACTCAGCAGATTGAAAGTGATTTTTTGAACATTTAAAGGTGCTTTTTTTAACCCTCTTCAAGTGCTAATGATAGTAAATGTGTGTGACGGTATTTCAGATATGCTTGTAGCGATAAGTTTTATTTTGTAAACAAATCGTCCCCTGGGTTCCAATGTGTTCTATGTGCCTATTGGCACATAGAACACATTGGAACTCGGGGGACGAAACATCTCACTTTGAACAGCGAAGATTGTTTACTGTCACCATGGATACATACTGTATAATGATTACTGTTGATGATTCTGCGCGGTGGTGTCAATTGCAGCTTATAAAAAATAAACGTCCGGTCGTTCTTTGTTTCTCGTGAAAATTTATTAATCCCCTGATTTGCATGAACTTTCGACATAATAAATATGTTACATGGCATTTTGCTGGCTGATACATTTCCATATACAAGGCTCTGAGAGCTCATATCAGGCTTCGCCTCACCTGATATGAACTCTCATCGACTTATATATAAATTTATCTTACAATCAACATGTATTTTGTCTGTATTAACTCCGCAACTGTCGTGTATCCGACCCCCTGATTCAGATGTTTGTATCAGGGGGTCGGATACAAGCACGTTCCTTTCGCGTGAGTTCCATTTTTTTTCTTTTTGTTCATCCATACGAATAAATAGTTCGTTATATATTCGTCTACATTCTTGACTTATCCCCAATATATTGTAAGATAAAATGATTATTACCATTATGTGGATGTACAAAATATGTATCCGAGTCGAGCTCCGGATTCTAAGGGCAGATCACGACTCGTCGTGATCTGCCCTTAGAATCCGGAGCTCGACTCGGATACATATTTTGTACATCCACATAATGGTAATAATCTCTATGTATCAGCCAGCTACACGCCATGTAACTTATAGCATAGGATCTAGATAGAGTGACATTTGGCCCGCATTGTTTGAACCAGGCTAATCTGTGATTCCTAGGGGCTAAGATGGACGATTTAAGAGATATGGTGGGTGGTAATATTAAGGGTTGAGGATCACATGCAGTTGTGGTGACGCCCGTGGGTACAAATAATATTTGAGAAAGGAGGTCAGTTTGGCTCATGAATACTACAGGGACCTGGTTATTGGGCTACACAGTTGGAATGCGAGTATAGTTGTGTCGGGGTTCCTCCCAGTCATGATGAAAGGGAGTGAACGAAATTTTATAATCATGGGGCTACATGAAAACTTAGAGGAGTACTGCAAGGATCTTGGGATACAATTTGTTTACAAGTGGTTCGTCCTTTTTCGATAAGTGGAATTTATGTGGTAGAGATGGTCTTCATCTAAGTCCAAAGAGTACGGATGTGTTGGGAAGGAACATGTCACAGCTCGTGCAGTCTTTTTGTCATAAGGCGGGGCGAGAGGGGCGTTTGGATGCAAAGGCAATTTGGAGAGCAGAAATGTTAATAAGATAGAAAAGGGGCCCCGCCAAGATGTCAAAGTAACATCTTAGAAAAGTCACGTGTTTTTTAAACTGAATACAGTAACATCCAGTGTTTCCACGGGAAAGTAAGCGAAATTTTGAGAGGGTTAACAGATAGAAAAATAATTATACCTTTATAAATTGAACCTACGTACTCACATCTATTCACAAACGACCTCGCGCACAAGCTACGCTGTCCATTTCGTTGTCATAATGTTCATGAAGGCCTCCACTTCCTCCTAGCGCTAGGTGGTGATTATTAGAGGTGTATCGCAGCTGTAGGAATCTTCTGCATGATGGGCTGAAATTAACGACGAAACGGTGTCGGGCTCCTTATTGGGTTAAATTGTGCCATGCTGCAAGCTTTGTCCCCGGGACAATATCGTGATAAAATGTTCATTCAAAGGTGACATCCTCGACGACAATGTTCTTCTATTCCTTACCAATCTCGAGTACACCAGTTGCTAGTCGCTGGAATGAGCATATTCCTTATCCATCAACTTCAGATTCATTTTGTCTGGAGGTCGTGAACTGGACACATTTCGTTTTATGGAAGCATAACACACACTAAACGTTGTATATATACGATGTTACATGTCCATTTTCGCTGGAAAACAGTTCAACCGCCGCGAACAGCGGACCAAAGCTTTTTACGACTCTACCTTGCCATGGTCAAAACAATTCACCATCTCGCACTTTTCAAGCGTCCACTTTCAGTCTACCGTGGGAACATAAAATTTCTCATGGAATAAAATGCTGACTGGTAAGATTCACACTGCCATAATCCAGTTGGTGGATCTAATTTCTATTTACCGTGGGAAGTGAAACCTACTGTGGCCAGAAACTGACGTCCACGGTTCACCCTTACCAAGACGATACGCATATGTACCAAAGTTTTGTGACAAGGACATGATCCATCATATGAGCATCTTATAGCACTAACTGACATGACAATCACAAAGCAAGAATCACGACAGAGTGCGTAGGAAAGCAGAGTAACATTCATGCACAAAAGGAGACAGGAAAGTTTTGGGTAATATTACAAAGGGATATCCGTTAGCAGTAATATAGGAAAGACACTTTGCAAGGTTCTCTATGGAAGGCTTGAAGAAATTGTCGAAGGAATGTGATTCCTGGAGGAAATCCAGAATGGGTTCAGGAAAAGGGAAAAGAGTCGCTAACACCTTGTTACTCTCTCCCATCTGATAGAATCAACAAAAGTTCATAAAGGAAAGATTTTAGACTTTCCTTGATGTGAAAAAAGAATACGACAGAGCATGGGTGGAGGGAATGTGGCAGGAACTTGTGGACTTTAGAATCGGAGGAAGTGTTGTGGGAATCATAAAATCACTGTACAGAATTGCCCAGAGTGCACCAAAGCTGCAAAACATCACAACAAAGATCGCTCCAGTTGAGATATGCCTTGTGCTGGGTTGCATCCTGTCACCGATTCTGTTTGCATTTCCCTTTACCTGACATGAAAAGCAGACGACACTTGCAAACAAAATTCATGAATAACTAATTTTTTCAATTTTTGTCTCAAAAACATAGGCTATGACCCCTCGCTGGAACGAGCTCGACGAGCTCGTTCCAAAGAGGGGTCATAACATATGTTTTTGAGACCAAAAAAAATGAAAAAAATAATATAAATTAACTGGCGATTTTTGTGAATAGCGCTGGTAGGTTTTGGCCGTTACGTTGGGTAAAGGGATTAAATATCTAACAGAATAGTTGATTGTAAGCGCAGAGGAGGTCAAAGTTGGAGTGACAAAACTACCAGGGGCTATTCTTTGTCGGTGTGACATCGATTTATTAGCCGAGAGTGAAGAGAGACAACAACAACTCTTAACCTTGGTAGGATAGCACAGTGATAAATGGCGACTTAAATTGATCGAAAACAAAATCAAGGGAATACCTGTACTCTGTATAGGGTAGATGAGTCGCGAAGACGGGGGTGGGTAAAATCTTTATTGGGGAAGAGGGAAGCACGGATATAACAGCGGGGTGGTGGAGAACGGGAGAATACGAATACTTAGGAAAGAATTTTATGTATTACGGGGAGAAGCAGATACAGCATCCATATAAATAAACTTGAGACAAGCAGAAAAAGAATACTCACTTGGCTAAGACGTTTTGGAAGGAAAAGCTTTAAAGAGGTGTTCGTTAGAAAAACTATTTGGGAGAGGTTGTGATTACTAAGTATAAATTATGAAACGGATTTGATCCCTCTATAACAAACGGCAATGAGGAACTTGGAGATTCTACAAAATGATGCGGGCGTTGGATAACCGGATCAAGTAACACAGTCGCACTGGAGACCGGAACACAGGTTGATGCCTGTTAAAGATAGAATAGATACGGGAAATTATTCTGCCTGAATCTACTGAATTAAAGCAGGCGAGGGAGCTAATGGACAATTATTACCTATTGAGACTGAAGATTTAGAACGGAGTCTGAAGCAGGGGAGTTGCTTTATCGGGGAAGGGTGCTCGGGGATTGCGATAAAAACTGGAGAGCTGAAATTAGGACCAAGAGCTCTTTAGGCGGGCTATATAAAAAGATGCTCTAGCTTTTGAGGAGTACCAAGATGGATCGGTTTTTTTTTTTTTTGGGGGGGGGGGGGGGTGGAGGTCACTGTTGTTCAATGTGTGATCCAAGTCACTGGAGTTTAGAGGGCGAATAGGAAAAGGCTCGGAAAGAGCGTGCCACATTATTGCACCTAAGGAGTAACGGAGGCCTTGAAACATTTCATCTTAGAATGCCTCAGTTCTTTGCCTAGTAGAACAAGACTCCCTGAGACACTAATGGAAAAATGGGTGAAAACATGATGTATAAATGGGTGAGGAATGACATGAGGAAGAGGTGCCAGTTTTATAGTTCGGGAGATCAAGAAAGAGTTAATGGGGAATTATGAAACAGTCTTTGACTGAATTCTGGGAGCTTGGAAAAAAATGGGAAGGAATAACCAATAGAGGACCGCAACAAATCAGAGGAAGGCCACAGAATTACTATTATTGTATCTCCTCACGGGAAATATGAAATAAATATTGTTTAAACTAAAATCCCAGTGTTATTCTTTACTGAGAGTGAATGGGGAAAAGAAAACTGTTGACCATTGTAGGGAAACACAGCGATGAATGCACAAAAACAAGAGTAAGTTAATGTACACGTGTGTCGTAGGATAGATGAGTCTCGAAGGTGGAGGTGGGTAGGTTTTCTATTCGTTAAAGAGAGGGCGGGCATCTGACAGTGGGAGAATGCGGCTAATTTTAATTTATTACACGCCCGTTCTATGTAATCCCCATCTGCAGCAACACTAAGCCATGCCGCGGCGGAAAGGGAAGCGTTGACAGCCTATTTTTAAATAGAAGCGAAAATTCACTGGAATTTTCTACAAATTGTGCACCGCAATTATAGTCTGAATCGCTAGCGATAGTTAAAACAGTCCCTTGATTTTCAATGTTTTCTTAGTATCAGTTGGCACATAGAACACATTGGAACTCAGGGGACGAAATAGTAACACGGGTTCCCCTCACAAATTTGGTTGGCGATAAACTGTGTTCTTTTTGTTGATAGCCATAGTATTTCTGTCGGTTGAGGAACGATATAGTCAGAAATTATTTTCTCCATGGGGGTATATGCATTTCGGTAGGGTGGCATATGGGCATCAAGGGTCATAACTGTGGAAATCAAGGGGCTTAATTCTAGTAACAATGGGTTGGTGACGTAAATGTTAGTCATCTTGGGGCGATACGGCAAGACGCAAACAGCCATCTTATATTTTTCTGCTTATCAACTTTACAAAATTGCTCAATTCCGTTTTCCAATTCCTCTGCTGACAGATGGCTAATGCAGATGGAATAAATGAGAAGTTGGATGCGTTATTGGAAAGATTTGACAATACCAAACGTGACCTGGAGTATTCATTTGATAGGAAAATTCTGGACCTTACGCAGGAATTTCGTGCTACAGCAAGTGACGTGAAACGATTAAAAATTGACAGCGAATATCAGTGGAAAAGAGAGGGGAACAAGATACAATTTAAGTTTAATTCAGAGAGTCTGGATTCGTTGCAACAAGTTCAGTGGGCTCTTCATCACGGGAAAACAGAATATGCAACAGAATTAGTGGCAAGTCTTATCGCATCGGTTCAGAAAAGGAATAAGCATATAAAGCTTGCTGATTCTTCAGAGGGCGGTTGGGAAACCGTTAGGCAGTACGCTACGCATGATTTGGCTGAGGACTCTGATGACGAAAAGAAGATCGATCGGGCCGAAAGTAGGGCTTGTAGAAAGATTAAGGCCAAACAAGCAAAATTTCAGAAGTCCAGAGTTGCACCTGCTTCCACCATTAGTAAACCACCCAGTGATCATCATGTTTCTGACTTTTCTACTGTTAATAGTGCTCATTCCTTTCGGAGCAAAGGCACAAGTCCAGGATGTTTCACCTGCGGATCATTTTCCCATTGGAGGAGAGAATGTCCTTTCAACAGGATCAATAGAGACGGAGGAAGGCAAAGCCACTGGGATTCCACACAGTCTTCCACACGCTGATCAGTTTGACGACGAGTTCATAGATAAGTACTTTTTAGCATACAAACGTTATATAAACTATTCTGATAGTGTGGTGGAACCATTTCTTGTGACAGATAATTTAGCTGAGTATGAGCAGGGGAAAGCTCACATTCTAGTTAAAGATAGGCTAAAAAACAATATTTCATTTTGGCTTGGCATTGGGGCCACTGATTTGGTCATTGATACTATACGAAATGGTTACAAGATCCCTTTTGTTCATGAGCCTACAGCTAGTTATGCAGCTAATAATCGTTCGGCGCTGAGGAATTGTGAATTCGTGAATGCAGCTGTGCACGAATTATTGGCAAAGGGTTTAATCACGAAATGTGTCAATCGTCCTTTTGTTGTCAATCCGATAACGGTATCTGTGCGAGCTAACGGTAAAAAACGTTTGGTTTTAGATTTGCGGCATGTAAATCCTTTTATCGCCACACAACATGTACGGTATGACGATTGGAAAACAGCTTTGTCCTTTATCGAACAGAATGATTATTTAGTTAAATATGATATCCATGCGGCATATCATCACATTAGTATTCGAGAATGCGATCAAAAATATTTAGGTTTTTCCTGGATAGATAAGGCGGGGACCCGCCAATTTTATACATTTGCTGTCCTCCCATTTGGTATAAAATCTGCTGGATTTATTTTTACAAAAGTTGTCCGCCAGCTCGTAAAAAAGTGGCGTTCAGAAGGTTTAAAAATTTTGATGTTTTTGGACGACGGTTTATTGGCAGTAAATAGTGAATCTCGTAACAGAGTTGCAGGAGTTAAACAGGATCTGATAGACAGTGGTTTCGTACTTAAGCATGAAAAATGTTTCTGGGTACCATCTCAAAGTTTGGAATTTCTAGGCATATTTATTAATACTGCCGAAATGACTTTGTACATTCCTAATCCGAAAATCCAGAAATTAAAACAGCATATTCACGCCATTCTATCATATCGTTCATGTTGTCATGTTAAACGAATAGCCTGTGTGGTGGGTCAATTATTATCCATGAAGCTCGTTCTTGGTTCTTTTGTACAGTTCATGACCCGGTATTTGAGTATTGACATTACGCATTCTGTGTCATGGAATTCGTTCATTACATTATCCGACAACAGTTGTACTCAGTTACGTTTTTGGCTGAATAACATTGATCATTTGAACAAGAAAAAGTTGTGTGCACGCGTTTCTGTTGACAGGGTGGTGTTTTCAGATGCTAGTGGAACGGGATTTGGTGGTTATTGTGTCGAAATGAGTAAGTCAGTGTCACACGGTCAGTGGGACGAGTCTGAAGCAAGTAAAAGTTCTACGTGGAAAGAGCTGAAGGCAGTCTATTATGTTCTACACAGTTTGATTGGAGCGTTGACTGCGTGTAATATCAAGTGGTTCACGGACAATCAAAATGTGGCATTAATTATTAGCAAAGGTAGCATGAATCAATCTTTACAGGATATTGCTTTCGATATTTACAAATTATGTTTTGACAATCATATCAACATTGAGCCACAATGGATACCGCGGTCGCTTAACGAGAAAGCTGATTATCTAAGTAAAATTACTGATAGAGATGATTGGGGAATAATAGACAATTTGTTTCACTGGCTAGATCAGCTGTGGGGTCCTCACACCAGAGATCTCTTTGCTTCATCCTACAATGCAAAAGTTAACGTTTATAATTCCCGTTACTGGAATCCGGGTTGTGCTGCAGTGGATTCCTTTACCACAGATTGGGCTTCTGATGTCAATTGGATTGTTCCCCCTGTTCATTTAATCGCACAAGTTTTGAAAAAATTAATTGAAGATTCCGCAAGAGGCACTTTGGTTGTGCCCTTTTGGGTTTCGTCAAATTTCTGGCCGTTATTATGCCCATGCGGAAAATGGGCGCCTTTTGTAAAGGATTGGGTATATTTACCCACACTCAAACAGTACTATATTCCAAGTAGAATTGCAGGAGGCATCTTTGGTGAACGAAATTTAAATTTTCAAATGATAGCTTTAAAAATAAATAATTATTCCAATTCAACATAGACAGACCATCCCAACCCCACTAACACCCACCTTCACCCTCACATTCATTCTCTTATAAATTTCAAGGCAACCAGATGTTATTTTCAAATGTTTTGGGTGCGGTTCGCTTTGATACAATTCACAGAAACTCTGTTACAAAAAAAAAAAAAAAAAAAAAAAAAAAAAAAAAATTGGGTTCCGGGCGCATTTAGTTGACATCGGTATAAATTGACAGCTGTTATTGAACCTAGTCTTTTGTGTCAAGAGTCAGTTTAGCTAGGGACAGCATCTATTTTTATAAATGTTTGTATTTATTTTTTCAGGCTTTATTTCTGAATTTTACCGACAAGATGTAATCTCATTACCAGATCATTTACAATCCAAAGTGCCTGATCTTGTTTCTTTATTACGAGGCTGCAGAGCCGAAACCACTTTCAGAAGTTATTTCTTAGGATTCAAACGTTGGCAACGCTGGGCTAATGACAATTCTGTGGTTAGCTTACCTGCTCCACCATTTCCTTTTGCAATTTATTTACTCGCTTTAACTCAACAGTGTGAGTCAGCATCGCCGGTTATTACCGCATTTTATAGTGTCAGACATATACATCGTTTGATAGGTCAAGACAGTCCAACAGATCATCCACTTGTTACTAACGTGTTAGAAGGTGCCAAGCGTAGGTTAGCTAAGAGGGTTACTAAAAAGGAACCTATTACAATTGATTTATTGACTAAACTCTACCTTTATACTTCAGATCATTTAACTTTATATTCACAAAGAACATTGGTTATGTGTCTTGTAGCATTTTCTGGCTTTCTTAGAAATGAAGAATTACGTCACATTAAAAGAAGCGACATTGTATTTCATCAACGTTATATGTCAATATTTCTCGAAAAGTCCAAGACGGATATTTACAGGGACGGCATTCAATTGATTATTGCTAAGACTGGTTCACAATTATGTCCAGTAAATGCTTTGACACTTTATTTGCAAATGGCTCATATCGATGATGATTCCACCGAATGCATTTTCCGCATGCTTACCAAAACAGCTACTGGATATAAATTGACAAACAGAAGCACTCCCATTTCTTACTCTAGGGTTCGTGAAATATTTCGGGAGGCCTTTTCACCTTTTGTCGAAGACATTAATCGTTATGGGCTTCATAGTTTGAGAGCCGGTGGAGCCACCGCCGCGGCGAATAATGGCATTCCTGATCGTCTGTTCAAAAGGCACGGGAGGTGGCGTAGTGAATTGACGAAAGATGGATACGTGAAGGATAATCTTGAAGGTCACCTGCTTGTGTCCTTGTCTTTGGGCTTATGATCGTCTTGGGCATTCTTGTCGTATCGCCAGCTATCCTATATCAGTGTTTTTCGTTTGTTTTACGTCGGTGTACTGAAATGCAGGTGAGGGTATATGGAGAAATATTATTTCTGTCGGTTGAGGAACGATATAGTCAGAAATTATTTTCTCCATGGGGGTATATGCATTTCGGTAGGGTGGCATATGGGCATCAAGGGTCATAACTGTGGAAATCAAGGGGCTTAATTCTAGTAACAATGGGTTGGTGACGTAAATGTTAGTCATCTTGGGGCGATACGGCAAGACGCAAACAGCCATCTTATATATATATATGTATATATATTTTCTTGTTAGGCAAAAGATGATTTATTTACATCTATGATATCTCGTGTCTTTATATATTTACAGATGTTGAAGTTAGTTGGCATAAACTATTGCTGCCTGGAAAAGTGTTCAGGAGATGTTAACACCTTCGAAGTGGAAGAGTGACTTGAAAGAAATGAATGAACATTTCTGGCTGCAGAGCCATTAGAATACTAGAGGGTATGGTGTAAAAAGGTGTAAATAAAAGAGTCGTTGTCGTATCGCCAGCTATCCTATATCAGTGTTTTTCGTTTGTTTTACGTCGGTGTACTGAAATGCAGGTGAGGGTATATGGAGAAATCAAATGAATTGCTGAGTGTCCTTCTAATAATTGTTTGAAAAGACGTGAAGCAGAGCGACACACGCCAACGGCCTCTCGTGTTATCCTTCCACGCTTGCACTCGTGCCATATCAATTAACCCATTCACATGCATGTGTCGTTCTGTGCATTTATTTATTGATGCTTAACTCCCCATCAACATCCAAGATTACGTCGTGGGGAGGGTTTAATTTTAAGATTTGGGGGTGTGGATTTCTGTGTTATATGTAGGAGCCTGTACAGCAACAACACCAATAAACTTACTACAAGGGGGAAAAGAATGCTCAGTCAGTTAAACCTTCAAGGAAGAAATAGCTTTAACAAGGTGTTGCTTGTAAAAACTATTTCTATTTGGGGGGGGGGGGGGGGACTTATGGAACGGATGTGATCCCTTCAAACCAAACGGTTGTGAAGAACTTGGAGATTTTGTTAGATGGTGCGAGGCGGTAGGAAACCGGGTCAAGTCGCGCATTCGCACTGGAAGCGGTCAGAGTGGAACTTGTGTGGATGCTGGTCAAACATAGAATATTATGCTACTTAAATTAACAGGTAAACCTTCCAAACAGTTAGTTTACAAAACAAGCCTAAAAAAGTTCAAAATCTGTTTCTCATGCCCTTCCACGTGGTCATTGTCGCTACCGCACGCTCTCTTTTTGTAACCAATGCAAACTTTAAAAAAATAATAATTGAATGGTTTAAGTCTGATATTTCACTCAAGTTAATAAAATTAATAAATTTGTCTCTTGAGTGCATCAAGGCTTTGCAATGCTGTAGCCGTATGATTTTAAAGCCTTCTTGCACTCAATGGGCAAAATACCCCCCACCTCCACCCACACCCCCTGCTATTATGTGGATACTGAGGCCTAAAACATCTTTAACAAACATGAATATGAACTTTTAATGGCAAAAACAGAATTACAAAAATAAAAAACCGCCCGCCCACATGCAGTTTTACAAAAAATGGCCTGAGAAACAGAAGATCTACTTTGTATGGCCTTACTGTAGTTTACTAAACTGTTATAACAGTTTAATAAATCAATTATATTACAATGATGCTAATAATAATAACACTTTGTCTGGCAGCTGATTTGTCGCGGTTCTCGGGTGAGAAGGCCTTGGTTACCCCTGTACTCCCAACTGCCTCCCTATTCCCATGCTTCTTCTCTCCTCCCAACATTCGGAGACGAACTGCTTGATGACATCCCTTGCCCCGTTCGTCCCGATCTCTCCGATTAGCATATTAACCCTCTACTTTGAGTCTCTCACTAACCACATGTCCTTCATTCTCCCATCCCACTTCCCCATTATACTCCCAGTGAATCTCATTCTTTCAGACTGGTATTTTGGGCATTTTAGAAGAAAGTGTCCTATGGTCTCCACCATGCCCAAATTACACATCTGGCACTCCTTTCCACTGTTTTCCCAATTTTCCCCTCAGCTCCAGGGATCGTGACCTCAGCTTGAATAACAGTACCCCCCCCCCCCCCCTATAGGTGCCATCAAGGTACTCCTCAAAAGCAGGCTTTTCTTTATCACGCAGGCTACCCAAAGACCCCTTTGATTTGACCCCATCTCGCCAATTAAGGTTACCATCCTCCATGACAGTTTCTCTGACGATTTTGTTACCCTGGTATGCCCCACCGTCTAGGTCAGATTAGTTAAACTGTTAAAACAGTTTAGTGAACTGTGATAACATTTCAGTAAACTTGTAACAGTTTAACAATTTATTATATTAAATTACAATACTCTGCTGTGGAGAGCAGAATTATTCTTCTATTGAGACTATTGATCTAGAATGGGAACGGAAGCAGGGAGTAGACGTGTAAGGAAAAGAGTGTTCGATGATTGTAAAAACTGGCGAGCTGGAGCAAAGGACAAACGCTCGTTGGATAGATTATATAGAGAGGAAGCACCAGTTTTTAGAAATATCTAGATGCGTTGGGAGAGGGCCATTGCTGTTCAAAGTGAGATCCAAGTCGCTGTAGTTGAGGGGGTACATGGAATCGGGAAAGCGAGGAAAGAGGGTGCCAAATGTGTAGCATAGGAGAAACAATTCAATTCACCTTTATTCACAGAATATCAATTACATATAAAGTACAGATGATAAACTAAACAGTTCATTTTAACATACTTTGTTATACTGCAGGGAAGCGACATAGCAATGTTAGCTGTCTTCCTGTCGCCCCTTGTAAAAATAGAATTTCTCGACAGCAGATCGTGGATTCGAAAACAGTTTTTAAGTTGAGCAATTTTGTATTATTAACAAAATGACCGAGCATATAAGGATCAAAGTTATTGAAGAAATATTGGAAAGCCAAGATCCTTTTTTGAAGAGATCTCGGGTTTCAGGCCCTGTCTTACACATGTTGTTGTAACTGGTCTTAATGTAGTATTCATGTACACCAAAGAACAAAAATTAACTGAAATAGCAAGGGGTAAGTGGGGAACACTCCACGATAGCATCGGCAATTGATCACGTCGCTTGGCTGCACCTAAAGGGTAAAGAGGCTGCTCCAGAGAGAGTGAAGTGTTTATGTTAATTTTAAGCACTGTACTGGTCTGGACTGAACCGAAATAAAGTAAAGTAAAGTAAAGTAAAAGGAAACGGGATCATGGCATCAACAGACATAATTTTTATTTTATATTTTATATTCTTATTTTCTTATCTGGTAATTAAACGCAGTCAGAACAGTTTCGAAAGTTACAGAGTACAGTCTCTGAATATCTGTCGAGGGATAAGGCCGTCAGTTTCGTTTTAAACTGCGGCCTGATAAATTCTGTGTATTCTGATCGATTGTATTCCATAATCTGCGGAACGTATGGAAAGGGAGATCTGATGAAAACTTTGTCCCCGGCTCAGGAAGTTGCAATTTACCGGTCTGCCTGGTCATCATGCCAGTTGGATTTATATATTGCTGGAAACAAATACCATGGAACATAATGTGAAATCCCCCAAGTATTTGCCCAGTAGAATAAGACTCCTTGATGGACTAATGGAAGAATATGGTGACAATAAGAGATATAAAATGGTTGAGGGAAGGAACGGGGGAAAAGATCAATATTGTGGTTGAGGGACTGATGGGGATTATTATAAAACAGGGCTCCTCATTAGAGGGGAGTGAAAACTTTGGTGATGGTCAAAGCAGTATTATCATTAGGTTAACCAAACAGTGGTTTATATCTCAGTAGCGGGCGGATTCAAGCGGAACGAACCCCTTTAAAAACTTCCTAAGTTTTCTGATTGCATACATGTTAGACAATCGGGTTTTTGGTGATTTGTTTTTATGAACTGATGTTAGTACATTAAAATCTTGATACTTATTTTTACAAATAAAATATTAACCCTAATATCTCCTAATGTCAGTAATATTATAAGTGAGAAAATGGTCCAGTGAGCCCCGTATGTGTATCAGGGTACACGCTTTATTGCCCCTAAATACCCTAGTATACCAGGTTAGAAGCAATAACAAGCCGTATTATACCACTCTTCTATGAGGGGCTTGTAGTTCCCTCCGACATCCAGAGAGAATTTAGCGGCCCTGGATCCCCCCACGATGTGGGCGTTTAAGGGCTAGTCTGGTTTCAGGCCATAGCAGATTATGACTGGTGTGTTTGGGAGCTTGGTAAATACCTTGGACTGGGCTAAAATGAATTCTTGGCATTACGTTCTCCAAGTGCACACGTTGCGTCAACAGGTTATGTGATATGGGATTGTGAAGGGAGTGGTCATGAGGTGATGTCATTACTATGGGGATATGCGGTGTAATTGCGCATGCGCAGCTTATGCTGTTTGGGTGACATGTGTTTCCGTCGTCCATTTTATTTACTACAGCTCACCATCTTGTTTTGTATGTGGCGCGAAGTTGCTATAAGCCTGAAAATACGGGATGCTCAGAGGGTGTGTTCAAATGACCTGCAGTAATTCTGTGTGGTTCTGTGGGTTCTGGTATTTACGAGGAGAACCTTTATCCGGTGTCTTTATGGAGTTCAGTGTAGGTGCTCCGTGTCAAACGTGTCAAACTCACGACATGCCATAAATTGATCCCAATTCAGGCTAACCTAAGCTGCACACATATTAATAAATATATCTTCTTTAGATGACACTCGGTAATAGGGACAAACAATTGACATATAGTTCCAATTTTCGTTGCCAAAGTTCCCGTCGATTCTGAATGGGGAAATTGCTGAGAATTTGAACGGACGGAATCTGAACAAAGCGGGATAGCTGCAACTTTCAGATCGCTGAATTAGTTCAAAGTGAGATCGAAGTCATTGGAGCTAGGAGATCGGGAAAGGTGAGGGAAAGAGTGTGCAGGTGTGTAATGTAGGAGTAATGGAGACCCTGGAACATTTCATTTTAGAATGCCCCAAATATTTGCCTAGTAGAGGAAGACTCCTCAGAATACCAAAGCAAAAACGGGGTGAAAACATGAAGGTTCAGTGGATGGAGAATGACATGAGGGAAAGGGTCGGTTTCCACCGTTTTCATCACTCGACGTTTTCGTCACCGCCTTTTTGTCACTCGGCGATTTCGCCACCGGAAGCTGCTTGAGTTTATGGAGTACCGGTAGGTGAAGACAAGACGGTTAGAAAGCAATATTTGGAGCGCCGAGTCATGGTCAGTTTATGGCAGGAGCATAAGAACAAATAATTATTGCGAAGGATATCCAAATTCCCCGAGTGATCGACCATCCAAGCTGAGATAATGTTCAGACATTTATACTTATCTGTA
This sequence comes from Pictodentalium vernedei, assembly GCA_031216915.1. Taxonomy (NCBI): domain Eukaryota; kingdom Metazoa; phylum Mollusca; class Scaphopoda; order Dentaliida; family Dentaliidae; genus Pictodentalium; species Pictodentalium vernedei. The sequence goes on from CM062296.1 coordinate 714,721,494, forward strand.
AAATGCATCTTCTAAATACAAATAAATGATTAATAGTAATATCTAATTGGAAAAAGCCTAGTACCGGTATAAACTTGTTATGAAAGGTCGACAACAGAATCATTATCAAGCGCCCAGTCTGAAGGGGCGTGCTGATTTTCAATTCTTTCCGGGCCAGTTGAGCAACAGGAATTACAACTGTTACATGCCTAAAAGCTTGCATTTTTACGTTAATATAATGAATTATTTTTTTTCAAGAAACCTACCCCTTTATCTCCTTTTAACTCTCCTTTACCAAGAAGCAAAGAGAAAATATCCGTCTATGTAAAATGGTGTAGGAAGGAAACTTACGAAGACAATAGAGAAACAAAGGGAAAATTGATGCTGCTGTGAACCGAATACAAAGAGGGGTTGTTTTCCACAAGCTCTTTTCTGTGGGAATTCACGTGCCAGATATGTGTCCCATGGGACTACCGCCTACCGACATTTAATTAGTTGATTAATGTTAATAATAAAAAACTGTAAATAAAATGTATGTTATATCCTTTATTTATTCCACTGTACATGAATTTGAAATGTTTAATGTTTAAAAAATACACACAAAAAAAGGAATACAAAAAATTATGTTAACTACTGTTCTGTCTTTTGTTTTTATTGCCCCTCCACCGCCCCCCCCCCCCCTCTCGTCTATCATATTATATTTGCCGAAATCGGTAGGTGGCGAAAAGGCTTTGGTGGGGAAATTTCCGGGTGGCGAAAACGCCGACATTCGAAGGGTTAATTTTATAGTTGGGGAGATCGAGAAAGCGAAGATGAAAAGAATTATGAAACATTTTTTGACTGAATGCTGGAAGATTAGGAAGGTGTGTGGGGAGGAATAACCCGGATAGGGGATGAGTTAATGTAGGCCTCCCCGTTAGAGTACCGCGACAAATTAGCGGAAGGCCAAAGAATTATTATTATTGCCGTAAGTAGTATGTAATGTACCTTTGAGGGAAAGTTTGGGGGACCTCGGTGGGGTACCTCGGAAGTGACGTCATGTCACGTGACATAGTGGCGCCAAGTTGTGTTGTCATGGTAACCCGCGTGAGCGGCTATGTTGTGACGTCATCTCCATAGTGATACGTGGTGTGAGTGCGCATGCGCAGCGCGTGTTGTTAGGGTGATACGTGTTTCCGTCGGCCATTTTGTATACTGGAGGCCGCCATCTTGGTTTCTATGGTAGCACGTGATTGCTATGTTACCCAATTGTTCTGTAATAAGACGGGGTATGTTCGGAGGGTGTGTTCCTTTGTAGAAGAGTAAATCTAATTACCACAAACAACCCGACAATCCATCCAAATCACCAAAATCCACCCAAAATCACCGAAATTGACTTTATTTCCCCAATTGATCTAGCACGTAGTGCTATAGTACCGAGAGGGTATCGGGGGTGCATTCGATTGAACAGGAGTAATGTTCTGGATTAGAATTCTCCCAGAATCCCTTTTTTTTGGATCCCATGACGTTTTTTCCCTATTAAGAGTAGCACGTAATACCGAGGGGGTGTGTTCGTTTGAAGTGGAGTAATGTTCCCATTTTTTTGGATCCCATGACGTTTTATTTCCTTATTAAGAATAGCACGTAGTGCTATAGGACAAATTTACCCAGAAATCCATTATTAAAATTATAAGTAGGACCCATATGTGTACATGGAGGCCATGAAGCTAAGTTCCACCATATACTCATATGAGGATCTACCCAACAGATGTGTCGTACGAGGTCTAATTTACTATCCCGCATTTTGATTTTTCTTTGTACTTTGATGGAAAGTTAAAAAAATAACAACACTAAATATAAATTTAAATTTCTTTTATTCAACAACAAAAATACATCTTTTTATGGTATGTAGATTGTCAGATATTCATAAACAGTCTTTCTGCAGATTGGACATCTTCTGAGTGGTTTACAGCAGTCTTTGCACAGGCACAAATGGTTACATGGTCGCGGAGCGACATTGGCTTCAGCTAATAAACACACACTACATTTTGTCCTCCGTGAATTTTCTTCTTCTTGAAATGATGTGTCCATTTCTTCTCTGATGGCCATTTCTTCTTCTTTTTCAACGTCCATGAATTCAGGTGGTAAATTATGAATGTAATAACAGTCTGGAGAATATTTTCTGTGTTCTTCTATAACATCATCTTCGGTTTCCCAGAAACGAACAATAATACCACAATGAAAACATTGAGTTCTGTCTCCTGTCCCCAAATAAAAGAATCCAGATTTTGTCAGTTCATTCGGGGTTTTCACACTTTCACTTTGTAACATGAATTTAAATGTCTTGAGACGATTTTCCTCCAATGCATACTTGATGTGTTTTGGTGGTCTTTGTTCTGGTGTCTTTCTTGTTTTTTCTTCTCCACGTAATAACTGCTCCAGTACTGGTGGCGGAACATCACGGAAATACGTTTCGAATGAAACGCTCATTCTCTCTACAAAGTCTCTTGGATTTCTTGTTTCTTGGTTTCTTGATTGATAATCATTCAGTGCCATCCTGATCAAACGTGGAATAGTGAACATTCTTCAATCCTTTTTATCTTCATTCTTCTTTGGTTTTCTTTCTCTTTTTGGTTTGGGTTCTCCTATTTCAAGACTTCTCTTCTTTGCAATATCCACTGCTTTGGTCACTTGTTCCCAATCTCTGGTGGTAAACTGGAACCCAACGTCGTTCTTGAACAGTTGAATCTGTAAATCGTTGTTAAGTTTGAAGACGGTCACATTAGTAGACATCCTTCTTCTTTGGCTGTCGAAACACAAATGAGCTGAACACCAAGTGCACCAGTTTTTATAGTTTTCCTTCAATGCAGCGACATCTAGTGGCTGGTTTCCTCCATGACGTCATTAACCAACACATCATTATCCATTAGATCAGTGGTAAACATGTTGGATATGGTTTCCATCGGTACACCGCGACAGCGATGTTTCAAGTAAAACAAACAGTATTGTCCACACACTGGTAATGGTCCTTGAAGGCGTTTCGTATTATACTTCCAATATCTGGAATTCTTCTTCAGGAAATTCTCGAATGGTCTGTGTTGTGGTGGTAATCCATAGGAATCAAAGTATTCTGCGTTGTGGTGACTCACAAAGAGAGCCACCCAATGTTCTCCTTTTCTGTGGTCTGGATCCGTGTTGGCTATCAAAGCCACTGGTCTGTGATCTGGTAATCTTCTTGGTAATTTGTTTCTTGAAAATACACCCAAACATATTCTCTTCAAACAACTATCTGATCGAAGTGCATTCTCTAACTGCAACGTGTTCATGTTGAGTAATCGAAGATTACTTGTCTATTCTTATCCACTTCTATGATGTTCTGGAATTCTGCATACACCAGTACGTTGATTGTGGTTGGTAATGGGTTTTCGAAATGGACTTCTAGTCTCAAGTTTCCTCTCTTCACCAGATCGAAGTGTTGTCCATGTGATAGATCTGGAGTCAGGTCGAATACGAATAGGGTGTATCCATTTATGTACTCTTCTCGGCTGATGTGGTTTCCTTCATTCTCATACATTTGTCCAGTTCCTTGGAACAGAGTTGCATAACATCTCGCCACTTCTTGTTGTTCGAATCTAGGTTGTAATGGCTGGAATCTGCTGCCCATCCACGTACAATGCCAAGTAATTGATTTTGTAGTTCTTGAAATTATATGGATTCTTTGAAAAGTTTCCATTGAAAGCATCGTTGTCTACACATCCCACTACGATGCGTTTAGGTAGTTGGCCTAAAAATAAGTTTTCTTGAGTGATGCTCAGATTTCCTTTCGGCACTGAAAACACCTTGGTTTCCACACGATCGATAGGATATTTTGCAGTTGCTTTTGTTAGTGCTTTCTCGTGAGCCATTCTCACGAATGATTGGAGTCTCTCTTTGCGTACAAACATGGATACATCTAGAATTTTGATCTTGTATGTAGCGGTATCGGCCATCAATGCGAAAGCATCTTTGGCTCTATTCATTTTAACATGAACATTAACTCCATTCAGCAAGTAACGAGTTTGGAAAAACATGTCCAAATGTAATCTTCCAGTCATGTCCACGATTTTACTTTTCTCTATAAATTTCGAAGAAGAAATCCCTTGTTATCATCTGTCAAATCTTCCATGTGTCCGGCCGTATCCTTGTACCATAATGCATTAGTCAGTTGTGACTTCTTGGCAGCTGGTCCATAACTCAACAAAGTTTCTATGAAAGCTCTGTAATGATAAGTGTTGTTGGAAGGAGATACCAGTTTTTCATTCAAGCTGATATCGATTTGATTAAATAAGGAATGCATCCATAAATTGACTGGGCCCACTTTGGCATCGGGTGCAATTGATGCCCCATTGGAATCTACAACCGTTGCTTTAACATACAAGTATGTCTGTGCCAAATTCAAATAATCATCTCCTAATCCTGCAATGTGGAATTCTATTGCACCACTGTTTCCTATAGTCGCCAAAGGCCTGTGTTCTACCCATTGCCCATGTTCCACACTAGTCTGTGTTGGTGGTATGGAAAACAAGTCGAGTTCACTGTTGACACACTCACAAGATTTTTCATTAATGAGAGACATCATGCACCGAGATGGTCTTGGGTCTGAACAGTTCTCCTTCTTTTTGTCGATTTGCTAGTTTTGCGTGGTGCGGGCCTTTTTATACTTTTCCTACCGGGTGGTTTTGAACCACCAACCACTTCATTCCAAGCTCCTGCACCAGCCTCTTTGACTCTTTTGATTGCTGCCTTTTTTACATTTTTCCCTTCAATGACATCTTCGGCAAAGGCAGCTCCTTTTCTCAATAACTGTTTTCCCACGGTCCTGGCTGTAGTTTTCAATAAAGGTAACACCATATTCTTCAGTCCTCCCAATATACTTCCCAAACCATATCCTCTCTGTATTTGAGCTCCAGAAAAAGGCGGTAGACCATTTCCAGCTTGTTTCGTGTAATATTCTTCGTATAATTTGGACTTACAACAGTAAGTCATGTTTATGTGAAATGAAGAGATCTACGATTTCTGAAATGAAGTGTCACTGTCACTTTCCCGAACTCGAATGGTACTATGGCTCCTGTGTCACCCCTTATATACACCTGGACGGTACTGAAATTTTTTCGTTCTACTGGTACATAATACACATTCTCAAATGTTTTAGAGATGATATCCCCATATTTCCCACGTACAGGTACGATACGAAGAAGTGGTATTCTTGTATCTCCAACGACTTGGTCACGAACCAAGTCACAATATACATAGAGTGAATAAAATCCTTGGTTGACATCGGCAACTCTGGAAGAATTGTAAGTTCCTGATTTAAAAACACACTCATTAAATCCCAAAATATTTTGAAGAGTAGGGCTCAATGTGACCACGACTCCATCACGTACCGTGATACGAACTTTACCAGTCACTCTATCCAGTTCAAAAGCTACCTTATCGTGACGAGGCAAGAGTAATTCTTTAACACCATTGATAGCTCGTATTACATCAATGGGATCCGAATAACGACCTTCCTTGAGAGTAAGTCGGTAATTCTTTTTCGAAGACCAGAACACTGTAACGAAAGCTTCTTCTCCACGAATATTGAACCAAGTATTTGGATACTGAATCTCTGCCAGACCTACTTCCCATTCTCCCGTGAGATTCACTGGTTGTGATAACTGAGTGGTGTACGTAGTCAACGTGTTTTCTGGAAACACGTTCATAGAACTATTACTTGGTAGAGTCAAATAAAACATTACTTTTTCTTAATGGTTGGATTTGGTAACAAATATCCTATGCTACTACTCAAGAGAGCAGTCCACAACTTGCTGTCTGTGTTTTCGAGAGTGAGATTAACGACACTGGTAATGATGATGATATACAAAATGATTATTTGTGAAAAATAAGTGATCTCGCTCCTTGGAATTCTTTTACCAAACAGAGGCCAAGAACCGTTCGATCCTTCTTCCATTTTGAAGAAACTTCAGAGGTTCACTTCCTTTTATAGGTGAGCTGACTCTGTTTGATCCACGAATTGAACGAAGTTGGGTATCCCATCCACTTTACGAACAATTCCTTTTTCTTACCTCGACCACGTTTCTTGAGTACGTGTTCGATTTTGTAAATAGTTTTATGTGAAACTCGTTGAAGCTCTTCAGTGTAGAATGACCCTTTCAATATTTCTCCATTATCATCTTGTAACATGTATGTGACTGGATGTCCTTTCTTGATGGCTACTACTGTGAATAACTCTTCGGTCCAATTGGGCAAATAACCTTTCTCAAAAGTTTTCTTAACTTTATTGATTCTCACTCTGTCTCCTACTTTGTTCTTTGGTGTCTTGTGTTTTATGGGTTGTCCATACAACCTTTGCCAAACCTCTTCTTGATTTTCAAAGTTCACGGCGATGGGGGCCATACCTATACTGCGATGATGAGAATGATTATATGATTTCACCAAGTTTTGAAGTGGAAAAGTTAGTGTATTATTCTTGGTAAAATATTTCCACATTTTGGTTTTCAAAGTTCTGTTGAATCTTTCTACTATGGAACATTTTGTTTCCACATTTTGTGTTGTGAAAAAGTCGACTTTGTGATCTTTGAGAAAATTCTGAAATTTTCTGTTTAGAAATTCTTTGCCTTGATCAGTTTGTAATTTTTCTGGTTTACGACCTTGTTTGAAAATTTTACTAAACGCTTTCACGATGGAATCACCAAGTTTGTTTTGTAATGGTATCACCCAAGCATATTTACTAAACACATCTATACATGTCAACAAAAATTTTATGTTTTTGTTGAATTTACTTATGTTTGAAACATCTACCAAGTCAGCTTGCCATTGTGCATCTATACCACTAACTATTACTTTTCTTCTACGAAATGTACGACGAACAGGTTTGTGAAGAGTGTATGTGTCTTGAGTCTCTAACCATTTTACAACTTGTTTGGTTTTTTTCTTGGACGCTCTACGAAGAGCGTCTACACCACCAAAACTACCAGGCACTTCAGAATCATAGTACAGTGCTTCCATGACTGCCTTGTTCAAGTGTCAACTCTATTTATACCTTTTTTCGGTCCACTTTGGCGTTTCTGTTTTCTTTGGTTGTTTTGGTTCCGACTTTATCGGTGCCTGTTTCATAAAATCCCAACGTTCTTTATGACCAATTAATTCTTGGGGTATGTTACTATCTCTCAAAGCTTCGGCCAACATTTCCCATCCCTTTGGTTGGAAAGATTTTCGTCTTCTAAGTAAATCGTTTAGAAGATCTGTTACATTCGACCCTACCACTGTTTGATCTTTGTAGACTAATTCACCCTTCTCATTCCAAGATATATTTGGGTCACTTCTAATACGATTCAACAACAACTTACCCTTTCTCTTCATTGTCATAGGTACAGAATCGAGAATGTCTTCATCTTTATTATCTTTCTCGAATTCGACTTTAATTGGTCGAGGAGCCATTACCTTTTGTTGAAATGTCAAGTATCTTTGTAAAATTTGATTATATTGAGTCATCTTTTCATCAGCCGAAAGAAAAGGGGCATCGAGAATATCTCTCATTTCTCTATCCAGTGATGAAACAGCCAGTTCATTCGGTTGTCTTGGAGTCTCTTGTAGACGTTCCAATAACCTTGGTTCTACCAAAGCCATCTTCTTTGCATATTCCATCATCCAAATATACCTTTAACAGCTCCCAATAGTACAGGAGGTAGCAATGCCCCCAAGAATCCCCCTTTCTGCAAGATTTGTCTCCTCTTTTTGTCAGAGGTACCTTTGTTTGCCACTGCCCTAACTAGTTGTTTCTGACGAACGAGTTTGGTTCTCTGAGCTTTGGTCAGAGGTACTGCTCCCTTCAGTATATTCGAGGCAGTCACACAAACAAGTTATCAATTCTTTGTCTGCATGTTTTAGTATGGATTTGACGAGTGCGGGTTTCGATTTAATAAGAACCTTGAGAAGAGCGATGTTGCGCTTTAGACGGTCAGACATGCTTCTGACTCGAGTCAGAATTGTTGCTCCCCTTTTATACTTTTCGGAGGTACACATATTGGGTTTCCCCAGGAAAAATTTGACTTCTTAATCTCATGTGCTCAGGAGTATCTTGTTTGAGATCTATTAAAAGGTAACCATATGGTGTCGAAGTGGCATCTTCAAAAACTTCTCTCAGAAACTTGGAATGACCAGGATACATCTGTGCTGCCAAGTGTGAGATCTGAGAACGATCCCTAGGATTTTTAAACAAGATCATGTAATGACTATTGAGAGCTACAGTCCTATGAACTTTATTTTTATCGAATAAATTTTGAACAATGTAGATCACACTAATGTTACGGTGATGACTACCTTTAGTAAATAATCTAGACACTCGAACATCTGCATCGAGCATCAGATCATCCAATATGACTAAACTATCAGATTTTAATTCTTGAGGGAGACCCTCTACGAATTCTACTTGGGGTAAAGTATTGTATAATGGTTGCCATTCACTATAACACCAAATTATGTGACTTGGGACAGGTGATATAATATTTTGAATGTTTTGAATAACCCGATTTACAAAGGATGATTTACCACTACCCGTGGGACCACACAATAAACAAGTGAATGGATGCTTCCAACGAGGATCCATCTTTGTTGTTCTATGTGGGTACTACTTCCCTTTTATACCTTTTGGGGAGGTGGCCCCCACTGAACGTGGAGACTACTCCCCCTTTTATACCTTTTGGAGAGGTGGTCAATATGAACTGCCATCCAAAAAATATTTAAAATTGGTGGCCCTCTGACTTACTGGCTGGGGACAGTTTAAGTTTGTTTGATATTTGTCAAGAAGATAAACATCAAATAACTTAAGCGTCATTACCACCTTTTTTTTTCTTGTTTCTTCATTTTATACTTTTTTTCTTCTTTTTTCTTCTTTTTTTATAAAAAAATCATCTATTTACATCTTCAATTAGAATCCAATTGTAACAGGTTTCTTGATGGTCATAAATTCAATCACCAAATTCATAATACAACGTCTCTGTTCATTTGTGAGAGGTTTCTCGAACATATCTTCATATTCTTTCTGTACTGGTGGTGGATTCATTCCAGAAGTATTATGGTGCCACAGTAGATGAACATCATTCTTGTTAACTCTTTCAAGTGCGTCACTAAAACATGTTATAATCTTCTCTTCTTCAGACATCGTTAGGCATACATTATGCTGAATCTGACTTGGGTGATCGACAGTACATCCATAGCATTTTTCTTTCATTACAGCGTCAATGTTCTCTTCAACATAATGAGCATATGCCAAGCAAAGTTCATGCTGCAAGCGAACTTGCCTGAGTTCACTATCAATTTCATCAACGATCAATGGTCGTGGTTGGGTTATTCTCACTGTGATCTTCTTCTTCTTCTTCAAAGGTGGCTCTTGATTTGGTTTTTTGAAGTCTTCATGGTTAGTAGGTTTAGTGTCTTCAGTTAAAGTTGTTTGTTGGGTTTTGATGGCTGCATCTACTTCTTCTATTTGAGATTTCAAGGCATTCCATTCTTCTAAAGATAGAGCAATACCAGTCTTCGTAGGATAAGGTTTCTGGTCTTTTCCCTCAAAGTATCTTCTGAGATGAATCTTCAGTTCACCCTGGTACTGGGTGACATTAGCATAAGTCTGCTTGGTGCCAATTCGGAACATCTTCTCTGGTCAATGGTTCGATCGTGAATGATGCCAAGTCCATGCTTTGCCTAATCTTATATATCTTTGATGGACGTGATTGAAAACATCACCCCAGTTGAACAAATTTTGATTGAGTTTTTGATTCTTGGTTGGGGTTTGTGTTTGTTTCCTATAGGATTATAGGTTAAAGTTGGAAAATTTAGAAAATTAGTATAGAAAGTAATGGGAAAGAAACACAATGAGAATACAGAAATTTGATTGGTTGATTAACTTCGATCTGATTGGTCAGTTTGGCGATCAAACTGCAATCTTGATCCTTAAACTGTAGGATATGGCCCTCTGCATTTTATACTGGCTTGGGACAGGTCAAGCTACAAACCTCTGTCCAATGGAGATAAGTCAAATAGCTCGAGTGCATTCCCACCCCCTACAGTTCGTATCCGCTTTGAAGGAATTTTTTTTGTTCATCAAAAAAGAAAAACGAAAACAACATGTCCAACTTAGCAATTTAGTTTTTCTATCATAAAAATTTCTCATTTCTTTTAAATATTCACAACAGAGAATTTCTTAGTAATGATGATGATGATGATTTATTCCTTTGGTTATACAATAGGGGTAGCCTAAAAGACACCAGGAATCAACTTTAAAAAAATGAAATGAAACTAAAAAGTAAAGAAGTATCATCTGGTTCCAATAGGTGTAACCTAAAAGATACCATGAATCAACATGTTTTAAAAATAAATGGAACTAAAAAGTTTTGAATGAAACTAAAAAGTTTTGAATGAAACTGATAAGTAAATAAGTATCATCTGGTTCCAATAGGTGTAACCTAAAAGATACCATGAATCAACATGTTTTTAAAATAAATGGAACTAAAAAAGTTTTGAATGAAACTAAATTTTGAATAAAGAAGTATCATCTGGTTCCAATAGGTGTAACCTAAAAGATACCATGAATCAACATTTTTTAAAAATAAATTGAACTAAAAAGTTTTGAATGAAACTAAAAACTAAAAAAGTATCCTCCACTTCCAATAGGGTTAGCCTAAAGTATATCAGGAACATGATGATGATGATGATAATGATGAAAAAACTCTCTGTATTAGAATAAATAAAAAATTGAAAAAATCTTTACACTAGAAAAAAATGTATTGCCTTGTAAGACTTGCCATTTAGAATTTTTTTTTTGAAGACTGCCATATAGGACTTTATGAGGACTGCCATAAAGGACTTTTTACTTTGTGAAAAACTTGCCATGTAGGACTTTGAGGACTGCCATAAAGGACTTTAGAGAATGCCATAAAGGACTTTTTACTTTGAGAAAAAACTTGCCATGTAGGACTTTATGAGGACTGCCATAAAGGACTTTAGAGAATGCCATATAGGACTTTATGAGGACTGCCATAAAGGACTTTAGAGAATGCCATATAGGACTTTATGAGGACTGCCATAAAGGACTTTAGAGAATGCCATAAAGGACTTTAAAAATTTGATGAGCCTAATATGATTGAGTAGACCACCTAAAAACCATTTCGTTTTTTTTAGGAATTTTTTGTAGGCAAAAGCTAGACTTGGTTCAGGTTGTAGAAAAATATGACACTCACTCAATTGGTTCTTCTTTAAATCTCTAGTGGTATGGTACTAACTCCATCTTCTAAAACTCTTCGTTTTGGGTAGAAATATGATAGTCCATCTCTGCTCTGCTGGTAGGTATACATAGTGTTGTCATTCATCACAAATCCTCGGTTGATGCCAGATCCACTTTGTTGAGTCTTCAAAACTTGCAAATATCTGTCTTTCGTCAAATCATTGTGGCGTTTGCTGATTCCCTTACAACTGAATTTATTGGTGGCTCCGAAACAATAATATGTTTTACTACACAGTCCAACAATGCCGGTTCCTTGCCATTCTACCTTAAACAAGCCTGGAGTTCTCCTGTCAAAACGCTTTCTTTCTTGGCAGCATGAGGGTGACAGCCATTCTTTGCCTTCTAATTTGGTTTTCACATAATCATCTCTGTGGAAATCACAACACTCTGATGGAAACCACTTGTGATTCTCTTTGTAAAATTCTACTCTCTTCTCTGGTTTCACTAATTCATCTATGGATGGTGACGAGGTACATATATATGCAGAATCTGTTCCATTTCAGCATATTCGAAATCTTGGCGGTTGATAAAAGTATCGATGACATCATAATAGAACTGAAGCATCCGGAGTTTCGCATACTGGTAAACAAAGAATCCGATGTGAAGTGGCAGATCCAACTTGATGGTCTTCTTGTTGAGTTCGACTTCATATAATGTATCATCTAATGGATTCAAGGCTCTGAAGGACATGTCATTTACAGCTTTGGTAACTTCTTCGTCGTCGCAATAGCACACACGTCGATGCTTCTCTTTGTTGGTGACGGTTTTGCCATATCCAGAATTTCCCAACAGCTTCATGGTGTCGGCAACGATCGACTTGTCAGGGTCAACATCTCCTTGTCTTCTTGCTTCAGATACTTCATCTCCAAATTTTTCAAAACATCTTCTTGGTTTATATTGGATAACTTGATAGACGTGATCAACTTCAATACCATGCTGGAGGTACCACTGCAGTAAAGGGGTTGCAAATAACATTTTCTCCGCTCCATAGCTTCCGATCAAACTTCTACGGGGTTTCTTCATGATTCCATTCTTCTCGGCAAAGGCCTTCATGTGTTCACCAATATCATCTATGGAAATATCTGTATTCTTGAAGATAGGTGTCATCTCTTCAAAGTACTCTTTCAGGTGATCTGGTACATGTATATCACATTCGACTAAACCAAACAGTTCACCGGACTTCACTTTGTTCATTATTTCTTCCTCTGTCATCGCACCATCTATTTTGTCTGAAAAGTTCTCTTTCAGGAAGGCTTTGAGTGTGGCATCGGTCTTCTTCATCTCTCTCCACTCACACTCCCAGATTTCAATAAGTTTATAGCCCAAATCGGTGATGTACTTTGCGTTGGTACGGGTGTCTTGTAGTAGTTCTTTCATCGATTTATCTCTGACTTCATTATGGATGATAGGAAGGCCATTCTTATCTTTCATGCAGGTATGTCCGTGCCAGAAGCAGCCATGGAACTGGTATACAGTCTGTGTCTCTTTGCACCAACCATCAACAGGCAACTGTCTTCGACCAATCATTTTTTCAGCTCCGTTAAACTGATGTCTGATGTGGATGTCATCTCTCATGGATAAAAACTCTAACCATTGTTCAGCCATTTTACCATACTTCATTGGATGTTCTGGTTTAAACTGGTTTTCTTCACGACGTCTAATACTCCAACCCGTTGGCATCTCTTGCATTAGGCACCAAAGATATAATGCATTCGCATCAAAGCCTATAATACTTCCACATGGTTTTGCTTCTTTACCATATTTTGTTTCTCTGATTCGGGTAACATCTTTCTCGTGGTATCGGTTGAAGATAATTGAAGGTCCACCAACGATATTATCTTTCACCAAGTGATGCAAGTCTTTATTCTTCTGGTTAAATAATGTGAAGTAAGTTTCATCATTCATGGTCTGGAACAGGTATTTCAACGTGAGGCCCGGAACACTGATACCATCTTTAAACATGTCGATGTGGCGTTCTTGGTAGAAAGCAAACTGCTTGTCAACTGCTTCAAGGAATGGTTTTACATCTCGGTTATTATACCAGATCAGAAAATCACGGAAAGTTGTCATCTCCAGGTCGTTCCATACATGCTGGCAGTACTGGTATTCTTCATTGGATATATTTTCTTTCTTGAGAGAACTGTAGAAGGCTTCATGGTCTGGTAGGTGGTCTTGATCCAATTTGTTCAAGCTGTCGATCCATTCATATGGTAAAAATCCCTTTGTTACGGAGCAGCCAAATGCTTTCAAAAACTTGTCATAGCTGAATCCTGGAGCGAGGTAGTTGCAAATATCAACAAACTTGAAAGATTCTGTCGAGACGCACATGTAGTTATTCGATTTCTTCACTGCAAACTTGAGTGGATTCTGTCTCTTCAGGTATGTCATCAGTTCACGCTTGACTACATTCATATCATATTTTCCAGAGTTGAATCCGATGACGGGCATCTCTTGCAGATAATCTTGAAATTTCTTCTCCAATTTTTGTAAAGGGTGCATCTTGGATGTATCTTCTCCATTAGCTCTGGCTTCCGCTTCCAGCGTTTCATCAATTTTCTGTCTGAGTTGAAACAAGGTCCAAGCATGATAGGTCTGCATCAGTTGGTGGCAATGAGATGAAATAGCTGTGAGGTATGTCATCATTTCTTCAACAAGTTCTTGAGAATTTCCATTTGTAATGAAACATTTCGGTTCTTGGTATTCTGGAACATTACTACATATGCTCACACTCAATGGTCGGTGTTCTGCTTCCCATATCAGTTTATCACTGTCAGCAGGTAGACTGGATTTGACAAAGTAACTTTCAAAATCAAACGTTGCACGGTATGGATAAAACTTCTTCTCTTCAGATACTTCTATACCTTCATCTTCTAACAGATCAAATATGGACTGGGATGGATGGTATACACCGCCAACATACTGGTAATTGACTTCATCTGTACAGGTTTTCTCGTGACGCCGAAGATATCGGGCAGCGTTCCATAATTTGCCGCATTTGCGGCATTCAAAGGATTTGCAGTATTGGTCTATATCGATGATGTAGCTAAAATGGTTCTTGTAAACGTTCACATACATGGTATCTTCATACTTTCTGTGAGATCTCTGTACTAATTTGGCAACAATTTGGTCATCATCATTCTTGACAAGTTCATATACTTGGATATTTACTTCAAAACATTTCTCCAAGTCAGGTAATTCGGCTAAAGTTACTCCACGGAATTCATTCTTTGGCTTCTGGGTATACTTGTTGTACATGGCATCTGTTGTTTTATTCAAATTGTCTGTTATGGAACCACTCCATAAAGCTAAACAGCGGAAAATACACAAGTTGTCTTCATAGGTAAAATGGTGAGCTCTATCTTTCACCAAAGCATTTACTGCTTTGTTCTGGAGAATGTAGTCAGGAAGATCTTCTGCCATTCCAATTGGGTGGTCTTTCAGCTTGTTCACATAAAATGTGACGTTGGTAACTCTCTCAACAAGCCATTTGGTGTTGGGTCGTTTTAATTTGGCCCATTCTAGGATATCTTCTTCCATGACATCATCAAGGAATTCTTCAAAGTCTTCTTGGCAGCATACAAGTTGTGGAACATCAAGTACCCGGGCGTTGTTTTGTGATGGATGGTAATACTTCAGTTCATTCGTTTCGTTGTGTCGCAGGATAAAACCAAAACTCAGATTAATTTTAAATCTTAGCTGTTGTGGCAGAAATATAGAAGTCATCAATTCATCAGTCATCATCTTCAGGTTCACATCGTTTATCCGGTAGTTATATTGGTCCTGGACTCTTCTGTTCATCATGTGGCGAGTTCTAATAGAACTCCAGTTATCTTTGTACACGGTCAATATCTCATCTGGCTCTTCTTCAGACATCATATTCTTTTCAAACTCCATTGGGTCAACATCATAATGGGTGGTCGTCGTGGTCCGTGGTTGTTTAGGTGGTCCTCTCTTCGGTTCATCAGTCTTCCTTTTCGATGGTACAGGAACTGGTCGGTGGGCAACGCTCTTGTGTCGATTAAAATGGAGTAGTTGGTTATACTCCTGGCCGCATTCCATACATGTATATATCTCCAAACATTTCTTCAGGTGTTGATCCAGCTTGTCTTTCCTCGTAAAGGTCTTGTTGCAGTTGGTACAATCGTGGGTCTTCTTCTCTTCGGCGGCGTGCTTGGTACGCACATGGCGGTTTCGGTTGCAGCGGTCCGTAAAGGTCTTTCCACACTCTTCACAGGCGTAGACATCAGTTCTGGTAACGGCAGTAGCAGCTTCAGACATCTTCATAAATTTTTTGCAAAGGCAAAATTGCTATAGAAAATTCTCTAGCGATGTGTTCAGTTCGAAGGATCGAAACAGAATGACGCGACGTTATTCTTCTCCGGAATTTATTTAGACGTGACGGACGTTTTTGAAAACGTCACGACGTCGCAACGTTTTTTCATCGATATTTTCATTCTCGATGGGTGTTTGTGTTTGTTTCCTATAGGATTATAGGTTAAAGTTGGGAAATTTAGAAAATTAGTATAGAAGTCAATGGGAAAGAAATACAATGGGAACCCAGAAATCTGATTGGTGGATTAACTTCGCTCTGATTGGTCAGTGTAAAACATCTTGATCCTCATTAATTTTATTATTTAAAATCATGTAGTTAGGGGGGTCATTTAAAGAAATTGCTAAATATAGACACTAACAATTAGTTAGGGGGTCAGTTAAGGATGTTACTAAAAATAGAATTTATAAAAATATAGTTCCAAGTAGAAGCAGAGGATTTCTGGGTAAATTTGTCCTATAGCACTACGTGCTATTCTTAATAAGGAAATAAAACGTCATGGGATCCAAAAAAATGGGAACATTACTCCACTTCAAACGAACACACCCCCTTGGTATTACGTGCTACTCTTAATAGGGAAAAAACGTCATGGGATCCAAAAACAAAGGGATTCTGGGAGAATTCTAATCCAGAACATTACTCCTGTTCAATCGAATGCACCCCCGATACCCTCTCGGTACTATAGCACTACGTGCTAGATCAACTGGAGAAATAAAGTCAATTTCGGTGATTTTGGGTGGATTTTGGTGATTTGGATGGATTGTCGGGTTGTTTGTGGTAATTAGATTTACTCTTCTACAAAGGAACACACCCTCCGAACATACCCCGTCTTATTACAGAACAATTGGGTAACATAGCAATCACGTGCTACCATAGAAACCAAGATGGCGGCCTCCAGTATACAAAATGGCCGACGGAAACACCTATCACCCTAACAACACGCGCTGCGCATGCGCACTCACACCACGTATCACTATGGGGATGACGTCACAACATAGCCGCTCACGCGGGTTACCATGACAACACAACTTGGCGCCACTATGTCACGTGACATGACGTCACTTCCGAGGTCCCCCACCGAGGTCCCCCAAACTTTCCCTCAAAGGTACATTACATACTACTGCCGTATATTAACTAAAGATCAGATACAAAAAGTCGATTTCAACGTATCCTAACTCAATTGATCATCTTTGTTCTATATAACAAAAATTATGCAAATTGAACAACAAACTACAGAGAAAACGAAAGTTTTTTCCCATTTACACTCTTTCCTTAGCACGGCCCCGGGCTACACCTTTTAATGTGCCCCCGCCTTGTCTGATTTTCCTAAATACCCAGAACCTCCCCCCCCCCCCGAACCGCACAGAACCCCCTACCCTCTCCCCACCCCACCCCAGGTAACATTTGCACACTGTTTGTAGAGAAAATATTCCATTTCCATATTAGTTTACCATTCTGCAGAAAACTAAAATTTGATTTATTCTCAAATTCGCTCTCATTTCAGCTCAACAACGAAATCCAAGATTCAGTCAAGGGAGTTAACTCGAAATTTTACTCTTTATTTCAGAAAGTTGAATTGCTTCACAGTGTTTTTAGCAGTGACAACAGCAGACAGGCAATATGTTTTTTATACACACTGCATTTAATATTTTAAGACCAGTTTTCTGCTGAATGCTAAAACAATCTGGGAATGGAGCAAACTAATCGTAAACACTTTTCGCTTTCATTTCATGTAACCAGAAACTAACTTGTTTTATTTATTTATTTATTTATTTATATATATATATATATATATATATTTCAGGAGGGGTCGCGGTGGCTCAGTAGGTAGAGGTTCGGGCTGCACGCCGAAGAGTCATCGGTTCGAATCCAACCTGCGGCAAGTCACTTCACCCCCATTGCCCACGTGGGGTACGGTGGCGTTGTGTACTGGGGCGTACTGCACGTCTATGGTGCACCTGTCTTCAACTAATGCTAACCCAGCTTGTGTGGAGTTGATATGTTGTGGAGCTGGCAGTTGCTCGCCGTTGCTCGGTGGTTCACTCAGGGTACTCCGGCTTCCTCCACGCGTAAAACTTTCATGGTCATGATTATCCATTATGCAGAAATATGTGGCCTTAAACACCAATAAATAAATAAATAAATTTCGATTTCACGATAGCAGAAATTACGAGAATCTAATTCTTTCGTTTTAGGTAAAATGACTAATATATTTTCTCTCTTTCAGATGAGCAGAAGCTAAGTTCTAATTTCTGTTTCTTTAGAAGAAATATGTACTAATATGTCTTTTTGTTTCTGCTTTAGCCGTTAGGGGGTTCACGGAATCCCGTTTAGTACCTCTACGTGGTGTGAATCGGGGTGCCTTTTTTGGCTCTCCGGGAGAGCTCCAGACGGTCTCCAGTTGCATCCGTTTGCTGTGTGGATATCTCCTGTCTCTCCACTCTAAAATGCAGGTAGAAGCTGGAGAGGAGAGCAACCAATCATGGCCGCAAAAACACACTTGGGTTATTGTGTGATGAGTTCAAAGTCATTTTCGCAACCACCGAAGCATTTACTCAGCATTTGTGCGTACAAAAAGAAGAGCAATTAACACAGCACCAATCATGCGACGTAAATTTAACTTCCAAATCCCGCATAAACAGTTTAATAAAGAATTTAAGGAATGCCACACAAATTCGCCTGTTTGCAACTTCGCTCCTTACCAATAAATACCAAACGCCACCCGAGTTGTAATAACAATGTGGGGATGGGTGGAGATGGGACCCTCCCCTTCCTCGTGACTACATCACTGTAATGAATTCACCAATCCAAACTATTCATCAAAAATTTTGCTCAGCGTTTCTATTTTGCGTGAATTCATATATCACGAAAATTCGAAACGAAAAGCAGTAACAGAGAAAAACGCAACATTTTCAAGATTGTAAATAAACTTTAATTTCTCAGACAACGACATGTTGTTAAACGTACATCACACTCAGTAAATCAGTGCCGATATCTGTGACCAGGTCACCGTTTCATCATTTTCTGAGAGTTCGTCGACGACAAGTGACAAAAATATCTCCATTTTTGTTCTATTTATCCGTTGTGGAGATCTCCAGACACGTTTTTGTAGTGCGACTATCGGAAGATCTCCTGGCTATCTATTGGAGAGAGCAAAAAAAAAAACGCGTCCCCGGTAACAAAAACCATCCCTGAATAAGCTCATTGCCGATTAGCCATCTTTGACGTTAATGATATGCAAGGTCAGAGGTAGCTTCAGGTAAACAATTCGATCAGACTGTCTATCAAGACTGTCATTCATGCGATAGAAGCAAATAAAATATTTCGCTTGAAACGAGAAAATGTGCATTTTCGATTTAAAACTAATAAAGATAGAAAAAGTAACACACTTTCAACACGCACAACATTAAAAATCTTTCTCTTTTTTGTTAAATACCACTGACAAATAGACCATGATGAATATCGTCACGGATATTCTATATAACTATTTTTATTTTTGGGGTGCGAAATTACTTTTTTCATTGGGTATGAAATGGTTTTGCCGTTTTGGGTACGAAATTACTCGAGTACGAAATGGTTTTGGGTACGAAATTACATACACTCAAAATACTAAACACCAGAATCCCCAAATCCGCCCAGTCGAAGACGAATATGAGAATGCATTCAATTCTATTCTGGTTGTAAAGCCTAACTCATACAGGAAATAAAAAATATTTCCTAAAAAAACTCCAAAACTGCAAAGTGCAATTTATGGTATCCCGTCACTCTGACCCCAAGTCATTTCGGCCCCTGCTCACTTTAAACTCAAAGTCATTTTGACCCTAGTAATTTTGGCCTCAGTTACTTCGGCCACTTGGTCATTTAGGCCCCCATTTCGAGCGTAGAAATCTGTATAAACAACAACGCAAAGTTTATGTGTAGAAATAATTGGTAATGACCTTTATTAATGAAGACGCCCAGGGACGGTGTGGGATTTGAAACCCATTACGACCCGAATAACCTTATTTGCTTACGAATCCACGATAATCGAAGCGAGAGCCAATAATCTTATTTGATTTGAGTGTGCACACTGGCAGTAGGGTGCTGGGGGTCACACCCCCGAGAACCTCGAACAGGAAGGTGACTAGGAATTGTGCATAATTAGGCTACAAGAATTTTGCTCTGTGTTTTATATGGGCATGTTTACGGTTATACTGAAACTGCAGTTTTGTAAAAACACAAATCAAGCATATATAAGATTCACCATCATAAAAAGAGTCTATTAAGTATGAAGTAATATCATACATCATTTGTATTCCTCAATATCTATTCGAGGTATAACGGTAAAAAGTAATTGAATAAAATAAATGTTAAAATTTAAAAAAAAAAAACCTTTATTTAATAGCGAACGTAGTGAGCGGCCGAAGGTCGTGATTGAAAAGAGCATAATGGTAACGTGTGTGTATGTGTGAAAATATAAGATCGAAATTTAGAATATTTCAGAAAAATATATGTCTAAGCAATCCAAAATCTGTGTCCGGAAGTAAACTCCGTGGACAATAAATAGAAGTCGAAGTTGATCGAATTGTGTTGTTTTCATTGGTAGAAATCGAATTAAATTTCTGAAAAAAGGAACAGCTGAACGTGCAGTCATAGCGTCGCCCATAGATATCGGATATGGCGTCACCTGGTAGGTTCCATCAAAAATCGAAACCACAACAACACAAAAGAAACGCACGTTGCGCTGTATTTGTCGTTCAATTTTTAAACTTAAATTGCTTGTAAAAAAATAAATCAAAATTGTTGAAGGCCACAAAGTGGCACGCTTGTTACTAAACTATCTGAGAACAAGTGTATCTGCAAGAAATTGCTATAATTTTAAGTATTTTCCTTTCGCGGGACGTATAAAAACGACGGTCGATGTTTTCTCGCATTTCTCATTTCTGACACTCTTTTTGTAAACAACAGGTTTACCCCTCGTGCTTATGACAATTTCTGATGGAAGATACGTAATATACAATTAAAAGAGGCACACAGTGGAATTCCTGAGACTTTGCTCTTCATTGTAGGGTGCCGTACTTTTCGGATCGTCAATATTGTTCCCATTTTTCTGACACAATGAAATTTTTGGAACGATTTTTCCACTTTAATATTTATCAAAAAGTATACCGGTACCTGGTAATGATATTTCGAACACGAAAGTGATTTACTGTTACACCCAAGCACCTCCACTCCAGTGGAAACTCCACAGAAAATTGTTGCTACTTTCGAATTTACCAACCTTTGCGTCACGCGGAGATTCTTGTAACGTTGTATACCAATTTTGGCTTGGAAAGACGGTTTGCCGTCTTCGGGCTGTGATTGCAAGAGAAAATTATCAATACACACGCAGTGTTGATATATTTTGTTTTTGAATATAAAATCATTCAGTAAATAGTTCATTTCTGATTCCTTCGAAATATAAGGTAGACCAGAAGGTGAACTGCTGTCGTTTTGGGTACGGGACGGTTCGCCATCGGGGCGATTCGCCATAACCTCGATTTTATGGCGAATCGTCCCACCTAAAATGGCGAATCGTCCCGGTTTTTTATCCAAGATTTTCATTTTATTTTTTCAGTTAGATGGCGATGCAGCGTTCGTGGCCGGAACATGTCATGCAATGTAACTGTTGTAGAGAATGGTGATATATTCACCAGGAAGCAAGACCATCTTCATGCTGGTGACTCCAAAATCGCTGTTAAGAAACAGATTCAAGCCCAGGCCAAGTCTATGGCAGATCTAGATCTATTTCGTCCAGCCACTGGTATTGCAGAAGAATGTATACGAGACAACATTACAGACGAAAACGTCTTCCTCAAACCACGCACTGACTCAAGTAAGAGGTTCATTAGTAGACACCGGGCCAAGAAAAACGACCCACTGCACCAGCTGATCTTCATTTCGTTATCGCTACAGATTTTTTCAACTTCGATTCCTTCTTGGTAGCTGACAAGCTGTTTACAGAAATGTTACCAGAATATGGCTACCAACGGCGTATCAGCAGGGTGGTCCCGTCCAAGATTTTATACGACAGATGCTGGCTTTACCTTTCTTACCTGCGAATCAGATCAGGGAAACATTTGAGGCACTGCAACAAAAAACAGAACCAGAAACCAAGCTCCGTAAATTTACTGATTATGTACAAGAACAATGGATTAACTCCAGTACATTCTCCATACATGAATGGTGTATTTATGGACATACTGTTCGCACAAACAACGACATAGAAGGTGTGTAGCTAATCATGTTTTGTATTTATCGTAAAAATGTTATTTTCCGGATTCCTCAAATAAATAAATAAATAAATAAATAAATAAATAAATAAATAAATAAATAAATAAATCTAAAAAAATGACCAAATAAATAAATAAATCTCAAAGAGCTTGTATCAGAAGCACTTTCTACTTTACACTTCATGGGCGGTACTGTAATATATTATCACAAAGATATTAAATTTTTGCTTCATAATCTGAACTAATCAATATACTTTTTTCATTCCAGCTTGGCATAGAAGAATGAATACCATTGGAACCAATATCAGCTTCTATAAACTCGTCCCCCTTTTGTACCAAGAATCCAAGACAGTTGAGCTTCGGGTCATAGCAACCGACTTAGCGAGTGACATTCGGTCAAAATATACAAAGACAGCTGCAAGAATACAGGAATGTTGGGATGATTATATGGCAGATCCTCCACGTTTGACAACAGCAGCTTTCTTAAGAAAATGCGCATGTATTTACACAGAACAGAAAACTTCACGGAAACGAAAAAGAACTGATGACACAACCACGGCAGTTTGATTGAACACAACCACAGCAGTTCGACTGAATCAATTAATAAATGCTACATGTATGTTAGGTAAATGGTTGAAGAAACCCTAAAAATAGCTATTCAATTTTTTTTTCAATTTTCATTTTTTGCTTCCGAAACCTAAATTATGTTTTGGAAAACCCATTTTGGGTTTTTTTAAAAATTTTTTTATATAAAATCATCATTAAATGTGGTGTTAGATAAATGGTTAAAGATTTTCCATGTCGCGAAAACAGCTATTCAATTGTTTTTTCATTTTTTGCTTTCAAAACATAACTTCCAATCGCTCATTGGGATCGTAAGCTACGCTTTGGGAGCAAAAAACGAAAATTGTTAAAACAGAAAAAAATTGTTAAGTAATTACGTATTTTTGTTTAATAGGCCGGTTATACAGGCACCGAAATTAATATATAAACGCCATGTTAAATAAATGTTTAACGCAATCACGAAAAATATATTCTATCACACATTTTAATTGCTTCTCCGTCATCAGGTTTCAAGCGTTATGTATCCTGAGTTATTTTGTTTTATTTTTATATATTGTCAACTTTTGTTATTTATGTGTTATACTTGTTATATTGCCGCAAATATTATGTCAGCCTACTGTTATTTACTACCAACTATATTGACTAAATTTCAAAAATAAACAACATATATTTTGTCGAAGCCGAGCCTTCTGTTGTCTGTTTTCTATTTCCCACTCCCGGTAATCCTCTTCTAGTCAATACCACTGATCTAAAAATAAAGTTTATTTTTAGACCAGTAAATAACCCCGAATGGCGAATCGTCCCGCCCACGAAAAATGGCGAATCGTCCCGATGGCGAACCGTTCCGGTCGACAATGGCGTGTAACAGGAGGAGAGATAAGTGCGGGAGCCGGGGTTCGAACCGTCGACCTTTAGCACACAAAGCGACCGATTTACCACGAGACTAAGAGATCCGGACCAACCAGGCTGGTTGGTAAATGGTAAAGGCCAAGAATAGAGGACCGCGCGTTTTTTAAGAAAATAAAACATTTTTCACAAGTTTTTTGAGTTTCTTATCATTCTAAGACATGTTTTACACAAAATTAGCCCAAAACACCTATGCCCACTCACAAAAATCATCACTTTTAACCCTTTTTTATACTCCGTTAACTTTATTCTCCGAACAATTTCAACAACAAAACCTGCGGTAAACAGGTGCGTGATTCTTTGGTTTTTTCCGCTATCGTGTATACTCCATTTGATCGGAGGATACGAGGGTGTAATTACAATGGGAGAATTCAGTATGTTTTTATGTTTTATTTTAACCATTTTCTGTCGTCTGCCAGTTCTTTGCAAAAATGAATATTTTTCAGTTTTTAGTATCGTAAATGACCAGGGTAAATTGAAAGACTGGCTTCGTTTCGACAACCTACTAGCTTCAAATGTATATTGTGGATCTTGCCAAGATAATAATGAACAGAGAGAGTGTGTTAAAATACGAGACAATACCACTATAGACGGTGAAATTTTCCGCTGCAGAACCCGCCGAAAAAAATGTTCAGTTCGCAGGAAAAGTTTTTTTTTTCAATTCCAAATTATCTATAAGAGAAATAATAACATGTTTGTACTTTTTCTCATGTAAAATACAAATTAATCAAGTACAATTAATGACTGGAATATCAAAAAATTCCTTAATAGACTGGTACTGTTTTTTTTTCGTGATTTATGCACAACCTATATTCTTAAAAACTTCACTGTGTTGGGAGGGGTTGGGGATATTGTTGAAATTGATGAGACTAAAGTGGGTGGGAAAAGGAAATATGGGAGAGGGGGAAATTATAGTGGCATGGATGTATAGATTTTCACTATGTATGAAAGGAGGAGGAAGATTTTCAACTGTCGGGTTGTTAAACAAAGGAATAGAAAAACACTTTTACCAATAATAAAATCTGCTATTGCACCCGGATCAATAATTTTTTCTGACGAGTGGCCAGCATAATCGTGTTTGAAAAATGAAGGATTCCACCACCAAACGGTTAATCACTCAATTGAATTCGTTTCTGATGAAGGAGTACACATAAACACTATTGAAAGAATGCACGGGGAAATGAAAGCATATTTGAAAATTATGAGGGGAACAAGTGAAGGGAATTTGGGGGC
Source organism: Pictodentalium vernedei (assembly GCA_031216915.1). NCBI lineage: Eukaryota > Metazoa > Mollusca > Scaphopoda > Dentaliida > Dentaliidae > Pictodentalium > Pictodentalium vernedei. The sequence goes on from CM062296.1 coordinate 714,746,056, forward strand.
TTTCTTGGACAAATTCATCATGAGGAAGATGGCATCGGAGAAAGGATACGAATTTTATACATTACTCCTGAAAAAAATTAAAGATGAATACAAAGTTAACGATTAGTTTCCGGTTTCTCTTTCCGTTGTTGTTCATTCGTCGTTAAAGTTTATTCAAGTATTTATGTTATTATTGTTCGCCTACAACTGGATTCTTTCGGATTTATTTTAGGTAAGTACTTATAAATACATTATCTTACTGGAATACAGCGACCAACGAATTAGGGTCAGTTTGGGATGGATACGGGTTAGCTAACCCGTACCCATCCTAAACTGACCCTAATACGCAGAGAAGGCAATGATTAGAATACGGCGACCAATGCATTAGGGTCAGTTTAGGATGGGTACGAGTTAGCTAACCCGTACCCGTCCTAAACTGATCCTAGCATAGCAAAAATGTAATGATTGCTCCCCTGTGACGTCACATCGAAACATCCACAGCTCCATTTCAGAACGCAATCAGAAATTCATTTTGTTTCAAAAACCGGTAAACATGAAGAATAGCGGACCCAACAAATTATGCAAAAAATACCAACTTTTCCCAACTTTTCATGATTTCCCTACATTCTTTAGTGTTTTTTCTACACATATGTACCAAAACCCCTGAGTTTTTAATACATTTAGACATTATTTACTAAGTTTTTCCTTCCCGTAAGAGAGGCACGGAAAAGTCGTCTGATCGTGTTTATCAACAGCGACGTTCTTTCAGTGGAAACTGTCAAAGATGTGACGTCACGGTGGTCGTCTCCTCCCATTTGTGGAGAATTCAGTATCACATCAGTTCCGAAAATCGCACCGTGTTCAACAGATTAGGGTCAGTGTAGGAAGGGGTCGGGTTAGCTAACCCAAACCCTTGCTAGACTGACCCTAACCCGTCGAGCGCGGTGCTATTTATTACATAATAACTTACCTTAATAATGAAAAAAGTGAGAATAAAACACTGTACTTACCGACTTCTCCTTGTGGTACCAGTGCAGAACAAGTGCGCTTCAAAATCGAACACACACTTTCGATAGAAAAGATGGTTGACGCGCAAGTTGAATTGCTTCGTCTCGGAAGTTAAAAACTAGTAAAAACAAGCTAAAAATTGATTTTTATTCCCCCAAATTTATGAATATGTAAAGAAAAAACACTAAAGAATGTAGGGAAACCATGAAAAGTTGGGAAAAGTTGGTAATTTTTGTATAATTTGTTGGGTCCGCTATTCTTCATGTTTACCCAAAAACTCGTCACAGAGAAAAGGGTTAAAAGTGATGATTTTTGTGAGTGGGTATCGGTGTTTTGGGCTAATTTTGTGGAAAACATGTCTTAGAATGATTAGTAACTCAAAAAAGTTGTGAAATATGTTTTATTTTCTTAAAAAACGCGCGGTCCTCTATTCTTGGCCTTTACCTTGGTAAATGGCCTTTTCACCTCGACCGCTACACTACTCTCCCCTTCTTTTGAGATTCACCACATGTGAATCTCACCAAAGTTCCTCCCTCAGAGCGGTCCAAACACCCACAGTGCCACCTACTGCTGAGGATCGGACGAGCCCCCAAATGTAACAGGAGGAGAGAAAAGTGCGGGAGCCGGGGTTCGAACCGTCGACCTTTAGCACACAAAGCGACCGATTTACCACGAGACTAAGAGATCCGGACCAACCAGGCTGGTTGGTAAATGGCCTTTTCACCTCGACCGCTACAGGCGAATCGTCCCGATGGCGAACCGTCCCGTTCCCGTCGTTTTTTATCAGTGACCGAGTCCGATCAAACACTCAGTCTGTCACTGTCAGTGTCAGCCTCCAAATGCATTTGCAATTTCAAGCGACCAGCTAAATGGGACTGCAAATTAAAGAGTCGGAATAATGTCGTGTTATAGGTTGTTGACATGTGATCAAGATGACAGCTATGAGTATGACAAGAGATTGAACAAACGTTTATGGGTCCTACTAATTACCGACCAAAACCGTCCAAAACAGTCAAAAAACCGTCCAAAACAGTCCAAAACCGACCAAAAGTGCTAATTACCGACCAAAACCCAAATGAGTACCGCTTTATTAAACAATTCTTTCGATGATGATAAACAATGCAAGGGAGATAACAACTTCACTCACAACTGCACTTGCAAAGTGCACAGGCTGAACGTACCCGGTCTTTATGGATCAGTCTTGAAAAACATGACATCCCTCCCCAACTTTACATGACTTTATCAAAACGTGTAACCAAAATTAAACACTGACATCTCTGTCATTAAAGATTTTTAAAACCGAACTTGGGGCATTATGAATGTCCACTGGACATAAAACTTAGGGAAATTATAAAGTCAGAAATAAATTTCAGGAAATTATAACCATCTACAAGGTAAAACCGGAATATCAAATTTCTTCTATCAGTCGTCTAGGAGCTTGTCTAATAACCCTCCTTGGATATCTACATGTAGGCTGTAATACATTGGATGGAGGCTCTTGGTGTTTATTTTTATCTTGTAGCATAAAGTAATCAGAATCAATGTCATCTGCTTGGTTTTGATGTTCAGTAAATAAGCCTGGATTGACAATTTTGAAATGAGAGACATTTCGCTTTATTTGATGGCCATCTCTCCCAGCGACAACAAAAGGAAGTTTAACATAGACAACTTTGTATGGCAAGGGATTGAAACATGAAATCAATTTGCCTCTTTTCGTTTGTCGTACTAACACTATATCCCCTATCTAAATCTGAGATGACTTGGTATGACGTTTCTTATCAGAGTATGTTTTCATTTTCTGTTTATTTACTTGATCACGATTACGAACATTCAAATCACCAGGATTCCCAAGTTTACTTTCACATTGTGAAGGAATTCTAGTCTTTATCGGGTACTGAAACATCAAATTAACAGGTGCAATACCAGTAGTACAATGAGGTGTAGAATGATAGTTTCTCAAAAACTGACAAACCCTTTGTTGAATTGACTTGTGTTCAAGATGGGTTGTCTGTAACACTTTCTTAAGACTTGCCATAAATTTTTCGGCCATACCAATTGCCTGAGGCCATAATGGAGTAATGTGGTGATGAGTAAATCCCAAATACTGGGCGAACTGTGCAAATCGGTGACTATTAAATGGTGGACCGTTATCTGTCTTTAATATCACTGGGATGCCAAAAGTTGAAAATATTTTATCAAATTTGGGAATTACAGCATCAGCTGAAGTTGTAGAAACAGTCTCTACTTGTGCAAATCTTGAATATTCATCTATCTACAATTACTAACAGGTATTTGCCTGAAGGTAAAGGTCCACAAAAGTGTAGCTACATTTTTCCATGCTCGATTTGGAAGGGAGTTCATTCGCAGTGGTTCATTCTGTATTTTCACACTAACCGACTGACAAGCTAAGCAGTTTTTTTTATAATTGCATCCACTTTAGAATCAATATGGGGGAACCACACTTTTTCCCTCAAACACTGTTTGGTTTTGACTAAACCTAAATGTCCCTCATGGGCAATATTTATGATTTTTGACTGTAATGTTTCCGGAATAACTATTTTTGTTCCGCGTAATACAAGATCTTTGTTTGGCGTATATGAGAGCTCATTCGAGAGTTTATGAAAAAATTTCAGACCACTAAGGTTGATATCAAGAGCTGAATAAGAGTGTTTGTCAAGATCACACCATCGATGGGTTTCAATCAGGCGAATAACTTCTTGCAGAATTGAGTCTGATTTTGTTGCCATTTTGATCTCGTCTAAAGTCATAGCCTTTGGAGTTGTCTCTAAAGCAATGTAATTTTGATATCCCTCAGCTGAGTCAGACAACGTAGAAACAGTAGAACGATTGTCACTTAAAACATCAGAAGAGTAGCGTGATATAAAATCTGCAGGGTTGATCGCGCCAGGTTGGTAGACGACCTTAACATCAAATTCTTGAACATTCAAACACCAACGTTCTATTCGAGCTGAAGGTCGGGACTTTGGGTTGTTGAAAATTGCCTCAAGTGGCTTATGATCAGTGATCACAGTACAATGTTTTCCATAAACATAGATTTTAAAATGTCCAATGACCATGTGACAGCTAATGCTTCTCGTTCAATTTGGCTGTAACGACTTTCCGTAGATGTTAAAGCCCTACTTGCATAAGCGACTGGTTTTGCGCTACCATCAGCTTGTGTCTGTACTAAAATTGAACCAAGGCCGACTGGGCTCGCGTCAACATAAATTTGTGTTTCTGCTCTTAGATTAAAATAGCATAAACAGTTATCACTTTGCAGACTGTTTTTAATTTTGTCAAAAGCTTGTTGATGAATTGACTCCCATTTCCAAGTGAAGTTCTTTTTGGTTAAATGACGTAATGGTTCACTGAGAGTTGAAAAATTTGGTATAAATCGTGAAGAATATGTAGCCATTCCCAGAAAAGATCGAACTTCAGTAGGTGACTTTGGAACAGATATATTGCAAATAGCAGAAATTTTATCTGGGTCGGCACGAATCCCATTCTGTGTAAATAATATACCAAAAAATTTCAAAGAAGGCTTATTAAATTCACACTTTTGCTGATTAAGTGTTAACCCATGCTTATCGAGTCGTTCCAAGACAGCACGTAAAATTTGACTATGTTCATTGTCTGTCTTTGCATGAAGAAAAATGTCATCGCTGACATTAATAACATTAGGAATTCCAATCAAGGCTTGTCTGATAAGATCATGAAAAATTTCTGGTGCCGAAGTAATTCCAAAATTTAACCTTTTGTAGCGGAAAAGTCCTATAATAATAACTCTTTGGCCAGCCGCTGATTTGTCGCGGTCCTCATAAGAGAAGGCCATCATTCCCCCTGCACCCCACCCCCTCTTCCCCTCCTCTCCTCCCAGCATTCAGATATAAACTGCTTAATAGTGTCCCTCACTTCCTCTTTTTCAATTTCTTCAATAAGCATTCCTACCCTCTCCCTCGTGTCCCCCTTCAGCCATCTATCCTTTGTTTCTTCACCCCACTTCTGCATTATTCTTCCAGTAAATTTTATTCTATGAGGTATATACTGTGGGCATTCCAAGAGAAAATGTTCCAGGGTCTCCACTACTCCAGAGTGGCACATTTGGCATCCCTTTTCCCCATCTCTCCCAATTTTTCCCCGAAGCTCCAGTGATCTTGATCTCAGTTTGAACAGCAGTGACTCTCCAAAGGTGCCATCTAGGTACTTCTCAAAAGCTGGCTTTTCTTTATATTGTAACCCCTGCAGTGATCTTTTCACGCTAACCCCTGCTCGCCAGTTTCGATTGCAATCTTCCATGACTCTCTCTTTGACAAACCTTTTGCCTTCTTTCATTCCTACTTCTATGTTTGTGACCTCTATAGAGTAATTGTCCATTAGTTCCCTCACATGTTTTGACCACCCCGTTTCTATATTAGAATTCCAAATGGTATCGAGCATCAATTTGCACCACCGGTTGTCAGGCAGGTTTCTCAAGTAGTTAAAGTAACACAGTTTTCCCAAATCTACCCTGTCCTTGATTTTCATACACCCAAGCTCCCCCCTTACTGCTTCCAAAGCTGCAGCATTACTCGACCCTGTTATCCATCTGCCGGCATCATTTTGAGTATTTTCCAACTTCTTAATAACGGTTTGGTTTAATGGAATCACGTCCGTGCCATACGTTATACTTGGTAAACCCACCCTCTCCCACAGTGTTTTCCCCACAAAGACCTTGTTGAAACTATTTTTCCCTAAAAGTTTTAGTTGGTTCAGAATTCTTTTCCCCTTCAGAATCAGTTTGGCTGAGTAATTTCTGTACACCCCTCTTCCCGTTATATTTATGCTTACCCCTAGATACTCATACTCTCCCGTTTCTCCTACAGTGATTTGTTTGCTTTCCCCTTCGGGGATTGAGAACTCCCCCACTCTCCATCTCTTCGTCATATCTACCTTGCGTCCAACGGGTATTACCTTGCTTTTATTTTCATTTAGTTCGAGCCGCCAAGTGTTCCCATATCTACCAACAATTTCCAGCAGTTTCTCTAGCCCCTGTTCAGTTCTAGACATTAACACCATGTCGTCCGCAAAGAATAAGCCTGGTACCTTTATGTCTCCAACATTTACCCCCTCCGCACTCTGAATTAGTTCGTCCCCTAAATCTTTAACATACAATGCAAACAAAATCGGTGAAAAGATACACCCCTGCTTGAGGCCTATATCCATAGGGACTCGTTTTGTAGTGATACTCCCTAGACTGAGTTGGCTTTGCACATCTGTATACAGTGCTTTCATGATTCCCACAAAGTCACCCCCATATATATGCCTTCAGAGATATATAGCACTGGAAATTATTTTACAACCTTAGGGTCCAACTTCTTATCGAAAAAAAAATTACGCCCTTCCCTGCTACTGACAGGTGTTAAACTTGATTGTCGTAAAACAATTTCCTTGTCCGCGTCACTTACTACAATCCGGGAAAACCTCTGACTATTGATCCGCCAATTGCAAGTTTGAATTTTACTTGCAACCTCTAATGAAGCCGGAGTCGGCGATTTTCAGCTTCGAGCAAATTTCCATTTTAAGCACGATTAATTTCCAAATTTATTATAAATCTTGCATTAGACATCGTAAAATACGAATATATTCTTAATACTGCAACAAATTAGCTGGAAGAATGTATTATATGAATGAGAGAATGAAATTTCGTTGAAATCTCCGAGTACACTTTTTAGTGAGTCAAAACTCAATAAAAGTCAATTTAATGAAAATCATAATTTTTTTGTAACATTTATATGATTTTGTGTATGCTACAGATAATTCTGTACATTTATGTTGAATTTCAGTGTAAATGATCCATTAATAAAAGAGTTATAAAAAGAAATATTTTTGGAGTCGGTAATTTCAGAGTCGGGGTCGGGGTCGGAGTACACTTTTTAGTGACAACCCAACTGCACTTGCAAAGTGCACAGGCTGGACGTACCCAGTCTTTATGGATCAGTCTTTATAAACATGACAAATAAAAGTAATTAATACTATAAATTTGATACCAGACAATTTTACTTACACACACTGATACTGAATTAATTTTCTATCTGGTCCAAAACCTTTTACATGACGTTTAACAATCCAATGTACTTGAAAATACAAGAAGTGATATGGAGGCAGTGTGTAGGTATTTTAATAAATGCCCCCACCCAAATCCCATCACAGATTGTTGAGTTATGAAATTTGAAAGTGATAAAAAGTCGGAAATCTTCGCAAAAAAATTGGGAAAACAATCTTTTCTTGCTGCTAAGAATTCACCATAGTAAGGAAATTTTCAAACACAAAAAGAAAAGATTCAATCAGAAATTCACGCTTCCAAGTCCATGAAGAATATATTTGAATGGGGTAATAGCATGCACGAAGCGTTCATCAAATTGTTAATTGTACTTTCTAAGAGTACTACTAGGAAACCTCTGTGCGGATGGTGGGGGCGTAGGGAATAAACTAGAATTTCACAACAACACCATAAAAATATAAGGAGTTGTGGCAAGTAACTAGATTTTTTGGTGAATAGTAATTACTGCGAACACCAATTAGAAAATATTGGCTGTGATGATGGGTGGGGGGGGGGGGGTGGGGGGGGGGAGGTTGTAATTTTGCAGAACCATAACAAATTTATTTGAAAAGAATGTTATGATGGGCAACAGAACTTTTGCCAAATTGTATTTATTGATGTCGGAAGTAGAAAACCCCATGGGTGTGGTGATGCTGGTTTATTTTCTTATGGCTTCGGTCTAAATCCTCCTTGGATAATTAGCCTCAAAATTCCTAACTCCAACTATCTACAGCTATGGAAAATGTTAAGAATTAGTCCAAAATAGTGCATCCTGAGAATTAGTCTGCAGTCCAACCTGGTGAAAATGAATAAAAATAGGGGATCAAATCAGAATAATATGGAGTAGAAAATACAACCAAAAAATATCAATACTACAGGTATGATAATTTAGAACATAGGACTAGGAATTGAGTACATTCCCGACTGATGCAACATTTCATTCTTCTGTTATCTTTTTCACTCAAAGATTTATTCCCAGTCAGCAGCCTCCTTCGGATTTTGCACTGCTTCTCAAGCTATCAAACGCTCTCGTACAATGCATGTTACATGTTCCAAGCAGCGCAGTGAGCACACTACTCTGGTACACATGGACAGTCCAACCAGCTGAAAGAAAGGTCGCCATCTTTGAGAGAGTGGCCTTTTGGAAGTATTAGTCACAAGTATAATATATAACAACACTTTGGCCAGCCGCTGATTTGTCGCGGTTCTCGGACGAGAAGGCCATGGTTACCCCTGTACTCCCAACTGCCTCCCTATTCCCACGCTTCTCCTCTCCTCCAAACACTCAGAAACGAACTGCTTGATGACATCCCTTGCCCCATTCTTCCCAATCTCTCCGATTAGCATATTAACCCTCTCCTTTGAGTCTCCCCCTAACCACATGTCCTTCATTCTCCCATCCCACTTCCCCATTATACTCCCAGTGAATCTCATTCTTTTAGACTGATACTTTGGGCATTCTAGAAGAAAGTGTTCCAGGGTCTCCACCATGCCCAAGTTACACATCCGGCACTCCCTTTCACCGTCTTTCCCAATTTTTCCCCTCAGCTCCAGGGATCGCGACCTCAGCTTGAACAACAGTGACCCCCCAAAAGTGCCATCAAGGTACTCTTCAAAACCTGGCTTCTCTTTATCACGCAGGCCACCCAAAGACCTCTTTGATTTGACTCCCTCTCGCCAATTACGGTTACAATCCGCCATGACCCTTTCTCGGACGATTTTTTTACCCTGGTTTGCCCCAACGACCAGGTCCGAGATCTCCAATGAGTAGTTCTCTACTAGCTCCCTCACTTGGACCATCCACCCCGTTTTGATATTTGAGTTGAAAATTCTCAGGAACATTACTTTACACCATCGGCTGTCGGGGAGATTTACCAAATAATTAAGATAACCGAGTTTCAACAGGTCTATCCTGTTCTTGATCCTCATCCACCCAAGCTCACCCCTGATTGCTTCTAGCGCTGCGGCATTACTCGACCCCGTTATCCACCGGCCTGCATCGTTCTGCAGGATTTCCAAGCTCTTTACGGCCGTCTGGTTTAGGGGTACCACTTCCGTACCGTATGTTATACTTGGTAGCCCCACCATTTCCCAAATGGTTTTCCCTACGAAAACCTTATTGAAACTGTTTCTCCCTATAAGTTTCATGTGCTTAAGGATTCGCTTCCCCTTCAGAATCAATTTATTTGTGTGGTTTCGGTAGATGCCTCTTCCTGTAATGTTTATATTTACCCCCAAATACTCATAATCACCTGTCTCTCCTTCACTGAGAAGTTTGCTGCTCCCTTCCGGAATGCAGAACTCACCCACTCTCCACCTTCGAGTGGGGTCCACTTTGCGGCGCACAGGTATAACTTTGCTCTTGCTTTCATTACGTTCGAGTCTCCATTTGCTCCCATATTTCCCAACAATTCCCAGCATTTTCGTTAGCCCCTCTTCGCTTTCTGACACTTGAACCATATCGTCTGCAAAAAATAGCCCTGGGATCTTCAAGTCCCCAACTGCTACCCCCTCCTTGCTACGCAGGAGTTCATCTCCTAAACCTTTGATGTACAATGCAAACAGGATTGGCGAAAGGATACACCCCTGTTTTAGGCCTATCTCCATAGGCACACGTTTTGTTGTAATGTTTCCCAGGCTAAGTTCACTCTGTACATCCTTATATAATGCTTTCATAATTCCAACAAACTCGCCTCCTAAGCCCATGGCCTCCAGCTTGCGCCACATACCTTCCCTCATATGCCTTTTTGATATCCAAAAAGGCCATAAACATCTTTTTCTTTTTTGCTTTCGCGGATTCTATCATTTGGGATAGTGTGAAAAGATGGTCAGTAACTCTCCTTCCCTTCCTGAAGCCATTCTGGATTTCTCCCAAAAAACCCTTCTCTTCAATCACCTCCTCTAGTCTCCCATACAGGACTTTACAGAAAACCTTTCCAATGTTGCTACTGACAGAGATCCCTCGATAATTATCCAAAACGTCTTTTTCCCCCTTTTTGTGAATAAATGTCACTTTGCTTTCTCTCCACTCCTTTGGGACCTCTTGATTTTCTATGGCTGGGTTGAATAGGGCAATTAGGCTTTCCACGAGTTCCTCTCCCCCTTTTTGATAAACTCGTTAGGAATTTCATCCACTCCTCCCGCTTTTCCATCCCTTAATTTTGATATCACCTTTCGCACCTCCTCCGTTTTAATTTCGCTGCACACGAACTTCGATAGGTTTTCCTCGACTTGATTCGGACACTCTGGTGGGCTCCCCATGCCCCATCGCTTATCGTTTACCTTTTCCCAGTGCTTGACTAGTTCTGATGCGACTTGATCTTGTCCGTCTGTAACTCTGCCATCTACTTTAATACTCTGTGTGTTGCTTCCTTTCTTACGTTTATTCACCCATTTCCAAAATACGTTCGAACTCGACCCCCCTGTCGTTCTTATCGTCCTAATAAGACTACTATTTCGTACTCTACGATTATCGTCTTTAATCTTATTTACTTTATTTCGTGCTTGGTGGTATTCTTCCTTAGCAACTGTGGCCTCATTGCTTTCCGCCCCCTTAAGTTTTCTACTTCTCCTGTATGCAGCACATTTGGCTTTTCTTCCCTTTATGGCCCTTTTCAGTTCTTCATTCACTCTGCACCCAAGTTCCCGTGTTGGCACCCTGATCTTTCCTACACTTTCCTTTCCTGCCTCCACCAGGCTCGCAACTATGACGTCGGCAATCTTCTGTACACTGCCCCTCTTGGGTACAGTTGCGAGCTTTGGTTTCAGTTTTTCATTGAACTTCGCCCAGTCAGCATCTTTTTTGAATTCCCAAATCTCTTTAGAGCTTCCTTTGCTTTTTACTAGAGTTTTGGCCCTGATCGTCCCTGTAATCAAGTTGTGGTCACTATCCACCTCCATTTTACTTTCGTCATCCACATCTACCCCTATCACCTCCCTCCATAAATTAATATCTGTGAGGATGTAGTCGATTATTGATTTTCTGTCGTTCCTCTCCCAGCCGAGGTCCATTTCCCCTTACACCTCGCGTCCCTGTTCAGAATCTTCAGACCGAGCTCGTTTGTGAAGTTCAACAGCTTCCTTCCATTCCTGTTGACTTTATTGTCCCCACCCTCTATGCCTTCTTCATCATTACCTATGTGGCCATTAAAGTCACCCATCAGAAGTATACCGAGCCCTTTGTTTTGTAGTTCGGTGATATTGGACCTTAGTGTTGAGTATATCGAATCATTCCATTCGGGTTTGCTTCCCTCCACCGCACAATACACAACCCCAAGGGCAATACTTTTGTTTTTCAGACTGATCCTTACCCATCCAATTTCTTTCGATACCTCAGCCGGGGTGCTGATGTTTTCCAGGTCTATGATCAGCGACGGTTTTAAATCCTCTTTAATGTACATGCCTACCCCTCCCCCTTTTTTCTGGCCTTCCATTCGCCCTACACCTATCCATACGTACCCCCTTACTTGGTCTACCCGTTCCTCGTGTCTTACCCACGTTTCGCTTAAGCCCATGACGTCACACTCCTCTGCCCCAATCAATGTGGTGATTTCACTTACTTTCCAGTGGAGACCCTGGATGTTGCTATAACCCACTTTCAGGGTATCAAGGTTCATTGGCTTCCGCCTACTGGTCCCATTATTATCTAGTCCCTGTATGTTTGTATATCCTACTTTGTGTACCTGTGCTTTCCTTGGGAAGCTACTCCTATTGATTTGGATTTTTGGTCCCTTTTCCTTATCCCCCTTGTCCCAATTTTTACACCTATGGTTCTTGACACATTTCCTGTAATTATTCCCCCCTTCACTGATCCCCCTCCCTTCCTTATACCAAAAAAGGCTCCACCACCTACAACATATTTCTTCCTAAAACCTCTGTACCCCTTCGGCTAAGATGGAGACCATCCCTTCCATATAGGTCATTTCTGCCCCAAAACGATTCCCAATTGTCTACAAAGGGTATCTCAAGTTCCTTACAATACTCCCCTAATTCCTCGTTGGTCCCAATGATCCGCGAATTACGCTCGCCCCCACCACCTAGTACTGGGAGAAGCTCCGAAACCACTACCTGTGCATTCTTGGCATTCAGTTGAGTTATTAAGTCCTTTTAAGTCTCAATAAGCTGAACTGATTTTCTCTCCCTATGTTGTTGGTCCCCACGTATACAACAACCACTGGGTCTGGGCCTGATTCCCTTACTAATCCACCCACTCTGTCCCTTAGGTCCTCCACCCTAGCTCCCGGAAAGCACAAATTTGTCCTGTTGACACTGTCGGGCCCACACAACACCCTATCTAACCCCCGCACTATACTACTCCCTGCAACCACCAACTGCCTCTTCCTGTCCTTTCCTGTCCTCTTTCCTATCCTACTACCCCTGTTACCACCTCTGTTCCCACTGGACCGGCTCGCAATCTTGCACTCTGCCACACTAACCTCCATGCCTACCTCCACCTCCACCTCTTCAGACCCAACCTGCTCCTCAGACTTCTCGAAATTACCTAACACACTGAATCTATTTTGGACACTGCACTCCGCCTTCTGCCCACTCCCACTACAAGCCACCTTGTCCTCGTTTACCACCTTCCTAACCTTCCCTCTCACTCCTGCCCTGACAGACTCCACATGGTCATTGCTATCTCTCTCACTATCCGATTCTAAAAGACGTCACAAGTCACAAGTATTTAACATTCTTTCCCCACTGTTCAGCCAGAGTTGTGTGTGAAATTACAAAAAAATAGTTGTTGGTTTGAGCAATGAATAATAGTACAAAATGAAACCTAAATGGCGGAATGTGCATATTTATTAAATTATAAATTTTATTGAATTATATTTTGTCACCTCATGAAATAGGAGACCCATTAATTCAATAAGAGAGGGTTTAGATTTTATTTTCCCGCACTGACCGACTTTGACCCCATAAAACTCTCACGGTCACGATTAGCCACTGTGCATAAGTATGTGGCCTTAAACACCAATAAATAAATAAATTATAAATAAATAACTCGAAAGCTTGTGGATTCATACTTAATGCTATGTTGTGATCAGTTTTGGATATTAATGTTAAATTTATTACCTATTTTTTTCAAATTATAATACACCTGACAAATAAACTGCTATGAATATTGCCATGGACATTCTATTATTATTTTTTGGGCACAAATTTCATTTTTTTTTTTAAAGTGTTCAAAATGGTTTGGGGTATGAAATCACTTGGGTACGAAATGGTTTTGGTAATGGGGACGGAATTACACACACCCAGTGACATCCTCTGTATATTTTTATTCAAATTTACAAAATAACTACGATCGCACTTTAGGTAGCACCTATTTCATATTATTATGACTTGGAAAATTGGGGCCAAATTGACTTGAGGCCGAAATGACTGAGGCGAAACGACTTGAGGCTGAGGACTGAATTCCAATTTAGAGGGAGGTTAAGAAGATTCTGTATTTAGGAGAACCCGCCATATCTAAGGGAGACAATTTAGTGTTTTTGTTTTATTTCGTTTCCGTGTTCCTGTGATTTTGAAAACCGATAAAAATGCAACAAGCAGAACATTTTATTTGGACACAAGCAACACCTTGAAAGAAATTCTTTTTCGATACAATCTGAAGGATAGTGAAGGTGTACAGAATCTCAGATGGATCACCCCAGTATTAGAAGCAGAATATATCCTGTTAGAAAGAAGTACACTCATCACCATGTCGTCGTTTTCCTGTTGACTTTTTTCAGGTAGGCTAACTACCGTGCAGCAAAAAAAAAAGAAGAAAACAAAATCAGAAACAGTTCAAACACTCAAACTTCTCCTCTGGAATTTCCGTATAGTATTGACTGGGGTGCTAAGGGCGCAGCATTTTGTTTGTTTTCACCCAGTTTTCTATTTGACACACTGCAGAATTCACTACCGTACCAGTACCGGTTCGACGATTTACCCCATAGAACCCCATAGATACCCCATAGAACCCCATAGATACCCCATAGAACCCCATAGAGCATGATAGGCACCCCATAGATACCCCATAGAAGAGTACCGGACCTAACTTTTATTTTTATACTTTAACCCTTAACCCCAAGATACGCCCCCTTATTGCCTTAAGTTACGTTCACCACATCCCCTGTCGCATGCTTTTCGGACCACTCCTCCTTTATTTTTATATTTTAACCCTTAACACCAAGATACGTCCCTTTTAAACAATACGTTAACCCCCTCCCCCGTCGCATGCTTTTCGGGGTACTCAACCCCAAGATACGTGCATGCCAAAGGACAGTGTCTATGTACGATTTCAACATTTTTTCTTTTTACTTTCTAATAAAAATAACTCTTTGGCCAACCGCTGATTTGTCACGTGATGGCGATGTCGACAGCTGCAACGGCCGCGAGGTGTAGACTATGTATCTGTTGCTGGTGACGGCTATGCTACCATTTTTTCAAAGTATCGTCTTCATTTTTCTTATTGTCCTGTTTTGTCTGAGTGTTTGATTGTTAAAAAAGCATGCTTGGTGTACAGCTGGTCAGAGCTGTAGAATGTAGTCTATCTAATAATTTTCCACGCTTCAGATAACCCAAAGTTGTTTAAATGGCAAACTAATAGCTTCGAAGTGTCTGTTTTAAAAATTTCATGTTCCGGCGAACTGTCTTTTTTGTTGGAGAAAAAAAAATCTGCGAATTGTTTCTTTTAAACGTTTAATGTCCCGGCGAACTGTCTTTTTTAATGAAGACAAAAAAAAACTTTCGCCGAAAAGTCTTGTTTAAACATTTTAAGTTCCAGTGAACTATCTTTGCCGGCGAAATGTACTTTCGGCGAAAAGTCCAGTATTCGTTCAACCACTGGCGCCTGACTCTTAGTTAATGAAAAATAATCGCCCAAAATCCAATATATAAGACCACTATCAAATATTACACTTATAATCATAAAATATTTATTATATGATTATAAGTGTAATATTTTGGTAAACAAGCTCTGTTTCACTGGTAAAATAGGACCCGGTCACTAATGCTTGGGGTGCGAGTCCTCTAAAATAGGCAACATGGGGTATAAACGATTGACTGACCTTGACTTTATCTCCATGTTGTGGTCATGATTAGCCATTGTGCAGAAGTATGTGACCATAAACAACAATAAATAAGTGTAATATTTGATAACGATTTTATATATTGGATTTTTGGCGATTAATTTCCATTATCCAAGAGTCAGACGCATTTGGTTCCAAGAACTCGACCAAGTGAAGTAACTTCCGTCAACAAATGAATAACTGACACTTGAAGGGTGCGATAATGTTTGTTTATCACTCCATGATGTTCTATGGGGTATCTATGGGGTACCTGTCATGCTCTATGGGGTTCTATGGGGTAAATCGTCGAACCCACTAGTACTACTACTTCTAGTAGTACTAGTACTATAATAGTTGTAGAACTTAGACGTAGAACATAGCTAAAGCTAAAAGAATGGTTTTAGCGCGCCGAAGTTGCTCTGGGACGTGATGGGGAAAGCCCCTTTCGACCCTCGATTACGGTATGTTATAAATTCGTTAATTTTGTGACAGCGTCATTAGCATCATGTCTAGTCGGTGTAAAGGAGGAAGAGGATTGGAGTTGATTTTTCTAGTTGTTATTCTTCAGGCAAGTATAGTCTGCCGCTTGTGTTAATGGTGAAGATGGGCCTTCATCGGCAAGTATAGTCTGCCTTGGGCTCTTTAGCTGGCGTGTATGGTTTCGGCGATTGACAAGTGAAAGAAACAAAATGGACCTTAACAAGGTGCCACCCAACCTGAACATTCCTGGTTCAGGTAACAGGCCTGCTTTTATCATTGGGTCGGGACATGTTGTGTGCTAGAGGAGCGCTTTACAAAAAAGAGGCCAAGAAATCGGGGCGCATGACCAACGCTCGTCTCCCTGGGAGTGGATGCCCACCTCCAAGGATGGAGTGAAGGATGTGATGAAGCCATAATGGTTATTACTTTGCCATAGCGGTTATTGATGTCCATAGCGGTTATTGTTATCCATAGAGATTATTGGGGAAAAAGGTAGAGTCTGAAAGATAGTAAAAAAAAAATTTAGACTAAAAGCGGCAAAATATAGAGTACAGTGAAGAAGTGTGTGCATTTGTAAGGTCTTTTCTGGATGTATTTCTGTTGAGTGTGATTTTCAGGCAAGTATAGGCTGCCACTTAAACGAGTGTTGGAGCTATCACTGGCAACTATAGTCTGCCTCAAGCTCTTCTGTTGTTGTTGTTGTTGTTCTGGCTGTTGTGACGTTGCTTTGTTGGCTGTCGGAGAGTCTTTCATGCAGTGGTGTCTGGTCTGGTGCGTTAGTGTTGCTAGGTTCTATGTCTCTGTCAATGACTGTCATGTTGTTGTTGTTGTTCTGGCTGTTGTGACGTTGCTTTGTTGGCTGTCGGGAGTCTTTCTTACAGCAGTGTCTGTTCTGGTGCGTTTGTGGTGCTAGGTTCTATGTCTCTGCCTTGGGTGATATTAAAAATTATAGAATGATTAAAGCCCCCCCCCCCCCCCTCCCCCTGTCTGTCGCGTGGCTTGGCTGTGTGGCTGTTCTGTTGGATATTTTCGTGGTTGTTTTTCTCTCGTGTCTTGTGTGTTTCTTCGGGCAAGTATAGTCTGCCACTGGATAATTGTTGGAGCTATCATTGGGAAGTATAGTCTGCCTCAAGCTCTTCTGTTGGTGGTTGATGGGTGGACCCGAGTGGTTTTGGTTGGTCGGTTGTCTGATTCTGTTCGTGAGTTTGTTTTTTGTCGGGATGTCTGTGCTATGACTCTGGGTGTTGCTGAAATTAGAAATGATGAGAGATTAGTGAGCCCCCCCCCCCCCCCCCCCCCCACCTAGTTGTCTTTCCGTGGCCGTTTTGCGGTTCTTACCAAGGTGGCTGGGCTTCCGAGGCTGAATGAGGCTGCCTTTGGTTTGGACGGGTTCGTTGTAGTGGGAGGGTAACAGGTTCAACACATTAAACCACACCCGAGGGTGTTTCTTTCCTGTTGTACCATTCGCTTGTTGCGACCTTATTTAGGTTGGTTTAAGTTTATTTGAAGGTTTTGGCGATCACGGGCATTTATGTGGGCTGAGAGTGAGTTTGCAGCAGGAGGGTAACAGGTCTAGCACACTAAACCACACCCGAGGGTGTTTCTTTCCTGTTGTACCCTTCGCTGGTAGCGGCCTTATTTGGGTTAGTTTAAGTTTATTTGAAGGTGCCGGGGATCGCAAGCGTTTTATGTGGGCTGAGCTTCCAAGTCTGAGAGTGAGTTTTGCAGCAGGAGGGTAACAGGTTTAGCACACTAAACCACACCCGAGGGTGTTTATTTCCTGTTGTACCCTTCGCTGGTAGCGACCTTATTTGAAGGTGCCGGGGATCACGAGAAGTAGAACATGTATTTCCCAGATTCATATATAGTAGACAACTCAGTGATTCTGAGCTCTCAGTGTTACTGAACACCGAAAACAATCAGTCCATCCTTTCTTACAATCATACTACGCCCATTTATTTTTTTATTACTATTGTAACATGCAACATATCCGAGCGGTCTATCTCAACTTCTAAAAGAGTCACACATACAAAAAAAAATTTGTTATCTTGAATAAGTCTCAGATAACTTGCTGAGATTGAGTGACTGACAAAAATAAAGAACAAATATATATTGATGCCTACTTTCTTGCTCAAGAGTAATCAGTGTATGGCACATGGCATAAAAAAGCAACTAGTCCAGGCACATTAGACATAAAAATGAGAAAGTAAGGAAAAAAATCGGAGAAAGCTGATTTTTTTATATGTTTCCGGGACACACATTGCGGATAAAGTGCGAAAAGTCCCCGCGAATCCGAGTTGAGCTTTTTTAGTTATAGCGTTTTTTTGATGAAAAAAAAAATTAGACCCAGCTCCATATTTCTCATTCTTATTCACCTTAGTAGGGTGAGAATCATAAATATCATGCTGAATTATATTGAGAATACATATCCCCAACAGAAAATGCCAACTTTGTACCAATCCTCACACTCAATGGTGAAATATTCATGAAAATGTACAAAATTCCGAAAAAAAATTTATTGTTTTCATACACACAACGGTACACAACGTCCATTAAATCAAATCTACGACTACTTTGGGAGTTAAATTATATATCAAAAATTGCAGAAAAGCAGTGGCTTTATAATGATATATAACAATAGTCATTTATTCCATAATGAACTGGTGAAACGTGTGAAATATTAACCATACCCCCTAAACTCAAATTCAAATGGCATCGACTTTTCTCATTCAAATACCATATTATAGCATCATTGTTTCAATTTTCATGTTCGATTAAATCACATAATGTGGTGTTCGCCTACACTCAAGATGCATTGGCATGTAATGTGTGCACGCCCTTGATGTGTACTCATAAACAAATTTGTATTGTACAGACAGATTGTGTCTTCGTCAGATAAGTTGACAAAAGTTTTCGTTAGACTCGGCGGCTTCCATATGCTTATGTCATATTTAGGGGCAATTGGTTCGATCATGGCTGATAGCGGCTTGGATGAACTTTGGGGGACTGTTTATGCTGGTGGGTCAATCCATCATTTGATCAGTGGTCATGCATATTCAAGAGCAGTTCGTGCCCATTTGCTAACACAAATTGCCATTACAAAACTTGTGTTTGAAGAAAGCCGAACACTAGATAACATAGACTGCACAGAAGTCAATGAAATATTCTGTGGACTTGCCAGAGGTGACTGTACAACAGCTGACGCTGTCAATCCAGAAAGTGTCAACCATCTACTGTCAAAATTACACGAACTACTCCAGAATGCGTCCGTAGGACACACAGGAAAGCTTTGGGTACAATACTACGAGCAAATAGGTCTTCTCCAGTTGTTCTTGAGAGCAGAGTGCACAGGCGACTGGGAACTCCACACATATTGTGTTCGCAATATGATTCCAGTATTTCACGCAGGTGGTCATTTTGCATACGCAAAAAGTTCTCATCTCTATTTGCAGCAGATGAATGAGCTAACAGAAATAATGCAACAGGATGATTTGAAGTTGTTCACTGAGAAAGGTTACTTTACCATAAGGCGCTCAGATAAATTCTGGGACGGGATATATTCTGATCAGACCATAGAGCAGTGTTTAATGAGAATGTTCAAGCTCCCTGGTGGTCTCACACATGGCAGGGGAATAACCGATAGCACTGTTGCGAAATGGGTACATGGACTACCTCTTTGCCTTCCGATATGTAATGCTCTCGAAAATTTTGTTCATGTTCACACTGGTCATGGCGAACAACATCGGGATCTCCGTCAAAGTTCACAATTGACTGATGCCAATGATATCACCAAATTATTGAACTGGCTCAGAGTGCATTCTCCCTTTCAGAATAGAGATCCACTACAATTAGTCTCTATAGCGACCAGGCTTGTGGCCGACGAAACTGTGAACTGTGACCAAGTTCGCAAAATTGGTGAATGTTGCATATCGAATGTTGTAAGCAAAACGTTCAACAGCATCAAACTATGACGTGTTGACGCTGTGAAGTCTTTCGCATCGATGGCAAATAGTATCAAAGTCCGTGGAAGTAAGGTAGTGATTGACCCCACAATTCTGTTCAACCGCATCACATGTGTTATTCAGTCACAAGCAGAGATGGAAGAGTATCTCAAATATGAACTCGCCCCGAAACCACCAGCATTGTTTGATTCTGCTGGAATGAGGAAGACACAGAAAAGCACGCTCGGTAAGATCCTCAAAACATACGGTTCCGAGCAAACTAAAATCCCAGAACATTCTCTGTTTGTTGTAGATGGTGGATTTTTATTGAGGGCAGTTGTATGGCCTAAACAGTCGTCATATAAGGACATATGTACATCATATTCCAATTATCTAGTGAGACATTTTGGGGCGAACGTCGTGGTTGTTTTTGATGGTTATGCTTGTACAATGTCGACAAAGGGCATGGAACAAGCCTGTAGATCTAAAGACAGGTATTCCATTGATATCAATATCTCACCCGAGTTACCAGCCACCACACCCCAATCCGATTTCCTTGCAAATGCCAAGAACAAAACCCAACTGATCGATCTTCTAATGCAGGAGCTATCTGCTATCAATATTCAGTCCAAGCAGGCCGAGGCTGATGCTGATGTACTGATAGCCGAAACTGCACTTGACATCGCTCAAGATGACAACAATGTTGTCGTTGTGGGAACAGACACAGACTTGTTAGTCATTCTTACCTCTCGAGTTCAACCGGGATGTAATATTCACATGATGTATTCCATTACCCCAAACTTACTAGTTTCAGTTAGTGAAATAGCAACCAAAATGGGTGACCATAGAAGCAACCTCCTTGTAGCACATTCTATAAGTGGTTGTGACACTACTTCTGCACTCTTTCGAGTTGGTAAGAAGAAAGTATTCAGTACAATTGTCTCTGATGTTACTAGCGACTCAGAACAGTATGTCAACACAATTGTGGCGGATGACAGTACACCAAGTGCAGTAGCCGCTGCCGGGGAACAACTTCTCCTGATCTTATACGGGAGTAAAACTGTTTCCTCTCTCGACCAATATAGATATGTCACTTACAAGCGTTATGTAGCAAAATCTAAACTGAATAAACCCATCGACCTAGCCTCACTCCCACCAAGCAGCGATGCTGCACAACAACGTGTCAACAGATGTTATCTCCAGGTCCAACAATGGCTGGGCACTTCGCTTCCTCCGACGGATTGGGGGTGGTCGCTAGACAATGGACTTCTTGTACCGACTGCAGCCACAAAGCCATGTGCCCCCGATAACCTACTGAATCTGATCAGTTGTGGTTGCAAGAGTGCTTGTACAAAAAGGTGTGGGTGTAAGAAGGCAGGACTCTCTTGCTCAGGTTTGTGTAATTGCAGTTCGGATTCTTGTAACAACCACAGAAACACTGTCCTGTCGGAAATTTCTGAGTTCGATGAATAATATGTATATAGGTCATGTCATTTCTGTATATAGCGTTGATAATAGTCAATGTAACTTAATCCATGTTGATTGATTTGTACATTCTGTAAATATTATTTATTGATTTTTGTACATTCTGTAAATATTATTTATTGATCTAATGCTGCCAGACACAGACGTGTCTGTTCGGTCCCAAGCCCGAAAATAGTTGAGTTCTCATGCTGACGAATTTTATGCCAAAAGGGGAACTCGGCCAGAAGCAGAGGGGGTCTTCCATAATGTCTATTTTGTAAGCAATGATAAAAGTCTTCAAATGGTGGTGGATTTTTTATCGTCTGTCCAACTAACATCCCGTTCTGTACTACGACCCTTTGGGCAAATCCGTTAGGAAAATCGTCATTTTTTGTGTAAATCCGATACTTTTTTGTGAATTTTCAATAATTTTTCGCAGAAATTGTCACAAAATGCACATTTTCCTCTAGGTAAATGTATATTAGACATTATGTAGCTCGAAATACGCATAAACAAATAATACAGTTGGATCAATTCGAGGTTACAAAGTTCATGCGATTTTTTTAAATTTTTTTCAAACGCGTTTTCGAAAAAAGGCTGTAGAAAAAAAGCTCAACTGGGATTTTAGGGGACTTTTGTCTAATCGTTCAGTGACATGTACTCGACATTCCCTGAAAAAATCAGCTTTCTCCGATTTTTTTCCCTAGTGAAACCTAATGTTCTTGGGCTAAACAACAAAAAATGAATTGAGTGGAGTGGAGTAACTAAAGAGAACATACAATACTCACAAGTTCATACTCTTCAGTTCCTCTCAGGAGTATACTTACTTACACAAAGAATAGAAGGTACAAATTCTCAACAACTTCAAGTTCGTGACAGGACTTGCAAATTCATAGTCTCGAGTTCCTCTCTGGAGTAAACATGTTTACACAATGAACAGAACATACAAATTCTCAATGACTTAAAATAACAAACAATATAAATGAGCGCCCCTATTTACTCAATACAGCCTGTGTCAGAAAAACAGCACTTACTAGTGTGCACATAGACTCAGGGCTCTATTTAGAGAATTAGATGTAACAAGGTCAATTGCTCGTGAGTCCGTAAGTCTCATCAGTTGAGTCAACTAATGCAAGTCCTACTTCACCACTACCTACTTGAAGAGCAGAAAGACTTGCAAGTGGTGTCACATTACGCTTCCTTTATAGACAGGCTTACCGTGTTCTCAAATCTCAATGGACTACTTACTGATACTGAATATTAAACCAATCGTTTATATCTTCGACCGACCGCTACTGCCTGTATTCTGAAGATGTAATGACTTTTAAAGTGTCTGACAAAGAATGGACGATTCCATTGTCATTCGGCAATCATCACTCATTTCCATGAAGCCCCGATAGTGTTGTACACCTTCCTCCAGGCTAACGAAAATGTCAGATTGCTTAGTTGAATCTGAATGCTATTGGGACATAATACAGCAACCGCATCCTCTTTGTGCCGTCCAACTCGTAACCCGTACGTAGACTCTCGTTACACTATCTAGTTAGATCCATTTAATATCTACAATAAATAAAAAGGTTGTAGAGTAGAGAAAACAAAACATTGTGTTCAAGGAGAAGGTTGTGAATCCCCCTCCCCCATGTAGTGAAAACAAAACAAGATGGTGTAAAAGGAGTAGGGTATGATCCCCCTCCCCCCACCATACATGATGAGCATTTTTGATTTTCCACTACTTTCTGAAGTTTTGGCTTCAGATATCAATTGATTATGTACTTGCTTGCAAGAAGATTTTCCACTGATTGTGGTATTTTGGTTTCAGATATCACCTATCAGTTGTAATATTATATACTAGAGTTGAAAAGTTAACCAGGCCTGTCATTATTAAAAATGCAGGAGGGCTAAAATTCGATCTTCTCTCATTGCCTAGGGGAGCAATTAGCTCTCCTCAAGCTTACAAATGCTAAGTGCCAAAATGAAGTTGTACTGTTGATTAGGGCCCTGCGAATGGAGAAATTTATGTTTGAATCGAATCGGGACTGATGTCGACATCGAATCGAATCTCGAATCGAATCGGGATAAACTCGAGAAATAACTATAACTGGCATTATCTTGTGCAGAAATGTCCAGAAAGCACTGCGAGAAGAGATCGTTGACATAACTTGACAATTTGGCGTTGTTTTAATTTTCTTTCTCATTGAATGGCCATTCAGATGTTCACATGGCCCGACAAAAAATTCAAGACATAAATATGGACAGAAATTAAGGTGTTACTGCCCAGAGACATTTGAGACAAACCACTAAATTTAAAAATGCGAATTAAAAGCACAAATGTAATACAAGTGGCACATTAATTCCCATGGGTTGAAGTCGGCTACAGCCGCTAACTTCACGTACGTTAGCATGGCTAAATACATGTACATCTTATAGGAACCTCATTATTGTAATGTTTGGTTGTTTTTGTATTATCAGGATTTGGGTCTTGCAGATTTCGGTCCGTTCTCAACTTAATAACTCAGTATACATCAAAAGCAGTGAAGGCGTTAAACTGTGTTAGTTTCTGCATTAGTTAACTCGAATATTGACGCAGTGCTCATTCACACAAATTGCTTTTACTTCATTCCAACTTCCAAGTACCAACGCCGAACAATGCAAAGAAACTAAAGAGGTTTTCTTCCCGCAGTTTTCTAACATAATAATGGGAGTGCTCCAGGCGACATGCCCTCATTATTGTGTTAGAAGATTCTGGGACTGGGAGCGGGCCTTAGGCCCATAGCTGGATATTTCGGTTATATAGATGGGACGTGAGCAGGTTACAAGTTAAAACAGCTTCAATTTGCAAAAGTCACAAAACGAACGTTTAATTTCCCATTCAAAAAACTCAAAATGTACATTGTTGAACACTGATTCGTTTTCCTTGAAGCTTCATTTGACTAACGAATCGGCAAACTATTCGAGATCGATATACGAGTACCAAAGCCATGTCAACATCAAATCGAATACTCAAAGCTTCGCAGGGCCCTACTATTAATGAATTCTGCCTAGTGGGCTTTGTACATTTTATTTGGTGCTGCTAACCAGGTAGTCTCTGTGAGATGGCCACACTGCCCCTCCCACACCTCCGGGCCTTGGTAAGGCCCTGAGGTGTGGGAGGGGCAGTGTGGCCATATTGCAGAGACCACTTACAAAGCAGAGATCCGAAAACCTGTGGTTTTAGGAATAGGCTGTTGTGGTAATCATTATTTTCTGAGGCTAGGAGGGCTTTTTTTTTCACCCTTCTCAGTTTTTTTAAGGTGAGCAGTAGGCGAGTGAATAAATCGCTCTCCTAAAAATGCCAGTCCTGGTTAACCGATTAATAGATTAACCAATAATCAACATCTTGATCGATCAAAAAAGTAATTGATTGATTAACTGTTACTTTTGAAATACTGGATTTTCTGGGTAAACAAAGGAACAAACTTGCTCCAAAATAGGCAAACATTGTCACACTAACTCACATCAATTATATGAGAGAGTAAAGCATACAAGTTACGTGATGACATACTTGTTCACTTCCATGATCATCATACTGTATCAGTGGCTGGAAATGGTCATTCCTAACCCTTTACCCATTGTGGGTAGCAGACAATACTTCATGAATTACTAAAAAATTTTAATTTTTGTCTCAAAAACATAGCTGATGACCCCCTCATTGGAACGAACTCAATGAGCTTGTTCCAATGAGGGGTCATTAGCTATGTTTTTGAGACAAAAATTGAAAAGATAATTGAAAGGATAATAAATTTGAATGGAGATGTTTGTATGTAGGCCTAGTCAGTTTTGTATGTTACTTTAGGTAAAGGGTTCATGCTGTAAATCATCAACTGCACGGCAGTTATTCAGATATGTTTTTGGACAAGTGATTAATTGGTTAACCAAGGTTAATCCACGTGGTTAATCGATCAAGAAAACCCCTTAACTGTTTCAGCTCTATTATATACTTGCTTATAAGAACAGATTTCACACTGAAGAAAATCCTGTCAAGTACGACAGAGCTGGGTGGGATGGAGAGGGGAAAGTAGAATAGTGTATGAATGATTTGATTTATTTTTGTTGAAATATTGACCCCCAAATCTTTGATATTATTTTTGGGGGAAGCATGGTGACTCAGTGGTTATGGCATGGAACACTGGCCACAGTTTGATCCCTGCTGCGTTGTGTCCTTGTGCAAGCAGGCATGGGGCGAATACTTTGTAAATTTATTCGAATACGAATACTTGGAAATTTCATGAATACGAAATCTAATACGAATACTAATACGAATACAAATACATTACTTACAATGTATTCATGAATACATTTTTGAATACTTGAATACTTTTTAAATTAGAAGTATTTATAGCAAGGCCTTTAAGTTTTTTGTTTGTTGGGTTAAAAGTCATTTTTAAACTGATGGTCCTTTAGCTGAAGCTTTAATTGTGCTTACCAAACTAAAGTAATTACCTGATGGGAAATCCACTCTATGGGTGTCATAGTAATTAGACTACTCTCCATGGACAACACATCACAAAATGTGAGTGGATTACCTCTAAAAAATCACAGACTGGCGTTTCCTGCTGAACGTTAAGTATCAACTGCAGTGACACCACATAAGAAGGACTAGTAAAGTTTTAGCCAATGCACTTCATGGTTAAACTTCGAGGTCTGTTGGCTGAAAGTTTGCTAACAGCAGTAGTATTTTCTTTATAATATTTGAGTGTTTTCACCGATTACAATTAGACATACTGAGCTGTACAAAGGTGACCTTAAACAGGAATAAATAAATATGTGTTTTCACTGTGAAATAATGAATAAATAGAAAAAACTTTAAATAAATCAAAAAATTTTAGAATATAATATCATTGAATAGCTGAGTTGTGTCCAGTAACACAAGTTTTTTTGTTTTATTTTTATTGTCCATGTTTTCAACAATTTAAAAGCCATGGGGATATGTGGCCATTGTTACATAAATATGTTGTATTGTGACAAGTTAATTGATAATTAAGTCTATTGTCTGTTTTCAATGCATAAATTTCAGACAAGGTGTTTGGTGGGATTATTAAGTCTTTAATATTGATATGAGGTGTGGGTTCATTTCCACTAGACCAATTCCCACGAGACCAATTCCCAAAAGACCAACTGATATGTTCTAGTTTTAAATTCTATATCTATAATTTGATTATATTTATAAATATTTATAAGTGCATTTAATGTTATTGATATTCAAGCCTGAAAATAAGCAGTCTGTCATTTGCAAAATGAGGTCCCCAGAGGGTGATGCTTTCCCATACAGTGGGCCAGTTTATCCTCTGGGTACCTCTTTCTGTTTATGTTTGAGACCTTGATTCAGGTTGAGGTTCACAGAGGGTAAATTTAATGATGCTACCCTGCTGTGCAGGGTAGCATCACCAAATTCACCCTCCGGGGACCTCTTTTTTCAGATGACAGTCTGCTTTTCTGGCTTGTTTGTATTTTATAGATGTTGGGCAAATTTTTCATAACAATTGTTATAGTGATCACACACTTTCAAAGGCTGTGATTCTTTCTATTCTTTTGTTGTTAACAGATGTTGAGAGAATAATAGACTAGAAGTCCTTTCTGTTCAGGCCGAACGGTATGAGTGTTTTAAGTTGGAAGATCCATGTAATTTCAGCAGTGCGTCTTCTATCCGTGTCTTTCGGGTCATCTGGATTGGTGTTTAGAATTTGTATAATCCTATATTTGACGTTGCTCAGTGCGTGGTTTGGTTGGTTGAAGTGATAAGAGACAGGTGTGTCTCTTTTGAGTCTAATATCCGCGAGGTGTTCTTTGATGCGGATATAAAAGTGGCATTTCGTTTCGCCCACATATTGTTTGCCGCATTTTGAGCAGTGGATGAGGTAAATGCAATTTCTGGACATGCAGTTTGTTTTAAAAGGGCCTTGGTGTTTTGCCTGTGTTTGTCACATAGTGATTGGATTTGTCTTTCCATGATTGTAAACTGTGAAAGTTCTACAGTTTCTTTAGCATGGGCTATTTGTTCTTTGAGAGTTTTCTCTAAATTACCCATCTCGTTTGTGAGCTGTTCAATGGTAGCCAGCAAGATTTCATTACTGGCTTTAATAAGTATGTCCTGAATAATTGTTTTTGTGATGTCAGCTCTGGGGCCCCGACATTGTGGTATGGCGGGGATTGGCGGCCCTCACTCCTATCGGGGATAGTTGCTCCGAAGCGCATTTATTGAGGAATTGTTTTTGTAGTTGTTGTTTGGCAATTTTAACATTAAGATTTCTGAGGTTCTTGTATGTTTGCCGGTTGGCCGTGGTGATTTCTATATTGCGCCTTGTCGGTGTCCATGGTGTGAAGTTCTTTTCGTTTAGTCTTTGCCGTTTTCTGCTACGGTCCTCATCATCGTCGGCTAGGAGTACAGTGGTGGTACTGCTAGATGTTGAGCTTAGTGAGCTTAAAGGGCTCTCGGCTGTGATGTTTGCCATAGTTTGGCTATCCACTTAAAGTAATTACAATTTATTAAATAAAAGCTCTGGTGAGCCCGAGAGAGTGGATAGTTAGGCTATACCCTTGTTGTAGCTATGCTAACCTGACCGGTTTCGTTCTTAATTTGAACTCGTCAGAGGTGGAGTGGTGTTTCGGCCTTCCCCTATTTATACTATTTGGTGTGGCGGTACCGTTTCTGGTGTGGCGGTACCGCTTTGTGTGTGGCGGTACCGTTTATTCGGTGTGGCAGTACCGTTTTGTGTGTGATGGTACCAGGATTGACATGGCGGTACCGTTAGCGATTTGTGTGTTGTACCGGTACTGTTTTGTTTGTTCTGTGACGTCACAATGGACTGTATTTTTTAGAGTTTCATCTGGCGGTACCGTTGAGGGTTTGGCGGTACCGATGTTCTAATACAGTGTTAATGGTGTTAAAGGGCCTTAATGTGAGCCCTGTGAATGAACCTGGTAATATAATATTTGATAGTTTATTCTTTTATTTGTAGGTAATAGCAGTGTTGCTGTTGAAGGGAAGGTGGATAACAATGTGTTGTTAAATAGCTGAGAGATGACAAGCGATATGGAGGTCTGGCGGCCTCAACCGATTTGTTAAAATAATAATAAATATGTATAAAACTGATTGGTCTTTTTTATTATTGAAGAAAAGGATACAGCTCTTGTTTAGCTGTTGTGTGAATGGCTATTTGCTAAATGTTCCAAGCTTTGGCGGGCGAACCTGAGGACTCGGTCCGTCTTGTATAGTTCATGAATGTTTTCGTTACAAGGCGTATTGCCCTGGTGGCTATAATGGTGTGGGTTGGGTGAGCCAATATCTGGGTTGATAGTAATGTCTTTGTAAATGTCGGTTGTATTTTCCATTTCAGGGTTTTCTCCCCTTCTTGCGTCTTGGTCTGTGTTGATCAGGTCGGTGTTACTGTAAATTCCATGAACTGCCAATTTTAAAATGTCTTAATGTTGGGTTTTTTCTATATCTGGGATGGGTGATGTAAGCGGTTGGACAGTGTTGCAGAGTTGATCCATGATGTCCTGTATACGGTTGGGTGCTTCCACTGTGGGATCAACGGGTTGAGGTCGGTTGCCATGTCTTCTCTTTTGGTGTTTCTTGAGGTATTCTAAGCGTCTTAGGTTCATGCCGCACAAGTTGCATTGAACCCAACTTTTCTTATCGTGGTGAACGCGCCTGTGTCTGCAACAACTGTGGTGACTGTTATAGTTCTTGGAACACTCAGTGCATGTATATGTCATTATAATGTAGTAGAACTGGCATAACAAGGTCTCCTCTCGATTAAGACTATTGTTACATCACTTTGACTGTGACGTGTGTGTCATTACAGCGTCATCTAAATAAAGGCACTTGGCGTGGTGAACAGAAAGTAGAAATGTAGGTACAAGAGAATAATAGACTAGAAGTCCTTTCTGTTCAGGCCGAACGGTATGAGCGTTTTAAGTTGGAAGATCCATGTAATTCAGCAGTGCGTCTTCTATCCGTATTTTTCGGGTCATCTGGATTGGTGTTTAGAATTTGTATAATCCCATATTTGACGTTGCTCAGTGCGTGGTTTGGTTGGTTGAAGTGATAAGAGACAGGTGTGTCTCTTTTGAGTCTAATATCCGCGAGGTGTTCTTTGATGCGGATATAAAAGTGGCGTTTCGTTTCGCCCATATATTGTTTGCCGCATTTTGAGCAGTGGATGAGGTAAATGCAATTTCTGGACATGCAGTTTGTTTTAAAAGGGCCTCGGTGTTTTGCCTGTGTTTATCACATAGTGATTGGATTTTTCTTTCCATGATTGTAAACTGTGAAAGTTCTACAGTTTCTTTAGCATGGGCTATTTGTTCTTTGAGAGTTTTCTCTAAATTACCCATCTCGTTTGTGAGCTGTTCAATGGTAGCCAGCAAGATTTCATTACTGGCTTTAATAAGTATGTCCTGAATAATTGTTTTTGTGATGTCAGTTCTGGGGCCCCGACATTGTGGTATGGCAGCCCTCAGTCCTATCAGGGAAAGTTGCTCCGAAGCGCATTTAGTGAGGAATTGTTTTTGTAGTTGTTGTTTGGCAATTTTAACACTAGGATTTCTGAGGTTCTTGTATGTTTGGCGGTTGGCCGTGGTGATTTCTATATTGGGCCTTATCGGTGTCCATGGTGTGAAGTTCTTTTTCGTTTAGTCTTTGCCGTTTTCTGCTACGGTCCTCATCATCGTCGGCTAGGAGTACAGTGGTGGTACAGCTAGATGTTAAGCTTAGTGAGCTTAAAGAGCTCTCGGCTGTGATGTTTGCCATAGTTTGGCTATCCACTTAAAGTAATTACAATTTATTAAATAAAAGCTCTGGTGAGCCCGAGAGAGTGGATAGTTAGGCTATACCCTTGTTGTAGCTATGCTAACCTGACCGGTTTTGTTCTTAATTTGAACTCATCAGAGGTGGAGTGGTGTTTCGGCCTTCCCCTATTTATACTATTTGGTGTGGCGGTACCATTTCTGGTGTGGCGGTACCGCTTGTGTGTGGTGGTACCGTTTATTCGGTGTGGCAGTACCGTTTTGTGTGTGATGGTACCAGGATTGACTTGGCGGTACCGTTAGCGATTTGTGTGTTGTACCGGTACCGTTTTGTTTGTTCTGTGACGTCACAATGGACTGTATTTTTTAGAGTTTCATCTGGTGGTACCGTTGAGGGTAACTTGTGCGGCATGAACCTAAGACGCTTAGAATACCTCAAGAAATACCAAAAGAGAAGACACAGCAACCGACCTCCACCCGTTGATCCCACAGTGAAAGCACCCAACCATATACAGGAAATCATGGATCAACTCTGCAACACTGTCAAACCGCTTATATCACCCATCCCAGATATAGAAAAAACCCAACATTAAGACATTTTAAAATTGGCAGTTCATGGAATTTACAGTAACACTGACCTGATCAACACAGACCAAGACGCAAGAAGGGGAGAAAACCCTGAAACGGAAAATACAACCGACATTTACAAAGACATTACCATCAACCCAGATATTGGCTCACCCAACCCACACCATTATAGCCACCAGGGCAATACGCCTTGTAACGAAAACATTCATGAACTATACAAGACGGACCGAGTCCTCAGGTTCGCCCGCCAAAGCTTGGAACATTTAGCAAATAGCCATTCACACAACAGCTAAACAAGAGCTGTATCCTTTTCTTCAATAATAAAAAAGACCAATCAGTTTTATACATATTTATTATTATTTTAACAAATTGGTTGAGGCCACCAGACCTCCATATCGCTTGTCATCTCTCAACTATTTAACAACACATTGTTATCCACCTTCCCTCCAACAGCAACACTGCTATTACCTACAAATAAAAGAATAAACTATCAAATATTATATTACCAGGTTCATTCACAGGGCTCACATTAAGGCCCTTTAACACCATTAACACTGTATTAGAACATCAGTACCACCAAACCCTCAACGGTACCACCAGATGAAACTAAAAAATACAGTCCATTGTGACATCACAGAACAAACAAAACGGTATTGGTACAACACACAAATCGCTAACGGTACCGCCATGTCAATCCTGGTACCATCACACACAAAACGGTACCGCCACACCGAATAAATGGTACCGCCACACACAAAGCGATACCGCCACACCAGAAACGGTACCGCCACACCAAATAGTATAAATAGGGGAAGCCCGAAACACCACTCCACCTCTGACGAGTTCAAATTAAGAACGAAACCGGTCAGGTTAGCATAGCTACAACAAGGGTATAGCCTAACTATCCACTCTCTCGGGCTCACCAGAGCTTTTATTTAATAAATTGTAATTACTTTAAGTGGATAGCCAAACTATGGCAAACATCACAGCCGAGAGCCCTTTAAGCTCACTAAGCTTAACATCTAGCAGTACCACCACTGTACTCCTAGCCGACGATGATGAGGACCGTAGCAGAAAACGGCAAAGACTAAACGAAAAGAACTTCACACCATGGACACCGACAAGGCGCAATATAGAAATCACCACGGCCAACCGGCAAACATACAAGAACCTCAGAAATCTTAGTGTTAAAATTGCCAAACAACAACTACAAAAATAATTCCTCAATAAATGCGCTTCGGAGCAACTATCCCCGATAGGACTGAGGGCCGCCATACCACAATGTCGGGGCCCCAGAACTGACATCACAAAAACAATTATTCAGGACATACTTATTAAAGCCAGTAATGAAATCTTGCTGGCTACCATTGAACAGCTCACAAACGAGATGGGTAATTTAGAGAAAACTCTCAAAGAACAAATAGCCCATGCTAAAGAAACTGTAGAACTTTCACAGTTTACAATCATGGAAAGACAAATCCAATCACTATGTGACAAACACAGGCAAAACACCGAGGCCCTTTTAAAACAAACTGCATGTCCAGAAATTGCATTTACCTCATCCACTGCTCAAAATGTGGCAAACAATATGTGGGCGAAACGAAATGCCACTTTTATATCCGCATCAAAGAACACCTCGCGGATATTAGACTCAAAAGAGACACACCTGTCTCTTATCACTTCAACCAACCAAACCACGCACTGAGCAACGTCAAATATGGGATTATACAAATTCTAAACACCAATCCAGATGACCCGAAAAACACGGATAGAAGACGCACTGCTGAAATTACATGGATCTTCCAACTTAAAACGCTCATACCGTTCGGCCTGAACAGAAAGGACTTCTAGTCTATTATTCTCTTGTACCCACATTTCTACTTTCTGTTCACCACGCCAAGTGCCTTTATTTAGACGACACTGTAATGACACACACGTCACAGTTAAAGCGACGTAACAATAGTCTTAATCGAGAGGAGACCTCGTTACGCCAGTTCTACTACATTATAATGGCATATACATATACTGTGTGTTCCAAGAACTATAACAGTCGCCACAGTTGGCGCAGACACAGGCGCGTTCACCACGATAAGAAAAGTTGGGTTCAATGCAACTTGTGCGGCATGAACCTAAGATGCTTAGAATACCTCAAGAAACACCAAAAGAGAAGACACGGCAACCGACCTCCACCCGTTGATCCCACAGTGGAAGCACCCAACCGTATACAGGACATCATGGATCAACTCTGCAACACTGTCCAACCGCTTATATCACCCATCCCAGATATAGAAAAAAACCAACATTAAGACATTTTAAAATTGGCAGTTCATGGAATTTACAGTAACACCGACCTGATCAACACAGACCAAGACGCAAGAAGGGGAGAAAACCCTGAAATGGAAAATACAACCGACATTTACAAAGACATTACCATCAACCCAGATATTGGCTCACCCAACCCACACCATTATAGCCACCAGGGCAATACGCCTTGTAACGAAAACATTCATGAACTATACAAGACGGACCGAGTCCTCAGGTTCGCCCGCCAAAGCTTGGAACATTTAGCAAATAGCCATTCACACAACAGCTAAACAAGAGCTGTATCCTTTTCTTCAATAATAAAAAAGACCAATCAGTTTTATACATATTTATTATTATTTTAACAAATCGGTTGAGGCCGCCAGACCTCCATATCGCTTGTCATCTCTCAGCTGTTTAACAACACATTGTTATCCACCTTCCCTTCAACAGCAACACTGCTATTACCTACAAATAAAAGAATAAACTATCAAATATTATATTACCAGGTTCATTCACAGGGCTCACATTAAGGCCCTTTAACACCATTAACACTGTATTAGAACATCGGTACCGCCAAACCCTCAACGGTACCGCCAGATGAAACTCTAAAAAATACAGTCCATTGTGACGTCACAGAACAAACAAAACGGTACCAGTACAACACACAAATTGCTAACGGTACTGCCATGTCAATCCTGGTACCATCACACACAAAAGGGTACCGCCACACCAAATAAACGGTACCGCCACACACAAAGCGGTACCGCCACACCAGAAACGGTACCACCACACCAAATAGTATAAATAGGGGAAGGCCGAAACACCACTCCACCTCTGATGAGTTCAAATTAAGAACGAAACCGGTCAGGTTAGCATAGCTACAACAAGGGTATAGCCTAACTATCCACTCTCTCGGGCTCACCAGAGCTTTTATTTAATAAAAAGTTAACAGATGTTGACCCGATTTCCATAACAAAACAAACACAATCCTTTGTATGTATTGATGTTGTAAATCTATATTTTTTTGTAAAATGTTATATGTACTGAGCTACTCTGAAATGTTATAAACCTATATTTTTTGTATATTATGCATATAAATTATATTTGGTCAAATAAAGTGCTTTTCAGTAAATAAATGTTTTCTTAATTATCCTTAATCAACCTTTAATCAAAAACAGTATATAGTTGGTCTTTTAGGAATTGGCCTAAAGGGAATTGGTCTAGTGGGAAGACACCGAGGTGTGAATTTGTTGTCTGGAGTCCATGGGCTTGATCTGTGAAAACCTTTTATTCAGTATATGGTTCTTTAATTCCAAAATATAGAAAGTATTCAAAAAGTATTCAAAATGTATTCACAAATACAGCTCAAATTTTAATGTACTTGAATACGAATATGAAAACATGTATTCATAACATTCAGTGAATACTGAATACATGTGAATAATTGATAAACTGAATTTGAATACGACTGAATACGAATACTGAATACGAATACACCAACCCTGTGTGCAAGACACTTCATCCTGATAGCTCATTTGGGGGCATGGTGGCACTGTGTACTAAGGCATATACGGCATGTCATTAATGCACTTGTATTCAACCAATGCTAACCCTGCATGCACAGAGGAAGTTCGTTGGGAGTCTCACAGTTGCTTGCCATTGCCCTGTGGTTCTCTCTGGGTACTTTGGCTTCCTCCACTCATTAAACTATCCGTCATGAGGTGACTCTGGCCTTCAAAAGTGTCGTTAAATCCCAATAAATAAATAAATAATTATTTTTTGGTGTGGTAGGTCCTGTCTGTCTAACATTAAACATATTGGTGTCAGTGGCGACGAAAAATGTCTGAACCTAACCTTTATGGCGCATATATGGTTTCCAGGCAACAAATTTATCTCTCACTGGTTTTGACTTCTGTCTTTAGCAGTAAAAATGCAGTTATTAACATATATATTAAATTAACTTTGTTACGCCCATTTCTCACTGCAAGAAAATTATATCATTTATTGAAAATTTAGCTCATGTCCATTGATTTCATTTTTGTATCCTGTGTTCCATGAATCACTCGCCTTTTGCTAACCAAAGTAAAGATGGTCATTATTTGTCTTCCCAAGTACATGTAATCTCTTTAACCCTTAAGGCCTGGCCAATTGTCTGGAATTCACACCTGACTGCAACCTGTGCATGTCCAGTGGCTTCACAGTGATTTCTAGTCAAGTCTTGGCTGCCTTGATAGGCAGCCAAGACTTGACTAGAAACCACTACCTGTTTATTTTGTCTATTGTCAGCAGGACCTACTCATGATGGCATGTTAAGGATCCTGTTCTGAGGTTGTAAAAGTCGGAAATAGGCCTTTAAAGGTTAAACAGGGGGCGCGGTGGCTCAGTTGGTGGAGGTGCAGGCTGCAAGCCGAGAGGTCCTCGGTTCGAATCCCACCTGCAGCAACCACGTTGTGTCCTTGGGCAAGGCATTTCACCCCCATTTCCCACATGGGGGCACGGTGACGCTGTGTACTAAGGCGTACTGCATGTCGATGATGCATCTGTCTTCAACAAATGCTAATCCTGCTTGTGTGGAGCTAATATGTTGGGGAGCTGACATTTGCTCACCGTTGCTCGGTGGTTCTCACCGGGTACTCCGGCTTCCTCCACCCGTAAAACTGTCGAGGTCATGATTAGCCATTGTGCTGAAATATGTGACCTTAAACACCAATAAATAAATAAATAAATTAAAGGTTAAACTATCATGTTTTAAGGTTTATCAAGATTTATATATCACAGAGTCATAGACGTGTATCTTTTTGGATCACATAGTACAATGATAGGGGTGTATTGTTCTGATAAGGCAAGGTAGGGTGTTTTGAACTGGAAATACTTTTCATAGATATTGAGTCCAATGTGGCATATGTTGGACCCTCAGGATGTACCACACCAAAAAACTATATTATGGCTGGCACGTTGCATTCAAGTTTGCACTAGTTTTTCTTTTGAACACGTGCTTCTTTACCTTTTGTATTAGTCTGAAAAAGTATTTAGAGTGTTACTGTTCCCATTTCTTCCTTGTATAAAGCTGGCAAAACTGGCGTACCAGTACTGCCCCATATCACACTCATTCTGTTGAATGAAGGTATCAAACACCTGGTTGGGCCATTTATCTGCATTTATACTCAGCAGTACCGGTAATAAAAAGCACAAATGTAATTGGCCACATGTATTTCCTTTCTACTATGATTGTCATTCATTATTAAAGTGATACAAGTGCTGTTTTACCCTTTACCCAAGGTGACGGTCAAAACCGGCCAGCGCTATTCTCAAAAATCGCCAATTAATTTTAAAAATATTTTCATTTTTTGTCTCAAAAACATAGGTTATGACCCCTCGTTGGAACGAGCTCGTTCCAACGAGGGGTCATAACCTATGTTTTTGAGACAAAAAATGAAAAAAATTAGTAATTCAAGAATTTTTTTTGCAAGTGTCGTCTGCTTTTCATGTTAGGTAAAGGGTTAAATTGTACTGAATACTGAGGTAAATGAACAGTTAGATTATTAACCTTTGACATATCTAACCATAGTTACTTGTAATATCCCATGGCCTTTATTTTCCTGTTGATTGTGCAACATCATAATTTTAAAAACACTGAGCCTGGATTTGGGGATTGTTGTGGTCCAGTAGGGTCCGGCAATATTCGAGACTCGATTCGATATCGATATGTCTGATTCGAGATCAATCCCAAATCAGGCTCAGGATTCAGTTTTTTCAAATCTTTTGTGCTTTATGCAATTTGTCACATTTTCAACAAAAATTGTATAAAACTGACAGAGAATTCATTCATGACGTCTCAATTCACATTTAATTGAGTAATTGACAATGTTTAATTGTTAGTAGTACAGACTATAGAACATCCATGGGTCGTGTACGGCATGCTCTTAATTTCTCAGACCTACTTATCAATGAATACTGATCTTCTGTTAGGTAAAGAGGTCAGAGCATCCAGTGTGATGCGACTTAATTGTGTATTTTTGTGGTGATAGTAACACGTTAACACTGCGAATTTTACAAGCCCATCTGTGAAAATAGACTCAAGGTTAATAGGGTGTCAAGTCTTTTCATTCCCATTCATTCATGATGTCTCAATTCATATTTAATTGAGTAATTGACAATGTTTAATTGTTAGTAGTACAGACTATAGAACATCCATTGGTCGTGTACGGCATGCTCTTAATTTCTCGGACCTACTTATCAATGAATACTGATCTTCTGTTAGGTAAAGAGTTCAGAGCATCCAGTGTGATGCGACTTAATTGTGTATTTTTGTGGTGATAGTAACACGTTAACACTGCGAATTTTACAAGCCCATCTGTGAAAATAGACTCAAGGTTAATAGGGTGTCAGGTCTTTTCGTTCCCGTACCAGTTAGTTCCCCAGCTCATTTTGTTCCTTTACCATTTCATACTGAGTTGCTTTGCACTGAGTTGTTTCATATCCATACAAACAGACTGGGGTGAGAATGATGTGGTGACCACATGGATTCAATTGCTGGTCTCGTGCCATAGGTTGTGGGTTTGATCTCCAGTTGGGAAAGATTCCCTGAAGCAGAAAATTCTTTTGACATCAGTTGTGGTATTGATGCTGCTATAATGTACAGCTCTATCATATTATAAATACGAATACGGATGGAACGCTGGATATAACGAGGAACGAAAGCAGCAGTGCACAATTTAGTATAGTAAATATGCATCGACCAACTTACTCCCTCCTTGCCTGCCTCCAGCAGTGTCTTATCGTAGGATATATCACTTTGCCATGCACTGAATCGAAGGTACGATATTGATTGATGCTAAGGAAGTGAAATTTTGCAAGTCCATGTAGCTCACATTGTCCAGAAGCAGTTGTTGTTGTCACAGATTGCAGTAATAGTAACAAGCTAAGCCTTCAAAAATTAAAACTTTCAATAATAAGCCTACATGTACATGTTTCAGCAACAGTACAGTTAAAACTAGAAGTCCTGTCAAGAACTGTGCGCTTATCTAGGCTTAATTGCGCGTAGGAATTGCGCGCAATTGCCTTATCGAATGGCATCCAAAGCACTGCAGATTCTCCTGGTTACTCATAGCAAACACAGGCAATGTTTCTGCCAATGGACCTCCGGGTTACCCGGAGGTCCATTGACTGAAACAGTGCTTGTGCACAGGCCATATGTACAAAATTTGATAGCCTTACTATGGTCATAACATGTAGATTAACACGCAGATCGATGATGTGCTATTTGTGCGCATTCCATGACAGGACTTCTAGTTTTAACTGTACTACAGAGAATATTTATTTATTGTTATTTATGGTCACTTTCAGCATCTAAACAAATAACTTGTCTATTAAGATTCGTTTCGATATCAATATCAGAGACAAGATTTGATTCCAAAAAATAGTGGACCGGTCACTTTTCACGGATGGACAATACTTCCACGGATACAATAATATTAGACTCCAGACACTAATTGTAAGAATAATCATCAAAAAAATAATTAATGAAGCACTGGGTACAACCCATCCCCGTGCTTCATTAAATAAAATTTTGCCCATGATTGTTTTTTTTACCTGGTAAACAGATGCATGGATATCACAGCCCATGTGTGGATTACAATCGGTTCGCAGCAACTGTACTGTAATAAAAATAATTCTGCGACAGAAAGAAATCTGAGTTCCAACAACAATAACTTCAACTTAATTATTCTGAAATTTAATAAAAAGAAAAATAATATGAAAAGAAAATGGTACATGTACAATATCTTTTACACTGTATGGTTTACAGAAAAATAAAGCCGAAATACTTATCAGGTAGTCCAAAATAAAGTTCAGTAGAATCTGTTAAGCAACAGTTATGACGAAGAAACTTATAGAGTTTGTACAGGTTTTTGAAATTTGGAAAAGTCATGGGAACAAGCCGGAAAAGAAGCAGACTGTCATTTGCATGAGGTTTCCAGAGGGTGAATTTAGTGATGCTACCCTGCATAGCAGGGTAGCATCACTAAATTTACCCTCTGTGAACCTCAATCTGAATTAGGGTCTCAAAACTAAACAGAAAGAGGTACCCAGAGGATAAATTGGCCCACTGTATGGGATAGCATCATCAAATTCACCCTCTGGGGACCTCATTCTGCAATGTCAAACTGCCTATTTTCAGGCCTGCACGGAAATTGAGAAATATTTTTCCAGGCCTGGAAATCCTGGAAAAATGAGTGTATTTTTGCTTTTTGTGTGGGAAAGTTATGGAACTTTCTCAAAACTAAACAGAAAGAGGTACCCAGAGGATAAATTGGCTCACTGTATGGGATAGCATCATCACATTCACCCTCTGGGGACCTCATTCTGCAAATGTCACACTGCCTATTTTCAGGCCTGCATGGAAATTGTGAGAAATATTTTTCCAGGCCTGGAAATCCTGGAAAAATGAGTGTATTTTTGCTTTTTGTGTGGGAAAGTTATGGAATTTTCCCAAGAAATGTAACACAGATATCAAACTTGCCGAAAATGTGACTACAAAATATCCCAAAGATAGACTAAGCACAAAAAACAAGAATGGGTGTATTTTTGTGAGGGAAAGTTATGGAAATTTCCCAAGTAATGTAACACAGATACCGTACAGCCTATAATAAAGTATAGCATTAGGCGATATTCTTTTGTTAATGACGCCATATTAGTGCCTTATTTTGGCAATATTTCTATAGCATTAACACGATATTTTCAGCATGTTGTAGCAAATATTGCGAGACAAATGCGTGCGTGGCACGATATTTGTATAACTCTCGTTCGTAATTTTTCGGATGAAAAGAAGAGGAGCGAACACTTATAAAAATATGGATGATTTGAGTCATGTAAAGTTGTTTTTTTTATGTTAAACGAACTGACATAGATGATGTATTCGTTGATGCAGGCCTGGTCTTTTGAGGAGAGCTATAGCTCCCGCCCTCCATGGCTGCTGCAAAATCAATTTAAGGAGAGCCACAACTGCTCTCCTTAAGAGCTGTAACAGCTCTCCTTAACCCTTTAATTCCCTTATTAATAACAGACTAAAGTATAGAATAGCTCTCCTGGCACAGGTTTAGGGGAGCCGTTATAGCTCCCCTAGATTTTTCAAAAGGCCAGGCCTGGTTGATGTCGGTGCAATTAAAGCTAGGATTTCCCTTGGCCTACCCAGCTTCACGGGTATCCTTGAGAATATGTTTACATAATTGCAGTCTAAACTTTTATAAATATAAAGTTCTCAATCTTTAAAGTCGAAGGGAGAGGGGGGTGTCTACCTTTCACGTTTGATAATGACAATATCAAGCATGAATTGGGGTGATGTAAAAATAAAGAGAAATATTCGTGAAAGCACAATTAGTTTAGTTGTATTATTAATATGTGTGTGATATATTTTGGACACATTTTAAAATATCTATCATAAATTTTAACAAAATATGAAATACTTACATGTTTGTTTGAATTAAAGTCAACAATGAAAAATATCCTTCATAATCCCTCGTAATTGACGAAAATTATCCAGAATTGTATACACATAAGCAAGAATATGTCCACCCAGCAGTATGAACTGATGGACTGACTGTAAAATTCTGTGTTCAATTTTAGGATTGTTTTTAACCTTTGTGCTTATTAATACTTGTCTTTGTGTACTTGTTTGTTTTGTAATTGCATTGAAATGAACGTTAACAATTTTTTGAGTGTTTATGTTTAGCACTGATATGACCTCACTAATTCTTTGTGCTTTCTTTAACAGAAATGATTACTGTGAATAATTAATCATGTTTTGTTTTTAAATATGTACCATTGTACTGTCTGTAACTTGTTCTTTGAGGCTTCGTCATCTTAATGCGTTCTACCGGCCAAAAAACAACCAACTGACGCGTTATTCCTATAAAAATATCGCGATATTCAGATACGAATGTGATGCAAATATCGCCCAAACAACACATTATTAGCGCGACCAGGTTTCCACTTTATTGTAGGCTGTACTGTATCAAACTTGCCAAATATTGTTACCACAAAACATCCCAAAGATAGACTAAGCACAAAAAACAAGAATTTTTCAAGTCGTTATTATTCATTTATGAAATTTTGCATGCTGTAATATTGATTGTTACAATTCTATGTATTGTGGCAGTGAGAACAAAAGTAGAATGTTTCAAGCATCTGGGCCATGGAAAAGTCCTGGAGAATCCAGGACTTTCCATGTAGTGGATGCTTGAAATATTCTACATGTACTTTTTTTCCAGATTTTCCCCATAATCCTGTTAAAAGTTTTGGAAAATTCACTTGAACTCATGGAAAAGACCTGGAATTTTACCACAGGCATTCTCTGATAATTTGTAATAAAACAAATTTACATAAAAAAGTATTATTTGCATTTGACTGAATATGAAACATGAGTAAGGAAAATGTTGGCTTTTGCTCTAATACCCTCATTTTTAGCTCAACTTTGACGTAGTCAAATTTGAGGTTTTGTCATGGCCTGTCGTCCGTCTGGATGTCCGTCAACAATTCAATATGGCTTGGGCTGAAGGCTGTATTTATGAACCGATCTTTACAAAACTTCTTGGGTATCTTTGTTATCACCGTGGGACAAGAACGAGTGTTTTGGGTGTGGTCCAAAATTCAAGATGGCCACCGGCAGCCATTTTGTACCGAAATTTGTGCAATCAGTTTTTTGTACAGAACTTCTGTGTGAAAGTTCTGATTTGAATAAATTTTTGTATGAATGTTTAGTAACATGCAATACATCACATATAATACAGGGTTTTTTTTCGTGCAGAAATTATGCAAATTAGATAACTTTGATTTATTCAGTGCTACTTATACACTGTAAGTATACATGTCAATACGGCTCAGGCCTGTATTTATGAACCGATCTTCACAAAATTTCCTGGGTACCTTTTTATCACCTTGGGACGAGAATGAGTGTTTTTGGGTATGGTCTGAAATTCAAGATGGCTGCCAGTGGCCATTTTGTACCAAAATTAGGTACAATCAGTTTTTTTGTATAGAACTTCTATATGAATGTTCTGATTTGAATGAATGTTTAATAACATGAAATACATCACATATAATATGGGTTTTTTCTTGTGCAGAAATTATGCAAATTAGATGAACTTTGATTTATTCAGTGCAGCTTATACACAGTGAGTGCACATGTCAATACGGCTTGGGCTAGAGGCTGTATTTATGAACCGATCTTCACAAAACTTCATGGGTACCTTTGTTATCACCTTGGGATGAGAACGAGTGTTTTTAGATGCAGTTCAATATTCAAGATGGCTGCCAGCAGCCATTTTATACCGAAATTAGGTGCAATTAGTTTTTTGTACAGAACTTCTAGGACTACGTTTGTTATCATCATGGGATGGTAATAAGTGTTTTGGGGCTCAGCCCAAAATTCAAAATGTCTGTCGGCAGTCATATTTACGAGAATTGTGTATATTACATTTTATGTACAGAAGCTGTAAAGAAGATTGTTTATGTCAGTAATGATTGCTATAAATTTGTTAGGTGCCTTTGTTATCACTGTGGTATGAGAACAAATATTTTGGGGGTTCAGTCAGACCCACTCGGGGACTCAAAAAGGGAGATAATTAAAAATATTTTCCCAAAACACCAGACAAAATAATGTTTCTTGAATTCAGCATCCCTAGGATGTGTATATTCAAATGTGTTGAAGCCAAGTTCCTGTGTTAATATTTGGTGTTGTTTGGGGAGAGTAAACATTATTAGCACAACCCAATTTTCTATTTGCAATGAGAAAAATAAAACCTCCTCACCCGTGGGAACCCTATGAGGTAAAGATACTTGCCTTCGATTGCTGTTAACTCTGCTTGTGCCTTGTTAGTAAATTGGAGAGTCTGGCAGTTGCTGCTGCTGTTCAGTGGTTCTCTCAGAGTGCTCCAGTTTCATCCACCACTACAACTGTCTGGCACCATATTACCATGGCTGTGAAAGTGTCATTATACCTCAATAAACATAAAAAAACAAGGTGTACTGTTAGGGAAACTGAAAAAATTGTATGTGCATATTCGAGGGAGGTGATTTAGCTGATTTTTTAATGTGTTTTTAATTTGCTTGATAAGAATGTACAATACAGTGAACAAAACAAGAGCCCGGATAGGTCTGGATTACACATGTACATGTAGAAATTGTTACATTCATTTTAGGAGCATGAAAAATGTGTACTTCAATTGCAAATATGAAATAAGGAGCATCCTATGAACAGTGGAGACAATGGGTACATTCCACACTTTATATTTCAGCTATGCCTTTTTCCATGCATGCAGAAAAACATTCAGCAATGTTAAGGAAACAATATCAGAAGAATGGAGTCCTTCCTTTCATAATTCCACTCAGAATGAAGTCAAACCAGATTCAGTAAGTTGGTAGCATATGTTTCCACTAAAAGCATGAATCCTTGGGTCTTGAGTTAAGTAGATTAGTTCTGGATTATTCAATATCCATGTCAAATGAATATTTCTCTTTTGCCAAAACATTGCATGTTACACATGAACCTCCAGCACTCATTTACTCTGATGATTTTCTTTTTTAACTGGTAGAGTCCTGGAAGCCCATATTTGGACTTTACACTGAAATGCAGGTACAACATATTAAAGGATCCATATACTGTGGTTGTGCTTCATATTATCTTCAAAGTGGAATTATTTAGTCTAAATAGATGTGCCCAGTTACAATTTATAGGTGAGTTCCTATAGGCACTCTCCCATACATTGTTAACAGGGTAAAGATATGTGAACAAATTTTGAAGGCCAAAAATAATTTAGCACTCTACCAGCTAATCACTGTTCTGATGGTGGGACCAATTGCAATATCTTCCCAAATAACATGAATTTTTTTTTGTGAGAAAAAAACCCCATAGAAAACTCAAGAAAATCAGGGAAATTGTATCCATCTACAGAACATGGAGAGTGAGTTCCCACCCAGGCAATAACAATTGATTCCTTTGATTATGTGTGAGAAGGACAAGCACAGTTTTAGTCAAGGTACCTCAGGGTTCAACCTGGTGTTCCCATGCCTGAAACTTTCTTATTGTTCTGAAGATTTTCCCTAGATAAGGAGTTTTTTTAGACACCACCCTACAAGTGATTTAATAATAATCAATTCTCCACGTACTCTACAACTAATTATCAGGCTAATTTTGTCACAAGAATTTACTCTCCAAATGTGGCTGAATTAGCATCCACACATAATCATTGTTTACCCCAAATTTGCCCGATGTCTGACACAAATGTAAGGGTGGCCGACAATGTGATGTACCATTATTTCTATGTCTCCTATATTCCTCTCCCATAAAGACTCTTTTCACCTCTTCCAGAAGCACCCCTTGTTCCCTAGTCTCTGTAAGACCTGTTGCAATCTCAGACCTACCTGGAATCAGAGGCCGGGTAGACTTGAATTGGTAAGATGTCTTTCAGAGACTTGGGGTGGTGTGTTAAATATTTCTGCTTGTTTCCCTGACTTTCACAATCTGTCAGATAGATAGAAGCTTGATACATTGACACAATTGTTGTCCATCGCAGCTAATTTCATTTGA
The DNA here is from genome assembly GCA_031216915.1 of Pictodentalium vernedei. Classification (NCBI taxonomy): domain Eukaryota; kingdom Metazoa; phylum Mollusca; class Scaphopoda; order Dentaliida; family Dentaliidae; genus Pictodentalium; species Pictodentalium vernedei. The sequence goes on from CM062296.1 coordinate 714,790,324, forward strand.
TTGCATGTCCGTAATTTGCTAAAGATTCAAAGAAAATCTGGAGACTGTTTTGAGAATTGATTTGAAATTTGAATAATTGCAGTGCCCTAAACTACACACAGTATTAAGAAGTTACTGCAATCTGAGAGTGTCATTCAGCTTGGCCTACTAATTAGGTACAGAATCCACCTTTTAGACAGTTGATCATTTGACTGAAAAACTAATTGACTGTACTAGTGGTTCTGTTTTGTATCCAGTTTATATGTTGCTGTCATAACCATGTCTTTTTATCAATTTTATGAATTACCAGTTTGTGGTGGGCATGGGGTGTGCGGATGTGCAGGTCTGATTTGTCCTGACTCAGACTTGTCAAGATTTAAAATGTTCATGACTTGAAAATAGGTCCAGCAAAAATCTTGTTGTGTAACCCATCCTATGCAACCCTTTTTTTTGACATTGCAATTCATCATCTGTTGTTAAGTGTACTCAAATAGTGATACCTGGAGTATCTGTAAGTCTCATCCACCTTGTATCTACTCCCTGATACCCCTGGCTAGAAGCCCAGAGGCATTAGGGACAAGGTCAGTGATTCTTAGAGATGTTGGGGCAAGACATACAGTTGAAATTCGAAGTCCTTTCACAATTAGGCACGGAAACTGCTTGTTAGTTAATGTGCTCCTTACTGCAAAAGAATGAAGTACGGCGGTAGTCTGAAATACTCAACAGCATTTGCACTGTGCAATTCAAAATATAATGCGCTTTTAGCGATGTCAGTAGTGAAATCGCAAACTGAACCGCTGAAACAGAAAAAAAATATTTAGACTACAGTACATGTATGTGGAGGATGGATTACTACTAAATTGATGTGGGATAGATTTTTCACGAAGTAATTATTTACAATTTTTTAGGGCAAAGCACAAGAGGCACTTGTAAACTTTCATCACCTGTCCCACCAGGTTACACCCGGTGGGCCATGTGATTAAAGTTTGCAACCTTTTTTTGTGCTGTTATGAGCAATTATAAATACTTTACGAGTGGGGAATAAATGACACTGCAGTTAAGTAGTAACCCACTCTCTTCATTCTATATGTGCAGACAAGTTTTAGTATCTGTTTGCGTTGTTACGTGTAAATGTATCCCAGTGAAGGTTAGGAATGATGTTAATGATCTCTATTTACTAGTATGTTATTGTACACAGTTGGGCACCATGTTTTCTATGGGAATTGAGTTATGCTGATGTTGCTTTTTGACAGGGACAAAGGTGCACTTACTCGGCACACTAACACTTCAAAATAGTGCACAATACAGTCACAGGTCTTCTAGTTTCAACTGTAGGATTTGGTCTCTCAGTCAGGAAGTTGTGCAATCTTTCTGTAACCTGAGCAATCACTCTCACAATTTTGGCAAGCCTACCAACTGTGATGATTCAAATTCTGACTGCTAAAATATTTCAATTACATCTACAGCATCAAGGAATGCCTTTATGATGTATTTGGAATATTACTTGGTCATGATTTTCGATAAAAAACTCAAAGAGTTCTTGAATATTTATTTGTGGATATACATGTAGTAGTCAAGACGCATGGACTTCCCATCTGCTTACTTATTAACTCTTTTTGTACTCAACATTGATCATACTGAGCCCAAACAATCCAAATCATGTACCAGAAACCTCCCCATTTGTATGATGGAGTGTATATATGCAGTCTTTCGTTTCTCAAAATGACAGGCATACTGCATATTGCTTGCTACCATTTGATGAGTCTCGACATTTGGAAAATGTTTTCAAGAAAAACATCAGCAAACATCTGCAAACTGTTTACTCCACTGGTGCACAATAACTGGAGATTGCCAAAATATTACCTGATTTTCAAATAAGCTTTTCTCTGCAATAATCAGATTTATTGAGATTGGTGTACTACGTGAAATGCAACTTTAGTAGAGCAATTATAAGTAAATCAGATAATTCTCCACAGAATGCATGAGTAAAAAGACTTACATTACCAGCCTTTGAAGTTTGTTGAATAATGTTGTTTGCATACCATTTCTAGGAAAATGAATTTCATGCACTTATTGTATTATTTGCCCCCTTTCCCATGAACAGATTTCAACTGTTTACAGAAAACATGATATCAAAATCTGTTATTTCTTAAAAAAAATTTCAACAAGACCATACCATGTGACCCCTCAATGGAATGAACTTGACCTCATTGATTCCAATGAGGGGACACGTGATATTGTTTGTTGAATTTTTCAATATTTTTTTCTACTACACAATTTGTACATTGCACAGCAGAGACATCCAATTCATCATTAGGTAAGGGTTAATCTCTCCTTAAGTGGAACAGAAGTGCGCTGTTGTCTACTCGTAAAAAGTAAAAATTGCAGGGTCAGTGACACACAAGAGTGACAGCTCACCTCAAAATCGAAAGACTGGAAAATGACATACATGTACATGTAAGTCCAAGTATCAAATATAGATTTGTAAGAAATGTACACAATTATTACCAAGCTAGAATGAATCAATATTTATCCCTTTGAACCCTGGTGGTATCTCCCATCTCATTTCAATGGCAGCAACTGGGAAGAGTCCATATTCATTATATGGGGGTAGATGAATTAATATTTTCAACGCGCAGCCTAAGGCCTGCACATTCAAAATATTGATTGGTCTATCCCACACATTCACTTGGCAGTCATCCTACTTAATGAAATTATGACGTATCATGCTCCTGGGCCGGAAAAGCAGCCTCTCGTGTTCAAAGGATTAAGACTCCAGTGCATACAGAAATGTCCTGACTGGAAAAATTTGTAATATTATCTCACAACCCCCTTACCACGAGGGAGCTGCGTCTTAACAAAACTGTGACAATAGTTGAAGTGCATCAGAGTGTTTTTTGTTCTGAAAAATTTTGATTTGCAGATTATTCGACTTCTGTTAAAATGGTTCATCAAGACCCAAGATTTGTGAAGCAACAATTTAAGGGGTCACCCAAAGAACATACATATATCATTGTCATATATCCTGGTCAAGTTCCTTTTTTCTTAATTCAATGCTATATTTTTTTTAACCTTTGTTACCCTGGCAGGGTAATGCATGTTTAAATTTCATCTTAGACAAAACAAGGTCACAAGTCACTACATTTAACATAATTTAGTCTATAGGTCATATATATCATAAGTCACCTATTCTGTATGTTAAAGAACATTTTCTACCATTAGGCATAAAAAAGTTAAAAATCTGTTTCTCAGGCCCTCTCGCCTGGTCCTTTTGGCTGCCGCATGCTCTCTTTTTATAACCTTTGCAAACTTAAAAAAATAAAAGTTAAATGGTTTATGTCTGATATTTTACCCAAGTTAATAAGATTGAAAAATATGTCATTTGAGTGCATGCAAGGGACAAAATAAACCACACCCCATGCTATTCTGTAGATTATGAGGCCTAAAACATAAAACAAACCAAGAACATGAACTTTTGGTGGCAAAGAAATAATTACAAATATGAAAAATAAAATAAAATGCCTGCACACATGCAATTTTACAAAATTTTTTGAAGAAACAGAAGATCTACTTTCTTGGGCCTTATCTCTCAACCAGCAAAAACTTGTGATGACCAAGGTGAACAAATGGAAATGTTGCCTGAAAGTTTTCTTTTTTTTCAGACATGGAATAAACACAGACTGTTTAACTTGAGTTCAGATGCCACTGTATTTATGGGTGTACTTGATGCTTCCTTCATGATTGCATATGCTATTGTAAGTCTTCCTTTTATAGCAGGCTCTGCTCATTTAGGTGTTGCCTAATTGAATAATACTGTTAATTGCATATATGTTCCAAACGCCAAAACCATATTTTTATACTATAACCCAATGGCCCAGACTAGCTGTTGCAAACTCAAAGTTATCAAGGCACAAACACAAATTTTGAACCCCCCAATCCCCAAAATGTGCTTGCATAACCAAAAATTAAAAGTCCTATCTGGTCCTCCATACTTTAACTCTCTGTGCATGCGCATCCATCAGGAAGTGACCAGAATTGGCGCCAACATCATTCTTTGTTTGGCCCTAAAGTCAGCAACAATGAACTGACATCTGTGCTTTAAAATCTCCTTTTTTGAGGATGCCAGACATAAATTAATGAAAGAATTGGTGGATCCAAGGCTGTTATTGGATGATGGAAGTGCTCAATGGTGGTTTTTAATGTTCAGGGCTGTAACTTTATAAAATTTTTAAACTTATTTCATGTTTCCCAGTTTCGAGACATATACCTGACATCATCATTTTTGATAATGATTATTCCACTGTTTGTAAAGTATTCCTTCCCTATCCTTCCTGTTAAAATCTTAAGCTTTTTGGCTATTTTTTATTGAAATTTTTTATTTAATTTCTTGGGAGTTTAACATGTATTACAGAATATTATTCTGTTTTTCCCCATGGTTACGTCCTCACCCTAGGGGTGTTAGGTTGTTTAGTTTTGCATCTTCTATGCGATGTATCGTTTTTTCTTCGTTTGAAGATCTAGCTTTGCATCTGGTAGCATTTAAATTGGTATCTGACCTTGGGCCTTTTTGTGTGCCTGATGTCTTGTATTCATTGACGTTGTTTACATTGACAACATCCTCATATAGAGGTAGTATTTTATGTTCTATTACTGTAGAATTACTGTAGAATACATGGATTATTATTCCGGTAGTGTAGCTAAAAAAATTTGGATTTTGTCCACTCTTCGGCTGTATCGAGATGCCTTTGGACTGTTAATGTTCCCTTTGGGAACTTTGGCGCTTTTTAGCTGTGACTAGCAGCTCAATAAGTGGCAATGTCAGTCTGTCGGTCTGTCTGTCGGTCTATAGGTCTGTAGGTCTGTCGGTCTGTCTGTGACCAACGAGTTTCAAAACTCAATAACTTTTGAAATACTTGATGGAATGACTTTATATTTGGCATGTAAGTGTATCTTATTGATGTCTAGCCACTGTTCAATGCATGTGTTGTTCCAAATATTTTTCTTGGAGTTATGGCCCTTGATGAACTTAGAATTTTGTGAGATTGCACCACCCGTCGCAGCAACGGCGTCGATGTCGCGATTTTTCAAAAATAAATTTTCCAAAAATAAATTTTCCAAAAAATATTTTGAATTTAATTTTGATTGCTATTATACATGTATCTTAATTATATATTTTTTGTGGAGTTTGGAAGACTGATATCGACTTTAGTCGATGCACTCCTACAGACTCTTGTCATTCTTGTGTTCACTGGGATGACTGAGGTTGGAGACGGGTGTCGCAGTATGTTGTTGGCGGTGAGGTTCGGAGGCCAAGACTCTCACCGCATTATAATTCATTTTGTCAGTTTCTATTTCAGAGGAACATGAACATGGTAATGATATTCTGACACCCATCCAAGTGTGCTACCGCCATTGCGCTCCGTTGAGCATACAGAGCTAGCTGCAATGCTCATGAAGAGTTAGGGCTTTTTGTTAAGGGTTTTAATCTCTTGCAAGCAGCTAGCTCGACCGGTGAAGCGGTTACTCCGTCCGTGGGAGCCGTGACGCCAGGTAAGTCCGTTGCCGTCGAAGGAAGTGTAGATGTGGGTGGAGCAAGCACTTAAATATAAATAGCTCACCCAGCAACGACGGAAATAGGGAGGAAGTCATAAAAGTTCTTGCAGTCTGTGAGGTCTAATAGACCTCAAGCGGGAGAGGCTCCTCCTCTCTAACCTAGCAACATTTGCACAAGCATATGTCCGCCCCCCAATCGGGACGCTCTGTTTAGTCTGCAGCCGGGGTCGGCTTCAGTCATGGCTTCCTCCGCTAGGTTCACAAGTCGTAATGAAGTTTTCTGGTTGAAAACTTGCACGAAATGGGGCATACGTCCACCCGCCGCTCGGGACGCTCTGTCTAGTCTGCAGCCGGGATTGGCTTCAGTCATGGCTTCCTCTGCTACATTATTATAGCACACACGACCGCATCCTAGCTACCCGACTTCGGATATCCAGCCTGCTACACGAAGAAGGATCCACTCTTCGCCCGTGAAGTCGGACCATCCAGTAGCTAGGGAGATGAGGCCATGATCATTGGGACATTCGGAGAAGAGATCCATCTCTGACACACTGTCCCAGGAGCAGCATGTAACCCTCTTACAATTACTCTGGAGGTCGTCAATATAGCGACTCAAGAAAGGGGCATAAGTCTGATCGTGACTATCGGTCAGACGCCCCTAGGCCGACGGGACAAGGTTCTTACCGCGGAGGATGTAGTTTCTCCTCCCATAAGCCTGGCATGTCATACAGGTGATGTTCAAGACCTCTATTGCTTGCCAGTTGGAGGAAGGGATTCAACCTTCACAAGAAACTTGATAGCAGTCACAGATCAGTGGGTGAGAAGTGTAGTCTCGGCAAGCCTGAAAATAAGCAGACTGTCTTTTGATAAATGAGGTCCCCAGAGGGGGAATTTGGTGATGCTACCCTGCACAGCAGGGTAGCATCACAAAATTTACCCTCTGTAAACCTCAGTCTGAATCAAGATCTCAAGCCACAACAGAAAGATGTACCTAGAGGATAAATTGGCCCACTGTATGAGATAGCATCAGCAAATTCCCCCTCTGGGGACCTGATTTTGCAAATGACAGGTTGCTTATGTTCAGATTTGAGTCTTGGACAGCCTACGGCTATCATTCCAAGCGGAACCCCCACTAACAAGATGTCCGTCGGATCCTTTCAAAAGATAGTCTCTCCAAGCGGAGGTACAGGCTCTCTTATTAAGGAAGCAATAGAGGTCGTCGAGACTTAAAATTCTCTATGTTTTTGCAGTCACCTGTTCCTCGTACTGAAGCCAGACAGCTCTTTCCGACCGCTAATAGACTTGAGCTGGATAAACAAGTTTATCGTGGCTCCAAAATTCTATATGGAGGCCATTCAGTCGGTAAGAGCGAGCGTTCAAGTGAACGACTATGCAGCAAGCATAGATCTATAGGATATGTACTTTCATGTCATGGTACATCTGGCACTCAGAAAGTACCTTCGGTTTGCCATACAAGGAAAGGTTTATCAGTTCAGAGGAATGTACTTTGGTCTGAACCTGGCTCCCTGGGCATTCACTCGAATAATGAACTCAGTAATGTCATACTTCCGAGCTCATTCGTCTGCGGTAATGTCGGCTTACGTGGACAACATTCTTCAGAGATACATCAACAGAATTATTCTCCAGATCGATGTTTAGATCTGCTTCTATTACTCCGACATCTCGGAAAAATGCAAAAAAGTTGGATCTAGCTCCATCCAAGTCGTTCACTCACTAGATGAGCTTCGAGACTCGCAACAATTTGGTTCGTCTGCCGTTACCCAGAGCGAAAATTAGACAGTTGTTATGCTTGCTTTTGTCTACACTCAGATGCATTAACAGCGAAGGAATTCATGCGACTGATGTGGTTGTGCAGAGCGGCTGCGGATCTTATTCCGATGGGTCGTCGACGCACGCATCCTCTCCAGATATTCTTTACTCAGAACTGGAGTGTGAAGATGCTTTTGCTTGAACCAGTATTGTTTTAATGAACCTAGTAAAACAAAGGGTCCAGATTTGGGCAGATCTTCAGTGGTTAACTCAGGGAGTTACGCTGCAACTGACAGATCCGGTTTTCACGATTATGACAGATGCGAGTCAGACGGGTTGGGGCACGACCCTAGGTCACGCAGACTTGAAGTATCAGGGTCTTTGGGACCCTCGGCTCCTAGAGAAGCACATAAACATCAAAGAGATGATGTCAATATGGCTAGCTCTTGAACATTGGATTCACATAATAGCGAACGTCCATGTTCAGATTTTGTCGGGCAATTCAACAGTAGTAGCTTACAGCAGAAACCAAGGCGGCACTCATTCAATTTCATTATGCGAATTAATGGAGAGGATTCTCCTATACATAGTGAATCATCATGTTCATCTTTCTGTGCGTCATAAACTGGGTTGTCTGAATGCACTAGCAGACTCGCTCTCTCGGAAAGGTCACCTGTTGCCATCTTAGTGGACTCTCAACAAGCGAATATTCAGGCAGATTTGCTACCAGTGGGATCGATCCATGATAGATCTGTTTGCGACACACTGGAACAATCAGTTACCGACGTTCGTGTCGCCATGCCCAGATCATCGAGCGTAAGCAGTAGACGTTCTGTTGATCTCATGGGACGGAATGATAGGATATGCGTATCCTCCAACTCCATTGATTCAGCAGATTCTGTTAAGATCAAACAGCACCTCTGTCGTCACAGAAACTTTGGATCAATCTTTTCAGGTGTCGGGACGTTCCCTGGAAGCTTTCTCCACAAGAAGACCTTCTTTATCAGGGGAAATACTTGTTCTTCACGTCCTTCTCCGCATTATGGAGTCAGTAAGACGTGAGGGAGCCTTGCTGTTCCTATGCTATTTGATAACTAACACAAGAATGATTCAAGTGATGCGGGTGAGGGGGGGTCGATATGATTTTGAATCCTGCTCTCTCTCCCCCCCCTACCCCCCACTCCCCCCACCACCACCACAAATGTGTTAAGAGGTGATTACCGGGCAAGATGTAGTTTTCTTCCTGTAAGCCTTGTATGCATTTAAGTACATACATGCATTTCATGACTTCTCGATTGGTGGCTGGCTCGTGTTCTACGGCAACCTCATGGGCACATCCACTTTTTAGTTGGTTGGTTTCCTGTGGTTGTTCGTCTATATGTCATATATGGGCATATGATTCATCATCAATAAATTGCTATCCTTTGCGTACCTGGGAGGCTGGGAGGCTGTTTAGTCAGTTAACTGGTATTCAGATGCTTACATGCGGGATTTCAATGCTCACATGCATAATAAGTATATTATTAGGTAGGCAGATGCATTATTGTATGTTATGGACCTTAGAAACAATGAATTATTTGGGGGCGGTCCGTGACGAGTCTGTTAATCATAGCTCGTTCCATTTCTAAATCCAGGTTTCTATCAATTTTGGTACCCAATCAAATATACCTTTTCTATACATTGTAGTATATTCGCACATGTCTGGGAGCATAGATATTGGGTAGAACATGTCTGGGAGTGTTATTTATTGGAATTTATTGTACACCTGAATGGGGTCACCTGTGGGTTACCTCGGAAGTGTGTTTACTCTCTAGAGATCGTCCATTGTGATTCTATTGGACATGTGTATGTTGTATATATTATATCACCGGTTTTTGACCTATCCACGTATGCCGACTCCGGTATTTGTTTCAAGCGGATACTATTAATTACCGGGATCGCCGCGATAACCCTTTTTTTTAGCTTCTGAAGTGGTTTTAAGCACCAATTTATTAATAATAATTAATATCTGAGTGCCTGTTTGACAAATATATATTGTTATTTAGTACCGATTTTACTGATTCCAGAGCGCTCCCCTCTCTGTTTTTGAAGATTCCTTTAAAAAGGGTGGGGGGGATTTTTTAAATCTCCGGCTTGATAAGTGTGTAACTATGAGCGAAGCTGTTTTGTCTATAGATTATATCCTGGATACAGCTTGTGTATTATTGTATATGGCATATGTTTGTGGGGGTAATCTCTCATTCTCAAATATGCCATCCTAACTTTTAGGGCTTAGGCTGGACTAGCCTTAAAAAATTGGGAACTTTTTACATCCAATTAGCATAGTCATTCATGCTAAGAATACAGAATTACTTGAATTTGGCTCGCTATTTATGATATGTCTTCTCTGTTACTGCATAGAGAGACATAGATGTAATTCCTTTTAAATTTAATTTCCTTTCACCTTGGATTGCAGGCTTGGGAACTATGTTTCTCTGCTAATTCTGAAGTCCTAGGCCCTCCACCTTTTTACGATTCAGCTAAGTCTGGGCCATTGGTTTCTTGTATAAAAATACAATAAATTTAAAGTAGTTTGTCTGGGCCATTGGTAAGTATAAAAAATATACAAATTACTTTAAATTATCATTTTTATTGGATTTTTATGAAACATGGTGTGAATTATCAGTATGAAGCGTTGATGTGCATGTGGTTAGGAATTTTTTATTGAACAGATTTTGCGCAGTTATGGCCTTGGTAATAGGTAAATTTCCAGCAAAAATGCTTGTCTCCATAACTCCTCTTACATTGTTCACAAGATTTTTACAAAACTTGTGAACTTAAGTATCAGTATGAAGTGTAGATGTGCATGTGGATAAGAATTTTTTATTCGGCAAATTTTCTGCTTTTGTGGTCCTTGGTAATAGGTACATTTCCACCAGAAATGCTTATCCGCTTAACTCCTGCCACATTTTTCATAGGATATTTACAAAACCTGTTGTGAAGTATCAGTATGAATGTAGACGTGCATGTGGGCAGAATTTTTTTTATTTGACAGTTTTTCGCATTTACAGCCCTTGGTAATAGGCAAATTTCCTGCAGAAATGCTTGTCTGCCTTATTTCTCCATCATTTTGCAGAGGATTTTTAGCTCAACTTTGGCAAAGCCAAATTTGAGCTTATGCCATGGCCAGTCATCCGTCTGTCCGTCAACAATTCAATACGGCTCGGTCTAGAGGCCGTATTTATGAACCGATCTTTACGAAACTTCTTGGGTACCTTTGTTATGACCGTGGGACGAGAACGAGTGTTTTGGGGTCCGATTCGAAATTCAATTTGGCCGCTGGCGGCCATTTTGTACAGACTTAGGTGAAATCAGATTTTTGCGCAGAACTTCCATTTGAAAGCGCTGATTTGAATAATTTTTGTTGAATGTTTAGTACCATGGGATACATCACATATAATACGGGTTTTTTTCTCGTACGTAAATTATGCAAATTAGACTAACTTTGATGTATTTAGTGTTACTTTCAGCACTGTAAGAGCAAATGCCAATGCGGCTCGGGCTAGAGGCCGTATTTATAAACCGATCTTTACGAAACTTCTTGGGTACCTTTGGTATCACTGTGGGACGAGAACTAGTGTTTTTGTGTGCGGTCCAAAATTCAAAATGGTCGATGGAGGCCATTTTGTACAAAATTAGGTGCAATCAGATTTTTTGCACAGAACTTCCATATGAAAGCGCTGATTTGAAAAAATTTTTGTGTGAATGTTTAGTACCATGGAATACATCACATATAATACAGGTTTTTTTCTCATGCAGAAATTATGCAAATTAGATAAACTTTGATTTTTTCAGTGCTACTTACACACAGTAAGTACACATGTCAATACGGCTCAGGCTAGAGGCTGTATTTTTCAACCGATCTTCACGAAACTTCTTGGGTACCTCTGTTATCACCTTGGGACTAGTGATGAACCTATTATCGGCATCGGCCATCAGCATCGGCCGATAATGGGGTAATCGGTGAATCATCGGCATCGGCAGAAAAGGGCATCTTTTGCCGATAGGGGTGCGCCGATTGTTACACGGTCAAAATAAACCGTCGTTTTTTAAATTTTTTTACTCACAGCCATATCGTCGAAAACAGTGTTTACACATGAAATGTCCGGGGAATGTGCCAACACTACTGATTCCAAAATTCTGTGCGTTTTAATATTCTATGAATAATTTAAAGCTAAGCCACAATTTCAATTTGTCACACAGTCATGTATGATTCTTATCACATGGAAATCTCGGCCCAGTTTCTTAAGTTGTAACATCATTGTTTAAAATTTAGCTTTCCTAATTTACTCCATTTTGGAAATTGCACAATTCTTATTAAAACAAATATCAGACTGTTGGTGCCGGTTTCATATTTTTATACTGTACCAATGACCCAGACATAGCTGGTGCTAACTCTTAAAATATAGGGCCAAACACAAATTTTGCCCCCCAATCCCCAAAATTTGCATCTAAAACTAAAGAAAACATGTCCTGAAAGGCCCTCCACACTTCGCCCCTACTGCGCATGCGCAGTGTCAAGGACGTTCCGAAATTGGCGCCATTTATCATTCTAAGTTTGGCCCTTCATCAGTTAACATCTGACTGATCTTTGTGCTTTTAAATCTCAGTTTAAATGATGCCAGACACATAAATATTAGTGAAATGGTGATTCTAAGGAGGATAGAGAAGGAGGAGAGGAAAAGAATGTGTGACAGAATATTATCAGGGCTGTAACTTAAAATTTTTTAATGAAATTATGTTAAGTTACCTATTTTCAAGGCAGCAGCCATTTTGTTGTCATTCTGATTATTTAGTTACACTGTTTTTTCAAGTGTTTTCCTCTCTCCCTGTCCTTTAAGTTCCCCCTTGCTATTCTCCCATGCTTTTGGCATAGTTTCTGTAATTATTATTACTAAAATTTCTTGGGAGTTTTAGCTGAATAACAGAATGAATTCTGTTCTTTCCCCATGTTTACGTCTTCACCTACGGGTGGTTAGGCGTTGTGTTCTGCATCTACCATCTGATGTTCTGCAGTTTCTTCCCTGGAAGTCTCTGTTTTGCATCAGATAGTGTATTTTTGGTAACTGATTTCGGGCCTGGGTGCCTGGAGTCTTATTTTAGTGTTTTTACACTCATTGTTTACATTTACAACAGCCCTCTGTGTGAGGGGGGGATTTCTAAAAAATAATATCTTTATGTTATTTTAATCATAACTAGATACATTATTATTGTTCGTAAGTGTTGAATAAATTGTTTAAAATATTTTTAAAATTTTTGTCCACACTTAGGCTTGGGATCCATTGGGGCTCAACGTTACTTTTCAGAAACTTGGGCTGTTCTGAAAAAATATTTTTTCAAAATATTTTGATTTCAATTATTTTTTCTATATTAATGGATCATATTATTATTATGTATTTTGATTGCCAGGGGTTAGTGCGAGTACTAGGACTTGTTTTCTTTTCACATTGAAAGGATATTGATCAATTGTTTTAAGAGGAAGTCTTCCTCTGACTTTATTATCATTCTATATGTGGTCAGTGTACTCGCATTAACTCCTGTTCTGTATCGTATGATTTCGATGACAATATGGGAAGCGTATGTCACGGTATGTTGTTGGGGATTTGGACACTCCGGTCCTTTCCCCGCAGGGTCACTCTACTTTATCAATTTCTATTTCAGACGATCAAGATTAGGGTGATGTATCTGTGATGTCTTCCAACAGTGTGCCTCCGTCGTCACAATTAATGAAGGGCTAGCGGAAAAGTGCTCATGTAATACGCCAATTGCCTAAGAGGACCCTAGTAGGTTCGACGGCCTTTGACGTCCGCTAGCTCGCCCGGTGTAGCGTCCATTCACCGAATGGTTCGGCAGCCGGGTTCGTCCGTTGCGGTCTAGAAGGAATTTTGGGGTGATGCGAGCACTATAAAATTAACTTAATGCACACCCAGTGACGGCGGATCGGAGGGAGAACGGAGGAAGCCTTTTAGTCCGGTTCATAGCTCGTTCCGGTCCATCCGGACGGCAAGCGAGAGAGGCCCCTCTCTCGTTCAACAACATCTGGCTCCAGATGTTGTGGTACAAAATGTGTCGCTAGCGGAGCATACGTCCGTCGCACGGGACGCTCCGTTGTATAGGCAGTCCGCTGAGACTGCTAAGGCTTCCTCTTCTCGTCAGCGCACACGACCGCACCTTGGCTGCGTGACCGCCGATATATTACCAGCTTCGCCGATCAAGGATTCTTCGGCGAACAGGTCACACCATCCGGCAGCCAGGGATTCGAGACCGATGGACTCCGGACGTTCGCATAGGAAAAGTATGCGGGAGCCATCTGATGCGGAGCTGCCCTCGGCGAAGCAGCGATAGACTGCGCCTCCGCAGGTCTCGACGCCGGACATTCTTGTGCACATAGCACAGCTTATCGCAGCATCCCAGCAGCCGACAGAAACGGTGTCGGATCGAGAATTATCCGACAGCGCTGGGTCGGTAGCCGGGGACTCGAGGCCTGCAGACTCCGGACGTTCGCATAGGAAGTGTGCGGGAGTCAACGTACACGGAGCTTCCGGCGGCAATGCATCGTAAGTCCGCTACTGCACAGGCCTCGGGAACGGACGTGCTTTCTTTAATAGCACAGTTTATCGCAGCATCCCAGCATCAACTGAATCTGTCGCATATATTTTATCCGACGATGCTGGGTCGGGACGCTCCGCGGTAGCGGGTACGGACGTCCGAAAGTTTCATCCGGTCCGACGGGATACCGAAAGGGATTCGGAGGATTTCAAGCTTTCCCTTTCGGAACAACATATGCTGCGATGCCGGATAAGAAACTGATAGCGTCGGTGGACTTAAAATTTTTTTGGTTCGGTTCAGGGACATCGTCCCTCAGTTCCGACATAGTCCAATAATGTCTCACAAACTTTCGAATTATTGAACGACGCTATATATATTATTATTTTATGCTTGCTATCCAAGCATTTCTGGTTTCTTGTTCGAAGAGTTATGGAGATGTCTTTAAAAGTGTGCCTCTGTCGTCATAGTTAATGAAGAGTTAGCGGCAATAAGTGCTCATGGAATATGTCTATCGCTTACGGAGTGACATTCGCTAGCTCACCCGGTGTAGCGTACATTCATCGAATGGTTCGGCTGCCGGGTTCGTCCGTTGCGGTCTAGGAAGGAGATTTGGGTGATCGAGCACTTTAATTACTTTAGTACTCACCCAGTGACGGCAGATTGAGGACAGATCGGAGGAAGCCTGTTAGTCCGGTTCCTGGCTTGTCCAGGTCCGTCTGGGCTGTGAGCGAGAGAGGTTCCTCTCTCGCCCAACAACATAGGGGACCGCATGTTGTGGTTCAGATATTTTACATTCGGAGCATATGTCCGTTGCTCGGGACGCTCCGTTATATTGACAGTCCGAGAGACTGTCTTTAATGCTTCCTCATCCTCACAGCAGGGCACACGACCGCACATTGGCGACGTGACCTCGAGTATCCGATCAGTTTCGGCATTCAGTGATTCCACGGCGAATAGGTCGCGCCATCCGGTAGCCAAGGGACACGAGGCCTATGCACTCCGTTCGCTCGCATATTGGAAGTATGCACGGGGTAACGATCACGGAGCTTCCAGCGGCAATGCATCGTAAGACCGCTTCTCCTCAGGCCTCAGTGACGGACGTGCTATCCGAGTTAGCACAGTTGTTTCGCAGCATCCCAGCAATTGACAGTTTCTCGGTCGAATCAGGAATTATCCGACGGCGCTGGGTCGGTGCGGTCCGCGGTTGCATCAGCTACGGACGACCGAACGCTTTATAGGGTCCGACAGGATGGCGAAAGGGATTCGAAAGATTTCGAGTTTTCCCTTTAGTAGTATCGGAAGATGCCTTTCATATCTTCTGGCATTTCTTCCAGTGATTATTATTTCGGACTTCATTGCTGCGATCTTGGATAAGAGACTTATAGCGTCATTGGACTCGGATTTTTCGATCGGTACAGGGACATTGTCCCTGACTTACCGACGCAGTCCAATATTGTCATTACAACATGTGTTTTATTTTTCGACGCTATATATATATATATACAAGCCTGCTACTAAGCATGATAGTTTAGTTTCTTGTCCGCGTTGCTCATTTCTGCCATTTTATCATTTTTACAAATAGTTTATTTTGGCAGAGCAGGGCATACCGAGAGTTCATATGCGTCTAGACGGTGTGATTAAAGACTGCATATATTCTTTTTCGCCGTTTATGTCTTTTCCAATTTCAATGTTGGGAACGACATTATGTATAGTAGACTTAACTTAGACGCTTTATTATACGTAATCCGCCTTACTGAGGCGTTATCATTACGTCTTCAAGAAAAGATTTACGGGATATTATTCTCAATGTAATTTCTTTTGAGGGCAGTAGTTTGTTCACGTATAACTCCGCCCTTCAGTGGCTGATTGGAGTTGGTTAGACGTGACGCAGCCCCAGCTACATCCACACGCGTGGATAGTAAGGTTAAGAACTCTCTGAGTCGCTTCGTTCTCGGAGGAGCTTCTCTTCGACGGCAACTTTCCGGCAATCCATGAATTGCTCGATTTATACGTTCTCTTGTCTATCTAGTGTTACAAGAGATTCAGACTGGGGCAAACACTCGGTGGTTGACTCAGAGAGTGCCGCCGCAGTTGCCGGACCCGAGTGTGGCTGTTATGACGGTTGCCAGTCAATCAGATTGGGATATATACTGATCCCAACGGATTCGAAGTGCCAGGGTCTTTGGGTTCCGCAGTTTTTTAGCTATCAGTTTAACTTCCGCGGAATAATGTTTTTTAGGCTTGCTTTATGTCATTGCATGAACATTATTCAGATACGCATGCCCAAATTCCTGTCCTTTAATTCGACAGTAGTGGCGTATCTCCGGAACCAGGGAGGCACTCTTTCGTTTCCGTTATTCAATTTAATGGAAAGAATCCGTCTGTTGGTTATAGTACACCAAGTTCAGTTTTGGTCCGTCATATTCCGGGTCGTCTGATTGTTTTATCGGACTCCCGTTTCTCTTACGGGTCGCTTGTTGCTGTCAGAATGGACTCTCAACAAACAAGTATTCAATCAGATTTGCTATCTATGGGAGCGCCCAATGATGATTTATTTATGACACAGCTTGCTAATCAATTGCAGACGTATGTGTTGGCTTGTCCAGATCTCTGAGCTAATAGTGTTAACGCTCTATTGATCTATAGGACGGAATGATAGGATACGCGTATCCTCCGGCGCTGTTGTTTTAGCAGGTATTGCTAAGATAAACAACCACAATACATTTCTGTTGATAGCATCTCTATCTTCACAGAGATCATGAGTAATTTACTCTCTTGTCTACTGTGGGTCTTAACGTGAAATCTTCCTCTATGTGAGGATCTTTTTTCACTGGGTAAATCGTGTCATCTTTATCACAACCAGCAAGGTCGCAGCCTTCATGTATTCCGTTGTGTGGTCCGTATTACATTGTAAGCACTGTACTGGACGAGCTTTGGACGCGATTTCTTACTATAGGAGATCCTCTTCTTCGCTATTCTATGCGACTAAAGTGGAGGCTCTTCCGTCGTGGTGTAGGGATCATTATGTTCATATTGTTGATCCCTCCATACTACTCATTGCTATTTTTTAGTATACTTGTTTCACAAGATCTACTGCAGCCTGTTATTATTTAGGTTATAGGTTTATGTTACCTCATACCTATGCACTCTACGATAGTTTACAATTGAGTCTTTTGTCTCTTTATCTAAGTCAGTTAGTAACTTTTTGATAAATAGACTTAGAATCTTTAGATTAAATTCCTATACGGATTTTAACTTCGGTTCTTATTTAGCTAAGTAATCATTTGAGCCTCTGGAAACAGTAGTTTTCAAATTCTGACCTTTTAGACAGTAATTCTGTTGGTTTCTCTTTTACTGTAGAGTCAGTGAGTTTCATGCACTATCGATGGATGATTTTCACTTTCATAGTTTCGGAATCAATACTTCCGTTACTATTTAGGTTCGATTGTTGCATAAGAGTTAGGCTCCTATTATCCGGAACCTATTATTTTAAGGTCCTTCCGTCTTCGTATGGGCATAGGCCTTTACTCTTTCCGGGTACAGTTTATGTATTTATAAACAGATATCTGTTTATTACAAGGGCGTAAGCTTCTTCTGTCTTTGATGTCTAGTAGAAGGACGTTACGCTCCATTTTATTGTTAATGGATTCTATTAACTATCGGTACTGCTTATGGTATATCATTGACTTAGCAGTTGTGCTTAAGATTTCGGCTCATGAAGTAAGAGTTCTTCTACTTCTTGGGCTTACATTAATAGTGTCGCTATTATAGATTTTTGAAGGCCGCTCATTGCGCTCAGCCATCCACATTCATGAATTTTATCTTAGAAATATCGAGTCAATTTCTTGAGGCCTCTTTTGTTAGGTCTATTATCTACTGCTCAGAATGTCATTCACTTAACAGTTGCTACTATAGCTAGGTAGGCTGTCTGTTTCGGCAGTTTCTCCGTTCGGCTGCCCTCTTCGCTCTGGGCTATTTGACCCAGGGCAAGAAAAAGGGGGGGGGGGGGGGGGGAGGGTGTTCCCTTGGGTCACCTGTTTTACTATGAAAACAAGGGGATACCTCCTCCGGAGTTAGTAATTCTGAGCTGTTATTGGGATGGTTGTTTAGTGAGAAGTTTAAGTTTATAAAATTCATTCAAGTCTTAGTTTTTAAAGTATAGCTTTTGAATATTGCATATGTCAACGGACATGATTATGCAATTCTCAGACACTTTTAGGAGTATAAGAGTCTCTATTCTCTAGACTTACTTTATTATTGGCTTACTTTAAAAATTATTACTATAAGGATTATATTGGATATTAATAGAGTACATGGATGTATGAAGCTCAATTTTGGAAGGTGTTGTATCTTTCTAATTTATCATAAATAAGAAAGATACATGTAAGGCCTATTACTTCTTTTCCCTACAGGGGATGACTCTATTTTATTTTATTGAGCGTATTCCATTTTGCTCTATGTCCTTGGCCCTCCAGCCTTTTTACTATTCAGCTATGTCTGGGTCATTGGTACAGTATAAAAATGTTAAAAAATTTATAGTAATTTATATATTTTTTATACTTACCAATGACCCAGACGGGGATGGCCCTCCCAGGAGTTGGGAACTCTTGCCTCCCCGCTGAGTACATAGCGCTTACCAGGCACTGGTTATTAGAATGATAAATGGCGCCAATTTCGGAACGTCCTTGACACTGCGCATGCGCAGTAGGGGCGAAGTGTGGAGGGCCTTTCAGGACATGTTTTCTTTAGTTTTAGATGCAAATTTTGGGGATTGGGGGGCAAAATTTGTGTTTGGCCCTATATTTTAAGAGTTAGCACCAGCTATGTCTGGGTCATTGGTAAGTATAAAAAATATATAAATTACTATAAATTTTTTAACTTTTCATTTATTCATAAGTACTATATTACGAAAAAAAATCTGGTGGGAGACAAGTGAAGTAAATTATACAAGGCAGCTTCTTTGAAAACAATACATGTGCATTCCATGGAGGATTAGTGTCGTTTCGTACACAGGCATTTCGTAGGGAACGGGACAACCCATCCCGGGACAACCCGCCCCAAACAAGCTGGGACTACCCGCCCGGGGACAACCCACCCCAAGTTTTTTACGTGCCGCAGTTATGAGCTATTTGACTATGATATTGGACTATTTGACTATGATATTGGAGAACCCGCCCCAAATAAGCTGGGACTTCCCGCCCGGGGACAACCCACCCCAAGTTTTTTACGTGTTGCAGTTATGAGCTATTTGACTATGATTGGATTAAAAGTAATAACAAAAGAACTATTCAGCTGTTATTACTTATAATATGATCATTATTAATTAGCGGACAATAGTAGAGCTGTAGGTTAACCGAAACCGAACCGAGGTTTTTAGTTTTTTTAAAAAACCGAAACCAAAACCGTCAACATCCCGTAATCTAGGGTTTTTCGTTTTTTATTAAATACTCTCTTGCTGCAGAAATTAACAGAATGTAGCCATCCCAGAGTAGTGAGAGTACCCAGACACTGCCATTGACACAGCCAATGGCAGTGTCTGGGTACTCTCACTACTCTGGGAAGGCTACCTTCTGTGAATTTCCGACATTTCAGTTTAGTTGTGTTTGCAGCTTTCCTCAAGTTGCGTGTGGGTGTCAGACCTCGAAAAATGGACAAGCACAATAAAAGTTCTGTATATTTAGGTAATTATTATATTAGCCTTCCTGATTCTTCATGTATTATGGCTTATTTCGGGCATTCATTGAGTTTCACTCAATTTCACTACTATTCAGTTATGACTCCGGACATAAGAATGCGTTTTAGTGAATTTTACTTGGCCTCATGAACAAACTGAAAACCAAACCGAACCGAGGTTTTTCTCCACCTGAAAAACCAAAACCGAAACGAACAAGAAATTTGAAACCTACAGCTCTAGACAATAGATTTGTTTATTGGACTTAATTATGATGATATTAAAAGTAATATCATGAATAAATCCGAATGAATTATTATTATTAGAAGTATCTGTGGTAATGGTATCTGTGGGTGTCTCATTGTTCGATGTTTCAGTGGCCCGACTGTTTGTTGTCTCGGACGTGTCCATGGCTTCATCTGAGTCAATGATTGTTATCAGCTTAAAAAGCACATTTATTGTCTTAGTCTTAGATAAAGGAAAAGCGATAAACGCTGTTATGAATCCATATCACGCTGAAACAACATGTATGGTCATTTGATTTTTTCGCATCAAACAAATATCATTCCCCTTAGAGGGTACTCGACTAAAACAACATGACTAAAACAACACATCACTTCTGACTGGTCTCTACATGCAACCAGTTCAGTATAGAACTAATATTACTTTAATTCAGTCATACTGGGATGTTTTAATAGGATCACTGTGGATTGTGGATAATTTTCGATAAAATTGGATAATTTTTCGATAAAAAAAGTGAGTAAAAATTTTTTTATATATTACTATCCTCCAAAAACTTTTTCTTCAAAAATCAGAAAAAAATCGGGACAACCCGCCCCAAAAAGTGTGACAACCCGCCCCCAAAATAGGCCTGGGGCGGGTTGTCCCTGGGGCGGGTTGTCCCTGATCCCATTTCGTATACTGACTTTCGTATACAAAAGAAGACATTTCGTACATATATCATCACTAGTACACAGGGAAATTTTATAGGGTTTTTAAGAATTTTTTATATGAAATAATAGACTAAGGTATTATAATCCAATATAAAATATTTTTACATACAGGGTTATCTTTACTTGGCTCAAGGCAGTCATAACCCCATGTACGAAATGTCGTAGCTTGTGCACAAAACGTCCTACAAGTTTGTGTACGAAACGTCCCAAACTGCTGTGTACGAAACGTCCAGCCCCCTTCCATGGCGGGGCAGAATCACATGATTTTCAAAATGGAGAGGTCTATTCAGAACGTACATATTGAATGTTGGGCTTATGACCGATATGAGAAGAAAGGAATAAGTCGGATTTATCCAGAGTCAGGACAGTGTCTGTCGGCCTGTGTACGAGTTCCCACAGGATTGCTATGAGTTTGAAATATATGGGATTTAATCTTATTGGGAGAATATGTAGTATTCCATGCAGGGAGAGTCAATCTGACACGGGTGATTCCGTTATTCTCACTGAGGAATGGACTGCACAAAACGATCGGATAAATTGTCTGGGGAGTTGATTTGGTGGAGAGTTTACCAGGAACCAAGAAACGCAACCCCGCATTGACATTCTAATTGCAACTTTACAGGGTTCGATCAAGTTATTCACGTATTTTCACGGAATTTAAAACATCGGAATCGGCATCGGTATCGGCCGATTATTAAATTTTTAACATCGGTATCGGCCGATGGTTTTTTTACCATATCGGTTCATCACTACTTGGGACGAGAACGAGTGTTTCTGAGTGCAGTCCAAAATTCAAGATGGCTGCCAGTGGCCATTTTGTTCCGAAATTAGGTCTAATCAGTTTTTTGTACACAACTTCTATACAGCTCAGGCTAGAGGCCATATTTATGAACCGATCTTTACGAAACTTCTTGGGTACCTCTGTTATCACCGTGGGATGAGAACGGGTGTTTTTGGGTATGGTCCAAAATTCAAGATGGCCATCAGCAGCCATTTTGTACCAAAATTAGTGCAATCAGTCTTTTTTTTGTACAGAACTTCTGTATGAAAGTTCTGATTTGAATAAATTTTTGTATGAATGTTTAGTAAAATGGAATACATCACATACATTACGGGTTTTTTTCTCGTGCAGAAATTATGCAAATTAGATGAATTTTGATTTATTTAGTGCTACTTATACACTGTAAGTGCACATGTCAATACAGCTCAGGCTCGAGGCTGTATTTATCAACCGATCTTCACGAAACTTCTTGGGTACCTTTGCTATCACCTTGGGACGAGAACGAGTGTTTCTGAGTGCGGTCCAAAATTCAAGATGGCTGCCAGTGGCCATTTTGTACCGAAATTAGGTCCAGTTTTTTGTCACAACTTCTATACAGCTCGTATTTATGAACTGATCTTCACGAAACTTCTTGGGTACCTTTGTTTTCACCTTGGGACAGGAATGAGTGTGTTTTGGGGTGCCTTTGTTATCACTGTGCTATGAGAACAAATATTTTGGGGTTCAGTCAGACCCACTCTGGGACTCAAAGATTTCTTTTCTAGTTTAGCATCTGACTGTCACCCACCTTTACAATACTTTACCTATACATTTGTTACAGGCTACGGTCAGTATTTATGTACAGACCATTACAATACTTTATATGTACCTTTGTTATCAGGTCATTACCTAGATGTTTGTCATTGCTGTGTCACATACTATACATGTACATGTCTTGACAAGTTGAGCTACAGTGTCATTGACACTTTCATTATTTATGCACTGCCGACAAAGTCAGATGGAGATATTGAAATAGTTTTGTCCATTTGCCTTTTCAGCCACCTCTCTGTCTATCTATCCATCTGTCTCTGTCTGTCTGTCTGTCCATCCATCTGTCTTTGTGTCCATCTGTCCACCCATCCATCTGTCTGTCTATCCATTGAACTGAGTGAAGTATTTAACCTTGTCAGTGAATATTTCTAGGGATTTACAATTCAGTTTGCTGCATGTGACAATCCATTCACCACCTAAGTGTTTATCCATCCAAGTGTTCATCTTTCTCGATTTGCTCATATCCTTACATTTATCATAACTCATTAAATCGTTGGGGGATATGGATGTCGTTAGACTATCTTGTTGATTGTACATTTGGTATATATGAAACACATTCTATATTTGGAAGACAAGTGTTATTAGCTCAACTTTGGCGAAGCCAAATTTGAGCTTTTGTCATGGCCCATCGTCCGTCTGTCCGTGAATACGGCTTGGGCTAGAGGCCGTATTTATGAACCGATCTTTACGAAACTTCTTGGGTACCTTTGTTATGACTGTGGGACGAGAACGAGTGTTTTTGGGTGTGGTCTGAAATTCAAGATGGCTGCCAGCCGCCATTTTGTACCGACAATGCAGAAATCTGTTTTTTGTACAGAACTTCCATATGAAAGCTCTGATTTGAATAATTTTTTGTATGAATGTTTAGTACCATGAGATACATCACATATCATACATGTTTTTTTCTCGTGCTTAAATTATGCAAATTAGACTAACTTTGATTTATTTAGTGTTACTTTCAGCACTGTTAGTGCAAATGCCAATACGGCTCAGGCTAGAGGCCGCATTTATGAACCGATCTTTACGAAACTTCTTGGGTACCTTTGTTATCACCGTGGGACGAAAACGAGTGTCTTTGGGTCTGGTCTGAAATTCAAGATGGCCACTGGCAGCCATTTTGTTCAAAATTAGGGGCAATAAAATTTTTGTGTAGAACTTCCACATGAAAGCTCTGATTTGAATAATCTTTTGTATGAATGTTTAGTACCATGGGATACATCACATATAATACGGGTTTTTTCTCGTGCATAAATTATGCCAATTAGACTAACTTTGATCTGTTTAATGTTACTTTCAGCACTGTAACTGCAAATGCCAATACGGCTTGGGCTAGAGGCCGTATTTATGAACCGATCTTTACAAAACTTCTTGGGCACCTTTGTTATCACCATGGGACGAGAACGAGTGTTTCTGGGTGCGGTCCGAAGTTCCAGATGGCTGCCGACGGCCATTTTGTACCAAAATTGGTGCAATCAGTTTTTTGTACAGAACTTTTGTATGAAAGTTCTGAATTGAATAAATTTCTGTATGAATGTTTAGTAACATGGAATGCATCACATATAATACAGGTTTTTTCTCGTGCAAAAATTATGCAAATTAGATGAACTTTGATTTATTCAGTGCTTCTTATACACAGTAAGTGTGCATGTCAATACAGCTCGGGCTAGAGTCTGTATTTATGAACCGATCTTCATGAAACTTCTTGGGTACCTTTGTTATCACCTTGGGATGAGAACGAGTGTTTCTGGATGCGGTCCAAAATTCAAGATGGCTGCCAGTGACCATTTTGTACCGAAATTAGGTCCGATCAGTTTTTTGAACACAACTTCTATACGGCTCAGGCTAGAGGCCGTATTTATGAACCGATCTTTACAAAACTTCTTAGGTACCTTTGTTATCACCGTGGGACAAGAACGAGTGTTTTTAGGTGCGGTCCAAAATTCAAGATGGCTACCAGCAACCTTTTTGTACCAAAATTAGTGCAATTAGTTTTTTATACAGAACTTCTGTATGAAAGTTCTGATTTGAGTCTGTATTTATGAACTGATCTTCACGAAACTTCTTGGGGTACCTTTGTTATCACTTTGTAACAGGAACGAGTGTTTTTGGGTGCCTTTGTTATCACTGTGCTATGAGAACAAATATTTTGAGTTCAGTTAGACCCACTCTGGGACTCTAAGATTTCTTTTCTAGTTTAGCGTCTAACTGTTGCCCACCTTTACAATACTTTACCTACACATTCGTTACAGGCTATGGTCAGCATTTATGTACAGACCGTTACAATACTTTACATATACCTTTGTTATCAGGTCATTACCTAGATGTTTGTCATTGCTGTGTCACATACTATACATGTACATGTCTTAAACAAGTTGAGCTACAGTGTCACTGACACTTTCATTTTTTTATCTTTTAGGGTTTATTTATAAGTGGAATGCTTGGGGACAGGTAAGTTGTTACCGGTAATTTATTCTTGTCCTAGTCAGTGTCACATGAAATAAAAATCGCTATACTTCCAGTTTAAAATGATGGTTCATGAGGCCATCACAATTTGAAGTAATCAGGTCAATTTACTGGTAAGAATGGGGACAAATCTGTAAAAAAGAAAAAGAAATTCAGAGCCTATAAACATTTTCTTAGTGTATAGCAGGGAGCTGACTAGCGCAGAACAACACATTGATATCAGAGTCTTGTTATTCAAGTGAATTATCATACTGCAGATTCGAGACTTATTAATAGTTTGTTTAACTGGAAGGGTCCTGTAAACCCATATTTGGGCTTTATTTTGAAGTGAAGCTACCGTAAGAGCTTCATATTTTGTGCATGTGCTTCGGATTATCTTAGTTCTGAAATTACTTAAATCTGTATTGATTTGTCTTGTTCCATTTTATGACAGATTCAAGTTTGTTTAAATCAAGTCCCTGGGTTAATATTGGACTCCCTATGGGAGCCCGAATTTTAACTTAGTTTTATATGAGGAAATTTCTTTAAAAATCATCTTCTTCGGGTCCACCAGTCAGAATGCTTTCATACTTGGTATACAACATCTCTAGGGTGGGAGTGGGGACCAGGGTTGGGCTGGGGGTCAGATTCAAGTTTGTTCAAATTGAGTCCCTGGGTTAATATTTGGGCTCACAGTGGGAGCCTGAATTTTAATTTAGTGCAATATGAGGAAATTTCTTTAAAAAGCTTTTTCAGATCCACCAGTCAGAATCCTTTCATATATATT
The DNA here is from genome assembly GCA_031216915.1 of Pictodentalium vernedei. Classification (NCBI taxonomy): domain Eukaryota; kingdom Metazoa; phylum Mollusca; class Scaphopoda; order Dentaliida; family Dentaliidae; genus Pictodentalium; species Pictodentalium vernedei. The sequence goes on from CM062296.1 coordinate 714,815,658, forward strand.
TGGTACATAACAACTCGAGGGGGGGGGGGGGGGAGGGTATATAAGTCAACCCGTAGTGATATAGAAGTTGGAAATTGCTGAGTGTCGCATTTAGAGAATGGATATTTTGACACATTTGTGTACATATCTCATGTTTTCATACATGTATGTATGTTTATAACTTGAATAAAATTACCCACAATTCATCCCAGGTTGAATCGTCCATCTCAAAACAGAATGACCTTGAACTGTATTGCCTACACTCCGTAACAGTATTAATATTTACGAACAAATAAAACGACAAACAAAAATTATGGGATATTGTCTCAAAGATTTGGTGATGTCACTTTTGTGAGATCTCCATCGTGTGAGAGCTGTCCATATATTGTGGTATTAAATCAAAATAATTCCAGAAAAATGCTGTATCAGAAATATTGGTTTAACCCTTTGAACCCCAGTGGTTGCTTTTCTGGCATGAAACATGATACGTCATAACGTCATTATGTAGGATGGCTGTTTAGTAAATATTGTGGGGTAGACCACTCATTATTTTCAACGTGCAGCCTGAGATTGCAAGTTGAAAATACTGATTGGTCTACCCCAAATAATGAATATGGACTCTTCTTATTGCTGCCATTGAACTGGTATGGAAGATACCACCTGAGTTCAAAGGGTTAAAGTGAGTGAGTGAATAAATAAATTTTGTTTTATTTTCATTTGTTTTTCTTCCCCTAAAACACATCATATTCCCATTCCCACTCGCCAAAAATGATATTCCAATCCCAGCATCATATTCCACTCTCAGTGATGACAAACTTTTTTGTATTGTTTACAAATCAGTTGAATTGAATCATTTTTAAGGGTTGTTTTGGGAAAGCAAATAAGGAGAAAATAAAATAAATACAAAAGTTCACTGCTCGGATTCAAGTATGATTTTATCCTCTCTTTTGGCCACACAGATTATTTCACTCAACTAACACCTTGCAAAATAATTCTCTGCACTCCCCACTCGACAATACAAATCGGACTTGAATCCAAGCAGTGAACTTTTGTTTATTTATTTGATTGTCAGTCACCAAAATACAACCAGACTGTCAACAGTTTATGAAGTAAGTTGCCCAGTAGGACAATATTGCCAAAAATTCTTTCTTTTTAGGGAAATGTGTGAGTTATATGCTGGCTGGGTCTTCCCACTTATATTGTTGGAGAACCTGCATGGGAAGGCAGTAATTGGAGTTTTATAGGAAAATCCAAAACCAAACAGTAACCAGAGTTTCTCCCGCCTTGCCCCTCCCTCCCACCCCCCCCCCCCCCCCCAAAAAAAAACCCTTGAAAATCAGATTACAAATTTCATAACTGTTCATCTCTTTCTTGTATATTGGATCAATCATTTCATGAATGATTTTTGGATTTCATTTGTCAGAATCATAGCTGCTTAACAGCAGCCATGGCTAGAGTCTGTGAGAAAAGTAAAAAAAAATATGTAGGTAAAGAGTTGAACCATTTAAACCTTTACCTAATGAAACAGGTGCATATGCCACCGAATTTACAAACTGAGCAGATGAAGAAAAAAAAAATGTTCAAAAACTTTCGGCAAAGCCATATCATGTGACCTCTCATTGGAATGAGCTCTTTGCACTCATTCCAATGAGATGTCACATGATATGGTTTTCTTAAAAAATTTTGAAAAACAGTAATATTTAAATTAATACATATTGATATCATCTGCATTGGGTAAAGGGTTAAAAACAAGCCTGGAAATAAACAATCTGTCATTTGCAGAATGAGGTCCCCAGAGGGTGAATTTGCTGATGCTATCCCATGTAGTGGGACAATTTATCCTCTGGGTACCTCTTTGTGTTTAGGCTTGAGACCTTGATTCAGATTGAGGTTCACAGGGGAAAAATCTAGTGATGCTACCCTGCTATTCAAAAACCATGATTGGTAAAAATACCACTGATTTCTGAATCGCACTGAACATTTTTTCTTTTAACTGCAAAGCTTAGAGTGAATTGTGAAGCATGTGAAAGTGAGGTTCAAAGTTACTAGTGGCTAAACTCTGGTCTGTCAACTATTGTCATTGAGTTAAAATGTAAAAAATTACATAGGCAGAAATAAATTAAATAATAAATTAAATTACTACATGCAGTGACGTGCATTTGTTTGTATTTTCCAGGTTTGATTTAAGAAAAGTCTTGAGTTTTGGAATGTGTTCAACAGCTGTAGTGGTATGTATATTTGTATTTAAAGGCTGTGTTCATGCAAAATAATAAAATATTATTCCCAGACATGTACAAAATTCATAGCTGTTTCAGCCATTGATATTTTGTTCAGTCATTTAGGTTCCAGTTCGCTACATTTTTGAGAAGAAAAACAAGTCACTTAAGCAACCTTTAAGTCAGGATCACAGGTGCTTCATGTGATTTTTCTTACAATTTGTTAATATCCACTGGTGAAAAATCCACCCTTCACTATTTTAGTACTGATCGGGAGTGTGGTGGCTCAGTGGTTATGGCATTGGACTTCAAACCCAAAAGTCTTTGGTTCATTCCCCCACCATGTGCAACTGCATTGTGTCCTTGTTCAAAGCACTTAATCCTGATTGCCCACATGGAAGTGCAGTGGCGCTGTGTACTTCGGCGTACTGCACAGTGATGGTACACTTGTCTTCAACCAGTGCAAACCCTGCTTGTACAGGGGACCTGAAGATAGAAGAGTTAAGGAGGGCTCTGCTTCAGAAACTAGTTTGATTCTATTCCAGAATATTCTGCTTTTTTAATTGACTTCAGTTGAGGCTGGCAATATATATGGTTGTAAGAAAGTGTGTTATTTACAACTTTGAAGCCATGAGGTTTGATTTAATTCAAAATCCTCTGTCTGTTTCAATTTTGGATTAAATTCAATCCAAAATTGGAGATATGCAGGTCCTTAAAACCAGGCCCCCAGGCCTTGATCTTAGACAACGATTGTGACAGAACATAAATGCTGTGTTTGGGTCTTTTTTCTGCTGCTCACAATAGCATATTTTTATACTGTACCAATGACCCAGACATAGTTGGTGCTAACTCTTAAAATATAGGGCCAAACACAAATTTTGCCCCCCAATCCCCAAAATTTGCATCTAAAACTAAAGAAAACATGTCCTGAAAGGCCCTCCACACTTCGCCCCTACTGCGCATGCGCAGTGTCAAGGACGTTCCGAAATTGGCGCCATTAATCATTCTAAGTTTGGCCCTTCATCAGTTAACATCTGACTGATCTTTGTGCTTATAAATCTCAGTTTAAATGATGCCAGACACATAAATATTAGTGAAATGGTGATTCTAAGGAGGATAGAGAAGGAGGAGAGGAAAAGAATGTGTGACAGAATATTATCAGGGCTGTAACTTAAAATTTTTTAATGAAATTATGTTAAGTTACCTATTTTCAAGGCAGCAGCCATTTTGTTGTCATTCTGATTATTTAGTTACACTGTTTTTTAAGTGTTTTCCTCTCTCCCTGTCCTTTAAGTTCCCCCTTGCTATTCTCCCATGCTTTTGGCATAGTTTCTGTAATTATTATTACTAAAATTTCTTGGGAGTTTTAGCTGAATAACAGAATGAATTCTGTTCTTTCCCCATGTTTACGTCTTCACCTACGGGTGGTTAGGCATTGTGTTCTGCATCTACCATCTGATGTTCTGCAGTTTCTTCCCTGGAAGTCTCTGTTTTGCATCAGATAGTGTATTTTTGGTAACTGATTTCGGGCCTGGGTGCCTGGAGTCTTATTTTAGTGTTTTTACACTCATTGTTTACATTTACAACAGCCCTCTGTGTGAGGGGGGGATTTCTAAAGAATAATATCTTTATGTTATTTTAATCATAACTAGATACATTATTATTGTTCGTAAGTGTTGAATAAATTGTTTAAAATATTTTTAAAATTTTTGTCCACACTTAGGCTTGGGATCCATTGGGGCTCAACGTTACTTTTCAGAAACTTGGGCTGTTCTGAAAAAATATTTTTTCAAAATATTTTGATTTCAATTATTTTTTCTATATTAATGGATCATATTATTATTATGTATTTTGATTGCCAGGGGTTAGTGCGAGTACCAGGACTTGTTTTCTTTTCACATTGAAAGGATATTGATCAATTGTTTTAAGAGGAAGTCTTCCTCTGACTTTATTATCATTCTATATGTGGTCAGTGTACTCGCATTAACTCCTGTTCTGTATCGTATGATTTCGATGACAATATGGGAAGCGTATGTCACGGTATGTTGTTGGGGATTTGGACACTCCGGTCCTTTCCCCGCAGGGTCACTCTACTTTATCAATTTCTATTTCAGACGATCAAGATTAGGGTGATGTATCTGTGATGTCTTCCAACAGTGTGCCTCCATCGTCACAATTAATGAAGGGCTAGCGGAAAAGTGCTCATGTAAATACGCCAATTGCCTAAGAGGACCCTAGTAGGTTCGACGGCCTTTGACGTCCGCTAGCTCGCCCGGTGTAGCGTCCATTCACCAAATGGTTCGGCAGCCGGGTTCGTCCGTTGCGGTCTAGAAGGAATTTTGGGGTGATGCGAGCACTATAAATTAACTTAATGCACACCCAGTGACGGCGGATCGGAGGGAGAACGCAGGAAGCCTTTTAGTCCGGTTCATAGCTCGTTCCGGTCCATCCGGACGGCAAGCGAGAGAGGCCCCTCTCTCGTTCAACAACATCTGGCCCCAGATGTTGTGGTACAAAATGTGTCGCAAGCGGAGCATACGTCCGTCGCTCGGGACGCTCCGTTGTATAGGCAGTCCGCTGAGACTGCTAAGGCTTCCTCTTCTCGTCAGCGCACACGACCGCACCTTGGCTGCGTGACCGCCGATATATTACCAGCTTCGCCGATCAAGGATTCTTCGGCGACCAGGTCACACCATCCGGTAGCCAGGGACACGAGGCCTGCAGACTCCGGACGTTCGCATAGGAAGTGTGCGGGAGTCAACGTACACGGAGCTTCCGGCGACAATGCATCGTAAGACCGCTACTGCACAGGCCTCGGGAACGGACGTGCTTTCCTTAATAGCACAGTTTATCGCAGCATCCCAGCATCAACTGAATCTGTCGCATATATTTTATCCGACGATGCTGGGTCGGGACGCTCCGCAGAAGCGGGTACGGACGTCCGAAAGTTTCATCCGGTCCGACGGGATACCGAAAGGGATTCGGAGGATTTCAAGCTTTCCCTTTCGGAACAACATATGCTGTTGTGTATGTCATCTGACTTGGTCTTCTACAGCTTCTTTCGTCGGACCAGAATGCTGCGATGCCGGATAAGAAACTGATAGCGTCGGTGGACTTAGAAATTTTTGGTTCGGTTCAGGGACCTCGTCCCTCAGTTCCGACATAGTCCAATAATGTCACACAAACTTTCGAATTATTGAACGACGCTATATATATTATTATTTTATGCTTGCTATCCAAGCATTTCTGGTTTCTTGTTCGAAGAGTTATGGAGATGTCTTTCAAAAGTGTGCCTCTGTCGTCATAATTAATGAAGAGTTAGCGGCAATAAGTGCTCATGGAATATGTCTATCGCCTACGGAGTGACATTCGCTAGCTCACCTGGTGTAGCGTACATTCATCGAATGGTTCGGCTGCCGGGTTCGTCCGTTGCGGTCTAGGAAGGAGATTTGGGTGATGCGAGCACTTTAATTACTTTAGTACTCACCCAGTGACGGCAGATTGAGGACAGATCGGAGGAAGCCTGTTAGTCCGGTTCCTGGCTTGTCCAGGTCCGTCCGGGCTGTGAGCGAGAGAGGTCCCTCTCTTGCCCAACAACATAGGGGACCGCATGTTGTGGTTCAGATATTTTACATTCGGAGCATATGTCCGTTGGTCGGGACGCTCCGTTATATTGACAGTCCGAGAGACTGTCTTTAATGCTTCCTCATCCTCACAGCAGGGCACACGACCGCACATTGGCTACGTGACCTCGAGTATCCGATCAGTTTCGGCATTCAGTGATTCCACGGCGAATAGGTCGCGCCATCCGGTAGCCAAGGGACACAAGGCCTATACACTCCGTTCACTCGCATATTGGTAGTATGCACAGGGTAACGATCACGGAGCTTCCAGCGGCAATGCATCGTAAGACCGCTTCTCCTCAGGCCTCAGTGACGGACGTGCTATCCGAGTTAGCACAGTTGTTTCGCAGCATCCCAGCAATTGACAGTTTCTCGGTCGAATCAGGAATTATCCGACGGCGCTGGGTCGGTGCGGTCCGCAGTTGCATCAGCTACGGACGACCGAACGCTTTATAGGGTCCGACAGGATGGCGAAAGGGATTCGAAAGATTTCGAGTTTTCCCTTTAGTAGTATCGGAAGATGCCTTTCATATCTTCTGGCATTATCTTCCAGTGATTATTATTTCGGACTTCATTGCTGCGATCTTGGATAAGAGACTTATAGCGTCATTGGACTCGGATTTTTCGATCGGTTCAGGGACATTGTCCCTGACTTACCGACGCAGTCCAATATTGTCATTACAACATGTGTTTTATTTTTCGACGCTATATATATATATATACAAGCCTGCTACTAAGCATGATAGTTTAGTTTCTTGTCCGCGTTGCTCATTTCTGCCATTTTATCATTTATACAAATAGTTTATTTTGGCAGAGCAGGGCATACCGAGAGTTCATATGCGTCTAGACGGTGTGATTAAAGACTGCATATATTCTTTTTCGCCGTTTATGTCTTTTCCAATTTCAATGTTGGGAACGACATTATGTATAGTAGACTTAACTTAGACGCTTTATTATACGTAATCCGCCTTACTGAGGCGTTATCATTACGTCTTCAAGAAAAGATTTACGGGATATTATTCTCAATGTAATTTCTTTTGAGGGCAGTAATTTGTTCACGTATAACTCCGCCCTTCAGTGGCTGATTGGAGTTAGTTAGACGCGACGCAGCCCTAGCTACATCCACACGCGTGGATAGTAAGGTTAAGAACTCTCTCAGAGTCGCTTCGTTCTCGGAGGAGCTTCTCTTCGACGGCAACTTTTCGGCAATCCATGAATTGCTCGATTTATACGTTCTCTTGTCTATCTAGTGTTACAAGAGATTCAGACTGGGGCAAACATTCGGTGGTTGACTCAGAGAGTGCCGCCGCAGTTGCCGGACCCGAGTGTGGCTGTTATGACGGTTGCCAGTCAAACAGATTGGGATATAATACTGATCCCTACGGATTCGAAGTGCCAGGGTCTTTGGGTTCCGCAGTCTTTTAGCAATCAGTTTAACTTCCGCAGAATAATGTTTTTTAGGCTTGCTTTATGTCATTGCATGAACATTATTCAGAAACGCATGCCCAAATTCCTGTCCTTTAATTCGACAGTAGTGGCGTATCTCCGGAACCAGGGAGGCACTCTTTCGTTTCCGTTATTCAATTTAATGGAAAGAATCCGTCTGTTGGTTATAGTACACCAAGTTCAGTTTTGGTCCGTCATATTCCGGGTCGTCTGATTGTTTTATCGGACTCCCGTTCTCTTACGGGTCGCTTGTTGCTGTCAGAATGGACTCTCAACAAACAAGTATTCAATCAGATTTGCTATCTATGGGAGCGCCCAATGATGATTTATTTATGACACAGCTTGCTAATCAATTGCAGACGTATGTGTTGGCTTGTCCAGATCTCTGAGCTAATATTGTTAACGCTCTATTGATCTATAGGACGGAATGATAGGATACGCGTATCCTCCGGCGCTGTTGTTTTAGCAGGTATTGCTAAGATAAACAACCACAATACATTTCTGTTGATAGCATCTCTATCTTCACAGAGATCATGAGTAATTTACTCTCTTGTCTACTGTGGGTCTTAACGTGAAATCTTCCTCTATGTGAGGATCTTTTTCACTGGGTAAATCGTGTCATCTTTATCACAACCAGCAAGGTCGCAACCTTCATGTATTCCGTTGTGTGGTCCGTATTGCATTGTAAGCACTGTACTGGACGAGCTTTGGACGCGATTTCTTACTATAGGAGATCCTCTTCTTCGCTATTCTATGCGGCTAAAGTGGAGGCTCTTCCGTCGTGGTGTAGGGATCATTATGTTCATATTGTTGATCCCTCCATACTACTCATTGCTATTTTTTAGTATACTTGTTTCACAAGATCTACTGCAGCCTGTTATTATTTAGGTTATAGGTTTATGTTACCTCATACCTATGCACTCTACGATAGTTTACAATTGAGTCTTTTGTCTCTTTATCTAAGTCAGTTAGTAACTTTTTGATAAATAGACTTAGAATCTTTAGATTAAATTCCTATACGGATTTTAACTTCGGTTCTTATTTAGCTAAGTAATCATTTGAGCCTCTGGAAACAGTAGTTTTCAAATTCTGACCTTTTAGACAGTAATTCTGTTGGTTTCTCTTTTACTGTAGAGTCAGTGAGTTTCATGCACTATCGATGGATGATTTTCACTTTCATAGTTTCGGAATCAATACTTCCGTTACTATTTAGGTTGGATTGTTGCATAAGAGTTAGGCTCCTATTATCCGGAACCTATTATTTTAAGGTCCTTCCGTCTTCGTATGGGCATAGGCGTTTACTCTTTCCGGGTACAGTTTATGTATTTATAAACAGATATCTGTTTATTACAAAGGGCGTAAGCTTCTTCTGTCTTTGATGTCTAGTAGAAGGACGTTACGCTCCATTTTATTGTTAATGGATTCTATTAACTATCGGTACTGCTTATGGTATATCATTGACTTAGCAGTTGTGCTTAAGATTTCGGCTCATGAAGTAAGAGTTCTTCTACTTCTTGGGCTTACATTAATAGTGTCGCTATTATAGATTTTTGAAGGCCGCTCATTGTGCTCAGCCATCCACATTCATGAATTTTATCTTAGAATATCGAGTCCATTTCTGGAGGCCTCTATTGTTAGGTCTATTATCTACTGCTCAGAATGTCATTCACTTAACAGTTGCTACTATAGCTAGGTAGGCTGTCTGTTTCGGCAGTGTCTCCGTTCGGCTGCCCTCTTCGCTCTGGGCTATTTGACCCAGGGCAAGAAAAAGGGGGGGGGGGAGGGTGTTCCCTTGGGTCACCTGTTTTACTATGAAAACAAGGGGATACCTCCTCCGGAGTTAGTAATTCTGAGCTGTTATTGGGATGGTTGTTTAGTGAGAAGTTTAGGTTTTTAAAATTCATTCAAGTCTTAGTTTTTAAAGTATAGCTTTTGAATATTGCATATGTCAACGGACATGATTATGCAATCCTCAGACACTTTTAGGAGTATAAGAGTCTCTATTCTCTAGACTTACTTTATTTATTGGCTTACTTTAAAAATTATTAGTATAAGGATTATATTGGATATTAATAGAGTACATGGATGTATGAAGCTCAATTTTGGAAGGTGTTGTATCTTTCTAATTTATCATAAATAAGAAAGATACATGTAAGGCCTATTACTTCTTTTTCCCTACAGGGGATGACTCTATTTTATTTTATTGAGCGTATTCCATTTTGCTCTATGTCCTTGGCCCTCCAGCCTTTTTACTATTCAGCTATGTCTGGGTCATTGGTACAGTATAAAAATGTTAAAAAATTTATAGTAATTTATATATTTTTTATACTTACCAATGACCCAGACGGGGATGGCCCTCCCAGGAGTTGGGAACTCTTGCCTCCCTGCTGAGTACATAGCGCTTACCAGGCACTGGTTATTAGAATGATTAATGGCGCCAATTTCGGAACGTCCTTGACACTGCGCATGCGCAGTAGGGGCGAAGTGTGGAGAGCCTTTCAGGACATGTTTTCTTTAGTTTTAGATGCAAATTTTGGGGATTGGGGGGCAAAATTTGTGTTTGGCCCTATATTTTAAGAGTTAGCACCAGCTATGTCTGGGTCATTGGTAAGTATAAAAAATATATAAATTACTATAAATTTTTTAACTTTCTAGCGGCGTGAATGGTTTGACAATATCAGTTGATGTTGATTTTGTTACAGTTTTTTAACCATGGTGGATTTATTCATCATAATGGGTTGTGACACTATTCTCTTAACACATCTTGACCTCATATTTTTCCGTGTGAGATGCGCCAGTGGTGTAGCCGAAAATCTTGTGGCCCCCCGTGTGATAGAGACAGGGGCCCTTTCATAATGGTGGTTGCCTTTAAAACGGGAGCAAATTTAGTGTTGTTACCATGCACAGCATACATGATTTCACATAGTACATACACCATAAATTAAATGCCTATAAGATCGATTCTAAAAGTATGGCTCTGTAAATTTTTTCATTACATGTTTTAAGTTTCATCCCCACCATCCAACGATACACACATGCACGCCCAACATGTGTGACTTGAGAGGCACCTTGTATGTATATTGGTCATTTCTCACCCCTATCAGTTACAATGATGTAGTGTTTACTTAACCCTTTACCTAACCTGAAAAGCAGACAACACTTGCAAAAATAATTCTTGAATAACTAATTTTTTTCATTTTTTGTCTCAAAAACATAGATTATGACCCCTCGTCGGAACGAGCTCGTTCCAACAAGGGATCATAACCTATGTTTTTGAGACAAAAAATGAAAAAAATAATGAAAATTAATTGGTGATTTTTGAGAATAGCGCTGGCCGGTTTTGGCCGTTATGTTAGGTAAAGGGTTAAAAGAATAATACACAGACTACAAAGAGTACGTCGTGTGGAAGTGAGAGTTTGAAATTATGTGTATTTTGTACACAGTCTCGCTCTCTTTCCCTCTTTCCTCCAGCATTGGGACGTCCATCAAGATGGGGGCCCCCCACAATGCGGGCCCATCCCCTACTCCACTGAGGTGCGCCTCTTTTGAGTCTATTTCGATCTTTGACAGACTTTTTGCCTAAAGAAGACATGCTGTTATAAAAGGTTTATTCCAAACAAAAGAGACAGGCAAAGTATCCCATCTAGAAGTCTTCGGCAACACATTCCCATCCATACAAATATTTTGAAAATAAATTTAATATTCTGGTTCAGCATTTTGTTACTTTATAGATAAAGTGAAAATATTATAATACAAAATTATGGAATTAAGTGGGCTCACTGTAGAGTCAGTTTTGCTGATCATGAATTCATATTGATGGCATTCATTTTCAACATTTGTCTTGTTATACAAGACTCTCAAAGAGAATTGGGGTTTACTGGATTACATGCATCTGTCCGTTCTTCTGTCAGTGCATTCGTCCATGCATCTGTATGTGTATTCATACACTGATATCTTATCAATGAGAGGATGGATTTCAGTGAAATTTGGTATGAGGGATGCATAAGATAAGCCATTCCTGCACGTGTTATAAAAGCATTGCCTGCATTTTTAGCTCAACTTGACAAAGTCAAGCTGAGCTATTGCCATCACTTCTTGTCCATCGGCATACATACGTACGTTAGTACGTACGTCCACAATTTTCTTTGGCACACCTCTCAGGTCGCATTTGGGATCAGATTACTTTGAAACTTCTTATGCTTGTTTGGGGTGACCTCTAGATGGGAGCTATCGATTTTCTTCAATTTCTGTCAAAAAATGTTGCTGCGGCCAACGTTCTTAGAACTTAGTTTAGTCAGAAGACTCAAACCACAATATTTCCCTTTGGCACACCCTACAGGGCACATTTATGATTTGATTGCTTTGAAACCTGATAAGCTTATTTAGGGTGACCTCTAGATGGGAGCTATCGATTTTCTTCAATTTCTGTCAAAAAATGTTGCCACGGCCAATGTTCTTAGAACTTAGTTTAGTCAAACCACATTATTTCCCTTTGGCACACCCTACAGGGCACATTTATGATTTGATTGCTTTGAAACCTGGTATGCTTATTTAGGGTGACCTCTAGATGGGAGCTATCGATTTTCTTCAATTTCTGGCAAAAAATGTTGCCACGGCCAACGTTCGTAGAACTTAGTTCAGTCAGACCTCAATATTTCCCTTTGGCACACCCTACAGGGCAGGGTTGGGGCGAATACATTGTAAATGTATTGAATACGAATACGAATACTTTGAAATTTTAAGAATACGAATATGAATACACAAATTTCAAATGTATTGAATATGAATACGAATACTTTACAATGTATTCATGAATACAAATATGAATACTTGAATACTTTTCAAAATTATTTCTTGTAAATGGATGATAATTTGATCACTCTTATTGGGATTAAGGGTATAAGGGATTATAGGTGAAGAATTAGTTTTTCAGAGGGTGGATCTCTTAATCCTTTAGAATCCAATCAACAGACATAAGTTGGTATTAATGACAAACAATAGAAATAAAAAAAAATTTCAAATATCAATTTATTTAGAAAACAATTAGCAAAATGTGCACAGTACTCGTCCAATGTTTTGTTGTTTAGTGCATACACAGTAATCATTAAATAGGGAACTGTGAGAAATTTACACAATTTTTTTTTTTTTTTTTAAAGTTTTCTTCTTCTAAACTGCATTTTATGACCCCCAATAATGTCTATTAATTGTGGCTAATTGTGGCTTCTTTGCTTCATGTCTTTAATTAATATTTAAACATACATTGCTGGTGAGAATAAAAAAAAATGGCCAGTGCTATTCACAAAAATCAGTTAAGCAATTACTGCACTATTGGAAAAATGTTGCACAATAATTTTACAGATATATCAGTCTACACCTTATTTCTACTATTACTGTAGAAAAATATTAGATTAGTATTAATTGGATAATGGAGTTGTTTAGAGATTAAAAATCAATACTTTGGCCAGACTGATATCCTTTGTCCAAAGAATAATCTGTACAATTACAGTGTTCAGTTTACAATGAAACAAATTTTGAACAATGAAGAGTTTGCTATCAAACGGCAGATAAATAATTGAACTTACCTTCATGTGTAGTATGAAGTTTGATGTACTATTTGATGGACCTGATATGTGCACTTCAAAAGTATTAGTTTAATTCTTTACTACTTTCTAATAGAAATAATCACAATATTTTTTTCACAAATACTGTATACATGTGTATTAAAAACAAGAAAAGTATTCAAAAAGTATTCAAAAAGTATTCATGAATACACCTCAAATTTGACTGTATTCGAATACGAATACGAATACTTTAAAATTGCATGAATACTGAATACATTTGAATACTTGAAAAAATGTATTGAATACGACTGAATACCAAATACGAATACGAATACCCCAACCCTGCTACAGGGCACATTTATGATCGGATTGCTTTGAAACCTGCTATGCTTGTTTGGGGAGACCTCTAGATGGGAGCTATCGATTTTCTTCAATTTCTGTCAAAAAATGTTGCCGCGGCCAACGTGCTTAGAACTTAGTTTAGTCAGAAGACTCAATATTTTCCTTTGGCACACCCTACAGGGTACATTTACGATCGGATTGCTTTGAAACCTGGCATGCTTGTTTGGAGTGACATCTAGATGGGAGCTATCGATTTTCTTCAATTTCCGTCAAAAAATGTTGCCACGGCCAACGTTTTTAGAACTCTGTTTAGTCAGACCACAATATTTCCCTTTGGCACACCCTACAGGGCACATTTATGATTTGATTGCTTTGAAACCTGGTATGCTTGTTTGGGGAGACCTCTAGATGGGAGCTATCGATTTTCTTCAATTTCCATCAAAAAATGTTGCCGCGGCCAACGTTCTTAGAACTTGGTTTAGTCAGAAGACTCGATATTTCCCTTTGGCACACCCTACAGGGCACATTAATGATCGGATTGCTTTGAAACCTTTCATGCTTGTTTGGGGTGACCTCTAGATGGGAGCTATCGATTTTCTTCAATTTCCATCAAAAAATGTTGCCGCAGCCAACATTCTTAGAACTTAGTTTAGTCAGACCACAATATTTCCCTTTGGCTCACCCTACAGGGCTCATTTATGATTAGATTGCTTTGAAACCCAGTATGCTTATTTACGGTGACCTCTAGATGGGAGCTATCAATTTTCTTCCATTTCCGTCAAAAAATGTTACCATGGCCAACGTTCTTAGAATTTAGTCTAGTCAGACCACAATATTTCTCTTTTGTACACCCTACAGGGCACATTTATGATCGGATTACTTTGAAACCTGGCATGCTTGTTTGGGGAGGCCTCTAGATGGGAGCTATCGATTTTCTTCGGTTTCTGTCAAAAAATGTTGCCACTGGCAAAAAAACTGACATTGGTCCCTATGATCTTCAATTTTGCCATCTCATTTATAACTTACCAAGTTAAGTTTGTCAAGTTGAGCTACAGTGTCATTGACACTTTCATTTCAATAGAGTTACCAGTATTGTTCTTACTTTGTTTTTAATTCATTTATGCTTCACCAGTCCAGTACTTGTACTGCAGTGAGGGTATACTTGCCTTCAGTAATGGCTCTTATTGCTCTCATTTTGGGCGACACCCTATAAATTACATGTATCAGTACTCCACTCTAAACAAGGTCCTTTCGGTTGATACTCTTTCTGCTTAGGGTTTAATCCAGGGCCTACTTAGGGCCAAATTTCTGGCCTATTCCCAATGTGAAATGGGCAGTAAAATTCCCATTTGAACTAACCATGTTTTCCCTGAGCTACCATCCACCAGTAATCCCATCCAAGCCACACTGAGTTCATGTCCTGAACATATTACATGCATACATGCTCCAACAAGACTAAAATTGCCACCTTCTGATTGGATGAGAGTTTGCTGAGTTTTTTCTGTGTTTAAAACTGCAGTAACATATGTTACTGTCTGACGTCGCCATGCAAAATATCTGAAATGATGTTCCCATTTTGTAATTATTCCATTAATGGAGTGACTTGCAAACAAAACGCTTCATTTTTAGCTTAACTTGACATAGTCAAGATAATCTATTGCCATCACGCATGCGGAAGTCTGTTAGTCTGTGAGTCTGTTCACATTTTCCTTTAGCACGGGCTACCCCCCCACAGTTCTTGTCTCATCGTCACGAAATTTCATATGTAGGTTTGGGGTCATGTCTATATGAGAACGTTCCCTTTTGGTCGCGATCGGTCAACCGGTATGGCTGCCTGAGCCCAAAACCCGAAAACCATTAGCACAGTCTACAGGTCGTATTTATGAAGGGATTTCATTGTAACTTGGTAGGATGCCTCTGTATAATGCCTAGATGAGAACGTCCTCTTTTGGGCATGATGTGTCCACCGTGATGGCAGCCCAAGCCCGAAACCCAAAAACTTTTAGCACAGTCTGCAGGTCATGTTTAATATGGAGGGATTTCATTGTAACTTGGTAGGATGACTCCTTATGATGTCCAGATGAGAATTTCCCAATTTGGGCGTGATCAGCCAACCGTGATGACTGCCCAAGCCCAAAACCCGAAAACCTTTAGCACGGTCTACAGGTCATATTTACAAAAACCTTTAGCATAGGCAATGGAAAGATTTCATTCTAACCTGTGAGGTTGACTCCATATAATGCCTAGATGATGACATCCCCTTTTGATTGTGATTGGTCAGCTGTGATGGCTACAAGTGCCCGAAGCCCGAAAACCTTGAGCACAGTGTACAGGTCATATTTATAAAGGGATTTCAGTGTAACTTCGAAGGATCACTCCAAATGATGCCTAGATGAGATTGTCCCTTTTGGTTGCAATCATTCAACCATGATGACTGCCCGAGCCCGAAGCCCAAAAACCTTTAGCACAGTCTACAGGTCATATTTATGAAGGGATTTCATTGTAACTTGGTAGGTTGACTTCATATAATGTCTAGATGAGAACGTCCCCTTTTGGACTCGATTGGACAACTATGACGAATACAAGGGCCCGAAGCCCAAAAACCTTTAGAACAGTCTACAGGTCATAATTATGAAGGGATTTCATTGTAGCTTTGTAGATGACTCCAAATATTGTCTAGATGAGAACATCCCCTTTTGTTTGCGATCATTCAGCCTTTATGGCTGCCCGAGCCCAAAGACCTTTAGCATATTCTTCAGGTCGTATCTATGGAAGGATTTCATTGTAACTTGTTAGATTGACTCCATATAATGCCTAGATGATGACATCCTCTTTTGGTCATGATTGGTGAACTGTGATGGCTGCAGGTGCCCGAAGCCCAAAAACATTGAGCACAGTCTACAGGTCATATTTATGAAGGGATTTCATTGTAACTTCGCAGGACCACTCCAGATGATGCCCAGATGAGAATGTCCCCTTTTGGTTGCAATCATTCAACCATTATGGCTGCCCGAGCCCAAAGCCCAAATATCATTAGCACAGTCTACAGATCATCTTTAGGAAGGGATTTCATTGTAACTTGGTAGGTTTGACTTCATATAATGTCTAGACGAGAACGTACCCTTTTGGACACGATTGGGCAATTGTGACAGCTACAGAGGCCCGAAGCCCGAAAACCCTTAGAACAGTCTACAGGTCATAATTATGAAGGGATTTCATTGTAGCTTGGTAGGATGACTCCAAATAATGTCTAGATGAGAACGTCCCCTTTTGGTCGCGATCATTCAGTCTTGATGGCTGCCCGAGCCCAAAAACCTTTTAGCATAGTCTATAGGTCGTATTTATGGAAGGATTTCATTGTAACTTGTTAGGTTGACTCCATATAATGCCTAGATGATGACATCCCCTTTTGGTCGTGATTGGTCAACTGTGATGGCTACAGGTGCCCGAAGCCCAAAAATCTTGAGCATAGTCTACAGGTCATATTTATGAAGGGATTTCATTGTAACTTCATAGGATCACTCCAGATGATGCCCAGTTGAGATTGCCCCCTTTTGGTTGTGATCATTCAATCATGATACTATACTACTGAAGACTGTGCCAAAGATTTTTGGGCTTTGGGCTCGGGCAGCTATCAGATAGCTGCCCGAGCCCAAAGCCCAAAAATCTTTGGCACAGTCTTCAGTTCATATTTATGAAGGGATTTCATTGTAACATGGTAGGTTGACTTCATATAATGTCTAGATGAGAACAGCCACTTTTGGACACTATTAGGCAACTGTGATGGCTACAGGGGGATGAAGCCCAAAAACTTTTAGCACAGTCTACAGGTGATATTTATGAAGGGATTTCATTGTACCTTGGTAGGATGACTGCAAATAATGTCTAGATGAGCCCGTCCCCTTTTGGTCACGATTGTTCAGCCTTGATGGCTGCTCAAGCCCAAAACCCCATAACCTTTAGCATAGTCTATAGGTCATATTTATGGAAGGATTTCATTGTAACCTCTTAGTTTGACTCCATATAATGCCTAGATAGTGACATCCCCTTTTGGTCGTGATTGGTCAACTGTGACGGCTTCAGGGGCCCGAAAACCTTGAGCACAGTCTGCAGGTCATATTTATGAAGGGATTTCGTTGTAACTTCATAGGATCACTACAGATGATGCCCAGATCAGAATGTCCCCTTTTGGTTGTGATCATTTAACCATGATGGCTGCCCAAGCCCAAAGCCTCAAAACTTTTAGCACAGTCTACAGGTCATATTTATGAATGGATTTCATTGTAACTTGGTAGGTTGACTTCATATAATGTCTAGATGAGAACATCCCCTTTGGATGCAATTGGGAAACTGACGGCTCCAGGGGCCCGAAGCCTGAAAACCTTTAGCACAGTCTACAGGCCATATTTATGAAGGGATTTCAATGTAACTTGATAGGATGATTTGTTTTGGAATAATTTCACTGTAACTTAGTAACTTTCGTTGATATACGTTAACTGTGAGGGCCACAAACATTAACTGTGAGGTCATATTAACCCAGCCCTCAGCTCTTTAGTACAGTGTACGCCTCATATTATTTTTTATCAAAAACATAGCATACAGGGAACAGAAATGAACATATTCCCAATTATCACAATTCTTGTCTTATTTCATAATCCTTTCATAAACATTGAACATTATCATTTTCATCAAACACAACACACAAGTTAAGCTACAGTGTCATTGATTATTCACATATGCAGCAGACAGTGTTCTGAATGAAGTGTTGTTTAAATTACAAATCAGTTTATGATTTGGTGTGACATGGAGTGATTTTGTCCTTTATTATTTATTGATTATTTGTCCAGTGATGTTGTGGGGGTACGCAAGAGGTTTATTACTAAACTTATCATTAAAAGTTGCCTTGTTTATTTCATGATGAAGGGGCCATGGTGGCTCTGTAGGTAGAGATGCAGGCTGCAAGCCGATAGGTTCTTGGTTCATATCCCACCTACGGCAACCATGTTGTGTCCTTGGGCAAGACACTTGACCCCATTGCCCAGTTGGGGCACGGTGGCGTTGTGTACTAAGGCATACTGCACGTCAATGGTGTACTTGTCTTCAACCAATACTAACCCTGTTTGTGTGGAGTTAGTATGTTGGGAGCCTGATAGTTGCTTGCCATTGCTCAGTGGTTCTTTCTGGGTACTCCCGCTTCCTCCACCCTTAAAACTGTCTCTGGCTGTCAAAAGTGTCATTAGACCCCAATAAATAAATAAATAAATTTCATGATAAAGATTTTGGGCTGTAGGTAGCCTTATTGTTGGATCATATATGTTATTGTGATCAATTGATGGTAACATGGTCTGAGGTTTGCGATGCTTTGCATCTCTTTTCAACATAAGCTCCACGCCACAAACCTCAGACCATGTTATCATCAACTCATCACAATAACTTATAATGTTGGCACCAGAGTGCCTTAGATTATGTTTACACAGGGTCTAATACAGTGGAACGCGATAATTGAAAAACCACTTTGCCAGGGAAAATTCTTCGATTAACAGGAGTTTTCAATTAACAGGAAATAGGTCATATTCCTATCTTGTTATTAACTGAGCATTTATTCTATTTTCTCTGGTTTGACAGATTGTCCACTGAGTTCCAATGTGTTCTATGTGCCAGTAGGCACAGATAACACATTGGAACTCAGGGGGTGAGAGGTCATTGAATGTTGGTTGTCTTGAGGCTAAAACTACCTTTAAATGTGGTGAATTCAGTGAATAACAGAGTAATTTTGAGACAGGCTACAAGATTTTTTATTATCCCCTGCCAAACAAAGTTTGTGAGAGATATACCAGTAGGCTCCGTCTTTTCTACCTGTCTGTTCATCCATCCATCCATCTGTCCAGGCTCATATCTTCTCAACAGATCACCAGATTTCCATGAAACTTCAAATGTATACAACCAACCAATCATTAATTAATTGTTGATTTGACCCCTCCCCTTCCCCCACCATCCTCTTCTTCATGATCCCCCACCCACAGATCACCACAACTTGTGGTTTGCTTTTATCAAAGTCTGCTAAGCTAATAATTTATTTCCCAAGTCTGAAAATGTTAATAGGAAAAGATGTCCTAATGTTCAGTTACTTCAAGAAGATTAGTACTTGGAAAGTATCCTTATCAAAATCCTTCATGCATGTGTGGACTTTTGTGCCCTGCACACAACTTTTCTTTTCATCATTGAGGCATTTTTGTTTTTGGTTTTTTTTTTTAATTCCATTCAAAATTTTCTGGGTACAGACAGCCAACAGTTAACAGTTCTGTATCAGCACAATAAATAAATGTAGTGTTGGAACATAAATCTATTGCATATAAATATGCAGTTATAATTTTTCTGCATCCTAAGCGACTTTAACCTATTTTTAAACTGCGTTAAATAGTTGAGGTCAATGTGTTGTTTATGTTTTGACTTGGAAAAGGGATGAGAATTGAAGCTATTCTGTGAATAATTAAATATATATTATTTAACTCCTTTTCATATATTTTATTTACCAAAAAACTGCATTTAAATGAAGGTGGAGTTTTCAATTTTTTGAAAGTAAGTCACCTATTTTCTCTTTGACACTCGCACATTGATCACGAATCTCTGATTATGAATTAAAAAACAGAAATAAACATGATTACAGTTGAAATATCATAAAATACCCTTTTCTTAAATAAATTTAACTTAAATCCATATTTTCCTGCTTTGTGAGTTTATACCAGAGTTTGAAATGCATGTGATTTGACTTTGAACATTTCACATAAGTTTCTATGGGAAAGAAATATTTAACTGTTGTTTTCGAGAATTTTTGATCCAAAACTGATTCCCATCCAGGAGGCCGGGAACTACTGAAATTTTGGGATTTTTCCGGGCATTCCGGGAGAGTTAACATGTCTGTATCCAAGGCCTGTGTTGAATAAGGTGGATGTTAATGAAAAATTACTAAAATTTGCATCATTTGATTATTATTTATTGGAGCAACACCAATAAGTTCAAATAGATTCAAAGTTATTGTTTTAGCCACCTGGCTGTTTGTTATTCTGAAAACACACACAAGTGCTTGTATTCTAGACAACCTGATCATTCTGATCACTGAAAGTCAAACTGCTAAGAAAACATCAACTCACTCTCTGTATTATTTGATGCAAACAGCATTTCCATTGGTTTATGGAAGGAGTGATTGATATCCCTTCAGCACAGGGTGTGACAGTTTGGGAGGAGTTTAAACTGGGATTAATATGTTTTCTACAGTTGATATGCACAATGACTTTGCTGCACAGACTGTGCTACATTGAATAAATTGTACAATGTTATTGTCACAAAACTAAAAAACAAAGACTTGCTTATCCCAATAGTTTTTAGCTCATCTTGACAAAGTCAAGCTGAGCTAATCTCATCGCTCTCTGTCCGTCATCCGTCAACACCATGTTTTGGTCTTCTCTTCCAAAGTCACTGGGCCAATTGAAGTGAAAGTTTGTGTGAGTGATGGTCCCAAAGGGGCATTTCATTTTTGTTCAATTCAACATGCCCAGCCCCATAAGGAGGGAGTGGGGGGAAAATGCTCCAGAATAATTTAAACATCTTCTTCTCAAGAACCAGTGTGTACAATGACTTGATATTTGCTATGGAGCTTCCATATGAGGTGTAGAATCAAGTTTGTTCAAACAAAGTTCGTGAAGTAATATTTGGCTTTGTAATAGGAGGGGTATGATTTTTGGCCCCGCCCAAACTTTCTATTTTCTGAACCGATGGTCCGGTATGAACCAAATTTGATTTGTGGTATTATTGGGTCATAAGTACTTGACCTATGCAAAAAAAAAAAATTCCCACATCCCCATAGGAACCCTGGGAGCTAAAAATAGAAATATTTTCAAATGCCCATATTTCCCAAACCACACGGAACAGAGAGCTGTTATTTGGTATGAAGTATCCTTAGGACCAGTAGAATTGAATGTTAAAAAAAAATTGCCATCGGTTATGTTAGGGTGTTCTGTAATGGGCATCAAAAAAATGCTGAGTCAGCATATTTGCAAAAATTTAAAAAATCTTTTCTCCAGAACCAATCATCAGAATCGTTTGATATTTGGTATACAGCATTCATATTGGGGTCAGATAAAAGTTTGTTGAAATAAAGCTCATTGGTTTATATTTGGGCTCTCTACAGGAGCCCAAAGTTTTAACATAGGGTAATATGGGGAATATTCTTTAAAAATATTCTTCTTCAGAACCACCAGTCAGAATCTTTTAATGTTTGGTGTCATCATTGTTATGAGGGTCAGATTCAAGATTATTCAAACTTAGTCCCTATGTTAATTTGTGGGCTTCCTATGGAAGCCCAAATTTGCTCTTTGTTCAATATGGAGGGTAATTTAAAAAAATCTTCTTCTTCAGATCAGCCGGTCAGAATGCTTTGATATTTGGTATGCAACATCTCTAAGGGGGTCAGATTCAAGTTTGTTCAAATCAGATCCCTAGGTATATATTTGGGCTCACTATGTTAGCCCAAATTTTTCCTTAGTGCAATATGAGGAAATTTCTTTAAAAATCTTCTTCATCAGATCCACCAGTCTGAATGCTTTCATATTTGGTCTACAACATCTCTGGTGGTGGTGGTGTGGGGGGGGGGGGGGGGGGGGGGGGGGGGGCAGATTCCAGGTTGTTCAATTTGAGTGCGTAGGTTAATATTTGAGCTCCATTTGGGAACATGAAATTTAACTTAGTACAATATGAGGGAATTTCTTCAAAAATCTTCTTCTTCAGGTCCACTCGTCAGAATGCTTTCATATTTGGTATACAACATCTCTCGGGGGGGGGGGGGGGGGGGGGGGGGGGGGGGGGGGGGGGGGTCAGATTAAAGTTTGTTCAAATCCAATCCATAGGTTAATATTTGGACTCACTATGGTAGCCCAAATTTGAACTTAGTGCAATTTGAAGAAATTTCTTTACAATTTCTCTTCTTCAGATCCAACAGTCAGAATGCTTTCATATTCGGTACACAACATCTCTAGGGAAGTCAGATTCAACTGTGTTCAAATCAAGAGCCTGGGTTAATATTTGGGCTCTCTGTGGGAGCCGCAATTGGCCATTTTGCTGAAGAATTAAAAATTTTGTATTTGGTACCCTCTAGAGGTGTGTAACTAAGATTAATCCACATAAATTGTATCAAGAGTCTTCATAGGGGAGCTCTGCATTTTACTTTATGATCAACTGAAGAAAAGGCATGATGCCCAGATTATTTTTGTCACTCCTGAGGGACTCAAGGATTGACAGTGTAGCCTATGGAGATGGCTTGCTTAATGTAGACTCATTCTTGGACTCTGTTTATATTGTGTTCTGTTCAAGACAGATGTCTAAATATCAAAATTTCAAGTTACTAATATTTCCCATCAAGTGCTTTGTAATTTAATCAATTCAGTCTTATTTGACAGAGCTCATTGAGCTCTGACAAACAAGACTGAATTAGTTAAATTCCTAGGTGCATTATAGGAAAATTTGCTGTCGGAAATACTGGTATACTGACATCAGAGTGCAGAGGGTTAAATTACTACTGCAAACCTACATGTATACTTCATGTTTTTATTAAATGTTTTAATGTATGAATCAGAAATATGTTCTCAGATCAGTGAATTTATCAAAGTGGCATTTGAACTGAATTTGAAAGCAGCAAAATTGGAATAGTTTGGGAATGATAATAGAATTGGGGTTTGAGTTCAACATTTCTCCAATAATATATCAATTATAATATTGGTAATTTGATACACTACCATTATTTACAATATTCCATTATTTGGGATGTACCAGTAATTTTAAAACAATTTTAGTATCGATCTCGTATCATTTTAAATTGTGTATTTATTGGTTTACCGATATACTGTACAGCCCTAGGTGCACAGAGACCAACTTCAGAATTAACATTTTCTTGTGAAGCTATTGGGATTCAAGTCTTCTATTTCATAAAACATTTGGCCAGATATACTTTTGAAAAAGTTGGATAAACTCTTGCGGAAGTCTATTAATCTGTGAGTCTGTTTGCATTTTCCTTTAGCACAGGCTGCACCCTGTAGTTCTTGTCCGATCATCACGAAATTTCATTTGCAGGTTTGGGGTCATGTCTAGATGAGAACATCCCCTTTTGGTCAGGATCGGTCAACCATGATGGCTGCTCAGGCCCAAAACCCCAAAACCGTTAGCACAGTCTACAGTTTGTATTTATGAAGGGATTTGATTGTAACATGGTAGGATGCTTCTGGATAATATCTAGATGAAATTTTGGTCCTGATCTGTCAAGCGTGACGGCTGCCCCAAGCCCGAAATGTTAGCACAGTCTGCAGGTCATATTTAATATGGAGGAATTTCTTTGTAACTTGGTAGGATGACTCTGTATGATGTCTGGATGAAAACTTCCCTATTTGGTAGCAATCTGTCAGCCGTGATGACTGCTCGAGCCCAAAATCCAAAAACCTTTAGCACAGTCTATAGGTCGTATTTATGGAGGGATTTCGTTGTAACTTGGTGGGTTGACTTCAGATAATGTCTAGATAAGAACGTCCCCTTTTGGTTGCAATCATTCAGCCATAACGGCTGCCCAAGCCCAAAACCCCAAAACCTTTAGCACAGTCTATAGGTCATATTTATGGAGGGATTTCATTGTTACTTGGTAGGTTGACACCATATAATGTCTAGATGATAATGTTTCCTTTTGGCCGTGATTGGTCAACTGTGATGGCTACAGGGGTCCAAAGCCTGGAAACCTTTAGCACAGACTACAGGTCAGATTTATGAAGGGATTTCATTGTAACTTGGTAGGATGACTCCTGATAATACCCAGATGAGAACGTCTACTTTTGGTCACGATCATTCAACCATGATGGCTACTCGAGCCTAAAACCCAAAAAACTTTAGCACAGCCTACAGGTCATACTTATCAAGGGATTTCATTATAACTTGGTAGGACGGCTCATTTCGGAATAATTTTACTATGACTTGGTAACTTTTGTTAACATACATTAACCGTGAGGGCCATATACATTAACTGTGAGGGTCACATTAACCCCACCCCTCAATTCTTTAGTACAGTCTACACCTCATATTGTTTTTGAGAACATAGCATACAGGGAACAGAAATTAACATATTCTCAATTATCACAATTCTTGTCTTATTTTATAATCCTTTCATAAACATTGAACATTATCCTTTTCATCAAACACAACACACAGACAAGTTAAGCTACAGTGTCATTGACACTTTCATTAACAAATGTTGGTATTTTTTTTCAATACCAAAATTTTGGTTGTTTGAGACTCCCTTGGTATGGTAAATCGGTATTGACTTGATATCAGATGGTATTTATGCTATACACCACCTATCTCTGATCCATGCATATGCTTGATTTTCAGGACTTAAGTCTGTTCACCAAGTTCTGTTCACAAAATCACAAGTAGTGGTCACCGTCTGAGCAATCGATTCGGACTCCCACATTGTGTCCTTAGGCAAGGCACTTAACCCTGATTGTCCACATGGGGGCACGATGATGCCTTGTACAAAGGCGTACTGCACGTTGGTGGTGCGCATGTCTTCAGCCAATCTAACCCTGCCTGTGCTGCAGTTCAGAGCTGGGGAGCTGGCAGCTGCTCGGTGGTACTCTCCGGGTACTCCGGCTTCCTCCACCTGTAAAACTGTCACGGTCATGATTATCCATTGTGCATAAGTAAGTGACCTTAAACACCAATAAATAAATAAATAATTAACAACAAGTAGTGATCAGTTTGTAACGACATGTATCGACCGTGACAACAATAGTTCGCTTCATCATTTACTAAGGGTTTGTTGATTGCCATAAAAATTTTCGAGGGATGATTTCCAGGGTTCTCTGACTCTTATTTCCAAAAGAGATGAATGACCTCCATGAAAAACAATTGTGCATTATCTTAGCAATAATCGGCATTATTAGATCAATGTCTTTGTATTATTATCCCCCCGAAAAAAAAATTCGGGGGATATAGTCGTCACGCGGTTTTTTTTGTCAGTCCGTCCGTCCGTCCGTCCGTCTGTCCGTCCGTCCGTCCGTCCGTCCGTCCGTCCGTCCGTCTGTCCATCCGTCCATCCGTCCGTCCGTTTACATTTCGTTTCCGGATGATAACTTCCCTTGAAATAGTTTGATTGTAACCAAACTTGATATGTGGCTTAAACATATAAAAATACAGGTCAAGTTCGAATCCGGGTTCATCCTAGAAAATCTTATGATTTTGTGGTCTGGTCAATTTTTTCAGAGTTATGCCAAATTCAATGTACTTTTAAGTTTCTGGATGATGACCACACTTTTTTCGGGGGGATCAGCTGCCCCGTGGATGTGGCAGCCCTCTAGTTTTTAATAAGGCACACTTATGTTTCCAATAAAACTCACCCCAAAACGTTAACTCTTCTGAATTGCTACTCTGCATACTGGTGTGATGGTTGATCACTATGTCAATAAAATGCCTACCCACCAAATGTCATTATTCATGGCACCTATTTCATGAAACTCGAAAAAAATTATCCAAAATCAGCTGATGAAGCCCCAGTAACTGCCCCCACCCCAGCCATGCTCACTCACATATACATGAAGGCACTTTGAAGAACCCACACATTGAACCAATAGTCCAAAATGTCCAGCCATTCTCACATTGAAGACGTTACCCACCTCTTAACTCTAAGAAGCCAGGGAATAAAAATGGATTTATTGAACATGACATACCACGAAAAACTTACAGTAAAGCAGATGTTTCTAGTCAAGTGTCATCTGCCTAGTCAGGCAGATGACACTTGACTAGAAGCACCTGCTCAGTGTTTAATTCTCCCCAGCCCAAAGATAGCCGAACCGTCACAGCCAGATTACCTGCCGTATTACATCACAGACAAGAAAACTTGACTCCCGACTTCTAAGAGTTAAGTATATAGAGGATATTCACGAAAATTTGATGAATACCGAAAATATCTCGTGAGTGGCTACAAAGAAATATGAGGATCTTCACGAGCGACACAGTCGCGAGTGAAGATCCTCATATTTCTTGTAGCCACGAACGAGATATTTTCGGTATTCATCAAATTTTCGTGAATTTTCTTTTTATTTAACGCTCTACGACTACAAACTCTCCAATTTGTGGCCTTTATTTGCCATTAAGGCGCAAAATTTATGTGCCGAACCGGCATCCATACAAAAATTACAACAACCAAACTCCAACCATTGGAATGTGTGAATATCCGCACAAAAAGTAGTCCCGTCTTATTTCTCCCCTAACTTTACGATTTACCAAGGCTGGCGAATTGAAATAATCGCAATGTGTTTCGAAGAAATAGAACAATAACAAAAAACACCACTTTCTTATTTTCAATAACAAGACACGTCATTTTATTTTTTTTGAACTCAGTGCACTGAAGACGTGTGAAGTTGAACTGAAGAAATTTGAAAGTGATTTCGGCTTTTCGCTGGAAGGTGAATGAGAAAGTCAAACTTTGAAACCGCTGATTTAATGAATTGATTTAGTTACTGTCACTATCAATTATTCGAATTCATTTGTATTTGGGACTCTGGAATTCATTACTGATGTGCTGACTCTTTTAAAGTACATGTGATTCGTCATCCGAACCTACGATGAAATATCGATTTCTAAATATCATTTTGATATTTCGTTTTGCCGACCGACAGGGGAATATGACTTAATTTTTCAGCGTGAATTGATGCCTGAGCATTAAATAAATAGGGGTTATTGCATTGGTTCCTTGGGCAAGGCTCTTCATCCTGATTGCCCATTGTGGGAGCACAGTGGCGCTGTGTACTAAGGCGTACTACACGTTGATGGTGCACTTGTCTTAAACCAATGCTAACCCTGCATGCACAGAATTAGTATGTTAGGGTAGTCTGGCAATTGCTCACCATTGCTCAGTGGTTCTCTTCGGGTACTCCAACCTTCTCCACCCTGTAAAACTGTCTGACACTAGGTTAGTGATGAACTAATCATCAAAACTTGCTATCAACCGATTACCGATTATTTCTCTCAGATTATGCCAATTATGCTGATCTCCGATGGTTTGAATAGGAGACAGAAGAAAATCTTTTGATGCCTGTTATACTACAGAACTTTCATTGATAAATCATCAATTACAAAAGCTTAACACCACATAATTCCTCAGAGTATGCATATTTAGTGATGGGCAATATTAGCCAAAATCATTTGCATTTTGGTTGTGGTGTGGGGAAAAGATTGTTTTTAACGATACAATCACATGATATTATTCTCGTGAAGATTGTGTTTTATTCTGGTAAATAGTATTAATACGGTTTTGTGAAAGGAAACAATACACTTGGCTGTATTAACCAGGAATATACAGAGCACACATACTTTGTGTCTTAAATGAATAATAATTTTGATATTAATATGTGTTGTGAAATCGAATGATGCACGGTTTACACGTATATCAGAATGTATTATTCAATGTTCTTTTTTCAACTTGTTACCTCCCTTGATGTGTTTCTCCAATGTTTATTTGAACT
The DNA here is from genome assembly GCA_031216915.1 of Pictodentalium vernedei. Classification (NCBI taxonomy): domain Eukaryota; kingdom Metazoa; phylum Mollusca; class Scaphopoda; order Dentaliida; family Dentaliidae; genus Pictodentalium; species Pictodentalium vernedei. The sequence goes on from CM062296.1 coordinate 714,843,380, forward strand.
CGACAGTCTGTGGGAAATGGTGGCGATCTCGTACCGATTGCAGTTGGTAAATTACGTAATATCTCTGCTCTGCAAATCCCTAAATTTTCTGCTTCAGTACTCATGTTTTTAATGGGGAAACTTTATTGAAATGGCCATGTATCAAAGGGATTTTTAATAGTCAGTGTTAAATATAGAATAACGGGAAACTGACGTTTTTTAATTGCCAGTTGTCATAATCGGTCGATGCCCCATAACTGGCCAGTTTCGATTGCCGATTCCGATTATCAGTTCATCACTACACAAGGTGTCCCTGGCTGTTGCAAGTGTCATTAAACCCCAATAAATAAATAAATAACTGAGTGTCACTTGCTGTGAACTCAAAACCACCAAACAGTGACTACCAACCAAACGGGTGATGTACATAACCTTTTTCACATCTCTATGGATTTGAGAATTAAGCTAAGGAATAATTTAACAGCATTGAAAAGTTGTTTAAAAATTTTCAGATTTCAACTAAAACTTAGAAAATTGTATTTTTTGTAAATTCACATGAAAAGGGACATTGAAACAGATTCATAAAATGGTTTATGATAAAAGGTAAGTTTTAATGGCTTGTTGTTATTTCCATCAGTTCTTCATTGTTGAATGTTTCCTTTCAGGTTTTTATATTTGGACCTGTTTTAGAATGGACTCATTATTACAATAAATATTTGTACGTGTTCTTGTGGATTTTAAATGGATTATTGCAGTCCACTGGCTGGCCCAGTGTTGTTGCTATAATGGCAAACTGGTTTGGCAAATCTAGGTATGTATGTTAACATCAAGTGCATTTTATATCAACTTTTTATTTAACATGTTTTGTAAATGGTAAACTGTTTTCCGAACTAATTTAACCTGAAATTTCAGTTTTTCTCATCGATGCGGCTTTTGGAATGGAAAAATATAGAATATACCCATAGTAGCTTTGTGTACCAAATGTTCACCACTGGTGAAGTGGTGTTAACTGCAAGCCTTTGGCACACCAAGCTACTTTGGATATATTTTATTTATACCATGATCGTCAGATTATTAAGATTGCTTCTATTTTTCTCGATTTTACTGAACAGCAGATGTGCATATGTGTGAATCTGTTTTTGTTTACATGAGCATTGATGGGAAGTACTTCCGCTGTCAGTTTTATTGTCGAAATGAAATGGAATAATAATAACATAATAACATACTATTTTGAGTTATGGATGCTTTATTAACATGAGACAATGCATGTTTGTTAAGTTTTGACATCTTATGAGGTAAACCCATTTAAAAACGTAATAAATAATTGCCACTTTCATTTCACTCTTCGCGAAGCGACGTGCGATAAATTTAGACAAGTTTGCATTCAGATCGACGTCACCAAATGTCAGCTTGTATGTAGTTCTACAGTAGGTGTAAAATTTAACTACTGAAATTCCATTGCTGGCGTGTTCACCACAGTTGGTGTGTAAACTAAAATTTATGTCATAAGCTTTTCATATATAGTACGATAGGTAATCATGGTATAAACAGAAAGTTTATGTCATTTGATTATAGGAATGAACAGGGCACCAAGGGGTTGTATGTTGTTTTTACCCTTCACTTAATATGTTTGGAGGAGCTGATGACACTTGCCAAAAAATTTGATTGAGGCCAAATGAAAAAATACATTTGGTTTCTGAGAAATGAATTATTCAGGTCAATGAGGGAGGTAGGTGCAGTTTTATTTTTTGTTTGATAACTGATAGAATGCTAAATTATTTTTGGTCGAAAACATTTATTCACTTTTTCTTGCCTTGGTATGTCCCTGACATGGTTGGAGGGGGTATCTAGTGGACAGATTACCTGCTGGTGCTTAACTCAAAGTTATTAAGGGCCAAACACAAATTTTGAACCCCCCCAATGCCCAAACTTTTCTTGCAACACCGAAAATTAAAAGTCCTATCTGGCCCTCCATACATTTACTCTCCATGCAGGCGCAGTCGTCAGGAAGTGAACAGAATTGGCCCAACATAATTCTTTGTTTGGTCCTAAAGTCATCAACAATGAAATGACATCTGTGCTTTAAAATCTCCTTTTTTGAGTATGCCACACTCAAATCAATGCAAGAATTGGTGGATACAAGGCTGTTATTGGATGAAGGAAGTGTTCAATGGTCAGGGTTCGTACGCTAGTCTGGAATCCTGGAAAGTCATGGAATTTCGAAAATGCTGTTTCCAGGCCTCGAAAGTTTTGGAAAATGGCACCTTTTTCAGCCCACTATGGAAAAGTTTTGGAGAAATTTGATTTGTCGAATTGGTAGTCTGGAAAAGTCATGGAATTCCATGGCAGGTTTTGAATTACCCTTGAATTTTCTGATGCAAAACATTCCCGTGATGAAATGCGTAGTAAACATCGCGGCAGCCCGAGTCTCGAAACTAAGTCAAATGTTAGTTTCTGAATTCTCTTTTTGCATCTTCAAATCTCCCTCCCCACAACCTTCCCCCGGCCTGTAATGACATTTATTGTATGTGCAGGCAGTTTATAGTGTAGACTGCCTTAACATACAAGATGAGACGGTGTCAGAGTCGACGCAACTGACTGTGTATTGTTGGGTCTGAATGAGATCTACAAAATTGTTTCCAGCATTCAAGAATGCCTTGGTTTGTCGCATTTCGATAAACGAATGAAAAACATCGCATGCTTTTATTGAAAATAAAGTACTTACTGTGAGTCTCCGAAAATATTATAAATCGGAACTTCTACAAGAAAATTTGGAAATAAAAGCTCCCCAAGCTGCTCAACAGATAAATAAAATCCATAAAAAATTCCGGAAAGTGAATCCTTTTTCAAGAGACTGACTGGAAAGTCAGCGTAGCACTTTATTGTTTACAAGATGCAATCTCGATTTCCGAACTCAACTTGGGCCTACATTGTACACTGAATCAAATGACAAGAAAGAAATGTTGTGGCTGGCCGCTGAGACGACAGTTGGCACGTATCACTCAAGTTTCTGTACATTGGTGATGGGTTCCTAAAATCTTGAATAATAAAATAGTTGTTTTCTTTGTTTCAGATCAATTTGCTGACTTGATTAGCCTGAGAGATGAGTGTTTATTTTAGATCAGGCATGTCATGTGACAGTCTGATTGTTGTTCAGCATTGTTTTCATAAGTGGACCTTGTGATCATTAATATTATTCTCATTTTGAAAAAATGTTGAATCTCGAATGTTTGCTTGAAATAAAAAATAAAAGAATGTTTTGAATCGAGTTGCTTATTTTTTCTTATCAGTGATGAAGTGGGACTTATGGGGCAAACGGGATTTGGGGCGAAACGACCCAACATCGGTGAAAAGACCTGGCTGGGAAAGAATAAAAAAAAAATGATTTCTCTAGACTATTCCATGTCCATAATAACCCTTTACCTTACATAACGGTAGATAAACTGAAACAATATGAACACTATGTATAGGCCCGAATGAGGTGAGGAGGGGGTGATGGCATGTGTGTGTATACTCGCTGGGACAGATTTCCAGCTATTGTTAATTTACTAACTGGGAATTCCACATGAGTTAACCTTGAGTGACGTCGGTCGGGCTGGCATGGTGTCTTTTCTTTGGGGTCAACTTTTTTCTGTCTGACAAGTACAAGCCACCAGTCTGACTCTTCCTAAGTTAAAAACCTTCACACCAAAAACGGAACAAAAACTTCTGCCAAGACGCCCAGAAAGCCAAAGGTATAGCTTCAAGGTGTGAGGGAAATTTATTGGTCTTAAAATTTTGGGGTTGTATATCAAAATCAAAATTTTCCCACGCTGGCTTGAACCACTGTAGGCCATGGCAGACTTGGCCTCCTGGCCTCCAAATCGGACCACCCTGACCCCATGCATCTGTGCAACCCACCATAGTCCATGAAAAACAGTGGCATGAGCCGACAATGTGATATAAATTAAATGTGCGCTGCCCCCCTTCCCTCAATTTATTTTTGGAATGCTTCACAGACCTTGTCTCTGCCCAAATCCCCCCACCCCCACCCCCCGCAATGTGAATAAGAATTTTGTTCTGACAGGCATGTATGTACGTTTTTAGAAATGATTTGTCAAACCAGTTCAAATGATATACATGCTTATATGAAACTGTTATTTATCATAACGCTCGTTCTCTACAGGAGTTTTCATGGGGATGTTGTATTCAATTGTCCCAGGGATGAATAATTCAATTGTGCCACCTATCCGGACAAATCATCTTGGGGACGAAACGTCTTGGGGATGAATCGCCCTGTCTGATTCCTTATGATATACAGTTATTCATGCTGCTCCACCCCCTCCCACCATTTTGAAGTGTTTCACAGATGCTGTTTCTGCCCCCCCCCCCCCCCCCCCCCCATATGAATCGGAATTTAAATTTCCGACAGGCCTGTCTGTACATCCTTAGGAAATGATTTGTCAAACCAGTCTCTGGGATAAATCAACCTGATTCCTCATCTAGTAAGTACTGTACGAATCGACTCGGTACAAATAGAAGTTGGGACGTTGTACCTATAATAAAAATTCGACTCTTCCGGTGTTTGCTAGAAGCAAATATATCACCTACTTGGATGAAGAAAAGAAAAAGAAAGCACGAAATGAAATAACAAACAAAGGAAAATCGTGTGTGGACATAATCGAAGAACTTAAGGTGAAATGCACAAGAATTGAAAGTGACATAGAAAAGTTAACTGTAGATGCTGACAAGCTTGCAGAAAAAGCTGAGGCCAGTGGGAGTTTAACATTAATTACTCAGTCAAACAGCTATCGTCGTAGGGCTAAAGAAAAGGCAGAAATGCTAGCCTCTGTTGCTGTGATGCTGCCCTTGCTTCGTCATCACTGATAAGATGACAGGTGAAAAGCTCTCTCTGAGTTGCTCTGGTTTCCGGGTATTTTATTTTCAATGACTAGCTTTCGTTAGTCTATGAACAGGCTACTAAGAAAGTGTCTAGTGCTCTGCTTTTGAAATCGGCGTAGCAACGACCCACTTCAGCAGACGAGTAAAGGAGGGCATTCCAGACAAAAAATCATCAAAAGGAAACTCCTCACAAGGGTACAAGAAACCCTCTTATAATTACTCTGGAGGTCGTCAGTATAGCGACTCGGGGAAGGGGTGTAGATTTGATCGGGACTACTATAGATCAGAAGCCCCTAGGCTGACTAGACAAGGTTTTTCATGGGGAGGACGTGGTTCCTCCTCTCGTAAGCCTCGCAGGTCATACAGGTGGTGCTTTAGACTTCTATTGCTGGACAGTTGGCGGGAGTTTATCAAGCTCTCTTATCAAAGGAAGCAATCCTTTCAGGATTCTCAAGATTTTTAAGTCACCTGTTCCTCATCCTGAAGCCAGATGGCTCGTTCCGACCGGTAATAGACTTGAGCTGGATAACAAGCTTATCATGGCTCCAAAAATTTATTTATGGAGACCATTCGGTCTGCATACAGCTGGAGTTTTATTGTATATGGCGTATGTTTGTGGTGGATATTCTCACCTTCTCAAATATGCCATCCTAATGTTTGGGGCTTAGTCCGGGCTAGCCTTAAAAATTGGGAACTTGTTACATCCAATTAGCATAGTCTTCATGCTAAGTTTACGGATTTACTTGAACTGGGCTCCTTTTTTATGAAACGTCTTCTCTATTACTGTGTAGAGAGACATAGTACATGTAATTCCTAATAATTTTAATTTCCTTTCACCTTGGATTTCAGGATTGGAACTATGTTGATCTACTAATTCTGAAGTCCTAGGCCCTCCACCTTTTTATGATTCAGCTAGTCTGGGCCATTGGTTTACAGTGTAAAAGTATTATAAATTTAAAGTAATTTGTATATTTTTATACTTACCAATGGCTCAGACGGAGATGGCCCTCCCATGAGTGGGCACTCATACCTCCCCGCTGAATTTTTATGTAGTACTCTCTTCTACAAAGAATGATGTTGGTGCCAATTCCAGTCACTTCCTGATGACTGCGCATGTGCAGAGAGTAAATGTATGGAAGGCCAGGTAGGACTTTTAATTTTCAGTTTTGCAAGCAAATTTTGGGGATTGATGGTTCAAAATTTGTGTTTGGCTCTTAATAACTTCGAGTTAAGCACCAGCTAGCCTGGGCCATTGGTAAGTATAAAAATATACAAATTACTTTAAATTGATAATTTTTTGCCTAGAACTTCTGAACGACATTTCTGCTTTCAATAATTTTTCGTATGGAGGTGTAGCAGCATAAGATAAATAACATATACAGGTTTTTTTCTTATGCATCAATTGTGCTTATTAGACAAACTTAAGCTTTTTTTCATTCATATTTGTATATATTATGTAGGTGTGTCCTGTTACCACCTGTAACTCGGAGACGCTTTGATGCTTTCGTGTCAAATTTTCACCAATGATCAGACATTTAAAATTAAAAAAAATTCAAGATGGCTAACTTCCAGCCATTTTAGTTGGAAATTGCATGTAATTTCAGAATTTTCAAGTGGCATTTCCAATTTCAGTTATGTCTGGTACGAAAGAGTAATAGCAAAAGATAAATAACATAGCGTACAGGTTTTTTCTGTCCTGTTTGTACATATGTTTGTGTGTTCAATTATCACCTTATCTCAGAGACACTTCAAAGATGTTGTTTCCAATTTTTACCAGTGATCAAACATGATACAAAGTTGATGCATGAAATTTTTTTTAGATTTTGGTATAAAAATTCAAAGCAATATTCCAAAAATTTGGTGACAATTGGGGGACAATTGTCTGATCGCAGACGGTCGGTGTTGCACTTGTTGACATAAAATTAATCTGAGGTCTTTTGGGGTTAATCATGCTTTGTTGCAAACATGTGCATATAAATAAACAATCAATCCAAAACGGTAAAATTTTGAAGTCTCACAACTTCATATCAACTTTGTAAGACACTTCAAGCCAATAAAAAAATTTGAAAAGGTGGGGGTTCAGTTTCAATGAAGGATTGCCTGAGAACCAGTATATTTCACCTAAGTATGATCTTATGATCAAAAGTACTGTGTTTGATAGCTATTTGTATTTAACCCTTTGCACTCTCGGGTCAAATTATGAAATTTCAAATAGCATTTTTCCTCAAAATGCAACTAGGAATTTAACCAGCTGATTGAACTCCTGTCAAACAAGATTCAATTGGTCAATTTCTAGTTGCATTATGGGAAAAATTTGCAGCTTTACATTTTAATATTTTGACAACAGTGTGTAGAGAGTGAAAAGAGTTATTCTACTAAGCAGTGCATCAGTTTATTTGTTCTCTCTTTTTAGTCGTGGATTTATACTTGGTTTATGGAGTGCCTGTGCTTCTGTAGGAAATATTATTGGAGCCTTATTAGCTTCAGCTGTTTTACACTATGGGTATGAGGTGAGTATGTAGACCATTGCCACATTGATTTTAAATTTAGTTCAGGGAGGTTTTATTTTTATCAGATGTCATCGTGATGCATTGGATTGCATTTAACTATCTTAGTGCCCAGGACATCCAAAGAAAGGGGTAACAGTTGGGACTTGTCCTTTGCGTCCTTTGCTGTATTTTTGCAACAATAATTGTTTGGGTATGCATATAAGCATATTGGCATGATGTGTCAACCGTGATGGTAGCCCAATCCCGAAACCCAAAAACTTTTAGCACAGTCTGCAGGTCATGTTTAATATGGAGGGATTTCATTGTAACTTGGTAGGATGACTCCAAATAATGAGTAGATGAGAACATCCCATTTTGATCGCGATCATTCAGCCTTGATAGGTGCCCGAGCCCAAAAACCTCTAGCATAGGCAAAAGGTCATATTTATGGAAGGATTTCATTGTAACCTTTTAGGTTGACTCCATATAATGCCAAGATGATGACATCCCCTTTTGGTCCTGATGGGTCAACTGTGATTGCTACAGGTGCCCGAAGCCCGAAAACCTTGAGCACAGTCTACAGGTCATATTTTTGAAGGGATTTCATTGTAACTTTGTTAAATCACTCCAGATGATGCCAAGATGAGATTGTCCCCTTTGGTTGCGATCATTCAACCATGATGGCTGCCCGAGCCCGAAGCCCAAAAACCTTTAGCACAGTCTACAGGTCATATTTCTGAAGGGATTTCATTGTAACTTGGTAGGTTGACTTCATAAAATGTCTAGATGAGAATGTCCCCTTTTGGGTAGGATTGGGCAACTGTGATGGCTACAGGGGCCCGAAGCCCGAAAACCTTTTGAACAGTCTACAGGTCATAATTATGAAGGAATTTCATTGTAGCTTGGTAGGATGACTACAAATAATGTCTAGATGAGAACATCCCCTTTTGGTCGCGATCATTCAGCCTTCATCGCTGCCCGAGCCCAAAGACCTTTAGCAAAGTCTGTAGGTCGTATTTATGAAAGGATTTCATTGTAACTTGTTAGGTTGACTCCATATAGTGCCTAGATGATGACATCTCGTTTTGGTCATGATTGGTGAACTGTGATGGCTACAGGTGCCCGAAGCCCAAAAATCTTGAGCACAGTCTACAGGTCATATTTATTAAGGGATTTCATTGTAACTACGTAGGATCACTCCAGATGATGCCTAGGTGAGAATGTCCCCTTTTGGTTGCGATCATTCATCCATGATGGCAAGCCTGAATACCTTTAGCACAGTCTACAGGTAATATTTATGAAGGGATTTCATTGTAACCTGGTAGGTTTGACTTCATTTGATGTCCAGATGAGAACGTCCCCTTTTGGACATGATTGGGCAACTGTGACAGCTACAGGGTCCCGAAGCCTGAAAACCTTTAGAACAGTCTACAGGTCATAATTATGAAGGGATTTCATTGGTAGGATGACTCTAAATAATGTCTAGATGAGAACGTCCCCTATTGGTTGCGATTATTCAGCCTTTATGGCTGCCCGAGCCCAGAAACCTTTACCATAGTCTATAGGTCGTATTTATGGAAGAATTTCATTGTAACTTGTTAGGTTGACTCTATATAATGCCTAGATGATGACCTCCCCTTTTGGTCGTGATTGGTCAACCGTGATGGCTACAGGTGCCTTGAAACCCAAAAATTTGGAGCACAGTCTACAGGTCATATTTATTAAGGGATTTCATTGTAACTTCGTAGGATCTCTCCAGATAATGCCCAGATGAGAATGTCCCCTTTTGGTTGCGATCATTCAACCATGATGGCTGCCCGAGCCCAAAGCTCGAAAACCTTTAGCACAGTCTTCAGGTCATATTTATGAAGGGATTTCGATGTAACTTGGTAGGCTGACTCCATATGATGTCTAGATGAGAACAGCCCCTTTTGGACACCATTAGGCAACTGTGACTACTACAGGGGCCTGAAGCCCAAAAACCTTTAGCACAGTCTACAGGTGATATTTATGAAGGGATTTCATTGTAACTTGGTAGGATGACTCCAAATAATGTCTAGATGAGAATGTCCCCTTTTGGTCGCGATCATTCAGCCTTGATGGCTGCCCGAGCCCAAAACCTTTAGCATAGTCTATAGGTCATATTTATACCCCTGCTTTGAAGAAGTGGGGGCTATATAGGAATTGCCCTGTATGTCCGTAAGTCTGTCCGTACGTCTGTCTGTACATCCGTGCATCCATCCGTGCATCCGTACATCTTTCCGTCCGAACAAATTCTTGTGTGTGCAACTCCTCCTACATTAAAGAACCGATTTTGAGGAAACCTTTCACACATCATCACTACTAAGTGAACATGCGCATATTCCAAAATTTTTGATCTGCGACAATTTTAACCAGGTTATCTCTCTTGAACTTTGATTTAATATGGGTTTCTACATGAAATTCTTGTGTGCGCAACTCCTCCTACATTTTTCAATCAATTTGGACAAAACTTTTCAGACATCATCACTACTAAGTGAACATGCGCATATTTTTATACTGTACCAATGACCCAGACATAGCTGGTGCTAACTCTTAAAATATAGGGCCAAACACAAATTTTGCCCCCCAATCCCCAAAATTTGCATCTAAAACTAAAGAAAACATGTCCTGAAAGGCCCTCCACACTTCGCCCCTACTGCGCATGCGCAGTGTCAAGGACGTTCCGAAATTGGCGCCATTTATCATTCTAAGTTTGGCCCTTCATCAGTTAACATCTGACTGATCTTTGTGCTTTTAAATCTCAGTTTAAATGATGCCAGACACATAAATATTAGTGAAATGGTGATTCTAAGGAGGATAGAAAAGGAGGAGAGGAAAAGAATGTGTGACAGAATATTATCAGGGCTGTAACTTAAAATTTTTTAATGAAATTATGTTAAGTTACCTATTTTCAAGGCAGCAGCCATTTTGTTGTCATTCTGATTATTTAGTTACACTGTTTTTTCAAGTGTTTTTCCTCTCTCCCTGTCCTTTAAGTTCCCCCTTGCTATTCTCCCATGCTTTTGGCATAATTTCTGTAATTATTATTACTAAAATTTCTTGGGAGTTTTAGCTGAATAACAGAATGAATTCTGTTCTTTCCCCATGTTTACGTCTTCACCTACGGGTGGTTAGGCGTTGTGTTCTGCATCTACCATCTGATGTTCTGCAGTTTCTTCCCTGGAAGTCTCTGTTTTGCATCAAATGGTGTATTTTTGGTAACTGATTTCGGGCCTGGGTGCCTGGAGTCTTATTTTAGTGTTTTTACACTCATTGTTTACATTTACAACAGCCCTCTGTGTGAGGGGGGGATTTCTAAATAATAATATCTTTATGTTATTTTAATCATAACTAGATACATTATTATTGTTCGTAAGTGTTGAATAAATTGTTTAAAATATTTTTAAAATTTTTGTCCACACTTAGGCTTGGGATCCATTGGGGCTCAACGTTACTTTTCAGAAACTTGGGCTGTTCTGAAAAAATATTTTTTCAAAATATTTTGATTTCAATTATTTTTTCTATATTAATGGATCATATTATTATTATGTATTTTGATTGCCAGGGGTTAGTGCGAGTACCAGGACTTGTTTTCTTTTCACATTGAAAGGATATTGATCAATTGTTTTAAGAGGAAGTCTTCCTCTGACCTTATTATCATTCTATATGTGGTCAGTGTACTCGCATTAACTCCTGTTCTGTATCGTATGATTTCGATGACAATATGGGAAGCGTATGTCACGGTATGTTGTTGGGGATTTGGACACTCCGGTCCTTTCTCCGCAGGGTCACTCTACTTTATCAATTTCTATTTCAGACGATCAAGATTAGGGTGATGTATCTGTGATGTCTTCCAACAGTGTGCCTCCGTCGTCACAATTAATGAAGGGCTAGCGGAAAAGTGCTCATGTAATACGCCAATTGCCTAAGAGGACCCTAGTAGGTTCGACGGCCTTTGACGTCCGCTAGCTCGCCCGGTGTAGCGTCCATTCACCGAATGGTTCGGCAGCCGGGTTCGTCCGTTGCGGTCTAGAAGGAATTTTGGGGTGATGCGAGCACTATAAAATTAACTTAATGCACACCCAGTGACGGCGGATCGGAGGGAGAACGGAGGAAGCCTTTTAGTCCGGTTCATAGCTCGTTCCGGTCCATCCGGACGGCAAGCGAGAGAGGCCCCTCTCTCGTTCAACAACATCTGGCCCCAGATGTTGTGGTACAAATGTGTCGTTAGCGGAGCATACGTCCGTCGCTCGGGACGCTCCGTTGTATAGGCAGTCCGCTGAGACTGCTAAGGCTTCCTCTTCTCGTCAGCGCACACGACCGCACCTTGGCTGCGTGACCGCCGATATATTACCAGCTTCGCCGATCAAGGATTCTTCGGCGACCAGGTCACACCATCCGGCAGCCAGGGATTCGAGACCGATGGACTCCGGACGTTCGCATAGGAAAAGTATGCGGGAGCCATCTGATGCGGAGCTGCCCTCGGCGAAGCAGCGATAGACTGCGCCTCCGCAGGTCTCGACGCCGGACATTCTTGTGCACATAGCACAGCTTATCGCAGCATCCCAGCAGCCGACAGAAACGGTGTCGGATCGAGAATTATCCGACAGCGCTGGGTCGGTAGCCGGGGACTCGAGGCCTGCAGACTCCGGACGTTCGCATAGGAAGTGTGCGGGAGTCAACGTACACGGAGCTTCCAGCGGCAATGCATCGTAAGACCGCTACTGCACAGGCCTCGGGAACGGACGTGCTTTCCTTAATAGCACAGTTTATCGCAGCATCCCAGCATCAACTGAATCTGTCGCATATATTTTATCCGACGATGCTGGGTCGGGACGCTCCGCGGAAGCGGGTACGGACGTCCGAAAGTTTCATCCGGTCCGACGGGATACCGAAAGGGATTCGGTGGATTTCAAGCTTTCCCTTTCGGAACAACATATGCTGCGATGCCGGATAAGAAACTGATAGCGTCGGTGGACTTAGAAATTTTTTGGTTCGGTTCAGGGACATCGTCCCTCAGTTCCGACATAGTCCAATAATGTCACACAAATTTTCGAATTATTGAACGACGCTATATATATTATTATTTTATGCTTGCTATCCAAGCATTTCTGGTTTCTTGTTCGAAGAGTTATGGAGATGTCTTTCAAAAGTGTGCCTCTGTCGTCATAGTTAATGAGGAGTTAGCGGCAATAAGTGCTCATGGAATATGTCTATCGCTTACGGAGTGACATTCGCTAGCTCACCCGGTGTAGCGTACATTCATCGAATGGTTCGGCTGCCGGGTTCGTCCGTTGCGGTCTAGGAAGGAGATTTGGGTGATGCGAGCACTTTAATTACTTTAGTACTCACCCAGTGACGGCAGATTGAGGACAGATCGGAGGAAGCCAACAACATAGGGGACCGCATGTTGTGGTTCAGATATTTTACATTCGGAGCATATGTCCGTTGCTCGGGACGCTCCGTTATATTGACAGTCCGAGAGACTGTCTTTAATGCTTCCTCATCCTCACAGCAGGGCACACGACCGCACATTGGCTACGTGACCTCGAGTATCCGATCAGTTTCGGCATTCAGTGATTCCACAGCGAATAGGTCGCGCCATCCGGTAGCCAAGGGACACGAGGCTTATACACTCCGTTCGCTCGCATATTGGAAGTATGCACGGGGTAACGATCTCGGAGCTTCCTGCGGCAATGCATCGTAAGACCGCTGCTCCTCAGGCCTCAGTGACGGACGTGCTATCCGAGTTAGCACAGTTGTTTCGCAGCATCCCAGCAATTGACGGTTTCTCGGTCGAATCAGGAATTATCCGACGGCGCTGGGTCGGTGCGGTCCGCGGTTGCATCAAGCTACGGACGACCGAACGCTTTATAGGGTCCGACAGGATGGCGAAAGGGATTCGAAAGATTTCAAGTTTTCCCTTTAGTAGTATCGGAAGATGCCTTTCATATCTTCTGGCATTTCTTCCAGTGATTATTTTTCGGACTTCATTGCTGCGATCTTGGATAAGAGACTTATAGCGTCATTGGACTCGGATTTTTCGATCGGTACAGGGACTTTGTCTCTGACTTACCGACGCAGTCCAATATTGTCATTACAACATGTGTTTTATTTTTCGACGCTATATATTTATATATATATACAAGCCTGCTACTAAGCATGATAGTTTAGTTTCTTGTCCGCGTGGCTCATTTCTGCCATTTTATCTTTTTTACATATAGTTTATTTTGGCAGAGCAGGGCATACCGAGAGTTCATATGCGTCTAGACGGTGTGATTAAAGACTGCATATATTCTTTTTCGCCGTTTATGTCTTTTCCAATTTCAATGTTGGGAACGACATTATGTATAGTAGACTTAACTTGGACGCTTTATTATACGTAATCCGCCTTACTGAGGCATTATCATTACGTCTTCAAGAAAAGATTTACGGGATATTATTCTCAATGTAATTTCTTTTGAGGGCAGTACTTTGTTCACGTATAACTCCGCCCTTCAGTGGCTGATTGGAGTTGGTTAGACGTGATGCAGCCCTAGCTACATCCACGCGTGGATAGTAGGTTAAGAACTCTCTCAGAGTCGCTTCGTTCTCGGAGGAGCTTCTCTTCGACGGCAACTTTCCGGCAATCCATGAATTGCTTGATTTATACATTCTCTTGTCTATCTAGTGTTACAAGAGATTCAGACTGGGGCAAACATTCGGTGGTTGACTCAGAGAGTGCCGCCGCAGTTGCCGGACCCGAGTGTGGCTGTTATGACGGTTGCCAGTCAAACAGATTGGGATATATACTGATCCCTACGGATTCGAAGTGCCAGGGTCTTTGGGTTCCGCAGTCTTTTAGCTATCAGTTTAACTTCCGCGGAATAATGTTTTTTAGGCTTGCTTTATGTCATTGCATGAACATTATTCAGAAACGCATGCCCAAAATTCCTGTCCTTTAATTCGACAGTAGTGGCGTATCTCCGGAACCAGGGAGGCACTCTTTCGTTTCCGTTATTCAATTTAATGGAAAGAATCCGTCTGTTGGTTATAGTACACCAAGTTCAGTTTTGATCCGTCATATTCTGGGTCGTCTGATTGTTTTATCGCACTCCCGTTCTCTTACGGGTCGCTTGTTGCTGTCAGAATGGACTCTCAACAAACAAGTATTCAATCAGATTTGCTATCTATGGGAGCGCCCAATGATGTTTTATTTATGACACAGCTTGCTAATCATTTGCAGACGTATGTGTTGGCTTGTCCAGATCTCTGAGCTAATACTGTTAACGCTCTATTGATCTATAGGACGGAATGATAGGATACGCGTATCCTCCGGCGCTGTTGTTTTAGCAGGTATTGCTAAGATAAACAACCACAATACATTTCTGTTGATAGCATCTCTATCTTCACAGAGATCATGAGTAATTTACTCTCTTGTCTACTGTGGATCTTAACGTGAAATCTTCCTCTATGTGAGGATCTTTTTTCACTGGGTAAATCGTGTCATCTTTATCACAACCAGCAAGGTCGCAACCTTCATGTATTCCGTTGTGTGGTCCATATTGCATTGTAAGCACTGTACTGGACGAGCTTTGGACGCGATTTCTTACTATAGGAGATCCTCTTCTTCGCTATTCTATGCGACTAAAGTGGAGGCTCTTCCATCGTGGTGTAGGGATCATTATGTTCATATGGTTGATCCCTCCATACTACTCATTGCTATTTTTTAGTATACTTGTTTCACAAGATCTACTGCAGCCTGTTGTTATTTAGGTTATAGGTTTATGTTACCTCATACCTATGCACTCTACGATAGTTTACAATTGAGTCTTTTGTCTCTTTATCTAAGTCAGTTAGTAACTTTTTGATAAATAGACTTAGAATCTTTAGATTAAATTCCTATACGGATTTTAACTTCAGGTTCTTATTTAGCTAAGTAATCATTTGAGCCTCTGGAAACAGTAGTTTTCAAATTCTGACCTTTTAGACAGTAATTCTGTTGATTTCTCTTTTACTGTAGAGTCAGTGAGTTTCATGCACTATCGATGGATGATTTTCACTTTCATAGTTTCGGAATCAATACTTCCGTTACTATTTAGGTTGGATTGTTGCATAAGAGTTAGGCTCCTATTATCCGGAACCTATTATTTTAAGGTCCTTCCGTCTTCGTATGGGCATAGGCCTTTACTCTTTCCGGGTACAGTTTATGTATTTATAAACAGATATCTGTTTATTACAAGGGCGTAAGCTTCTTCTGTCTTTGATGTCTAGTAGAAGGACGTTACGCTCCATTTTATTGTTAATGGATTCTATTAACTAGCGTACTGCTTATGGTATATCATTGGCTTAGCAGTTGTGCTTAAGATTTCGGCTCATGAAGTAAGAGTTCTTCTACTTCTTGGGCTTACATTAATAGTGTTGCTATTATAGATTTTTGAAGGCTGCTCATTGCGCTCAGCCATCCATTCATGAATTTTATCTCAGAAATATCGAGTCCATTTCTGGAGGCCTCTGTTGTTAGGTCTATTATCTACTGCTCAGAATGTCATTCACTTAACAGTTGCTACTATAGCTAGGTAGGCTGTCTGTTTCGGCAGTGTCTCCGTTCGGCTGCCCTCTTCGCTCTGGGCTATTTGACCCAGGGCAAGAAAAAGGGGGGGGAGGGTGTTCCCTTGGGTCACCTGTTTTTACTATGAAAACAAGGGGATACCTCCTCCGGAGTTAGTAATTCTGAGCTGTTATTGGGATGGTTGTTTAGTAAGAAGTTTAAGTTTATAAAATTCATTCAAGTCTTAGTTTTTAAAGTATAGCTTTTGAATATTGCATATGTCAACGGACATGATTATGCAATTCTCACACACTTTTAGGAGTATAAGAGTCTCTATTCTCTAGACTTACTTTATTATTGGCTTACTTTAAAAATTATTAGTATAAGGATTATTGGATATTAATAGAGTACATGGATGTATGAAGCTCAATTTTTGGAAGGTGTTGTATCTTTCTAATTTATCATAAATAAGAAAGATACATGTAAGGCCTATTACTTCTTTTCCCTACAGGGGATGACTCTATTTTATTTTATTGAGCGTATTCCATTTTGCTCTATGTCCTTGGCCCTCCAGCCTTTTTACTATTCAGCTATGTCTGGGTCATTGGTACAGTATAAAAATGTTAAAAAATTTATAGTAATTTATATATTTTTTATACTTACCAATGACCCAGACGGGGATGGCCCTCCCAGGAGTTGGGAACTCTTGCCTCCCCGCTGAGTACATAGCGCTTACCAGGCACTGGTTATTAGAATGATAAATGGCGCCAATTTCGGAACGTCCTTGACACTGCGCATGCGCAGTAGGGGCGAAGTGTGGAGGGCCTTTCAGGACATGTTTTCTTTAGTTTTAGATGCAAATTTTGGGGATTGGGGGGCAAAATTTTGTGTTTGGCCCTATATTTTAAGAGTTAGCACCAGCTATGTCTGGGTCATTGGTAAGTATAAAAAATATATAAATTACTATAAATTTTTTAACATTCCATGATTTTTGATCTGCGACAATTTTAACCAAGTTATCTCCCTTTGACTTAGATTTATTATGTCTTTCCGTCCGAACAAATTCTTGTGTACGCAACTCCTCCTACATTAATGAACCGATTTTGATGAAACCTTTCAAACATCATCTCTGCTAAGTGAACATGTGCATATTCCAAACTTTTTGATCTGCGACAATTTTAACCAGGTTATCTCTCTTGTACTTTGATTTAATATGGGTTTCTGCATGAAATTCTTGTGTGCGCAACTCCTCCTACATTTATCAATCAATTTGGACGACCTTTCAAACATCATCTCTACTAAGTGAACATGCATTCCTCTAAAAACCCAAAGCGGGGGTATTAATCACCTTCAGTGATAGTTCTAGTTATGGAAGGATTTTATTGTAACCTGTTAGTTTGACTCCATATAATGCCTAGATGATGACATCCCCTTTTGGTCGTGATTGGTCACCTGTGAAGGCTTCAGGGGCCCGAAGCCCGAAAACCTTGAGCACAGTCTACAGGTCATATTTATGAAGGGATTTCACTGTAACTTCGTAGGATCACTCCAGATGATGCCCAGATGAGAATGTCTCCTTTTGGTTGCGACCATTCAACCATGATGGCTGCCCGATCCCAAAGCCCAAAAACCTTTAGCACAGTCTACAGGTCATGTTTATGAAGGGATTTCAATGTAACTTGGTAGGTTGACTCCATATAATGTCTAGATGAGAACCGCCCCTTTTGGACACCATTAGGCAACTGTGACGGCTACAGGGGCCGGAAACCCGAAAACTTTTAGCACAGTCTACAGGTGATATTTATGAAGGGATTTCATTGTACCTTGGTAGGATGACTCCAAATAATGTCTAGATGAGAACATCCCCTTTTGGTCGCAATTATTCAGCCTTGGTGGCTGCCCGAGCCCAAAACCTTTAGCATAGTCTATAGGTCATATTTATGGAAGGATTTCATTGTAACCTGTTAGTTTGACTCCATATAATGCCTAGATGATGACATCCCCTTTTGGTCGTGATTGGTCACCTGTGACGGCTTCAGGGGCCCAAAGCCCGAAAACCTTGAGCACAGTCTTCAGGTAATATTTATGAAGGGAATTCATTGTAACTTCGTAGAATCACTCCAGATGATGCCCAGATGAGAATGTCTCCTTTTGGTTGCGATCATTCAACCATGATGGCTGCCCGATCCCAAAGCCCAAAAACCTTTAGCACAGTGTACAGGTCATGTTTATGAAGGGATTTCATTGTAACTTGGTATAATGTCTAGATGAGAATGTCCCCTTTGGACGCAATTGGGAAACTGACGGCTACAGGGGCCTGAAGCCTGAAAACTGTCAGCATAGTCTACAGGCCGTATTTATGAAGGGATTTCAATGTAACTTGATAGAATGACTCGTTTTGGAATAATTTCACTGTAACTTGGTAACTTTCATTGATATACGTTAACTGTGAGGGCCACATACATTAACTGTGAGGTCATATTAACCCACCTCTCAGCTCTTTAGTACAGTGTACACCTCATATTATTTTTATCAAAAACATAGCATACAGGGAACAGAAATGAACATATTCCCAATTATCACAATTCTTGTTTTATTTGATAATCCTTTCATAAACATTGAACATTATCATTTTCATCAAACACAACACACAAGTTAAGCTACAGTGTCATTGACACTTTCATTAGATACATTTCCAAGTTACATCCCAAGAATCTTGTCAGTTGTTTCTGGCAAGTCTTGGCTGGCCATATAGGTAGCCAAGACTTGCCTAGACACAACTGAAAAGCCACAGATTGTCAACTGTTCAAGTCTAGCAAAATGCATAAATATCTTCATTATTTATTGGTATAAGAACAATTTATTTAATAGACATTACAGAGATTGATCATTGTTTCATGCAACTGTTTGTTATAAAACACACTACATGTACTATAGGTGTAGTAATTTCTCAGTTCAATATAAAGGGAACTGTTCATATTTTTATACTGTACCAATGACCCAGACATAGCTGGTGCTAACTCTTAAAAATATAGGGCCAAACACAAATTTTGCCCCCCAATCCCCAAAATTTGCATCTAAAACCAAAGAAAACATGTCCTGAATGGCCCTCCATACTTCACCTCTACTGCGCATGCGCAGTGTCAAGGACGTCCCGAAATTGGCGCCATTAATCATTCTTTGTTTGGTCCTTCATCAGTTAACATCTGACTGATCTTTGTGCTTGTAAATCTCAGTTTAAATGATGCCAGACACATAAATATTAGTGAAATGGTGATTCTAAGGAGGATATAGAAGGAAGAGAGGAAAAATGAGTGACAGAAAATAATCAGGGCTGTAACTTAAAATTTTTTAATGAAATTATGTTAAGTTACCTATTTTCGAGGCACCAGCCTGTTGTGGTCATTCTTGTTATCAAGATTACACTGCTTATTCAGTGAGTTCTCCCTTTCCTTTAAGTCCTCTCTTGCTATTCTCCCATGCTTTTGGCATATTTTCTGTAATATTATTACTAAAATTTCTTGGGAGTTTTAGCTGGATAACAGAATGTATTCTGTTCTTTTCCCCATGTTTACGTCTTCACCTGTGGGTGGTTAGGCGTTGTGTTCTGCATCTACCATCTGATGTTCTGCAGTTTCTTCCCTGGAAGTCTCTGTTTTGCATCAGATAGTGTTTTATTGGTAACTGATTTCGGGCCAGGGTGCCTGGAGTCTTGATCTAGTGTTTTTACACTTATTGTTTACATTTCCAACAGCCCTCTGTGTGAGGGGGGATTTCTTGAAAATAATATCTTGATGTTAATTTAATCATAACTAGACACATTATTATTGTTCGTAAGTGTTGCATAAATTGTTTAAAATATTTTTAGAATTTTTGTCCACACTTAGACTTGGGATCCATTGGGGCTCAACGTTACTTTTCAGAAACTTGGGCTGTTCTGAAAAAATATTTTTTCAAAAAGTTTTTGATTCAATTATTTTTTCTATATTAATGGATCTTGTTATTATGTATTTTGATTGTCAGGGGTTGGTGCGAGTACTACGACTTTGTTTTCTTTTCACATTGAAAGGATATTGTTCAATTGTAATAAGAGGAAATCTTCCTCTGACTTTCATAATCATTGTATAATGTAGTCAGTGTACTCGCACTATCTCCTGTTCTATATGTGTTGATTACGATGACAATATGGGAAGCGTGTGTCACGGTATGTTAGTGGGGAATTGGCCATTCCGGTCCTTTCCCCGCAGGGTCACTCTACTTTATCAATCTCTATTTCAGACGGTCATGATCAGGGTGATGTATCCGTGATGTCTTCCAAAAAGTGTGCCTCCGTCGTCACAATTATGTAGAGCTAGCGGGAAAGTGCTCAGGTAATACGTCAATTGCCTAAGAGGACCCTAGTAGGTTTGACGTCCGCTAGCTCGCCCGGTGTAGCGTCCATTCATCGAATGGTTCGGCAGCCGGGTTCATCCGTTGCGGTCTAGAAAGGAGTTTTGGGTGATGCGAGCACTATAATATATCCATGTGCACACCCAGTGACGGCGGATTAGAGGGGAGAACGGAGGAAGCCTTTTAGTTCGGTTCATAGCTCGTCCAGGCCCATCCGGGCTGCGAGCGAGAGAGGCCCCTCTCTCGTACATCAACATCTGGCCCCAGATGTTGTGGTACAAAATGTCTCGAATTCGGAGCATACGTCCGCCGCTCGGGACGCTCCGTTATATAGACAGTCCGGAGAGACTGTCAATAAGGCTTCCTCATTCTCATGGCAGCGCACACGACCGCACCTTGGCTACGTGACCTCCGATATCCAGTCAACTTCGCCAATCAGAGAATCCTCGGCGACCAGGTCACGTCATCCGATAGCCAGGGACACGAGGCCTGGAGACTCCGGACGTTCGCATAAGAAAGTATGCGGGAGTCAACATACATGGAGCTTCCAGCGGCAAAGCATCGTAAGACCACTTCTGCACAGGCCTCGGTGACGGACGTGCTATTCCAAATAGCACAACTTATCGCAGCATCCCAGCAACGACAGAATCTCTGTCGCATAATATAATATCCGACGACGCTGGGTCGGGACGCTCCGCGGAAGCATCAGGTGCGGACGTCTGAAAATTTCATGCGGTCCGACGGGATGCCGAAAGGGATTCGGAGGTTTTCGAGCTTTCCCTTTCGGAACAGCATAAGCTGCTGTATATTTCATCCGACTTCATCTTCTAGAGGTTCTTTGTCGGACCAGAATGCTGCGATACCGGATAAGAAACTGATAGCGTCGGTGGACTTAGAAATTTTTGGTTCGGTTCAGGGACATCGTCCCTCAGTTCCGACACAGTCCAATAATGTCTCAGATACGTTCGATTTTTGAACGACGCTATATATATTTTTTATATGCTGCTATGTACAAGCATATCTGGTTTCTTGTTCGCAAAATTACGTCTTTCAAAAGTGTGCCTCTGTCGTCATAGTTAATGAAGAGCTAGCGGCAATTAGTGCTCATGGATTACGTCAATCCCCTAAGAGGTCCCTAGTAGGATCGACGGAGTTGACATTCGCTAGCTCACCCGGTGTAGCGTCCATTCATCGATTGGTTCGGCAGTCGGGTTCGTCCGTTGCAGTCTAGGATGGAGATTTGGGTGATGCGAGCACTATAATAGACTTTAGTACACACCCAGTGACGACGGATTAGAGGAGAGATCGGAGGAAGCCTGTTAGTCCGGTTCCTAGCTCGTCCGGTCCGTCTGGGTGGCAAGCGAGAGAGGTCCCTCTCTCGTGCAACAACATATGGGACCGGATGTTGTGGTACAGACATTTCACCTTCGGAGCGTATGTCTACCACTCGGGACGCTCCGTTATATAGACAGTCCGAGTGACTGTCGATAATGCTTCCTCATCCTCACAGCAGCGCACACGACCGCACATTGGCTACGTGACCTTGAATATCCAGCCAGCTTCGGCACTCAGTGATTCCATGGCGAACAAGTCACACCATCCGGTAGCCAAGGGACACGAGGCCTGCACACTCCGGTCGCTCGCATAATAGAAGTATGCACGGGGTAACGAACACGGAGCTTCCAGCGGCAATGCATCGTAAGACCGCTTCTCCACAGGCTGCAGTGACGGACGTGCTATCCAAAATAGCACAGCTTATCGTAGCATCCCAGCAAACGACAGATTCTCGGTCGGATCAGGAATAATCCGACAGCACTGGGTCGGTACGCTCCGCTGTTGCATCAGGTACGGACGACCGAATATTTCATAGGGTCCGACAGGATGGCGAAAGGGATTCGGATGATTTCGAGCTTTCCCTTTCGGAACAACAGAAGCTGCCATACATTTCTTCCGGCATTATCTTCCAGAGGTTGTTCCGTCGGACTACATTGCTGCGATGCTGGATAAGAGACTAATAGCGTCATTGGACACGGAGTTTTGGATCGGTTCAGGGACATTGTCCCTGAGTTGCCGACGCAGTCCAATAATGTCTTTAGAACATTCGAATTATTGAACGACGCTATATATATATAAGCTTGCTATCAACATGCTAGTATAGTTTCTTGTCCACAATGCTCTATTCTGCCTTTCGTGAATTCTAGGAAATAATTGTTTATTGGCAGAATTGGGCTTACCGAGAGTTCCTTTGCGTCTAAGACGGCGAGACTGAAGACTGCAAATTATCTTTTTCGCCGTCTATATCAATTTCCAACCACGATGTTGGAAGCGACAATGATGTATAATAGACTTAACTTAGACACTTTATCATACGTACACCACCTTACTGAGATGTTTATCATTACGTCTTCAAGAGAAAGAATTCCAGGATATGATCCTCAATGAGATTTCTTTCAGGGGCAGTAGTTTTTCCACGTATAACTCCGCCCTTCAGTGGCAACCTGGAGTTGGTTAGACGTGACGCAGCCCTAGCTACATCCACGCGCGTGGATTGTAAGGGGAAGAACTCTCTCAGAGTCGCTTCGGTCTCTGAGAAGCTTCTCTTCGACGGCAACCTTTCAGCAATCTTGAATTGCTCGATATACACGTTCTCTTGTCTATCAAGTGTAACAAGAGATTCAGACGTGGGCAAACATTCGGTGGTTGACTCAGAGAGTTCCACTGTAGTTGCCGGATCCGAGTTTTTCGATTATGACAGATGTCAGTCAAACAGGTTGGGACACAATTTTGATTCGAATTCGAAGTGCCAGGGTCTTTGGGTTCCGCAGTTTTTAGGCAAGCTGCTTACTTCCAAGGAAGAATATTATGTTGGCTTGCACTACGTCATTGGATGAATTTTATTCAGAAACGCATGTTCAATCCTGTCCGATAATACGACAGTAGTTGCGTATATCCGGAACCAGGGAGGCACTCATTCGGTTCCGTTATTGATTTTAACGGAAAGAATCCTTCTGTTTGTTATAGAACACCAAGTTCTGTTTCAGTTCGTCATATTGTCGGTCGTCGGATCGTATTAGCAGACTCCCTTTCGCGTAAGGGTCGTTTGTTGCCGTCGGAATGGACTATCAACAAACAAGTATTCAATCAGATTTGCTATCAATGGGAGCGCCCAGTGATAATTTATTTGCGACACAACTCTCCAATCAATTGTAGACGTATGTGTCACCGTGTCCGGATCCCTGAGCATATGTAGTCAATGCTCTATCGATCTAGTAAGACGCGATGATAGGATATGCGTATCCTCCAGTGCTGTTGATTCAGCAAGTATTGCTAGGATTATTCATTCACAATACAATTCTGTTGGTAGCATCTCTGTCTCCACAGAGATGGTGGATATATTTACTTAGATGTCTACTGTGGGACTTACTGCGGAAACTTCCTCCATGAGAGGATCTTTTTTTTTCGCTGGGGAAATCGTGTCAACTCTATCACAACCCACAAGGTCTCAACCTTCACGTATTCCGTTGTGCGGTCCTTCTTGCATGGCAAGCATTGTACAGGACGAGCAGTGAACGCGATTCCTAACTGTAGAAGGACCTCCTCTTCGCTACACTATGCGGCAAAAGTGGAGGGTCTTCCGTCGTTGGTGTAGGGATCTTTATGTTGATATTTTTTATCCCTCCATACCAGACATTGCAAACTTTCTAGTATACTTGTTTAACGAGATCATCTGCAGCCAGTTACTTTTAAAGGTTATAGGTCTATGTTATCTGATACCTATGCACACCATGATAGTTTACAATGGAGCCTAATGTCTTTTTATCTAAGTTAGTTTGAAACTTTTCGATAAGAGACCTAGAATCGTTAGATTATTTCCTATTCGGAATTTAGCTTGGGTTCTTATTAATTAAAGCAACCATTTGAACCCCTTGAGACAGCAGTTTTAAATTCTGGCTTTTTAAGGCAGCGATTCTCCGTCCTGCTGCCCTCTTCGCTCTGGGCTATTTGACCCAGGGCAAGAAAAAGGGGGGGGAGGGGTGGGGGGGGGGGGAGGGTGTTCCCTTGGGTCACCTGTTTTATTATGAAAACAAGGGGATACCTCCTCCGGAGTTGGTAATTCTGAGCTGTTACTGGGATGGTTTCTTAAGTGAAAGTTATGTTTTTAAATTTATTCATGTCATAGTTTTAAAGTATAGCATTTGAATATGTCATGTGTCAACGGATGTTATTATACTATCCTCGGACTCTTTGAAAAGAGTATAAAGAGTCTCAATTCTTTGGACTAACTTTATTTATTGGCTTACTTTAAAAATAATTAGTATAAGAATTATACTGCATATTAATAGAGAACATGGATGTTACGATGCTCAATTATAGAAGGTATTGTGTCTTTCTAATTTGTCATAAATAAGAAAGATACACGTGAAGCCTTGTTTCTCCTTTTCTCCTCCAGGAGATGACTCTATTTTATATAGTTGAGCTTATTGGATTTTCCTCTATGTCCTGGGCCCTCCAGCCTTTTTACTATTCAGCTATGTCTGGGTCATTGGTACAGTATAAAAATGTTAAAAAATTTATAGTAATTTATATATTTTTTGTACTTACCAATGACCCAGACGGGGATGGCCCTCCCAGGAGTTGGGAACTCATACCTCCCCGCTGAGTACATAGCGCTTACCAGGCACTGTTGGTAAGAATGATTAATGGCGCCAATTTCGGGACGTCCTTGACACTGCGCATGTGCAGTAGAGGTGAAGTATGGAGGGCCATTCAGGACATATTTTCTTTGGTTTTAGATGCAAATTTTGGGGATTGGGGGGCAAAATTTGTGTTTGGCCCTATATTTTTAAGAGTTAGCACCAGCTATGTCTGGGTCATTGGTAAGTATAAAAAATATATAAATTACTATAAATTTTTTAACTTTCTTTGTGTGTTTCTGCTCCTAAATAAATCCCCAATTGGAGCCTTTATGATGTGGATTTTCCTAATTGCATGAGCCCCGGATCCCTTCCCAAAAGAGGGCATAAGAATCCCTGATTTCCCACTTTGGCCTTATATTTTTTATGAGGAAATTGACTTCTCCCCATAGGGAAATTGACTTCTCCCCATGTTTTTTCCATGACCGATAACTGGTTTTGGTTGGAATTGCCATTACATTATGTAAAGGATTCAATTCTTTTGGTACAATTTATTGAAAATTGCTGTAAATTACTGTCCAATAATTTCTTGCAAGATCTTTGATGATGGTGAAAATGAATCTGTATGTTGCAATTCAGATGTTTGAGATATCATTTTGACTATTTCTTCTTGTTCATTGCAGTACACCTTTCTTCTAACTGGGAGTGTCTTGCTTGCAGGTGGAATCATCAATTTTTTTGCACTGATTCCAAATCCAAAAGATATAGGTATTGTACTTTTTATTGATAAAATCTCATCATGTTTCAGTACGGTAGAAACCTGTTAACCAAATAGCCACTTTTCTAGTGAAAAACATATCAATTAGGCCATCAAAAAAAGAACCTCTGTTTCTCAGGCCCGCGCACATGGTCATTTTTGGTGCGCATGCAACCTTTTTATGACACAAAAAAAAATCTTCAAAAAATTTGAGATATTGTGCTCATTTCGGTAAATCGATATCGATGCGTTCGCAAATTTTAAATTAACACACTTCAAGCTTTTTCTGCATCATACCTTAATGAAGTGGGTGGGTTCTAGCAATATTCACAACAGAAAGTGTTTTATTCTGTAAAAGGTAAATCATAATGACAGCAAGAAGGAAGGTGTCTTTCAGTCTGACAACAAACAGTCACAAAGGGGAATGGTCGATTCGCACGACGTTTGATTCGCACCAACCCTCAGAAAGTCTGCAAAGTCAGGTGCTATGTTGAATGGAACACAGTCTCCTGGCATTTATTTTTAGTAACATTTGTATTGTAAATGGCTGTCATTGGGAATTTGTGTACTGTTATTTGAAACCGTTACGAGTTTCCCAGTTAATTTAAATAAATGCATTTGAGATGCAGGATAATTGGATAACTAATAGTAACCGTTGCTTGATATAAAAGTAACAGTCATAGCTGAAAATAAATCGCATATAGGCAGGTATGTGCGGTCGAATTGGTTAATAAAAACACGCAAACATTCGTTTTGTATTTCATTTTCAGATTTAAAAAAAATATGATTTATGGATGAACTGCCCATTCAAATGGGTTGTGATAATTTTGATTATAATGGGGAAAAATTGCGATTCACGATTTTATTAGGCAGGTTGTGAAAGGATTTTTTTTTTTGGTCAAATAAATCTCTGAAAGTTGGCACTTCGAGTTCGACATTTGATTTGTCCCAGAGACGTTTCAACCCGAGACGTTTCACCCACAAGGCGTTTCGTGACTTTCGTCCTGTGTTATAATTTTCATGTTTCACTGAAAAAAACAAACATTCAAACCCCACTTCATTTACGACCCAACACCCCTGTGGTGAATAACCAATATATTTGCGAAATTTTGCATGGTCCACCAGGCGTTTGGGTGGGGGTCAAATTACCACAAACAACCTCTCGGGGAGAAAATAAAAAGAAAAAAAAAACCGCCCGCCCGCATGCTTTTTTGGAAAAAATGGCCTGAGAAACAGACAATCAACTTTGTATGGCCTTAATTGGAAATTTGCCGTTTTTCTGTATTCTGGTAATAAAGAGTACTGTAATAGAAACTGGCGAGCTGGAATTAGGACCAAGAGCTCTTTAGATTGTTTATATAAAAAGGATGTGCCAGCATTTGAGGAGCACCTAGATGGGTCATTGGGGGGGGGGGGGGGGCCTTGTTGTTCACAGTGACAATAAACACACAGAAGTTGAGGGGGGGGGGGGGGGAAACGGGAAAGGCAAGGGAAGAATATGCCAAATGTGTAACTTGGGAGTAATGGAGACCCTGGAACATTTCATTCTAGAATGCCTCAAATATTTGCCTAGTAGTGGAACAAGATTCCATGGGAAACTAATGGAAAATAGAATGAAAATATGAAGGATAAGGGGATGAGAAATGACATGAGCGAAAAAGGGTCAATTTTATAGTTGAGGAGATTGAGAAAGAGCCAGTGTGTGGAATTATTAAATGGTTTTTTGACTGAATGATTGGAAATTTGAGTGGAATTATTAAATGGTTTTTGACTGAATGATTGAAAATTTGGAGTGAGTGTGGAGAGAAATAATCTGGCTGAGGACTGGGTTGATGTAGGCCTCCTCATAAGAGGACAATCTTATAAGAGGACAATGACAAATCAGCAGAAGGCCTATGAATTGTTATTATTTTTAAGTAAGCTTTTATTCTATTGTATCTTGTTTGATAGGAGCTCTATCAAACAAGATTTTATAGATTAACTTCTGTAATGTGATGTATTGAGGCTGCATGGGAGCATGGTGGCTCATTGGTTAGAGCATTATTATTAACGGTTCAATTTGATGCATATCATCTCCACTGTGTCCTATTTACACTTACTCCCAGTTGCCCACATGGATGTATTGTGATGCAGTGTTCTAAGGTGTACTGCACATCGACAGTGCACTTGCCTTCAACCGCAACTAACTCTGCTTGCCCAAAGTACACAACACAGTTGCTGTTGGTCAGGATCGAATCATTAACCTTTTGGTTTGAAGATCAATGGTCTTGCCACTGAGCTACCACGCTCCGATCTTTGAAGTGAAAATAATTAGTCTGTATGGAAATTCCTTGCTAGAATTTATAGGAGAGTGCCTGTAGGTACTCTCCCAGAAACAGTAACAAAGCAACAATTTCTGATGACCGAAAGTTATTTAGAACTCTACCAGTTAAGTGTCACTGTATTATCACTGTGCAACCATTTATTATCAGTTCAGTATACAGCAGAAACTGTCTTGAGATACCACACTTTTTACCAGCCAAAAGTGGTCTCTCAAAAACAAGTGGCCTCTCTTAACAGGTCCATCTCAAAGTAAAACAACCAAATGGAACAAGGTCACAGCAGTCTCTCAAGACAGGTGGCCTTTCATAACAGTGGTCTCACAAAACAGGTTTTACGGAACTGAAAATATTAAAATTTATGCATAAAATAAAAGGTCAGTGGATAGGGGATCTAACTCTTTTATCTTTTGTATCTGATGTATTTATTTGTGAAATAAAACATTTCGATTGGAGTTTTAATATTTTAGGTCAGTTTATTAGGGAGCTTCACTGTTATAGAATGTTACTATTTACCTCTTGTTTTTCAGATAGTAGAGGTTTGCAACTAACCATAAGTCCTTTCTATGTCCATATTTTATCATATATGTGAAATAGCAAATAAATGATATCCACTCAGATTGTTCTATTTAACACTTTACCTAACATGAAAAGCAGACGACACTTGCAAATAAAATTCTTGAATAACTATTTTTTTAAAATTTTTTTGTCTAAAAAACATAGGTTATGACCCTTCATTGGAACGAGCTCCTGGAGCTCGTTCCAATGAGGGGTCATAACCTATGTTTTTGAGACAAAAAATTTAAAAAATAATGAAAATTAATTGGCGATTTTTGTGAATAATGCTGACCGGTTTTGGCCGTTACATTGGGTAAAGGGTTAAGACATTCATGCATAGTAGAGTCTAATAGAGTGATACAGTGGCACCATTCAATGTTTGTCTTAAGTTTTTGCTGAATTTCCCTTCTTAAAAAATCCAACAGTTTTGCCACTGACATTAAATACAGAATGATGAACTGACATTGGTCATCATATTCTGTTGAGTTGACAAGACCAGATCATTTTAGATGCCATGAGTGTTATGTTTGGTCTGACTGATCTGGTCTTGTCAATGAGGTTGAATATGGCAACTCAGATTGAGTGACTGTTGTAATAATTTGTTTATCATAAGACAGTGGATATTTAAAAACATCTGAAATGCAAACAAAAAAAAACAAATTATGGAGCATTTGTCTCAAGTGTTCACTGCAAAGGCATATAGTACAGTGGAATCCTGTTAATTGAATAGCCACTTTGCCAATGAAAATTATTCAGTTAACAGGAGTATTCAATTAACAGGGATTGTGTCACTTTCCTGTATTCTAAAGATAAACTTGGCATTTATGCTATTATATCTTGTTTGACAGAGGTCCAAGAGCTTTGTCAAACAAGATGTAACATATTAAATGCCTCTATTGGATGCACTGAGGCCAAATAGGTCTATAAACAAAGGAAAACTGGGGAGAGTTGGGGTAATTTCTTGACAGGTTGCAAGTTTTTTATTCAATTAACAGGAGTTTACTCTATAACCTATATTCAATTAACAGGTCAGATTTGTACTGGAAATTTGTACTGGAGGTATGGTAAATGGTTTTCTTTTGAAAAATTATATTCAGTTAGCAGGGTTATTCAGTTACGAGATATCCAATTAAGTGGGAGCCATAGTATATGATAGCTCCAACATATCGGGAGGAGGGGCATAAGCTTTGCATTGCTCTTGCTTTCCAATTACGTGAGCTCAGTACAGATTTTTTACAGTTCAAGGTCAGTGTCACAAGCTGTTCTTGCATTCTAAGTTTGTTTGGACCATAAAAATGATTCAATAGACATATCATTTTGTTACTTCTTCTCACAATGCTTGCTCATTGCTCAGGGGTTTGTCATGACACTGAGCCAGGGCCATACCTTGATGCTCAGAGTCACAGGCCATTCATGCATCCTAAATTTGTCTGGTCCATAAAAAATGGGTCAGAGGACAGATCTTGTATATTCTTCACACTAGGGCTGCATGGTATTTGAAACTGATTACCGGTATCGGTATTTTTAAAAATACCGCGATATACCGGTATATCGAAATACTGTTCAGATATCTGAACATAACGAATATATATGTACCATAATTGGGATTTGATCCTTCACAGTCGGAATAAATCAGCATGCCTTGATGATGCAGTTCGAATGACTCTTTACCCAACGCAGACGATATTAAAATCCATATTTTTATACTGTACCAATGACCCAGACATAGCGGGTGCTAACTCTTAAAAATCTAGGGCCAAACACAAATTTTGCCCCCCAATCCCCAAAATTTGCATCTAAAACCAAAAGAAATCATGTCCTGAAGGACCTCCATACTTTGCCCTTACTGCGCATGCGCAGTGTCAAGGACGTTCCGAAATTGGCGCCAATTATCATTCTCTGTTTGGCCCTTCATCAGTCAACATCTCACTGATCTTTGTGCTTGTAAATCTCAGTTTAAAGGATGCCAGACACGTAATTATTGGAGATATGGTGATTCTAAGGAGGATATAGAAGGAGGAGAGGAAAAAGGAGTGACAAAAAATAATCAGGGCTGTACTTAAAATTTTTTATGAAATTATGTTAAGTTGCCTATTTTCGAGGCATGGGCCTGTTGTTGTCATTCTTGCTATAAAGTTGCACTGCTTATTCAGTGTTTCCTCTCCCCTGGTCTTCTTAGTCCCCCCTTGCTATTCTCCCATGCTTTTGGCATATTTTTGAGAAAGATCATTTCTAAATTCTCTTGGGAGAATTAGCTTGGTTACAGAATGAATTCTGTTATTTTCCCCATGTTTACGTTTTCACCCATGGGTGTATAAACGTTGTGTTCTGCATCTACCATCTGATGTTCTGCAGATTCTCCTCTGGGAGTCTCTGTTTTGCATCAGATAGTGTGTAATTTTGATGACTGATTTCTGGCCAGTATTGTCAGTGCCTGGAGTCATGTTTTCTGGTGTTTTTACACTGTTTGTTTACATTGGCAACAGTCTCTTTTGAGGGGGGGGGGGGGGGGGGGGCTGTTTGCCTTTGGAGTAGTTTATCTCACTATAAGATACATTATTATTATCTGTAGTGTTGCTTAAATTATTTAATATAATTTTAAAATTTTTGACCACACTTAGCCTTGGGATCCATTGGGGCTCAACGTTACTTTTCAGAAACTTGGGCTTTGCTGAAAAAATATTTTTCAAAAATTATTTTGATTTTCAATTGTTTTTTCTATATTAATGGATCATGTTATGTATCTTTGTGTTTAGGGGTTTGTGCGAGTAATAGGACTTGTTGTTGACTTTTCACTATGAAAGGATATTGTTCAAATTGTAATAGGAAGAAATCTTCCTCTGACTTTCATGATCACTGTATTAATTGTAGTCAGTGTACTCGCACTAATCCCTGTTCAATATGTCAATATTGGGATGACAAACATTGGAAACGTGTGTCACGATATGTTGTTAGTGGAGAAAGGGCTATGCCGGCTCTTTCTCCGCAGGGTCACTCTACTCTATCAGTTTCTATTTCAGAGGAACAAGAACAGGGTGATGTTTCCATGTTATCTTCCGCAAGTGCGCTTCCGTCGTCACAAATCAATACAGAGCTAGCGGCAAAAGTGCTCATGGAGATAATACAAATGTCGTCCGCTAGCTCGCCCGGTGTAGCGTCCATTCACCGAATGGTTCGGCAGCCGGGTTCGTCCGATGCGGTCCAGGAGGAAATGTTGGGTGATGCGAGCACTATAAACATTCAACGTGCACACCCAGTGACGGCGGATAGTAGGAGGGATCGGAGGAAGCCTTCGAGTCCGGTTCCTAGCTCGTCCAGGTCCAGCCGGGCCGCGAGCGAGAGAGGCCCCTCTCTCGTACAACAACATCTGGGACCAGATGTTGTGGTACAAAATGTGTCGCAAGCGGAGCACACGTCCGTCGCTCGGGACGCTCCGTTGTATAGGCAGTCCGCTGAGACTGCTCAGGCTTCTTCCTCTCACCAGCGCACACGACCGCACCTTGGCTACGTGACCACCGATATTTTACCAGCTTCGCCGATCAGGGATTCTTCGGCGACCAGGTCACGCCATCCGGTAGCCAGGGACACGAGGCCGGTGGACTCCCGACGTTCGCATAGGAAGAGTATGCGGGAGTCATCAGATGCGGAGCTGCCCTCGGCGAAGCAGCGAAAGACTGCGCCTCCGCAGGCCTCGATGTCGGACGTGCTTGTGCAAATAGCACAACTTATCGCAGCATCCCAGCAACCGACAGAAACGGTGTCGGATCGGGAATTATCCGACGGCGCTGGGTCGGTACGCTCCGCCGAAGCATCGGGTGCGGATGACCGGGAGCATCATGAGGTCCGACCGGATATGTGAAAGGGATACGGATGACTTGGAGCTATCCCTTTCGGAACAACATAAAGCTGCCGTGGACTTCATCCAGCACTTTCTTCCTCAAGTTGTTCCGTCGGGCCAGACTGCTGCGGTACCGGACAAGAGAATTATAGCGTCATTGGACACTGATTTCTTTGAGCGGTTCAGGGACATTGCTCCCGAGTTTCCGTCTCAGTCCAATAATGTCACAAGAACATTTGAATTATTGAACGACGCTATATTCAAACTTGCTTCCAAAACAGGAAAAGCGGGTTTCTTGTCTGCCAATACTCTTAACCTGCCTTTCATTAATGCAAGGAATAAATTCGATACGGCAGGACAGGGTATCCCGAGAGTTCCTGTGCGTATGGACGACGAGGCGGAGGACTTAGAATTATCATTACCGTCGTCTGCGTCTATTGCAACCGCGGTGTTAGAGACGACTATTTCGTCTAACAGAGCCAGTTTAGATGCTTTATCTTACGCAGACCACCTTACTAAGGCGTTATCACTGCATCTTCAAGGGAAAGAATTCCAGGATATACAATCCTCTTTAAGACTTCTTTCAAGGGCAGTAGTTTATTCCGCGTGTAACTCCGCCCATTCAGTGGCAAACCTGGAGTTGGTTAGATGTGACGCAGCCCTAGCTACATCCACACTCGTGGATAGTAAGGTGAAGAACTCTCTCAGAGTCGCTTCGGTCTCCAGAGAACTTCTCTTCGACGGCAAGCTTTCTGCAATTTACGATAAAATTACTAAGAAAGCTTCGTATTCTCTGCTGTTCAAATCTGCTTCTAAGAAGTCGGACACGGCAGATAAGAGTAAGACAGGCACTTCTGGGTCTAATGTGCCCAAGAGAGGTTCCTATAGAGGTTCCGGTGCGTCCTCTTGGTCTTATTTCAAGAGACCGTCAAGGCAGCGACTCACGTGTGGGACGTCCTTCGGGCCGGGACAACCGGTCGGACGCCCCGAGGTCGACGGGACGAGGTGCGGGTCACGGAGGACGTGGTTTCTCCTACCGCAGGCCTCGCAGGTCCAGGAGGTGATGGCTTCAACCTCTATCACGTGCCGGTTGGCGGAAGGTTGTCGAGTTTTTCACAAGAGTGGGCGTCGATTACGGACGACCCTTGGGTGAGAGGGGTGATTTCGGAAGGTCTAAGATATCCTTCAAACGAAAGCCTCCATTAACTCAAAGTCCAAAATGGACTCAACTTCCGTCAAATCCGCAGAAAAGAGATGCTCTGTTATCAGAGGTGCAGTCTCTTTTAATGAAGAACGCGGTAGAGGTCGTAGAAAACCAGGAGACACCGGGATTCTACAGCCATCTGTTTCTGGTTCCGAAACCAGACGGCTCGTTCCGTCCAGTCATAGATTTGAGCTGGATAAACAAGCTGATCGTCGCTCCGAAGTTTTATATGGAGACGATTCGATCGGTCAGAGCGAGTATTCGGGTGAACGATTATGCAACAAGCATAGATCTCAAAGATGCGTACTTTCACGTCATGGTACATCCGACATTCAGAAAGTATCTACGCTTCGCAGTCCTAGGGGTGGTGTATCAATTCCGGGCGATGTGCTTCGGATTGAATCTAGCACCCTGGGCTTTCACTCGGGTAATGAACTTGGTAATGATGTATTTCTGAGCTCATTCGTCTGCGGTAACGTCGGCCTACTTGGACGACATTCTTCAGAGGTACGGCAATGAGTTAACGCTTCAGAACGATGTGCAGAATCTTCTTCTATCGCTCCGAGGTCTAGGTTTTATAATAAACGAGGAGAAGTCGGATCTGGTGCCGTCCAAGTCATTCACACATCTGGGAATGAGCTTCGAGACGCACAACAATCTCGTTCGTCTGCCGTTAACCAGAGCGAAATTAGTCAGTTGTTATGCTCGCTATTGTCTGCACGCAGACAAAGTCACAGCGAGGGAGTTCATGAGACTGATAGGTCTGTGTGGAGCCGCTGCGGATCTCATTCCGATGGGGCGGTTACGCACGCGTCCTCTCCAAATTTTCTTGACTCAGAATTGGAGTGTGAAAATTCATTCGCTCGACATAGACGTTCTTTTGTCAGATCAAGTGAAACGAGAGATTCAGACTTGGGCAAACATTCAGTGGTTAACTCAGGGAGTTCCGCTGCAGTTGCCGGATCCGAGTTTTACCATTATGACGGATGCCAGTCAAACAGGTTGGGGTGCATCATTGATCCCAACGGATTCGAGATGCCAGGGTCTTTGGGATCCGCAATTCCTGGGCAAGCACATAAACACCAAGGAAATGATGTCAATTTGGCTTGCGTTACATCATTGGATGGACATTATTCACAATGCTCATGTCCAAATCCTATCCGACAATACGACAGTAGTGGCGTATATACGGAATCAGGGAGGCTCTCATTCAATTCCGTTGTTCAATCTAACGGAAAGAATCCTTCTGTTTGCTCTAGAACATCAAGTTCTACTTTCGGTCCGTCATATACCGGGTCGTCTGAACGTACTAGCAGACTCCCTTTCACGAAAGGGTCGCTTGTTGCCGTCGGAGTGGACTCTCAACAAACAAGTATTCAATCAGATTTGCTACCAATGGGAACGGCCAATGATAGACTTATTTGCGACACATCTCAACAATCAGTTGCAGACGTATGTGTCTCCGTGTCCGGATCCAAGAGCATTTGCAGTAGATGCTCTGTCGATCCCTTGGGATGGAATGATAGGATATGCGTATCCTCCAGCGCCGTTAATTCAGCAAGTATTGCTAAAGATAAAACAATCTCAATGCAAGATTCTCTTGGTAGCATCTCTGTCTCCACAGAGACTTTGGATAAATCTACTCAGGTGTCTGTTGTGGGACCTACCGCGAAAGCTTCCTCCACGGGAGGATCTTCTTTCGCAGGGGAAATCGCGTCAACTCCATCACAACCCGCAAGGTCTCAACCTTCACGTTTTTCCGTTGTGCGGTTCTTCTTGCATGGCAAGCACTTTACAGGATGAGCAGTGGACGCGATTTCTAACTGTAGGAGGACCTCCTCTTCGCTAAACTATGCGGCTAAGTGGAAGGTTTTTCGTCGTTGGTGTAGGGATCATTTTGTTGATATTTTTGATCCCTCCATACCAGACATTGCAAACTTTCTAGTATACTTGTTTGACGAAATCAAACTGCAGCCTGTTACTATTAAGGGTTATAGGTCTATGTTATCTGATACCTATGCACATGATAGTTTACATATTGGATCTAATGTCTCTTTATCTAAGTTAGTTAGAAACTTCTCGATAAATAGACCCAGAACTCTTAGGTTAATTCCTAAGTGGAATTTAGCTTGGGTTCTTTTTAAACTGAAGGAAAAGCCATTTGAACCTCTTGGGACAGTAGATTTCAAATTCTTGTCTTATAAGACAGCTTTTCTCTTAGCTTTCTCTTCTGCTAGAAGAGTCAGTGAGCTTCATGCACTGTCGGTGGATGATTCCCACTATCGTAGTGTCGGGAACACTATCACCTTCACTACTAATGTGGGATTTTTAGCTAAGAATCAGGCTCCTAATAAATATCCGGAACCTATTGTTATTAAGGCTCTTCCGTCTTCAGACGGGCGTAGGCCTTTATTCTGTCCTGTTAGAGCGTTACGTATCTATAAACAGAGATCTCAGTTTATCAGAAAGGGACGAAAACGTTTCTTTCTGTCTCTGATGCCTAATAGAAAGGACATTTCGGTCCATTCTATTGCTAGATGGATTCAATTAACTATCCGTACTGCTTATGAAAATTTATCTTCTTCTTAGCAGTCTGTGCTTAAGATTTCGGCTCATGAAGTAAGAGCTCTTTCTACATCTTGGGCTTACGCTAATAGTATTGCTATTACAGATTTAATGAAGGCTGCTTATTGGTCTCAGCCATCCACATTCACGAATTTTTATCTCAGAAATATTGAGTCCATTTCTGGAGACCTGCATTGTTTAGGTCCGTTATCTGTTGCTCAGAATGTCGTCCACTAAACAGTTGCAACTATAGTTATGCAGGCTTTCTGTTCCGGCAGTGACTCCGTCCGGCTGCCCTCTACGCTCTGGGCTTTTTGACCCAGGGCAAGGGGAAGGGGGGGGGGGGAGGGTGTTCCCTTAGGTCACCTGCTTTATAGTGAAAAGCAAGGGAATGCCTCCTCCGAAGTCAGTATTTCTGAGTCGTTTCCGGGATGGTTTTAAAGTGTAATATTAATGTTAAAAATTCATTCATGTCATATTTTTAAAGTGTAGCTCGGTGTGAAGCATTTGTATATGTCAAGTGTCAAACGGGCGTTAATATACAATCCTCGGACACTTTTAAAGAATATAAACAGTCTCAATTCTCTGGACTAACTTTATTTATTGGCTTACTTTAAAAATAATTAGTATAAAGGGTTATACTGGATGTTAATAGAGAACATGAATGTTATTGTGCTCAATTATGAAGGGTATTGTATCTTTCTAATTTAACATAAAATAAGAAAGATACATGTAAAGCCTAATACTCCTTTTCTCCTTGAGGGGTTGATTCTATATTATATAGTTGAGCTTATTGGATTTTCCTCTATGTCCTAGGCCCTCCAGCCTTTTTACTATTCAGCTATGTCTGGGTCATTGGTACAGTATAAAAATGTTAAAAAATTTATAGTAATTTATATATTTTTTATACTTACCAATGAACCAGACGGGGATGGCCCTCCCAGGAGTTGGGAACTCATACCTCCCCGCTGAGTACATAGCGCTGACCAGGCACTGCTTGTAAGAATGATAATTGGCGCCAATTTCGGAACGTCCTTGACACTGCGCATGTGCAGTAAGGGCAAAGTATGGAGGTCATTCAGGACATGATTTCTTTTGGTTTTAGATGCACATTTTGGGGATTGGGGGGCAAAATTTGTGTTTGGCCCTAGATTTTTAAGAGTTAGCACCAGCTATGTCTGGGTCATTGGTAAGTATAAAAAATATATAAATTACTATAAATTTTTTAACTTTTTAAAATATTAGTTTATTAAACTTTTCAAAACATTTTCAACAAAACCATATCAAGTGACCCCTCATTGGAACGAGCGCATCGAGCTCGTTCCAATGAGGGGTCACATGATATGGTTTTGTTGAAATTTTTTGAAAAATAATATTTGTTCAACTGCACAACTAGTGTATTACTAGGGACAATGCAGCCAATTCGTTAGGTACAGGGATAATATCATTCTTTCAGGACTTCAGTTAAAAAACTCAAGACATCTTGACAATTAAACTGTGGGTAAATAAATAATGATGATAAACCGATATTTTTGCAATTACACCGGTATTCAATCGATATTGATTTGAATACCGGTATATATCGGTTTATCGATATACCGTGCAGTTCTGCTTCACACAATGCATGCTCGTGACTCCGGAGCGCATCCTTACTTTGATCCACTTGATCCACTTATACTTCACATAAATGCTTGCTCATGACTCAAGGGAGTGCCATGATCTTTATGCAAGGTTGTGACTCCAGGCTGAAGGACACAGATGTTCATTCATTCTAACTTTGTTTTGTTTATAAAAACAGATTCAGTTTACAGATTTTGTTCATACTTCACATACTATTTACACAGGTGTGCCATGGCCTTAGCCCAAGATTATAACTCCAAGTTCAAGGTCACAAACTGTTCATGCATTCTTATTTTATCTGGTACATCAAAATGTATTTTGTTACCTCTCACGATGCTTGCTCATGACTCAAGCATGTGACATGACCTTAACTGAAGATCATAATTTCAAGGTTACAGACCATTTGATCCTTTAACTCTGTCAGGCATAAAAAAATTATTCAGTGGACCCCAAAGCAGAAATTATTTTCAGGCATGTACACAGTCTTTTTTCACTGCATAGGCACTTGTTAGAGTTTCTCTCCATTGTACTACCAACTAACACTGTCATACATTCTTGTTTAAACTCATACTCTAGAACATCCATCAGCTCTGTCTGTAATTTCTTGTTTTTTATGTCAGGTTTACCAGAACCAGATGAAGGAAATAAACCAGTAACAACTTCCGAAGATCAGAGTATGATTTTTATTTTTATATCAGAGTACAACCATCATGGACTGGTCACTTTCCACAGCTGGACAATATTTCCACGCATGCAATAATATTAGATTCCAAACACCAATTATAGGAATAAGCATCAATTTACCTGGTGCATATTTAATTAAAATTTTGCTGATGATGATTTTTATTATCCAGTAAATGCAAGCGTGAACATCACTGCCCACACATGGATTACGTTCAGTTCACTGTGAATGTACTGTATTTGCATGTCAATATTAACACCTAGCACTCTGGTAGTATATCGAAATTTCTGTCATTGACCCCATATGCAGCATAAAAATTTAACAAATTATATCTTGTTTGACAGAGCTCAATGAGCTCTGTCAAACAAAATATAATTTATTAAATTCTCAGTTGCATTGTGAGAAACATTTGCTGCTGAAAACTGGTATTTTGACAACAGTGTGCAGGGGGTTAAACAACTCATTTTCTGGGCATGTTATTAGGTATGTCTCAATCAGATATGTTCAAACTAAAAAATTGTTTTATCAAAACACTTTATAGCCTTGGAACAACCATAACATGCAGTCATGGGGATACCACACCAGGATATAATTATGTACTCATTGGTTTCTTTTCATCATTGGCTGCCTTTTCACAGGATAAGCTTATCAAACCACTTGTACAGAGGCAAACAATATTCATTCAAAATTTAAAAAAAACACTTATAACAAGCTATTCATTGAAAATAGAATATGTTTTCATTTTTGGAATTCACTAATAAAAACATAGGTTATGACCCCTCATTGGAACGAGCTCATTGAGCTCGTTCCAACCAGAGGTCATAACCTATGTTTTTGAGACAAAAATGAAAAAAAATAGTTATTCAAGAATTTGTTTTGCAAGTGTCGTCTGCTTTTCATGTTAGGTAAAGGGTTAATAGTCAATATAGATGAGATTTACACAATGGCTGTACAGTTCATGGGTTAGTTACTCATTTAATAATGAAAAGTTTTTTTTATAACCAGAAAATGTGACTTACCCTGTGCATTCCACAGGATTAGTCACTCTTTCTGATTATAAAAAAACTGATAACTGCCATATCGCACACTACATGAAAATGTATACTTACTAAGGCTGTGCAATGCACATGGTTAGTCACATAATAGAGATGATCTAATTTATAACTAGAAAGAAAAGTGTGACTAACCCTATGCATTGTACAGAGTTATTTGGTAAGCTAACATACACAGACTAACCGTATGTATTGTGCAGGATTAGTTGATAGGCTACCATATCACATACTTCACTACATGAAAATATACGCTTACTAAGGCTGCACAAGTTGGTTACATGTTATACAGGGTGCAGGATTCAAGGAACTAATGGAAATACTTATACTATATTGTAGAAAGTTTTTTCATGTTATTTCCCCAAAATTAAAACATATTCTATATTCAATTAATAACTTATTTTATATTGAGGATTGCAACCCTCGATGGGGTGGTTATTTTCAATTAATAACTTCTTTTATTTAGAAGATTGCAACCCTCGATGGGGGTGGGGTGGAAAAGTCTCACCTGAGTGTAAGGATGTTTGCACCAGACATGAGGCGTCCCTTGTGTCTACCAAAAATATCTTGCCCCAAGCGTAAGATTTCCCCATCCTACATCCCAAACCCATTGTGATAATTCTTCTCCCACCCAAATGCCAAAGTGACATACATTTTCTGAAAAGGCGACTAAACGTTTAGTACATGCACAAGGTGTATACTAGGAAAAGGAACGGCACTTTGCATGAAAACAGCATTACTGCATTGAATCAAAGAGAAAAATGCTGAGATGTATGATGACAGTGCTCATGTCATGACATTCTGTTATGTTGGTTAGTGAGCTATATCTGTCACACCCAGGTATTTCACTCAGGAAATGAGTGTCTTGACATGTAGTTGGTGGAAGAAAAAGCCAGTTAAGACATTGTTTTATGCTTTCAAAAATAACAAATACAAAGACATTTTTTAAGAATCCTGTCTCAAATAATTTATAAATGCAATGGAAATTACTGTATATGTCCGAGTATTAGTCACTCCCATGTATAAGTCGCATATTTTCAGCCAAAATATCTCCCCTGCTACTATTACCTTTGTATAAGTCGCACTCCTGATTGTGAAAATAGCTGGTACTCAAGAACAACTGTGGCCAGTGAGTGTGTGTGGGCTTGTATAACACAAAATTATGTGAGTATCAGAACATGTGAATAGTTTTGGTTTCTTTTTATTTTTCTCTCTTCAGTCATATTTATCAGCTTGTAAATGCAATGGAAATTACCGGAAAGCTTGAACCACTGATTGTAGTCCAGTGTGAATGGCAAGGCCACAAGTCAAGTTTTTGTATGGTATATCCTTAGGGCCGTAACCATTCAAGTTTAGACTAGGAATGGACCAGGGCATTTGAAAATTCACCAACAAAATGAAACAGCCCTGTGATGTAAATTTACTAAATGCCTAATGACATTTTGAATAAGTTATTGATTGACAGATAAGTGGTTTTCCTGAGTCCTGCAGTAAGCATTGGGGAAGTTTTCCAGTCTAAAATAAATTTACCATGGCAATGGCCTAAACAGGATCCAAGAATTGGCTAGATATGACTGCCATTCCACTAGGCATACAGGTTGTGATTTAGAGGAAATTCTAGAAAACTCTCTGAGCCATTTAGGGTCAGATGTTCACTTTCCTGTTGAAGAGATGTGAAATCGCCTCTAACCAGTGCATGTTTTTAAAAACTTCCCATGGTTCAAATTTTTTTAAAATAACTAACATGCTTTCAAATCAAATCGAATTGGTGAAAAGATTCAAAACTAAATCTTGAAATGTTTACCAGGCCCTACTTCTGACTGTGATCCTCACTCTCACTTCCCCATAAGGTGGGAATAACAAACAAAAGATAATCCATAACGTTATATGCTAGAAGCCACCATCAGGGCTTTAAAAAAAACTAAGGGTACCAGAGCAAAGGACAGCATTTTCCTTGCTCATGTTTCATATTCAGTGAAAGAAAAACAGTATTCTGTTTATATAAATTTGTTTTATCACAAATTATTGAAGAGTGCCTGTGGGCACACTTCAATAATTTGTAATAAAACAAATTTTGATGAACATATTCGGGAGCACAGTTTCTCAGTGGTAGACTGTTGGACTCCTATGCTCTAGGTCCCGAGCTCCATCCCTCCATCCGTGACGACCTGCATTATGTCCTTCAGCAAGGCAGATTTTTAAACTACCAATGACCCAGACATAGCTGGTGCTAACTCTTAAAAATATAGGGCCAAACACAAATTTTGCCCCCCAATCCCCCAAATTTGCATCTAAAACCAAAGAAATCATGTCCTGAATGGCCCTCCATACTTCACCTCTACTGCGCATGCGCAGTGTCAAGGACGTCCCGAAATTGGTGCCATTAATCATTCTTTGTTTGGCCCTTCATCAGTTAACATCTGACTGATCTTTGTGCCTGTAAATCTCAGTTTAAATGATGCCAGACACATAAATATTAGTGAAATGGTGATTCTAAGGAGGATATAGAAGGAGGAGAGGTAAAATGAGTGACAGAAAATAATCAGGGCTGTAACTTAAAATTTTTTAATGAAATTATGTTAAGTTACCTATTTTCGAGGCAACTGCCTGTTGTGGTCATTCTTGTTATTAAGTTACAGTGCTTGTTCAGTGTTTTCCTCTCTCCCTTTCCTTTAAGTCCCCTCTTGCTATTCTCCCATGCTTTTGGCATATTTTCTGTAATATTATTACTAAAATTTCTTGGGAGTTTTAGCTGGATAACAGAATGAATTCTGTTCTTTTCCCCATGTTTACGTCTTCACCTATGGGTGGTTAGGCGTAGTGTTCTGCATCTACCATTTGATGTTCTGCAGTTTCTTCCCTGGAAGTCTCTGTTTTGCATCAGATAGTGTATTATTGGTAACTGATTTCGGGCCAGGGTGCCTGGAGTCTTGATCTGGTGTTTTTACACTTATTGTTTACATTTCCAACAGCCCTCTGTGTGAGGGGGGAGATTTCTTGAAAATAATATCTTGATGTTAATTTAATCATAACTAGATACATTATTATTGTTCGTAAGTGTTGCATAAATTGTTTAAAATATTTTTAGAATTTTTGTCCACACTTAGGCTTGGGATCCATTGGGGCTCAACGTTACTTTTCAGAAACTTGGGCTGTTTTGAAAAAATATTTTTTCAAAATTTAATTTGATTCAATTATTTTTCTCTGTTAATGGATCTTGTTATTATGTATTTTGATTGTCAGGGGTTGGTGCGAGTACTAGGACTTGTTTTCTTTTCACAATGAAAGGATATTGTTCAATTGCAATAAGAGGAAATCTTCCTCTGACTTTCATAATCATTGTATAATGTAGTCAGTACTCACACTAACTCCTGTTCTGTATGTGTTAATTTCGATGACAATATGGGAAGCGTGTGTCACGGTATGTTAGTGGGGAATTGGCCATTCCGGTCCTTTCCCCGCAGGGTCACTCTACTTTATCAATCTCTATTTCAGACGATCATGATCAGGGTGATGTATCCGTGATGTCTTCCAAAAGTGTGCCTCCGTCGTCACAATTCATGAAGAGCTAGCGGAAAAGTGCTCATGTAATACGTCAATTGCCTAAGAGGACCCCAGTAGGTTCGATGGCCTTTGACGTCCGCTAGCTCGCCCGGTGTAGCGTCCATTCATCGAATGGTTCGGCAACCGGGTTCTTCCGTTGCGGTCTAGAAAGGAGTTTTGGGTGATGCGAGCACTATAAAATAACCAAGTGCACACCCAGTGACGGCGGATTAGAGGGGAGAACGGAGGAAGCCTTTTAGTCCGGTTCATAGCTCATCCAGGCCCATCCAGGCTGCGAGCGAGAG
Organism: Pictodentalium vernedei; assembly: GCA_031216915.1. NCBI lineage: Eukaryota > Metazoa > Mollusca > Scaphopoda > Dentaliida > Dentaliidae > Pictodentalium > Pictodentalium vernedei. The sequence goes on from CM062296.1 coordinate 714,886,739, forward strand.
AGGCCCCTCTCTCGTACGTCAACATCTGTCCCCAGGTGTTGTGGTACAAAATGGCTCGCATTCGGAGCATATGTCCGCCGCTCGGGACGCTCCGTTATATAGACAGTCCAGAGAGACTGTCAATAAGGCTTCCTCATTCTCATGGCAGCGCACACGACCGCACCTTGGCTACGTGACCTCCGATATCCAGTCAATTTTGCCAATCAGAGAATCCTCGGCGACCAGGTCACGACATGCGATAGCCAGGGACACGAGGCCTGGGGGCTCCGGACGTTCGCATAGGAAAGTATGCGGGAGTCAACGTATACGGAGCTTCCAGCGGCTAAGCATCGTAAGACTGCTTCTGCACAGGCCTCGGTGACGGACGTGCTATCCCAAATAGCACAACTTATCGCAGCATCCCAGCAACGACAGAATCTCTGTCGCATAATGTAATATCCGACTGCGCTGGGTCAGGACGCTCCGCGGAAGCATCGGGTGCAGACGTCCGAAAATTTCATACGGTCCGACGGGATGCCGAAAGGGATTCGGAGGTTTTCGAGCTTTCCCTTTCGGAACAACATAACTGCTGTATGTGTCATCCGACTTCATCTTCTAGAGGTAGGTTCATCGTCGGACCAGAATGCTGCGATACCGGATAAGAAACTGATAGCGTCGGTGGACTTAGAAATTTTTGGTTCGGTTCAGGGACATCGTCCCTCAGTTCCGACACAGTCCAATAATGTCTCAGATACTTTCGATTTATTGAACGACGCTATATATATTTTTTATATGCTTGCTATTTACAGGCATGCCTGGTTTCTTGTTCGCAAAATTACTGAGATGTCTTTCAAAAGTGTGCCTCTGTCGTCATAGTTAATGAAGAGCTAGCGGCAATTAGTGCTCATGGATTACGTCAATTGCCTAAGAGGTCCCTAGTAGGATCGACAGAGTTGACATTCGCTAGCTCACCCGGTGTAGCATCCATTCATCGAATGGTTCGGCAGTCGGGTTCGTCCGTTGCGGTCTAGGAAGGAGATTTGGGTGATGCGAGCACTATTTAGACTTTAGTACACACCCAGTGACGACGGATTAGAGGAGAGATCGGAGGAAGCCTGTTAGTCCGGTTCCTAGCTCGTCTGGTCCGTCCGGGCGGCGAGCGAGAGAGGTCCCTCTCTCATGCAACAACCTATGGGACCGGATGTTGTGGTACCGACATTTCACATTCGGAACGTACGTCCGCCGCTCGGGACGCTCCGTTATATAGACAGTCCGAGTGACTGTCGATAATGCTTCCTCATCCTCACAGCAGCGCACACGACCGCACATTGGCTACGTGACCTCGAATATCCGGCCAGCTTCGTCATTCAGTGATTCCATGGCAAACAGGTCACGCCATCCGGTAGCCAAGGGACACGAGGCCTGCATACTCCAGTCGCTCGCATAATAGAAGTATGCATGGGGTAACGAACACGGAGCTTCCAGCGGCAATGCATCGTAAGACCGCTTCTCCACAGGCCTCAGTGACGGACATGCTATCCAAAATAGCACAGCTTATCATAGCATCCCAGCAAACGACAGATTCTTGGTCGGATCAGGAATAATCCGACGGTGCTGGGTCGGTGCGCTCCGCTGTTGCATCAGGTACGGACGACCGAACACTTCATAGGGTCCGACAGGATGGCGAAAGGGATTTGGACGATTTCGAGCTTTCCCTTTCGGAACAACAGAAGCTGCCATACATTTCTTCCGGCATTATCTTCCAGAGGTTGTTCCGTCGGACTACATTGCTGCGATGCTGGATAAGAGACTAATAGCGTCATTGGACACGGAGTTTTGGATCGGTTCAGGGACATTGTCCCTGAGTTGCCGACGCAGTCCAATAATGTCTTTAGAACATTTGAATTATTGAACGACGCTATATATAAGCTTGCTATCAACATGCTAGTCTAGTTTCTTGTCCGCAATGCTCTATTCTGCCTTTCGTAAAATTCTAGGAAATAATTTTTTATTGGCAGAACTGGGCTTACCGAGAGTTCCTTTGCATCTAAGACGGCGAGGCTGAAGACTGGGAATTATCTTTTTCGCCATCTATGTCAATTCCAACCGCGATGTTGGAAGCGACAATGATGTATAATAGACTTAACTTAGACGCTTTATCATATGTACACCATCTTACTGAGACGTTATCATTACGTCTTCAAGAGAAAGAATTCCAGGATATGATCCTCAATGAGATTTCTTTCAGGGGCAGTAGTTTTTCCACGTATAACTCCGCCCTTCAGTGGCAACCTGGAGTTGGTTAGACGTGACGCAGCCCTAGCTACAACCAGGTGCGTGGATAGTAAGGTGAAGAACTCTCTCAGAGTCGCTTCGGTCTCGGAGAAGCTTCTCTTCGACGGCAACCTTTCAGCAATCTTGAATTGCTCGATATACACGTTCTCTTGTCTATCAAGTGTAACAAGAGATTCAGACGTGGGCAAACATTCGGTGGTTGACTCAGAGAGTTCCACTGTAGTTGCCGGATCCGAGTTTTTCGATTATGACGGATGACAGTCAAACAGGTTGGGACACAATTTTGATCCCAACGGATTCGAAGTGCCAGGGTCTTTGGGTTCTGCAGTTTTTAGGCAAGCTCTTAACTTCCAAGGAAGAATATTATGTTGGCTTGCACTACGTCATTGGATGAATTTTATTCAGAAAAGCATGTTCAATCCTGTCCGATAATACGACAGTAGTTGCGTATATCCGGAACCAGGGAGGCACTCATTCGGTTCCGTTATTGATTTTAACGGAAAGAATCCTTCTGTTTGTTATAGAACACCAAGTTCTGTTTCGGTTCGTCATATTCTCGGTCGTCGGATCGTATTAGCAGACTCCCTTTCACGTAAGGGTCATTTGTTGCCATCGGAATGGACTCTCAACAAACAGGTATTCAATCAGATTTGCTATCAATGGGAGCGCCCAGTGATAAAATTATTTGCGACACAACTCTCCAATCATTTGTAGACGTATGTGTCACCGTGTCCGGATCCCCGAGCATATGTAGTTAACGCTCTATCGATCAAGTAGGACGCGATGATAGGATATGCGTATCCTCCAGCGCTGTTGATTCAGCAAGTATTGCTAGGATTATTCATTCACAATACAATTCTGTTGGTAGCATCTCTGTCTCCACAGAGACGGTGGATAAATTTACTTAGATGTCTGCTGTGGGACTTACCGTGGAAACTTCCTGCACGAGAGGATCTTTTTTCGCTGGGGAAATCGTGTCAACTTTATTACAACCCGCAAGGTCTCAACCTTCACGTATTCCATTGTGCGGTCCTTCTTGCATGGCAAGCATTGTACAGGACGAGTAGTGGACGTGATTCCTAACTGTAGAAGGACCTCCTCTTTGCTATACTATGCGGCTAAAGTGGAGGGTCTTCCGTCGTTGGTGTAGGGATCTTTATGTTGATATTTTTGATCCCTCCATACCAGACATTGCAAACTTTCTAGTATACTTGTTTAACGAGATCATCTGCAGCCAGTTACTTTTTAAGGTTATAGGTCTATGTTATCTGATACCTATGCACACCATGATAGTTTACAATTGAGCCTAATGTCTCTTTATCTAAGTTAGTTTGAAACTTTTCGATAAGAGACCTAGAATCGTTAGATTAATTCCTATTCGGAATTTAGCTTGGGTTCTTATTAACTAAAGCAACCATTTGAACCCCTTGAGACAGTAGTTTCAAATTCTGGCCTTATAAGGCAGCCATTCTCTTAGTCTTCTCTTCTGCTGAAGAGTCAGTGAGCTTCATGCACTATCGGTGGACGATTCTCACTTTCGTAGTATCGGAAACTCTATTACCTTTACTACTAATGTTGTATTTTTGGATTAAGAATCAGGCTCCTAATAATATCCAGAACCTATTGTTTTTAAGGTCCTTCCGTCTTCGAGCGGGCATAGGCCTTTACTCTGTCCGGATAGACCTTTATGTATTTATTAACAGATCTCAGTTTATCAGTAGGACGTAAAGCTTCTTCTGGCTCTGATGCCTAATAGAAAGGTCATTACGGTCCATTCTATTACTTAATGCATTCAGTTAACTATCGGTACTGCTTAGGATAATCTATCCTTAACTCAGCAGTCTGTGCTTAAGATTTCGGCTCATGAAGTAAGAGTTCTTCTACATCTTGGGCTGACGTATAGTATTGCTATTGTAGATTAAAGTAGGCTGCATATTGGTCTCAGCCATCCACATTCACGAATTTTTATCTCAGAAATATCGAATCCATTTCTGGAGACCTGCATTATTTAGGTCCATTATCAGCTGCTCAGAATGTCGATCACTTAACGATTGCAACTATAGCTATGTAGGCTTTATGTTCCAGCAGTGACTCCGTCCTGCTGCCCTCTTCGCTCTGGGATATTTGACCCAGGGCAAGAAAAAGGGGGGGGGGGGGAGGGTGTTCCCTTGGGTCACCTGTTTTATTATGAAAACAAGGGGATACCTCCTCCGGAGTCAGTAATTCTGAGCTGTTACTGGGATGGTTTCTTAAGTGAAAGTTATGTTTTAAAATTCATTCATGTCATAGTTTTAAAGTATAGCATTTGAATATGTCACGTGTCAAACGGGTGTTATTATACTATCCTCGGACACTTTTAAAAGAGCATAAAGAGTCTCAATTCTTTGGACTAACTTTATTTATTGGCTTACTTTGAAAATAATTAGTATAAGAATTATACTGGATATTAATAGAGAACATGGATGTTATGATGCTCAATTATAGAAGGTGTTGTGTCTTTCTAATTTATCATAAATAAGAAAGATACACGTGAAGCCTATTTCTCCTTTTCTCCTCCAGGAGATGACTCTATTTTATATAGTTGAGCTTATTGGATTTTCCTCTATGTCCTGGGCCCTCCAGCCTTTTTACTATTCAGCTATGTCTGGGTCATTGGTACAGTATAAAAATCTTAAAAAATTTATAGTAATTTATATATTTTTTATACTTACCAATGACCCAGAGGGGGATGGCCCTCCCAGGAGTTGGGGACTCATACCTCCCCGCTGAGGACATAGCGCTTACCAGGAACTGATGGTAAGAATGATTAATGGCGCCAATTTCGGGATGTCCTTGACACTGCGCATGCGCAGTAGAGGTGAAGTATGGAGGACCATTCAGGACATGATTTCTTTGGTTTCAGATGCAAATTTTGGGGATTGGGGGGCAAAATTTGTGTTTGGCCCTATATTTTTAAGAGTTAGCACCAGCTATGTCTGGGTCATTGGTAAGTATAAAAAATATATAAATTACTATAAATTTTTTAAGTTTATCCCTGTTGCCTACATAGGGGCTCGATGACATCACGAAATAAGGCATACTGCACGTCGATGGTGCACATGTTTTCAACCGCTGTAATCGTGGAGCTTGAACAGAGTTAGAATGTTGAGGAGCAGACAGTTGCTCGTCGATGCCCGGTGGTTCTCTCTGGCTACTTTGGCTTTCTCCACCCGTAAAACTGTCATGTTCACGATTAGCCATTGTAAATAAGTATGTGACCTTAAACACCTATAAATAAATAAATAAATAAATAAATAAATAAATAAATAAAGATGAACATAATCAGAGCACCAAAAATAATGTAGCCCACAACGAGTTAAAACTGTTGATTTGAATTTGGTAAATCACATGATTTAATTCATAACCTACTATGTATTATTGAATTGAAAATATTTTTCATGAATTTACGTTTAATGGAAAAGTAAACTATTCAATTTAAAAGACAGGAAGGTGATTAAATTTACAGAGGGCAATTTTACTAAAAGTACCCATATTGTACTTGTGTTAGTCACACAGGATTTAATGCCCTGGACAGTAATATCTGCCACCAATATGCCAAGGAGTTGCCCCCTTGACTTGATATGTGGACGACACTTTCAAAACATTCTTGAATAACTACAAAAATTTCATTTTTTGCCTCCAAAACATAGCACAGGACCCCTCCTTTGGAATCAAGTGAAACAAGTGAGCAAGAAAATTAAAAAAATATTTTTACATCTTTTTCTGTTCTTTTCACTCTAAAGATCCTGACAGTCTAGAATACTAGTCTCAAAAGATCCTTGACAATCCTATATTTTAAACCCAAATGTTCTTGAAAGTCCTTGGAATTAGTTACTGCAAATATGGGAATACCCCACTAAAAAGATTTGATAAGAGTTGAACATATCTTTGATGTTTATATTAGAGATGAGACGATTAATCGGTGTAACATCGGCACTTGGCCGATAAGCACCCATCGGTTCACCATCAGCACTCATAGTTCAACATCGGCCCTCGCCGATTGTCTGAAATTCAGTGAAAGTGCTATGGATGATCTGTAATGAACTTTCTTCCCCTTCATGGGACAAACAGTGGCAAATGATCGGTATGTCACTCGTCTGTTACTGATATCAGGTAATTGATGGTTCGTGAAAGAAAAGGCAGAATATTATATTAAAAAATAGAGATTTTGCTTGTGTAACTGTGTACCAGGTTGTTTTTTATCCATCATGATTCATGTGAATACGGAAGCTCTTCACTGCCCAAACTGGACTACATTCTGCAAAATGTCGCAATATTTCTTTCAACCATGCTCATTGTCTCATTAAATATATAATGGCATTCTTTATTCCCATATTGGACAGATAATTCCTCCATATTAGTAATCTGTGTTAATTGTGAGAGGTTGGGTGCAATAAGTTTAATATCGAGCGATTCAGGGTGGGATTTATCAAAACGAAGCCAAGTGGTGCTGAATTTTTCTCATTGTTGAATTGTGTGAAGCACGTGATAAAAATAGATACCACAGGGGGCAGTGTGCAGCCAACATTGACGTGTTCTGAATCTGTTCGTTTAGAAGTAAGGGGAGGTAACAATTCTTGTGATATCTCACAACAGAATTTTTTTCAGTTTTCAACAAACTTTCAGTTATATTTTTTTTTACACAAAATGGATAAATTTGGTATGAACCATAACAATAGTATATATAATAGGTCAGCTGAAGTTAATTATTCTTCAGAGGTCATGTTTTTATTTAATTTATATTTCGAGTTTATATAATTTTTATTTCACATAACCGCGACAGTATGAGAATATATTTGGCACACAATGCAATGAATGCATTTGATAAAACAGGTGGGCATGTTTTATAAATAAACAAACTATGTTTAAACTGACCACCCTGGGGCCGGGTTGATTCACTCTCAGCACAGCACAAATTGTAACAAAGTTATGATGTCACTTGTACCGGTGAATCAACCAGGACAGCTCAGTTGTAAGCGAAAGTAAACAAAAAATGATGGTGTCGCAAAGGCGGAAGAGAGTTGTTGGAATTGAAACATTGTCTGTCTGTCAGACATTTTGTCGAATGACGTCACGGCACAAATCTTGCACCATCTCGCGAGAAGGTGTAAATTTGTGCCGGTTGGCACAGTCCCATCACATGTTCTGTTCGTGGTTGATTGTGGGGAATCCCTGTTCCGTCACAGTTTGTGCTGTGCTGAGAGTGAATCAACTGGGCCCCTGGTGAACATAATGTGTCCCCATTGTTGTGAACAATGTGGCTTTCCCTTGTTTTCAAAACAGACTTTCATGTAGCATGGATCAAACTGGATATTACAACTTGGGGGTATTAATTCATATTTATTTTTGAGCAGCTATTTCTGCAGGGATCACATCAGGTAATTTCTCAACTCATTTTCTAAAGTAATAAAAAGGAACAATTTGCGTCACTGAAGTCTGAACACGCTGTCATTAATAATTTATGAACTGGGAATTTCCCATTCTTCTTCAACATAAAGTTGATAAACATGAGGGCTGAGAATAATAAATAACACAAAAGCATGTAGTTTGGGAATTTATTTTTTTAGCTGAAAATGTGAAAAGATTAAATTGAGAAAAAAAACAACTCCATAACACTTTCAGATTCACATAATTTTATTTTGATTGAACAATTGAAATTTTCGTGCACATTTTCGTGATGACCGGTACCGGTACTGGCGGTAGTCAAAAATATGGGGGTAGGCTTATTTTGGGGTGATACGCCAAAAAATATGTTTTCTAAAAACTTGGGGGTGTGCTTACCCACGAGAGTGGGTTTACTGACGGGATGGTACGGTAAATTAAATTCTGATTACTCAATTTACTATAAATCAGCCAGCTTCTGCAGTAAGCTTGAATAATAAAGAAACCATCTAACATCGGCCTTCGGTATCGGCCGATTGTTGTCTAAAATAATCAGCATTCATCTTATGGGGCATTTTACTAATCGGCTCATCTCTAGTTTATATATAAAATTCTATGTGATAACTTCAGAAAGTGAAGAAGTTCATGGTCTGTTTTCAGTGTTGGCTGCCAATTCAACACTAAAAAAATGATTTAGCACTAAAAATCTCCAATTGGCCAAACTTTTGGCACCAAACGAATTTTTACATGTATACATAATGATAAACAACAGCACTAATGAATGGCACAATTGAAAGAAACAAAGAATAATTTTAGTATACTTGCCCTAAAATTAAGCTGACAATTAAGGCACAGACAGTAATCGATTTTTACAAAAACACACTCCTGCCCAGTGTTTCAATGTAATTAGACTGTCTGGTCACTTAACGTTCTGGTCATACTCTGCCAGCACTATAAACAAAAAATTCCATTCCAATTTTTTCTTATTTTTTCAATTTTTGCCTAGCATACGACCCCACATTGGAACAAGCTCATTGAGCTTGTTCCCATGAGGGGTCATAAGCTATGCTTTGCAGGGGAAAAAATGAAAATGTTTTAGTTATTCAGGAAATATTTTCCAAGTACCATCTACTATTTGTGTTTGATAAAGGACTATGCCATGTCTCTTGTTTTTGTTTGGGTACAAAAATATACATGCGGGCTATAAATCTAGCACCAAATTGTTTTTAACCAGCATGAATACTGTCTGTTTTACTGGTATTATAGGACCCATTTACCAGTGCTGAGAGTGCAAGTCCTCTAAAGTGAGGAGCATTGATAAAAACGATTTTCTAAACTTGATTTTATGTTTTGTTGCAGTCATATAGCCATTGCTGTTGAAAGTGACCTTAAACACAATGACCATGCAAATATTTTATTTAAAATATATTTCAGAACCTTTGCTTGGTGTTCAGGGTAATGATGATGTAACAGTCAGTAGCAGTGCTATACATGTAGTAAAAAGACCGAAGGCAATAGGTTTTGTTCAAGCATTACTTCTACCTGGTGTTATTTTAGTAAGTCATTTTCAATATCATGTATTGCTATTGTTACATATTGAGCTGGGAGGTTTTGATTTTCGGCTTCGGTTTCAGTTGGGTTTCAGGAAAAAACCTCAGTTTTTGTTTTTAGTTTTCTATGTGTTAGAACAGATTACTAATAACACTTCAGGCTCCTAAACTTGGACAAAATCTGCAATAGTTTGTACGACACCACTCACCATGAAAGCCCTGTCTGTATTGGGCTCATAAATAATGATAATTCTTAGGGTTTGTAGAGGATCAGCTACTAACCCTATTCAGTCAGAAAAAAACCTATAAATTGGAATAACAAGTGAATTATGTTCATCTAATCTATTTTGTAATCTCATTGTCACATTTCTCCCTTATTGACTCGTCCAATGGATGAGTCAGTAGGGGAGTATGTGACAATCAGAAAATGATGTATTCACCCCTTTGCTGGATAGACTAGGTGACGAGAGTCCACGGTGGTCACTATGCCAGCAAGCCTGAATATAAGCAACCTGTCATTTGCAAAATGGGGTCCCCAGAGGGTGAATTTGCTCATCCATTCCCATGCAGTGTGCCAATTTATCCTCTGTGTTTTGGCTTGAGACCTTGATTCAGACTGAGGTTCACAGAGGTTAAATTTTGTGATACTGCAGTTAGAACTAGAAGTTCTGTCATGAACTGTGCGCTTATCGAGGCTTAATTGCGCGAAAGAATTGCACGCAATTGCCATATTGAATGGCATCCAAAGCACGGCAGGTTCTCCTGGTTACTCATAGCAAACACAGGTAATGTTTCTGCCGATGGACCTCCGGGTTACCCGGGGGTCCATTGGCTGAAACATTGCTTGTGCACAGGCCATATGTACAGAATTTGATGGCCTTACTGTGGTCATAACGCGTAGATTAACGTGCAGATAGACGTGCTATTTGAGTGCATTTGATGACAGGACTTCTAGTTTTAACTGTACCCTGCTGTGCAGGGTAGCATCACCAAATTTACCTGCTGGGGACCTCAAGTTGCAGATGATGGTCTGCTTATATTTTTATACTGTACCAATGACCCAGACATAGCTGGTGCTAACTCTTAAAATATAGGGCCAAACACAAATTTTGCCCCCCAATCCCCAAAATTTGCATCTAAAACTAAAGAAAACATGTCCTGAAAGGCCCTCCACACTTCGCCCCTACTGCGCATGCGCAGTGTCAAGGACGTTCCGAAATTGGCGCCATTTATCATTCTAAGTTTGGCCCTTCATCAGTTAACATCTGACTGATCTTTGTGCTTTTAAATCTCAGTTTAAATGATGCCAGACACATAAATATTAGTGAAATGGTGATTCTAAGGAGGATAGAAAAGGAGGAGAGGAAAAGAATGTGTGACAGAATATTATCAGGGCTGTAACTTAAAATTTTTTAATGAAATTATGTTAAGTTACCTATTTTCAAGGCAGCAGCCATTTTGTTGTCATTCTGATTATTTAGTTACACTGTTTTTTCAAGTGTTTTTCCTCTCTCCCTGTCCTTTAAGTTCCCCCTTGCTATTCTCCCATGCTTTGGCATAGTTTCTGTAATTATTATTACTAAAATTTCTTGGGAGTTTTAGCTGAATAACAGAATGAATTCTGTTCTTTCCCCATGTTTACGTCTTCACCTACGGGTGGTTAGGCATTGTGTTCTGCATCTACCATCTGATGTTCTGCAGTTTCTTCCCTGGAAGTCTCTGTTTTGCATCAGATGGTGTATTTTTGGTAACTGATTTCGGGCCTGGGTGCCTGGAGTCTTATTTTAGTGTTTTTACACTCATTGTTTACATTTACAACAGCCCTCTGTGTGAGGGGGGGATTTCTAAATAATAATATCTTTATGTTATTTTAATCATAACTAGATACATTATTATTGTTCGTAAGTGTTGAATAAATTGTTTAAAATATTTTTAAAATTTTTGTCCACACTTAGGCTTGGGATCCATTGGGGCTCAACGTTACTTTTCAGAAACTTGGGCTGTTCTGAAAAAATATTTTTTCAAAATATTTTGATTTCAATTATTTTTTCTATATTAATGGATCATATTATTATTATGTATTTTGATTGCCAGGGGTTAGTGCGAGTACCAGGACTTGTTTTCTTTTCACATTGAAAGGATATTGATCAATTGTTTTAAGAGGAAGTCTTCCTCTGACCTTATTATCATTCTATATGTGGTCAGTGTACTCGCATTAACTCCTGTTCTGCATCGTATGATTTCGATGACAATATGGGAAGCGTGTGTCACGGTATGTTGTTGGGGATTTGGACACTCCGGTCCTTTCCCCGCAGGGTCACTCTACTTTATCAATTTCTATTTTCAGACGATCAAGATTAGGGTGATGTATCTGTGATGTCTTCCAACAGTGTGCCTCCGTCGTCACAATTAATGAAGGGCTAGCGGAAAAGTGCTCATGTAATACGCCAATTGCCTAAGAGGACCCTAGTAGGTTCGACGGCCTTTGACGTCCGCTAGCTCGCCCGGTGTAGCGTCCATTCACCGAATGGTTCGGCAGCCGGGTTCGTCCGTTGCGGTCTAGAAGGAATTTTGAGGTGATGCGAGCACTATAAAATTAACTTAATGCACACCCAGTGACGGCGGATCGGAGGGAGAACGGAGGAAGCCTTTTAGTCCGGTTCATAGCTCGTTCCGGTCCATCCGGACGGCAAGCGAAAGAGGCCCCTCTCTCGTTCAACAACATCTGGCCCCAGATGTTGTGGTACAAATGTGTCGTTAGCGGAGCATACGTCCGTCGCTCGGGACGCTCCGTTGTATAGGCAGTCCGCTGAGACTGCTAAGGCTTCCTCTTCTCGTCAGCGCACACGACCGCACCTTGGCTGCGTGACCGCCGATATATTACCAGCTTCGCCGATCAAGGATTCTTCGGCGACCAGGTCACACCATCCGGCAGCCAGGGATTCGAGACCGATGGACTCCGGACGTTCGCATAGGAAAAGTATGCGGGAGCCATCTGATGCGGAGCTGCCCTCGGCGAAGCAGCGATAGACTGCGCCTCCGCAGGTCTCGACGCCGGACATTCTTGTGCACATAGCACAGCTTATCGCAGCATCCCAGCAGCCGACAGAAACGGTGTCGGATCGAGAATTATCCGACAGCGCTGGGTCGGTAGCCGGGGACTCGAGGCCTGCAGACTCCGGACGTTCGCATAGGAAGTGTGCGGGAGTCAACGTACACGGAGCTTCCAGCGGCAATGCATCGTAAGTCCGCTACTGCGCAGGCCTCGGGAACGGACGTGCTTTCCTTAATAGCACAGTTTATCGCAGCATCCCAGCATCAACTGAATCTGTCGCATATATTTTATCCGACGATGCTGGGTCGGGACGCTCCGCGGAAGCGGGTACGAACGTCCGAAAGTTTCATCCGGTCCGACGGGATACCGAAAGGGATTCGGTGGATTTCAAGCTTTCCCTTTCGGATCAACATATGCTGCGATGCCGGATAAGAAACTGATAGCGTCGGTGGACTTAGTAATTTTTTGGTTCGGTTCAGGGACATCGTCCCTCAGTTCCGACATAGTCCAATAATGTCACACAAACTTTCGAATTATTGAACGACGCTATATATATTATTATTTTATGCTTGCTATCCAAGCATTTCTGGTTTCTTGTTCGAAGAGTTATGGAGATGTCTTTCAAAAGTGTGCCTCTGTCGTCATAGTTAATGAGGAGTTAGCGGCAATAAGTGCTCATGGAATATGTCTATCGCTTACGGAGCGACATTCGCTAGCTCACCCGGTGTAGCGTACATTCATCGAATGGTTCGGCTGCCGGGTTCGTCCGTTGCGGTCTAGGAAGGAGATTTGGGTGATGCGAGCACTTTAATTACTTTAGTACTCACCCAGTGACGGCAGATTGAGGACAGATCGGAGGAAGCCAACAACATAGGGGACCGCATGTTGTGGTTCAGATATTTTACATTCGGAGCATATGTCCGTTGCTCGGGACGCTCCGTTATATTGACAGTCCGAGAGACTGTCTTTAATGCTTCCTCATCCTCACAGCAGGGCACACGACCGCACATTGGCTACGTGACCTCGAGTATCCGATCAGTTTCGGCATTTAGTGATTCCACAGCGAATAGGTCGCGCCATCCGGTAGCCAAGGGACACGAGGCCTATACACTCCGTTCGCTCGCATATTGGAAGTATGCACGGGGTAACGATCTCGGAGCTTCCTGCGGCAATGCATCGTAAGACCGCTGCTCCTCAGGCCTCAGTGACGGACGTGCTATCCGAGTTAGCACAGTTGTTTCGCAGCATCCCAGCAATTGACGGTTTCTCGGTCGAATTAGGAATTATCCGACGGCGCTGGGTCGGTGCGGTCCGAGGTTGCATCAAGCTACGGACGACCGAACGCTTTATAGGGTCCGACAGGATGGCGAAAGGGATTCGAAAGATTTCGAGTTTTCCCTTTAGTAGTATCGGAAGATGCCTTTCATATCTTCTGGCATTTCTTCCAGTGATTATTTTTCGGACTTCATTGCTGCGATCTTGGATAAGAGACTTATAGCGTCATTGGACTCGGATTTTTCGATCGGTACAGGGACTTTGTCCCTGACTTACCGACGCAGTCCAATATTGTCATTACAACATGTGTTTTATTTTTCGACGCTATATATTTATATATATATACAAGCCTGCTACTAAGCATGATAGTTTAGTTTCTTGTCCGCGTGGCTCATTTCTGCCATTTTATCTTTTTTACATTTAGTTTATTTTGGCAGAGCAGGGCATACCGAGAGTTCATATGCGTCTAGACGGTGTGATTAAAGACTGCATATATTCTTTTTCGCCGTTTATGTCTTTTCCAATTTCAATGTTGGGAACGACATTATGTATAGTAGACTTAACTTAGACGCTTTATTATACGTAATCCGCCTTACTGAGGCGTTATCATTACGTCTTCAAGAAAAGATTTACGGGATATTATTCTCAATGTAATTTCTTTTGAGGGCAGTAGTTTGTTCACGTATAACTCCGCCCTTCAGTGGCTGACTGGAGTTGGTTAGACGTGATGCAGCCCTAGCTACATCCACGCGTGGATAGTAGGTTAAGAACTCTCTCAGAGTCGCTTCGTTCTCGGAGGAGCTTCTCTTCGACGGCAACTTTCCGGCAATCCATGAATTGCTTGATTTATACATTCTCTTGTCTATCTAGTGTTACAAGAGATTCAGACTGGGGCAAACATTCGGTGGTTGACTCAGTGAGTGCCGCCGCAGTTGCCGGACCCGAGTGTGGCTGTTATGACGGTTGCCAGTCAAACAGATTGGGATATATACTGATCCCTACGGATTCGAAGTGCCAGGGTCTTTGGGTTCCGCAGTCTTTTAGCTATCAGTTTAACTTCCGCGGAATAATGTTTTTTAGGCTTGCTTTATGTCATTGCATGAACATTATTCAGAAACGCATGCCCAAATTCCTGTCCTTTAATTCGACAGTAGTGGCGTATCTCCGGAACCAGGGAGGCACTCTTTCGTTTCCGTTATTCAATTTAATGGAAAGAATCCGTCTGTTGGTTATAGTACACCAAGTTCAGTTTTGATCCGTCATATTCTGGGTCGTCTGATTGTTTTATCGCACTCCCGTTCTCTTACGGGTCGCTTGTTGCTGTCAGAATGGACTCTCAACAAACAAGTATTCAATCAGATTTGCTATCTATGGGAGCGCCCAATGATGTTTTATTTATGACACAGCTTGCTAATCATTTTGCAGACGTATGTGTTGGCTTGTCCAGATCTCTGAGCTAATACTGTTAACGCTCTATTGATCTATAGGACGGAATGATAGGATACGCGTATCCTCCGGCGCTGTTGTTTTAGCACGTATTGCTAAGATAAACAACCACAATACATTTCTGTTGATAGCATCTCTATCTTCACAGAGATCATGAGTAATTTACTCTCTTGTCTACTGTGGATCTTAACGTGAAATCTTCCTCTATGTGAGGATCTTTTTTCACTGGGTAAATCGTGTCATCTTTATCACAACCAGCAAGGTCGCAACCTTCATGTATTCCGTTGTGTGGTCCGTATTGCATTGTAAGCACTGTACTGGACGAGCTTTGGACGCGATTTCTTACTATAGGAGATCCTCTTCTTCGCTTTTCTATGCGACTAAAGTGGAGGCTCTTCCGTCGTGGTGTAGGGATCATTATGTTCATATGGTTGATCCCTCCATACTACTCATTGCTATTTTTTAGTATACTTGTTTCACAAGATCTACTGCAGCCTGTTGTTATTTAGGTTATAGGTTTATGTTATCTCATACCTATGCACTCTACGATAGTTTACAATTGAGTCTTTTGTCTCTTTATCTAAGTCAGTTAGTAACTTTTTGATAAATAGACTTAGAATCTTTGGATTAAATTCCTATACGGATTTTAACTTCAGGTTCTTATTTAGCTAAGTAATCATTTGAACCTCTGGAAACAGTAGTTTTCAAATTCTGACCTTTTAGACAGTAATTCTGTTGATTTCTCTTTTACTGTAGAGTCAGTGAGTTTCATGCACTATCGATGGATTATTTTCACTTTCATAGTTTCGGAATCAATACTTCCGTTACTATTTAGGTTGGATTGTTGCATAAGAGTTAGGCTCCTATTATCCGGAACCTATTATTTTAAGGCCCTTCCGTCTTCGTATGGGCATAGGCCTTTACTCTTTCCGGGTACAGTTTTTGTATTTATAAACAGATATCTGTTTATTACAAGGGCGTAAGCTTCTTCTGTCTTTGATGTCTAGTAGAAGGACGTTACGCTCCATTTTATTGTTAATGGATTCTATTAACTAGCGTACTGCTTATGGTATATCATTGGCTTAGCAGTTGTGCTTAAGATTTCGGCTCATGAAGTAAGAGTTCTTCTACTTCTTGGGCTTACATTAATAGTGTTGCTATTATAGATTTTTGAAGGCTGCTCATTGCGCTCAGCCATCCATTCATGAATTTTATCTCAGAAATATCGAGTCCATTTCTGGAGGCCTCTATTGTTAGGTCTATTATCTACTGCTCAGAATGTCATTCACTTAACAGTTGCTACTATAGCTAGGTAGGCTGTCTGTTTCGGCAGTGTCTCCGTTCGGCTGCCCTCTTCGCTCTGGGCTATTTGACCCAGGGCAAGAAAAGGGGGGGGGGGGGAGGGTGTTCCCTTGGGTCACCTGTTTTTACTATGAAAACAAGGGGATACCTCCTCCGGAGTTAGTAATTCTGAGCTGTTATTGGGATGGTTGTTTAGTGAGAAGTTTAAGTTATAAAATTCATTCAAGTCTTAGTTTTTAAAGTATAGCTTTTGAATATTGCATATGTCAACGGACATGATTATGCAATTCTCACACACTTTTAGGAGTATAAGAGTCTCTATTCTCTAGACTTACTTTATTATTGGCTTACTTTAAAAATTATTAGTATAAGGATTATTGGATATTAATAGAGTACATGGATGTATGAAGCTCAATTTTTGGAAGGTGTTGTATCTTTCTAATTTATCATAAATAAGAAAGATACATGTAAGGCCTATTTCTTCTTTTCCCTACAGGGGATGACTCTATTTTATTTTATTGAGCGTATTCCATTTTGCTCTATGTCCTTGGCCCTCCAGCCTTTTTACTATTCAGCTATGTCTGGGTCATTGGTACAGTATAAAAATGTTAAAAAATTTATAGTAATTTATATATTTTTTATACTTACCAATGACCCAGACGGGGATGGCCCTCCCAGGAGTTGGGAACTCTTGCCTCCCCGCTGAGTACATAGCGCTTACCAGGCACTGGTTATTAGAATGATAAATGGCGCCAATTTCGGAACGTCCTTGACACTGCGCATGCGCAGTAGGGGCGAAGTGTGGAGGGCCTTTCAGGACATGTTTTCTTTAGTTTTAGATGCAAATTTTGGGGATTGGGGGGCAAAATTTGTGTTTGGCCCTATATTTTAAGAGTTAGCACCAGCTATGTCTGGGTCATTGGTAAGTATAAAAAATATATAAATTACTATAAATTTTTTAACTTTCAGGCTTGCATGCCAGAATCTTCCAAGTAAAAATGTATGATCAGTTTGAGCACATACACAGTAAAACCGTCGGCCATTTTTTTTGCGAGGCCTTGTGGTTCGGTTTTCTGTTTTGCCACAAAAACCAGAACCGAACTGGAAAACATAAAAAAACACCCAGGCCTATTGCTTTATTCTACTTCTTTAATGCCAAGCTCTCAGAACACCAGTCAAATTCTGTGAGGAATTCAACGCTCCTTATGGGTAATAGGTGTGTTTACCCCATTTTTGTGAAGTTTGCACACAGACTACCATTAATGCATTGTGATGTCCCTTTGTTCACAAAATATACAGATATTCTTTCAAGTCCCAATCATAGATATTTCAACCAGGAAGTATTTACATGTACTTCACTTTGAAGGGAGCACAGTGGCTCTGTTGTTACAGAATTGGACTTCAAACTGAAAGGTCTGCAGTTCGATCCCCTTCAAGGGTAACTGCATTGTGTCCTTAGGGAAGGCACTTAACCCTGATTGCCCACGTGGGGGCTAGTTGGTGCTGTGTACTGCGGCATACTGCACATTGATGGTGCACATGTCTTCAACCAATGCTAACGTTGCATGTGTGGAGTTAGTACATTGGAGAGCATGACAGTTGCCTGCCACTGCTTGGTGGTTTTCTCCAGGTACTCCAGCTTCCTCCATCCGTAAAACTGACCGACACCATTAAACCCCAATAAATAAATTCAGTTTGAATACATCAAGATATTTGCAGTTAAATTCCAGTCGACAACTAATAGTTGCAGATCTACACAACATTTGACAGATGGAATCATCAGAAACATCTATACATATAGTTCTTCTAGTCAACTAGATGTTGGCTACTATTACAACAGTCTAATATTTTAGTGTTAAATGATGCTCCCATGTCTTATCGCCTAACCTCCAGTAATACATGGACATATATGTCTTATACATGGCTCATGCTACAAGATCTCCAACCACCATTATACTTATTGACAAAGGACTACTGACTTCACGTACATATTTACTGTTAGATCCAGTTGAAAACAAATACCATGATCATACCCTGGACTCAGTTTAAGTCTCTGTACTTTACAATACCATTGTACTGATATATAGTGTTAGATCCAGCACAGGCAGCTAGTAGTCACAGATCAAAATCATTATCATACATTAACCGTGACTATCATCAAAGTTGACAGTATGACAGCAAAGCTATTGTACTTTTAAAGAGCGGCAAACTCAGGTGGATTATTATTCCATTTCTGAGCATAGATACCACCCAACAGCTAGTAGTCATGGATTTAGATTATAAGATCATCATACTATCTTGACCATGAATAACATGAAGCTGGCTATGCAGGTCACCTCAGTGTGTTAGCCAGTGCACTATCCCACAAAGGCAGGGTTCTTCAATCTGAATGGATGTTGAACAAGCAAGTATTCCGGTCCATTTATCAGGGTGGACCGCCCACCATATAATCCTATTTGCAATGAGAATGAACAATCTGCTTCACTCGTTCATTTCTCCTTATCCCGACTATCTTGTCTTTGCAGTCAATGCTCTATTGAATGACTGGAATGGGATAGATGGCTATGCCTTTCCACTGACACCATTTATCCAGTTTGTCCACAACATGACATCTTTGCACTTGGGGAATAATCTTAAATGTTCTACTGACAACACAAAAAGTTGGGATCAATCATATCAGACCTCTACTTCTGGACATTATTATATGTTTTCCTCTATGAGACAACCATCTTCATCATGGTCAATAAGTTCCTGTTTGACATGAGACTACTACACCTTCATGTCTGTCTTTTATCAGGACCAGTCTCAGATGTAGAGATTTTTCCAGAAGAGCAGTGGAATGCATTTCTGTGCCCAGACAAAGAGCCACTGGTCTAGCTTTTTATGCTAAATGGGATGTTGTTCAGTTCTTGGTGGAATGTTTGTTAATGTCACGTCAAACTCTTAGATTTTTATACTATTTACCAATGGCCCAGACTAGCTGGTGCAAACTCAAAGTTATCAAGGGCCAAACACAAATTTTGAACCCCCCCCCCCCCACCCCACCCATCCCCAAAATTTACTTGCAAAACTGAAAATTAAAAGACACCATTCTTTGTTTGGCCCTAAACTCAGCAACAATGAACTGACATCTGTGCTTTAAAATCTCCTTTTTTGAGGATGCCAGACACAAATCAATACAAAAATTGGTGGATCCAAGGCTGTTATTGGATGATAGAAGTGTTCAACAGTGGTTTTAAAAAAAATTTTCCAAAAAATATTTTGAAATTAATTTTGATTGCTATTATTCATGTATCTTAATTATATATTTTATTGTGGAGTTTGGAGGACTGATATCGACTTTAGTCGATGCACTCCTGTGGACTTCTTGTGTTCACTGGGATGACTAATGTTGGAGACAGGTTTCGCAGTACGTTGTTGGCGGTGAGGTTCTGAGGCCAGTCCTCTCACCATGTTAAAATTCATTATTTCAGTTTCTATTTCAGAGGAACATGATGATATTCTAACACCCATCAAAGTGTGCTACGTCGTCGCGCTTCATTGAGCAAATAGAGCTAGCTGCAGTGCTCATGATTGCAAGGGTTAAGGCCTTTTGTTAATGGTTTTAATCGCTTGCAAGCAGCTAGCTCAACTGGTGAAGCGATTACTCCGTCCATGGGAGCCGTGACACCAGGTAAGTCGTTGCGGTCGAAGGAACTGTAGATGTGGGTAGAGCGAGCACTTAAATATAAATATGCTCAACCAGCGATTACAGAAATAGGGAGGAAGTCGGCAAGTTTCTTGTACTCGGTGAGGTCTAATAGACCACAAGCGTGAGAGGCCCCTCTCTAACCTAACAACATTTGGGGCCAAATGTTGTTATGAGATACTTGCACAAGCTTGAGCATATGTCCGCCCACCGCTCGGGACGCTCTGTCTAGTCTGCAGCCTTCAGTCATGGCTTCCTCAGCTACATTATTAAAGCACACACGGCTGCAGGCTAGCTACCAGACTTCAGATAACCTGTCAGTTGCATGAAGTCGGAGCCATTCTTCACCCCTGAAGTCAGACCATCCGATAGCTAGCGATCCGAGGCATCAATCAACGGGATGCTCAGAGAAGAGATCTGTCTCCGGATCTTCGTCCCAGGAGCAGCAAGCGGTGGGAAAAATAGAAGACCGCTGCACCTCAAACCTCGGGAATGGACTTGCTGTCACAGTTGTGCAGCTATTAGCAGCTTCCCAGCGAATGCAAGAGCAGCCTCCCGCAGACTCCAGTGTTGAGCTGTCAGACGGTGCTGGATTGGTCTGGTCAATTGTGCATGTAGAAGAAGCCAGAAGTTTCTCTACAGGATGCTTGGCTAGATCTGGGGTCAGATCTCCGTTTGGAGAACCCTCTCCACCCCGTTAACAGTCGGGGTCGACTGTGTTCGTTGTGAGGAACCATATTGAGTCGGAACATACGTCAAACGTTCCTTCCACACTGCAGCTGGGGCTGGCGGCAGATATGGCTTCTGCTTACATGGAAGCACATGAAAGAGGATTAGTCTTGAAGTTTCTAAGTGGGATACTCTGCGAGATCTGGGGACAGATCGAGAATACAGAGGTTTTTTTTGTCCCGTTAACAGTAGGGGACGACTGTTTTGTGTTGTAAGAAACTTCAATGAGGAGGAGCATCCATCCTCTGTGACGAGTCGGGATGCTTCTTCTGCACTTCAGCAGGGGTTGGCTGTGGTTACGGCTTCCTCTTCTTCCGCGGATATGCACGATAAGGGATAGATGCCTACAAGTTTCCAACGGAACGCTGGGCGAGGTCTCCTTTCCGTTAGCATTCGGGGTCGACTGTTTTTGGTGCAAGAAACTTTAGTTATTTAGGTCGCCCATTCACGCTTGCGGTTCGGGACGCTTCTTCCACACTGCAGCCAGATTCAGTGGCAGCTATGGCATCTCCTTGCTTCATTAATGAAGCACGTTGACCACAGACTAGCTATCTGACTTCGCAAGTTCGGATTGATAGTTAGTTGTTTGAGACTAGTACTACCGTTTAACAGACTCCGATGTTGAACTGTCAGATGGTGTTGCATTGGTCCAGTCATCCGTTCAGTCGGATGGAGTTGACCATATTTGCAGATGGAACATTTGGATGGTGAGTGGGATACAGAGTGTGAGTCTTCGTCTCTCACAGAATGGCACTTTAAGACTATGAAAAGTCTTAAGCTCTTAAGAATATTGTTCCATCTGAATAAGTCTGCATTTAGATGAGCAGGGTGATATTTCATTGAAAAGAGCAATCTGGGTGCAGTGTTCTAAGCAGATCAAACTTACCAGAGCTATGGCACAACGTCTCAATGGAAAGAAATATGAGGATGTGATTCCTCGCTATGAGTTCTTTCCAGGGCAGTCAACTCCGCACGGACAGTGAATTTGGAATTGGTAAGACGTGATGCTGCCTTTGCGTCATTATCACTTATAGATGAGAAGGTGAAAAGCTCTCTCTGAGTAGCTCTGGTTACCAGAATATACCATTTGATGACAAGCTTGCATTGATTCATGAGCAGGCTGCAAGAAGCTTCAGTGCTCTGCTATTGAAGTTGCTGTTTCATCAACACACTTCAGCAGACTGGGGTAAGCGAGGCCGTTCTGCTTATAAGAAACATCATGAGAATGTCTCGCGAGGGTACAATAACCCCCCTATATTTACTCTGGAAGTCATCATTATAGTGACTCAGGAAAGGGGTATAGGTCTGATCAAAGCTGTGGATCAGACTCTCCAGGCTGACAATTGACAGAGGGTTATCATCTTCACGAGAAACTGGACATTAATCACGGAAGTTCCTTTCAAAGAGAGTCGCTTCGAGTGGATGTGAAGGCTCTCTTATTGAAGGGAACAATTGAGGTCGACGAAACTAGCTTCTTCATGGGGAGAATGTAGTTTCTCCTCCCGAAAGCTTCGTAAGTCGTACAGGTGATGGACATGATCTCTATTGCTTTGCCAGTTGACAGAGGATTATCAATTTCATGAGAAACTGGATGTTAATCACGGAAGTTTCCTTCAAAGAGAGTCGCACCTAGTGGAGGTAAAGGCTCTCTTATTGAAGGGAACAATTGAGGTTGACGAGATGAGCTTCTTCGTGGGAAGGACATAGTTTCTCCTCCCGTAAGCATCGTAAGTCGTACAGGTAATGGACATGACCTCTATTTCTTGCCAGTTGACGGGGAATTATCAACTTCACGAGAAACTAACGTTAATCGCGGAAGTTCCTTTCAAAGAGAGTCACTCCTAGTGGAGGTAAAGGCTCTCTTATTGAAGGGAACAATTGAGGTCGTCGAGAATAGATTTCGGTTGCTTGCCATTTGGCGGTAGGTTATCAACCTCACAAAAAGTGGATAAATCGTGGAAGATCATTGGATGAGAATGTAGTCTCGGCAGGCCTCCGGCTATCGGCCCAAGCAAGCTCCACTTAAAAGAATACTTTTTAGACAAATTTTCCAAGAGATGCTTTCCTTCTGGAGGTATAAGGTTTCCTATTGAAGAAAAGCATTAGACAGTGTCGAAATTATTCTCCAGTTTTTTATCATCACCTGTTTCTCGACCTGAATCCGGATGGATAGTGCATAGATAGGCTGAGATATGCCTTGGTGTCAAGACAATTATATCATTGTGGATGCCATAGTAGCCTTCTGTACGGTTACAGCAGCGGTCTCTTGGGTTAGGCTCTGTCCGCTGTTTTTTGTGAATACAGCCGAAAAAGATACTGTGCTTTTCGGTTTGTTTTTCCTATGTGCCATAGACATAGAGCTTATTGTTACACCATAGTAGCCTGGCTAAAATCATGAGCGAGATGTTTTCAGTATTATGCAGTGGCATAACTGAATTTATTATCTCTTGGGACTGCAGTCTCTTTGAGAATTCAGGGCTGTTTGTTTAGCGGCTCTTCATTCCCTACCTTGCACAACGATAATTGTAAGTCTCCATTCAGTGTGCCTTCAGGGTCGCAACTTACACCGATATATCTGTCTTCACGTAGATGAAGACTTATAAGTTATTGCTAACATTGTAAGTCTCCTTAGTGAGCTTTTAGGACTTTGGTTATCAGCTTTTAATGGTCTTCACGTGCAGGAAGACCTTTAGCTGCTTCAGCTAGGCTGAGTTAGTTGTCCTATTGGACATGATACCGTTTGTTAGAGGAGGTTATTCTCTTCAAACCGGTATGGTTTGGTGTGAGTTATTATGTTAATACGGTGTATTTGTTCATCACGTCCTTCCCCCCCCTTAGTGGTCAGACGTTAGGGAGCCTTGCGGTTCCTATACTATTTGATGACTAACACAAGAACAATTCAAGTAATGTGGGTGAGGGGGGTTCAATATGAATTTGAATCCCCCCTCCTCCCCACCGCCAATGTGTTAAGAGGCGATTACTGGGCAAGACGTAGTTTTCTTCCTGTAAGCCTTGTATGACTTCTCAATTGGCAGCTGGGTCGTGTTCTATGGCAATCTCATGGGCACATCCACTTTTTAGTTGGTTTGTTTCCTGTGGTTGTTAGTTTATATGTCATATAGAAGCATATGATTCATCATCAATAAATTGCTAGCCTTTGGGTACCTGTAAGGCTGTCTAGTCAGTTAACTGGTATTCAGATGATTACAGGTGGGATTTCAGTGCTCACGTGCATAATAAGTGTATTATTAGGCAGATGCATTATTGTATGTTATTGACCTTAGAAACAATGAATTATTTCGAGGGCAGTCTGTGATGAGTCTGTTAATCTTAGCTCATTCCATTTCTAAATCCAGGTTTCTATAAATTTTGGTACCCAATCGAATATAACTTGTCTATACATTCTCGTATATCCGCACGTGTCTGGGAGCATAGATATCAGATAGAACATGTCTGGGAGTGTTATTTATTTGTTTGAATTTATTGTACACCTGAATGGGGTTGCCTGTGGGTTATCTTGGAAGTGGGTTTACTCTCCAGAGATCATTCATTGTGTTTCTATTGGACATGTATATGTTGTATATATTATATCACTGTTTTTCAACCTATCTATGTATGCCGACTCCGGTACATGTTACGAGCGGGCACTATTAATTACCGGGATTGCCACGATAGCCTTAGCTTCTGAAGTGGTGTTAAGCACCAATTTATTAATAATAATTAATATCTGGGTGCCTGTTTGACGAATATATATTCTTATTTGGTACCTCTTTTACTGAT
The DNA here is from genome assembly GCA_031216915.1 of Pictodentalium vernedei. Lineage (NCBI taxonomy): Eukaryota > Metazoa > Mollusca > Scaphopoda > Dentaliida > Dentaliidae > Pictodentalium > Pictodentalium vernedei. Next base: position 714,911,259 of record CM062296.1, read on the forward strand.
TCCAGAGCACTCCTCTCTGTTTTTGAAGAAAATTCCTTAAAAAAAGGGGTGGGGGGATTTTTTAAATCTCCTCCGGCTTGATAAGTGTGTAACTATGAGTGAAGCTGTTTTGTCTATAGATTATATTCCGGATACAGCTTGTGTATTATTGTATATGGCGTATGTTTGTGGGGGGTTAACCTCTCATTCTCAGATACACCATCCTAATTTTTAGGGCTTAGTCTGGACTAGCCTTAAAAATTGGGAACTCGTTACATCCAATTAGCATAGTCATTCAAGCTAAGAATACAGAATTACTTGAATTTGACTCCTTACTTATGATATGTCTTCTCTATTATTGTATAGAGAGCCATACATGTAATTCCTTTTAAATTTAATTTCCTTTCACCTTGGATTACAGGCTTGGGAATGATGTTGGTGTGCTAATTCTGAAGTTCTAGGCCCTCCGCCTTTTTACAATTCAACTAGTCTGGGCCATTGGTTTATAGTATAAAAATATGATAAATTTAAAGTAATTTGTATATTTTTTATACTTACCAATGGCCCAGACAGGTCTGGCCCTCCCATGAGTGGGCACTCCTACCTCCCCGCAGAGTTATTATGTAGTACTCTTTTCCACAAAGAATGATGTTGGCACCAATTCCGGTCACTTCCTGATGGCTGCACATGCACGGAGAGTAAAAGTATGGAGGACCAGATAGGACTTTTAATTTTCGGTTTTGCAAGCAAATTTTGGAGATTGGGGGGTTCAAAATTTGTGTTTGGTCCTTGATAACTTTGATTTTGCACCAGCTAGTCTGGGCCATCTGTAAGTATAAAAATATACAAATTACTTTAAATTTATCATTTTTATACATTTTGGCAACACTTTGACAGTCTACGTTATGTGGCTTTGCATTTGTTTCTAGGTAAGCCTTGGCTGCCTGTCAGGCAGCCAAGACTTGCCAAGAAACAACTGCCGAGGTACTTTGACTGTATCTTGCAAGTTTATTCAGAGGTGACATATTGGTGCATGTTTTTCTATTACAGTAAATGTGATCAGAGTCGGAACTTGGCCTTAAAGGGTTAACGCATATATATATATGTTCATGTCTTATCCTATCTTGTATCATTTATTATATATTCATTTATTATTGCATTCAAGTCTTCGTTATTAACCTCTCTTTACATAATACTGACTTAATCTAGCATTACTCCAGCAGATGTTAGGGCCTACCGGAACACATCCTTGTTATCCCTATGGCTGTTAACTATAAATTTATCAGTTATATATATATATATGTGTGTGTACACCTCCATCTTATTGTCCATTTGGCACATTGTGTTGGTGTGTTAGGTTGTTAGAGAAATTAAAATTTTTTACCACATTTTATACTGACCACATTAACACATATTATGACCCTTTCTGTTAAAAAATACAAGTATTATTGAGTTGCCTCCCCACTCCACACATACATGAATATACGGTTTCTCATAAAAATAAGGAATTGATTGTGCAAGGTTTTAGGGAAATGGACAATGGGTGTACTTTAGTAGATAAGAAGTTGGTGACACCAGGTTGTGCACCATGCACTTTCTTCTTCGGTCAGCTTCTGCCTAATTTATTCAGTCGTTTGACTTTTTCAGTTCTTTCAAGCTTTTCCTTATAAAACTCTTGAAAGCAGTTATTTTCAAGAAAAGATGTTAATAAAGAGCAAGGCACATTGTGTTGGTGTGGTAGGCATAGAAAGAAATGGGGGCACAGTGGCTTAGTAGGTAAAGTTGCAGGTTGCAAGCCGAGAGATCCTCGGTTCGAATCCCACCTGTGGCAACCACGTTGTTGGGCAAGTCATTTTGTCCCCATTGTCCATGTGGGGGCACAGTGGCATTGTGTACTAAGGTGTACTGCATGTAAACGGTGCACTTGTCTTCAACCAGTGCTAACCCTGCTTGTGTGGAGTTAGTATGTTGGGGAGCAGACAGTTGCCTGCCATTGCTCAGTGGTTCTCTCCGGGTACTTCGACTTCTTCCACCCGTAAAACTGTCGTGGTCATGATAATTAAGCCATTGTGCAGAAATATGTGACCTTAAACACCAATAAATAAATATAAATATAGAAAGAAATAAAATTGTGTAGTAAATTTTAATTTTTGTGAATCAAGACATATTTTAAGGTCTGCGAAATTATAACAGACACTGCAGGAATGTATTTCTGCAGCTGCTGGATTCAGACTTGAAACTGAATTTTAGAAAGTTTTGAAAAGATGATAATATGAAATGTTTATGTAATATAGAAGAGCTGTACATATTATGAAGTGTAGATGCACAGTGCCCATACACTTGAGTTATAAATTTCCCAGTGTGGTAGATAGTGTCTGATGTCACCCAGTCTTAAATTTTGTTCATCCTACAGTTAAAACTAGAAGTCCTGTCATGAAATGTGCCCAAACAGCATGTCGACCTGCGTGTAAATCTATGTGCTATGACCATAGTAAGGGTATCAAATTTTGTACATATGGTCTGTGCACAAGCAATGTTTCAGCCAATGGACCTCCGGGTTACCCGGAGGTCCATTGGCAGAAACATTGCCTGTGTTTGCTATGAGTAACGAGAAAAACCTGCCATGCTTTGGATGCCATTCGATATGGCAATTGCACACAATTCCTATGCACAGTTAAGCCTAGATAAGTGCACAGTTTGTGACAGGACTTCTAGTTTTAACTGTAATCACAAACCTCAGAATCTAAATCTGATTTGTCAAAACATTACCCTGTTCAGTTAGGTTTCAGAATAGCTGGGATGATTGAATGTTCTGCACATATTTTATGACCCTGTGCATTTATTAGAAATCAGCATTAAGTGTTTCTCCTGTCTGTTTTTCCATATGCATCCATTTGTCTCTATGCATTCTGGATAACTTAAGTAGTTTCCTTTGGAGGATGTTTCCAAATTTTACCGGAGTACCTATGACCATAGTCAGACAGTCAAGTTCAATTTTCATAATTTTTGCACGAGCATTTTCAGAGCTATGGCCCTAAATTATACAAAACTTTGCTGTTTTTTTTTTGTTTTCCCTGTGATATCTTTACCTCCCTTTGGCAGCAGAGTGGTTAGAAATTCTACAGTTTTTCCTATAATTACTAAAGCAAGGTCCAAGTTTAATTTTTAGATTTCTAGCATTCTTAATTCTGCAGTTATGCCACTTGATTGTGCAAAATCTTTTATTTTAGGGTTCATTAACTTAACTTTGCTTCCATTTGGCGGACTGATTTGAAACTGAACAGTTTTTTTTATGATCATAAAATAGAGACCACCTTCCATTTTCAGATTTCTAATGTTATATTCACATTCTGAGTGCTAATAGTGCCATGGTTATCAGCCTTGATTGTACAAGAATGGTATTTTTCTGCATGACAACTTTGGGGTCTCTTCGTATAATGATTTTAAATTTCATACAAAAACTATGATTACAAAAGGAAGGCCAGATTCAATTTTCAGGTTTTCTTTCCAGACCTTTGACCAAGTGAAGTGCTTGTTTTAATATAGCTTTGCTAGGTGGTTGGTGCCAAAGCAAACTTACCCTGGCACAGGTTTGAACTCCTGCTATGCCATTTGCAATATACCCAGCAGCCTTTCTTGATTGTATTGCACTTAAAAAAAATTGAAAAAGGCATTCTTGCTGATTTCCAGTGAAGTGTTGTGTGTGGAATTAAGTGATGTAGTCTTTTAATATAAATATTTTTGTTTTTTGCCTCCAAAACATAGCTTATGACCAGTCACTGAAACAAGCTTGTTGAAGTATCAAAGCTATGTTTTAGAGGAAAAACTAAAATAATGATAGTTGATGGGTGATTTTTGTGAATAATGTAGGCAGGATAACCCCATTATATTTCGTAAATGGCTAACCTCAGGCCTGGAAATAACCTGTAAATGACCGTTTAGGTTACATGTGGGTTACTTAAATTGTAAAATAATTAATTTGTGAACGAACTTTGTGTTACAACAAAGTAATACAACATAACTTTATTAAATTACTAATCTAACATGTTTTACCAGAAAAACTTAGCAATCTTTCAAAACTGTCTCGACTCAAAAGTTGAGTATTGCATCCACATATGAATAGAATGGCATGCTGTTTCCATCTTAGAAGAATTTCCGCCCAAATAAATATCAACAACTAACATGCGATCTTGCCAAGTCGAGATCGCACATTAGTTGTTGATATTTATACACGTGAAAGTCACGTTAAGACAGGAAAAAAGCATGACTGGCTTAGTAAAACAAGAGAAAGCAGAGAAGCTTCACAACATCCTTCTCCTGTAGGTCACCATCAACAGGTTACAATATAAGCCCTTTATTTCCAGGCCTGTAACCTATATATTCTGTATATTCCTTCATTTTATCTTTCAGTATGCTCTGTCGTATGCATGTCTCAAACTGGTCAATTATTCCTTCTTTTTTTGGCTGCCTTACTATTTAAGCGAAACACTTGGCTGGGCACAGTCTATGGCTGACAAGATTTCTATATGGTATGATATAGGTGGGATTTTTGGTGAGTATGTGCTTTGTATAAACTCAAACATTCCTTGTATATTATGTACTTGAAAGAGTTCATCTTGACAGCTACACAGGGTATTATTATTAATCATTAGCATTTTTGGGTTTCTGGGCTTTCCCAAACTGGGACTTTTGTTATTTATTCTTCTTTTTCAAAATTTTTCTTCATAATTTTTTTTTTTTTTTAGTCTTTCCCAAACCCAGTTTGGGAAAGACTCTTGTTATTCTTCTTTTTAAAAATTTTTTCTTCTCTATTTTTTTTTTATTTTTAATTATTTTTTTCTCCCTCACTTTTGTCGGTTGCGCTGCTCAAAAACAAGGTGTACAATTTCAACCAAATTTGGCATACCTTTGTAATGTCATGAAATCTTGTCAAGTAAGGTATCCCCATATCTATGAAAATGCGCATTTTCAAAATATTCTGCCAAAATTTTCAAAATTTCACCTTTTTTCAAACTATCTCAAAAACAAGCTGTACGATTGCAAACAAATTTGGCAAACTTATTTATTGTCATAATATCTAGTGAAATTCGGTATCGTCATATTCGTTCAAAATTTTCTGCCAAAACCATCAAAATTTCACCATTTTTCAAAAGTCTCAAAATTGTTTACTGCTATCTAGCTCAAATTTTCCAAACATTTAGAGCATAATATGATACACCAAAATCACCACACAAATATTTCAAAATTGACCCCCTATTGGTCAAAAATGATATGAATAGAGAATTTTTGTCTTCAAAATTGACCAACTTCAAGGGCAAATTTCTCTAATTGCAAGGTTGTTGTAACCATATTTTTGGTATGGATAGATGCAACAATAATTGCATAAGAAAGTTACTGTTTAGTTTTTAATCTCAGATTTAACCCTCAAGCACAGTGAGGATGAGAATAAGAGTGCCATTTGAAAATGCCAAAATTAGCCAACTTTGTTTGCTTTTTTCTATCATTTTGGAAAGGGTTAATTTCAAACACTTTGCTTTGCTATATGTAGAGATGCTTAATGAACAAATCCACTGTTGTAACTTATGCTCTGGGGCTCAACCCAACATATGCTTTGGTTTTTAGTGTTTATTGATTTTTAGTGAATTTTGAAAATTTCAGTACTTATTTGTCGAAAAACTAAAATGAAAGAAGAGCTCATTGTGCTTTCTATGACTGCATTAAAAAATCAGTGGGGAACAAATTTTGTGTTGTATATTTTGGTGACCCGCTTTATCCAATTTCAGTTTTGGCCATACAAATATGAGTTCTGTCAGACAGAATTCATTTTCTGATCAGTTTCATACTTTTCTGTTCTCATTCTCCCTGGGTAGGATTATATAGTCTATTTTCCTTTGCATATCTGTATTTTGTGTTATAGGGAAACAAATTGATGTTCTTACTTACACTTCAGGCTCCTCAATTTGGAAAAAATTTGCAGTAGTTTGTACAATACCATACCCAACAAAAAGCCCTGTCTGTAAGTATCTCCATTGGGTTCAGCCTAACTTCCCTTTGATTATTCTTATGGGTTCTTGGGGATCAGTTACTGAACCTATTCAGTCAGAAAAAAAACATAATTTAACCCCCTGCACACTGATGTCAAAATATCTAAATTCCAGGCAGAAAAAATTTCCCATAATGCAACTAGAAATTTAACCAATTCAATCTCGTCTGACAGAGCTCATTGAGCTCTGTCAAACGAGATTGAATTGGTTAAATTTCTAGATGCTTTATGGGAAAAAACAGCTTCCTGAAATTTTCTATTTTGACATCAGAGTGAAGGGGGTTAAGGTAACAAATGAATAGCATAATAATATGTTGTGTTCTCATTGTAACATTTTCCAGTGGATGAGTCCATAAGGGAGAATGATGTGACAATGAGAACACAACGTATTCGCCCCTTTGCCTGATAAACTAAGTGATGAGAGTCCATAGGAGTCACTAGTCCAATTCCCTTCAAGTAAGATAGTTTGATCACTTTATGCACAAACACAGTAAAACCATTTGGTTGGGTCTTGTGGTTTGGTTTTCCAGTTTGCCACAAAAAATGGAACCGAAATGGAAGACAAAACAAAATATCCTGTTCTATAAAAGGATAAGTTCCTATTTTGAATGTACTGAGGCCAGATAGTTAAATGAACATTGGGAATTCAATGGGTGTCTGAGTAATTCTTTGATATATAATATAGTGTTGAAACAATTAATGTCATTTGGACTTTTACTAATCAACTAATCGCCAGGTAGTAGTCGACAGTTAATCGACTAGTCGGTTATGCAATGTCAGATGCTAAACTGAGCGATAAATTCTACAAAACTGGTTTTAACTAAATTCATTAGCTGGAGTGGTTTCCAAATTATGATACAATTAATGGGTCTAACTGTGCGACATTACAGAAGCTGATGCCTCCATGTCCTTACGACCAAACAGCCGGTGCCGCAAAAAAATAAATTGGTATAATAATAAATCTTTGGTGTACCAATATTTTGTTCTGTCAAATATTTTTAAGTGAAATTGAACTTTTCCCCCCAAATTCCCTTGTATATTGTGGTCTAATAAGAAATTTCTCTACTTTGTTATTGAGTTAAAAGACTTTGAAAGCAGAAAACACGGACACTGAAGAAGTGTACTCTGATGACGTGATTGATCCATGACCTGTATAACTTAATCAACCCCCAAAGAAAAACTAGACAAACTATAAACAATGGCTTCATTGAATATTGAATATATCACATGACCAAACAGAGCGATTTGTTTGGTCAGTATGTGCACTACGTAATGCGAATTGTAAAACTTCATTCAGTTGTAAATATCATTATGTGACGTTTTGTTTTCTGACCAATTTTATTACAGCAACATTTACCCAAAACAAGAATATGTTGAAAAAGCATGAACATCTGTAGATGTACTTCCGCTGTCAGCATTAATTAAAATGACACGAGTTTGCAGGTATACTGTTCACACCTTTGCCCCGTAATTTAATCTATTTTCTTGAAAACTACAGAAGTGAGAATCGCGAGTTCGATAGCACTCCTCAAATTGAAAGCACTGAATTAATTTTAATAAAATTAAATTAAATTTCTTAACCCTTTACCCAACGAATCGCCCACATCCGCCCGCGTAATATGCAAATTCAGCAGTTGAAAAAATATTATTATTAAAAAAATTTCAACAAAACCATATCATGTGACCCCACGGTGGAACGAGCTCGTCGAGCTCGTTCCAATGAGGGGTCACATGATATGGTTTTGTTGAAATTTTTTGAAAAATTTGAAAAAATGATATTTAATATAATAAATTTTGATATCGTCTGCATTGGGTAAAGGGTTAAAGGGACACAAAGTGGAAACTTCAAGGCTTTAGAGAATACACTTAGGCGACTACTCGACAAGTGATTCACTAATCAGTTAATAGATTTGATTAGTACTAATCGTATCAGCATCGACTAGTCGAAAAATCGTTTCAACACGAATATAATAAGATTTTTTAATTTCACATTTTGAAAATTGTATTCAATTAACAGGCCAGGGTTATTCAATTAGGAAATATACATTTACATAAGCTACACTGTATCATTATTTAAATCCTTATCTGCTATTCCTCTGTGCCTTTGTTGCTTATTTTGTGTTCTTGGCAACACACTTTGTTCTGGCAAGTTTCTTTCATGGGTGTGAGGTAGTGTACTCCAAATATTAACTTTGTGCAATATGAGGAATATTCATTAAAATCTTATTCTTCACATCCACAGGTCGGAATCTTCTGCTATTGGTATGAAGCATCCTTGTGTGGGCCTGATTCAAGTTTCCTGGGTTCATATTTATTCTTCTTATGCAAACCTAAATTATAACTCAGTGGAATATTCAAGTCCCTAGCTTCATGTTTGTCACCAAATATTAACTTGGTGCCATATGAGGAATATTCTTTAACCCTTTGAACTACACAGGCCGTTTTTCCGGCCAGGTCAAACGCTATATCATAATGTCATTAAGTGGGATGGCTACAAGGTAAATGTGTGATATAGACCAGTCAGTATTTTCAGTGTGCAGCCCCAAGGCTGCACGTTGAAATTAATAATTGGTCTACCCCCAAATAATGAATATGGACTCTTCCATCTGCTGTCAGTGAACAGACATGGAAGATACAAATGGGGTTCAAAGGGTTAAAACTCTTATTCATATCCACCAGTCAGAATTCGGAATGTGGTCTTAAATTCTCTGTTAAGACAACTTCCTCAGATGAGAGATTAAGCACCCACGGAGCCTCTTGTTATATTAGATGTTAATTCATTGTATATGTCAGAAAGACAAATAAATATAATCAATCTGCAACCTTGATGCATATGACTGCAGCTGAAAATAGCAAAGGAACTCTCCCCAAAATGCAGATTAAATATTGACTCCCATTACATGTCACTGTTTGAAAGTGGATGGTATCATTCTGTGAATTCAGAGTGCGAAGAAGTGACTCTTTGTTTCATTGTCCAAGTTTTTTTTTTAGCTCCACTTGACAATGTGCAAGCAGAGCTTTTCTAATGCTAAGTGGTCCATCGTCTGTCGTCCATCCATCCGTCCATCCATCTGTCGTCAACATTTTGTTTATCTGGGCCATAACTTCTTAACTACTGAATATTTTTGGACAAAACTTTATAACGAGATGTATTATCAAAAGACAGTGTGTCACAAATTATAATATGGTATATGCCCCTCAAGATGATAGGCCCTATGTTAAGATGACAGTCAGAAAAACTTTGACATTTTACTGTCACTTTTGTCTGGTCTATATGACTTGGTATGACAGATCTTATTTATACCTGGTGCAATTATTGTCCATGACTCCAATGTGTGTCGCGACTTTGAGCCAAGGTCATATCATCAAGGTCACAGGCAGTAATCTTTACTATTGGTATACAGCCCTTGTCCGGTCCATATAAGTTGGTATGATTGACAGATCTATTCATAGCTGGTACAATTATTGCTCATAACTCAAAGGTGTGTCGTGACTTTGATCCAAGGTCATATCATCAAGGTCAATGTCACAGCCAGTAAAATTTTCCTATTATACAGCCCTTGTCTGGTCTGTATAATTGAATCTCTGACAGATCTTGTTCATACTTCACACAATTGTTACCCATAACCTCTCTTTGTGTCATGACCTTGACCCATTGTCAGATCATGAAGAGTAAGGCCACAAGCAGTGACACTTGGAGTTTTGTCTTGTTTTGTCTTGTATTTAGCTTCCTCTAAAAGTTGTGACCTGGGCAGAGCTGTCTACGCTGTCAGGGCTCTTGTTCAAAGTTTTTACTGAAAATGAATTAATTGCTATTGTTTGTTAGGAAAAAGTCATATCAAATAGTTTTTTTGTTGAATTACTATTTCAAATTGATGAAAGAGTTTATAGTTAAGCAATCAAAATTTCTTGGTATTTGAAATTTGAAGGAAATACAGTGACTTATAGCTAGTAATCTATTTTCAGGTGGAACTGTAGCTGGGTTTATATCAGTGAGTACATATATTTTAATAAATATCTCTCTCACTTTCTCCATCCTGAAACCAGTTAGAGCTATATTAAGAATTAAAATCTGTTTCTTCATCCTCTAGCATGGTCATTTTGGTACCTTTGCAAATTTGAAAAAAATATGTGGTTATGTCAGATAAACTCTCAGTGGTTAATAATATGGGTAAAAAATTCCTAATTAAAAATATAAAAGAAAAAATTAAAAAATGCCAACTCAGATGCATTTCTGAAAAAATGGTCTGAGAAACCAAAGGTCTACTTTGTGTGGCCTTATACTTTCATAATTACAGCTGCATTTTCAAAGACAACCATAGTTCTGTAGAAACCTTTTAACCCTTTACCCAACGTAACGGCCAAAACCGGCCAGCGCTATTCTAAAAAATTGCCAATTAATTTTCATGATTTTTTCATTTTTTGTCTCCAAAACATAGGTTATGACCCCTCATTGGAACGAGCTCATCGAGCTCGTTCCAATGAGGGGTCATAACCTATGTTTTGGAGACAAAAAATGAAAAAAATTAGTTATTCAAGAATTTTTTTTGCAAATGTCGTCTGCTTTTCATGTTAGGTAAAGGGTTAATGTTGTCCTCCAACTAAGACTAATAAACTTCTTAGCCTTCTTGCACACTTAGATATTGGGGTAAGTTTTGAACAACAGAATATTGCTGTCACATACACTGTAATTATATATAATTGCCAAAATTTAGTTTCTTGACAAAAATCCAAAAATTAACAGTGTTTCTTTTTCCAACTGCATATAAAATACTTCCACATTTCATTTTTGTCATATTATTTATTTATTTATTGGTGTTTAAGGACACATATTTCTGCACAATGGCTAATCATGACGATGACAGTTTTACGGTTGGAGAAAGCCGGAGTACCTGGAGAGAACCACTGAGCAACGCTGAGCAACTGTCAGCTCCTCAACATATCAACTCCACACAAGCAGGGTTAGCATTGGTTGAAGACAGGGTGCACCATTCAAGTGCAGTATGCCTTACTACACAATGCCACCATGCCCCATGTGGACAATGGGGGTGCTGTGTCTTGCCCAAGGACACAACGCGGTTGCCACAGGTGGGATTCGAACTGAGGACCACTTGGCTTGCAGCCTGCACCTCTACCTACAGAGCCACTGTGCTACCTTTTTGTCATATAATGAACCAACTGGGGAAGTAATGATAAATGCACATTTAGAATATGTATATTGAAAATTATATATCAAACATTCAATTCATCGACTGCGATAACTGCATGTCGTTCATTGTAAACATCCCTCTCAGTCACATGTCAAAAGGCAAAACAAAATCATTAACTGAAACATGCATATTTTGAGGTTTAGTTTGTTAATGTTAACTTTTGCATTGTTACATTGATTGAAAAATCATATTTTTACTTTCCGAGTAGTGAAGAAATTTCTCGTTTCAAATTTATTTATTGTGCTGGACACTACAATGGACGTGCTGTTGGATGAGGGAAGAGTTGTAGATTATGCCCCCATAATCAACAGGGCATTTTCTCCAAAGTTTGGGTTTTGATCAACATAATATTGACATTTGTCAATTTTCCAAAAGAAACCGATCGCTGCATATAATTACATTCTGCAACATGATAGTGGCAGGGCTTCAAATTTATGCGAGAATCAGAATTGATTCTTGCAAATTATTCTTGCAAGGAAAACAATGATAATCAACATTGATTCTGGCAATCTGTTCATTTGATTATTGTCATAGATTTTGAAAGTGTCCTTAAAGACCTGGAAAATTCTACTTATTTTTTTGCTCCTTCATAATAAGGTAACACTTTGACTTAGCAGTGTTGTCTAGTGAAGTCTTGGCTGCCTATACAGGCAGCCAAGGTTTCACTAGAAACCACTGCCAAGGTACTGTGACTTCCATCAGCAAGACCACCACAAGCATGTATGTTGGAACAGTACTCTCAAATTTTAAATTATATAATAACTGAAAATTCTCTCAGGAGGAGTTAGCAAGAATCAAAACCGATTCTTATAAATCAAGACAAATTTTAAGACCTGAGTTCCCCCTTGGGAACCCCAGGAAGTGAAGCAGTTCTTGCTTCCCATTGTAAACAGGCTCCATTTTACTGGTAAAATAGGACCTGGTCACCAATGCTTGGGGTAGAACAGGCTTCGAAATAAGTCACAAACGGTCATTCAGGATACGCAGAAGTTACCATGATTCAAATATGCAGAACCTGCCGACCATTCACAATTATTTTCAATGGTAAACGGAAACTTTTATGGATAATAATGACACTTAAACATAGAGAATTATTTACTCAGAAATGACCCAGGGCTCGTTCTTCAATGGCAATCCGATTCCTGTGATACGAAAATACAGTAATCCAAGTGGATTCCCGTCCATGCTTAAGGTGGAATCTTTTTTTTGGCACTTTTCCTTCAGATATTTAATGCCCATAATGAATCTAAAAAATGGACGTTGTATAAGCAATTCACTGTATGCACGAATTAAACCTGACTAAGTTCAAAGTATCTGTATCTGGACTCGTCAACTTATGTTATAAGAGAGGGGAGTCACTGACTCAATCATTCAGTGTCGTTGCATTTTCATATATAACCCCTCTAGAAACATTTTGCACCATACACATGTGCATAACAACTGCGCATGTGTATGGTGCAAACTGTGATCTGAAACTTTGAAGTTTCAGTCACAAACAAATGACATAGATTGATTTGAGAGAATAAGAAAATCGAGGTAAGCAAAATTACTGTACTAGTGTGTCAGTGATGCAAACCCATAAAAAGAATGCATGTTGAATTGCCTTATAACGCCCTAGTCAATGTTAAACCCGTGAAATTTCCAACAGCAAACTGTTAGGGAGCGGGCAATTTCTAAATAGCGAGGGCAGCATCGGATGCAGGCGAAAACGGCACCGTGTAAAAATGGCACCAACTCTTGTTGGCGAAAACGGCACCGACTGGTGAAAATGGCACGAAGTGTGGCTGGCGAAAATGGCACCAAATTGGCGAAAACGGCACCAAATGGTTTGTCAAACACATCAAACACATAAATAATCCTTCACATTTTAATATATATTTTTTATGCATGGGCAGCCTGCGAATGGTAGCAACATGACCAGCGCGTGTCACTAAGATGTGCGAGTTCTTTAGTACGCACGTTATCCCTCTCCTGAATTTCCATAAACCATCTATGCACACGTGAATGGAACATTAACATATACAAACTTTCCACTAGGGTGAAAAATTCACCTGCTGATTTAACACTTCTACACACATCAACGAGAACCAGGTTTAATCGATGTGCATAACAATGAACATAGAAAGCATTGGGAAACTGCTCCCTCAATCGGGTTTGAACACCAGATAGGTGTTCTGACATACCACTTGCATCGTCATAACACTGGGCAGCAAAATTAACGCTACCTAATCCAAGTGATTTTATTTCTCTCACAATTTGTTGGGTAAGAGCTTCAGCTCTTAGTTTGTCTGCCCTATGAAATTGGAGAAATTCCTCTTTTACGACATGAATATAATGTGAGATCAAATGGTTTCGCACACCGAAACCATTGAAGTATTTTGTTGAAGCTTTTTCTCAGATGCCAACCATGACAGGAAGCAGCAGAGGAGGAAAGGCCAAGGGAGGAGACTTTGGTGCTCTTATTGGTGATCTCGTCGAGGTGTCAAACCTCCCTCGGGTGAGGACCAGTGTGAGGGGGGGGGGGGGGGCCCTCTCAACATAGGTGCTACCTCTCCCCGAGGGTGATATGGTGTCTTTTTTGTGCAAGTATTCATAGCAGTTATAATAATTCCATAATGGTAATTGTGGAAAAGAAAGAAAAAAAACGGAAAAGAAGTGTGTTTGTGTTAAGTGGCTGTCTTTGTCTTGTAACTTATCCCTACCGACCAGCTGGATTAAATTCGCTATCAATGACCTTAATTGACTGCAGTAACAAAATATGCTCTATCGACAGCAAGTCTGCACAATTGGAAGTGTAACTTTATCCCTCTAAGTAGCGTTATCAATGATATTAGTTGACTGGTATAAAATAATAAACTCGACTGACAATAATTAACTTAATACAGAACACCCGAACTCTAAAATCTACATATATATTTTTAATAAATTTAAATTTTTTTCTAGAATAATTTAAGAGGGAGGAGTGCCCCCTTGGTTACCTCCTTGCAATTGAGTAAGAGTAACCCCGGGTCTCGGGATTTTTGGGTTAGGACTGCCCCCAGTCCAAACATGGCCTAAAAGACTGTGTTTTAATTTTTTGCTTTGGTGCTCCTTTGAAAGGACGAACCAACCCATAAAATTAAAATACAGGCTTTCAGTCCATGTTTGGACTAACCCCCAAGGTTCTGACTTCTGCGCCAATAGTAAACAAAGGGGTTGTATCGTGAAACCGGGTTGGATAGTAGTAACCCCAGAGCCCGGAACTTTGTGGGCCTGGGTTTGGCCCAGAATTTTTAGGTTAGGGCTGCCCCAAGTCGAAACATGGCCGAAAACAAAAAGACCTTGTTTTAATTTTTGCTTTGGTGCGTCCTTTTAAAGGATGTACCAAACCATCAAATTAAAACACAGTCTTCTAACCAATGTTTGGACTGCACCCGCCCCAATGTTCTGAATTCTGTGCCAACAGTAAAGAAGGGGGCTATATCGTGAAACCAGTGTTTACAAAAAGGGTAAATCGAGGGACTCAGGGCCAATGCTCACCTCTTCAGGGGTCGATGATCATCTCTGGGGATGGAGTGAATGATTATCGGAGTCCATAACGGTTATAAAATGTCCATAATATAATTTTAAAAGTTGAATTGAGGGTCTCGTAGACCTCGGGGTGTTTATTGATGAAGCTATCTATAGCGTGTTTCACTTTGTCATCATACCCAGGGCCTTCATGTGGGCAGTGAGTTTGGTGAGTTTTCTTGAGGATGTCAGCATCCCGGCGTTTGGGTTGACGGAGATTTCTTCTTCTTTCCCTGTTTCTGTTCCGCTGGCTCTTGTGGCTTCAGTGATGGTGGTGTTTTCTTTCCCTTCCTCTGGTGTGGACCAGTGTGGGCAGGCCCGCGAAAGGTGCTACCACTCCCAGAGGTGAGTTTCATCTGATACTTGACATTGAGCGGAACGCAGTCACTCTCAACATGGACATCCCAGTTGAGAAGTGAACTGGCGCCCAACACCATCAGGGTGTCCTTAATTTTCATCGGCAGGAAATCCCTGGCTAATTAGTTTAAGAGCCTAAAATTCCCCTGCAAGCTTAAATACTCAGTTTCAAAACAAAGCATAGAAAGTGGCAGAATGAAATGAATTAAATAATGGTGCCGCTTTCGCCAGCACAATTGGTGCCGTTTTCACCACCGTTGATGCCGTTTTTGCTCACTTGGTGCCATTTTTGCCAGGTGCCGTTTTTGCATGATACTGTTTTCGCTATAACCTGCGGCATCCTCCCTGAATTTACAAAGTGATCAAGAAATGCACACATCAGGATTTTTCCGATGAAAAGAAAACGAAATGTGCTGGATAACAATAAACAGAAAATTAATTAACCTTGGTCTAAAACTGTGAATCAGTTTAATACTCTTTAGCATACCCATAAAAGCTATGGTTAGAAATGGGCTATCGCAGGTTTTCATCAGTCGAAACTTACGTAACCCATCATAACCCATAAACAGGTTACGACTATAAAGTAAATGTGTGCCTATATACAGGTTACGAAACAAATCCTTATTTCGAGGCCTGTTGAAAGTCCTCTAAAATGGCCAACATGGGTATAAACGATTGACTGGACTTGACTTTATCTCCATGCTGCGATCACGATTAGCCATTGTGCAAAAATATGTGGCCTTAAACAGCAATAAGGTGTGAGTTGCATATCAAAATAAGAGCAACAATGATTTCTTTGATTATTTTTGTTCTGCATGTTATAAAAACATTTTTGAGCATGTGATAAGTTTTGAGCAGACTCAGGTGATATTGTCATGATCTGCTACATGCTTGATTGAAAAAGAACTAGGAAAGAAAACATGTACATGGTCACCCTTTAAGCCCTACAAAGTAGATCTTTTGTTTCTCAGGCCATGTTTTGTAAAATTGCATGTGGGCGGGATTTTTTTAATTTTATTTTTAGCTCACCTGGCCTAAAAGGCCATGTGAGCTTTCCTCATCACTTGGTGTCCGTCGTCTGTCATCCGTAAACTTTTCACATTTGCATCTTCTTCTCTGTAACCGCTGAGCTGGTGTGAACCAAACTTGGCAGGAATGGTCTATGGGAGGTCCTCTACAAAAGATCCTCATTTTGTTCCCGTCGGATGAAAAACATGGCTGCCAGAGGCATTCTTTGATTCTGGTTGGTGGATTTTCAAAAATCTTCTCCTCTGAAATTGCAAGGCCAAATGTTTTGAAACTTCACGTAAATGATGACTGTGCTCCCCCCCCCCCCCCCCTGCAACCCCTCTCCCCACCCTCAACCACGATCCTCATTTAATGTTAGTCGGCATACAAACATGGCCACAATTATGCTAATATTACTCTTGTGTTTCTTATCAGAAATACTGATTGATGACAGGTGTTTTGTATACCATCATGTAGAGATGACCAGTCAATTATGATATCATTTAAGATATGACAAATTATCAGGGCTGGGGTCAGTTACATGTAAATGTAATTAATTACAATTACTTTTAACTTTTCAATTACAATTACAGTTACTTTTAATTTCAAAGTAATTAATTACAATTACTTCATGAAATGCAATTAATTACTTTGCAATTACTTTGGCAATATGTCTTTAAATGGAAAGCTTCATAACCAGTATGTGCATGTATGAACTTTGCTTTTTTGCTATTGTTAGCAGGGATAATGCATAATAGAACTGAAGAGGTGAAAAATGTTCAAGCCAAACTCCCTATTGTTATGAGATTAAGAATTGCTCAATTCTTAATTTCAGATCATGCTTGAAATTATGTGAATAAAATGTTTTTTTTCCTGTAACTCTTTACCTATCCAAAGCTATTTGGTAGAGAGTACTGTCTGAAAAAATTGTAATTTTCAAAATATTTATCCTCTTTTTACTGATTTATTTTTAAACAGAATTCATAAATGTGTGGATTTTCAAGAAATCTTCTCCTTTGAAACTACAAGGCCCAATGTTTTGAAACTGCACGTCATTGATGACTGGAACACCCTCTACCAACGATTCTCATTTAATGTTGATTGGACTGCATAGTTACTATGGAAACCCTATGGGAAATAACATTTTCATCTGCTTTTCTGGAACTACTGAGCAGATGTGAACCAAATGTGACAGGAATGGTCTGTGGGAGGTACTCTACAAACAATCCGCATTTTGTTCCCGTTGGATGAAAAACATGGCTGCCAGAGGTATTCTTTGATTCTGGTTGGTGGATTTTCAAAAATCTTCTCCTCTGAAACTGCAAGGCCAAATGTTTTGAAATTTCACATAAATGATGACTGGAACCCCCTCTACCAATGATCCGCATTTAATCTTGATCGGATTGCAAATGTGGCTGCAATAGTTACTATAGAAACCCTATGGGAAATCACATTTTCATCTTCTTCTCTGGAACTACTGAGCTATTGTGAATCAAACTTAGCAGGCATGGTCTATGTGAGGTTCTCTACAACTGTTACTAATTTATTCCAGTTGGATGAAAAACGTGGCCCCCAGAGGCATTCTTTGGTTCTGATTAGTCAATTTTGAAAACTCTTCTCCTCTGGAACTACAAGGTCAAATGGTTTGAAACTTCACATGATTGAGGACTGGGACACCTACGAATGATCCTCGTGTAATGTTGATGTAATGTTGCAAACATTGCCACAATTGCGGCTCATAGTTACTTTGGAAACAATATGGGAAATCACAATTTTATACGTAGTTTTGCCAGGTGAGCGATTACAGGCTCTTAAGAGCCTCTAGTTTATTTTTGTAATTATTTTGTTGCCATCAAAAGTTCATGTTCTTGGTTTGTTTTTGTTTTAGGCCTCATATTCTACAGAATAGCATGGGTGGTAGCATATTTTGTCCCTTTAGTGTGAAAAGGCTTTGCAATGCAAAAGCATTGCAAGGCCTTGTTGCACTCAAGGGACAAATTTATTCATTTTATTAACTTGTGTAAAATATCAGACATAAACCATTTATCAGCAAAAAATGTCAAGACTATAAGGGACAATAACAGATTATATAGCATCATAACAACTCTTCGCCAAGCTTTCGGCACTAGGCCTTCATCAGGACACTACAGATAACACAGCTACATCATCACAGCTTAGTCTCAAAACAACACAATTACAAATGACTCAGTTAGCGTCACAGTTCCATGTCAGGTTTATTATGCACAGTTGTGACGTCTGAATACAAATCAAACCCCTGGCGACGTGTGGTTGAGTTTCGTGTTTACTCCTTTATCGCCTCTAGTTCCTAACCTCCTCATCCAAAGGTCCTCCCGTACAAGGCGCTCACATTTCCCTCCATTGAGCAACTCGAACACTACAACCTCCAGATCACTCATGCCTTGATGACTGGCTGAATTGAAGTGACCATATACAGGCATGTTTGGGTGGAGTCGGATGTCATGCTGGTGTTCCTTGAATCGATCCTTCAATTGTCGTTCTGACAATATAATATATGCACTTGAATGCAAAACAGCAGTTTATGTGGGTGATTCAGGAAGTCAACTTCGATTTTCAGTTAACCCCGACAATTCAACTTGTTCACTAAAATACCTGAGTTCTGTGACACATGCCCCCACCTAAGATGAACAACTCTAGTTCATCACATAAAACACAGAACTCCACCAAATTTTATATGACCTAACACAATTATACTAATACATCAAAACTGTCACTACTCTTCTGGATGCTAATAATATTAAATGAATAACACTAGCATTTAAACATATTATAACTTGAAAGCATGACGAATTACTGCCTACTCAAATAGTCTGCTGCCACATTATGGGACCCTTTTATTTCTTCTATCCTGAAATTGTAATTCTGAAGGAGCATTGCTCATTTCATTAGTCTCCTATTTTGAGTCTTTGAATCCCTTAGATAGGACAGAGGAGCATGGTCGGTCTGAAGCACAAAATCTTTGCCAAACGGATAGTACTGGAATTTCAGTACTGCAAAGATTATCCCTAAGCACTCCCTCTCAATCACTGTGTAGTTCATTTCCCTTGGATGTAGCTTCTTGCTCTTGTAAGAGAACTGCACCCACCCCGTATCTGAAGCATCCGATTGCACTATAAATTTTATATTAAAATCTGGTAACCTGAGAATCGGGGCCTTACACAAAAGCTCTTTTAACAATCAAAAAGATTTCTCCCAATTTACTATATTCGACTGCTGCTTTTTGGTTAAGTCTGCCAGTGGAACTGCAATTTCTGAGAAACTGGGTATAAACCTCCGATAATACCCTGCCAAACCCAAGAATGAATGTACCTGTTTCTTAGTAGGGGGGGGGGGGGGAGGGGCAGCGTTTCTTATTTTCTCCAGTTTTTCTTAATCCATAGTAACCTGACCCTTTGCCCACAGAAAATCTACTTCCTTATAATAGCTTTATGGTTAACCCTGCTGCTTTTACTCCACTAAACAAGTCCCTGGGGCTTTTTAAATGATGTTTCCAATTGTTAGCATGAGCTAGGGCATCGTTGACATAGTGTTCAATGCCTGTATAGTCTTTCAACAATATCCTCATGATTTGATTGAATGAGGCACCCTGTGTCAACAAACCAAACAGCATCTTCTGGAATTGAAAGCAGCCATCGGGTTTGGTGAACACTGTTATCTCGTGTTCTTTTTTCAAAGGTATTTGCCAATAGCCTTTGCTGAAGTCAACTTTACTGAAATACTTGGCATCATGAAGCTTGCTTAGGATACTTTTCGTGTCAAACATGGGCTCATTATCAAATTCCGTCACCGTGTTGATGTTATGGAAATCGATACAAAAGGAGTTGGACCAGTCTTTATTTTTTACCAACACAACTGGTGAATTATATGCAGAATTAGACTGCTCATTAACTCCTGCTTCAAGCATTTTATCCACCTCAGCCTTGACTGCCTCCCTTTATGCGCATTGAATCACATTGCAATACATCTCATGACTGCCTATACTGCTCAGCTCAAGTAAACTCTCATTATCCACCATCCCCTGTTCATCTTCATCCTCTGGCGAGTTGACAACAAATGTGGCGATGGTTTCTCCCCTAGTCTCCACAACCGGCCCTTCGTCTACTGTGTGCTCCTCATGTGGCCTGAGTAGGCTAATATTGTATATTTTAACCATACCAGCTACCTCTACTCTGTAATCTCGAATTTCAACAACTTCTATGGCAACGTACGACCCTCTCCACTGCAGTCAAAATTTATTGTTATCAGTTGGATTCAGCACAGTTACCTTTTGACCAACCTTTAGCTTTCTTTCCTTGGACCATTTGTCATAGTGATGCTTGTACCTACCTTGCACCTGTAATAAGCTTTCCTGAGCAAGTTTATATGTCTCCTCGAGTCTGTTCTAGGATATACTGATAAGTATTTCTTACCTTGGGAGATTCCTCCTCAGTCCAGAGTTTCTTCAGTGCCTGTAATGGTCTCCTAACTGCCCAGCCATACAGTAATTCAGCGTGTGAGATGCCCATCGTGGATTGTGGCACTTTACGGTAAGCAAAGAGTACTGATACCTGTCCCAGTCTCGGGGAGCGCGGTGGCTCAGTAGGTAGAGGTGCAGGCTGCAAGCCGAGAGGTCCTCGGTTCGAATCCCACCTGCGGCAACCGCATTGTGTCCTTGGGCAAGACACTTCATCTCCATTGCCCGCGTGGGGGCACGATGACACCGTGTACTAAGGCGTACTGCACGTCGATGGTACGCATGTCTTCAACCAATCTAACCCTGCCTGTGCTGCAGTGCGGAGTTACGATGTTGGGGAGCTGGCAGCTGCTCGTCGTTGCTCGGTGGTTCTCTCCGGGTACTCCGGCTTCCTCCACCCGTAAAACTGTCACGGTCATGATTAGCCATTGTGCATAAATATGTGACCTTAAACATCAATAAATAAATAAATAAATGTCCCAGTCTCAGGGTATTTCTTGGCAAATTTTTCTAACCATTCCCTTTAATACTCCATTCATTCTCTCACACAAGCTATTACATTTTGGGTTGTATGGGGTGGTGAAAAGTTGCTTAACTGACACCAATCTACACACCTCAGCGCCATTACATCAGAGGTGAACTGACTCCCTCTGTCACTCGAAATTTCTTTTGGAAATCCGACTCTTGCAAAAACCTCTAGCAATGCTTCTACTATCCTCTCATTCTCTATTTTAGGTAGTGGTATGGCTTTGGGATACCTCATTGCATAGTCTACTACTGTTAATATGTACCTCTTTGTCTCTCTACGATACTGGACTGATCGGTCCAATAAGATCCACTGCTACCCTTTGGAATGGCTCCTCTATTATAGGCATCATGCCCAAAGGTACCTTGGCCACACTTCCCTTAGGAACCATTTTTTGATACACGTCACAAGACTTACAGAATCAACTCACATCATTGTTTATTCCTGGCCAATAAAAACTAATCATTATAGACCATTTTTACATAGCTCCATCTTACATCCAGGACTTCATTTGCCCCCACAAACCTGCTTTATTTATCAACATTGCACACACATGTACTGAACTGCTGATCGGCATTGAAAGTTTTGTATTTTTATACTGTACCAATGACCCAGACATAGCTGGTGCTAACTCTTAAAATATAGGGCCAAACACAAATTTTGCCCCCCAATCCCCAAAATTTGCATCTAAAACTAAAGAAAACATGTCCTGAAAGGCCCTCCACACCTCGCCCCCACTGCGCATGCGCAGTGTCAAGGACGTTCCGAAATTGGCGCCATTTATCATTCTAAGTTTGGCCCTTCATCAGTTAACATCTGACTGATCTTTGTGCTTTTAAATCTCAGTTTAAATGATGCCAGACACATAAATATTAGTGAAATGGTGATTCTAAGGAGGATAGAAAAGGAGGAGAGGAAAAGAATGTGTGACAGAATATTATCAGGGCTGTAACTTAAAATTTTTTAATGAAATTATGTTAAGTTACCTATTTTCAAGGCAGCAGCCATTTTGTTGTCATTCTGATTATTTAGTTACACTGTTTTTTCAAGTGTTTTTCCTCTCTCCCTGTCCTTTAAGTTCCCCCTTGCTATTCTCCCATGCTTTTGGCATAGTTTCTGTAATTATTATTACTAAAATTTCTTGGGAGTTTTAGCTGAATAACAGAATGAATTCTGTTCTTTCCCCATGTTTACGTCTTCACCTACGGGTGGTTAGGCGTTGTGTTCTGCATCTACCATCTGATGTTCTGCAGTTTCTTCCCTGGAAGTCTCTGTTTTGCATCAGATGGTGTATTTTTGGTAACTGATTTCGGGCCTGGGTGCCTGGAGTCTTATTTTAGTGTTTTTACACTCATTGTTTACATTTACAACAGCCCTCTGTGTGAGGGGGGGATTTCTAAAAAATATCTTGATGTTATTTTAATCATAACTAGATACATTATTATTGTTCGTAAGTGTTGAATAAATTGTTTAAAATATTTTTAAAATTTTTGTCCACACTTAGGCTTGGGATCCATTGGGGCTCAACGTTACTTTTCAGAAACTTGGGCTGTTCTGAAAAAATATTTTTTCAAAATATTTTGATTTCAATTATTTTTTCTATATTAATGGATCATATTATTATTATGTATTTTGATTGCCAGGGGTTAGTGCGAGTACCATCACATTGAAAGGATATTGATCAATTGTTTTAGGAGGAAGTCTTCCTCTGACCTTATTATCATTCTATATGTGGTCAGTGTACTCGCATTAACTCCTGTTCTGTATCGTATGATTTCGATGACAATATGGGAAGCGTATGTCACGGTATGTTGTTGGGGATTTGGACACTCCGGTCCTTTCCCCGCAGGGTCACTCTACTTTATCAATTTCTATTTCAGATGATCAAGATTAGGGTGATGTATCTGTGATGTCTTCCAACAGTGTGCCTCCGTCGTCACAATTAATGAAGGGCTAGCGGAAAAGTGCTCATGTATACGCCAATTGCCTAAGAGGACCCTAGTAGGTTCGACGGCCTTTGACGTCCGCTAGCTCGCCCGGTGTAGCGTCCATTCACCGAATGGTTCGGCAGCCGGGTTCGTCCGTTGCGGTCTAGAAGGAATTTTGGGGTGATGCGAGCACTATAAAATTAACTTAATGCACACCCAGTGACGGCGGATCGGAGGGAGAACGGAGGAAGCCTTTTAGTCCGGTTCATAGCTCGTTCCGGTCCATCCGGACGGCAAGCGAGAGAGGCCCCTCTCTCGTTCAACAACATCTGGCCCCAGATGTTGTGGTACAAATGTGTCGTTAGCGGAGCATACGTCCGTCGCTCGGGACGCTCCGTTGTATAGGCAGTCCGCTGAGACTGCTAAGGCTTCCTCTTCTCGTCAGCGCACACGACCGCACCTTGGCTGCGTGACCGCCGATATATTACCAGCTTTGCCGATCAAGGATTCTTCGGCGACCAGGTCACACCATCCGGCAGCCAGGGATTTGAGACCGATGGACTCCGGACGTTCGCATAGGAAGTATGTGGGAGCCATCTGATGCGGAGCTGTCCTCGGCGAAGCACCGATAGACTGCGCCTCCACAGGTCTCGACGCCGGACATTCTTGTGCACATAGCACTGCTTATCGCAGCATCCCAGCAGCCGACAGAAACGGTGTCGGATCGAGAATTATCCGACAGCGCTGGGTCGGTAGCCGGGGACTCGAGGCCTGCAGACTCCGGACGTTCGCATAGGAAGTGTGCGGGAGTCAACGTACACGGAGCTTCCAGCGGCAATGCATCGTAAGTCCGCTACTGCACAGGCCTCGGGAACGGACGTGCTTTCCTTAATAGCACAGTTTATCGCAGCATCCCAGCATCAACTGAATCTGTCGCATATATTTTATCCGACGATGCTGGGTCGGGACGCTCCGCGGAAGTGGGTACGGACGTCCGAAAGTTTCATCCGGTCCGACGGGATACCGAAAGGGATTCGGTGGATTTCAAGCTTTCCCTTTCGGAACAACATATGCTGCGATGCCGGATAAGAAACTGATAGCGTCGGTGGACTTAGAAATTTTTGGTTCGGTTCAGGGACATCGTCCCTCAGTTCCGACATAGTCCAATAATGTCACACAAACTTTCAAATTATTGAACGACGCTATATATATTATTATTTTATGCTTGCTATCCAAGCATTTCTGGTTTCTTGTTCGAAGAGTTATGGAGATGTCTTTCAAAGGTGTGCCTCTGTCGTCATAGTTAATGAAGAGTTAGCGGCAATAAGTGCTCATGGAATATGTCTATCGCTTACGGAATGACATTCGCTAGCTCACCCGGTGTAGCGTACATTCATCGAATGGTTCGGCTGCCGGGTTCGTCCGTTGCGGTCTAGGAAGGAGATTTGGGTGATGCGAGCACTTTAATTACTTTAGTACTCACCCAGTGACGGCAGATTGAGGACAGATCGGAGGAAGCCAACAACATAGGGGACCGCATGTTGTGGTTCAGATATTTTACATTCGGAGCATATGTCCGTTGCTCGGGACGCTCCGTTATATTGACAGTCCGAGAGACTGTCTTTAATGCTTCCTCATCCTCACAGCAGGGCACACGACCGCACATTGGCTACGTGACCTCGAGTATCCGATCAGTTTCGGCATTCAGTGATTCCACAGCGAATAGGTCGCGCCATCCGGTAGCCAAGGGACACGAGGCCTATACACTCCGTTCGCTCGCATATTGGAAGTATGCACGGGGTAACGATCTCGGCGCTTCCTGCGGCAATGCATCGTAAGACCGCTGCTCCTCAGGCCTCAGTGACGGACGTGCTATCCGAGTTAGCACAGTTGTTTCGCAGCATCCCAGCAATTGACGGTTTCTCGGTCGAATCAGGAATTATCCGACGGCGCTGGGTCGGTGCGGTCCGCGGTTGCATCAAGCTACGGACGACCGAACGCTTTATAGGGTCCGACAGGATGGCGAAAGGGATTCGAAAGATTTCGAGTTTTCCCTTTAGTAGTATCGGAAGATGCCTTTCATATCTTCTGGCATTTCTTCCAGTGATTATTTTTCGGACTTCATTGCTGCGATCTTGGATAAGAGACTTATAGCGTCATTGGACTCGGATTTTTCGATCGGTACAGGGACTTTGTCCCTGACTTACCGACGCAGTCCAATATTGTCATTACAACATGTGTTTTATTTTTCGACGCTATATATTATATATACATATACAAGCCTGCTACTAAGCATGATAGTTTAGTTTCTTGTCCGCGTGGCTCATTTCTGCCATTTTATCTTTTTTTACATATAGTTTATTTTGGCAGAGCAGGGCATACCGAGAGTTCATATGCATCTAGACGGTGTGATTAAAGACTGCATATATTCTTTTTCGCCGTTTATGTCTTTTCCAATTTCAATGTTGGGAACGACATTATGTATAGTAGACTTAACTTAGACGCTTTATTATACGTAATCCGCCTTACTGAGGCGTTATCATTACGTCTTCAAGAAAAGATTTACGGGATATTATTCTC
Organism: Pictodentalium vernedei; assembly: GCA_031216915.1. NCBI lineage: Eukaryota > Metazoa > Mollusca > Scaphopoda > Dentaliida > Dentaliidae > Pictodentalium > Pictodentalium vernedei. The sequence continues at coordinate 714,936,931 of CM062296.1, forward strand.
AATGTAATTTCTTTTGAGGGCAGTAGTTTGTTCACGTATAACTCCGCCCTTCAGTGGCTGATTGGAGTTGGTTAGACGTGATGCAGCCCTAGCTACATCCACGCGTGGATAGTAGGTTAAGAACTCTCTCAGAGTCGCTTCGTTCTCGGAGGAGCTTCTCTTCGACGGCAACTTTCCGGCAATCCATGAATTGCTTGATTTATACATTCTCTTGTCTATCTAGTGTTACAAGAGATTCAGACTGGGGCAAACATTCGGTGGTTGACTCAGAGAGTGCCGCCGCAGTTGCCGGACCCTAGTGTGGCTGTTATGACGGTTGCCAGTCAAACAGATTGGGATATATACTGATCCCTACGGATTCGAAGTGCCAGGGTCTTTGGGTTCCGCAGTCTTTTACCTATCAGTTTAACTTCCGCGGAATAATGTTTTTTAGGCTTGCTTTATGTCATTGCATGAACATTATTCAGAAACGCATGCCCAAATTCCTGTCCTTTAATTCGACAGTAGTGGCGTATCTCCGGAACCAGGGAGGCACTCTTTCGTTTCCGTTATTCAATTTAATGGAAAGAATCCGTCTGTTGGTTATAGTACACCAAGTTCAGTTTTGGTCCGTCATATTCTGGGTCGTCTGATTGTTTTATCGCACTCCCGTTCTCTTACGGGTCGCTTGTTGCTGTCAGAATGGACTCTCAACAAACAAGTATTTAATCAGATTTGCTATCTATGGGAGCGCCCAATGATGTTTTATTATGACACAGCTTGCTAATCAATTGCAGACGTATGTGTTGGCTTGTCCAGATCTCTGAGCTAATACTGTTAACGCTCTATTGATCTATAGGACGCAATGATAGGATACGCGTATCCTCCGGCGCTGTTGTTTTAGCAGGTATTGCTAAGATAAACAACCACAATACATTTCTGTTGATAGCATCTCTATCTTCACAGAGATCATGAGTAATTTACTCTCTTGTCTACTGTGGATCTTAACGTGAAATCTTCCTCTATGTGAGGATCTTTTTTCACTGGGTAAATCGTGTCATCTTTATCACAACCAGCAAGGTCGCAACCTTCATGTATTCCGTTGTGTGGTCCGTATTGCATTGTAAGCACTGTACTGGACGAGCTTTGGACGCGATTTCTTACTATAGGAGATCTTCTTCTTCGCTATTCTATGCGGCTAAAGTGGAGGCTCTTCCGTCGTGGTGTAGGGATCATTATGTTCATATTGTTGATCCCTCCATACTACGCATTGCTAGTTTTTAGTATACTTGTTTCACAAGATCTACTGCAGCCTGTTGTTATTTAGGTTATAGGTTTATGTTACCTCATACCTATGCACTCTACGATAGTTTACAATTGAGTCTTTTGTCTCTTTATCTAAGTCAGTTAGTAACTTTTTGATAAATAGACTTAGAATCTTTAGATTAAATTCCTATACGGATTTTAACTTCGGTTCTTATTTAGCTAAGTAATCATTTGAGCCTCTGGAAACAGTAGTTTTCAAATTCTGACCTTTTAGACAGTAATTCTGTTGGTTTCTCTTTTACTGTAGAGTCAGTGAGTTTCATGCACTATCGATGGATGATTTTCACTTTCATAGTTTCGGAATCAATACTTCCGTTACTATTTAGGTTGGATTGTTGCATAAGAGTTAGGCTCCTATTATCCGGAACCTATTATTTTAAGGTCCTTCCGTCTTCGTATGGGCATAGGCCTTTACTCTTTCCGGGTACAGTTTATGTATTTATAAACAGATATCTGTTTATTACAAGGGCGTAAGCTTCTTCTGTCTTTGATGTCTAGTAGAAGGACGTTACGCTCCATTTTATTGTTAATCGATTCTATTAACTAGCGTACTGCTTATGGTATATCATTGGCTTAGCAGTTGTGCTTAAGATTTCGGCTCATGAAGTAAGAGTTCTTCTACTTCTTGGGCTTACATTAATAGTGTTGCTATTATAGATTTTTGAAGGCTGCTCATTGCGCTCAGCCATCCATTCATGAATTTTATCTCAGAAATATCGAGTCCATTTCTGGAGGCCTCTATTGTTAGGTCTATTATCTACTGCTCAGAATGTCATTCACTTAACAGTTGCTACTATAGCTAGGTAGGCTGTCTGTTTCGGCAGTGTCTCCGTTCGGCTGCCCTCTTCGCTCTGGGCTATTTGACCCAGGGCAAGAAAAAAGGGGGGGGGGAGGGTGTTCCCTTGGGTCACCTGTTTTTACTATGAAAACAAGGGGATACCTCCTCCAGAGTTAGTAATTCTGAGCTGTTATTGGGATGGTTGTTTAGTGAGAAGTTTAAGTTTATAAATTCATTCAAGTCTTAGTTTTTAAAGTATAGCTTTTGAATATTGCATATGTCAACGGACATGATTATGCAATTCTCACACACTTTTAGGAGTATAAGAGTCTCTATTCTCTAGACTTACTTTATTATTGGCTTACTTTAAAAATTATTAGTATAAGGATTATTGGATATTAATAGAGTACATGGATGTATGAAGCTCAATTTTTGGAAGGTGTTGTATCTTTCTAATTTATCATAAATAAGAAAGATACATGTAAGGCCTATTACTTCTTTTCCCTACAGGGGATGACTCTATTTTATTTTATTGAGCGTATTCCATTTTGCTCTATGTCCTTGGCCCTCCAGCCTTTTTACTATTCAGCTATGTCTGGGTCATTGGTACAGTATAAAAATGTTAAAAAATTTATAGTAATTTATATATTTTTTATACTTACCAATGACCCAGATGGGGATGGCCCTCCCAGGAGTTGGGAACTCTTGCCTCCCCGCTGAGTACATAGCGCTTACCAGGCACTGGTTATTAGAATGATAAATGGCGCCAATTTCGGAACGTCCTTGACACTGCGCATGCGCAGTGGGGGCGAGGTGTGGAGGGCCTTTCAGGACATGTTTTCTTTAGTTTTAGATGCAAATTTTGGGGATTGGGGGGCAAAATTTGTGTTTGGCCCTATATTTTAAGAGTTAGCACCAGCTATGTCTGGGTCATTGGTAAGTATAAAAAATATATAAATTACTATAAATTTTTTAACTTTTCGTCTCCATTTTATCAATTAAAATTAGACAATTTACTTAATCTGCGTTTGTTCTCATCCCCAAAGAGAACAAAGATTGGATGTTAGAAATTTGTGTATTTTGCCATGTTATATTCCACACTTATCATTTTCATGTTACAATCCTTTATGTTCGTTCCGATTGTTCATCACCACTCACAACTACAATGTACCTTCGGCTCCTTTAAAGCTAAAATGTTTCGTTTAAAGAATGGCAGGCAGGCACAATCGAATTTTGTTTCAAAAGAATGACAAAAAATATTTAGAAAGTGGAAACAAACGATATCAATGCAGCGTTCAGTACTGTACAGCAGATGTGGGTGCCATTTTTAGCAACAAATCTGAATGGCTGGTTTCGATGAGCATATCGAGTACTGTGATGTTGCATTCCATACTTATCATTTTTATGTGACCATTTTACGATGGTGCTTTGTAAAATGGTCACATAAAAATGATAAGTATGGAATACAACATCACAAAATACACAAATTTCTAACACCCAACCTTTATTCTCTTTGGGGATGAAAACAAACGCAGATTAGGTAAATTGTGGAATTTTAATTGATAAAACAGAGACAAAAAAAGAAGTATTCAATGCTGATCAGCAGTTCAGTACACGTGTGTGCAATGTTGATAAATAAAGCCAGTTTGTGGAGGCATATGGAATCCCGGATGTAAGATGGCACTATGTAAAAATGGTCAATTCTATCCAAAGTCTTCTTTTGACCCAAATGTCCCCCCAAGATAGCCTCATGAGCCAAGGACATAACTTGTTTTCTAAACTTCTAAACTGTGTGTTGGTTGTAAACCTTATGCAACACCCCTTTTCTTATTTCAAATGAATATTTGTGACCGCCTCTAGTAAACATGGATTGGCCCTCCTTGGTGGCCTCCCTAATCTTACAGAAGGATTCATCATCGCATTGTGCTTTCTTTAATTGCTTCACATTCACACTACCTACCTTATCCTGTGGGACGATAAGTGGTTTGATCGGCCACTTTTCCCTCGCAGCCATCACCGAGGCCGAAGCTTCTGGGACTTCGGACTCTGTTGAATAAAGATCTCGTTCCGACCTTACTATTTCTTTTGTATGTTTTCCTTGAGCACACTACCACAATTCTTTATCTCGTTAACACTTACCTGTTCTGTGGGGCTTCCAGAGATAGTTGTCGGCATACCTTTCTCAACTGCCGACTCGAGACACAAACCACTAACATTTGGAACTCTTTTCCCATTAGCTAATAACAGATGACCGTGTTTGATATTTTTCTTAATATCAACGCAGGCAGCACTCACCTGTTTCTTAATATTGAAACTATTACCGATACCTGATCTGTTTTGACTGTTAAGGATTCTCTTGTGTTCCACAAGATGACGCCTGTCGCCTATCATGGCACTCCTACGTAAGATGGCTACACCTTCCACAGAGAAAACAGAAGCACTCATCTCGTACCTGATTCCCCATGGGAGTTTCCTTCTCCTGGTCACCCTGCCACATCTTCTTACTTACCTTCTTTGATCCTGATTGGTGGATTTTGAAAAATCTTCTCCCCTGAAATCACAGGGCCAAATGTTTTGAAACTTTGCATGGTTGATGACTGGGACCCTTTCTATCAACGATACTCATTTAATGTTGATCCGGTTGCAAACATGGCTTCAATTGCCGCTAATAGTTACTATAGAAACCCTATTGGGAATCACATTTTCATCTTCTTCTCTGGAACTACTGAGCCGATGTGAACCAAACTTGGCAGAAATGGTCTATGGGAGTTCCTCTACAAATGATCCTCATTTTGTTCCCATGAGTTGAAAAACATGGCCGCCGGAGGCATTCCTTGATTGTGGTTGGTGGATTTTCTAAAATTTTCTTCTCTGAAACTGCCAGGCCAAATGTTTTGATACTTCATATAAATGATGACTGGGACCCCCTCTACCAACGATCCTCATTTAATGTTGATCGGGTTGCAAACATGGCTGCATTTGTGGCTTATAGTTACTATAGAAACCCAATGGGAAATCATTTCATCTTTTTCTCTGGAAATACTGAGCTGATGTGAACCAAACCACGTAGGGATAGTCTATGGCAGGTCCTCTACAAACACTTCTCATTTTGTTACCGAGCGTCAAAAAACATGGCTGCCAGAAGCATTTTTTGATTCTGATTGGTGGATTTTGAAAAATGTTCTCCTCTGAAACCACAGAGCCAAATGTTTTGAAAACTTTGCATGGTTGATGACTGGGACACCCTCGACCAATGATCCTCAGTGATCCTCATTTGATGTTGACCTCCACATTCCAGTAACATGGTATGTCATGATACCAGATTAGTAGAAGATATACAGAGAAAATCAAACATTCTGTCACAAGATTCGACTTTGTTTAACACATAAGGTGCTAAATGTTTAGGGTCCAGGTCCATTCTGAGGTGCACTTTTTGGTTGCTTGTGTTTCCCATAAAACGAAGCTCATGTAAAACTCATAAAATTTAATTAAACTACTGACTAACCTGAAAGGAATTAATATGTTGAATAATGTAACAAACAAAACAACTTACAAACATTCATAGAACTCGCATTCCTCATTTGAATAAAGTCCTAAAAGAAAAATTCAAAGGCCCTTTTCACTTGTTGAATCTTTGGTGCCAGTTGATGAGTGTGATGATCCGATTTTGTTCTGTATGCGGCAAACTATGAAGAGTGACTGATATAACTGTTCTTCCTTGTTTGTTAAGCGGGAACGGTACTTAAAACTTTCTAAAAGCACTGACTGATGACAGTGTTCTGTAGCTCAAGGAGCTCATTTCGTAAAATCACTGAATGACTTACTGCAATGTTCTGTAGGTTCAAAGAGCTTGGTTAGCTCTTTACACAAAACTGATGTTGTTTGATGGTGACCATGATGTTGACCTTCACTGATACATTAACTGTGAGGGCCACATACATTAACTGTGAGGGCCACATTAACCCACCCCTCAATTCTTTAGTACAGTCTACACCTCAAATTACTGTTATTGAAAACATAGCATACAGGGAACAGAAATCAACATATTCCCAATTATCACAATTCTTGTCTTATTTCATAATCCTTTCATAAACATTGAACATTATCCTTATCATCAAACTCAACACAGTCAAGTAAAGCTACAGTGTCATTGACACTTTCATTTTAGGTTTTGTTGGTGTTCAAAGTATTGTTGTTTGTTGTAATTGATGTTAATAATAACAGTATATTGTATACAGTTTGTTCAGTTTCTTAACTTAATTCCCATCACTACGTGTCCATCGATCAATTGATGCATGTGCCCGACTGATGCCATTGGAATATGTCAATGTTCATTTCACTACAAATCTTTAACCCCTGTCTTGCTGGCATTGTGATTCAATTTCGTGGTATATACCTGTGGTATTTACAAAACTGTTGTGGGCTCTTTCAAATAAGCAAATCAGTTTTTTTCAGAAATGGACAACAAAATTGTTTGATATAGCTGCACGTGCCCCTGAATTACTTTTGATGATGTCAGAGTGTTTTGGTGGGGGGATAAAAATTATCCCTGATGGAGGTGGTGGTGAGATGTGAAAATCTCACTCTTGGGACAAGATATTTGGTCCAGACATTCGGCAAGCCTTGTGTCTGGCCCAAATACTTGCCCTCTTGTGAGATTTCCCCATCTCACACCCACCCCCGTCAAGGATAATAATAATTACCCCTCATTGGAAGTAGCTAAAAGAACTCATTTTTGAGAATAGCCAAAAGCTATATTTTGTTTAAAAATTCATAAAAGTAGAGTTAGTTTCAAATTCAACAGATTTAGAATTTCATCACCTCCCTAAAATTGTTTGGGTTTGAGTGAAAATAGCATGGGTAAGTATTTTATGAGGTATTTGATATTTTTATACTGTACCAATGACCCAGACATAGCTGGTGCTTACTCTTAAAAATATAGGGCCAAACACAAATTTTGCCCCCCCAATCCCCAAAATTTGCATCTAAAACCAAAGAAAACATGTCCTGAATGGCCCTCCATACTTCACCTCTACTGCGCATGCGCAGTGTCAAGGACGTCCCGAAATTGGCGCCATTAATCATTCTTTGTTTGGCCCTTCATCAGTTAACATCTGACTGATCTTTGTGCTTTTAAATCTCAGTTTAAATGATGCCAGACACATAAATATTAGAGAAATGGTGATTCTAAGGAGGATATAGAAGGAGGAGAGGAAAAATGAGTGACAGAAAATTATCAGGGCTGTAACTTAAAATTTTTTAATGAAATTATGTTAAGTTACCTATTTTGGAGGCAACAGCCTGTTGTGGTCATTCTTGTTATCAAGTTACACTGCTTGTTCAGTGTTTTCCTCTCTCCCTTTCCTTTAAGTCCCCTCTTGCTATTCTCCCATGCTTTTGGCATATTTTCTGTAATTTTATTACTAAAATTTCTTGGGAGTTTTAGCTGGATAACAGAATGAATTCTGTTCTTTTCCCCATGTTTACGTCTTCACCTATGGGTGGTTAGGCGTAGTGTTCTGCATTTACCATCTGATGTTCTGCAGTTTCTTCCCTGGAAGTCTCTGTTTTGCATCAGATAGTGTATTATTGGTAACTGATTTCGGGCCAGGGTGCCTGGAGTCTTGTTCTGGTGTTTTTACACTTATTGTTTACATTTACAACAGCCCTCTGTGTGAGGGGGGATTTCTTGAAAATAATATCTTGATGTTAATTTAATCATAACTAGATACATTATTATTGTTCGTAAGTGTTGCATAAATTGTTTAAAATATTTTTAGAATTTTTGTCCACACTTAGGCTTGGGATCCATTGGGGCTCAACGTTACTTTTCAGAAACTTGGGCTGTTCTGAAAAAATATTTTTTCAAATTTTTTTGATTTCAATTATTTTTTCTATGTTAATGGATCATGTTATTATGTATTTTGATTGTCAGAGGTTGGTGCGAGTACTAGGACTTTGTTTTCTTTTCACAATGAAAGGATATTGTTCAGTTGTAATAAGAGGAAATCTTCCTCTGACTTTCATAATCATTGTATAATGTAGTCAGTGTACTCGCACTAACTCCTGTTCTGTATGTGTTAATTTCGATGACAACATGGGAAGCGCGTGTCACAGTATGTTAGTGGGGAATTGGCCATTCCGGTCCTTTCCCCGCAGGGTCACTCTACTTTATCAATCTCTATTTCAGACGATCAAGAACAGGGTGATGTATCCGTGATGTCTTCCAAAAGTGTGCCTCCGTCGTCACAATTAATGAAGAGCTAGCGGAAAAGTGCTCATGTAAATACGTCAATTGCCTAAGAGGACCCTAGTAGGTTCGACGGCCTTTGACGTCCGCTAGCTCGCCCAGTGTAGCGTCCATTCATCGAATGGTTTGGCAGCCGGGTTCGTCCGTTGCGGTCTAGAAGGAGTTTTGGGTGATGCGAGCACTATAAATCAACCAAATGCTCACCCAGTGACGGCGGATTAGAGGAGAGAACGGAGGAAGCCTTTTAGTCCAGTTCCTAGCTCGTCCAGGTCCATCCGGACTGCGAGCGAGAGAGGCCCCTCTCTCGTACAACAACATCTGGCCCCAGATGTTGTGGTACAAAATGTTTCGCATTCGGAGCTTACGTCCACCGCTCGGGACGCTCCGATATATAGTCAGTCCGGAGAGACTGTCAATAAGGCTTCCTCATCCTCATGGTAGCGCACACGACCGCTCTTGGCTACGTGACCTCAGATATCCAGTCAGCTTCGCCAATCAGAGAATCATCGGCGACCAGGTCACAACATCCGGTAGCCAGGGACACGAGGCCTGCAGACTCCGGACGTTAGCATAAGAAAGTGTGCGGGAGCTTCCAGCGGCAAAGCATCGTAAGACCGCTACTGCACAGGCCTCGGTGACGGACGTGCTATCCCAAATAGCACAGCTTATCGCAGCATCCCAGCAACGACAGAATCTGTCGCATCATGTATTATCCGACGAAGCTGGGTCGGGACGCTCCGCGGAAGCAGGTACGGACGTCCGAAAATTTCATCCGGTCCGACGGGATGCCGAAAGGGATTCGGAGGATTTCGTGATTTCCCTTTCGGAACAACATAAGCTGTTGTGTATGTCATCTAACTTTATCTTCTAGAGGTTCTTTCGTCGGACCAGAATGCTGCGATGCCGGATAAGAAACTGATAGCGTCAGTGGACACAGAAATTTTTGGTTCGTTTCAGGGACATCGTTCCGATACAGTCCAATAATGTCACACAAGCTTTCGAATTATTGTACGACGCTATATATATTATTAGGGGCGCGGTAGCTCAGTTAGTAGAGGTGCAGGCTGCAAGCCGAGAGGTCCTCGGTTCGAATCCCACCTGCGGCAACCGCGTTGTGTCCTTGGGCAAGACACTTCACCCCGATTGCCTACATGGGGGCACGATGACGCTGTGTACTGAGGTGTACTGCACGTCGATGGTGCGCATGTCTTCAACCAATCTAACCCTGCTTGTGCTGCGGTGCAGAGTTCAGAGTTACGATGTTGGAGAGCTGACAGCTGCTCGTCGTTGCTCGGTGGTTCTCTCCGGGTACTCCGGGTTTCTCCACCCTTAAAACTGTCATGGTCACGATTAGCCATTGTGCATAAGTATGTGACCTTAAACACCAATAAATAAATAATAAATATAATATATATATTATTATATGCTTGCTATTAACAAGCATGTCTGGTTTCTTGTTCGCAAAGTTATGGAGATGTCTTTCAAAAGTGTGCCTCTGTCGTCATAGTTAATGAAGAGCTAGCGGCAATAAGTGCTCATGGAATATGTCAATCGCCTAAGAGGTCCCTAGTAGGATCGACGGAGTTGACATTCGCTAGCTCACCTGGTGTAGCGTCCATTCATTGAATGGTTCGGCAGTCGGGTTCGTCCGTTGCGGTCTAGGAAGGAGATTTGGGTGATGCGAGCACTATAATAAACTTTAGTACACACCCAGTGACGACGGATTAGAGGACAGGTCGGAGGAAGCCTGTTAGTCCGGTTCTTAGCTCGTCCAGGTCCGTCCATGCTGCGAGCGAGAGAGGTCCCTCTCTCGTACAACAACATATGGGACTGGATGTTGTGGTACAGACATTTCGCATTCGGAGGCTATGTCCGTCGCTCGGGACGCTCCGTTATATTGACAGTCCAAGAGACTGTCGATAATGCTTCCTCATCCTCACAGCAGCGCATACGACCGCACATTGGCTACGTGACCTCGAGTATCTGGCCAGCTTCATCATTCAGTGATTCCACGGCAAACAGGTCACGCCATCCGGTAGTCAAGGGACACGAGGCCTATACACTCCATTCGCTCGCATAATAGAAGTATGCACGGGGTAACGAACACGGAGCTTCCAGTGGCAATGCATCGTAAGACCGCTTCACCACAGGCCTCAGTGACGGACGTGCTATCCAAAATAGCACAGTTTATCGCAGCATCCCAGCAATCGACAGATTCTCGGTCGGATCAGGAATTATCCAACGGCGCTGGGTCGGTGCGCTCCGCTGTTGCATCAGGTTCGGACGACCGAACACTTTATAGTGTCCGACAGGATGGCGAAAGGGATTTGGACGATTTCGAGCTTTCCCTTTCGGAACAACAGAAGCTGCCATACATTTCTTCCGGCATTATCTTCCAGAGGTTGTTCCGTCAGACTACATTGCGCCGATGCTGGATAAGAGACTAATAGCGTCATTGGACACGCAGTTTTGGGTCGGTTCAGGGACATTGTCCCTGACTTACCGACACAGTCCAATAATGTCATTAGAACATTCGAATTATTTAACGACGCTATATATAAGCTTGCTACCAAGCATGATAGTCTAGTTTCTTGTCCGCAATGCTCTATTCTGCCTTTTATCAATTCTAGGAAATAATTTATATTGGCAGAACAGGGCATACCGAGAGTTCATATGCGTCTAGACGGCGGGGCTGAAGACTGGGAATTATCTTTTTCGATGTCTATGTCAATTCCAACCACTATGTTGGAAACGACAATGATGTCTAATAGACTTAACTTAGACGCTTTATCATACGTAGACCACCTTACTGAGGCGTTATCATTACGTCTTCAAGAAAGAATTCCAGGATATGATCCTCATTGTGATTTCTTTCAAGGGCAGTAGTTTTTTCACGTATAACTCCACCCTTCAGTGGCAACCTGGAGTTGGTTAGACGTGACGCAGCCCTAGCTACATCCACGCGCGTGGATAGTAAGGTGAAGAACTCTCTCAGAGTCGCTTCGGTCTCGGAGAAGCTTCTCTTCGACGGCAACTTTTCAGCAATCTATGAATTGCTCGATATACACGTTCTCTTGTCTATCAAGTGTAGCAAGAGATTCAGACTGGGGCAAACATTCGGTGGTTGACTCAGAGAGTGCCACTGCAGTTGCCGGATCCGAGTTTTATGATTATGACGGATGCCAGTCAAACAGGTTGGGGTACAATATTGATCCCAACGGATTCGAAGTGCCAGGGTCTTTGGGTTTCGTAGTTTCTAGGCAAGCACTTAACTTCCAGGGAATGATGTTATTTAGGCTTGCACTATGTCATTGGATGAACATTATTCAGAAACGCATGTCCAAATCCTGTCCGATAATACGACAGTAGTTGCGTATCTCCGGAACCAGGGAGGCACTCATTCGATTCCGTTATTCAATTTAACGGAAAGAATCCTTCTGTTTGTTATAGTACACCAAGTTCTGCTTCGGTCCGTCATATTCCGGGTCGTCTGATTGTATTAGCAGACTCCCTTTCACGTAAGGGTCGCTTGTTGCCATCAGAATGGACTCTCAACAAACATGTATTCAATCAGATTTGCTATCAATGGGAGCGCCCAATGATAATTTATTTGCGACACAACTCACTATTCAATTGCAGACGTATGTGTTTGCATGGCCGGATCCCTGAGCTTATGTTGTTAACGCTCTATTGATCTAATAGGACGGAATGATAGGATATGCGTATCCTCCAGCGCTGTTGATTCAGCAAGTATTGCTAAGATAAACAACCACAATACAATTCTGTTGATAGCATCTCTGTCTTCACAGAGACCGTGGGTAATTTACTCAGGTGTCCACTGTGGGACTTACCACGAAAACTTCCTCCATGAGAGGATCTTCTTTCTCTGGGGAAATCGTGTCAACTTCATCACAACCCGCAAGGTCTCAACCTTCACGTATTCCGTTGTGTGGTCCTTCTTGCACGGCAAGCATTGTACAGGACGAGCTATGGACGCGATTTCTTACTGTAGGAGAACCTCTTCTTCGCTATACTATGCGGCTAAAGTGGAGGCTCTTCCGTCGTTGGTGTAGGGATCATTATGTTGATATTTTTGATCCCTCCATACTAGACATTGCAACTTTCTAGTATACTTGTTTGACAAGATCAACTGCAGCCTGTTACTATTAAGGTTATAGGTCTATGTTATCTCATACCTATGCACTCTATGATAGTTTACAATTGAGTCTTATGTCTCTTTATCTAAGTCAGTTAGAAACTTTTCGATAAATAGACCTAGAATCCTTAGATTAAATTCCTATACGGAATTTAGCTTCGGTTCTTATTTAGCTAAGTAATCATTTGAGCATCTGGAAACAGTAGTTTTCAAATTCTGACCTTTTAAGACAGTAATTCTGTTAGTCTTCTATTTTACTGAGGAGTCAGTGAGCTTCATGCACTATCGGTGGACGATTCTCACTTTCGTAGTGTCGGAAACACTACTTCCTTTACTACTTAGGTTGGATTTTTGGTTAAGAGTCAGGCTCCTAATAATATCCGGAACCTATTGTTGTTAAGGTCCTTCCGTCTTCGTACGGGCATAGGCCTTTACTCTGTCCAGTTAGAGTTTACGTATTTATAAACAGATATCAGTTTATTAGTAGGGACATAAGCTTCTTCTGTCTTTGATGCCTAATAGAAGGACATTACGCTCCATTCTATTGCTAATAGATTCAATTAACTATCGGTACTGCTTATGGTATATCATTGACTCGGCAGTTTGTGCTTGAGATTTCGGCTCATGAAGTAAGAGCTCTTTCTACATCTTGGGCTTACATTAATAGTGTCGCTATTATAGATTTTATGAAGGCTGCTCATTGGGCTCAGCCATCCACATTCATGAATTTTTATCTCAGAAATATTGAGTCCATTTCTGGAGGCCTCCATTGTTAGGTCTATTATCTACTGCTCAGAATGTCATTCACTTAACAGTTGCTACTATAGCTAGGTAGGCTTTCTGTTCCGGCAGTGACTCCGTCCTGCTGCCCTGTTCGCTCTGGGCTATTTGACCCAGGGCAAGGAGAAGGGGGGGGGGGGGAGGGTGTTACCTTGGGTCACCTGTTTTATTATGAAAACAAGGGGATACCTCCTCCGGAGTTAGTAATTCTGAGCTGTTACCGGGATGGCTTTTAAGTGATAAGTTTATGTTTTTAAAATTCATTCAGGTCATAGTTTTTAAAGTATAGCTTTTGAATATATCACGTGTCAAACGGGCGTTATTATACAATCCTCAGACACTTTTAAGGAGTATAAAGAGTCTCTATTCTCTAGACTAACTTTATTTATTGGCTTACTTTAAAAATTATTAGTATAAGGATTATACTGGATATTAATAGAGTACATGGATGTTATGATGCTCAATTTGGGAAGGTGTTGTGTCTTTCTAATTTATCATAAATAAGAAAGATACATGTAAGGCCTAATACTCCTTTTCCCCTCGAGGGGATGACTCTATTTTATATAATTGAGCTTATTTGAACTTGCTGTATGTCCTAGGCCCTCCAGCCTTTTTACTATTCAGCTATGTCTGGGTCATTGGTACAGTATAAAAATGTTAAAAAATTTATAGTAATTTATATATTTTTTATACTTACCAATGACCCAGACGGGGATGGCCCTCCCAGGAGTTGGGAACTCATACCTCCCCGCTGAGTACATAGCGCTTACCAGGCACTGGTTATAAGAATGATTAATGGCGCCAATTTCGGGACGTCCTTGACACTGCGCATGCGCAGTAGAGGTGAAGTATGGAGGGCCATTCAGGACATGTTTTCTTTGGTTTAATAGATGCAAATTTTGGGGATTGAGGGGCAAAATTTGTGTTTGGCCCTATATTTTTAAGAGTTAGCACCAGCTATGTCTGGGTCATTGGTAAGTATAAAAAATATATAAATTACTATAAATGTTTTAACTTTTCATAGTTTATAATCTGTTATTGTCTCTTCATTTCAGGACCGCTTCAAAAAAAGAGCCATAGTTGTTATTCCAATGCTCATTTTATCAATTCCATCTCTATTTTGGTACAGCTGTAAGTAATGATCACTGTCCTATTTTTTACTTCGTGTTCTCATCTATTCTTTTGCAGACTCTTCCCATCTTTTCCATCCCATATGCTAATTAACCTCGGCCCTATCTTCAAAATTTGAAAGCTTTTTTAACATCCATATATATTTGATGTAAATTTGACATGACCATAGGCTGAATATTTAAAGATGAGACATGTAGATGCAAATATACACTGTTCTGTGTAGTCGACAATTGAGTGTGATCACCATGCAACCATTGTTAACATTGTGTTTGGTGTGTGCAGATATCTCGAGACAAATGCTTTGTCTGTTTTCTAGCAGTGTTTAATTTATTATACTAATAATTCAGAAATGCCAGAAAGCAGTGATAATGTAGAAATAAATATATATATATATACATATATATATAACTTCGTCAAATTGCCGTCATGCTCGGAAGTTTACTTCCTTCTAAGCGGCTTTCATTTTTGACTAATACTTATTCCGTTACGTTAAGTACCGTACCAATGTGTATCGCGTCATAGGAACGTAAAATTTAGCGTCACGCTGATCCTAATTGTTGAATGGGAATTATAAAATCAAGAACCCATCTATAAAATCGCCGATGCATGTCTTCCTTGGGTGGCAACAAGTAAAGAGATGTTCCGCATTACACGTTGTTCACTGTTTTTAATTGTAAATTATGGACAAACAAGACGGTATCATATCTTCCTTAGGTGGTAACGAGTGGAGATATATTCTGCGTTATTGCGCGCATTTTTTGTTCTCAGCCTTAGAATTAGAAGCATTCAATCATTTATCTCAACCTGGCCCTGGTAACAGAGGCAGAAGCGAGTTCGCATGCAGTATTCACACATTCAACCATTCCTTGACCCGAATTGTTCAAATGCTTTGTTCTCCATATTCAAGTGTATTGCTTGTAAAACCACCGTATCATATCTCCCTTGGGTGGTAAAGATATGTTCCCCGTTTCATGTTGTTCCCCGTATCCGAGTCTATTACGCGCAAAATAACTGTATCATATCTTCCTTGGGTGGCAACAAGTAAAGATATGTTCCATGCTTCACTTTGCTTTTTGTATTCAAGTGTAAATTATGAAAAAATACCGTTTAATATCTTCCTTGGGTGGCAACAAATAAAGATATGTTCCGCATTATTACGTAAAAAACAAATATGAATTAGACACTATTTCTAAAACCTCGCCCTGGTAACAGAGGCAGAGGCAAGTAAGTTCGTATACCATATTCACACATCCAACCACTCCTTGGCCCGAATCATTCAATCATTTAAAAGCACGCCTCCATATCTCCGCCCCAGTACCCAACCCGCGTCAACCAGACATCAATACCGCTGATGGAAAATATAATTTTTTTACACCCTCCTTGCGTAGTAATAACCCCCCTCCCCCCCCCCCCAGACGATCCTTCCAGGGTGTGTAAATGTCTTGTCCCCACCCACTATTGCAGCATATATATGCCCTCCACCACTGATCTAAGGGCAATCCCTCCTATAATGTCTACACCGACAATCGTAGGCTAGGGTTCCATACTTCCTCCCCCCCCCCCCCCCCCCACACCACATACACATGATGTACGCACTGACATATACCAAATGATCATAATCTCACAACATATACACGCTATGTTCAACACCAATGCGTGTTTAGGTGTAATTGCTCTGTACACTAATTTATATCCCCCCCCCCCCCACCCACCACCCCCCCCCCCCCCACCCCCGTTCAGCAAGTTTATAAATGAGAATATTTGGAATTATTCTTGTCTATTGAGCTCATTGGGTTCTAGTGTTTGAAGTTTGTTAATCCAAAATGCTTCACGACCCCTCCTGTAAGCTGTATTTTGTTCATTAATTTGTTCAATCCCAATAATCCTAAAATTGTTTATACTATGGTTTTTCGTCAGAAAATGATGTGGTATCGGTTCATCCATAACCTCAAGTTTTATTCTACTCAGGTGGTTTTGCATTCTCTCATACAATTTTGTCCCCGTCTCTCCCACGTACACAACTTCATTGCACTTGTCGCAGAAAATCCCATATATCACATTCCTGGACATGCAGGTGATTTTTTTGCCTATGTGGTAGGCCGTCCCGTTCTTGTCTGCGAATTGTTTTGTTTGGAGCATAAACCCACAGATTGCACATTTTCTCTCGCATCTATCAGATCCCGTCCCTTGATTGTTGAACATTTTATTATGCTTGCTGTGGACTATGATATCTCCCAAATTTTTCAGTCTTTTGTACGAAATCAGGGGAGGTTTTTCGAATGCCAACTTCATGCGTTTTGAGCGGTGTAAAATGGGCATTCGCTCCCGCGTTATTTTCCCGATGTCGGGGAGGCGCCGCGAGTAGGTGACCACAAACGGGACTCTTTCGCCGGTTGATTTGTTGGATCGTTTTTCAAGTAACTGTTTGCGCTGGATTTGATCGACCTTTTCTAGTTGTTCGCTTACAAACTTTTCATCGTAACCTCTGGCATACAGGTGTTGTTTTATATCATTTTTGTGGCATTCATATTCAGCATTATCAGAACAAATTCTTTTTACTCTTGAAGCTATTCCATATGGTATCGCTCTTTTAGTGTTGATTGGGTGATCTGACTTTGCGTGTAGGTATTGATGCGTGTCCGTGGGTTTTGTATATAAACCGGTTTTAACAAATCCGTCTTCAATTTTGACTATCGTGTCTAAGAATTCTATCTCATTTTCAGACCACCTTAAATCAACCTGTATTCTTGGATGTATCGTATTTGCCAAAGAATGATATTGTTTCAGAGACTCCAACCCATGCGTCCATACTCCCCAGATATCATCAACGTACCGTACCTGTTCAAGGGGGTGTAACTTCGATGCTTTTGACAGTTTCTCTTCCCATTCACCCATATATGTGCACGCATAATTCATCCCTAATCGCGAGCCTATTGCAACGCCATCGGTTTGTAAATAATGTCTTCCTTTAAATGAAAAATTGTTGTTGTCCAAAACAGTTTCTATTAGTTTAAGACCTATCTCTGTTGGGAATAATTTTCCTTTAGAGTTTTCTAGTGCTTTTTTACATGCTAATATACCTTCATTACGTGGGACGCTTGGATATAGTTTCTTGACGTCCATACAGTACATTATGCTGTTTTCAGGGAGTGGTTGGGGTATACTGTCCAGTCTGTTCAAGAAATGTGTGGTGTCGCGTATGTAGGATGGTAATGACTCAACGTGTTGTTTTAATTCAGACTTCATCACTTCTGCTATTTTCTCTGTTGGGTGGTTTATTCCCGAAATTATTGTTCTTAAAGGGGCTTCATTTGTATGCATTTTGGGGTTACCTTTTACTCTACCAGCCTGTGGCTGCTTAGGTATCATGTACGCTAATACTTTTTTGTCTATCAGTTTGTTTTTTTCTAGTTTTTTGAGTTGGCTTTTAATCTTGTTTGTTATTTTCTCTGTCAGATTTACAGGTACTTCTTTGTATGTTGTTTGGTCCCCCAACTCCATCAAGATCTCATTTTCATATTTACTTGCATCCAAAACGGTTATTCCAGACCCTTTATCGGCTGGTCGCACGACTATTGCATTATCATTTAACAACTCCTTCAGAGCCTTCTCTTCCATTTTTGTTATGTTGTTTCGCACGCGTTTTTTTATGCCCTTCAAAATATCTTCCCGTACTATCTCTAAATAAAGGTCAAGGTGCTTATCTCTACCTTCTTTAGGGGTCCACGGGTTACTCTCTTTAAATTTATCATTAATATATTGCTGTTTATTGTCTAGGAAATACTCACATAGTCGCATTCTTCGCTCCCATTCTTTTATCTCAATGATAAGGTTCGCTATATCCAAAGTTCTTTCCATTGGGACAAACTTGAGACCCCTTTTAAGTAATGTTCTTTGGTGTTTTGTTAGTTTCTTACCGGATAAATTAAACACGTTATTTTGCTGATTTATTTTAGTTTCGTTGTGCAGAATTTTACTCTTTATATCTACATACATGTTATTTTGATCATCGCTCATATTCTTAACTTCTACAGATTCATCCTTTATGGAGGGTTTCTCAGACTTTTTGTCGGTAATTTGTTTTGTATAACCCCGGGGATTCACAGATTCGTCCTTCTTGGAGGGTTTCTCAGACTTTATGTCGGTAATTTTTTTTTAATAACCCCGGGGATTCAGTTTTGGTTCATCCCTACGGAACGCGGAAATATTTTGTGACTGCAAGTATTTGTATTTGATTGTTTTAGGCCCATTTGTCTTTTTCACACTTCCAATCATTTGTGCAACCTGAAAATGAGAATCATTCAAAAAGAAATATAAATTTAATTCATTTGTACTCACCGGTTTTTCAGGTTCGAATCGCACCCACCTGTAATTTTGACCATACTTACAATATACATGAATCCCTATTCCCAGCATATTCACCAAACCTATTATATCCTCATCTGTTGCCCAGCTCTCAATACTACCATTCGTTTTTGATCTGTTTCTAATGAATCCTGATACTGGCCCATCTATATATTTAGACATATTTTCGCGTGATGTTCCACATACTCCATTACTCGTTTCCGTATTACTTGATGATATTCCTCATCGCCTGTACAGATTTTGCTGATGCATCTATAAAAACAATTTCCATCAGCTCTAACATTTTGCAATCCAAACCCTTGCCTTTTCAGTTCAATGTTGTGAGTTGCGATATCAGTGTGGCTGGGAAGTTTCTTCTGTAATTTTATTCCTAATACTTTTAACACATTATTTATTTCCAACAGCGATACATTCTTTCCAGGTAGGTCGGTACCGTCTGAATCACCCAGTTTCGCTATCTTCTTATCTTTTGTTCTTTCAGTAAGGACTTGGATTTTATCACCATGGTTCTTTATTATCTTCAGAATTGCCTCTTTATCCGAGATGTTGAAACGGGAATTTATCGAATTTTCTAACTTCGCGAACTCATCCCTCAGAAGACCCAACTGTTCCTCAGCGATTTTATAGACGGGTTCTTGATTTTATAATTCCCATTCAACAATTAGGATCAGCGTGACGCTAAATTTTACGTTCCTATGACGCGATACACATTGGTACGGTACTTAACGTAACGGAATAAGTATTAGTCAAAAATGAAAGCCTTATGGAACAACATGAAATGGGGAACATATTTTTACCACCCAAGGGAGATATGATACGGTGGTTTTACAAGCAATACACTTGAATATGGAGAACAACGCGTTTGAACAATTCGGGTCAAGGAATGGTTGAATGTGTGAATACTGCATGCGAACTCGCTTCTGCCTCTGTTACCAGGGCAAGGTTGAGATAAATGATTGAATGCTTCTAATTCTAAGGCTGAGAACAAAAAATGCGCGCAATAACGCGGAATATATCTCCACTCGTTACCACCTAAGGAAGATATGATACCGTCTTGTTTGTCCATAATTTACAATTAAAAATAGTGAACAACGTGTAATGCGGAACATATCTTTACTTCTTGCCACCCAAGGAAGACATGCATCGGCGATTTTATAGACAGGTTCTTGATTTTATAATTCCCATTCAACAATTAGGATCAGCGTGACGCTAAATTTTACGTTCCTATGACGCGATACACATTGGTACGGTACTTAACGTAACGGAATAAGTATTAGTAAAAAATGAAAGCCGCTTAGAAGGAAGTAAACTTCCGAGCATGACGGCAATTTGACGAAGTTACATAAAATATTTGATGAAGTGTACATATATATATATATATATATATATATAGGGATTGGATAAACCGTGAGTAACCTGATGGCAGGGAGAGCAGGTGGCATGCCAGCCATTATAATATATATATATTATTTTTTTTATTTTTTTTCTTTCCCGAATATAATTCACCTAATGACTATTAACTGCGAGTTGTCCTGCTTCCGTCTTCTGTCCGTCCACAATTACCACCTGTCAGGGAGTAGAGAGGGATGGATGGTATGCCATCCATTGTAATGTATATATTGTGTGAAGAAAATTCTCCATGTGTATGGTTCATCTAATAACTGTTGGCTAGCAAGCCAAACACTGTTCATTACGGGAATACCGAGCTAATTGACCCTTTCTCTAACACGATTTCACACAAACCGATAATAGACCACAAAGCAAAAAAATGACATAACCCTTTTTGGGAGCCTAATGGCACAAAAGGGGTGCATATTTTGAGGGGCCCGCAGAGCACCACTATGTTTCCCAAGGCACCATCTATAAATTTGGAGAATACCAAGCAGATTGCCCCATTCGCTAACGAACAGCGAAAAAAACTGATAATAGCCCAAGTAACAAAGCCATTTCCATTCCTTTTGGGATGCCCTGTGGACTCGAAAGGGCGCACAATTTGGGGGCCCGCACAGTACCACTGTGGTTAGCAAGACACCTGTTGTCTATTAAGGGAATATCGAGCTAATTGACCCTTTCTCTAACAAGATTTTAGACAAACCGATAATAGATTGTCAATCCAAAAATCACAGAATCCCTCTTGGGAGCTTTATGGCACAAAATAGGTACATATTTCGGGGGGGCCCGAAAGCACCAACATGCTTCCCAAGTACCTATCTATAAATCTGGAGAACACCAAGCAGATTGCCCCTTTACTAACAAATAATCAGAAAAACTGATAATACCCCATATAACAAAAAAATTTCCATTCATTTTTTGGGTTGCTTTGTGGATCCAGAAGGGTTCAAAATTTGGGGGGCCCACACAGAACCACTGTGGTTAGCAAGATGCCTACTGCTTATTTCTGGAATACCGAGCTAATTGACCCTTTCTCTAACAAGATTTCACACAAATAGATAATAGACTATAAAGCATAAAACTACAGAACCCTTATTGGGAGCCTTATGGAACAAAAGTGGTGCATATTTTGGGGGGCCCTCAGAGCACCACTATGCTTCCCAATGCATCTTCTGTAAATTTGGAGAATACCAAGCAGATTGCCCCTTTCGCTAACGAACAGCCATAAAAACTGATAAAAGCCCACATAACAAAAACATTTCCCTTCCCTTTTTGGGTCGCTTTGTGACCCCAGAAGGGTGCAAAATTTGGGGGGCCCGCACAGAACCATGGTGATCAGCAAGACACCTACTGTTTAGAGCACCACTATACTTCCAAGGCATCTTCTATAGATTTGGAGAATACCAAGCAGATTGCCCCATTCACGAACGAACAATGAGAAAAATTCATATTAGGCCAAAAACAAAAACATTTCCCATTCTTTTTTGGGTCGCTTTGTGGACCCAGAAGGGTGCAAAATTTGGGGGGCCCGCTCTGAACCACTGTGGTCAGCAAGACACCTACTGTTTATTTCTGGAATACGGAGCTAATTGGACCTTTCATTAACAAGATTTCACACAAACCGATAATAGACTACAAAGCATAAAACTACAGAACCCTTTTTGGGAGCATTATGGAACAAAAGTGGTGCATATTTTGGGGGGCCCGCAGAGCACCACTATACTTGCCAAGGCATCTTCTATAAATTTGGAGAATACCAAGCAGATTGCTCCATTCGAGAAAGAACAGCGAGAAAAATTGATAATAGCCCATTTTAGAAAAACATTTCCCTTCCTTTTTTGGGTCGCTTTGGGGACCCAGAAGGGTGCAAAATTTGGGGGGCCCGCACAGAACCACAGTTGTCAGCAAGACACCTACTGTTTCTTTCTGGAATACCGAGCTAATTGACCCCTTCATTAAAAAGATTTCACACAAACTGATAAGAGACTTTAAAGCATAATTCTACAAAACCTTTTTTGGGAGCCTTATGGAACAAAAATGGTGCATATTTTGGGGGGGCCCGCAGAGCACCACTATGCTTCCCAAGGCACCTTCTGTAAATTTGGAAAATATCAAGCAGATTGCCCAATTCACTAACGAACAGCCAGAAAAACTGATAAAAGCCCAGATAACAAAAACATTTCCCTTCCTTTTTGGGTCACTTTGTGATCCCAGAAGGGTGCAAAATTTGGGGGGCACGCAGAGAACCACTGTGGTCAGTAAGACACCTACTGTTTATTTCTGGAATACCGAGCTAATTGGCCCTTTCGTTAACAAGATTTCACACAAACTGATAATAGACTACAAAGCATAAAACTACAGAACCCTTTTTGGGAGCCTTATGGAACAAAAGTGGTGCATATATTGGGGGGCCCGCAGAGCACCACTATACTTGCCAAGGCATCTTCTATAGATTTGGAGAATACCAAGCAGATTGCCCCATTCACGAATGAACAGCGAGAACAATTCATATTAGGCCATATAACAAAAAAATTTCCCATCCTTTTTTGGGTTGCTTTGTGGACCCAGAAGGGTGCAAAATTTGGGGGGGCCCGCACTGAACCACTGTGGTCAGCAAGACACCTACTGTTTATTTCTGGAATACGGAGCTAATTGGACCTTTCATTAACAAGATTGCACACAAACCGATAATAGACTAGAAAGCATAAAACTACAGAACCCTTTTTGGGAGCCTTATGGAACAAAAGTGGTGCATATTTTGGGGGGCCCGCTGAGCACCACTATACTTGCCAAGGCATCTTCTATAAATTTGGAAAATACCAAGCAGATTGCTCAATTCACTAACGAACAGCAAGAAAAACTGATAAAAGCCCACATAACAAAAACATTTCCCATCCTTTTTTGTGTCGCTTTGTGTGCCCAGAAGGGTGCAAAATTTGGGGGGCCCGCACAGAACCACTGTGGTTAGCAAGACATCTACTGTTTCTTTCTGGAATACCGAACTAATTGACTCTTTCATTAACAAGATTTCACACAAACTGATAAGAGACTATAAAGCATATATCTACAGAACCCTTTTTTGGAGCCTTATGGAACAAAAGTGGTGAACATTTTGGGGGGCCCGTAGAGCACCACTATACTTGCCAAGGCATCTTCTATAGATTTGGAGAGTACCAAGCAAATTGCCCCATTCCCGAACGAACAGCCAGAAAAATTGATAATAGCCCATATAACAAAAACGTTTCCCTTCCTTTTTTGTGTCGCTTTGTGTGCCCAGAAGGGTGCAAAATTTGGGGGGCCCGCACAGAACCACTGTGGTTAGCAAGACATCTACTGTTTCTTTCTGGAATACCGAACTAATTGACTCTTTCATTAACAAGATTTCACACAAACTGATAAGAGACTATAAAGCATAATTCTACAAAACCCTTTTTTGGAGCCTTATGGAACAAAAGTGGTGAACATTTTGGGGGGCCCGTAGAGCACCACTATACTTGCCAAGGCATCTTCTATAGATTTGGAGAGTACCAAGCAAATTGCCCCATTCCCGAACGAACAGCGAGAAAAATTGATAATAGCCCATATAACAAAAACGTTTCCCATCCTTTTTTGGGTCGCTTTGTGGACCCAGAAGTGTGCAAAATTTGGGGGCCCGCACAGAATCACTGTGGTCAGAAAGACAAATACTGTTTATTTCTGGAATACCGAGCTAATTGGCCCTTTCACTAAAAAGATTTCACACAAACCGATAAAAGACTATAGAGCATAAAACTACAAAATCCTTTTTGGGAGCCTTATGGAACAAAGGTGGTGCATATTTTGGGGGGCCCGCAGAGCACCACTATACTTGCCAAGACATCTTCTATAGATTTGGAGAATACCAAGCAGATTGCCCCTTTCGCTAACGAACAGCCAGAAAAACTGATAAAAGCCCGCATAACAAAAACATTTCCCCTCCTTTTTTGGGTCGCTTTGCGACCCCAGAAGGGTGCAAAATTTGGGGGCCCGCACAGAACCACTGTGGTCAGCAAGACACCTACTGTTCATTTCCGGAATACCGACCTAATTGGCCCTTTTGTTAACAAGATTTCACACAAACCGATAATAGACTACAAAGCGTAAAACTACAGAACCCTTTTTTGGAGCCTTATGGAACAAAAGTGGTGCATATTTTGGGAGGCCCGCAGAGCTCCACTCTGCTTCCCAAGGCATCTTCTGTAAATTTGAGGAATACCAAGCAGATTGCCCCATTCGCGAACGAACAGCAAGAAAAACTAATATTAGCTCATATAACAAAAACACTTCCCTTCATTTCTTTGGTCGCTTTATGGACCCAGAAGGGCGCAAAATTTGGGGGGCCAACACACAGAACCACTGTGGTTAGCAAGACACCTACTGTTTATTTCTGGAATACCTGGCTAATTGACCCTTTCATTAACAAGATTTCACACAAACCGATAATAGACTACAAAGCGTAAAACTACAGAACCCTTTTTGGGAGCCTTATGGAACAAAAGTGGTGCATATTTTGGGGGGCCCGCAGAGCACCACTATGCTTGCCAAGGCATCTTCTATAAATTTGGAGAATACCAAGCAGATTGCCCCATTCGCGAAAGAACAGCGAGAAAAATTGATAACAGCCCATATAAGAAAAACATTTCCCTTCCTTTTTTGGGTCGCTTTGGGGACCCAGAAGGGTGCAAAATTTGGGGGCCCGCACAGAACCACTGTGGTCAGCAAGACACCTACTGTTTTTTTCTGGAAATCCGAGCTAATTGGCCCTTTCAGTAACAAGATTTCACACAAACCGATAATAGACTATAAAGCATAAAACTACAGAACCCTTTTTGGGAGCCTTATGGAACAAAAGTGGTGCATATTTTGGAGGGCCCTCAGAGCACCACTATGCTTCCCAAGGCACCTTCTGTAAATTTGGAAAATACCAAGCTGATTGCCCAATTCACTAACGAACAGCCAGAAAAACTGATAAAAGCCCACATAACAAAAACATTTCCCTTCCTTTTTGGGGTCGCTTTGTGAGCCCAGAAGGGTGCAAAATTTGGGGGGCCCGCAGAGAACCACTGTGGTGAGCAAGACACCTACTGTTTATTTCTGGAATACCGAGCTAATTGGCCCTTTCGTTAACAAGATTTCACACAAACCGATAATAGACTATAAAGCATAAAACTACAGAACCCTTTTTGGGAGCCTTATGGAACAAAAGTGGTGCATATATTGGGGGGCCCGCAGAGCACCACTCTGCTTCCCAAGGCATCTTCTGTAAATTTGGAGAATACCAAGCAGATTGCCCCATTCGCTAACGAACAGCGAGAAAAACTGATATTAGCTCATATAACAAAAACACTCCCCTTCATTTTTGGGGTCGCTTTATGGACCCAGAAGGGCGCAAAATTTGGGAGGGGGGCACCCACAGAACCACTGTGGTTAGCAAGACACCTACTGTTTATTTCTGGAATACCGAGCTAATTGGCCCTTTCATTAACAAGATTTCACACAAACCGATACTAGACTATAGGGCATAAAACTACAAAACCCTTTTTTGGTGCCTTATGGAACAAAAGTGGTGCATATTTTGGGGGGCTCGCAGAGCACCACTATACTTGCCAAGGCATCTTCTATAGATTTGGAGAATACCAAGCAGATTGCACTATTTACGAACGAACAGCGAGAAAAATTTATATTAGGCCATATAACAAAAACATTTCCAATCCTTTTTTGGGTCGTTTTGTGGACCCAGAAGGGTGCAAAATTTGGGGGGGCCGCACTGAACCACTGTGGTCAGCAAGACACCTACTGTTTATTTCTGGAATACGGAGCTAATTGGACCTTTCATTAACAGGATTTCACACAAACCAATAATAGACTATAAAGCATAAAACTACAGAACACTTTTGGGGAATCTTATGGAACAAAAGTGGTGCATATTTTTTGGGACGGGGGGGCCACAGAGCACCACTATGCTTGCCAAGGCATCCTTTATAAATTTGGAGAATACCAAGCAGATTGCCCCTTTCGCGAAAGAACAGTGAGAAGAATTGATAATAGCCCATATAACAAAAACATGTTCCTTCCTTTTTTGGGTGGCTTTGTGGACTCAGAAGGGTGCAAAATTAGGGGGGCCCGCAGAGAATCACTTTGGTCAGCAACACAGCTACTGTTTATTTCTAAAATACCGAGCTAATTGGCCCTTTCATTAACAAGATTTTACACAAACCGATAACAGACTATAAACCATAAATCTACAGAACCCTTTTTGGGAGCCTTATGGAACAAAAGTGGTGTATATTTTGGGGGGGCCTGCAGAGCACCATTATGCTTCTCAAGGCAGCTTCTGTAAATTTGGAGAATACCAAGCAGATTGCCCTATTCGCTAACAAACAGCGTGAAAAACTGATAACAGCCCACATAACAAAAGCATTTCCCTTCCTTTTTTGGGTCGCTTTGTGGACCCAGAAGGGAGCAAAATTTGAGGGGCCCGCACAGAACCACTGTGGTTAGCAAGACACCTACTGTTTATTTCTGGATTACCGAGTGAATTGACCCTTTCATTAACAAGATTTCACACACACTGATATTAGACTATAAAGCATAAAACTACAGAACTCTTTTTGGGAGCCTTATGGAACAAAAGTGGTGCATATTTTGGGGGCCCGCCGGGCACCACTATGCTTCACAGGCACCTTCTTTGAATCTGGAGAATACCAAGTAGATTGCACCTCTCCTCAACGAACAACCAGAAGAACTGATAAAAACATTTCCCTTCCTTTTTGGGGGTGCTTTGTGGACCCGGAAGGGTGTAAAATTGGGGGTGGCGTGGGGGGTGGTGGTAATAGTGTCTGCACAGAACCACTGTCGTTAGCAAAACACCTACTATTTAGTTCGGAAATACCGGGCTAATTGACTCTTTCACAAACAAGATTTTAATCAAACCCATAAAAGATTGTAAATCCAAAAATGGCAGAACCCCTTTTTGGTTTCTAATGGCACAAAAGGGGTGCATATTTTGGGGCCCTGCAGAGCACCACCATGTTTCCAAAGGCACATTTATGGAATTTGAGAATAGCGAGGAGATTGCCCCTTTCTCTAAAAAAATATCTAGAAAAAATGATAATAGCCCATATAGCAAAAACATTTCGGTACCATTTTTGTGGGCTTTGTGGCCCCTGAAGTGTTCATATTAGGGGTGCCCGCACAACACAACTGTGGTTACCAATACCCCTACTGTTCATTTTAGGAACATCAAGCTAATTGACTCTTTTGGGAGAAGGAGGAGTCGTCTACTCCCACCCCCAATATTTGTCCAAACATTCAGATAGTTGGACATTTTTCAGGCAAAAATTCCAACAGTTGGAAATTCGAAGCATTGTAGGGACGGAGGTTTTTTCCGAATGTGGTATTACATTTCCATGAAAATTCCCACCCGCAGCTTCCACAGATTCTGATCCAACAACGCAAGATTTTCCGACTACTCAGCGGTCCCAAAGTTAATTCACCAACGGTGGTCATGTTGGGTGTTTTGTTCCCTTCTATGTCTAACCTTAAACTTTTATGTTGTAACAAGCATTTAGCAAACCGTTTCTTAAATTATAACAGAAAATGCAGAAATGCAAACAAATTGGTTAATTTGGTACACTCAATAGTCATAAGCAGTGCAGTTGATTTATGAAGCCAGTATACAGGGCACAGTATGGGACCTACCTGCAATGCACTTACAGACTACAGTTTATTTTAGGACCCAAAATGTGCCTCATCCCTCCACCTGTGAGGTCGTATCCTGAAATTTTTTAAGTTACAACCAAAGTTGAGTTTTCTATGGCTCGGTATTCTAATGAAAGACGAATATAGCCAGACTGAAAATTTTGATTTGTATTTGGTATTACCGGTATTCAATTATTATCTCGCACATATTGTGACAAAAAGGCTGAGTTAGTTAGCTAATTCATTACTCATATTTGATATGATTAATTAATAAATTATTGGTTGAATACTGATTTTTTCAGCATTCTCCATACATGCACATTCATGTAATTGACAAAATGCCTAATGGAGCCAAATAGGGCCTACTTACAGACTGCTGTACCACAAGAAGATGACATTTTGTGCTGTCTTAAAACCTCAAATTATGTGCATAGATATTTAACTGCAGCCATTTAAAATTCTTGGAAATGTTCTCAGAATGCCCTAAAATCTCTCGGTACAGTCATTCGGAGTCAGCCTTATGAAAAATGTGGTGGGTGAGATGGGATGGGGTGAGGGGGACCCCTTTAATCATCCACTCCTAGTTGGATTTTTCATAGATCTACACTGCCTCCCCCCCCCCCCCCCCCCCCCACCCTCCCACCTCCAATTGAAAACCTAGCTACGTAGCTCTGGGAAGTGTCCTAGCAATCGTATATGCGTCGGGTGTTTTCTAAAAAAGTTCATTCTAGTCTCAGGGCATGTAAGACTGTGGGCCGTAGACAAAGCGCTGCATATGCCCATGCTATAGGTTAGAGGAGATGCCGCATCATTGCGAAATTATAGGCTCGTTATAATGTAGAGGGGTCACAGAGCTCATATTTAGAGTAGGAACAGTCGCGGGCCAAGTCGGTGGCCATCTAAGAGTGGATGATCTAAATAGATAGTACAAGCTCCGGGAGCTCACAAATATTGGCATTCATGTAGACGGTATTGCCTGTTAAAGAAGGCAAGCCACACGTGTACAGAGTGGACTTTGCATGTATAAACATTAGACTTAGGTAGCTAGAGTGAAACAGCTAACCCTCGAAGTAGCAGCTGTTAGAGTAAAGGCGTCCAGTAAAGTGACAATGCTTTAGTGGCCTTGCTACATTCTGTTACATGGACTCTGCGACATTCCGTTACATGTTCGTGCGACATTCCGTTACATGTTTGTGAAAAAGCAATCTGAGTCCAGAGACACAACATTGAGCCGAGAAGATCAAACACCAGTGACAAGGAAAAATCAACCAACGAAAACAGAGAACAAGGGCCCGCAAAGTGACTCAAAACCTGTGTGGGTGGGGTGTTATTACATTTTGTGTTCCATTCATTGGATTCGATGTAATTAAGTCACAAGTTACTATATTTTTAGCTCACCTGAGCGAAGCTCAAGGGGAGCTTTACTAATCACTTTATGTCCGTCGTCCGCCGTCCGTCTGTCCGGCATTAACTTTACATTATCGACTTCTCCTCCTAAACCACTAGCCCAATTTTATTCAAATGTTGGCTAAATGTTTATTACCTAATGCCAATTCAGATTTGTTCAAATGAAGTTGCCCCTCCTCCTGGGTGGTGCCATGCCCCCAAGGGGCACCAAAATCTTTGTAAATCTTCTTCTCATGAACCAGCAGTAGCAGAGACTTGATATTTGGTGTGAAGCTTCCTTTTGAGGTGTAGACTCAGATTTGTTCAAGAGAAGTTTATGGGGCTATACTTGGCGTCGTTATGGGAGGGGCAAAATTTTTTGCCCCACCCAAAATTTCTATATTTTTATACTGTACCAATGACCCAGACTTAGCTGGTGCTAACTCCAACAAAACCAGGGCCAAACACAAATTTTGCCCCCCAATCCCCAAAATTTGCATCCAAAACAAAAAGAAATCATGTCCTAAAGGACATCCATACTACGCCTCTACTGCGCATGCGCAGTGACGCAGTCGTCCCGAAATTGGCGCCAATTATCATTCTCTGTTTGGCCCTTCATCAGTCAACATCTCACTGATCTTTGTGCTTGTAAATCTGAGTTTAAAGGATGCCAGACACGTAATTTTTGGAGAAAATGTGATTCTAAGGAGGATAGAAGGAGGAGAGGAAAAAGAAGTGGCAAAAAATAATCAGGGCTGTACTTAAAATTTTTTGATGAAATTATGTTAAGTTGCCTATTTTCGAGGCATGGGCCTCTTGTTGTCATTCTTGCTAATTGTTGCACTGCTTATTCAGTGTTTCCTCTCCCCTAGCCTTCTAAAGTCCAATTCTCCCATGCTTTTGGCATATTTTTGAGAAATTTCATTTCTAAAATTTCCTGGGAGAGTTGCTTGGTTACAGAATGTTTTCTGTTATTTTCCCCATAGTTACGTTTTCACCCATGGGTGTATAACGTTTGTGTTCTGCATCTTCCATCTGATGTTCTACAGATTCTCCCCTGGGAGTCTCTGTTTTGCATCAGATAGAGTGTAATTGATGACTGATTCCGGGCCAGTTTTTTCAGTGCCTGGAGTCATGTTTTCTAGTGTGTTTACACTGTTTGTTTTCATTGGCAACAGCCTTTTTTGAGGGGGGCTGTTTGCCTTTGTGGTAGTTTATCTCATTATAAGATACATTTATATTATCCGAAAGTGTCTCATTAATTATTTTATATAAATTTAAAATTTTTGACCACACTTTGCCATCGGATCCATCGGGGCTCAACGTTACTTTTCAGCAACTTGGGCTTCTCTGAAAAAATATTTTTTCAAAATTATTTTGTTTTGCAATTGTTTTTTCATTTATTAATGGATCATGTTATTATGTATCTTTGTGTCAGGGGTTTTTGCGAGTAACTAGGACTTATTGTTGTTCTTTCACAATGAAGGGACATTGTTCAAATTGTAATAGCAAGAAATCTTCCTCTGACTTTCATGATCATTGTATTAATTGTAGTCAGTGTTCTCGCATTAATCCCTGTCCTATATGTGAATATTGGGATGAGAAACATTGGAAACGTGTGTCACGATATGTTGTTTCTGGAGAAAGAGCGATTCTGGCTCTTTCTCCGCAAGGTCACTCTACTCTCTCAGTTTCTATTTCAGAGGAACCAGAACAGGGTGATGTTTCCATGTTATCTTCTTCAAGTGTGCGTCCGTCGTCACAAATGAATTCAGAGCTAGCGGCAAAAGTGCTCATGGAGAATTGACAAATGTCGTCCGCTAGCTCGCCCGGTGTAGCGTCCATTCACCGAATGGTTCGGCAGCCGGGTTCGTCCGATGCGGTCCAAGAGGACATTTTGGGTGATGCGAGCACTATAAACATAATAGATGCACACCCAGTGACGGCGGATAGTAAGCGAGTACGGAGGAAGCCTTTTAGTCCGGTTCCTAGCTCATCCAGGTCCAGCCGGGCCGCGAGCGAGAGAGGTCCCTCTCTCGTACAACAACATCTGGGACCAGATGTTGTGGTACAAAATGTGTCTTTAGCGGAGCATACGTCCGTCGCTCGGGACGCTCCATTGTATAAGCAGTCCGCAGAGACTGTTAAGGCTTCCTCTTCTCGTCAGCGCACACGACTGCACCTTGGCTGCGTGACCGCCGATATTTTACCAGCTTCGCCGATGAAGGATTCTTCGGCGACCAGGTCACACCATCCGGCAGCCAGGGATTCGAGACCGATGGACTCCGGACGTTCGCATAGGAAAAGTATGCGGGAGCCATCTGATGCGGAGCTGCCCTCGGCGAAGCAGCGAAAGACTGCGCCTCCACAGGTCTCGACGTCGGACATTCTTGTGCAGATAGCACAGCTTATCGCAGCATCCCAGCAGCCGACAGAAACGGTGTCGGATCGAGAATTATCCGACGGCGCTGGGTCGGTACGCTCCGCCGAAGCAATCAGGGGGCGGGACGATCCGGGAACATCGGGAGGTCCGACCGGATGGTGAAAGGGATACGATGACTTGGAGCTATCCCTTTCGGAACAACATAAGCTGCCGTGGACTTCATCCGGCACTTTCTCCCTCAAGTTGTTCCGTCGGGCCAGACTGCTGCGCTTCCGGACAAGAGAATTATAGCGTCATTGGACTCTGAATTTTTTGAGCGGTTCAGGGACATCGCTCCCGAGTTTCCGTCGCAGTCCAATAATGTTGCCAAGAACATTTGAATTATTGAACGACGCTATATTTAAACTTGCTTCCAGGACGGGGAAAGCAGGTTTCTTGTCCACTAATACTCTCAACCTGCCTTTCATTAATGCAAGGAATAAATTCGATATGGCAGGACAGGGGTATACCGAGAGTTCCTCTGCGTATGGGACGACGAGGCGGAAGACTTAGAGTTATCATTACCGTCCTCAGCTTCTATTCCAACCGCGGTGTTGGAAACAGCTATTGCGTCTAACAGAGCCAATTTAGATGCCTTATCTTACGCAGATCACCTTACTAAGGCGTTATCCACTGCGCCTTCAAGGGGAGAGTTTCAGGATATACAATCCTCTTTAAGACTTCTTTCAAGGGCAGTAGCTTATTCCACGTGT
This sequence comes from Pictodentalium vernedei, assembly GCA_031216915.1. NCBI lineage: Eukaryota > Metazoa > Mollusca > Scaphopoda > Dentaliida > Dentaliidae > Pictodentalium > Pictodentalium vernedei. The sequence continues at coordinate 714,969,328 of CM062296.1, forward strand.
AACTCCGCCCTTTCAGTGGCAAATCTGGAGTTGGTTAGACGTGACGCAGCCCTAGCTACATCCACACTAGTGGATTCTAAGGTGAAGTACTCTCTTAGAGTCGCTTCGGTCTCAGGAGAACTTCTCTTTGACGGCAAGCTTTCCGCTATTTATGATAAAATTAAAAAGAAAGCTAATGATTCTCTGTTGTTCAGATCGGCTCCTAAAAAGTCGGATACAGCAGACACGAATAAGACAGGCACTTCTGGGTCTAATGCGCCCAAGAGAGGTTCCTATAGAGGTTCCGGTGCGTCCTCTTGGTCTTATTCGAGAGACCGTCAGGATAGCGACTCTCAGTTCGGGACGTCCTTCAGGCCGGGACAATCGGTCCGGACGCCCCCGAGGTCGACGAGGCGAGGTGCGGGTCGTGGAAGACGTGGTTTCTCCTACCGCAGGCCTCGCAGGTCCAGGAGGTGATGGCTTAAACCTCTATCGCGTTCCGGTTGGCGGAAGGTTGTTGAGTTTTTCACAAGAGTGGGTGTCGATTACGGACGACCCTTGGGTGAGAGGAGTGACTTCGGAAGGTCTAAAGATATCCTTCAAAACGAAAGCCTCCATTAACTTGAAGTCCAAAGTGGACTCATCTTCCGTCAAATCCACAGAAAAGAGACGCTCTGTTATCAGAGGTGCAGTCTCTTTTAATGAAGAACGCGGTAGAGGTCGTAGAAAACCAGGAATCTCTGGGATTCTACAGCCATCTGTTTCTGGTTCCGAAACCAGACGGCTCGTTCCGTCCAGTCATAGATTTGAGCTGGATAAACAAGCTGATCGTCGCTCCGAAGTTTTATATGGAGACGATTCGATCGGTCAGAGCGAGTATTCGGGTGAACGATTATGCAACGAGACATAGATCTCAAAGATGCGTACTTTCACGTCATGGTACATCCGACATTCCGAAAGTATCTACGCTTCGCAGTCCTAGGAGTGGTGTATCAATTCCGGGCGATGTGCTTCGGATTGAATCTAGCACCCTGGGCTTTCACTCGGGTAATGAACTCGGTAATGATCTACTTCCGAGCTCATTCGTCAGCGGTAACGTCGGCCTACCTGGACGACATTCTTCAGAGGTACGGCAATGAGTTAACGCTTCAGAACGATGTTCAGAATCTTCTTCTATTGCTCCGACGTCTCGGTTTTATAGTAAACGAGGAGAAGTCGGATCTGGTGCCGTCCAAGTCATTCACTCATCTGGGAATGAGCTTCGAGACGCACAACAATCTCGTTCGTCTGCCGTTAACCAGAGCGAAATTAGTCAGTTGTTACGCTCGCTATTGTCTGCACGCAGACAAAGTCACGGCGAGAGAATTTATGAGACTGATAGGTCTGTGCGGAGCCGCCGCGGATCTCATTCCGATGGGGCGGCTACGCACACGTCCTCTTCAAATTTTCCTGACTCAGAATTGGAGTGTGAAAATTCATTCGCTCGATGTAGACGTTCTCTTGTCAGATCAAGTGAAACAAGAGATTCAGACTTGGGCAAACATTCAGTGGTTAACTCAAGGAGTTCCACTGCAGTTGCCGGATCCGAGTTTTACCGTTATGACGGATGCCAGTCAAACAGGTTGGGGTGCATCATTAATCCCAACGGATTCGAGATGCCAGGGTCTTTGGGATCCGCAATTCCTGTGCAAGCACATAAACATCAAGGAAATGAGGTCAGTTTGGCTTGCGTTACGTCACTGGATGGACATTATTCACGATGCTCATGTCCAAATCCTATCCGACAATACGACAGTAGTGGCGTATATACGGAATCAGGGAGGCACTCATTCAGTTCCGTTGTTCAATCTAACGGAAAGAATCCTTCTGTTTGCGTTAGAACATCACGTTCTTCTTTCGGTCCGTCACATACCGGGTCGTCTGAATGTGCTAGCAGACTCCCTTTCACGAAAGGGTCGCTTGTTGCCGTCGGAGTGGACTCTCAACAAACAAGTATTCAATCAGATTTGCTACACCAATGGGAACGGCCAATGATAGACTTATTTGCGACACATCTCAACAATCAGTTGCAGACGTATGTGTCTCCGTGTCCGGATCCAAGAGCATTTGCAGTAGACGCTCTGTCGATCCCTTGGGACGGAATGATAGGATATGCGTATCCTCCAGCGCCGTTAATTCAACAAGTATTGCTAAAGATAAAACAATCTCAATGCAAGATTCTGTTGGTAGCATCTCTGTCGCCACAGAGACCGTGGATAAATCTACTCAGGTGTCTGTTGTGGGACCTACCGCGGAGCTTCCTCCACGAGAGGATCTTCTTTCGCAGGGGAAATCGCGCCAACTCCATCACAACCCGCAAGGTCTCAACCTTCACGTTTTTCCGTTGTGCGGTCCTTCTTGCATGGCAAGCACTTTACAGGACGAGCAGTGGACGCGATTTCTAACTGTAGGAGGACCTCCTCTTCGCTAAACTATGCGGCTAAGTGGAAGGTTTTTCGTCGTTGGTGTAGGGATCATTCTGTAGATATATTTGATCCCTCTATACCAGACATTGCAAACTTTCTAGTATACTTGTTTGACAAAATCAAACTGCAGCCTGTTACTCATAAAGGGTTATAGATATATGTTAGCTGATACCTATGCACATCATGATAGTTTACAAATTGGATCTAATATCTCTTTATCGAAGTTGGTTAGAAACTTTTCGATAAATAGACCCAGAACTCTTAGATTAATTCCTAAGTGGAATTTAGCTTGGGTTCTCCTTAAATTGAAGGAAAAGCCATTTGAACCTCTTGGGACAGTAGATTCAAATTCTTATCTTATAAGACAGCTTTTCTCTTAGCTTTCTCTTCTGCCAGAAGAGTCAGTGAGCTTCATGCACTATCGGTGGATGATTCTCATTATCGTAGTGTTGGGAACACTATCACCTTCACTACTAATGTGGGTTTTTTAGCTAAGAATCAGGCTCCTAATAAATATCCGGAACCTATTGTTATTAAGGCTCTTCCGTCTTCAGACGGGCGTAGGCCTTTACTCTGTCCTGTTAGAGCAACTACGTATCTATAAACAGAGATCTCAGTTTATCAGAAAGGGACGGAAACGTTTCTTTCTGTCTTTGATGCCTAATAGAAAGGACATTTCAGTCCATTCTATTGCTAGATGGATTCAGTTAACTATCCGTACTGCTTATGAAGATTTATCTTCTTCTCAACAGTCTGTGCTTAAGATTTCTGCTCATGAAGTAAGAGCTCTTTCTACTTCCTGGGCTTATGCTAATAGTGTTGCTATTACAGATTTAATGAAGGCTGCTTATTGGTCTCAGCCATCCACATTTACTAATTTTTATCTCAGAAATATTGATTCCATTTCTGGAGACCTGCATTGTTTAGGGTCCGTTATCTGTTGCTCAGAATGTTGTCCCACTAAACAGTTGCAACTATAGTTATGCAGGCTTTCTGTTCCGGCAGTGACTCCATCCGGCTGCCCTCTTCGCTCTGGGCTATTTGACCCAGGGCAAGGGGAAGGGGGGGGGGGGGGGTTGTTCCCTTAGGTCACCTGCTTTATAGTGAAAAGCAAGGGAATGCCTCCTCCAAGTCAGTATTTCTGAGTCGCTTCCGGGATGGTTTTAAAGTGTAATATTAATGTTTTAATTCATTCATGTCTTATTTTTAAAGTGTAGCTCGGTGTGAAGCATTTGTATATGTCAAGTGTCAAACGGGCTTTAATATACAATACTCGGACACTTTTAAATGATTATAAAGAGTCTCAATTCTCTGGACTACTTTATTTATTGGCTTGCTTTAAAAATAATTAGTATAAGGGTTATACTGGATGTTAATAGAGAACATGAATGTTATTGTGCTCAATTATTAAGGGTAGTGTATCTTTCTAATTTAATATTAAATAAGAAAGATACATGTAAAAGCCTAATACTCCTTTTCTCCTTAAGGGGTTACCTCTTTACTATATAGTTGAGCTTATTGGATTTTCCTCTATGTCCTAGGCCCTCCAGCCTGTTTACTATTCAGGCTAAGTCTGGGTCATTGGTACAAGTATAAAAATCGTTAAAAAATTTATAGTAATTTATATATTTTTTTATACTTACCAATGACCCAGATGGGGATGGCCCTCCCTGGAGTTGGGAACTCTTGCCTCCCCGCTGAGTACATAGCGCTGACCAGGCACTGCCAGTAAGAATGATAATTGGCGCCAATTTCGGGACGACTGCGTCACTGCGCATGAGCGCAGTAAAGGCGTAGTATGGAGGTCCTTTAGGACATGATTTCTTTTTGTTTTGGATGCAAATTTTGGGGATTGGGGGGCAAAATTTGTGTTTGGCCCTGGTTTTGTTGGAGTTAGCACCAGCTAAGTCTGGGTCATTGGTAAGTATAAAAAATATATAAAATTACTATAAATTTTTTAACTTTCCAAACCGAGAGGCTGATTTGAACCAAATTTTATGTGAGGGCTTATTGGGTCATGAGTACTTGATTTATGCAAAAAAAAATTTTCTCGCAGCCCCGTCGGAACCGCAGGAGCTAAAAATAGAAAAAATTTAAAACGCCCATATCTCCAAAACTGCACGGCACTGAGAATTTTTATTTGGTGTGCAGCTTCCTTAGGACCAACAGAAAGGATTGGTAAAAAAACAATTGCCATCGGTTTTATCATAGGGTACAGTTTCGGGACTTTGAAAAAGTGCTGAGTCAGCACTTTTTAACACTGTAGGCAATGGGAAAAACATTAAAAAATCTTCTTCTCCAGATCCAGCAGGCAGAATCTTTTGATATTTGGTATGCAACATTGTAGGGTGGATCTGATTCAAGTTTGTTCAAATCGGCCCCCTGGGTTCATATTTGGGCTCAGTATAGGAGCCCGATTTCGAAACTTAGTGCATTTCAGGCAAATTTCTTAAAAATCTTCTCCTCCAGATCCAGCAGGCAGAATCTTTTGATATTTGGTATGCAACATTGTGGGGTGGATCTGATTCAAGTTTGTTCAAATCGGCCCCCTGGGTTTATATTTGGGCTCAGTATAGGAGCCCAAATTTGAACTTACTTGCATTTCAGGCAAATTTCTTTGAAAATCTTCTTCTCCAGATCCAGCAGGCAGAATCTTTTGATATTTGGTATGCAACATTGTAGGGTGGATCTGATTCAAGTTTGTTCAAATCGGCTCCCTAGATTCATATTTGGGCTCACTATAGGGGCTCGAATTCGAACTTAGTGCATTTCAGGCAAATTTCTTCAAAAATCTTCTTCTCCAGATCCAGCAGGCAGAATCTTTTGATATTTGGTATGCAACATTGTAGGGTGGATCTGATTCAAGTTTGTTCAAATCGGCCCCCTGGGTTTATATTTGGGCTCAGTATAGGAGCCCGATTTCGAACTTAGTGCATTTAGGCAAATTTCTTAAAAAATCTTCTTCTCCAGATCCAGCAGGCAGAATCTTTTGATATTTGGTATGCAACATTGTGGGGTGGATCTGATTCAAGTTTGTTCAAATCGGCTTCCTAGATTCATATTTGGGCTCACTATAGAAGCTCGAATTTGAACTTAGTGCATTTCAGGCAAATTTCTTAAAAAATCTTCTTCTCCAGATCCAGCAGGCAGAATCTTTTGATATTTGGTATGCAACATTGTAGGGTGGATCTGATTCAAGTTTGTTCAAATCGGCCCCCTGGGTTCATATTTGGGCTCAGTATAGGAGCCCGATTTCGAACTTAGTGCATTTCAAGCAAATTTATTAAAAAATCTTCTTCTCCAGATCCAGCAGGCAGAATCTTTTGATATTTGGTATGCAACATTGTGGGGTGGATCTGATTCAAGTTTGTTCAAATCGGCTTCCTAGATTCATATTTGTGCTCACTATAGAAGCTCGAATTCGAACTTAGTGCATTTCAGGCAAATTTCTTAAAAAATTTTCTTCTCCAGATCCAGCAGGCAGAATCTTTTGATATTTGGTATGCAACATTGTGGGATGGATCTGATGCAAATTTGTTCAAATCGGCTCCCTAGATTCATATTTGGGCTTACTATAGAAGCTCGAATTTGAACTTAGTGCATTTCAGGCAAATTTCTTAAAAAATCATCTTCTCCAGATCCAGCAGGCAGAATCTTTTGATATTTGGTATGCAACATTGCGGGGTGGATCTGATTCAAGTTTGTTCAAATCGGCCCCCTGGATTCATATTTGGGCTCACTATAGAAGCTCGAATTCAAACTTAGTGCATTTTGGGCAAATTTCTTCAAAAATCTTCTTCTCCAGATCCAGCAGGTAGAATCTTTTGATATTTGGTATGCAACATTGCGGGGTGGATCTGATTCAAGTTTGTTCAAATCGGCCCCCTGGATTCATATTTGGGCTTAATATAGAAGCCCGAATTCGGACTTAGTGCATTTCGGGCAAATTTATTAAAAAATCTTCTTCTCCAGATCCAGCAGGCAGAATCTTTTGATATTTGGTATGCAACATTGTGGGGTGGATCTGATTCAAGTTTGTTCAAATCGGCTTCCTAGATTCATATTTGGGCTCACTATAGAAGCTCGAATTCGAACTTAGTGCATTTCAGGCAAATTTCTTAAAAAATCTTCTTCTCCAGATCCAGCTTCAGAATCTTTTCATATTTGGTAAGCAACATTGTGGGGTGGATCTGATTCAAGTTTGTTCAAATCGGCCCCCTGGGTTTATATTTGGGCTCCGTATAGGAGCCCAAATTTTAACTTAGTGCATTTCAGGCATATTTCTTAAAAAATCTTCTTCTCCAGATCCAGCAGGCAGAATCTTTTGATATTTGGTATGCAACATTGTGGGGTGGATCTGATTCAAGTTTGTTCAAATCGGCCCCCTGGGTTTATATTTGGGCTCAGAATAGGAGCCCAAATTTGAACTTAGTGCATTTCAGGCAAATTTCTTTGAAAATCTTCTTCTCAAGATCCAGCAGGCAGAATCTTCTGATATTGGGTATGCACCATGCTTAGGGGGGTGAGATTCAAGTTTGTTCAAGCCAATTCCCTGGTTTCATATTTGGGCTCACTGTGGTAGCCCGAATTATAACTTAGTTCAAAATGAGGAATTTTCTTTAAAAATCTTCTTCAGATCCAGCAGTCGGAATGTTTTGATATTTGGTATGCAGCATCCTTAGGGGGTGAGATTCAAGTTTGTTCAAGCCATGTCCCTAGGTCCATATTTGGACTCACTGTGGGAGCTCGAATTGTAACTTAGTTCAAAATGAGGACTTATCTTTAAAAATCTTCTTCTTCAGCCATGTCCCTAGGTCCATATTTGGACTCACTGTGGGAGCTCGAATTGTAACTTAGTTCAAAATGAGGAATTTTCTTTAAAAATCTTCTTCTTCAGATCCAGCAGTCGGAATGTTTTGATATTTGGTGTGCAGCATCCTTAGGGCGGTGAGATTCAAGTTTGTTAAAGCCAAGTCCCTGGGTTCATATATGGGCTCCCTGTGGGAGCCTGAATTATAACGTAGTTCAATATGAGGAATATTCTTTAAAAATCTTCTCTTTTTTTAGATCCACTGGTCAGAATCTTTGGATATTTGGTATAAGCTTTTCTTAGGAGGAGCAGATGCAACTTGTTGAAATCAATTCTCTGGGTTGATATAAATTTAGGCTACCATGTCAGGTGAGCGCCCTCAGGCCCCTTGGGGCCTTTTGTTTTAAATGTATTAAAATTGTTATTTTCAGTGAAGCCCTGTTAATTGTGCTTTTTGGTGAAAAGTCACTGACCTCTTTAGGATAAGAAACACCCCAACAAAAATGAAGCAGGCGGGTTCGAATCGATGAGAGATACGTTCAAGCACCGATTCAGGTGACACTCCTTGAGTCTTGGTCGAATGCACGACGTTAATCAATGTCTCTTGGCAACAATCACGCCTGGTTCCCGAATCAGGTAAAAATTAAAAAGTTAAAAATCAACAGGATCACTCAATGTTAATTTTACTACATTTCGGTTTTCATATTTATATAGGTTGCCTCAATACTTTTTTTTGTAGTTTTAAAAAGTTGTTTAGTGGGTAATATTTGGTTAAATTAGCTCTTCAATTCGATCGGCGAAATCGAACATAACAGTGGTGGAAATTCTAGCAGAAGACTAGGATGCATTGTAGGTCAGGGAATAATTAACCCTTTAAGTCAAAAATATTTTTGTGTGAAATTTTCAGTGATAAATTTTCAGAAATGAATACTCCAAGCTTGGAAAAGCTAATTAGTATGGGCGAGCTATTGTGCTTTACAGGTTGTGAATTACAAAAAATTAAAATTGTAAAAGAAGAACAAAAGCATGTTAGAGCATTGGGTTACGTTGGATCGCGAGGAGACTGGCCGAACGTTAGAAAGAGTTTGATAGAGCTGAAGGAGAAGCTTCGTTAGAGCGAGAAAGAGCTGAAAGAGAAGCTGCGTTAGAGCGTGAAATGGAGTAGAGAGATGCAGCAGTTGCACAGTGAGAGAAAGATATTCAGGTTGGGCGCGAAAGGTCCGAAAAGGCGCTTGATGAAGCTGAAATGGCACGTAAGGAAGCTGAGAAGGCTGTCGAGGAAGCTGGAAGGCAACACGAGAGGGAAATGGAAATTTTGAGGGCATGGGCACGGTTACCTGAAGCTAATGGTAGACTGGGTGGAGAAAATCCTGGGGGAAACGTGAAGGCACCTTATCCCCAGTTACACGAGTTCCATGAACAGACTGACGTCATTGACACTTGCTTACAGAGGTTCGAAAGGTTTGCTTCGACTCGGGGTTGGCTCGATGACGCCTGGGACAGGGGAGGGGGGGGGGGGGGGTCAGGATGAAATTCAGAAAGTGTGAGGTTGGGGAGGGTGTAAGTGTGTACTAGGTTGTGTCATTTCGACAGTTGCGTCAAACTATTGGGAAATGAAGAGTCATTTCCCTCCTTGAAAGATCTACTTATCAGGGAGCAATTTGTGTTGTCGTGGACCCTCGAGATGGCGTATTGCCTTTTGAGGAGAAGAAGCAGGGTATGGTGGAAGAAATGACTAGGGTGACCGAGCAGTATTTCGAGGCTGATGGGGAAAGTCTGACACAAGGTTGGCAGGGCAGGCGTGGGGGTAACGTGGTTGCAAAGGCACCTGTAAGAGCCCAACACAGATTCGGGCTGTGGCCCACCGGGTCGCGATTCAAGGCGTTAACTTGCTACATTTGTGACAAGAAGGGGCACCTGGACCGGAACTGTTAGCAGAAGGCTATGGTTGGAGCCCAGCAAGAATGGGAGGAGAGACCCATCCCCGAAAAACTGGACAAATGCCAATGAGTCCACTGGGAAGAGATGAGCAGTCGCACTGTGCCAAAGAATTGGGCCCGAAGAGAACCCACTGCGGCGGTGTATAGACGTTGGACATCTTATGTTGGAAGGGGAGGAATACCCATCCGATGAGGAAAAGGGAGAGATGCCAGTATGTCTGGGTTTTATGGGGCGGGGGCAGTCCGTGGGTTGTGAGACACGGGGTGCAGTAGCGTGGCTGTCAAGCGGGCACTCGTCTGTGACGAACAACTGATTGGACACGATCACATGTGTGTACTCATAGATGGAATGGCGAGGAGGTTCCCCCTTGCGAGGGTGGGGGTGGACAGCCCATTCGTCATTGGCGAAGTGGAGGCCATGTGTATAGAGGCACCCATCTGTGACTCACCTGAGGAGGCGTCTGCGGTAGTCACAAGCTGCGAGGGGAAGCTATCTGGGGAGACAACTGAAGACGTCCACGTGGAAGACCGTATGTATGCACAAAAGAAGGACTCCACATTTGAGAAGGTTTGGGAGTTGGCGAACAGTAGTGAGCCAATGGCTACAAGGGGTAAGGTTCTATATCCTGTGTATGAAGAACAGGAGGGTAGGTCGAACAGCGAGGTGAAAAAATGGCTCCGGAGAAGTATCCGAAGCAGGTGATGACCCTAGCGCATGAATCGCTAGTGGGAGGGCACCTGGGGTCGAGGACGCTGGTCGACCGCATCACATCCATTATCCATTGGATTGACATTATAGGGGACGTCGCAAAATGTTGTCAGTCTTGCACCGTATGCTAGAAGACTGCGCCCAAAGGTAACCTCCCCAGGGTTCCGTTAGGTGAAATGCCTCTAATGAACAAACCGTTTGACAGGGTAAAGGTGAACTTAGTCGGTCCGATTTACACACGTGTCGGAAAGGTAAATGGGGAATAGGTATATTCTGACAGCTGCGGATTATACCACAAGGTACCCCGAAGCAATCGCTCTTCCCAAATTTTAGATGGAGTCCGTGACTGAAGTCTTGCTCGAGATGTTCAGCAGGTTGGTTTTCCCAAAGGAAACTCTGACAGATCAGAGGTCCCAATTCACCTCGGGGATGTTGGAAGAGGTGTGCCGTTTGGTTGCGTTTAAACAACTATTCACCATCCCCTACAACCCCAAAAGCAATGGGCTGTGCAACAGGATCAATGAGAGTCTAAAGGCGATGCTTAAAAATGTGTCAGGAGAGGCCCAAGGAATCGGTATCTACCAGAGTTCTATTTGACGCGAGGGAATTCCCCAGGCGAGCACATGGTTCTCTCCATTCGAGCTACTTTACAACCGAACAGTGAGAGGCACATTGCAAGTACTCAATGACCTTTGGACAGAGGAGGATACAACTCCAGTACGTTATGCATACCAAAATGTGTTGGGCCTCCGAAACAAGCTGACAGAAAGATTCCACTGGCACGCGAGAGTCTACGAAAAAACCATTGTGATCGCAGAATGAAGCAGAGGAAGTTTGAGGAAGGTCAGAAGGTAACCATCTTATTGCCCACCGACCAAAATGAGGGAGGAGGTGGAGAAAATGTTGGAGGTGGGAGTCATCGAACATTCCAATTTCCCCTTGTTTTAATTAAGAAGGACAATTGTTTATGATTTTATATTGACTTTAGACGACTCAACGACATAGCAAAGTTTGAAAATGAACTCATGGGAAACATGAACGACCTACTGGCAGGCCAAGTATTTCAGTAAGGTTGAATTGAGCAAGGGCTACTAACAGGCCTCAGTCATATCAGAAGATGGACACATGACTGCATTTACGACTCCGGACGGCTGTTACCAGTTCTGTAAGCTCCCTTTTGGGATGGTAAACACTGATGCCACTTTTAATAGGATGATACGGAAGCTGTTGACCAACTTCGAACTTGGCCAACTATGTGGACGACATCATCTCTAAAACAAAGACATGGGCAGAGTATATGGCAGAGTATAGAGTATATGGCAGATCTTAGGGTGCTGTTTAAGGGACTCGAGAAGACGGAGGTCACAGTGAAACTCCCAACATGTCAGATAGGGCTTAGGACCATCAAGTTTCTCAATCACAAGATTGGTGAAGGCAAGGTTGAGAGGATCTGCAATGTGAGCCCCCCCCCCCCCCCCCCCCCTCCCCACACACACACACACACCATCAGACGAAGTAAGAAGTTAGGTCCTTCCTGGGGCTGGTCGAGAACCGGGCATGGTCATTACTGGGAGAAATAGATCCATGCCACGTGTTCAGGCTAAACTCAAAGAGTGTCGCCTGAATCTGTGCCCCGGCCGAAACCTACGTCCCTCCATAGGCATGGTCATGGACGTCTCAGTTGTGATTAGTACGAGGAGACAACCAACGGTAGTTACTTTATTCTCCATATTTTTATACTGTACCAATGACCCAGACTTAGCTGGTGCTAACTCTAACAAAACCAGGGCCAAACACAAATTTTGCCCCTCAATCCCCAAAATTTGCATCCAAAACAAAAAGAAATCATGTCCTAAAGGACCTCCATACTACGCCTCTACTGCGCATGCGCATTGACGCAGTCGTCCCGAAATTGGCGCCAATTATCATTCTCTGTTTGGCCCTTCATCAGTCAACATCTCACTGATCTTTGTGCTTGTAAATCTGAGTTTAAAGGATGCCAGACACGTAATTTTTGGAGAAAATGTGATTCTAAGGAGGATAGAAGGAGGAGAGGAAAAAGAAGTGGCAAAAAATAATCAGGGCTGTACTTAAAATTTTTTGATGAAATTATGTTAAGTTGCCTATTTTCGAGGCATGGGCCTCTTGTTGTCATTCTTGCTAATTGTTGCACTGCTTATTCAGTGTTTCCTCTCCCCTAGCCTTTTTAAGTCCCCCCTGGCAATTCTCCCATGCTTTTGGCATATTTTTGAGAAATTTCATTTCTAAAATTTCCTGGGAGAGTTGCTTGGTTACAGAATGTTTTCTGTTATTTTCCCCATAGTTACGTTTTCACCCATGGGTGTATAACGTTTGTGTTCTGCATCTTCCATCTGATGTTCTACAGATTCTCCCCTGGGAGTCTCTGTTTTGCATCGGATAGAGTGTAATTGATGACTGATTCCGAGCCAGTTTTTTCAGTGCCTGGAGTCATGTTTTCTAGTGTGTTTACACTGTTTGTTTTCATTGGCAACAGCCTTTTTTGAGGGGGGCTGTTTGCCTTTGTGGTAGTTTATCTCATTATAAGATACATTTATATTATCCGAAAGTGTCTCATTAATTATTTTATATAAATTTAAAATTTTTGACCACACTTTGCCATCGGATCCATCGGGGCTCAACGTTACTTTTCAGCAACTTGGGCTTTTCTGAAAAAATATTTTTTCAAAATTATTTTGTTTTGCAATTGTTTTTTCATTTATTAATGGATCATGTTATTATGTATCTTTGTGTCAGGGGTTTTTGCGAGTAACTAGGACTTATTGTTGTTCTTTCACAATGAAGGGACGTTGTTCAAATTGTAATAGGAAGAAATCTTCCTCTGACTTTCATGATCATTGTATTAATTGTAGTCAGTGTTCTCGCATTAATCCCTGTCCTATATGTGAACATTGGGATGAGAAACATTGGAAACGTGTGTCACGATATGTTGTTTCTGGAGAAAGAGCGATGCCGGCTCTTTCTCCGCAAGGTCACTCTACTCTCTCAGTTTCTATTTCAGAGGAACCAGAACAGGGTGATGTTTCCATGTTATCTTCTTCAAGTGTGCGTCCGTCGTCACAAATGAATTCAGAGCTAGCGGCAAAAGTGCTCATGGAGATTAGTCAAATGTCGTCTGCTAGCTCGCCCGGTGTAGCGTCCATTCACCGAATGGTTCGGCAGCCGGGTTCGTCCGATGCGGTCCAAGAGGAAATTTTGGGTGATGCGAGCACTATAAACATAATAGATGCACACCCAGTGACGGCGGATAGTAAGCGAGAACGGAGGAAGCCTTTTAGTCCGGTTCATAGCTCATCCAGGTCCAGCCGGGCCGCGAGCGAGAGAGGTCCCTCTCTCATACAACAACATCTGGGACCAGATGTTGTGGTACAAAATGTGTCTTTAGCGGAGCATACGTCCGTCGCTCGGGATGCTCCATTGTATAAGCAGTCCGCAGAGACTGTTAAGGCTTTCTCTTCTCGTCAGCGCACACGACCGCACCTTGGCTGCGTGACCGCCGATATATTACCAGCTTCGCCGATGAAGGATTCTTCGGCGACCAGGTCACACCATCCGGCAGCCAGGGATTTGAGACCGATGGACTCCGGACGTTCGCATAGGAAAAGTATGCGGGAGCCATCTGATGCGGAGCTGCCCTCGGCGAAGCAGCGAAAGACTGCGCCTCCGCAGGTCTCGACGCCGGACATTCTTGTGCAGATAGCACAGCTTATCGCAGCATCCCAGCAGCCGACAGAAACGGTGTCGGATCGAGAATTATCCGACGGCGCTGGGTCGGTACGCTCCGCCGAAGCATCGGGGGCGGACGACCGGGAACATCGTGAGGTCCGACCGGATGGTGAAAGGGATACGGATGACTTGGAGCTATCCCTTTCGGAACAACATAAAGCTGCCGTGGACTTCATCCGGCACTTTCTCCCTCAAGTTGTTCCATCGGGCCAGACTGCTGCGCTTCCGGACAAGAGAATTATAGCGTCATTGGACTCTGAATTTTTTGAGCGGTTCAGGGACATCGCTCCCGAGTTTCCGTCGCAGTCCAATAATGTTGCTAGAACATTTGAATTATTGAACGACGCTATATTTAAACTTGCTTCCAGGACGGGGAAAGCAGGTTTCTTGTCCGCTAATACTCTCAACCTGCCTTTCATTAATGCAAGGAATAAATTCGATACGGCAGGACAGGGTATACCGAGAGTTCCTCTGCGTATGGACGACGAGGCGGAAGACTTAGAGTTATCATTACCGTCGTCAGCTTCTATTCCAACCGCGGTGTTGGAAACAGCTATTGCGTCTAACAGAGCCAATTTAGATGCCTTATCTTATGCAGATCACCTTACTAAGGCGTTATCACTGCGCCTTCAAGGGGAAGAGTTTCAGGATATACAATCCTCTTTAAGACTTCTTTCAAGGGCAGTAGCTTATTCCACGTGTAACTCCGCCCTTTCAGTGGCAAATCTGGAGTTGGTTAGACGTGTCACAGCCCTAGCTACATCCACACTAGTGGATTCTAAGGTGAAGAACTCTCTTAGAGTCGCTTCGGTCTCAGGAGAACTTCTCTTTGACGGCAAGCTTTCCGCTATTTATGATAAAATTAAAAAGAAAGCTAATGATTCTCTGTTGTTCAGATCGGCTCCTAAGAAGTCGGATACAGCAGACACGAATAAGACAGGCACTTCTGGGTCTAATGCGCCCAAGAGAGGTTCCTATAGAGGTTCCGGTGCGTCCTCTTGGTCTTATTCTAGAGACCGTCAGGATAGCGACTCTCGTTCGGGACGTCCTTCAGGCCGGGACAATCGGTCGGACGCCCCCAGGTCGACGAGGCGAGGTGCGGGTCGTGGAAGACGTGGTTTCTCCTACCGCAGGCCTCGCAGGTCCAGGAGGTGATGGCTTAAACCTCTATCGCGTTCCGGTTGGCGGAAGGTTGTCGAGTTTTTCACAAGAGTGGGCGTCGATTACGGACGACCCTTGGGTGAGAGGAGTGACTTTGGAAGGTCTAAAGATATCCTTCAATCGAAAGCCTCCATTAACTCGAAGTCCAAAGTGGACTCATCTTCCGTCAAATCCACAGAAAAGAGACGCTCTGTTATCAGAGGTGCAGTCTCTTTTAATGAAGAACGCAGTAGAGGTCGTAGAAAACCAGGAATCTCTGGGATTCTACAGCCATCTGTTTCTGGTTCCGAAACCAGACGGCTCGTTCCGTCCAGTCATAGATTTGAGCTGGATAAACAAGCTGATCGTCGCTCCGAAGTTTTATATGGAGACGATTCGATCGGTCAGAGCGAGTATTCGGGTGAACGATTATGCAACGAGCATAGATCTCAAAGATGCGTACTTTCACGTCATGGTACATCCGACATTCCGAAAGTATCTACGCTTTGCAGTCCTGGGAGTGGTGTATCAATTCCGGGCGATGTGCTTCGGATTGAATCTAGCACCCTGGGCTTTCACTCGGGTAATGAACTCGGTAATGATCTACTTCCGAGCTCATTCGTCTGCGGTAACGTCGGCCTACCTGGACGACATTCTTCAGAGGTATGGCAACAAGTTAACACTTCAGAACGATGTTCAGAATCTTCTTCTATTGCTCCGACGTCTCGGTTTTATAGTAAACGAGGAGAAGTCGGATCTGGTGCCGTCCAAGTCATTCACTCATCTGGGAATGAGCTTCGAGACGCACAACAATCTCGTTCGTCTGCCGTTAACCAGAGCGAAATTAGTCAGTTGTTACGCTCGCTATTGTCTGCACGCAGACAAAGTCACGGCGAGAGAATTTATGAGACTGATAGGTCTGTGCGGAGCCGCCGCGGATCTCATTCCGATGGGGCGGCTACGCACACGTCCTCTTCAAATTTTCCTGACTCAGAATTGGAGTGTGAAAATTCATTCGCTCGATGTAGACGTTCTCTTGTCAGATCAAGTGAAACAAGAGATTCAGACTTGGGCAAACATTCAGTGGTTAACTCAAGGAGTTCCGCTGCAGTTGCCGGATCCAAGTTTTACCGTTATGACGGATGCCAGTCAAACAGGTTGGGGTGCATCATTAATCCCAACGGATTCGAGATGCCAAGGTCTTTGGGATCTGCAATTCCTGTGCAAGCACATAAACATCAAGGAAATGATGTCAATTTGGCTTGCGTTACGTCACTGGATGGACATTATTCACGATGCTCATGTCCAAATCCTATCCGACAATACGACAGTAGTGGCGTATATACGGAATCAGGGAGGCACTCATTCAGTTCCGTTGTTCAATCTAATGGAAAGAATCCTTCTGTTTGCATTAGAACATCACGTTCTTCTTTCGGTCCGTCACATGCCGGGTCGTCTGAATGTGCTAGCAGACTCCCTTTCACGAAAGGGTCGCTTGTTGCCGTCGGAGTGGACTCTCAACAAACAAGTATTCAATCAGATTTGCTACCAATGGGAACGGCCAATGATAGACTTATTTGCGACACATCTCAACAATCAGTTGCAGACGTATGTGTCTCCGTGTCCGGATCCAAGAGCATTTGCAGTAGACGCTCTGTCGATCCCTTGGGACGGAATGATAGGATATGCGTATCCTCCAGCGCCGTTAATTCAACAAGTATTGCTAAAAATAAAACAATCTCAAGATTCTGTTGGTAGCCTCTCTGTCGCCACAGAGACCGTGGATAAATCTACTCAGGTGTCTGTTGTGGGACCTACCGCGGAAGCTTCCTCCACGAGAGGATCTTCTTTCGCAGGGGAAATCGCGCCAACTCCATCACAACCCGCAAGGTCTCAACCTTCACGTTTTTCCGTTGTGCGGTCCTTCTTGCATGGCAAGCACTTTACAGGACGAGCAGTGGACGCGATTTCTAACTGTAGGAGGACCTCCTCTTCGCTAAACTATGCGGCTAAGTGGAAGGTTTTTCATCGTTGGTGTAGGGATCATTCTGTAGATATATTTGATCCCTCTATACCAGACATTGCAAACTTTCTAGTATACTTGTTTGACGAAATCAAACTGCAGCCTGTTACTATAAAGGGTTATAGATCTATGTTATCTGATACCTATGCACATCATGATAGTTTACAAATTGGATCTAATGTCTCTTTATCGAAGTTGGTTAGAAACTTTTCGATAAATAGACCCAGAACTCTTAGATTAATTCCTAAGTGGAATTTAGCTTGGGTTCTCCTTAAATTGAAGGAAAAGCCATTTGAACCTCTTGGGACAGTAGATTTCAAATTCTTATCTTATAAGACAGCTTTTCTCTTAGCTTTCTCTTCTGCCAGAAGAGTCAGTGAGCTTCATGCACTATCGGTGGATGATTCTAATTATCGTAGTGTTGGGAACACTATCACCTTCACTACTAATGTGGGTTTTTTAGCTAAGAATCAGGCTCCTAATAAATATCCGGAACCTATTGTTATTAAGGCTCTTCCGTCTTCAGACGGGCGTAGGCCTTTACTCTGTCCTGTTAGAGCACTACGTATCTCTAAACAGAGATCTCAGTTTATCAGAAAGGGACGGAAATGTTTCTTTCTGTCTTGATGCCTAATAGAAAGGACATTTCAGTCCATTCTATTGCTAGATGGATTCAGTTAACTATCCGTACTGCTTATGAAGATTTATCTTCTTCTCAGCAGTCTGTGCTTAAGATTTCTGCTCATGAAGTAAGAGCTCTTTCTACTTCCTGGGCTTATGCTAATAGTGTTGCTATTACAGATTTAATGAAGGCTGCTTATTGGTCTCAGCCATCCACATTTACGAATTTTTATCTCAGAAATATTGAGTCCATTTCTGGAGACCTGCATTGTTTAGGTCCGTTATCTGTTGCTCAGAATGTCGTCCACTAAACAGTTGCAACTATAGTTATGCAGGCTTTCTGTTCCGGCAGTGACTCCGTCCGGCTGCCCTCTTCGCTCTGGGCTATTTGACCCAGGGCAAGGGGAGGGGGGGGGGGGGGGGTGTTCCCTTAGGTCACCTGCTTTATAGTGAAAAGCAAGGGAATGCCTCCTCCAAGTCAGTATTTCTGAGTCGCTTCCGGGATGGTTTTAAAGTGTAATATTAATGTTTAAATTCATTCATGTCTTATTTTTAAAGTGTAGCCCGGTGTGAAGCATTTGTATATGTCAAGTGTCAAACGGGCTTTAATATACAATACTCGGACACTTTTAAATGATTATAAAGAGTCTCAATTCTCTGGACTACTTTATTTATTGGCTTGCTTTAAAAATAATTAGTATAAGGGTTATACTGGATGTTAATAGAGAACATGAATGTTATTGTGCTCAATTATTAAGGGTAGTGTATCTTTCTAATTTAATTTTAAATAAGAAAGATACATGTAAAGCCTAATACTCCTTTTCTCCTTAAGGGGTTACCTCTTTACTATATAGTTGAGCTTATTGGATTTTCCTCTATGTCCTAGGCCCTCCAGCCTGTTTACTATTCAGCTAAGTCTGGGTCATTGGTACAGTATAAAAATGTTAAAAAATTTATAGTAATTTATATATTTTTTATACTTACCAATGACCCAGACGGGGATGGCCCTCCCTGGAGTTGGGAACTCTTGCCTCCCCGCTGAGTACATAGCGCTGACCAGGCACTGCCAGTAAGAATGATAATTGGCGCCAATTTCGGGACGACTGCGTCACTGCGCATGCGCAGTAGAGGCGTAGTATGGAGGTCCTTTAGGACATGATTTCTTTTTGTTTTGGATGCAAATTTTGGGGATTGGGGGGCAAAATTTGTGTTTGGCCCTGGTTTTGTTAGAGTTAGCACCAGCTAAGTCTGGGTCATTGGTAAGTATAAAAAATATATAAATTACTATAAATTTTTTAACTTTCATATACAAGACCCTCACTGATGCATCATGAAAAGCATGCAAAATTTCCCTTTGAGACAAACTTTTCAAGGGGTAGTTGCCCCATCCCCACTCTTTCCAAGTGTACGTTGATACTTGAGATCATTTTTACACACCGGTGCTTTACATGCTATTAAATGTATGTTGGGCTGATTTTGGAAGACAAAAAAAATCACCTCATGAAACATTACGGTACAGAAATAAACAAGGTGCTGCTCTACGGGCCCCAAAAATACGCATTCATGTTGTGCCTCAAATCTACCAAAATATTGGTATTCTCAAACTTTATGATAGTGTGATTGCTAAGCTGGGCAGCCCTGTGTGCTGTGCAACATGAACAGGTTTCGTGAGGAGCATTGGGGCATACTGGTTAGAGCATTGGACTTTAAACAACAAGGTCGGTGGTTTGACTATGACCAGCAGTAACTGCGTCCTTTGGTAAGGCACGTAATCCCCAATGCCCATGTGGTGGCACTGCAGTACTGTGCACTAAGGAGTACTGAACAGCTATATCTATGATGTCCACTTGCCTTCAACCACTGTTCTTTAAAATAAGCACCATCTTCGGACCACATCGCAGCCAAACAAATAATAACATTTTCTTGCAGTGTGCGTTATTATTAGTTTTTTAAACTGCTTGTTCGATGAGAATGTAACCGGCTCGTTATTCTCGAAATTTGTGGCGTGTGGATTTCTAAACAGTGTGCACTCTTGTAGTGGCACAATGCCCTAAAAGGAATTACTACCCTCTCTTGCTCGGCCATTATCGATTCCTTTGACTACTTGTTAGAGAAAGCCGCAATTGTTTGATAGTATGAAAATATATAAGTAATGCCTAGTTAAACATTGTGGTGCTCTGCGGACCTGACAAAATATGCACTCATTTGGTGTAACAGAGCTCGCAGTGACTTTAAAATGTATTTGCACATTTGGCTATAATCGGTTTCTTTGACTACTTGTTAGAGAAATGGTTAATTGGCTTGGCATTCCCTAATGCAACAGTGGGTGCCTTTCTGAAAAGATATGCACCCATTTTGTGCCAAAAGACTCCTAAAAAGGGTTCTAACATTTTTTCTTTAAGACCTATCATCAGGTTTGTCTGATTTCTTGTTAGAGGAAGGTATTCCCAAAATAAATAGAGGGTGTCTTGCTAACCCAAGTAGTGCTGTGCCCCCCCCCCCCCCCCCCCCCACAAAGCTCCCCAAGATAGTACTGAAGTGTACAAAAAGGGACAATCTTATCCATATTCCCCAAAATTTATAGATGGTGCCTTGAGAAGCATATTGGTGCTTGCGACCTCCCCTCCCCCAAAATATGCACCCCTTTTGTGTCATAAGGCTCCCAAAAAACGGTGCTGTCAGTTTTTGCTTTACAGTCTATTATCGGTTTGTGTGAAATTGTAGAGAAAGGGTCAATTAGCTCGGTATTCCCGAAATAAAAAGTAGGTGCCTTGCTAACCACACCAAATTTTGCACCCTTCTGGATCCACAAAACATCCCAAACAAGGAAGGTAAATGGTTTTTGTTATATCGGCTATTATCGGTTTTTCCCACTGGTTGTTAACGAAAAGGCAATCTGCTTGGTATTTTCCAAATTTATAGATGGTGCCTTGGGAAGCATAGCGTTGCTCTGCTGGCCCCACAAAACATGCACCCCTTTTATGCCATAAGGCTCCAAAAAAGGGTTCTGTCATTTTTCGCTGTACAGTCCATTATCGGATTGTGCGAACTCTTGTTAGAGAAAGGGTCAATTAGCTCAGTATTCTCGAAATAAACGATCGGTGTCTTGCTAACCACAGTGGTTCAGTGAGGCCTCCCAAATGTTACACTCTTCCGGGTCCACAAACCATCCCAAAAAAGGAAAGGAAATGTTTTTGTTATATGCGCTATTATCAGTTTTTCGTGCTCTTTGTTAGCGAAAGAGGCAATCTGTTTGGAATTCACCAGAATTATATATGGTGCCCTTGGAAGCATAGGAGTGCTCTGCGGGTCCCACAAAATTTGCACCCCTTTTGTACCATAAAGATCCCAAATAGAGTTCTGTCATTTTTTGCTTTACAGTCTATTTTCGGTTCGTGTGAAATCTTATTCGAGAAAGGGTCAATTAGCTCAGTATTCCCGAAATATACAGCAGGTCTCTTGCTAACCACAGTGGTTCTGTGCGCCCCCCCCCCCCCCAAATTTTGGACCCTTCTGGGTCGACAAAGCATCCCAAGAAACAAAGGGAAATGTTTTTGTTTTATGAGCTATTATCAGTTTTTCTTGCTTTTGTTAGTGAAGGGGCAATCTGATTGGTATTCTTTGAAGATGGCGCCTTGGGAAGCATAGTGGTGCTTTGCAGGCCCCCGAAATATGCACCCTTTTGTGTCATAAGGCTCCCAAAAAGGTATATACAGTCTATTATCAGTTTGGGTGAAATGATGTTGGAGAAATTGATTGATTTATTTAACGACATTATACATAATACAAAGTTGTACAAATATGAGTATAAAATGGTATTAATACAGAAATATATTGTACAAAATCATGAGATAAGGACTGAATATATTGATGTCGTAAGGAGGAAACATAGCCAGATTGGCTGTCTACCTGTTCCCCCCGAATAAGAGAAAGGCGTCAATTAGCTCAGTATTTCCGAAATAAACAGTAGGTGCCTTGCTAACCATAGTGGTTCTGTGCAACCTCCCCTCCCCCGAAATTGTGCACCTTTCTGGGTCCACAACCCATCCCCTAAGAAGGAAGGGAAAGGATTTTATTATATGACCAGTTATCAGGTTTTCTGACTGTTTCTTAGGGAAAGGGGCAATCTGCTTTGTATTCTCCAAATTTATAGATGGTGCCTTCAGAAGCATGGCGGTGCTCTGGGGTCCGTCAAAGTATGCACCCCATTTGTGCCATAAGGTCCCCAAAAGGGGTTCTCTCAGTATTGGATTTAGATTTGTCTGAAATCTTGTTAGAGAAAGGGTCAATTAGATTGTTTTTTTCCAAAATAAACAGTAGGTGTCTTGCTAACCACAGTGGTTCTGTGCGGGCCTCCCAAATTGTGCACCCTTCAGGGTATACAAAGCATCCCAAAATATGCACCCCTGTTGTGCCATAGGGACGCCAAATGGGGTTGGTTCTCTCATTATTGGATGTAGAATCTATTATCGGTTTATCTGAAATATAGTTAGGGAAAGGGCCCATTAGCACGATATTCCCGAACGAAACAGTAGGTTTCTTGCCAACCACAGTGGTTCTGTGCGACCCCCCCAAATTGTGCACCCTTCTAGGTCCACAAAGCATCCCCAAAAAGGACAAAGTTTTTGTTATATGGGCTATTATCAATTTTCTTGACTGTTTATTAGCAAAAGGGGTAATCTGCTTGGTATTCTCCAAATTTATAGATGGTGCCTTGGGAAGCAGTGTGGTGCTCTGCAGGCCCCCCAATATATGCACCACTTTTGTTCCATAAGGCTCCCAAAAAGGGTTCTGTAGTTTTATGCTTTATAGTCTATTATCGGTTTGTGTGAAATCTTGTTAACGAAAGGGTCAATTAGCTCGGTATTCCAGAAATAAACAGTAGGTGTCTTGCTGACCACAATGGTTCTCTGCGGGCCGCAAAACATTTTGCACCCTTCTGGGCTCACAAAGCAACCCCAAAAAGGAAGGGAAATGTTTTTGTTATGTGGGCTTTTATCAGTTTTTCTGGCTGTTCGTTAGTGAATTGGGCAATCTGCTTGGATTTTCCAAATTTACAGAAGGTGCCTTGGGAAGCAGAGTGGTGCTCTGCGGGCCCCCCAATATATGCACCACTATTGTTCCATAAGGCTCCCAAAAAGTGTTCTGTAGTTTTATGCTTTATAGTCTATTATCGGTTTGTGTGAAATCTTGTTAACAAAAGGGTCAATTAGCTCGGTATGCCAGAAATAAACAGTAGGTGTCTTGCTGACCGCAGTGGCTCTCTGCGGTGCACCCAAATTTTGCACCCTTCTGGGCTCACAAAACGACCCCAAAAAGGAAGGGAAATGTTTTTGTTATGTGGGCTTTTATCAGTTTTTCTGGCTGTTTGTTAGTGAATTGGGCAATCTGCTTGGTATTTTCCAAATTTACAGAAGGTGCCTTGGGAAGCATAGTGGTGCTATGCGGGCCCTCCAAAATATGCACCACTTTTGTTCCATAAGGCTCCCAAAAAGGGTTCTGTAGTTTTATGCTATATAGTCTATTATCGGTTTGTGTGAAATCTTGTTAACGAAAGGGCCAATTAGCTCCATATTCCAGAAATAAACAGTAGGTGTCTTGCTGACCACAGTGGTTCTGTGCAGGCACCCCAAATTTTGCACCCTTCTGGGTCCCCAAAACGACCCAAAAAAGGAAGGGAAATGTTTTTCTTATATGGGCTATTATCAATTTTTCTCGCTGTTCTTTCGCGAATGGGGCAATCTGCTTGGTATTCTCCAAATTTATAGAAGATGCCTTGGCAAGCATAGTGGTGCTCTGCGGGCCCCCCAAAATATGCACCACTTTTGTTCCATAAGGCTCCCAAAAAGGGTTTTGTAGTTTTATGCTTTATAGTCTATTATCGGTTTGTGTGAAATCTTGTTAATGAAAGGTCCAATTAGCTCGGTATTCCAGATATAAACAGTAGGTGTCTTCCTGACCACAGTGGTTCTGTGCGGGTCCCCCAAATTTTGCACCCTTCTGGGTCCCCAAAGCGACCCAAAAAAGGAAGGGAAATGTTTTTCTTATATGGGCTATTATCAATTTTTCTCGCTGTTCTTTCACGAATGGGGCAATCTGCTTGGAATTCTCCAAATTTATAGAAGATGCCTTGGCAAGCATAGTGGTGCTCTCCGGGCCCCCCAAAATATGCACCACTTTTGTTCCATAAGGCTCCCAAAAAGGGTTCTGTAGTTTTATGCTTTATAGTCTATTATCGGTTTGTGTGTAATCTTGTTAATGAAAGGTCCAATTAGCTCCGTATTCCAGAAATCAACAGTAGGTGTCTTGCTGACCACAGTGGTTCAGTGCGGGCCCCCCAAATTTTGCACCCTTCTGGGTCCACAAAGCGACCCAAAAAAGGATGGGAAATGTTTTTGTTATATGGCCTAATATGAATTTTTCTCGCTGTTCCTTCGTGAATGGGGCAATCTGCTTGGTATTCTCCAAATCTATAGAAGATGCCTTGGCAAGTATAGTGGTGCTCTGCGGGCCCCCCAAAATATGCACCACTTTTGTTCCATAAGGCTCCGAAAAAGGGTTTTGCAGTTTTATGCCTTGTAGTCTATTATCGGTTTGTGTGAAATCTTGTTAACGAAAGGGCCAATTAGCTCGGTATTCCAGAAATAAACAGTAGGTGTCTTGCTGACAACAGTGGTTCTGTGCAGGCCCCCCAAATTTTGCACCCTTCTGGGTCCCCAAAGCGACCCAAAAAAGGAAAGGAAATGTTTTTCTTATATGGGCTATTATCAATTTTTCTCGCTGTTCTTTCGCGAATGGGGCAATCTGCTTGGTATTCTCCAAATTTATAGAAGATGCCTTGGCAAGCATAGTGGTGCTGTTAATGAAGGGGTCAATTAGCTCGGTATTCCAGAAATAAACAGTAGGTGTCTTGCCAACCACAGTGGTTCTGTGCAGGCCCCCCAAATTTTGCGCCCTTCTGGGTCCACAAAGCGACCCCAAAAAGGAAGGGAAGTGTTTTTGTTATATGAGCTAATATGAGTTTTTCTGGCTGTTCGTTAGTGAATTGGGCAATCTGCTTGGTATTTTCCAAATTTACAGAAGGTGCCTTGGGAAGCATAGTGGTGCTCTGCGGGCCCTCCAAAATATGCACCACTTTTGTTCCACAAGGCTCCCAAAAAGGGTTCTGTAGTTTTATGCTTTATAGTCTATTATCGGTTTGTGTGAAATCTTGTTAACGAAAGGGCCAATTAGGTCGGTATTCCAGAAATAAACAGTAGGTGTCTTGCTGACCACAGTGGTTCTGTGCGGGCCCCCCAAATTTTGCACCCTTCTGGGTCCCCAAAGCAACCCAAAAAAGGAAGGGAAATGTTTTTCTTATATGGGCTATTATCAATTTTTCTCGCTGTTCTTTCGCGAAAGGGGAAATCTGCTTGGTATTCTCCAAATTTACAGAAGATGCATTGGGAAGCATAGTGGTGCTCTGCGGCCCCCCCAAAATATGCACCACTTTTGTTCCATAAGGCTCCGAAAAAGGGTTTTGTAGTTTTATGCCCTATAGTCTATTATCGGTTTGTGTGAAATCTTGTTAATGAAAGGGTTAATTAGCTCGATATTCCAGAAATATACAGTAGGTGTCTTGCTAACCACAGTGGTTCTGTGCAGGCCCCCCAAATTTTGCGGCCTTCTGGGTCCACAAAGCGACCCAAAAATGGAAGGGAAGTGTTTTTGTTATATGAGCTAATATCAGTTTTTCTCGCTGTTTGTTAGCGAATGGGGCAGTCTGTTTGGTATTCTCCAAATTTACAGAAGATGCCTTGGGAAGCAGAGTGGTGCTCTGCGGGCCCCCCAATATATGCACCACTTTTGTTCCATAAGGCTCCCAAAAAGGGTTCTGTAGTTTTATGCTTTATAGTCTATTATCGATTTGTGTGAAATCTTGTTAACGAAAGGGCCAATTAGGTCGGTATTCCAGAAATAAACAGTAGGTGTCTTGCTGACCACAGTGGTTCTGTGCGGGCCCCCCAAATTTTGCACCCTTCTGGGCTCACAAAGCGACCCAAAAAGGGAAGGGAAATGTTTTTGTTATGTGGGCTTTTATCAGTTTTTATGGCTGTTTGTTAGTGAAAGGGGCAATCTGCTTGGTATTCTTCAAATTTACAGAAGATGCATTGGGAAGCATAGTGGTGCTCTGAGGGCCCCCAAAATATGCACCCACTTTTGTTCCATAAGGCTCCCAATAAGGGTTCTGTAGTTTTATGCTTTATAGTCTATTATCTATTTGTGTGAAATCTTGTTAGAGAAAGGGTCAATTAGCTCGGTATTCCAGAAATAAGCAGTAGGCATCTTGCTAACCACAGTGGTTCTGTGTGGGCCCCCCAAATTTTGAACCCTTCTGGGTCCCCAAAGCAACCCCAAAAAGGAAGGGAAATTTTTTTGTTATATGGGCTATTATCAGTTTTTCTGATTAATTGTTATCAAAGGGGGCAATCTGCTTGATGTTCTCCAGATTTATAGATAGGTCCTTGGGAAGCATGTTGGTGCTTTGCGGGCCCCCCGAAATATGTACCCATTTTGTGCCATAAAGCTCCCAAGAGGGATTCTGTGATTTTTGGATTGACAATCTATTATCGGTTTGTCTAACTTCTTGTTAGAGAAATGGTCAATTAGCTCGATATTCCCTTAATAGACAACAGGTGTCTTGCTAAGCACAGTGGTACTGTGCGGGCCCCCCCAAATTGTGCGCCCTTTCGGGTCCACAGGGCATCCCAAAAGGAATGGAAATGGCTTTGTTACTTGGGCTATTATCAGTTTTTTTTCGCTGTTCATTAGCGAATGGGGCAATCTGCTTGGTATTCTCCAAATTTATAGATGGTGCCTTGGGAAACATAGTGGTGCTCTGTGGGCACCTCAAAATATGCACCCCTTTTGTGCCATTAGGCTCCCAAAAAGGGTTATGTCATTTTTTTGCTTTGTGGTCTATTATCGGTTTGTGTGAAATCATGTTAGAGAAAGGGTCAATTAGCTCGGTATTCCCATAATGAACAGTGTTTGGCTTGCAAGCCAACAGTTATTAGATGAACCATACAGATGGAGAATTTTCTTCACACAATATATACATTACAATGGATGGCATACCATCCATCCCTCTCTACTCCCTGACAGGTGGTAATTGTGGACGGACATACAGACGGACAGAAGACGGAAGCAGGACAACTCGCAGTTAATAGTCATTAGGTGAATTATATTCGGGAAAGAAAAAAATGAAAAAAATAATATATATATTATAATGGCTGGCATGCCACCTGCCCTCCCTGCCATCAGGTTACTCACGGTTTATCCAATCCCATATATATATATATATATATATATATATTCTGATTAGGGTTCAATACCAGGAATGGGAATTTAACAGCTCTGCGGCTCCAGGTTCTGAAAGTCAATCATGATATCCGGGAAATTCATATACTATAGTATCATTGATAGCATATAATAGTTTATGAGATTACGGCAAATATCAATTTCTTCTGAGACCAGCATCACCATTTGAGCTACCCTTTAATCTCGCAAATACGAATTTCCCGATTACCGGTTCTAAAAATGAGTGCTAATACCCGGGAAATTCTTATCTAGAATTGGGAATCAAAGGTTGCAGAATGCAACCTTTGATTCTCTGTTCTGTTCTATGAATTTCCCGGGTATTGGGACTGATATTCAGAAATGACAACCGGAAAATTCCCGGTATCATAACACTTTCAAAAATAAGAACCAGAGAATCCCCTTTCCTCGGATTAAACCCTCAATCTGATGTGCAGTACCCTGTGGTTTTAAGGAGGAACATGTAAATTTCATGAAAGAATGAGGTATCAAAAAATGCTATTGCCAGTTTCCATCCATGCTACTGCTTACTCGTGTTAAGTTTATCCAGGATCCCTTGTGCATTAAGTTTGGAAAAGAAAACGGGTAGTAGAGGTTAACTCTGACGCAATGTCTGAGAATTGAAGTCATCTGATTATTGATTTAAGTTACCTGGAAGCCCCTGTCAGGTTTTTTTCACTCTTCTTTTTGGCTCTATTCAGTATATGGGAATCATTTTGAATATGAAATTGTTGATGACTTCGAGTTGCAGATAGGCTGTGACAATGTAACAGTTTTGCACAGTGGTATATGTGCCCCAGATACCAGTGTGATGTCATGATCATCTTTAGAAACAATACATAGGAATTCCCTTGGTTTTATCTTCACAAAAAATAAAGAACGTCAGCGTCTGATACTTAAAATTACCATCTATGGTAGGTGTTCTACCACTTGAAAAAACACTTAATAGTGTACATGCCCCAACAATAGCAAAGAAATTTCCAGAAGAAAATAGTCTATTATTTAGTGTAAGAGTATATCAATATCTAATTGGTTTGCACCATAATTTATCTGCTTGCCAAAGTAGTTATGGTGAGTATATGGAGGCAGCCAAGACTTGACTAGAAACCACTGCCAGAGGACTTTGAATTTTTCAGGTAAGTTAACACAAAGCCTGTAGGGGCTCGAGTTCTGAAATTTAAAAATTGACTAAATTCAGAATTAACCTATAAGGCTGAGTGTTAAACCCAGTACTTTCATAAAACTTGTTGAAAACAGATTTTGGGTGCATGGTGGCTCAGTCGTTAAGAGTATCGGACTCCTCACTGAGAGATCTACCGTTCGATCCTGACCACGGGTAACTGCATTGTGTTCTTGCATCCTGATTATCCATCTAGGGCATGATGGTGCTGTGTACTAATGCATACTGCACATCGATGGTGCACTTGTCTTCAACCAAGATGCAGAGTTAGTATGTTGGGGAGCCTAACAGTTGCCTGCCGATGCTTGTGGTGCTCTCTTGGGTACTCTAGTTTCCTCTACCCATAAAACTGGCGGACACAAGGAGATTTTGGCTGTCAAAAGTGTCATTAAACCCCAATAAATAAAAGCAGATATTAATAAGGAGAATAATTATGTAATATTAGAACCATGTCTAAAAAAATTATAACATCGAAATATCTAGTATGTAAAGCATGGTCACTTGAAATGATTAAAAACATTGCTAGATGGGGTCGCCTGTGGGTTACCTTGGAAGTGTGTTTACTCTCCAGAGATCATCCATTGTGATTCTATTGGACATGTGTATGTTATATATTATATCACTGGTTTTTGACCTATCTGCGTATGCCGACTCCAGTATATGTTACAAGCGGGCGATATTAATTACTGGGATCACCGCTATAGCCTTAGCTTCTGAAGTGGCATCAAGCACCAATTTATTAATAATTATTAATACCTGGTTGTCTATTCAACGAATATTTGTATTGTTATTTGGTACCGCTTTTACTGATTTCAGACTGCTCTCCTCTTCTTTTTGAAGATTCCTTCAAAAAGGGGGGGGGGGGGGGGGGATTTTTTACATCTCCTCCGGCTTGATAAGTATGTAACTATGAGTGAAGCTGTTTTGTCTGTAGATTATATCCTGGATACAGCTTGTGTTTTATTGTATATGGCGTATGTTTGTGGGGGACAACCTCTCATTCTCAAATACGCCATCCTAATTTCTGGGACTTAGTCTGGACTAGCCTTAAAAATTGGGAACTTGTTACATCCAATTAGCATAGTCTTCATGCTAAGAATACGGAATTACATGAATTTGGCTCCTTATTTATGAAAATGTCTTCTCTATTACTGTATAGTGAGACATACATGTAATTCCTTTTAAATTTAATTTCCTTTCACCTTGGATTACATGCTTGGAACTATGTTGGTCTACTAATTCTGAAGTCCTAAGTCCTCCGCCTTTTTACGATTCAGTTAAGTCTGGGCCATTGGGTTATAGTATGAAAATATTATAAATTTAAAGTAATTTGTATATTTTTTATATTTACCAATGGCCCAGACGGGTATGGCCCTCCCATGAGCAGGCACTGATACCTCTCCGCTGAGTTATTATGTAGTACTCTTTTCTGCAAAGAATGATGTTGGCACTAATTTCGGTCACTTCCTGACGACTGTGCATGCGCTGAGAGTAAAAGTATGGAGGACCAAATAGGACTTAATTTTTGGTTTCACAAGCAATTTTCGGGGATTGTGGGGTTCTAAATTTGTGTTTGGCCCTTGATAACTTTGAGTTTGCACCAGCTAAGTCTGGGCCATTGGTAAGTATAAAAAATATACAAATTACTTTAAATTTTATAATTTTTGTGAACCTTGGAACTTAGTAACTTGGCCTCAAATACCATTGGAGATCTGAAATTTGGAATGCTGATTCAAAATTTCAATTCGATTCAAATCTGTAATTTGTGTTGTGATGGAAGGAATCGCCAAAGAGATATAGAGGCCCAAACATTGTTACAAAATTTATCTGAACCATATTTAGAGTTATCAAAAGTCAGGAAAAGAAAAGTGTACAGAGCTGATGTTTTACAGTTTTGCACACATTTATGGGCGCTTTAGAAATAAAAAAGTATCTGGCATGATTAAAGCATTAATGTTGGTACCGTGTCTTACCTAAATTAAAAAAAAATGGTTTCCATGCACTTTGTGACAAGGGTCATTTCATCTGGTAGCATATGTCCAATTTACTTGAAATTTTCAGGGAACATTTTATGTATCTCAAAGGCATTATGTACAAAATAAGTGTATGTGTTCCTTCTAAAATGAATTTTGTGAGCTAAAGATTTATTATCACTTTTGTGGTAATTTCCGTGTTTAATCCTGTGACACAAAACAGTCAATGTCAAAAATGTACTTTTTTGTTCAAGCCAATAGAAGACATTGTTTACCATGTTCAAACAGACCGATTCATTTTCAGTCACAGAAACAAAAGACTTGTCTTGGATGTACCTTATGGTTAATAACAAATGGACATTTGGAAAATCTAGAGTAATTATACCAAACCACGATAAAACTGTGAACCGCAGTTTTAGATTTGCAGTTTTTCACGTGTAATTTTGCAGGGTTTTTTCCTTTCTGTGATTTTCCAAGCAGTCCATTTATTGGTCTTATCCAACTTAGTCTTTAATCTGACTCTGTTAGTTTCCCAATTATCAGCAGCAAACCCTTGATCCATTTCCCAAACTCTATCTGTAAGGCCTAATATAAGTTCAGTGGCTCTGATAACTTGGCAAGGCCACAAAATCTTGAAATAGGTACTCTAGTCTCTACAAGACTTTGATCCTGCCCAAGGCTTAGGATGATGCAGAGTCTTACAGAGACTAGTATGGTTTCAAACACTGATTGCCACTTTGGCATGTCAACAAAACTTCCCAGTGGATTGGAACTTGGCCCCCCGTGGGAACCCCGGGAAGTGAAGCAGTACCTGTTCACTGCAGTAAACAGGCTCTGTTTTACTGCTAAAATAGGACCCAGTCACCAATGCTTGGGAGGTGCAAACCCTCTCTAAAATGGGCAACATGGCTTATTAACGCTCACCCCTGGTTTTGAGTTGATACTCATGTTGTGGTCATGGTTGGCCATTGTGCAAAAATATGTGACCTTAATCACCAGTAAATAAATAAATAATAATTGGGACTTGGACCTTTTCCCATAATACACAGCAAAGTTTCTGCATTTCAATTCAGACTATCATAAACGATACAATGAATCAGCTGCTCCACTTTTGCCACAGAAAGTGAGATATTGACCAAATTCCAGTAATTTTAATTTTTCTGTTGATTGCTGTTTTCTGCAGTCAGAGTTGTTCTTCGGTTAACAGAATCTCCCTGTCATGAAAGAATATTTTCTTTTACAGATTCAACAAATGAAGTTTACTATAATGCCGGTTTGATGGCCCTTGTTGGGTTTTTCATTGGAGGTGTTGCCAATTTAGTCAGTGCAGCTATATCTGCTGATTTAGGTATACATGTAGTTATCACATTAACCCTTCACCCAACGTAATGGCAAAAACCAGCCAGTACTATTCACAAAAATCATCATTCAATTTTCATTATTTGGTCTCAAAAACATAGCTTATGACCCCTCATTCCAATAAGGGGTCATAAGCTATGTTTTTGATGCAAAAAAATGAAAAAATTAGTTATTCAGTAATTTTGTTCGCAAGTGTTGACTGCCTTTCGTGTTCGGGTAAAGGGTTAAAAAATGCTAAATCTGGTATCTTTTTCTTGCTTTCACAATGTTTAATTTTGTCTTCGAGTATCAAGTTTATTTATTTAGGTGACAAAATTAAATGTTATTTTCAAAAATCTGTACAATGTGTGACTTTCATTGCATTGTGATGCTATTTTAGGTTTTTTTATGGCTATGTTCTGATAAATGATATAGAGCCAAGAAGAGTTAGTGTGTGTGGGGAAGAGGTGGTATTATTTGAGGGGTTGGAATCAGGTTATGGGTTAGGTTTGTGTTCATTTTTTTGTTTCTGTTGAGTTTTATTTTATTTTTTTTTTTTTGGGGGGGGGGGGGGGGGGGGGGGGTAACAACACTTTCAGCAACCAGGGTCCCATCATTATGGATGATGCAAAGAGAACCACCTAGCAGCAACAAGCCAGCTGTCAGATGCCCTAACATACTAATGCTGCACAAGTAGAGTTAGCAGTGGTTTACCCTTTACCCAACGCAGATGATATCAAAATTTATTATTTTGAATATCATTTTTTCAAATTTTTTAAAAAATTTCAACAAAACCATATCATGTGACCCCTCGTTGGAACGAGCTCGTTCCAACGAGGGGTCACATGATATGGTTTTGTTGAAATTGTATGAAAAATAATATTTTTTCAACTGCTGAATTTGCATATCACGTGGGTGGATGCGGCCGATTCGTTGGGTAAAGGGTTAAAGGCAAGTGCCAACATGCCCCCACATGGGTAATCAAGTTGGAACATCTTATTCTTACCCAAGGACACAACACAGTTACTGCTGGTCAGGATCTAACCATTGATCTTTTAGTTTGATGTTCAGTGCTCTAACCACTGAATCACTGCACTCCCATTGTGTTCAGCATGGGTTAGGGTTAGCTTTTGTGACATTAGAGTTGTGTTAATTTTCTATGTATTATAATTATTAGACATAATTCTTCAAGCCATACAATGTTCCTTTTGTCCTCCCATCCACCCACCTGTTTGTCTATCCACCCATCTGTCCATCCCTTTATCTGTCTGGTCACTCAGCCTATAATGTTAGCCACAACTATACATAGTGGGGGGCTTTGTTTAATTTAGTATGTTTCTTTCAGCATCTTTGGCTAAATCATGACCACAAACTGCCTTGTAAGACCTGAAAAAATAAGAAATTACCAAAACTTTTTATTCCCCCGATAGGGAGGCATCGTAAATCTGGGTTGTCCATTCATCAGTCCGTCCATCCATCATCTGTCTGACTTTTGTCCATCTGGAGCCATAACTCTATAATGCTTTGGTGGATTTCCACTTTGGTGGATTTCCACTCGATCATGATGTTGCTATGCAGAAGACCTTCCATTGATCAAAAGGGTAAAGATCAATGGAAGGTCTTTTACATAGCAACACCATGCTCGAGTGACAAGGTCACAGGAATGGGAAATTTAATTCTCTTACAGACTGTATTTGTCCGTCCGGAGCAATAATTCTATAATGCTTGGCTGACAAAGTTGTCATCTGCTTACACACTTTCGTCATTTACAATACCTGTGTGCAGGGTTTCATTGTTTAAAAGGTTAATCTATATCAAATAACCCTTTATCCAAGAATGTTTGTTTTGTTTTTTTTTAAATAAACTAACTGCCACTCATGATGGAAAAATTTTATCTCTGTTTTCCAATAAAACCATTCAGATATCGCTGTCAAAAGAACTTGCACATTACAGTACAAGTCGAAATAAGTTGTAACACAACATAACTGGGTCCATATTTGGGCTCTCTATGGGAGCCCAATTGTTCAAATTAGTGCAATATGAGGAATATTCTTTAAAAATCTGCTCCTTCAGATCCACAAATCAGAATCTTTTGATATTTGGTAGGCAGCATCCTTAAGGGAATGAAATTCAAGTTTGTTCAAACCAAGATGTAATATAACATAACTGGGTCCATATTTGGGCTCTATGGGAGCCCAAATGTTCAGATTAGTGCAATATGAGGAATATTCTTCAAAAATATTTTTCTTCAGATCCAGTAGTCAGAATCTTTTGATATTTGGTATACAGCATCCTTAGGGAGGTGAGATTCTTGTTTTTTCAAGCCAAATCCCTGGGTTCATATTTGGACTCCCTGTGGGAGCCCAAATTATAACTTAGTTCAATATGAGGAATATTGTTTAAAAATCTTTTTATTTTCAGATCCACTGGTCAGAATCTTTTGATATTTAGTAAAAGCTTTTCTTATGAGGGGCAGATGCAACTTGTTCAAATCAATTCCCTGGGTTGATATTTAGGCTACCATGTCTGGTGAGTGCCCTCAGGCCCCCCTTGGGCCTCTTGTTTTAGTCATTTTACAAGATGTTTAATGGGGTAGTAGTGTAAACTGCTATGCTGCTAGTGTAATTCTGTCAGAAATTTGATGTGGCTATGGCCTAGAACCAGTCTAGCTCTCAACTGGGTCATCGCCTATATTTAGATTCACGTGTCTGGAATATTTCAGTTGATTGGAAAAGCGAACCTATGATTCTGATATATTCTCGACAATTGAATATGATAAATTTCATAAAGATTTGTTTTCTGTGACTCAAAGCTAGAAAATTTGCTAAATCATCAACATTTTGATGACATTACAATCAGAAAAGAAGACTCATCACAGTCGTAGTGTTATGATTATGCCAGATAGTTCCACAATTTTTGTTAATCTTGATGTTTTCAAGGGGAATGAAATACTTTGATTGGAATATCTATAACAGCAGCTGGAAAGAATACCTAAATATCTTTGTAAGTAAAGGCACATCAAATTACATCAACGGTCATCTGCACACAAATTTCCACAAAAGGTTGGTAAACAAACGACCCATAATAGCATTGTATTGTGAACAGAATTAGACTGGTGGCCTGAGAGCTTGGCATTAGTGATTGATGATAAGATGAAACAATTTCAATGGAACCAAATATCATATACTTGAACAGTCATGCTGTGGACTTTCCCTGACTATTGACTATACTGAAGCCACATAATTTGCAAAACACAAATATTTGGTCAAATGAAATCCTGAATTAGATCAGGCACGGGATTTTGAATTGAACCTAATCTTGAATCAAATCTCATGGTTCTTCAAGTTATAAATATTGCATCTTCCTACAACCGTAAGTTTTGCCAGTCTTCACTGAAGTATTGTATTCAATGGCAACTCATCTGTTTTTTTGGGCAAGTCCATCAAAGAAGCAGAATATTCCATAACGGAATCAAAGTAGTGATTTCAGAAATGGAACCTCCTTCAAATCTTCAATCATCATGTCTCCTCTACAGGAGATATGATGATACAAGACAAGTTCCAAGAGCAGACATTTGGTAGGATTTTGAGAATATCTTGACTAGAGGAGAATTTCCGAATCAACATGGTGCTAGTCGAATGGAATTAGATAGAGCTTTTTGATTTTTCAGATTTGGTTTTGGTTTCAGTCCTTTAACCCTTTACCTAACATGAAAAGCAGACGACACTTGCAAAAAAAATTCTTGAATAACTAATTTTTTTCATGTTTTGTCTCAAAAACATAGGTTATGACCCCTCGTTGGAACGCGCTCGACGAGCTCGTTCCAACGAGGGGTCATAACCTATGTTTTTGAGACAAAAAATGAAAATATTTTGAAAATTAATTGGCGATTTTTGAGAATAGCACTGGCCGGTTTTGGCCGTTACGTTGGGTAAAGGGTTAAGGAAAAAAACTCAGTTTCAGTTCAGTTTTTCTATGTGTTATGAACGTAGTGTAAATAACACTTCAGGCTCCTCAACTTGGAAAAACTCAGGAATAGTTTGTACGACGTCACCACTCACCACAAAAAGTCCTGTCTGAAAGTATCTCTATTGGGTTCAGCCTTACTTCCCTTTGATCATTGTTAGGCAAGCCTGAATATAAGCAACCTGTCATTTGCAAAAGGAGGTCCCCAGAAGGTGAATTGCTGATGCTATCCCATAAAGTGGGCCAATTTATCCTGCAGATACATCTTTCTGTTTTGGCTTGAGACCTTGATTCAGACAGAGGTTCACAGAGGGTAGATGTTGTGATGCTACCCTGCTGGGCAGGGTAGCATCAGCACATTCACCCTCTGGGGACCTCATTTTGAAGATGACAGTCTGCTTATTTTCAGGCTTGTTCTTAGGGATTCTAGGGAATCAGTTTCTGAGGCTGTTGAGTCAGAAAAAGCATAAATTAGGGTAACAAATGAATAAGTTTGTTGATCTAATCTATAGAACACCATGCATACCATGATGGTATGATGAGTTTATGCACAAACACAGTACATGTTTTGTCAGGGTATTTTTGTGAGTCTTGCAGTTTGGTTTTTCAGTTTACTGCAAAAACCAAAACCGAACCAGAAAATAAAAAAAAACATACAGCTCTAGAATTGAAGTGAATCATCAGGATGACTTTGAATCAGATTGTATTTAAAAGCTTTCCAGAGCTCTAAACACTTTCCCATTTTATATTGGAACACTTTCTTTCCAATGACAAATTGATGAACATCTTTAGTAACTGAATGAATATAAAAAAGAGATAGAGGATATGGAATGAGTGTTTTGGTTGCTTGATATTTATGAGACGAGTAAAAATTTTCCATTTTAGTGTGCCTCTGGCAAGGTAAAACAGAAAATTTGTGGATGAGTTTTATGAATGTCGTTGTGACCGGAACACGAATTTGATATTCAGTTTATCATGACACCACAGTTACCAAAAAATACGAAAGTCGTATGATAATATGAATTAGGTGCAGTAAATACTCAGAACAACATGCGTGTGTGAATGGGTTAATCGATATGACATGAGTGCCAGCACGGAATGATAGAACGAGAGGCTGCAGGCCTTGAGTTTTATCCTTCTGCGATGACACAAGTGCCATATCGACTAACCCATTCACACACACGTGTCGTTCTGTGTTTATTACATGCCTTCACATTAAAAAACAATCATTAGAAGGACACATGGCAATTCATGTAACAACTATCAACAAAAAAACCCATATTTTATCGCCAACAAAATTTGCGAGGGGAACCAGTGTTACTATTTCGTGCCCCAAGTTCCAATGTGTTCTATGTGCCTAATGGCACATAGAACACATTGAAACTCAGGGGACGATTTTTAGCTATCGCTAACGATTCAAATTGTAATTGCGGTGCACGATTTGTAGAAAATTCCAGTGAAATTTTGCTTCTATTTTAAAAATAGTTCATCAACGATTTCCATTCCGCACATATGTGTGGAACAGATTTTCATTTTCCGTTGCTGTAGATGGGGATTATATAGAACAGTCATGTAATAAATTATATAGTGCCATTTTAGACCATGATTACATATTCTACTATATATGAAAAGCCTGTGATATAAATTTTAGTTTTACACACCTACTGTGATGAACATGCCAGCAATGGGATTCCAATAGTTAAACTTTACACCTACAGTGGAACTACATCCAAGTTGACCTTTGATGACGACGACCTGAATGCAAACTTGTCTAAATTCATTGTACGTCGCCTTGCAGAGTGAAATGAAAGTGGCAATTATTTAGTACGTTTTTAAATGGGTTTACCTCATAAGATGCCAAAAATTAAACAAACATGTATTGTCTCATGTTAATAAAGCATCCATAACTTAACTTGAAATTTATGTTATTATGTTATTATTATTCCATTTCGTTTCTGCGATAAAGTACACCGAAGCTCATGTAAACAAAAACAGATTCGCCCGTATGTACGTCTGCTGTTCAGTAAAATCGAGAAAAAATAATAGCGACTCTCAATAATCTCTCAATCATGGTATAAATAAAATATACCCAAGGTAGCTTGGTGTACCAAATGTTCACCATTTGTGGTGAAGTTGTGTTAACCATGCCAAAGGCTAGTGCTTAATACCACTTCACCACTTGTGGTGAACATTTGGTACACCAAGCAACTATGGATATATTCTATATATCAATTCCTAGTAAATTTCTAGATTCATTGACTAAAATACAGATTGTTCAGCAGAGGCAATAATCAACAGTTTAGTCTATTAATCAACAAGTTATGACATCACAAGTTAGCATCTAGAAAAAGGTCTCTCGCATTATTTTTAGGACGACAGGGGCCAACACAGGGCAACAGTGAAGCATTGTCTACAGTGACTGGAATTGTTGATGGTACAGGAAGTTTTGGTGCAGCCATTGGCCAGGTTTGTCTTTACAGTTTGTTAAATTCATTCTTTCCTCATTAGGAATCAGGCCGCATGACATTTGTCTCTTAGTTTTTGGCCTTCTATTTATTTTCACTTTTTTTTCTAATATTAGGCCTATTTAAATAAATTCTTGTTTCTCGTGCAATTTTCCCTCAATTTTATGATGAGGGTGGGTATTTTATATATTTTTTTTTATAATTTTTGTTCATTCCCAAAACAGTCCTGAAAAGAGTTCGTATTTTTAATTTAACTCTTTCTCTATGTTCTGTGAAAAAACCAAAGTTCTCAACAGTGAAAATATTCCATAATGGAGGACAGAGCTCTGTCAAACAAGGTATAGTTGGTTAAATTTTCAGACATACAGGTCAAAAATAGTATCATTGAATAGATTGGTATAAAAAGGGTGGTGAGGCAGATATTCAATGACAAGGGAAGTTCTTGGGAAACAATTTTTTTTAATAACTTTACGGTGCTGTTATCACAAAAAATGGTCAATAAATTTTCAACAAGACCACAACTCTGTAAAAATTTGCTGTCCACTTTTTAGACCACAGCATACTGGCATCTTACCTTTCAAGGAAGAGGCACATGTCACTGCTTCTTGAATTTAATTCACAACATTATTTTTCAATTCTGGCATGCTTCTTCTCTGTTTTATGAAAAAATTCTGATCCACTGTTTAGACTTTGATGCATTCAAATCATATTCAGGTCAACTAAAGACCACTTTTATCACAGAAGATTAAAAAGCTCGATATTACAGTGGAACTTTGTTAATTGAATGGCCACTTTGCCAGTTAAAATTATACAGTTAACAGAAGTGTTCACTTAACTGGAATTTGATCATGTTCCAATATTCTGGAGATAGGCTGGGCATTTATTCAGTTCTGTCTTGTTTGACAGAGCTTATAGGACCTTTGAACTCCTTTGTTGCTGGTACAGTGGGGCCCACTGGATATCTCGTAACTGAATAACCCTGTTAATTGGATAAAATTTCCCAACACAAAACCATTTTCCATACTTCCAGTACAAATTTGACCTGTTAATTGAATATAGATTCTAGAGTAAACTCCTGTTAATTGAATAAATAAATCTTGGCCTCAGTACATCCAATACAGGCATTTAATCTATTATATCTTGTTTGACAGAGCTCCTGGAGCTCTGTCAAATAAGATATAATAGAATAAATGCTAAGTTTATCTCTACAATACTGAAAAGTGACACAATCCCTGTTAATTGAATACTCCTGTTAATTGAATATCATTTTAATTGGCAAAGCGGCTATTCAATTAACAGGGTTCCACTGTATTGACAATACTTTATTTATTTTGGATCACTAATGTTCAAACAACACAACCCAGCTCTCGCAGGAAACAAGGTTTGGCAAGATGACAACACATAATGATATTTGAAATGGGCCATACATGTGAGAACATTATCGCATGGCCAGATTTATTAACCAAACAATAGCTATGAAATCTACCAGCCTGTCTATGCCTGGCAGAATTATACAAAATAGAGATATAAGTATAAGGAAGTTACTTCAACTCCGATATCCAAAAGAGCAAATCTGTACATAAACAGTGGATATACAATTTCACCTACTTCAGTTTATATATCTGATGCAGCACAATGACACCTTAAGCAGCAGATATAGGGAAATTAACTTCAGCACATATGTCTGAAGCCAATTAATGTTGAACACATGACATCTTGCGAAAGGTGGTACATTTCCCACCTTGATCTCATAGCGGGGACAAAAGGCACTTCAGCTCATATATCTGAAGCTTGTGGGGGAAATAATGATGTGAACAAACCACAAGTAAGGTCACATTAAGTAGATCTTCTGTTTCTCAGGCCATTTTTGTAAAATTGCATGCGGGCAGGTGTTTTTTTTATTTTATATTTTATTTTTGTAATTATTTCTTTGCCTTCAAAAGTCTGTGTTCTTTGTTTTAGGCCTCATAAGCTACAAAATAGCATGGGGACTGGTGTATTTCATCCCTTAAGGGCAAGAAGGCTTTGCAATGCTAAAGCATTGCCAAGCCTTCTTGCACTCAAGAGAGAACTTTATCAATTTTATTAACGTGGGTAAAAAATCAGACATAAACCATTTAATTATTATTTTTTTAAGTTGCATTGGTTATAAACAGAGAGAATGCTGCAGCCAAAAGGACCATACGGGAGGGCCTGAGAAAAAGATTTTTAACTTTTTAGGCTTAATGGGACACTAATAAGAATAAGCAGAGTTGCGTAAGAAAACAGTAAAAAGGGTTTTATTATACGCTAAACAATAGATTATTGAAGAATTATGGAAAGATAGAAATCGTATCTCCCACTGTGAAGATATAGAAATTTTCACTTTCACAGTATCAATCAAAATGGCGACTTTCAAAGCATCACTTCAAGATGAATACCAGTCAAATTATCACTGGAAATGATCAATTTGTTCTAAAAACGTATAATGAAAAGTAAACCTAGTGTTTTGAGTGGATACCGATCATTTCCAGCAATAATTCAACACGTATTCCCCTTGAATTGATGCATGAAACCCGCTAGTCCAAACATGGCCAGAAAGTCTGTAATATAAGTTTTTGGTTTCGTACATCCTTTTAAAGGACGTACCAAACCAAAAACTTATATTACAGACTTTCAGGCCATGTTTGGACTAGAAAACCCACCAGCTGAATCAGATTGCAAGACTCTATCTGTTCCGAGTATCAATCAAATCACATCCTGATTTCACTGATTCAATGCGCTGTTTACTTTCATGCATCAATTCAAGGATGAAACGAGTGGAATTATCAGATTCTCATAAAAAGCGTATAATAAAAAGAAAATCTAGTATTTTTGAGTGGCTACCGAAAATTGTCTCACTTGTGACTGAGACAAATGATCAGTTTGTCTTGGTCACACATGAGATAATTTTTGGTATCCACTCAAAAACACTAGATATCCTCCATATACTACACCAACCATGGAATTATGTATGTAGGCACTAACATCACATGCCACATCATTATCAAAGGCTATATCATGGAGAAATCTTGGAATAACCAGTCCATTAAGTGGACCAACTATGCCCTAACAGAAAGACAAACAGAGCAAGAAAAGGGATGTTGACCACCCTTGTTAAACTGTCATGACAGCCTTAATAGAAGATATGCAGATACCCAATGGATGCAGTGTCTAGCATGCAGAGGAATAGAGGGGAATATAAAACTAGAACCAAAAATTGAAAACAGGTGGTTGCACTGGTGGCCATCTTGTTTTCCGCGTCGGCTTTCGATGGTGCATGCTCATGCTGGGTATTATCGGAGAATAATTTGCGATCAACTTAACATTTAAAAGTTTACAGTTTTCTTATTTTTTATCATGATTGTATAAGTTTTTTTGCGAAAAAAGTGTCGAAAAACTCGATTTACATGTCTATTTCGAGGCATATTTTGGTGGCCATCTTGGATTTTCACTTACTTGATTGATATTATTATACGGTGAATGGTATCAAAAATACCAATGAGTTATTTCCCGTTCCTTATCTCATATAGTTTTTCTGTAATCAAGAAAAACTATTGATGGTGTAAAATCACAAAATTGACCCACCCTCATGGGCACCATCTTGGATTACATCATATCCGGCCAGGATGATTTCTTGTTAAGATCTGGAAATCTACTCTCAAGATGTCCAGGTACATGACAAAACTGGTCTTGTTTGGTCCTGGGGGGGTCCCATAGGGGGTGTAACTAGCTGCACAACTACACAGTATCTGCAGCACCTGCCCACCAATGTAACCAAGCGTGAACAGTGAGATTCATCAAAATCTCATACCAGATAGGGAGGCAATCAAAACTACTGGCTTGGATACTGAGAAAATGATAGCCGATAATGGAAATAACGATGTCATACTCCTGGGAAAACAAGCCAACCATATGAGAAAAAGATAAACATCACAGACGTGAAGGTGGATACAGGAAAACAATAGACGACGGGAGCAATGAAGTGGAGGAGGAGGGATTAAAAAACGATCAGCTACACGAACAGATCATTTAAGAAATGATGACTGTAATCAGTTAATTTTATAATGCAGTGATAGATGATACTGTGTTGTCACTCACAACGAAATAAACTGACTGAATAATAACCAAGATCTGTTCCCAAAATAAAACAGCTTATGTGCCAGGCCGCAGCCTCCTTTATATCAGTGTATTTAGAATGGTGGGCTTTCGTAATGGTAGTGCATAGTTCCACTTTGCAAAGATTGGCAACTCTATTCTGACTATACACAGTCACATTTTAGTGTGTTCTTAACCTAAAGTTTTATTTTCAACTCAGATTTACCTTATTATTCATATTACAATTGATACTTGCTGTCAAAGTTAATTTCACCACAAATGATAAAGCTCATAAAATACCAATATCCACTTATTCAACTTTGAGTGGCGTTCACGTGTGCACTGTTAGTGCTCCATGTGTGATTTGTTTGGGAAACAAAAATGCAGTATGCCTCCCTGCATGTGACCCAATATGGACAATACTGATCTCCTTTTGAATTTTTTCTTTTGTTAACCCTTTACCCAATGTAATAGCCAAAACCGGCCAGCACTATTCTAAAAAATCACCAATTCATATTTTTATACTGTACTAATGACCCAGACTGAGCTGGTGCTAACGCTAATATTCTAGGGCCAAACACAAATTTCGCCCCCCCCCCCCCATCCCTAAAATTTGCATCAAAATCCAAAAATTAGATGTCCTATGTGGTCCTCCATACTTTTATCGACTGCGCATGCGCAGCAGTCAAGGAAGTCCGAAATTGGAGCCAAATCCTCATTCTTTGTTTGGCCCTACAATCAGTAACATCACACTGATATCTGTGCTTTAAATCTCAGTTTAAATGATGCCAGACACATAATCATGAGAGAAATGGTGGATCTAAGGATGAAATAAAAGGATGAGAGGAAGAAACAGTGGAAGGATGTGTGTTCAGGGCTGTAACTTATAATTTTTATGAAAAATTATTTCATGTTCCCTAATTTCGGGGCATGGGCCTGATAGTTTCATTCTTGCTATGAAATTTCCCTTGTTTGTTCAGTGTTTCCTCTCTCCCTTTCCTTAATACCCCCCTTGCTATTCTCCCATGCTTTTAGCATTATTTTTTGTAATTATTTTACAATGAAATTTCATGGGAGTTTTGGCTTGGTAACAGAATGATAATTCTGTTTTTCCCCATGGTTACGTCCTCCCCCTAGGGTGGTTAGGCGTTTCAGTCATGCATCTACCATCCGATGTGCTGCAGTTTCTTCTCAGGAACCCTCTGTTTTACATCGGATAGTGTTAAAATTGGTTACTGATTTCGGGCCATATTTTCAGTGCCTGGAGTCTTGTTTCCAGTTTTATTCACTTTTGTTTACATTGACAATGGTTACTTCACACAGTGATTCCTTGTCATCTATTTAGTTCTGCTCATAGCCAGATACATAATATTGTCCGTAAGTGTAACATTAATTTTTAGATATGATTTAAAATTTTTGTCCACACTTAAGCTTTTTTGGGATCCATTTGGGCTCATCGTTCCCATTGGGAACTTGGGCTCAACTTGAAAATTATTTCTTTCGAATTATTTTTCGAAATGTTTGTAATGGATTATATTATTATCATGTATCTTATTTTCAAGGGTTAGTGCGAGTATGTTGACTGTTTAACTTTTTTCAATATGAAAGAAGTATGTTCAAATTGTAATTCGAGGAAGTCTTCCTCTGATTCTCATGTTTAGGGTATTAATTGTAGTCAGTGTACTCACACTTATTCTTGCTCTGTGTGTGCAAATTGGAATGACAAATGTTGGAGACGTGTGTCACGGTATATTATTAGTGATGAGAGGTCCATGCCGGCCCTCTCACCACAGGGTCACTCTAGTTTTTCAGTCTCTTTTTCAGAGGAACAAGAACAGGGTGATGTTCTTGTGATGTCTTCACGAAGTGTGCCTCTGTCGTCGCAGATAAATGAAGAGCTAGCGGAAAAAGTGCCCAATGAAATTTGGCAACTGCCTGAGAGGTCCCATGTAGGATCGACGGCATTGTCGTCCACTAGCTTGCCTGGTGTAGCAAGCATTCACAAAATGGTTGTGAAGCCGGGTTCGTCCGTTGCGGTCCAGGAAGGAAAATCAGGCGCGCGAGCACTATAAACAAGGATCGTGCACACTCGGCGACGACGGATCCGAGGATAGTACGGAGGAAGCCAATCAGTCCGGTACCTAGCTCGTCCAGGTCTCGCTGGACTGCGAGCGAGAGAGCCCCCTCTTTCTTACAACATTATCTGGGTCCAGATGTTTGTTGTACATAATGTTCGTCAATCGGAGCATACATCCATCCCTCGGGATGCTCCATCGTATAGACAGTCCGCGCGACTAGTCTATTGGCTTCCTCATCCTCACGGCAGCACACACGACCACAACTTGGCTACGCGACTACTGATATCCAGTCTGCGTCACCGACCAGGGATTCCACGTCAATCAGGTCACGCCATCCGGTAGCCAAGGACACGAGGCCTCACCAATCAGGACGTTTACATAAAAGAAGTATGCAGGAAGTAATGTCCCAGGAGCTCCCAGCGGTTAAATCACGTAAGACAGCAGCTCCACAGGCCTCCGTGACGGACTTGCTATCACAGATAGCTCAGCTGATTGCAGCATCCCAGCAGCCATCAGAAACTTTTTTGGAACAGAAATTGTCTGAGGAAGCTGAGTCGGTTCGCTCCCCTGCAGAGTCAGAAGGGGACAACCGAGAATCTCATGGTCCAGTTGGATGGTGAAAGGGAATCAGCGGAGTTGGAATTTTCCCTTTCTGAACTACATAAGGTGGCCGTAGATTTCATCCGGCAACACCTTCCAGATGTTGTTCCTCTGGACCAAAATGTTGCATTACCGGATAAGAGACTGATAGCGTCACTGGTCACAGACTTTTTCGGCCAGATTAGGGACACTGTCCCTGAGTTTCCGACCCAGTCCAGTAATGTCACACGGACATTTGAACTTTTGAATGACACTATATTCAAGCTAGCCTCTAAGACTGGCAAATC
Source organism: Pictodentalium vernedei (assembly GCA_031216915.1). Classification (NCBI taxonomy): domain Eukaryota; kingdom Metazoa; phylum Mollusca; class Scaphopoda; order Dentaliida; family Dentaliidae; genus Pictodentalium; species Pictodentalium vernedei. The sequence continues at coordinate 715,014,140 of CM062296.1, forward strand.
TGGTTTCTTATCACCTAGTGCTATACAGCTGCCTTTCATCAATGCGAGACATAGATTTGGAACGGCAGGACAAGGCGTGCCGAGAGTTCCTCTGCATTTGGACGACCAGGCTGAAGACCTGGAATTGTCATTGCCGGCGTCCATGTCTATTAACTCCAGTATACTGGAGACGACAATCTCGTCTAATAGAATTATTTTAGGCGCATTATCTTACGCAGATCACCTTACCAGAGCGTTATCATTACGTCTCGAAGGGAAAGAATTCCAGGATGTTCAAATTTCCTTAAGAGTTCTTTCGAGGGCTATAGCATATTCTACGTATAACTCCGCCCTTTCAGTGGCAAATCTGGAGTTGGTCAGACGTGATGCTGGCCTGGCTGCATCCACTGGAGTGGACAGTAAGGTGAAAAACTCTCTTCAAGTCGCTCCGGTCTCTGGAGAGCTTCTTTTCGACGGAAAGCTTTCTATTATCTATGATCAGATTACTAAGAAAGCTTCAGACTTTCTGCTTTTTAAATCCGCTTCTAAAAAGTCAGACACAGCAGAGAAGAGTAAGGCAGGTACTTCGGGGGCGAATACGTCCAAGGGAAGTTCCTATAGAGGATCGAAGAAACGCCTCTACGTCTTACTCTAGAGACCGTCAGAGTAGCGACTCAGACAGGGGCCGTTATACTGGCTGAGATAACAGGTCGGACATGCCTAGGTCGACGGGACGAGGTGCGGGTCTTGGAGGACATGGTTTCTCCTCCCGCAGGCCTCGCAGGTCCAGGAGGAGATGGTGTAAACCTCTATCACATTCCAGTCAGCGGAAGGCTGTCGAGATTCTTAACCAATTGATTGTCAATTACGGACGACCCATGGGTGTAAAGGGTGATTTCCGAAGGTCTAAAACTGTCTTTCAAGGAAAAACCTCCATTAACTCGAAGTCCACGTTGGACTCAGCTTCTGTCAAATGTTCAGAAGAGAGAATCGCTTCTATCAGAAGTTCAATCTCTTTTGGACAAGAACGCTGTAGAGGTCGTAGAAAACCAGGAATCTCCAGGTTTCTACAGTCACCTGTTTCTGGTTCCAAAACCTGACGGCTCGTTTCGTCCAGTCATAGATCTAAGCAGGATAAACAAGCTGATCGTGGCTTCAAAACTTTATATGGAGACCATCCGATCGGTCAGAGCAAGCATTCGAGTGAACGACTATGCTTCGAGCATAGATCTCAAAGATGCTTACTTTCACGTCATGGTACATCCAGCGTTCAGAAAGTATCTTCGCTTCGCTGTCCTAGGAGTTGTTTATCAGTTCCGAACGGTGTGCTTCGGTCTGAATCTAGCGCCCTGGGCATTCACTCGAATAATGAACTCGGTAATAACTCATTTCTGAGCTCATTCGTCTGTAGTAATGTCGGCCTACCTGGGCGACATTCTTCAGAGGTACAGCAACAAGTTAACGCTTCAGACGACTTTCAGAGTCTGCTTCAACTGCTTCGACGTCTCGGTTTCATAGTAAACGAAAAGAAGTCTGATCTGGTGCCATCCAAGTCATTTACCCACCTGGGAATGAGCTTCGAGATGCACAACAATCTCGTTCAACTGCCGTTAACCAGAGCGAAATTAGTCAGTTGTTACGCTTGCTTTTGTCTTCACTCAGAAGTAGTTACGGTGAGAGAATTCATGAGACTGACAGGTTTGTGCGGAGTCGCTGTGGATCTTATTCCGATGGGGTGGCTACGCACTCATCCACTCCAGATATTTTTTACTCAGAATTGGAGTGTGAAAACTCATTCGCTCGAAACGCACATCGTCTTGTCGAATCAAGTGAAACAAGAGATTCAGACTTGGGCAGATATTCAGTGGTTAACTCAAGGAGTACCACTGCAACTGCCGGATCCGAGTTTAACGATAATGACGGATGCAAGTCAAACAGGTTGGGGCACAACTCTGAGCCCAACAGATTCAGGGTTCCATGGTCTTTAGGATCCGCAGTTCCTAACAAGTACATAAAAAACATCAAGAAATGATGTCAATATGGCTTGCGCTACGTCAATGAATGAACATTCTTCAGAATTTGCATGTTCAAATTCTGTCCGACAATTCGACAGTAGTAGCGTATATTCGGAACCAGGGAGGCACTCATTCCATTCCGTTATTCAATTTAACGGAAAGGATCCTTCTGTTTGTCCTAGAGCATCAAGTTCTTCTATCAGTCCGCCATATTCCGGGTTGTCTGAACGTTCTAGCGGACTCCTTTTCTCGGATAGGTCGTATGTTATCGTCAGAATGGACTCTCAACAATGAGTTTTCAATCAGATTTGCTACTAATGGGATCGTCCAATGGTAGACTTATTTGCGACGGATCTCAACTATCAGTTGCAGACATATGTGTCGCCGTGTCCAGATCCTCGAGCGTTTGCAGTAGACGCTCACTCGATCTCTTGGGACGGAATGATAGGATACGCTTATCCTCCAGCGCCATTGATTCAGCAGATATTGCTCAAGATAAAGCAATCTCACTGCAAATTCTGCTGGTAGCATCTCTGTCACCCCAGAGACCATGGATAAATCTACTCAGGTGTCTGCTGTGGGACATGCTGCGGAAGCTTCCTCCACGAGAGGATCTTTTTTCGCAGGGGAAATCGCGCACTCTGCATCACAACCCGCAAGGTCTCAACCTTCACATATTTTTGTTGTGCAGTCCTTCTTGCACGGCAAGCAATTTACAGGACGAGCAGTGGACGCAATTTCTAACTGTAGGAGGACCTCCTCTTCGCTAAATTATGCTGCTAAGTGGAAGGTTTTCTCACGGTGAGGTAGGGATCATTCTGTTGATACCTATGCACATCATGATAGTTTACAGATTGGATCTAATGTCTCTTTATCTAAGTTACGGAAAACTTTTTGATAAATAGACTTAGAACCCTTAGATTAATTTTTAAGTGGAATTTAGCTTGGGTTCTTCTTACGCTTAAAGAAGTGCCATTTGAGCCTCTTGATACAGTGGACTTCAAATTCTTATGTTATAAGACAGCTTTCTCTTAGCCTTCTCTTCGGCTAGAAGAGTTAGTGAGCTTCAGTCACTATTGATGATTCTCACTTTTGTAGTGTAGGTAATACTATTACCTTGACTACTAAGGTTGGATTTTTGGCTAGATCAGGCTCCTATAAGTATCTGGAACCTATTGTTATTAAGGCTCTTCCGTCTTCAGACGGGCATAGGCCTTTAATCTGTCCTGTTAGAGCTATATGTTTTTACAAACGTAGATCTGAGTTTATCAGAAAGGGACGTAAACATCTCTTTCTGTCTCTGCTGCCTAATAGTAGGGGCATTACAGTCCATTCTATTGCAAGGTGGATTCAATTAACTATCCGTACTGCTTATGAAAAATTATCTTCAACTTAGCAGTCTGTGCTTAAGATTTCAGCACATGAAGTATCTGTTCCAGCAGCGTATCTGTCCTGCTGCCCTCTTCGCTCTGGGATATTTGACCCAGGGCAAGGGAAAGAGGGGGGGGGGGGGACGGTGTTCCCTTATATCACCTGCTTTATAGTGAAAAGCAAGGGAATACCTCCTCTGGAGTCGGTAATTTCGAGTCGGTGCCGGGATGGTTTTAAAGTGTAAAGCTAATTCATATAATATTTTTAAAGTGTAGCTCGGTGTGAAACATTTGTATATGTCACAGATCATACGAGCGCTAATATACAATCCTCGGACACTTTTTAATGAGTATAAAGAGTCTCATTATCTGGACTATCTTTAATTATTGGCTTTCCTTAAATAAAATTAGTTTAAGGGATTATACTGGATGTTAATAGATATCATTGATGATTATTGTGCTCAATTACGGAATGGTATTGTATCTTTCTTTTTTGATGCAAACAAGAAAGATACATGTAAAACCTGTTCTCCTCTTCTCCTTGAGGGGATAATTCTGTTTTCATGTAATTGAGTCTATTGGAATTTCCTTTATGTCCTAAGCCCTCCAGCCTTTTTTCTATTCAGCTAAGTCTGGGTCATTGGTACAGTATAAAAATGTTAAAAAATTTATAGTAATTTATATATTTTTTATACTTACCCATGACCCACACGGGGATGGCCCTCCCTTGAGTTGGGAACTCATACCTCCCCGCTGATTACATAACGCTTACCAGGCACTTTTTGTAAGAATGACTTTTGGAGCCAATTTCGAGACCTCCTTGACACTGCGTATGCGCAGTGGATATAAGGTATGGAGGACCACATAGGACATTGAAATTTCGGTTTTTGATGCAAGTTTGGGGGTTTGGGGGGCAAAATTTGTGTTTGGTCCTATAATTTAAGGAGTTAGCACAAGCTAAATCTGGGTCATTGGTAAGTATAAAAAATATATTAATTACTATAAATTTTTTAACATTTTTTATACTTACCAATGACCCAGACGGGGATAGCCCTCCCATGAGTTGGGAACTCATACCTCCCCGCTGATTACATGATTACATAACACTTACCAGGCACTGGTTGTAAGAATGAGGATTTCGCTCCAATTTCGGACCTCCTTGACTACTGCGCATGCGCAGTGGATAAAAGTATGGAAGACCACATAGGACATCTAATTTTTGGATTTTGATGCAAATTTTGGGGATTGGCCCTAGAATATTAGAGTTAGCACCAGCTAAGTCTGGGTCATTGGTAAGTATAAAAAATATATAAATTACTTTAAATTTTTTAACTTTTATTATTTTTTCATCTCAAAAACATAGGTTATGACCCCTCAGTGGAATGAGCTTGTTGAGCTCGTTCCAACACAGGGTTGTAACCTATGTTTTTTGAGACAAAAAAATTTTAAAAATTGGCTATTTAGGAATTTTTTTTGCAAGTGTTGCCTGCTTTTCAGGTTAGGTAAGGGGTTAACTGAATAAAATTTATACATATCTCATTTCCACCATGATCAAAATCTTAGACTTTGCTTGATGCAGAACTGGCCACAAAAGTTTAATGTGGTTTTTTTTTTTTTTTTTGGTGGGTGGGTGTGGGGGGGGGGGGGGGGCGGTGGGGATCACATGATACTGTTTGACAAGAGGAATAACTTTTCATCAGCTCATCTGTTTAAAACAACAAATTGGGGAATGATATACCAAGTACAGTGAATGTGTGCCTTGTATTAACTGGTAGACTGCTGTAAGACCATATTTGGTCTTTAATCGAAGTGAAGGTGCCCCAACTTTAAGGTTTCATATTCTATGGATGTGCTTCCTATCATTTTTTAAGTGAAATAATTTGGTCTAAATGGGTTTGCCTTGTTACAATTTACTGTGTTACATATAAAATTGTAATAATAAGGTAAATGCATGTGTTCAAATTCTGATGACCAAAAATAATTCAGCACTAATTCAAAAATCTCATAACTTTCAGATTTTGGTGCCAGTCATTGGACGTACCATTGAATGGGCAGCTGTGTTCTATATGTTCATGATTATGGTATGTATAATGGGTTTTAATTTTCAAACTTAATCACATCATAAGTGCAAAAGAATCGAAAGTCAGCACAAGAGTACAAGCTAATTTGTTTACACCTTAACATTTTCATTTGCTTTTCAGGCCTTACATACATACCTATGTGTCTTTCTTATCAGTGCAGTGGACAACATGATTGTAAACAAATTGGCTTAACTCTTTACCTGCTGAGTATTTTCAAATTATTTTTAATTTAATCTAATCATGGCTGCTGCAAAGCAGTCATGACGGATTTGATGAAAAATTCATCTAAGTTTAACTCAGTGAATCATTGGGGGAAAATGTATTCAATTTAATGGAGGAAAATTTTATAACCCTGATAGATGTACCCTAATTATACCTATTCCATTGGCAAGAGAAATCCTTGCTGGACAGGAATATCTGCCAGCAGCATACAAGAAGTTAATTTATAAACAAGCAGCCTGCCACAGTCATTAACAAGCACAATTTGCATCTTTGTCAGGCATTAATTCTCTTGTACATAATTACCAGTTGGAATTCTTGGAACTGAATGTAAACCTTTTATTTAATATGTCCAATATTAGGTTTTATCAAATTCTCTACTTATTAACATTTATTGGAAAGCTTTCTCACACAGAGCTTTCCAATAAATTATAAAAATAAAAACTATTATAACATAGAGCTTTCCAATAAATTCTAAAAGAAAAACTATTATCAGATCTACAAAACTACAAAATACAATTAACAAATATATACCTTTTAATAACTTGCCGAGCTACAGAATTCACCCTTGGAATTAGGAATAGAAAGTGACAGGGGAATTAACTATTCTCTACCTCTCATGGTGACAAAAATAGACTTTAAAAAATTATTTTGATATACAACACAATAGTGGGCCTTAATCCCTGTGGGTGTTGCTATGTTTGAGATGAAAAGCTGAAAACTGTTCGTATCTGTCATGATGACAAGCACCCCTTCTCCCAAAATATTATTTGCATGCTTAAATGGTACAAAAATTTTGTATGTGGATTTTTACTAAATCAAGTCATGACTGTTGTAAAGCAGCCATGACTGAATTTGATGAAAAATTTGAAGAAATGAAGCCCAGCTTCAGTACGTGGAGAGTTGATTGTAACTAAATCACCTGCAAAGTGGAGTTATCACCCTAACTATAACTTTCAAATTTTATACATATGGACAAAAAACACAAGCAATGTTTCAGCCAATGGACCTCCGGGTTTAACGCGGAGGTCCATTGGTTGAAACTTTGCCTGTGCTTGTTATGCTTTGCAACAAATTTGCAATTATTGCTTGGGTGGAATCTCCACTCTGCGGGTGATTTTGTGATAATACACTCTCCACATACTGTACATGATTCATGATATGATTGTTCCAATTTCCAGTGATGCATTCTGTTGAACAGAAGCTAAATTATACCCTTTCTTTTGGCAAGAGTATTGGTATCCTAGCAGGAATATTTGCCAGCAGCATGCAAAGAGTTAACTCTTGATGTATCAAGGCATTTCTGATAAAGTGGCAGCTTCAGAATAGATGATTTGGGCTTTAATCTGAAGTGCAGGAACCACAACTTAAAGGCTTCATTTTCAGTGGATGTGCTTAATATCTTTAAAGTAAAATTATTTAGAATGTAAGGCTTTGCCTTGTTACAATTTATGGGAAAGTGCCCATAGGCATTATTTTGTAACAAGATAAAGACATGTCAACAAATTTTGATGACCTAATTTACCACTAAACCAGTTGTAAGTACCCAGGCCTAAGGATCCACATCTCTTCTAAAGCTAGTACAGTAAAACCTGTCTTGAGAGACCACTGTCATGAGAGACCACCTGTCTTGAGAGACCACTGTGGCCATGTACCGATTGGTTTCACTCCTATAATGGACCTGTCATGAGAGACCACTGGTCTTGAGAGACCACCTGTCTTGAGAGAGCACCTGTCTTGAGAGACCACAAAACTGAAGCAAAAACTCAGTTTTTCACCTGTTTTGAGAGACCGGAAAATCATTTTTTGACAATTTCAGAGTATTAAAATCAATAAACAGGTTGATTGTTAGATTTTTTGAGGTGGTCTGAATTTGTTATCAAAATTTGTTTAATAAAAATTATTGGAGAGTGCATGTTGGCACTCTCCAATAATTTGTAATAAAACAAATGTATACAAACTAAATATACAGAAACATGAGCAAGGAAAAAGATGGCTTTTGTTCTGATACCCTTGTTGTAACTCAGCCAGTTAAGATGAATGCAGTGTGCACAGAAATCAATAGTTCGAAAATGTAACCAGGATGTTGGTCCAACAGTGAAGTTTTTCAGTTTAAGTACTTTTATCTATAATTTATTAAACAATGCCTTTGTACTTGTATTAAAACTTAATCAAAATAAAACAATAATAAAAAAATTTGAAAAATCAGTTGTTCTCCATTTCTGCAACAAATATTCTCTAATTGGTCATTCACAGATTAGCAAAAATGTCAAACCTGTAATGAGAGACCACCTGTCTTGAGAGACCACTTTTGCTAGACAAATGGGGTGGTCTCTCAAGACAGGTTCTGCTGTACCCTCTTCTTCATTTCTATGTTTATAGTAGAAACTAAACTCTAGTCGAATTGGGGGATTCTACCGCTAGGAAGTGTAATTCTGATTTCTATCAGTAGAGGTTGGAATCAGACCTTACAGTTCCACTGGTAGATATTGGTATTTCAATTTATATCAGCGTGTTGGCTCATTGGTTAGAGCATTGGACTCCCAATCAAAAGGTTGTAGGTTGGATCCTGAACCCCATATTCTGTGCTGTGTCCTTGGGTAAGACAGTTTATCCCAACTCCCCAAGTGGAATCACAATGGAATAGTGTGCTAAGGCAGTACATGACTTGGATGGGACACATGCCTCCAACCAATGCTAACCCTGCATGGGTAGATTTAGTCAGTTGGAGAATATGACAATTACTCGCTGCTGCTTGCTGATTCTCTTGATTCGTAAAACTGTCTTGACACAATATGATGTTGGCTGTTGAAACAGATGTTTGTTTTGTATTGGGATTTAACATCACTTTCAATGGCCAGGGTAACATTGTATTGGAAAACCAAATAAATAAATCAATATCTTTGATTAAGCTAAAGTCCTGTACAGATATACATATTTTTTCACTACATCGATCATTACATTCAAGAGTTACGCTTGTCTGCAGATATAGAAAGTCAAAACTTGACAAATATGAGTTTTAGCTAGAAATTCATAAAATGCAGATAAGACCCCACAAAGTAGATCTTCTGTTTCTCAGGCCATTATTTGTAAAATTGCATGCGGGCGAGCCGTTTTTTATTTTATTTTTTATTTCTGTAATTAATTCTTGGCCGTCAATAAATTCATGTTCTTGGTTTACATTTTAGGCCTCATAATCTATGGAATAGCATGGGTGGTGGTGTATTTCGTCCCTTGAGAGCAAGAAGGCTTTGCAATGCTAAAGCATTGCAATGCCTTCTTGCACTCAAGGGACAAATGTTTCAATTTTTTTAACTTGGGTGAAATATCAGACATAAACCATTTAATTTTTATTTTTTTTTAAGTTTGCATTGGTTATAAAAAGAGAGCATGCGGCAGCCAAAAGGACAATGCAGGAGGGCCTGAGAAACAGATTTTTAATTTTTTTTAGACCTAACTTCTTTTTATATTCTCTAACAGGGCTGTCATAGCTCTGTCAGACAAAAGTAATAGTTGGAATTACTAATAGTTCATATTCCAGACAAGGTGGCTGACTGGTGTGAAAATTTGTTTTCATAGTGCAAGTAGCAAACTTTAACTCAGAGAAGTGATCCTTCTTTGTTCATCTGTAACTGCTTGAGGGCTCGATTATTTTTGATGGTCTGTATTTGTTCATCAAAATTTTGTTTTATTACGATTTATTGGAGAGTGCCCACAGGTACTCTCCAGTAATTTTTAGCTCAACTTAAAGTCAAGATTATTAGTTACCCCGTGTCTGATCACGTGGTACAGGTTTTTACCTATCCGAAGCCAGCCGTTCGAATGGGATACAACTGGCTTCGGGTTGGTAAAAACCCATACCATGTGATCAGACACGGGGTAACAAATTTATCTATTGACTTTCCGTTTTAGAAGTACAATCTATTTCATGTGTGAACACACACAGCATGAGATCTTTTATCTTCCATTGTTGAGCCATACAGGTTTCTGTGGAATTTTTGTGCAAAAGAGTTTTTGTGAAAATATGCCGGTATGACTAGTATAAAAAAATTATTGAATTTCTTTTTTTCTTTTTTGTCTCAAAAACATAGCTTATGAACCCCACATTGGAGGGCACTCAACAAGCTCATTCCAATAAGAGGTCATGAGCTATATTTTGGAGATAAAAAATTAAAATATAATACATGTACACTGTAAAACTGGAATGACGCGTCTTCTACAGGGTATGGACAATTTGTAGATTTCGGAATGAGGCTTCCACTGAGTATGGGAAATTTGTCAGTGGCTGGGCAGACGTATCATGGGTTTCAATGAATATGGTCTCATACCACGTATCTATCAACCAATCAAATCAAAAAATTCACTTTAGTCAATAGATAAATTAAAAGCTATTGCCATCACGCCTGCGGAAGGCTGTTCACATTTTCCTTTAGCACAGGCTACACCCCGCAGTTCTTATCCAATCATCGCGAAATTTCATATGCAGGTTTGGAGTCATGTCTAGATGAGAACGTCCCCTTTTGGTCGCATTCGGTCAACCGTGATGGCTGCCCAAGCCCAAAACCCCAAAACCATTAGCACAGTCTACAGGTCGTATTTATGAAGGGATTTCATAGTAACTTGGTAGGGTGTCTCTGTATAATATCTAGACGAGAACGTCCCCTTTTGGTCATGATCTGTCAACCATGACGGCTGCCCAAGCCCGAAACCCAAAAACTTTTAGCACAGTCTGCAGATCATATTTAATATGGAGTGATTTCATTGTAACTTGGTAGGATGACTCCGTATGATGTCTAGATGAGAACTTCCCCATTTGGACGTGATCTGTCAACTGTGATGACTGCCCGAGCCCAAAACCCGAAAACCTTTAGCACAGTCTACAGGTTGTATTTATGGAGGGATTTCATTGTAACTTGGTAGGATGACTCCAAATGATGTCTAGATGAGAACGTACCCTTTTGGTCGCGATCATTCAGCCGTGATGGCTGCCCAAGCCCAAAACCTGAAAACCTTTAGCATAGTCTATAGGTCGTATTTATGGAGGGATTTCTTTGTAACTTGGTAGGTTGACTCCATATAATGTCTAGATGATAACATCCCCTTTTGGTCATGATTGGTCAGCTGTGATGGCTACAGGGGCCCGAAGCCCGAAAACCTTTAGCACAGTCTTCAGGTCATATTTATGAAGGAATTTCATTGTAACATGGTAGGATGACTCCAGATAATGCCCAGATGAGAACATCCCCTTTTGGATGTGATTATTCAACCATGATGACTGCCTAAGCCCAAAACCCCAAAAACTTTAGCACAGACTACAGGCCATATTTATGAAGGAATTTCATTGTAACTTGTTAGGATGACTCAGTATAAGGTCTAGATGAGGACGTCCCCTTTTGGTTGCGATCGGTCAACCATGATTGCTATGCATACCCGAAGCCTGAAAACTTTTAGCACAGTCTACAGGCCGTATTTATGAAGGGATTTCATTGTGACTTGATAGGATGACTCGTTTTGGAATAATTTCACTGTAACTTGGTAATTTTTGATGACATACATTAACTGAGAGGACCACATACAATAACTGTGAGGGCCATATTAACCCACCCTCAATTCTTTAGTAGAGTCTACAATTCATATTATTTTTATTGAAAACATAGCATACATGGAACAGAAATTACCATATTCCCAATTATCACAATTCTTATCGTATTTCATAATCCTTTCATAAACATTGAACATTATCCTTTTCATCAAACACAACACACAGTCAAGTTAAGCTACAGTGCCATTGACACTTTCATTAACTGAAAAAATTCATATAAACAAAATATTATTTGCATTTGACTAAATATGGAACACAAGCAAGGAAAATGTTGGCTTTTGCACTGGTACCCTCATTTTGTTGAAAGAACTGATAGTACTAGTGGCTTCTAGCACATAACCAGTTAAAGACACCAGTCCATCTTTGATAAACAATGTGGTGACAGAGCAGGTACTCTACTGTGCTGTCATGAGGAAATCTCCCAGACAATCAGATTATTTGGACAGTTTTCAGCTTGACACAATTGTCAACTTGCTGGGCGGCAGCAGCTTGTAAAAGATCTGAAAAAGTATCTTACCATTTGAGGGTTCGTTTTTAGCTTAACTTGGCCAAGTCAAGATAAGCTATTGCCATCACGCGTACGGAAGTCTCTTAGTCTGTGAGTCTGTTCACATTTTCCTTTAGCACAGGCTACACCCAGTAGTTCTTGTCCGATCATCACGAAAATTTCATATGCAGGTTTGAGGTCATGTCTAGATGAGAACATCCCCTTTTGGATGCGATTGACCAGCTGTGATGGCTGCCCTAGCCCAAAGCCCGAAAACCTTTAGCACAATCTACAGGTCGTATTTATGAAGGAATTTCATTGGAACTTGGTAGGATGACTCTGTATAATGTCTAGATGAGAACATCCCGTTTTGGTCATGATCTGTCAACCGTGACGTTTGCCCAAGTCCGAAACCCAAAAGCTTTTTGCACAGTCTACAGGTCATATTTAATATGGAGGGATTTCATTGTCACTTGGTAAGATCACTCCATATGATGTCTCGATGAGAACTTCTCCATTTGGTTGTGATCTGTCAACCGTCACGTCTGCGAGAGCCCGAAGCCCAGAAACCTTTAGCACAGTCTACAGGTTGTATTTATGAAGGGATTTCATTGTAACTTGGTAGGATGACTCCAGATCATGTCGAGATGAGGACGTCTCCTTTTGGTCCCGATCGTTCAACCGTGACAGCTGCCCGAGTACAAAACCCTGAAACCTTTAGCACAGACTACAAGTTGTATTTATGAAGGAATTTCGTTGTAACTTTGTAGGATAACTCAGTATAATGTCTAGATGAGGACGTCCCCTTTTGTTTGCGATGGGTCAACCATGATGGCTACACAGGCCCCCAAGCACAAAAACCTTTTGCAGAGTCTACAGGCCGTATTTATGAAGGAATTTCATTGTAACTTGATAAGATGACTCATTTTGGAATAATTTTGCTGTAATTTGGTAACTTTGGTTGACATTTATCAACTTTTCCCTTATCTGTTTTTTCATTTAGATAACTACCAGAGGAAAGATAAAATCGTTCCTCTCAAATTTTATGGCCTGGTTATTCAAGTATTATTAATCCTTTACCTAACACCGAAAGCAAACAAAATTCTCGAATAACTAAATATTTTAATTTTTTGTCTCAAAAACATAGCTTATGACCCCTCATTGGAACAAGCTCATGAGTTTTTTTATGATTACAAAAGGAGAAGGCCAGGTTCAATTTAAAGCTTTTTCTTTCTTGTGAAATGGTAGTTATGGTCCTTGATTGTACAAAACTATGTAATCTGAGGAGAGTAGGGGGAGGGTTCAATAATACCTTTGAATTTTATTGGGCATAATGATTTGAAATATCAAGAAATAGAGCTAGGAGCTTTTGATTTTTCAGATGCGGTTTCGGTTCGGATTCAGGGAAAAACCTCTGTTTTGGTTTGGTTTTAGTTTACGACCCCACTCACCACAAAAGCCCTGTCTGTATTGGGTTCAGTCTAAGTTTCCTTTGGATTCTAGGGGATCAGTTGCTATTCAGTCAGAAAAACCATAACTCAGGGTAACAAATGAATAAGGCTTATCTGAACTATGTTGTACTCTATTGTTACATTTTCTCCCTTATTGACTCGTCTGGTGGACGAGTCAATAAGGGAGAAATGTGACAATGAGAACACAAAGTATTTGCCCCTTTGCTGGATCCATAGTGGCTGCTGGTCCAGTTCACTCCTAGTAAGATAGTTTGATCAGTTTATGCACAAACCCAGTAAAACCATTCAGCCATTTTTGGCAGGATCTTGTGGTTTGGTTTTCCGGTTTGCGGCAAAAACTGGAACCGAAACATAAAAATCAAAAACGGCTCAACCCTATTATGAAAGGAAGGTCATTTTATTTTCAGCTTTTTTTTATGGGGAGTCTTGAAGTTATGGCCAATGATTGTGGAAAACTTAAAATATTTTGTGGCTTCTGCAGAGGCATGCAGGTGGGGCATCAGTGTCCAATGGACACATTCATTCTAGTTTTCTTCCAGCTGGCCACGAATATGTTTTTAAACAGAAACTAGTACAAAATGAAAGCAATCTTGACAGGTTGTTAAGTGAACAAGCTTGTTCAGCACAATCCAATGCTTCTAAGTTATAAGCCATTTTCTTCAAAGCACTGAAAGAAAATCAAAAATGACTTTAACTGATTGACCGTTCGTGTGGTTTTGGAATGGCTAACCGAATGTTCAGCTACGTAAAAACTATTGGGGAAACTGCTTCTGTATCATTAACAAGTATTCATACATTATAGCCTCTCATGTCAAAAGTCTAAAAATCTATCAAGACAAAAGAAAGACCAGTTAACAGGTAGAGTGCTGGAAGCCCATATTTGGCCTTTATTCTGAACTGCAGGTACCTTTAGGCACTCTCCCATAAATTGTAACAAGACAAAAATGTGTGAACAAATCTTGAGGCTGAGAAAAAATTTAGCACTCTACCAGTTAAGTTTCTAAGATTTTACCATTCAAGATGCAATATTTGGCTAACTGGTCATCCATTTGTATAGATTTAATTTTCGGAACCACCACGCGAATGAAATGAGCATTCTCATCAAACTTTGCGCACTGTGAACTGGATGTAGTTTGTGATTCTATTAGGAAAAGGATGTTATTCAATTTGCTAAAATAAATTTTAAACTATTGAACTTCAAAATGAATTTTTGCTATTTTTGTTCTTGTGTACTTTAGTAATTGATTATTCTCTCAAAAGCAGAATTGGCAATTTTATGTCTGTGAAATCAAGATAAGGTTTTGTAGAAAATAGTTGTGTTTCTCGGGTAATTTTCCTGAGTTTTAGGAGGGAGACATTTTTTTTTTATCTTTAACCCATCAAGAAATGGCATAACAGTGAAGCCCACTTAATTGTATATCTCCTAATTGAATAGTCCTGTTAATTGAATATAATTTCCATACACCAAATCATTTAGCATACTTTCAATACAAATTTACTCTGTTAAATGCATATGGATTATAGAATAAACTCCTGTTAATTGAATAAAAAATCTTTCAATATATCGTGGAAATACCCTGAAAATGACCAAATTCTCCTTGTTTATAGACCAAGTTGGCCTCAGTATATCCATTACAGGCATTTAATCTATTATATCTTGTTTGACAGAGCTCCTTGAGCTCTGTCAAACATGATATAATAGAATAAATGCTCAATTTATCTCTAGAATACAGCAGAGTGGCAAATCCCTCTTAATTGAATACTCCTGTTAATTGAATAATTTTCACTGACAAAGTGGTTATTCAATTAACAGTATTCTGCTGTATTTAGACATTTTCACTACACTTTGACAGTCTTCATCCTGAGGGTTTGCAGTTGTTTCTGGACAGGTTTTGACTTGTCTAGAAACTACTGGCAAAGTACTAAAGAGTTTTTTTATTGTTCTTTTTTAATGGGGTTTAATGACACTTTTGACAACCAGGGTCGGAAAGTTTTATGGGTGGAGGAAGCCGGACTACTCAGAGAAGACCATTGATCAGCAGTGAGCAACTGTCAGATTCCCCAATGTAATAACTCTGCACAAGCAGGGTTAGCATTGGTTGAAGGCAAGTGCACCATGATGTGCAGTACATCTTAGTGCACATTGCCATTGTGTCTTCATAAAGGCAATCAGGATTAACTCTTAACCCACTGAGTATCAACAAAATATTTTTTATCAAATCTAGTCATGGCTGCTTTGAATCAGCAATGGCAAGATTTGAAGATAAAGTCCTCTAAATTTAACTAGACAAATCATGGGTCAATAAGTCCATTCAATTTACAGAAGGATACTTATTTCAGTGGCAAGATATTTTGTGTCCTGGGCAGGAATATCTGCCACCATCATGCAGGGGGTTAAGTGCCATGCCCAAGGACACAACACAATTACCTCTAGTCAGGAGATCAGGATCGAACCGTGAACCTTTCAGTTTGAAGTTAAATGCTCTAACCACAGAGCCCTGAGCCACCACACTACCAACTTGAGAATTCACACATCGTATTTATTACGTATCAAAGTTTGAAAAGAGTTTGATTTATTTAGTCGGTATAAAATTTGACTGGTTAAAAATAAAACTGGAAACAATTTTTGTCTGCAAAATTTTAATGGCCTGGGAGTAAGCCTAAGGTGTTATATAAGTAATGGAATTTTGTTTATTTTGAAATTCCCACCTCTGATATTACTTAAATCTTAAATTCAAATTAAATATGCATCAATTACACACCAAAATGAGGGTGGGGGAGGCTGGGGGTGGAAGGGGGGGGTGGAGGGGTTAGAGAACACGAAAAATATATGAAATCAACTCATAGAGTTGACAGAAGGGACCAATGGTTCCTGAAAGTCTGCTACCATATTCGTACCAGAACTGATAATACAATAATATTTTCTGAGAACAACTTGCGGCCAAATGTGCTTCACACATCCAAAAACAAATCATGGGCATCAAAATCCTTCAAAGCACAGCGACAGAGCTGCATGGGAGTAAATTCTCAAAGTGACTGCTTTGTTTACATATATTCTTACTTTCGATTTTGGGTCAACATCATTGGACGGAAAAAGCATAGAAAAACAACGCCGTCTAAAATCAAATAATGAGAAAGATCGCCTTAATGTAGCATACTATCATTATATAGAGACTGTAAAGTTGTCATATTCAATGCAAGGTATCATGACACCTGGTGAAATTTCTTAGAATTATGATTTTGTTCTTTATGGAAATTTGTGGTATCGAGTGATTTGCGCATGTCCATTGAACATGGAATGCATCTTCAATAAAAAATGCAGACAGTGTTGTCCTTTTCCCAAAAGCTGTACTATCGCTGCATTCGAAAGTGTTTTAAATGCCTAGCTTTGTTCTTGGATATTTGAAGTACATTTGGCCACAAGTTGTTCTCGTGAAATATTATTTTATTATCAGTTCTTGTACCAATAAGGTAGCAGACTTCCAGGAACCAATGGTGCCTGGTGTCAAGTCTGTGAGTTGATTACATATGTGTTTCGTGTTCTTTTCATCTCAACCTTCATTTTAATGTATTATTTGTGTATATTTAATTTGAATTTAAGGAATATGAGAGGTGGAAACTTCAAAATAAACAAAATTCTATTACTTCTATAGCACCTAAAGGCCCTGCAAAGCTTCTAAATTCAGTTTTGATTTGAAATCTCCCCCCCCCCCCCACCCCCATGATTTGATTTGATTCAATTTCAATCACACCGATTCAAGTATTTTTGAATCATTGAGATGTTCTCAAAATCCTACTCAGTGTCTCCTCTTGAACTCGTCTTCTATCATCAGGACTCCTGTACTGGAGACCTGATAATGGAAGAAGACCTCAAGTAGGTTCAGCTTCTGAAATTACATTGGTTTCATTCTGGAATGTTCTGCTTTTTTGCCTGATCTGCAAGAGTCGCCACTGTTGCAAAGAATACTTGAGTGTAGACTGACAATATTTACGTTTGTAAAAAGGTGCAATATCCACAACTTGAAAAGCGGTGAGATTCGATTCGAGATTTGATTGGATTCAAAATCTGGTGTCTGATTTGAGGTTAGATTTGACCTGAAATTTGATAGTACAGGCGTTGAATCAAGTAAAGTGGTCGTACCTGGAAAAAATTTGGGACAAGCTGATTTTTGTGTCATTTTGAAGAGGAATGTCTCCCAAAGAACATATCCAAAATCCGCTTTGGGGAAAATTGTTTATAGCATTTATACTGATGGTGGTGTAATTGCGAATTTCAATCAATTTTCCAAAACCAGCATTCCAACGTTTGCGAACGTGAGGACATGAATTTGTGTGAATCCAGTATTTTTACACTGTAAACCAATGGCCCAGACTAGCTGGTGTTTAACTCAAAATTATTAAGGGCCAAACACAAATTTTGAACCCCCAATCCCCCAAATTTGCTTGCAAAACCAAAAATTTAAAGTCTTATCTGGCCCTCCATACATTTACTCTCTGCGCATGTGCAGAAATCAGGATGTGACCGGAATTGGCACCAACATCATTCTTTGTTTGGCCCTAAAAGTCGTCAACAATGAAATGACATCTGTGCTTTAAAATCTCCTTTCTTGAGGATGCCAGACACAAATCAATGCAAGAACTGGTGGATACAAGGCTGTTATTGGATGAAGGAAGTGTTCAATGGTGGTTTTCAATGTTCAGGGCTGTAACTTTATAATATTTATAAAATTATTTTATGTTTCCCAATTTTGGGACATATGCCTGACTTCATCATTTTTAAAAATGATTATTCTACTGTTTGTTAAGTATTCCTTCCCTGTCCTTCCATGAACCCTTCCTGTTAAACTATTAAGCTTTTTGGCTATTTTTTATTGAAATTTTTTACAGAATATTATTCTGTTTCTTCCCCAGGGTTATGTCCTCACCCTAGGAGTGTTAGGCCGTTTAGTCTTGCAGCTTCTATCCGATGTATTGTTTTTTCTTTGTATGAAGATCTAGCTTTGCATCCGATAGCATTTCAATTGGTTCTGACTGGGCCTTTTTGTGTGCCTGATGTCTTGTTTACATTGACGTTGTTTACATTATCAATGTCCTCATATATAGGTAGTTTTTATACCCCCACCTGCTAGGCGGGGGTATATAGGATTCCTCATGTCAGTCAGTCCGTCAGTCCATCTGTCGGGGGCGCGGTGGCTCAGTTGGTAGAGGTGCAGGCTGCAAGCCGAGAGGTCCTCGGTTCGAATCCCACCTGCGGCAACCGCGTTGTGTCCTTGGGCAAGACACTTCACCCCGTTTGCCTCCATGGGGGCACGATGACGCTGTGTACTGAGGCGTACTGCACGATGATGGTGCGCATGTCTTCAACCAATCTAACCCTGTCTGTGCAGAGTTCAGAGTTACGATGTTGGAGAGCTGACAGCTGCTCGTCGTTGCTCGGTGGTTCTCTCCGGGTACTCCGGCTTCCTCCACCCATAAAACTGTCACGGTCACGATTAGCCATTGTGCATAAGTATGTGACCTTAAACACCAATAAATAAATAAATAGTCCATCTGTCTGTCAGTCCTTCGGTCGCGAAATTGTTTAATGGAGGGTACCGTCATGCTGTAATCAACTCCTCCCCCACTTTTTAATTCACATAGTTGAAACTTCAGAATATGATCATACACACAATGAAGATGTGCAACATGTATAAAGTCTTGTTTTTAACTTAGATTTTTTAACATTCTTCTGTTTTCATTTGGGATATATTGTTGGAAGAGGGTTCAGTTGGGCCGAAGAGCGGGGGTATCTTTATGTGTCATCAGCGGATGACACATGCTCTCCAGTTTATATTCTATTACTGCAGTATACTGGAGGATACATGGATTGTTATTCCGGTAGTGTAGCTCAAAAATTTTGGATTTTTTCCACCCTTAGGCTCTATCGGGATGCCCTTGGGCTCTTAATGTTCCCTTTGGGAACTTGGGCATTTTTCGAAATTTTTTTTTTTTACAAAAAATATTTTGAATTTGATTATCATTGCTATTATTCATGTATCTCAGTTATATATATATATTGTTGTGGAGTTTGGAGGACTGATATCGATTTTAATTGATACACTCCTGCGGACTCTTGTCATTCTTGTGTTGCACTAGGATAACTGATGTTGGAGTTGGGTGTCGCGTATGTTGTTGGCGGTGAGGTTCTGAGGATCAGAGCCTCTTACCACATTTTAATTCATTCTGTCAGTTTCTCTTTTAGTGGAACATGAACATGGTGATGATATTCTGACACCCAACAAAGTGTGCTACCGTCGTCATGCTCCATGGAGCATATAGAGCTAGCTGCAGTGCTCATTATTGCAAGAGTTAGGGCCTTTGGTTGAAGGTTTTAATCTTTTGCAAGCAGCTAGCTCGACTGGTGAAACGGTACTCCGTCCTTGGGTGCCGTGACGCCGGGTAAGTCTGTTGCGGTCTAGGAAGTGGATTGGGTAGAGCGAGCACTATAATATAAATAGCTCACCCAACGATGACAGAAATAGGGAGGAAGTCAGCAAGTTCTTGTACTTGGCGAGGTCTGATAGACTGCGAGCGGGAGAGGCCCCCCCCTCTCTAATCTAGCAACGTCTGGGGTCAGATGTTGTTTTGAGGAACTTGCACTAGTCGGAGCGTATGTCCACCCTCCACTCGGGATGCTCTGTTTAGTCTGCAGCCGGGGTTGGCTTCAGTCAAGGCTTCCTCCGCTATGTTTCACAAGGCCGAAATGAAGTTTTCTGGTTAGAAACTTGCATGAGACGGAGCATAGATGCCGCCGTATTTATCTCCTTGAGTGCGAGGATGAAGACGTTTTTTGTGTCGCCTGCCCCACGAAGTGGGGAGCGACATATAGGGATTACTTTTGTCGTCTTGTGTCGTTTGCGTCACACTTTCTCTTATCTGCCACTCCTCTTTAACCTATGAATGGATTTTGATGAAACTTTCAGTGATTCTTTATCACATAATGGCATTGTGCACCTCCTATTTTATTTTTTGATCCACTGTATTTTATCCAGAGTTATGCCCCTTTTCCACTTAGAATTCTGTCTGAAATATTAAAATATAGTGCAGGCGACACATGTCTTCCATGGAAGACTCACATCTAAGTTTATCTTCATCCTCTGTATAGGTTTTTTAGACCACGTTCTTTTAAAAACAGTCGGGGAAGATGTCCAGAGAGTTCTTCTGCGTTTGGATGAGCAGACCGGGGATCTAGAGGTATCCTTACCTGTATCATTCACTATTCGCTCAGACACAATTGAGATGGCAATTTCTTCTAATAGAGCGAATTTGGACGTTATGTCTTAGGCAGATCACCTTACAAGAGCTATGGTTCAACGTCTCAAAGGAAAGGAATTTGAGGACGTTTGTACCTCTCTTTGAGTTCTTTCCAGGGCAATTATGTATACCACGTATAACTCTGCCCTAACAATGGCTAATCTGGAGTTAATCAGATGTGATGCTGCCCTTGCGTCGTCATCACTGATAAGATGACAAGGTGAAAAGCTCTCTCCGAGTCACTCCAGTTTCCGGACATTTTATTTTCAATGACTAGCTTTTGTTAGTCTATAAACAGGCTACTAAGAAAGTGTCTAGTGCTCTGCTTTTGAAGTCGGCATATCAGTGACCCGCTTCAGCAGACAAGAGTAAAGGAGGGCGTTTCGGGCAAAAATCGTCAAAAGGAAACTCCTCATGAGGGTATAAGAAACCCTTTATAATTACTCTGGAGGTCGTTAGTAAAGCGACTCTTGAAAGGGCTGGAGGTCTGATCTGCTGGCCAGTTGGTGGAAGGTTATCAAGCTTTGCAAAAAAATGGATAACAATCACGGAAGATCAGTGGGTGAGAAGTGTAGTCTCGGACGGCTTACGGCTATCAATCCGACCAAAAAACCCCACTAACAAGTGGTCCGCTTGGACAAATCTTCCATCAAATTCTTGCATAAGCGAGTTTCCCTTCCTGAGGTATAAGCTCTCTTATCAAGAAAGCAATACAGGTCACCGAGAATCAAGATTCTCAAGATTTTTACAGTCACCTGTTCCTCGTACCGAAGCCAGATGGCTTGTTCCGACCGGTAATAGACTTGAGCTGGATAACAAGCTTATCATGGCTCCAAAAGTTTTTATTTATGGAAATCATTCAGTCGGTAAAAGCGAGCATTCGAGTGAATGACTATATGGCAAGCATAGATCTAAGGATGCGTACTTTCATGTCCTGGTACATCCAGCATTCTAAAAGTACCTGCGGTTCGGCCTACAAGGGAAGGTGTATTCAGTTCAGAACAATATGCTTTGGTCTGAATCTGGCCCTCTAGGCATTTCACTCGAATAATGGACTTGGTAATGTCTTACTTACGAGCTCATTCATCTGCGGTAACGTCTGCTTCCTTGGACGACCTACGGGGTTACAGCAACAGAATTATTCTTCAGAACGATGTTCAGAGTCTGCTTCTATTACTCTGATGTCTCGGTTTCATCGTAAATGAGAAAAAATCAGATCTAGCTCCGTACAAGTTGCCTATTCACTTGGGAATGACTCACAACAATCTGGTTCATCTGCCGTTACCCTGAGCGAAATTGGTCAGTTGTTATGCTCGCTTTTGTCTTCACTCAGACGCATTAATAGTGAGGGAATTCATGCGATTGTTGGAGCTGTGCAGAGCGGCTGTGGATCTCATTCCGATGGGCCGTCTGCGCGCACGTCCCCTCCAGATATTCTTTACTCAGAGCTGGAGTGTGTAGATGCTTTTGCTTGAACCAGTATTGTTTTAACGGACCTAGTAAAACAAAGGTTCAGATTTGGGCAGATATTCAGTGGTTAACTCAGGGAGTTCCGCTGCAACTGCCGGATCCGGCTTTCACGATTATGACGGATGTGAGTCAGACAGGTTGGGGCACGACCCTAAGTCCCGCAGTCTTGAAGTGTCAGGGTCTTTGGCACCCTTGGTTCCAGGAGAAACACATAAACATCAATGAGATGATGCCAATATAGCTAGCGCTACAACATTGGATTCACATAATAACGGACGTCCATGTTCAATTCGGTCGGACAACTCGACTGTAGTAGCATACATCGAGAACCAGGGCGGCACCCATTCATTTCCGTTATGTCAACTAATGGAGTAGATTTTCCTATGCATCATGAATCATCATGTTCATCTTTCTATCCATCATATACCGGGTCGCCTGAACGTACTAGCAGATTCGCTCTCTCGGAAGGTCGCCTGTTGCAATTGGAGTGGACACTCAACAAGTGAGTATTTGGGCAGATTTGCTACCAGAGGGATCGCCCCATGCTAGATCTGTTTGTGACACATCGGAAAAATCAGTTACCGTCGTTTGTGTTGCCATGCCCAGACCATTGACCAAAGCAGTAAATTACATTGGGATGAATGATAGGATATGCGTATCCTCCAATTCAGTTGATTCAGTAGATTATGTTTAAGATCAAACAGTCTCGTTGTGAATCCTACTAGTAGTTCCTCTGTCATCACAGAAACCTTGGATCAGTCTTCTCAAGTGTCTGTTATGGGACGTTCCCCGGAAGCTTCCTCCACGAGAGGACCTTCTTTATCAGGGGGAAGTTTTCTGTTCTTCACGTCCTTCTTTACCCATAGCGGTATAATAGAGTCGATTAGACGTGAGGGAACCATTATGGTTCCTATATTATTTTATGACTAGCACAAGAATGATTAAGTAACGTGGGTGAGGAGGTTTCAATATGACTTTGAATCCCCCCCCTCCCCCAACCACCAATGTGTTTAGAGGCGATTACCAGGAAAGACGTAGTTTTCTTCCCACAAGCCTTGTATGAGTTTAAATACATATATGTATTTCTTCACTTCTCGATTGGTGGCTGGATCGTGTTCTATGGCGACCTCATGGGCACATCCACTTTTTAGTTGGTTGGTTTCCTGTGATTATTTATCTATATGTCATATACGAGCGCATATTTCATCATAAATAAATTGCTAGTCTTTGGGTACCTCGGAGGCTGAATAACCAGTTAACTGGTATTCAGATGATTACATGTGGAATTTTAATGCTCACGCGCATAATAATTATTAGGCTGAAGCTTTATTGTATGTTATGGACCTTAGAAATTATGAATTATTTTGGGGCGGTCTGTGTCGGAGCCTGTTAATCATACCTACTTCCATTTCTAGATCCAGGTTTCTATTAATGTCGGTACTCAACTCGGATGTTCACACGTTAAAAGTGTCATAGATATCAGACAGTACACGTCGGGGAGTGTTGTTACTGGAATTTATTGTACACCTGAATGGGGTCGCCTGTGGGTTACCTAAGAAGTGTGTTTACTCTCCAAAGATCTTCATTGTGGTTCAATTGGACATGTGTATGTTATATATTATATCACCTGTTTTCGACGTATCTGCGTATGCCATCTCCGGTGTACGTTATATAGTGAGCAATATTAATTACTGGGATTGTCGTTATAGCCTTAACTTCTAAAGTGGCATTAAACACCATTTATTAATAATAAATTAATACCTGAGTGCCTGTTTGACAAATATTTATATTGTTTTTTGGTACTGATTTTACTGATTCCAGAGCACTCCCCTCTTTCTTTTTGAAGATTCCTTCAAAAGAAAAGGTGGGGGGGGGGGGGGGGGGAGTGATTTTTTTTACCTCTCCTCCGGCTTGATAGGTATGTAACTATGAGGGTAGCTGTGTTGTCCGTTACTATATCCTGCATACAGCTGGAGTTTTATTTATTGTATATGTCGTATGTTTGTGGGGATATTCTCTCATTCTCAAATATGCCATCCTAATTTTTGGGGCTCAGTCCGGGCTAACCTTAAAAATTGGGAACCTGTTACATCCAATTAACATAGTCTTCATGCTAAGTATATGGAATTACTTGAACTAGGCTCCTTTTGTATGATATGTCTTCTCTATTACTGTATAGAGAGACATATATGTAATTCCTAATAATTTTAATTTCCTTTCACCTTGGATTACAGGATTGGAACTATGTTGATCTACTAATTCTGAAGTCCTAGGCCCTCCATCTTTTTATGATTCAGCTCGTCTGGGCCATTGGTTTACAGTGTAAAAATATTATAAATTTATAGTAATTTGTATATTTTTATACTTACCAATGGCCCAGACAGAGATGGCCCTCCCATGAGTGGGCACTCATACCTCCCAGCTGAATTTTTATGAAGTACTCTCTTCTATAAAGAATGATGTTAGCAACAATTCCTGTCACTTCCTGATATCTGCACATGCGCGGAGAGAAAATGTATGGAGGGCCAGATAGGACTTCTAATTTTCGGTTTGGAAGCAAATTTTGGGGATTGGGGGTTCAAAATTTGTGTTTGGCCCTTAATAACTTTGAGTTAAGCACCAGCTAGTCTGGGCCATTGGTAAGTATAAAAATATACAAATTACTATAAATTTATAATTTTTTTCTACTCACAAGCACACAGGGTAAACAGGGTGTATCATCACAGTCCATAACACTGATGCACATCCCCGAATAAAGAGCGTTGTTTTATAGAAATTTGAAAAATCATTGAATTCTCACTGCCAAACTCTGTTTCTGCCTGTTTATCTGACATATCATGAGATACTGCGATCACTCGGCACACAAAGCTATTCACTAAAGGCCACACGCTCCTGAATTATTGTTTTTGATATGCTTGTCATTTTTTCTTTGTCTCCTGTTGAAACCAAGTGGTGTTAACATACATAGGAGGCAATCGTTTGGCACATTTACTTGTTGGTTTGCTTTTTTTCTATTTCTCTGTCCTCTTGTATTTCTTTTCAATTCGGTATATTCGCCCTGTGATTCAAGCTTTGTTGTTCTCATATAATTTGTTTGGTTTTTGTTACTGAAGTATATATTTCCTTGTCCACATAACCTAACCCATGTTGTGATTTGAAATGGCTTCTTCTGGGCAGTGGTCATTCCATTGGTGTTGGAGTTCATTGTTTCCGAGAGGACTCCTGTGTTATATGCCAGATTGGTTTTGATGAAGTTAAACCAGTGAAAGTCTCCAAAAAGGGTATCCACATGCTGCTCAAATTCTGCAATATGAAGGTGATGCCAGTTCTGGAGACATACCTCATGGACAAGCTACAACAGGAGCCTGTGGGGGTAGTTTTGGTTCATGCAGATTGTCGCAGAGATTTCACTAACTCAAAACGACCCACTGTTATAAGCACTCTCGAAGCTGAGCGTCCTTCGGCCAAGAAAGTGAGATCTATTTTGCCGGTATTTGACTTCAACAGTGACTGCCTCTTCTGTGGCCAATCAGCGGTAATTGATCTACGCCACCCTGACAGGACTAAAGTTGTCAGAACTGTCGATACACTCCCTATGCGGGATAAACTCCTTGAGCATTGCAAACTGAGAGGGGACAGTTTAGCATCAGAAGTTAGAGCACGTTTGTTGAGTTACATTGATCTGGTGGCTGGATTTCAAAATTTCTTGACAATTGAGAGTTGGCACGGAAGAACATACCAGCTGGGCGGAAATCTGATCATGACATGGAGTATTGGTTTGAGTGCATGAACAACCTACTAGAATTGGAATCTGATGCAGAATTGTACATGCTGTCTGAGTTGCATTCTAGAATGGAAGAAATCTCTGGTGAATCAGGCGTATACATCAGAAAAAGGCTGAAGCAGAAACTAGAAGAGCAGTATGGAGATTTTATCTTCTTCGCTAGAGTACAGGGTCATGACAATGTCGTTTGTTTCCACAACATGGCAGAATATATGATCAATGACAAATGGTACGCCGATAAGAAAGAGAGTATGAGCGACAAAGCCGAAAGAATCATTGTAACTGCGGCAAAGTTGATCAAAGAGCTGCTGAGAGAGATGGAGTTTAATACAGAATCTTACCCCACACCCGACGATATCAAGGACATTCTGCGTGGCAGAACCTGGATCCCCGTTTACCTACAGTCATTTCTCCAATATTTGATTCCATCTGATGTCAAATGGAACAGCATACGCCATTCTATAGTCCAGTTGGCAAGGCCTAGATCAGTCATAATGCCTACCCTATAGCTATTCGGAATTGGGATAGAGATGGATCATGCATTCGGGTCAAGATGGCTTGTGAATGAACTCTCAAGGCTTGGGTTTTCTATCACTTACGACGAAGTCAAACATTATAAGCAAGGTATTATGCAGCTAGATTCGGTCGACAGCTGCACCTCTAATTATTTTCCCGGTGAATTCACACAATGGGTTGCAGATAACATCGCCATGATCGATGGAAAAGGCTCATTACATGGTATGGGTATAATTACATTATCCACTCCAAAGCACGACCAAATGACCCCTATATTGCCCATTGTGATAAAATGGAGTGCTCGAGTCGGTGTTGAGAAAATGTTGGGGAATAAAGGGATACCATTAGTTGATTACTTGGAGTTACAGAGGAAAGGCCTCAGTGGTTTGAGGTACAAACCATTAGTTCAACTGCAAACCCCCAATATCCTCCCACCGAGCTTGAATGCTGACATTCTATGGCATTGTGGGTGGCTTTCAAAAGCAGAAGATAACACTGTACCCAATTTGTCCGGCTTCATGCAACTTGCTCATTCAATGCAGGGTTCACAGAACCCAACGAAATCAGAGGTACTCTTTCTCCCTATCGTTGATCTTACTCCATCAGATAGCACATGCATTTTCTCTGTATTGAACTTCATCTCGGACCAAGCTGCATGCATGAACATCCCTTCTCCGTGTGTCACATTTGACCAGCCGTTATGGTTGAAGGCTGCTGAGATAACTGCTCAATCGATGAACATCGTTTGTTGATTAGGTGGTTTCCACACAGTCATGAGTTTTCTCGGGAGTATCGTGTCAATGATGGCTGGATCTGGCCTGGAGGAGGTCTTACAAGAAGTCTATGGTCCCCTCGCAGTGGGTTCGATGTTAACCAGCAAAGCAGTGTCAAGGGCAATGCAGGGACATTTGCTGGTTGAAGCTGCGCTAACGAACAAGCTGTTAAATGCCCTTACTAGCTCAGAAATGGCTGGACCTGATGCCGCTCCGAGGAATTCATGTAACATCGGGAGTGGACATAAATCTATCAACAGGGAAGATTTAGATAGTGTCAAGGAGTTGTATGATAATGTGCTGGACAGCTTGATAGCTCTTTCCGATGTTGCAAACTCAGCAGCTCTTGTAAGGGTAAACACTTGTCTTGACGAGTACAAAGCCAAACTGGCTGAACAATCGCGCACTGCTAAGCTATGGATACTGCCAAGGGACATGTACACTACGCTAAGTGTTGCAGGTTGTATCTGCAAATGATGCTTGAGCTCCCCGAGAAACATCTGTGGTTGCATGATAGGTTCTTCTTTGATGGTTTCCATGCTATATGCCGGAGTTCCAGGGTTTGGGCAGGCCTTTCAAGTGACCTCGTGATTGAACAAGTCCTCATGCGCTCAATTAAAAGTCAAGGTGGACTAACGCGAGGTCATGGGGTGACCGAATCAGTGCGTCAGGAGTGGATTTACACCATGCATAAATGCACTGAAATACACAAAGCTATGACAACGCTGACTGACATAAAACTCAGTACCAGTGAACAACATGTAGACATGGGCACTTCTCATCATAAACGACACTACACAGACATGATGAAAATACTAGAGTGGTTTGACTTGTACGATCCTTTTGATGAGAATGAAAGATTGCGCTCTCTGTCCTCCAGATTGTCAGCTTGATGGTATTAACTGCGACAATACTGAGTCAGTAGGGGCGGAGATACACTCTAAACTAGACAATGTTGTTGTTTCTGATGCCTCCATCAAAAGGAGTGATTAAATTCACACTTTAGACCATTTGAACCCCTGGGTGAAGTTGCATAACCAGAGGGTATCTATAGACCCATCAGCTCTGTTCACTCGATTGATTGCTATTGCTCAGAGGGAGCACGATGTGGCACAGTTCTTCGAGTACAAACTGACTGTGATGCCAACAGCCCTCTTCAAAGACTTCTTTCTCAGAAAAGCAAACAAGGCAGACCTAGCAGCTGCAATAACAGATCGAGTAGCACTTTCGAAGCTGACATCCGATTCCATGTACGTGCTTGACGGAGGGGCTCTCCTCCACAGAGTCAAATGGAAGACTACCTTCTCGGAAGTGGCCATCAGTATGTTGGATATGTGGCCAACAGATATGGGCAGAATTGCTGTGTCGTCTTTGATGGTTATGGACAGCGACCAAACACAAAGAGTCATGAGCATAGAAGGAGAACTGTCAACGTGTGTGCTGATATCCGTTTGACAGACACCATGACTGCACACAAGAACCAGGAACGGTTCTTGTCGAACGAGAATAACAAAATGCAGTTCATAAGATTGCTGTCCACATTACTGAGAGTGGGTGGACATACTGTTAACTGCAGTTCGGGCGATGCTGATACCCTGATTGTTGAAAGTGCCATCAAACTTTCATCTCAAGGGAATTTAGTTGTCATTGCCGCAGATGATACTGATGTACCAGTGCAATCCGTTCACCATTGGAATCATACTTCGACTGATGTTTATTTCCATTCAGAAGCACGGAAGTCACATAGGGGTGGGGATGCATGGAAGATCGCACATAAAAGTGAAGATTGGAGAAACAACTAGGCGACACCTCCTGTTCATACATGCATGGAGTGGGTGTGATGTTACTTCGGCAATGTTTGGCCATGGAAAACACAGCTTCTCAAGAGGTTAGAAAAGTCAATGGAGATTCAGAAGATATCAGCAACAATGCACAACAGCACCATATCTCTAGCAGAAATTGGAAGACATTGAATGGCTTGAGATACTCAAAGTTCATGACAGTTGTCACTTCCAGCAAGACAGGAATCGAACCGCAAAAACTACCTCCAACTGAATGCACGGCATACTTTCACAGCCTGCGAGTGCACCTACAAACGGTGGAATGGAAGCAATTGGATATTGATATCCTAGATCCTCAGAAATGGGGCTGGGAAATTCTTGAAAATGAGTTGATACCTGTGATGACTGACCTGGATGCAGTGCCTGAAGCTCGCCTGAAATTTATACATTGCAAATGCAAAATGACCTCCAAACCCCCTGCGGAACGAATTTATGCTGTTGTTGAAAGAACGCAACCAAATGTGTCTCTGCTTGTGGAGACTGTCGAGGGAAAAATTGCCTGAACTCCAAGCCAGTTGAGATTGGAGACGAAACTGGCTACTGCCGAGTGCCTTGAGGAACACCGACATGATTTCGGTCAGATCTCCTCTCAGGATTTAATCATTGTGAAGAAAGTTGATCAATATCATTCTTCGCCATCTCGGGAGTTATGAAAAACATCGGCAGCAGAATTACAGCTCGTTTTTTCTGTTCTATTCAGACTCAACTTCATATGGGTGTGAAAATTGAAGAAAATGGTATTTTGGGGCCATTTCCCTAACAATTGTGAATTTTCTTATTCATTTTTCTGCTTTATAGGATTGGCATTCGTGCTTAAAGTACGAATGATGCACAAAACTTCTCCAGATCTCACACAAAATATCAATGGTAAAATATCAAATTGATGCCACTAAAGATTTTTTTTTTCTATGAAACCCGTCCTTGCAGCCATCTTGCATAAAATATTTTCCCCAAAGTGGATTTTTGCGGATGTTGGATATGTTGTTCTCAGATAAATTCCACGTCGAATGACACCAAAATCAGCTTGTCCTCAATTTTTCCAGGACAAACCATATTGTGCCTGGACTATTGAGAGGGAGATTACTTGTGCAACATGAATTCTTTTTTCAGAAGCGTAACATGATTTTGTTTTATATTTTCAGACATTCTTAACAGGAGTATGCATTTTTCCATTATTTTTGAAGGAGTGGTTTGAATTATTTCCAAACACTAGAAGCTGGTTTCCTTGCTTGCAACAAAATGTTACATCAGTAGTTTCAGTTGAGGAGCAAAATGCTATAAATTCTGACACAGAAAACCAAGATAAATAACTTTCACCTATTTTTAGCAGTTTTCTCATCAGACAGGGATATTTTTAAATATTTATTAACAGAGTTCTTTATATTTGTTGATGAAATATTTTAAAGTAAGTAGAATGTTCTTTCAAGGATGTTTTAAAAGATTGCATTTTCATGTAAGATCATTTTTAAACCAGTTTTTTGGTGATTTAGTAAAAAATTTTGATCATTCTTCAAAACAATTTTTTGGTGAAAAACAGTTTCTTTTCCAAAATATCCAAAGGTTTTTCTGACCATTTACAAAAACGAATTTCAAAGAGTGGCATTGATTTTCTAAGATATCTGCTGACAGCTGTCTTGAACTCATTGGGAGTCTTTTTGATTGAGACAGATCTATGCACAGAGTCAGATTGATTTTTGTTCAGTCTGCTGATGATATCCTGGGGGTTTTTTCAGTCTGCTTGTGATATGCTGTTATGTGACAAGTGCTTTGAAAGGGCTGAGACACCCCTTTCACACAGTCATAAAATGATTTTGCAATCAAAGTCAAAACTACTAAACTCTCCTTTTCTGTTCAGATCATGCCATGACACAGAATCTGTTTTGTGAAATCTATCAATAGAATATTTTCTGAAAACTGTCTTAATTGTTCTATTAACAGTATGTGGAGAGTGGATTACCACTAAAACACTCTTAGAGTGGAATTTCTGATAATTTATGAGATAAAATGTGTAGTTTTAGGCCAAAAAAATGTTTTGATTATCAGGCAAACTCTCACTGAAATTGAAGCATCTCATTGGGCATTTTATTGCCTTCTGGTGTCTTCCAATATTACAGTGGAGCCCACTTAATTGGATATCCCTTAACTGAATAACCCTGTTAATTGAATAAAAATTTCCCACTCAAAACCATTTAGCATACCTCCCGTCCAAATTTGACCTGTTAATTGAATAAAGGTTATAGAGTAAACTCCGGCTAATTGAATAAAAAATCTTGCAACCTGTCAAGAAATTACCCCGACTCTCCCCAGTTTTCCTTTGTTCGTCGGCCTGTTTAGAATTAGTACATCCAATACAGGCATTTAATCTATTATATCTTGTTTGACAGAGCTCATGGAGCACTGTCAAACAAGATATAATAGAATAAATGCTAAAGTTATATCTAGAATACAGGAAAGTGTCCCAAGCCCGGTTAATTGAATACTCCTGTTAATTGAATAATTTCCGTTGGCAAAGTGGCTATTCAATTAACATGGTTCCATTGTACTAACTACAAAATCAGGAGACTTGACTCGTTTTACATTTGTTGCTTGATGCATGTATTGTGAAGAGCATAACTAAAGGCAGTCAACATTCTGTGGCTTTTCAGTTGTTTCTAATCTAGTCTATTGCAGTAAAAAATTATCAAAGTCAGAAGTAGGCACTCTAGGGTTAAAATTAAATGAGTTTGTTTGTATAATTATACACTTTCTGTATATTCTGTGTTTGAAAATAACAGAAAGCCTCTCAATCCATGCTCATTATATACACACAAAAAATAAAAGTTAAAAATAAATCCCTTACTCACTCCGTCCCTGAGTGATTTAAAAAAAAATGCCCAAGAATCAGGTAATTTATTTTTGTGGCCTTACCCAATGGACAGTCCTATTCAAGCAGTTATTCCATTGGCTGTAATTTTGCTTTTTGCTCCTACTGCTTTTCCCAAACATTTTTTGTCTAGATAGAAACTCCACTCTATGACTGTTGACCTTGTGGATCATTGCAGTTTATTGTAAGCCAAATTTTAACACAAATTCTATGTTTTGTTTTATCTGTTAATTTCCTTATAGAATTTTGTGCCAAGTTTTGTTTTGAAGTATACTTAAAAATAATTAACCCTTTGCACTTTGATGTTGTAAAACCCCAAAGTCAGTGGGGAAATTTAGCCATAATGAAAGATCTAATTTAACCCTTTACCCAACGTAACGGTCAAAACTGGCCAGCGCTATTCTCAAAAATATCCAATTAATTTTCTTTATTTTTTCATTTTTTTGTCTCAAAAACATAGGTTATGACCCCTCGTTGGAACGAGCTCGTCGAGCTCGTTCCAACGAGGGGGTCATAACCTATGTTTTTGAGACAAAAAATGAAAAAAAATAGTTATTCAAGAATTTTTTTTGCAAGTGTCGTCTGCTTTTCATGTTAGGTAAAGGGTTAAACATCTATATTTTGTTTGACAGCCCTCACTGTGTGCTGTCAAACAAGATATAATTGTTCATGTTCAGAGTTCTACATTACCAAAACAATAGTCCCGGGAGAGAATTTTATTTTATTATCACAGGGTTTAATCCAAAGCCTTTTTGGGGCCATGTTTTTGCCCCATTCCCAATGTGAAATAAGCTGAAAAATTCCCAGTTGAACTGATCTTGTTATCCCCGCATTTTAAAAAATGCGGGGATATTGTCGTGATCTCCATACGTACGTCCAGTTTTGTAATTCGAAACGCTGTAACTTTCTACAGTTGTTCAATAGGGTCTGTGCAATCCAAAAATACCACTTTTAAAGTTTTGCACCACCAGGTGGCTTCTGTGGAGCCACTTGAAAAATATGCTAATTTTTCACTTTTCTTTCAAATAATCCCAGCCTATGTAATTCAGAGTTCTATAACTGCACTAGGGTGTTGCTAAATGATCTGTAGATGTGCACGAAGGTTTCAGATTTTTCAGGTGCCATGTGGCTGTGCCACCGTTGCCACTTTCGTGTTTTCTTAGACGGTTTCCGGTGAAAGGCTCCTAGGGTATGTAATTTGAAGCGCTAAAACCATGCTCAAATGTTGCAGTAGGGTCTGTAGATGCGCACGAAGGTTTCGGATTTTTCAGGTGCCACGTGGATGTGCCACCGTTGCCACTTCCGTGTTTTCTTAGACCGTTTCCGGCGAAAGGCTCCTAGAGTATGTAATTCGAAATGCTAAAAGCATGCTCAGATGTTGCAGTAGGGTCTGTAGATGCGCACGAAGGTTTCGGATTTTTGGGGTTTCTTAGACCGTTTCCAGTGAAAGACTCCTAGGGTATGTAATTCGAAATGCTAAAACCATGCTCAAATGTTGCAGTAGGGTCTGTAGATGCGCACGAAGGTTTCGGATTTTTCAGGTGCCACGTGGCTGTGCCACTGTTGCCACTTTCATGTTTCTTAGACCGTTTCTGACGAAATGCTCCTAGAGTATGTAATTCGAAATGCTAAAACTATGCTCAAATGTTGCAGTAGGGTCTGTAGATGTGCACAAAGGTTTTGGATTTTTGTGGTGCCACGTGGCTGTGCCACCATTGCCACTTTCATGTCTTGTTCGACCGTTTCCGGCGAAAGGCTCCCAGTGAACATGTATTTAATTCGAAATGCTAAAGCCATGCTCAAATGTTGCAGTGGAGTCTGTAGGTGCGCATGAAGCTGTGTCACCTGTGCCACTCAATATGATTTTAGTGTGTCATATAATACATTTCATCTTTGTATCAAGCATTCATACAAAGTCAAGGATGCAAATGCGGGGATACACTATAGTGTGCTTTGCACACAAGTGACACCATCTAGTTTTGTCTGTCTCACCATCTGCCAGTAATCCAATTCAGTCAGTAAGGGACAAGTTCTGAACATATTACATGCATACATGTAGGTACTAAACTGTCAAGGATTTATTTGTTTGTTAATTGGGGTTTTAATGACATTTTCAAAAGCCAGGGTCACATCACATCAGACAGTTTTATGGGTGGAAGAAGTCAGAGTCCCCAGGGACAATTACCAAGCAACTGTCAGATTTCCTACTTAACTGGCACATGTGGAGTTAGCAGTGGTTTAACCCTTTGAACTCTAATGGTATCTTCCAAGTCAGTTCAGTGACAGCAATTGGGAGAGTCCTTATTGATTATTTGAGGGGAGAGCAATAAAAATATTTGTGATTCTATGGCAGCATTGTAGGAGGAAGCAAAGCGGACATAGAATTTTGACTGGTTTTGAGCTCTGTCATATTTTTATACTGTACCAATGACCCAGACTTAGCTGGTGCTAACTCCAACAAAACCAGGGCCAAACACAAATTTTGCCCCCCAATCCCCAAAATTTGCATCCAAAACAAAAAGAAATCATGTCCTAAAGGACCTCCATACTACGCCTCTACTGCGCATGCGCAGTGACGCAGTCGTCCCGAAATTGGCGCCAATTATCATTCTCTGTTTGGCCCTTCATCAGTCAACATCTCACTGATCTTTGTGCTTGTAAATCTGAGTTTAAAGGATGCCAGACACGTAATTTTTGGAGAAAATGTGATTCTAAGGAGGATAGAAGGAGGAGAGGAAAAAGAAGTGGCAAAAAATAATCAGGGCTGTACTTAAAATTTTTTGATGAAATTATGTTAAGTTGCCTATTTTCGAGGCATGGGCCTCTTGTTGTCATTCTTGCTAATTGTTGCACTGCTTATTCAGTGTTTCCTCTCCCCTAGCCTTCTAAAGTCCCCCCTGGCAATTCTCCCATGCTTTTGGCATATTTTTGAGAAATTTCATTTCTAAAATTTCCTGGGAGAGTTGCTTGGTTACAGAATGTTTTCTGTTATTTTCCCCATAGTTACGTTTTCACCCATGGGTGTATAACGTTTGTGTTCTGCATCTTCCATCTGATGTTCTACAGATTCTCCCCTGGGAGTCTCTGTTTTGCATCAGATAGAGTGTAATTGATGACTGATTCCGGGCCAGTTTTTTCAGTGCCTGGAGTCATGTTTTCTAGTGTGTTTACACTGTTTGTTTTCATTGGCAACAGCCTTTTTTGAGGGGGGCTGTTTGCCTTTGTGGTAGTTTATCTCATTATAAGATACATTTATATTATCCGAAAGTGTCTCATTAATTATTTTATATAAATTTAAAATTTTTGACCACACTTTGCCATCGGATCCATCGGGGCTCAACGTTACTTTTCAGCAACTTGGGCTTCTCTGAAAAAATATTTTTTCAAAATTATTTTGTTTTGCAATTGTTTTTTCATTTATTAATGGATCATGTTATTATGTATCTTTGTGTCAGGGGTTTTTGCGAGTAACTAGGACTTATTGTTGTTCTTTCACAATGAAGGGACATTGTTCAAATTGTAATAGGAAGAAATCTTCCTCTGACTTTCATGATCATTGTATTAATTGTAGTCAGTGTTCTCGCATTAATCCCTGTCCTATATGTGAACATTGGGATGAGAAACATTGGAAACGTGTGTCACGATATGTTGTTTCTGGAGAAGGAGCGATGCCGGCTCTTTCTCCACAAGGTCACTCTACTCTCTCAGTTTCTATTTCAGAGGAACCAGAACAGGGTGATGTTTCCATGTTATCTTCTTCAAGTGTGCGTCCGTCGTCACAAATGAATTCAGAGCTAGCGGCAAAAGTGCTCATGGAGATTAGACAAATGTCGTCCGCTAGCTCGCCCGGTGTAGCGTCCATTCACCGAATGGTTCGGCAGCCGGGTTCGTCCGATGCGGTCCAAGAGGAAATTTTGGGTGATGCGAGCACTATAAACATAATAGATGCACACCCAGTGACGGCGGATAGTAAGCGAGAACGGAGGAAGCCTTTTAGTCTGGTTCCTAGCTCGTCCAGGTCCAGCCGGGCCGCGAGCGAGAGAGGTCCCTCTCTCGTACAACAACATCTGGGACCAGATGTTGTGGTACAAAATGTGTCTTTAGCGGAGCATACGTCCGTCGCTCGGGACGCTCCGTTGTATAAGCAGTCCGCAGAGACTGTTAAGGCTTCCTCTTCTCGTCAGCGCACACGACCGCACCTTGGCTGCGTGACCGCCGATATTTTACCAGCTTCGCCGATGAAGGATTCTTCGGCGACCAGGTCACACCATCCGGCAGCCAGGGATTCGAGACCGATGGACTCCGGACGTTCGCATAGGAAAAGTATGCGGGAGCCATCTGATGCGGAGCTGCCCTCGGCGAAGCAACGAAAGACTGCGCCTCCGCAGGTCTCGACGTCGGACATTCTTGTGCAGATAGCACAGTTTATCGCAGCATCCCAGCAGCCGACAGAAACGGTGTCGGATCGAGAATTATCCGACGGCGCTGGGTCGGAACGCTCCGCCGAAGCATCGGGGGCGGACGACCGGGAACATCGGGAGGTCCGACCGGATGGTGAAAGGGATACGGATGACTTGGAGCTATCCCTTTCGGAACAACATAAAGCTGCCGTGGACTTCATCCGGCACTTTCTCCCTCAAATTGTTCCGTCGGGCCAGACTGCTGCGCTTCCGGACAAGAGAATTATAGCGTCATTGGACTCTGAATTTTTTGAGCGGTTCAGGGACATCGCTCCCGAGTTTCCGTCGCAGTCCAATAATGTTGCAAGAACATTTGAATTATTGAATGACGCTATATTTAAACTTGCTTCCAGGACGGGGAAAGCAGGTTTCTTGTCCGCTAATACTCTCAACCTGCCTTTCATTAATGCAAGGAATAAATTCGATACGGCAGGACAGGGTATACCGAGAGTTCCTCTGCGTATGGACGACGAGGCGGAAGACTTAGAGTTATCATTACCGTCGTCAGCTTCTATTCCAACCGCGGTGTTGGAAACAGCTATTGCGTCTAACAGAGCCAATTTAGATGCCTTATCTTACGCAGATCACCTTACTAAGGCGTTATCACTGCGCCTTCAAGGGGAAGAGTTTCAGGATATACAATCCTCTTTAAGACTTCTTTCAAGGGCAGTAGCTTATTCCACGTGTAACTCCGCCCTTTCAGTGGCAAATCTGGAGTTGGTTAGACGTGACGCAGCCCTAGCTACATCCACACTAGTGGATTCTAAGGTGAAGAACTCTCTTAGAGTCGCTTCGGTCTCAGGAGAACTTCTCTTTGACGGCAAGCTTTCCGCTATTATGATAAAATTAAAAAGAAAGCTAATGATTCTCTGTTGTTCAGATCGGCTCCTAAAAAGTCGGATACAGCAGACACGAATAAGACAGGCACTTCTGGGTCTAATGCGCCCAAGAGAGGTTCCTATAGAGGTTCCGGTGCGTCCTCTTGGTCTTATTCGAGAGACCGTTAGGATAGCGACTCTCGTTCGGGACGTCCTTCAGGCCGGGACAATCGGTCGGACGCCCCGAGGTCGACGAGGCGAGGTGCGGGTCGTGGAAGACGTGGTTTCTCCTACCGCAGGCCTCGCAGGTCCAGGAGGTGATGGCTTAAACCTCTATCGCGTTCCAGTTGGCGGAAGGTTGTCGAGTTTTTCACAAGAGTGGGCGTCGATTACGGACGACCCTTGGGTGAGAGGAGTGACTTCGGAAGGTCTAAAGATATCCTTCAAACGAAAGCCTCCATTAACTCGAAGTCCAAAGTGGACTCATCTTCCGTCAAATCCACAGAAAAGAGACGCTCTGTTATCAGAGGTGCAGTCTCTTTTAATGAAGAACGCGGTAGAGGTCGTAGAAAACCAGGAATCTCTGGGATTCTACAGCCATCTGTTTCTGGTTCCGAAACCAGACGGCTCGTTCCGTCCAGTCATAGATTTGAGCTGGATAAACAAGCTGATCGTCGCTCCGAAGTTTTATATGGAGACGATTCGATCGGTCAGAGCGAGTATTCGGGTGAATGATTATGCAACGAGCATAGATCTCAAAGATGCGTACTTTCACGTCATGGTACATCCGACATTCCGAAAGTATCTACGCTTCGCAGTCCTAGGAGTGGTGTATCAATTCCGGGCGATGTGCTTCGGATTGAATCTAGCACCCTGGGCTTTCACTCGGGTAATGAACTCGGTAATGATCTACTTCCGAGCTCATTCGTCTGCGGTAACGTCGGCCTACCTGGACGACATTCTTCAGAGGTACGGCAACGAGTTAACGCTTCAGAACGATGTTCAGAATCTTCTTCTATTGCTCCGACGTCTCGGTTTTATAGTAAACGAGGAGAAGTCGGATCTGGTGCCGTCCAAGTCATTCACTCATCTGGGAATGAGCTTCGAGACGCACAACAATCTCTTTCGTCTGCCGTTAACCAGAGCAAAATTAGTCAGTTGTTACGCTCGCTATTGTCTGCACGCAGACAAAGTCACGGCGAGAGAATTTATGAGACTGATAGGTCTGTGCGGAGCCGCCGCGGATCTCATTCCGATGGGGCGGCTACGCACACGTCCTCTTCAAATTTTCCTGACTCAGAATTGGAGTGTGAAAATTCATTCGCTCGATGTAGACGTTCTCTTGTCAGATCAAGTGAAACAAGAGATTCAGACTTGGGCAAACATTCAGTGGTTAACTCAAGGAGTTCCGCTGCAGTTGCCGGATCCGAGTTTTACCGTTATGACGGATGCCAGTCAAACAGGTTGGGGTGCATCATTAATCCCAACGGATTCGAGATGCCAGGGTCTTTGGGATCCGCAATTCCTGTGCAAGCACATAAACATCAAGGAAATGAGGTCAATTTGGCTTGCGTTACGTCACTGGATGGACATTATTCACGATGCTCATGTCCAAATCCTATCCGACAATACGACAGTAGTGGCGTATATACGGAATCAGGGAGGCACTCATTCAGTTCCGTTGTTCAATCTAACGGAAAGAATCCTTCTGTTTGCGTTAGAACATCACGTTCTTCTTTCGGTCCGTCACATACCGGGTCGTCTGAATGTGCTAGCAGACTCCCTTTCACGAAAGGGTCGCTTGTTGCCGTCGGAGTGGACTCTCAACAAACAAGTATTCAATCAGATTTGCTACCAATGGGAACGGCCAATGATAGACTTATTTGCGACACATCTCAACAATCAGTTGCAGACGTATGTGTCTCCGTGTCCGGATCCAAGAGCATTTGCAGTAGACGCTCTATCGATCCCTTGGGACGGAATGATAGGATATGCGTATCCTCCAGCGCCGTTAATTCAACAAGTATTGCTAAAGATAAAACAATCTCAATGCAAGATTCTGTTGGTAGCATCTCTGTCGCCACAGAGACCGTGGATAAATCTACTCAGGTGTCTGTTGTGGGACCTACCGCGGAAGCTTCCTCCACGAGAGGATCTTCTTTCGCAGGGGAAATCGCGCCAACTCCATCACAACCCGCAAGGTCTCAACCTTCACGTTTTTCCGTTGTGCGGTCCTTCTTGCATGGCAAGCACTTTACAGGACGAGCAGTGGACGCGATTTCTAACTGTAGGAGGACCTCCTCTTCGCTAAACTATGCGGCTAAGTGGAAGGTTTTTCGTCGTTGGTGTAGGGATCATTCTGTAGATATATTTGATCCCTCTATACCAGACATTGCAAACTTTCTAGTATACTTGTTTGACGAAATCAAACTGCAGCCTGTTACTATAAAGGGTTATAGATCTATGTTATCTGATACCTATGCACATCATGATAGTTTACAAATTGGATCTAATGTCTCTTTATCGAAGTTGGTTAGAAACTTTTCGATAAATAGACCCAGAACTCTTAGATTAATTCCTAAGTGGAATTTAGCTTGGGTTCTCCTTAAATTGAAGGAAAAGCCATTTGAACCTCTTGGGACAGTAGATTTCAAATTCTTATCTTATAAGACAGCTTTTCTCTTAGCTTTCTCTTCTGCCAGAAGAGTCAGTGAGCTTCATGCACTATCGGTGGATGATTCTCATTATCGTAGTGTTGGGAACACTATCACCTTCACTACTAATGTGGGTTTTTTAGCTAAGAATCAGGCTCCTAATAAATATCCGGAACCTATTGTTATTAAGGCTCTTCCGTCTTCAGACGGGCGTAGGCCTTTACTCTGTCCTGTTAGAGCACTACGTATCTATAAACAGAGATCTCAGTTCATCAGAAAGGGACG
This sequence comes from Pictodentalium vernedei, assembly GCA_031216915.1. NCBI lineage: Eukaryota > Metazoa > Mollusca > Scaphopoda > Dentaliida > Dentaliidae > Pictodentalium > Pictodentalium vernedei. The sequence goes on from CM062296.1 coordinate 715,054,122, forward strand.
GAAACGTTTCTTTCTGTCTTTGATGCCTAATAGAAAGGACATTTCAGTCCATTCTATTGCTAGATGGATTCAGTTAACTATCCGTACTGCTTATGAAGATTTATCTTCTTCTCAGCAGTCTGTGCTTAAGATTTCTGCTCATGAAGTAAGAGCTCTTTCTACTTCCTGGGCTTATGCTAATAGTGTTGCTATTACAGATTTAATGAAGGCTGCTTATTGGTCTCAGCCATCCACATTTACTAATTTTTATCTCAGAAATATTGAGTCCATTTCTGGAGACCTGCATTGTTTAGGTCCGTTATCTGTTGCTCAGAATGTCGTCCACTAAACAGTTGCAACTATAGTTATGCAGGCTTTCTGTTCCGGCAGTGACTCCGTCCGGCTGCCCTCTTCGCTCTGGGCTATTTGACCCAGGGCAAGGGGAAGGGGGGGGGGGGGGGGGGGGGGGGGGGAGGGGGTGTTCCCTTAGGTCACCTGCTTTATAGTGAAAAGCAAGGGAATGCCTCCTCCAAGTCAGTATTTCCGAGTCGCTTCCGGGATGGTTTTAAAGTGTAATATTAATGTTTTAATTCATTCATGTCTTATTTTTAAAGTGTAGCCCGGTGTGAAGCATTTGTATATGTCAAGTGTCAAACGGGCTTTAATATACAATACTCGGACACTTTTAAATGATTATAAAGAGTCTCAATTCTCTGGACTACTTTATTTATTGGCTTGCTTTAAAAATAATTAGTATAAGGGTTATACTGGATGTTAATAGAGAACATGAATGTTATTGTGCTCAATTATTAAGGGTAGTGTATCTTTCTAATTTAATATTAAATAAGAAAGATACATGTAAAGCCTAATACTCCTTTTCTCCTTAAGGGGTTACCTCTTTACTATATAGTTGAGCTTATTGGATTTTCCTCTATGTCCTAGGCCCTCCAGCCTGTTTACTATTTAGCTAAGTCTGGGTCATTGGTACAGTATAAAAATGTTAAAAAATTTATAGTAATTTATATATTTTTTATACTTACCAATGACCCAGACGGGGATGACCCTCCCTGGAGTTGGGAACTCTTGCCTCCCCGCTGAGTACATAGCGCTGACCAGGCACTGCCAGTAAGAATGATAATTGGCGCCAATTTCGGGACGACTGCGTCACTGCGCATGCGCAGTAGAGGCGTAGTATGGAGGTCCTTTAGGACATGATTTCTTTTTGTTTTGGATGCAAATTTTGGGGATTGGGGGGCAAAATTTGTGTTTGGCCCTGGTTTTGTTGGAGTTAGCACCAGCTAAGTCTGGGTCATTGGTAAGTATAAAAAATATATAAATTACTATAAATTTTTTAACTATCCATTTGTAATTTTCTGTTGACTTTTGTAATTACAATACTGTATTGTAGTTCTCCAGTTAACCCTTAGATTTTTATACTGCTCGAAAAAAATTTTGGAGGAGCATATAGTCGCCATCCTGTCCATCTGTCTGTCTGTCCAAAACAAATGGTTCCAGATGATAATTTTAGTTTGACAGAATGAAATGAAACAAAAATTTATACATAGGTTTATAATCACATAATACAGGTTGGGATTGATAGTGGGCTTGGTCCGATGTATTTTGGCAGAGTTTATATGGCTCTTTTCCAACTTAGATATGTTGATATTGGTTTCCGAATGATAACTTTAGTTTGACTGAACGAAATGAAACAAAATTTTATACATAGGTTTATTACCATATATTGCAGGTTGGGTTTGATAGTGGGCTTGGTCTGATATTTTTTGGCAGAGTTATGGTCCTTTTCTGACTTAAAATACATGTTGATATTGGTTTCCGATGGTAACTTGAGTTACAGGTGTCTGATTTCAATCAAACTTGGAATATAGCTTACTGTAGACAATATACCAGACTGGTTTGAGTGTGGTGCAATAATTTTTATCTGAGTTATGACCCCTTTTTGGACTTTGTTAACCACTGAAATATAGTTTTTCATAAAGCGAGTGCATTAGTGTCCCATGGACACTTCTGTATTGGTGCTATAGTTTAATGGAGATAAGATAAGATAATTTATTTTTTAATTCAATATCAACAAAGACAAATGACTAGAAACTCATGCTTGGCAGTGGGGTGGGGGGGGGGGTGGGAGGGTGGTGGAGGGGGGGGGTATAGCCACCCTTTGCATTTGTGGTGCATCTGTTGGCTCTGCCAACTAATGGCCCTTGTTTATACATTTTGCCTTACTTTGACAAGCCACATTCTTTGACTTTGCAGTTGATTCTATGACTTTGCTTTCTATGACTATGTAGGCAGCCAAGACTTGCATAGAAACAACTGCCATGTAGCTTGCAAACTTACCCCAAAACTGCATGTTTGGGCATCTATTTCGTTGTAGAAAAATGTGAGTAAAGTCAGATTTAGGCATATAAGGGTTAAAGGTAAATATGGTTTTGATTCTCTCTCATGGTGCTTGAATAATTTGAGCCAAGCATTTAAAACCTGTGATGGGCTTCCAGCAGGGCTGCAATGAAATTCATTTTCCTATCATCTAATTGTAGAGCTTATTTTTTCAAACTTTACTGCAGTTATATTTCCGGTATATTATGGGTTTCAAATTTTAAATGCGTATGTGTTAACCCTTTACCCAACACAGATGATATCAAAATTTATAATTTTAAATATATTTATTTTTTTTTTCCAAATTATTCAAAAAATGTCAACAAAACCATATCATGTGACCCCTCACTGGAACGTGCTCGACAAGCTTGTTCCAATGAGGGGTCACATGATATGGTTTGGTTGAAATTGTTTGAAATATAATTTTTTTTTCAACCACTGTGTTTGTAAATTACGTAGGCAGATGCAGCCAATTTGTTAGGTAAAGGGTTACATATTTTTAAGTGTCAGCAATGGTGTTTTATTGTGTAAATACATTTTCTGATTCCAAAAATTGGTGCAGTTTAACGCTTTGAACTCTGGTGGTATCTTTCATGCCAGTTCAATGGCATCGATTAGAAGAGTCCATATTCATTATTTGGGTAGACCAATCAATATTTTCCAATGTGCAGCCTCGGGGCTATTGATTGTTCTACCCCGCACATTTACTGAACGGGTTCAAAGGGTTAAGCTTTTAGTATTTGTTTTAATTGTAAGAATTTTTTTTTTTAGCATTTGATGTGTTTAAAAGGATAATTTTATATCAGAATGATGTCCTATTATATGACTTCAATTTTTTTTGTACATATTGCAAACATTCATGTTTAATCTTACCTTTCAGTTTTATCTAATCTTAGTTTATTGGTGAGGATTCTTGCAAAATGGTGCAGTAAAGCCCACTTAATTACTTGTTATCTTAATTGAATAAGCCTGTTAATTGCCTATACATCATAAACACCAAACTATTTATTTAAAATCTAGGATAAAACCCCCTCAAGACAATACTCTCTCGGAAAACAAGTCGCTGACAAAACCCCCTCAGGACAAAACCCCATCACCTTTATTGACTTCTTCGACAGAACACCCCTCACATAGCAATATAAATGAACACGATTTTATTTTTTTTTTTTTTTGTTCTCATTTTTATATGGCCGCTCATATTATGAGCGGGCCATATTATAGGTATGGCAATGTCCATCCATCCATCTGTCTGTCCATCCGTCTGTTAACTTTTGTTTGTCCATGCAATAACTTGAAAACAATACATCCAACAGATACTGTTTCTTTATGGTTGATTAGTCATGACTAGAAGATGGTTCCTTTCAATGACCAGCATTCTGACATATCCAATATGGCCACCATGGCAGCCATCTTAGATTTTCAGGGACTTTTGATTGTCCACGCGATAATTTGAAAACAATACATCCAACAGATACTGTTTCTTTATGGTTGATTAGACATGACTAGAGGATGGTTCCTTTCGATAACCAGCATTCTGGCATATCCAATATGGCCACCATGGCAGCCATCTTGGATTTTCAATGACTTTAGATTGTCCGTGTGATAATCCAAGATATACTGTTTTTTTATGGTTGATTAGCCATGACTAGTGCAATTTCTTCATAGGCAGCCCTATATTGATCCACCACCTGGCAATGCACTTGTTTCATAAAAAAACGTATTTCACAAATACAATAAACATGCATATGTTAACAAATAAACACCTTTTGATATGAAAACTTAGTTTTTTCATAATACTTCTTGACAGCACTCTATATTATGCACTTCATTTTTATTCTGTCACATGCAGTTTGAACCATAAAAATTAAGATGACAAGAAAATTACTGGCGAGCTGGAATTAAGACCAAACCGGCCAGTGCTATTCACAAATATCGCCAATTAATTTTCAGTATTTTTTTTCATTTTTTGTCTCAAAAACATAGATTATGACCCCTCCTTGGAACGTGCTCGTTGAGCACGTTCCAAAGAGGGGTCATAACCTATGTTTTTGAGACAAAAAATGAAAAAAATGAGTTATTCAAGAATTTTGTTTGCAAGTGTCGTCTGCTTTTCCTCAGCCTTTGAGGAGTACCTAGATGGATCTTATGGGGGTCTTTAAAGTTAGATCGAAGTCATTGGAGTTGAGGGGAGAATTGGGAAAGGAGAGGAAAGAATGTGCCAAATGTGTAGTTAATGAGTTATGGAGACCCTAGAACACTTCATTCTAAAATGCCCCAAATATTTACCATATATTATAGGTATATGTTTGACCCAAATTTCACATAGAGTACAGTGATAAAAAAGTTGTATGGATTAGGAGTACATGTATGCATTTGGTGAACTACATTTTTTAAGAGTTCACTTTTGGCATTTTCTAATTCCATGTCCTTAAATATGATACAAAATCAACTTGTTGTAATAAGCTATTTGTTTCAGTGTGCATGCAATAATAGTCCTTGAAAATCATTAACACAGTCCTTGAAAAATGCTCCACAAGCTCTGTCAAACAAGATGTAATAGAATAAATACAGAGTTTATCAGTAGAATACTGGAAAATAACCAAATTCCTGTTAAATGAGTATCCCTGTTGCTTCAGTATTTTTCACTGGTTATGGTGCAATTCAGTTAAGAGGGTTTCACTGTACTAAAAACTGAAAATATGATGATAAATCAAATTTGGTATTTTTGTTCCACCGTATAAAACAAGATATAAATTGAAATAGATTATTCTTTCATTTTGGAATTTACTGAAAAAAAAATACATTCCAAAATCCTTTCCAATGAGGGATCATAAGCTAAGTTTGAATGCTTTTTAGTCGAGTTGTGACGAAGTCAAATGCAACTTATAGTTTGATGAAGTGCAGGCAGGCGTATACAACGATAACTTGATAATGGTTCAACCCATATTCATGAAACTTCATAGGTAGGTTGGCCTCGGTGAGAGGAAGAAACCTATTTATTTTGGACTCGTTAGGCTAACGGTCAAGGTCACAGTGATCTTGAACATACTAAATTGTAAACAATTGGTTTCCGGATGATAACTTGACTATGGTTGAACCCACATTCATGAAACTTCATATGCAGGTTGGCCTCGGTGAGAGGAAGAACCCTATTTACTTTAGTCTTGCTAAGTCAACAGTCAAGGTCACAGTGACCTTGAACATACTAAATCATAAACAATTGGTTTCCGGATAATAACTTGACTATGATTGAACCCACATTCATGATGAAATTTTATATGTAGGTTGGCCTTGTGAGAGGAAAACCCTATTTATGTTAGACTCGCTAGGTCAACGATCAAGGTCACAATGACCTTGAACATACTAAATCATAAACAATTGGTTTCCGGATGATAACTTTACTATGGTTGAACCCACATTCATGAAACTTCATATGTAGGTTGGCCTTGGTGAGAGGAAGAACCCTGTTTATTTTGGACTCGCTAGGTGAAAGATCAAGGTCACAGTGACCCTGAACATAGTAATCAAAACAATTGGTTTCCGTACGATAACTTGATAATGGTTTGACCCACATTCATGAAACTTCATGGTAGGCTGGCCTTGGTGAGAGGACGAACCCTATCTATATTGGATACGCTAGGTCAGAGTTCAAGGTCACAGTGACCCTGAACATAGTAAATCATAAACAATTGGTTTCCTGATGATAAGTTGATAATGATTAAACCCACTTTTGTGCTGTCACAACTCGACATTGGATCAGTGATCCTATCGGCATTTTTGGGGAATAGTTCTGGCTGGTTTTGGCCATTACATTGAGCCGAGTTGATATAGATGAGATTTGCACAAAGGGTGCACAAGGTTTGTTAGTCAGTTGATAATGAATGTTTTTTTATAACCAGAATGTCAGACTAACCCTGTGCATTGCACAGGGTTAGTCCAGGCCTGGCATTCTGAAAAATGTAGGAGGGCAAAAAATCGCTCTCCTCAATCAGCTTAGGAGAGCAATTAGCTTTACACAGCATTTTAAGTATCCAGTTGAACGAACTCATTGAAACTGAAACCAACAGACTACATCAGTGGTTTTATTAACTTTACTAAGGTAAAGCGAAATCTCTTAGACATCTAGATGTCTCACTCAACAACCGAACACACACTTGACAAGACCTGTGTGTGTACCCAGACCTGTTGTCCAAGAAAGTCATACGCCTACCACTACCACCTTCAACCCCCACTTGGGGGGTTGAAGGTGGTAGTGGTAGGCGTATGACTTTCTTGGACAACAGGTCTTCTTGAATCTATAGTCACATCCTGGTGCAAGTGCTTCAAGTGACAGGATAGCAGTAATGGTAGTATATTATAGTGTCAATATTCCTTGAATAATTACCCCTCAAACTGTGATGTCAGTTGTTGAACTTGAAACTGACAGAAAAAAAAATATTGCTGTGACCCATTTTGCTTCAAAGGATTGCAACTGTGTTTGAGTATGGTTGCAGCCATTACCTTTTACTACTAAACCACTTTCAAAATGAAATTACATGATGTTATGTGACTTCGAAGTTAAATTACATTTTTGCTTTACAACAAAAATTTAATGTGAGCATAATACATGTAATCTCAATCATCCCAGACCAAAATATTTAGGAGGGCAATTTTTCGCTCTCCTTAATTCTTTCAGGAGGGCAGTAAGGAGAGCTAAAAAATCGCTCTCCTGAAATTGCCAAGCCTGTTAGTCACACTTTTGGGTAATAAAAAAAATAATTGGTAATTGCTTTATCACACACTCATTAAAATGTACACTGACTAAGGCTGTGCAGTGCACAGGGTTAGTTGCATAATAGGGATGATCTTATTTATACAAGCGGCACACAGGCGATTATATTTTGCTGGATCATGCCAATTTTGAAATCGCTTCTAAATTTTGCTTGTCTGCCCAGTACAGCGATGGTGACTGAACTTGGCGATCCTGTTTGCAGGATCGATCGAACTAATTAAGCATGTTTGATATTTTTACCCATTTTTATTACCACCGTGATTGTGTCCTTGGGCACGACACTTCACCCCCATTGCCCACGTGGGGGCACGGTGACGCTGTGTACTAAGGCATACTGCACGTCGATGGTGCACCTGTCTTCAACCAATGCTAACCCTGCTTGTGTGGAGTTGGTATGTTGAGGAGCTGACAGTTGCTCGCCGTTGCTCGGTGGTTCTGTCCAGGTACTCTGGCTTCCTCCACCCGTAAAACTGTTACGGTCATGGTTAGCCATTGCGCAGAAATATGTGACCTTAAACACCAATAAATAAATAAATAAATACCACCGTGAACAGATCACTGATAAAATTGCTCAGGTGTCCACTCTGGCGAACATAGTCGAACGGAACAATTTCTAGAAATCTACATTTGTAATTATGTCACATGAAGCTTTTGCTCATTGCTCGGTGCCATTTTGGGCAGGTCACAAGGTCACATGATTGGTGGATTTGTAGAATAGTGGCGATCTCGAGAAAAATCAAAGTGTTTGTCCCCAAGTGATCAGGCATAAAATTTTGCAGATGAATCGATCGCGGTGATTCAGAAAAAAATAATCGCTCATGTACCCCTTGCTTTATAACCAGAAAGAAAAGAGTGACAAAAACTCTGCATTGCACTCAGTTTGTTAGTTGGTAAGCTAACATACACTGATTAATGCTAGGCATTGCACAGGATTATTTGATAGGCTGCCAAAGCACACACTACATAAAGATATACACTGACTTAGGCTGTAAAATGCACAGGGTTAGTTGGTAGGATGTTACATAGGATGCAGGATTCAAGGAACTAATGTAAATATACTGGGTTGTTGAAATGTTTTTAATGTTAATTCCAAAAATGAAAACGTATTCTATTTTCAATAAATAGCCTGCTATAACTATATCTGCACACTGATAAATAACCATGTCGTTTTTGTTCGTTTGATATGATAAAACCACATTACCTTGCCAGTTTGAGATTGTTCTTCAAGATTTAAATCTGCTACTGATTTACTTACATGGACGGGTTATTTTTAATTTAGAAGTTTACCAAAGTTTGTTTTTGTTAATGATACATGTTTTGTGGCTCATTGTTGGAAGGGTTCTCAGAGCCTTTTTTAACCCTTAGTCACATCATAGGATTTGAACTCCTTATGGGAACCCCAGAAAGTTAAATGGTGCTTGAGTACTTGGCTTTACTGATAAGATCCTCTTTTCTCTAAATTATCAGTTCATATTTCGTTTGTAGTTTGTAGTTTGTGTAATGAGTTTGTTCTATGTTCTTGCCGCATTATAATAAGTTATTCTTTGTACGGGAAAGGAGTTTGTTTAAGTTGTATAACTTATTCTCCGATATTTTTGCGTTTATGGCAAATAAAATATGTTTAAACTACTGATATGATTATAATACTATATATGCTGGGGGTGCGGTGGCGTTGCGGTATCCAGTTCTCGTCGGATCACCGAAGTTAAGCAACATTGAGCCCAGTTAGTCCTTGGATGGTTGACCATCTGAGTGATCGATTCAGACTCCCACGTTCTGTCCTTGGACAAGGCACTTAACCTCAGTTGTCCACATGAGGGCATGATGACGCCGTGTACTAAGGCATACTGCACGTCGATGGTGCGCATGCGTTCAACCAATCTAACCCTGCCTGTGCAGCAGTGCAAAGTTACAATGTTGGGGAGCTGGCAGTTGCTTGGTGGTTCTCTGACTTCCTCCACCGTGAAACTGTCACCAATGCGATATGACCTTGGCTGTTAAAGTGTTGTTAAACCTTAATAAATAAATAACTAGATATCCTATACCCAGGGTCCAAGGCCTATAAAAAAAAGCTGCTTAACTCTTAACCAACCGTGTATTTTCAAGATAATTTTAATCAGATCTAGTCATGGCTGTCATGAAGCAGCCATGACTAGATCTGATGAAAAATTCATCTGAATTTATCTCAGGATATCATCCGTGGAAAAATCCATGCAATTTACAAGGGGGGAAATTTGATTTATTTATTAATTTATTTATTGGATTTAATGACAGTTTTGACAGTCAGGGTCACCTCGTGTCAGACAGTTTTACAGGTGGAGGGAGCTGGAGAGAACCACTGAGCAATGGTGAGCAACTGTCAGACTCCCCAACATACTAGCTCTGTGCAAGTAGGGTTAGCATTTGTTGAAGACAAGTGCACCGTCAATTTGCAGTATGCCTTAGTACACAGCACCACCAGGCTCCCACATGGGCAATCAGGATGAAGTGCCTTGCCAAGGGCACAATGCAGTTCTCCTGGCAGGAATTGAACTGTTTTCCTTTCGGTTTGAAGTTCAGTGCTGTAACTACTGAACCACCATGTTCTCAGGAAATTTGATTAAATGTGCCCAAATTATACTTGTTTCAGTAGCAAGAGTAATCCTTTCTGAGCAGGAATATCTGCCAGCCATATGGAAGGAGCTAAAGGGACATTAAGCCACTAATTTGAAAACAAGACCAATACCGGGTCTGGACCTGCGTCGCTGCATGCAACTGAATCGGCAAACAGGAAGTGGCTGCACAGCAGATCTGAAAATTGCATATACGATACAACTGATCATTATCAGGCTCCAGATGAAATATAAAATCAATCCCTTGCATAGAAGCCGAGAAAAGTTTGACAAAAAATTTCACTGTTAAGTGGGTACAGTAAAATTTCAAAGTATTGGCAAACAGGAAGTGGCTGCATGGCAGATCTGAAAATTGCTTACACAATACAACTCATCATTATGAAGCAGCAGACCAAATATAAAATCAATCCCTTGCATAGAAGCCGAGAAAAGTTTGACGAAAAATTTCAATGTTCAGTGGGTACAGTAAAATTTCAAAGTATTGGCAAACAGGAAGTGGCTGCACGGCAGATCTGAAAATTGCTTACACGATACAACTCATCATTATGAAGCAGCAGACCAAATATAAAATCAATCCCTTGCATAGAAGCCGAGAAAACCTTGACGGAAAATTTCAATGTTCAGTGGGTACAGTAAAATTTCAAAGTATCGGCAAACAGGAAGTGGCTGCATGGCAGATCTAAAAAATTGCTTACATGATACAACTCATCATTATGAAGCAGCAGACCAAATATAAAATCATTCCCTTTCATAGAAGCCAAAAAAACTTTGACGGAAAAAGTGTTTCAGACGGACGGACGGATGGAGTCGAGCGGTTACTAGACCTGCTCTGCCGCTGGCGACGCAGGTAAAAATATTAACTCTCAGATTCTGATTGCATGTGAAAAAGAATGTGAAAGAAAAATACACTGTATGCAAATTGTGAGACATCACAAGCCATGCAAAATGACCAAAATCTGTTATTAAAAAACCTGAATGAAGACAAATTTTCAGAAGATATGATATTGCAAAGAGATAAATGGAGTTGCCCAAAAGTGATTGGAGGAATTCCCAACAAGTAAACACAACAGGTTGACATAATTTCTGAATACACATGGAAATAATTTTATGGTAACGAATCACAGCTAGTCTGAATGGAGTGTTCTCAAAACTAAAATTCACACCTCGGTAAGTTTGTTTTGATAGTAATTATAGTTTATATCTAATTAGTGAACACTCGTGAGATGTTTCTGCATTAAGAGATCAGAGATACAGACGGTGGATTTTATGTGTTCAGTGAACAGAGTTTACTGAGTTGTGTGAGATATATACGGTACGTGGAGAGTGGATTGTAATTAAATCGTGTTATCACTCAATATATCACTTTCAAATTCTGTACATGTGGACAAAAAATACGAGCTATGTTTCAGCCAATGGACCTCCGGGTATAACCTGGAGGTCCATTGGCTGGAACTTTGCTTGTGCTTGTTATGCTTTGGAACAAATTTGCAATTATTGCTTGGGTAGAATCCCCACTCTGCAGGTGATTTAGTGATAATGCACTCCCCACTTTTTGAATATACATACAAGTCATTGGTATCCATATCAATTTTCTGAAGATAATCAGAGGTAAAAATTGGGGAGAAAACAAAGATGCGCTTCTCAAGCTTTACAAATCATTCAAACGTCGGTGAGAATCACACAACAGACACCCATGGTCATTTTCCACGATTATAGACCCTTCCCACAAAATACCCAATGCTAATTGGATATAGACTATAGCCTTAAACCTATTGTTCTCTTGTGTAAATACACCGGTACAGATTTTCATTTTTTTCGACATTTTGAAATACAGTCGTCTGAATGAATGACTGCCACGATCAACAACTGTACATTATCTTCGCAATAATCGGGCCTTATTAGATCAACAACTTTGTATTATTTTAAATAAAGCACACCGTATTATTTTAAATTCAGGACAGTTATGCTACCAATAAAACCAATAGCACATGTATCATCAATGACAATCCAAAATCAAACTGCATGCATTCATACATTATAAACAGAAAACGTGAACACAAACTTCACATTTGTCCTGAGAAAGCAAATTATTTTTTTTATTTTTTTTTTCAATTTTTTATTCAGATAAATATGTGTAAATATATACAAAGTTCAGAAAAAACTACAAATCACAATTGATAGTGCCCCATTATAAAATATTACATGATAACAAAGAGTTGTAATTGGTGTTGCTAATATACTTTTTAAATCATTAAATAATATATCTTATGGGAGTTCTAAATGTTGGAGAAAGCAAATTATGACAAGTACAGTAAGAGGAGAGTGGATTGTAACTAAATCACCTGTGGAGTGGACTACACAAGCAATGTTTCAGCCAATGGACCTCCGGGTTAAACCTGTAGGTCCATTGGATGGAACTTTGCCTGTGTTTATCCTGCTTTGCAAACAATTTTCAATTGTGTGGGTGGGTGATCTCCACTCTGCGGGTGATTTAGTGATAATACACTCTCCACGTACTGTATAGAAAATGACATTGCAGTTTGTGCTGTCCCAGAAATTTCAACAAGTGATCGGTAATCAGATGAAGATTTATGAGGGCTGCATGCCTTTTTTGAACAAGTCTGTAAATTAGTGCCTTCAAGTTGATAAAATTTTACTTAAAATGGGTGCTTTCATACAAGTGAAATATGAAGGATATTTGGATATATTTGCATAGTAAAAATTGTGTTTCGTCAAATCATCAATTTATTTTTATTTAAATATTCGGCTTATTGTCCCTTCAAGTGTGAATAATAGGCTTAAAATGATTCTGTACTTGTATTGCCATCTTGATAAAGTAATATATGGTGAAAGCAACCAAGACCTGTGGAGTGCTAGATTATTTTTGATAGTGATAAATTGTTTGTAAGGATTTGTTTGTTGTAGTTATTGGAGAGTGGCTGTAGGAACTCGCCTATAAACTGTAACAAAAAAATCTATTTTAACAAAATGTGTTTGCCTCTAACAGAAGTTCAAGCATTTCCATAGAATAAGAAGTATTTATTTATTTACTGGTGTTTAAGGTCATTTTCTGTATCTATCTCATGACCATAGCTTAGGAAATCAAGTTTTGCCAATTGTTCATTACTCTTCTGTTCACTTTAGAGAAATTCCACCACAAGCATTGATTAATGGTTTTCTATTTTACCAGTAAAGCTGAACTTGTTTACAAAAGTGAACAAGCAATGCTTTCCTTCCCGGGGTTCCAATGGGGTAGGAAGTCTTTTAATAGCAGAACAAAAACTTAGGTTATAAATAAAAGCTTTATAAATAAATAGTGTGTCCATGGGAAAGCCTGCCATGACTATGGTATGTGGACATGTGAAACATTTTGGAAAGATCACTTTTTGATATTGGTAGGCTGGTTCGATGACAGAAGATCAAATATGTTTCAAATTATCACCGCAACCCACACTATAAGAATCTTCAGAGCCACAAAGAACAACAGGAAAGAAGTCATTTTTGCTCACTTATTCCTTTTATAAAGTGCTTATATATTTTATTGATGTTTTTAAAATATTTTTTTGAGATGAAGAAACGTCATTACTGTTAAATTTATGAATAAATTTTCCATGAACTAGTTGTTTTTGTCAGTCATTCTTATGAGTGTGGAGGATCAAAATGGACAAGGGCACAAATCCCACTAGCTTTGGCATTGTGATTTTTTTAACCCTTTACCTAATGAATCGCCCACATCCGCCCGTGTAATATGCAAATTGAGCAGTTGAAAAAATTTAATTTTTCAAAATATTTCAACAAAACCATATCATGTGACCCCTCATTGGAACGAGCTCATTGGGCTCGTTCCAGTGAGGGGTCACACGATATGGTTTTGTTGAAATGTTTTGAAAAATTTTAAAAAATTATATTTAAAATAATAAATTTTGATATCGTCTGAACTGGGTAAAGGGTTAACATCTAGGCAACAGTGCTAGACCTCAGATTCACTCTTGGAGTACTGAATTTTGCAATTTTTTCTGAGGGAGCCCACACCACCCACAAAGGCCTTCCCTTCACACAAAGCTAGCTAAGGCATCTGTATAGAATCCTGGCCACACACTTTATCAAATATTGACCTCAACCCAGCTTATGAATGTTCGTTTCTGGAGTTTCTTTTGTTATCCCTGAAGTCCCCATACAGCGACAAATTACCCCTTTTGTTTTGAAAAATTTGTCCCAAGTGTATTCTTCCTTGAGAACTCTATTTGTAGAATGCATGGCAATATTTTTACATCCTTTTTGGCTGCCTATACAGGCAGCCAACAAAAATGTAGAAACACTGTTAAGTCACCTGTGGCAGTGTATGTGTTCATAAAGTGGTTATTAATGAAAAATTAATCTGACTACTTAACTCCTTGGTTGCTGAGTATTTTCTAAATATTTTTCATCAAATCTAGCCATGACTGGATTCGATGAAAAATTTGTCTAAATTTAACTCCAAGAATCATTGATAAAAAACTCTGTACAATTGACAGGGGGAAAATTTGATTAAATATGCCAAGATTACACTTATTTCAGCAGCAAGAGAAATCCTGTCCTGGGCAGGATTATCAGCCAGCAGCATGAAAAGAGTTAAGGGTATTCACTGATTGAAAGGGCCCAGATCACTCTTTACATCAGTGTATCACTTTGCAGCATTTCTTCAATGAAATTATAGTTGTACAAATACATTAGTCCCATTCAAAAATGAATCTGTACACTAAAACAGTTCATCTCTAAATTACCACATTAGGAGTATATGAGAATTGTCACTAAAGTGTTGTGTTAAACAGTGACTTGGACAAGTCAGTTCAAAAAGTGGAATATTCCAGAATGGAATCAAAGTACAGTGGAGCCCACTTAATTTGGATATCTCTTAACTAAATAACCCTGTTAATTGAATAAAATTTCCCAACACAAAACCATTTAGCATACCTCCAGTACAAAGTTGACCTGTTAATTGAATATAGGTTATAGAGTAAACTCCTGTCAATAGAATCAAAAAATCTTGCAACCTGTCGAGAAATTACCCTGACTCTCCCCAGTTTTCCTTTGTTTATAGACCTGTTTAGCCTTAGTACATCCAACACTTGCATTTAATCTATTTTATCTTGTTTGACAGAGCTCATGGAGTTCTGTCAAACAAGAATAGAATAAATGCTAAGTTTATCTCTAGAATACAGGAAAGTGTCACAATCCCTGTTAACTGAATACTCCTGTTAATTGAATAATGTTCGTTGACAAAGTGGCTATTCAATTAATGGGGTTTCACTGTAGTTTCAGCAGTGTAATCTCCTTTGAACTTTTCTTCCATCATACAGCAGATCTGAGGATAGGAGAAGAGTTCAAAAGGAGACACGGAGTAGTGCATCTCTATGATTCGAAAATTTCCGAATTAGTGTCATTCCAATCAAATCAAATTATTGAGACAATTTCAAATCGAATCGAAATTTGAAGCTTTGCAGGGTTGCATATATGAGGTCCCAGCTTCAATCTTTTACTGTTGAAAGTGACAAGAAGTAATTCTCTTATTCACGAGATATGATGTAGATTGAGACACAAACTTTTTTTCACATAAATGTTGATATTTCTCTCCAAAAATGTGTTTTAATTCCAGCTTTTTTGCATGAAATCACATAAAAAATCCACGAAAGCTTGCATGGATCCCCCTAGCTCCAGCACACAAGTATCACACCATCTTCTCCTTTAAAATATTTCATGATCCACCATCAATCTTTGTTTGTTCACAAGGTAAACAGCCATCATTTTTGCAGTTTTTTCTTTCTTTCGTTTTGAAGATCAGATTCTCATTCAGCTCAGTGGAGAAAAAGATGATTGGATGGTTTTTCAAACAATCATGAATTTATTAATGTGATACAATCTGTAATTGGGTGGATGGAAGGAATGTGTTTGATATTTGCTTATTTTGGAGAATTTCAAAATGTTGGGAGCCAATCGAGTGCTTGGCTTTGTAGCAGCCATGACTTGATTTTCATGAGAAATTCAATGAACATGAGCAGTTTTAAGAGTTAAAGCAACATGCATATTATTTGACATGAGTAATTCTCACAAAGACCCCCTTCCCCATCCCCACTTGTTAAATCTTCCTACTTATGAGGGAGGTTTAAGAACAGCTCCTTGATAAGATTGAGGTACTGAGTGTTTTGTAGCATTGTTGTCTGGGAATTCAGACCAGACCACTTTGGGTTGGTCTGCTGTGTGGTCTAGGGATGGATTAGACTGCCGACTGGACCCTTAGCACTGTCCCACTTTGGACCAGTTCACCTTCCACCTTGCCAGTCTTGTTCACTATTCCATTTGGACAGTTTCTGTTTTTAAGGCACAATTTGAAGCCAATGCGAGGACAGGGTTTTTTCTGTGCATGGAAATGGCTGACTTGATACAACACTTTTCAAACTGACAGAAAGAAAAGTGAAAATAAAATCAATGGTCATCAAGTATGAATTGAAGTCAACTGATGTTTAACTGGTTGAGTGCTTGAAACCACTATCATGGTTCAATTGAAAAGTGCTTGAAGCCACTTTAGTGGCTTTACACTTTATGCATTAGCCTGCTGTTTGCTCTGCAGTTGAAGAATATTTATAAAACTGTCTGGTTGCAATTTATTGCAGAGTGCCCAGAGGCACTCTCCAATAAACTATAACAAAACATTTATGAACAAAATCTTCGTAAACTAAGTCTACTCTTGCTGAGAGACAAAGTCAAGATAAGCTACTGTCATCACATGTGCGGAAGTCTGTCAAGTCTGTAAGACTGTGAGTCAGTTCAAATTTTCTTTATCGCAGACTACACCTGTAGTACTTGTCCGGTCATCATTAAAGTTCATGTGCAGGTTCAAGGCCATGTCTAGATGAGATTGTCCTACTTTTGGTCATGATCGGTCAACCATGAAGGCTCTGCAGGTTCAAAACCTGAAAACCCTTAGCACAGTGTACAGGTCGTATTTATGAACGATTTCATTGCGACTTGGTAGGATGACTCTGCATCATGTCTAGATGAGAAAATCCTATTTTGGTTGTGATCGTCAACCATGACGGCCACATGGGCACTTGACCTAGATTTGTTTAGCACAGTCGTCTACAGTTCATATTTGAGAAGCGATTTCATTGTAACTTGTAGGATGACTTGGTATGATGTCTAGATGAGACTGTCCTATTTTAGTCACCATTGGTCTGCTGTTACTGCCACTTGGGCACATGACCTAGATTCCTTTAGCACTGTCTGCAGGTCATATTTATGAAAAAAATTTCATTGTAACTTGGTAGAGTTACTCAGTATAATATCCAGATGAGACTGTCCTATTTTGGACCGATCAGTCAACCATGACCATGTCATATTTATTAAGGGAATTCATTGTAACTTGATAGGATGACTCGTTTTGGAATGATTTTACTGTAACTGGGTAACTTTGGTTGACTGAGGGCCACATCAACCCAGGCCTCAATTCTTTACTAGTCTGCACCTCAAATTTTTCTTGTTTAAAACATAGCCTGTAGGGTACAAAACTTGACATATTCTCAATTATCACAATTCTTGCCTTATTTCATAATTCTTTCATAAATATTATCGTTTTCATCAAACACTACACACAGTCAAGTTAAGCTTCAGTGTCATTGACACTTCCACTTTCAATGGAATGGGTAAGAGTAACACTTTCGATGGAATGGGTAAAAGTAACATATCCGGACTACGAAATGGTTTACTGGACATCTGGCAGCCTTGAGCAATTTGAAATATCCATGTTTAAGGTGATATAGTTATTTCGCGGACTGCATGTTTGAAAGCGGCTAATTCAACATTCCGGGCGCATACCAGAGGTTGCATCGGGGCCTATATACATTTTTGGGATGTTTTGGGTCTTTGGTGATTCTATTCACCAGTGCTCTTCGTGTCTGATGTATCCGCCAACTTTGTTAATTGCAACACTCTAGTGTAGTGTTGCTAGAGCAGACAAATGTGCATGCCATTTCAGCAGCATAACATTTGCACCTGTTTGTACTACATGGCATTTGCCTTGAGCAAGAACATTTTATTATCTTCAATACTTCATCTGGAGCAAGAGAAACATCGGACGGAACTGTTATGGGTGGGAGCGACTTTGTCTCTGGTTCCTTCTTGAAGACATATTTGATAGGATCTAAATTTGGATGTCGCGCTTGAAGGGCGTTCTTCCACAAACATCTGAAGGTGCGCATTTTTTATATTTTCCCTGAAGGCTGCTGTACATGTGATAGGAGGCAGAACACAGTGTTGTTTGCCTGAATGAACAAAACAGCCAGAGAATGGGTACTAAGTTTCCATTCTGAGAAACAATGTCAGCATCGAAATTATCTGCCACTACCTGTATTAGCCCACCTTCAGAACTAGATACTGGTGTGAAGTCAAAATTGCTTGCTGTGGAATTTGCTGCAGTTTTCTTGAACTGCAACAATTCACGATAGGAGCATGTTACTCCGACGTCATGCATCATTTTTATGAGGTCTTTTGAATGTTGTCAACCATGCTAACCCTGCTCGAGTTAGTACATTGGGAGTCTGACAGTTGCTTGTTGGTTCTCTCCAGGTACTCTGGATTCCTCCACCTGTAAAACTGTCCAACACGAGGTGACCCTGGCTGTTGAAAGTGTCATTAAACCCCAATAAATAAATAAGAATCCCTTATAGCAGCAAGACGAATTTGCATTAGTGTTGTTATCACACATACCAGTGATGTTACAATGCTCCTAATCGGCATCCCAGGTAGGATGTCTAATTTTGGTGACAAGCTACCCAGGAAAACCAACAATGAAAACTCTGATATTTTGTCAAAGTCGAGTGTTTCGAGCTGTGTCCATATCCTTTATTTTGGTGCATATACTTTTCAAAATTTTCATTGTGCTTTCGGCATCTCAGTCATTTGGATCCTGTGCAGGCCTAATACGTAGACCTGGTCCATCTCTCAGTCTACCCACTAAAATCGTGTCGAGGAAAGGACTAAAATGTCATTGCCATACTTCTCAGTAAGCGTAGCAACAAAAACTTTGATGGGAAATACAATTACCCCCACACTCACAATACAATTTGAACAAGTCGACCTAATTCCAAGCAAGTGATTGATCATCTCTCCTGAAAGCAACCACCGATTTCAAAGCTTCGGGATTTGAATCTGCTAAAGTAGGGTCAATGAACTGATTGCCATGGACCCTACAGATCTTGGACTCACAAATGATGCTCTACAGACCGAGTGATAACAAGCATCTGCCGCATGCAAATCACTAATAGGACATAAAACCCTTAACCTGACCTTTTCCCCTATTTATCTTTTCGCTGCTCACAAACACAAAGTATCTCATCCTTTTGCGATGAACTACTGCTGGTTCCAAGATTCTCTGCTTGATGGGAAATGTAATCCTCTCTCCACTTTGCTGGGTTTTTTAGGTCTTTTGTCACATCATAATTGCAACCACAAAACAGACAGTGTCGTTTGAAATCAAATACAATTTGTGCCTACCATCACCCAGATCTTTTCTCGGTTGGTGCATCTGCCTCAGTGGGAATATCTCTGCTTAATGTAGTTTGTCTGACACTTTTCGGGTGAACATATTTCTCTACACTAAATTTTCGGGTAAACATATTTCTCAACTCTAAATTGGCATCCAAATCTAGCTTCCATTTTAAATCTACATGAAGACCATCATTATACTGTTTGCTGCATCTAATTATGTTCTTGATTCGCTTCAATGCCACGTTTATCAGACAGTCACTTACCCAAACAACTTCACATCCGTATTTCAAATTGAAAATCAACTCAGATTCAAAAAATATTCTTTGTCTGAGAGGTTATGAATTTAATATGGTGTACCCAATGGGAATATTCTTAAAAAAATTTGTTCTTCAGATCCAGCAATCAGAATCTTTTGATCCTTGGTATACAGCAGATTCAATTTTGTTCAAATCAAGTCCCTGGATTCATGTTTAGGCTTGAGGAATATTCAACGATTTTCTTCAGATCAACAAGGCAGAATCTTTTGATATTTGGTAATATCATTACTATGACTGCTAGATTAAAGTTTGTTCACAGTGTTTTGGTCATCTAATTTTGATGTACACCAGAGGTGTTTGAGATTTAACATAGGACCCTTTGGAGAGTTGCTATCTGTCTAACTGGTTGCGTGCTGGAAGCCCATATTTGGGCTTTAGTCTCATGTGCAGGTATTGCAACCCAAAGGTTTCAAACTCTGTGGATGCCCTTCATATTATCTTAGAAGATAATTTTATTTAGACTCCATCGGGAATGTCCTTGTAATAAGGCAAAGATTTTTGAACAAATTTTGAGCATGCATTCAAATATTTTTTTTAGACATTCACATATTGTCTAGAATGACAAAATATACAGGCCAAGTTCACATTTGGTCATAATCGCATTGTCCATCCTCAAATTATTTCCTTTGACTTAGTGAAAAATAATATGTTATAGTTTTCAGATGATAACTTGAGTATGCATTCCCATATTGTTTTTTTAAACTTTCATATAATGTCTAGAATAACAAAATACAGTTCAAGTTTACACTTGTCCATATTTTCATTCTCCGTTCTTGATTTATTCCTAAAATCCTGTTTGACTTAGTGAAAACTAACACATTCCATGGTGTCTGGATCATAAGTTGTTTTCTTTGCTTTAAAATGAGTTTTGAAGAATTTTATGCAAAAATAACTTTTTCATCCCAAATGACCCTGGGCTCGGAGAGTGGGGTGGTTGGGTACCACTGTGTAAATTGTTTTATTCCCTTAAAATTAGTTGTAAAGGATTTTATCCCACCTCCTCACCACCAAATGTTACCCAACTGACCAATGGGGTGGGGTGGGGGTCCATTGGGTGAATGTATTTTTCCTTCAATCCCTTACTAATGAATCACCCACATTCGCTCGCGTAATTTGCAAATTCACCAGTTGAAAGAAATAAATGTTTCAAAATATTTCAACAAAACCATAACATGTGACTTTTTGATAATTTAATCATTGGATTTGGCTGCCTTCATGAAGGTTTAAAGTATAGTGGGGGGCATTATTGTGATATGAGCACAAATGGTGGTGGAACGGGGGGATGTGAATCTATGATGATTGGACATGGGACCACAGCTATCCTTGACATTATTCATTTGCTTTAAAATGAGTTTTGAAGGATTGGGAGAGGTTTTGTGGAAACTAGAGATGGTCTGTTGCCTGTATACCCCCACTGTGGCATACCGCCTAGTGTGGGTGACTGAAAATGGGCATTCAATTTTTTAAAAAAGTAAAAAAAAAAATCCAGTCAGCCATCTTGAATTCGATTGGAAAAACAATTATGTCGTGCATTACTTCTCATCATGTCGATCATTTTTGTGAAGTTTCATGAAAATACAACTAAACACTCCACAAGTATTTTTCAAAATCCAATATGGCTGCCAGCCGGCCATCTTGAATCTGATCGGGAAAAAAATGAGACTCCAAGGGGCCTTAATCGCTCACCTGCCAAAGTGGTTCAAAGAAGTATTTGGGGTCACATTCAGTTAGACATGGTTCATCAACACTACAAAGGAATGAAGTCATGAAAGGCAAATTTTATGGAAAAAACACTAAGGAATGGATTTGAACAAACCTGAACCTAACATGCTCCCCCTGCCACCACCCACCCCACCCCTGTCCATAGAGAGCCCAAATAATAAGCCAGGGACTCCAATTGACCAAACTTGAATTTGATCCCCCTTGAGATGTTATATACCAAATATGAAATAATTCTGACTGGTGGATCTGAAGAAGGTTTTTTAAAGAAATGTCCTCACATTGCATTAAGTTAAACTTTGGGCTCAAATAGGGAGCCAAATATTAACCCAGGGACCCGATTTGAACAAACTTGAATCTGATCCACCTAGAGATGTTGTATACCAAATGTGAAAGGATTCTGATTGGTGGATCTGAAGAAGAAGATTTTAAAAGAAATTTCCTCATATTGCACTAAGTTAAAATTTGGGCTCCCATCGGAAGCTCCAATATCAAACAAGGGACCAGATTTGAACAAACTTGAATCTGACTCTCCAAGAGATGTTGTATACCAAATATACTACTCAAAGTTTGCTAAGCACCAAGTGTATCAAACTACCTGTTTTACGTTTTAGTTGAATTATTATGAAAAGCGTCTATATTTATTTAATTATATCTTTGATGTTTTAAGTACAGAAATTAAGATTTTGTTTGTGTTTGTCATTATTTTTTAGCTTTCGAATACGATAACCATGGAAAATGGATATTATTGGTAAAAGAGGAAATTTTTCAATTTGCCAAAAAGTTGACGGAGCGAACTGATATGGGTTCAATATCAAGTATGAGATCCATTATTGTTAATTACCCAGTACAGCTTGACAACGCCTTCTCATGCTCCCAATCAGGTTCCAGATGGTCCTTTGTGGGATGTTGTTTCATTCTTGGACCAGCATGGCACCAAGCTCCTGGACACTTCTTGGTTGGACTGGACGGATTGAAATTGCAAGCTGCAACTCATTCCAGACATGTTTGGATTGAGGTCAGGGGATCTTGCTGGGCAGTCCATACGCCCAGTCCCCTCCCTCTGTCGGTACTCTCGGACAGCATGGGCAACATGAGGACGGGCATTATTGTACATCAGAATGAATCTATCACCCACTCTTCTCCATACCCTATATGTGTTGTCTAGGCAGTACCTTGACTCATCTGTAAAAAGGACAAGTCGCCAATCTTCTCTGGTCCACCCAACGTGATCCATGGCCCATTCATATCGTGCCTGGTGGTGGTTCTGGGACAGCTGAATGTGAATACATGGCCTTCTCGATCGGAGACCACCTTCGTGCAACCTTGCCCAGATAGCCTGCATCGAAATGGATGCATTCTGAAGGTCACTGCGAAGCTGGGTTGCTGTGTCAAAGCAGTTCCTATGGGCCTGAATGATCAGAAACCGGTCTTCAGCTGCAGATGTTGCCCTGTCATCTGACTGGTGTGCCATACTGTTGAAATCTTGCCCAGGCTCTGGTGATCACCGTATGGTGCACACCAAGGGCTTCACCAACCTGATGATGGGTAGCCCCTTGTTCCCCCATCCCTACAGCCCACCACATTTCTGCTTCAGATAAATGTCTTCTTACGTTTGCATTCGCCATATTTAATCATTAAATCACAAGGGTCTGTGTTGAAATGAAGACTGAATACCCTACACAACTCATGTACATAAAAATGAAGACTGAATACCCTACACAACTCATGTACATGTTGACAGTACACAAAAACATCATGAAAATCAAGGGGTACATGCTTTCCATGACCGTCACGAAAAGTTTGCCTGTCAAGAGAGCTAATGTAAACACTGGGGACCATCTCAATACATTCCTCAATCATATCCACCAAAAATATCGCAAATGTGTCACAAGAAAATTTCACAATGATGTGTCAAATATGTGGTGCTTAGCAAACTTTGAGTAGTATATGAAAGGATTGTGACTGGTGGATCTGAAAAAGAAGATTTTTAAAGATATTTCCTTTTTTTGGACTAAGATAAAATTTGGGAGCTCAAATATCAACCCAGGGCCTAAGTTTGAACAAACTTGAATCTGACCCTCGTAGAGATAGGATTCTGAAATATGAAAGGATTCTGACTGGTGAATCTGAAGTAGAAAATTTTTAAAGAAATTCCCTCATATTGCACTAAGTTAAAATTTAGGCTCCCATATAGAATGCGACCCCCTATAGACGTTGTATACCAAACATGAAAGGATTCTGACTTTTGGGTCTGAAGAAAAAGATTTTTAAAGAAATTTCCTCAAATTGCACAAAGTTAAACTTTGGGCTCCAATAGAGAGTGCAAATACTAACTCAGAGAGCCGATTTGTACAAACTTGAATCTGATCCCCCCCCCTCCCCCCCCCCCCCCCCCCCCCCCCCCCCGAGATGTTGTATACCAAATATGAAAGTATTCTGACTGGTGGATCTGAAGAAGATTTTATAAGAAATTTCCTCATATTTCACTAAGTTAAAATTTGGGCTCCTACAGGGATCCCAATTATTAACCCATGGACTCGATTTGAACAAATTTGAATCTGATCCCCCATCTGGATCTGACACTGGCTTCGGCTTCCTCCACCCATAAAACTGTCACCGACGTGATGTGACCCTGGCTGTTAAAATGTCGTTAAACTCAAATACATAAATAAATAAACTAGAAAGTGTTTTAGCACACTAAAACATATGTCTCCTCTTCCTTTTGAGGTCAGAAGTCAAGGTCACATGCAGTTCATCAAGGTAGCGGACATGCGGTTTCATGGTGACACATCCACATGTCAAAAAAAAAATTTCTGGTCTGGACAATTACTCCCTATTTAAAGTACATAAATTTGACCTTGAGGTCAACGTCACATGAAGGTCATGATGACATGTGGTCTCATTGTCATACATCCACATGTCAATCATCTAAGTCCTAGGTCAAAAAACAAAAAAGTTCTGATCTGGACAATTATTCCCTATTTGAAATACATAAATTTGACCTTGAGGTCAGAGGACAAGGTCACATGCAGTTCATCAAGGTCGCAGACATGCGGTTTCATGGTGACACATCCACATGTCCAAAAAAAATAAAAATCTGGTCTGGACAATTACTCCCTATATAAAGTACATAAATTTGACCTTGAGGTCAAGGTCACATGAAGGTCATGATTACATGTGACATGCGGTCTAACTGTGATACATACACATGTCAAATATCTAAGTCCTAGGTCAAAAAACAAAAAAGTTCTGGTCTGGATAATTATTTCCTATTTGAAGTACATAAATTTGACCTTAAGGTCAAGGTCACATGAAGGTCATTGAGGTAGACAACATGCAGTCTCGTGGTGACACATCCACATGTCAAATAACCAAGTCCTAGGTCAAAAAACAAAAACATTCTGGTCTGGACAATTACTCCCTATTTGAAGTACATAAATTTGACTTTGAGGTCAAGGTCACATGAAGGTCACGACATGCGGTCTCATGGTGACACATCCACATGTCAATTAACCAAGTCCTAGGTCAAAAAATAAAAAAATTTTGGTCTGGACAATTACTCCCTATTTGAAGTACATAAATTTGACCTTGAGGTCAAGGTCACAGTGGTATGTGACACACCGGCTCATGGTGATACATCCACATGCCAAATATCTATGGCCTGGCTCAAAAGACAAACAAGTTTTGGTCCGGACAAAGTTTCCTTGAAAAAAAGCACAAATCTGACCTTCAGATCAAAGGTCAAGGTCACATGAAGGTCACAATGGTACGCTACACACCGGCTCATGGTGATACATCCACATGCCAAATATCTAAAGCCTGACTCGAAATACAAAAAAGTTCTGGTCAAGACAGTTTCCCTTAAAAAAGCGCATAAATCTGACCTTCAGGTCAAAGGTCAAGGTCACATGAAGGTCACTATGGTACACTGCACACCGGTTCATGGTGATACATCCACATGCCAAGTATCTAAGGTGTAGGTCAAAAGACAAAAAAGTTATGGCCCGGACAAAGTTTGTGTGATGTTTCCCTTAGAAAACACATAAATCTGACCTTCAGGTCAAAGGTCAAGGTCACATGAAGGTCACTATGGTACACTGCACACCGGCTCATGGTGAGACATCCACATGCCAAATATCTAAGGTGTAGGTCAAAAGACAAAAAAGTTATGGCCCGGACAAAGTTTGTATAAGAAGAAGAAGAAGAAGAAGAAGAAGAATATGCACTAAAACAATATGTCTCCCTTCTGGGAAGGGGAGACATAATAAATAAATAAATAAATAAATAAATAAATAAATAATGGGTGCTATCAGAGTAATGCCCCCTTGTGGTGCCCCCTGTGGGCGTGGCAAGGTTATTTGAACAAACTTGAATTGACATATGATAAGAAACAGGCACACCAAATTTGGTTCAATTTGGTCCAGTAGTTTGGGAGGAGAAGTCGATAATGTAAAGTTCACGATGGACGACGACAGACGGCAAGTGATAAGTTTAGCTCCCTTTGGTGAGCTAATTAATTCACGTACTGCTCCTCATCATGTTGATCATTTTTGTGAAATTTCATAAAAATGCAGCTAAAGCTGTGGAAGTGTTTCTCTCCACAAGTATTTACAAAATCCAATATGGCCTCCTGTTGGCCATTTTGAATACAATCGAGAAATAATTTATGTCACACACTGCTCCTCATCATGTCGATCAATTAATACTGAATTTCATAAAAATGCAGTAAAAACTGTAGAAGTAGTTTGCTCCACAAGTATTTTGCAAAATCCAATATGGTCATCAGTCGGCCATCTTGAATCTGATCGGGAAAAAGATTATGAAAAGCACTGCTCCTCATCATGTTGTTCATTTTGTGAAGTTTCATGAAAATGTGGCTAAAACTGTGGAGGTAGTTCCTAAACTTCGTTTTGTCAGGGTATAAAAAGAAAATTTCACCCAAGTGACAACTGACTTGCATGTTTAAATCGCCTGAATGGCATGAAAAGTTACACGTTTTATTCCCTGAAGAAAATCCTGGACCTTCATTTATGAGGACTGCGCACTCTTAACCCAGCACAAGGTGAAGAGGGGAAGAATGGCAGCAGAAAATTATTTTGCCCCTCCCACCATTTCATTTAGTCTGGGAATGTTGTTTTTTCTTTCCTTTCATCCATGACATAGCTTGATTTTTATCACCTTAACTGGATGAGTGCTAGAAGCCACTATCAGGGCTTTAAAAAAAATAAGGGTACCAGAACATAAGCCAATGTTTTCCTCCCTTGTGTTTCTTGTTAAGTCAAATGCAAACAAGATTTTGTTTATATAAATTTGTTCTACAGTGGAGCCCACTTAATTTGATATCTCTTATTGAAAAACCCTGTTAACTGAATATAACTTCCAAACACAAAACCATTTACCATATCTTTGGTGCAAATTTGACCTATTAATTGCATGCAGGCCATAGAGTAAACTCCTGTTAATTGAATAATTAGTAATCTGCTGGGACAATTACCCGAACAATCACCAAATTATGCCTGTTTATGGACCAATATGGCCTCAGTACATGAAATACAGACATTTAATCAATTGTAACATGATATAATAGAATAAATGTTCGGTTTATCTCTAGAACACAAGAAAGTGGCTAAATCCCTATTCCAACTATGGTTACCGTGATATTTTAACATCATGGAGAATCAGGCTTTTGCAACATCAAACACAATCATTAAAAGTCTGAGTATATTATGTACTGTAGTCGCAAAGCACTGGAATATTCTTACATAATATTACGTATCGTTGTCGCAAAGGGTTAATTGAATGCTCCTGTTAATTGAATTACTTCCACTGGCAAGAGGCCATTCAGTTAACAGGATTCCACTGTATTACAAATTAATGGAGAGTGCCTGTGGGACCTCTCCAATAATTTGTAATAAAACGAATTTTCAGTAACAAATTCAGACCACCAAAAATAATCTAGGCCTCAACGGTGGCTCAACCAGTTAACAGCAATGAGTTAAAAGGTTTTAGTTTTTAGTTCACTGAAGTGTCAGAATTTCATAAACTGAGATTCAGCAAAACAAAATTTGAGGTTACAAGTAGGGACCTGCGAGCTGGGGATAAAACTTCGAGCCGAATCTCGAGCCGAATCATCCCTCTGGTATCGAGTCGAGTCGAATCTCGAACCTTGAAACCGGCGCGACGGCGACATTCGTGCTTCCATAGTCTGCAATTCCGGTACTCTGCATGCTGGATGAGTTCAGAATCAATTGGTCTGGAATCGAGTATTCTCGCACTGCGAGAATACTCGATTCCAGACCAATTGATTCTGAACTCATAGACTCGCAGTTTTATTCTACCCACTTGGTGGTCGTGGCTCGTGCTCTGCCTCATCAGCACCAAATACCATTATTATAAAAGCAAACAAGGCATGTCGGAAAATATCAAAGTACTGCTTTATCTCCGCCATTGTAACTTTATGTTTATACTGGAGTGGCGTGACGTCGTCCTTCAGAGATGGGATCGGGAAGATTCGTCCCCGGGAATATTCGTCCCTGGGAATATTCGTCCCCTTCAGGTGGGAACATTCGTCCCCTACAGGGGACGAATATTCCCGGGGACGAATATTCTCAAAAACCCGGGGACGAATATTCCCGGGGACGAATCTTCCCTGACCCTCAGAGATCGTACGGTAGCCGGGGGTTAAATAATCAACAAAATTGGAGAGTTAATACGTTCAGAGAGCGATTTATTACACTATCGTTAGCGTATGACGGCGTGTTCTTGATGCGAGCGAGTGCACATATAATTCGCCATTTGAACAGAGGTCGGTTCGAAAAATACGAATCGGACGGTGAGGTATCGAGTCGAATCGAATCTCGGCGATGGTTTCGAGTCGAGCCGAATCTCGAACGGTTCGCAGGTCCCTAGTTACAAGTTACCTAACAGTCTAGAGTGGATCTTTTTCTCTTAACCATTTGAATCCGAGAGGCCATTTTGCCACTCTAGGATCGTGATATTACTTGGGTTTATAAAGTAAATGGTTTCTCCATGAATTTGTATGATAGGCCAGTCAATATTGTCAGACTAACAGACTTCCGTGCACATGGTGGCAATATAGCTTATCTTGACTTTGTCAAGTTGAGCTAAATATTAAATGGTCTACCCCAAGATAATGAATATGGACTCTTCTAGTTGATAACGTTGTACTGGGGTAGAATGTACCATCATGGATCCAGGGTTTAACCCTTTACCCAACGTAACAGCCAAAACCGGCCAGCGCTATTCTCAAAAATCGCCAATTAATTTTCATTATTTTTTTCATTTTTTGTCTCAAAAACATAGGTTATGACCCCTCATTGGAACGAGCTCGTGGAGCTCGTTCCAATGAGGTGTCATAACCTATGTTTTTGAGACAAAAAATGAAAAAAATAAGTTATTCAAGAATTTTTTTTGCAAGTGTCGTCTGCTTTTCATGTTAGGTAAAGGGTTAAGGGTTAAGGTGGTGATTCTTAACTGGTAGAGTTCTAAATTATTTTTGGTCAGCAAAGTTGGTTCAAGTGTCTTTGCCTAGTTACAATTTACGGGAGAGTGCCAAATGGCACTCTCCCATAAATTGCAACAAGGCAAATCCTTACAGTCTAAATAATTTCACTTCAAAAGCAATATGAAGCAAATCCATAGAATAGGAAGCCTTTAATGTGTTGTACTCACACTACAGAATAAAGCCCAAATTTGGGCTTCCAGCACTCAACCGGTTTAAAGTTAAATAATTTCAGTTCATCCGTGGAAGAGATATGGTTAACATTTTAACATTGCAATGCAAGTATACACAAAATACTACATACAATGCATGTTGTCGTGTTGATAACAAATTGAATAATGGTGAGATTACACTGTGGAGTCCTTCCTGTATTTGGTTATATAATTTGTAAAATGGGCAAGATGTTACCAAGACAACATGATCAAATACACTAAACCTGTCCTCATTATAGAGAAAACCAGAACAATATGTATGGCCTGTAACATATGTCATGACTAAGAAATCAATAACACGATGCTTTCTTTACCACCTCTTTAGAGAAAATTAATTCTAATCCTGAGTTTTTATGAATTTTCATTTAAAAAGTGTGGCACCATGAGTTTACTGACTGGTGTTAACCATTTCACTTCTCAACACAATGTCCCCCCTTGCAGCTCAGATGTGATCATCTTTTAAAAAATGTCTTTTAACCCTTTACCCAACGTAATGGTCAAAACTGGTCAGCGATATTTACAAAAATCACCATACCATTTCCATTATTTTTTCATTTTTTGTCTCAAAAACATAGGTTATGAACCCTCTTTGGAATGAGCTCATTCCAATGAGGGGTCATAACCTCTGTTTTTGAGACAAAAAATGAGTTATTCAAGAATTTTGTTTGCAAGGTCGTCTGCTTTTCATGTTAGGTAAAGGGTTAAAAACTAATTGGAACTATCATGCTAATTTTTTTTTTAAATAGCTCAAGATTCTGAATTTCAACATATTCTCGAAACCGATTTATTTATTCATTCATTTACTGGTGTTTAAGGTAACTAACATGTTTCTGCACAATGGCTAATTGTGGCCACAACATGGAGATAAAGTTATATTTAGTCAATCGTTTATACCCATGTTGTCCATTTTAGAGGACTTCCACCCCCTCCTTGTGGGAACCGCAGGAAGTAAAGCAGTGCTTATTTACTGTGGTAACCCAGCTCTGTTTTACTGGTAAAACTGGACCCAGTCACCAATGCTTGGGATGGAAGTCCTCTAAAATGGACATGAGTATAAACGACTGACTAAACTTGACTTTATCTCCATGTTGTGGTCACGAATAGCCAATGTGCAGAAACATGTGACCTTAAACACCAACAAATAAATAAATACTTCCACCCCAAGCATTGCATGGTGACTGGGTCCTATTTTACCAGTAAACAGAGCTGGTTTACCAATTAAACATTTACCCAACATTTATGTAATGGTCAAAACCGGCCAGTGTTCTTCACAAAAATTCCATTCAATTTCCATTATTTTTTTCATTTTTTGTCTCGAAAACATAGCTTATGATCCTTCAATGGAGCGAGATCGTTCCAATGAGGATTCCCCCAAAATCCGCCCACTCCTTCCTACACTGGACACTGATATTCTCATGGATTGAATAGTTCTCTCTGTCATGTCACACAAACTTTGATACTTTTTTTTAAATTTTTTTTTTATTGGTGTTTAAGGTCATATAATTATGCACAATGGCTAATCATGACCGTGACAGTTTTATGGGTGGAGGAAGCCAGAGTACCCGGAGAGAACCACCGAGCAACGACGAGCAGCTGTCAGCTCCCCAACATCGTAACTCCACGCTGCAACACAGACAGGGTTAAATTGGTTGAAGACATGTGCACCATCGAAGTACAGTACGCCTTAGTACACAGCATCATCGTGCCCCCATGTGGACAATCTGGGTTAAGTGCCTTGCCCAAGGACACAACACGGGAGTCTGAATTGATCGCTCAGACGGAAACCCATCCGAGGACTAACCAGGCTCAACGTTACTTTGATACTTAATATTTATCTTTATCTAGCACCATATTTAACTCTTAGAAGCCGGGAGTCGAGTTTTCTTGCCTGTGAAGTAATATGGCAGGTAATCTGGCTGTGACGGTTCGGCTATCTTTGGGCTGGGGGAAGAATTAAACACTGAACAGGTGCTTCTAGTCAAGTGTCGTCTGCCTGAATAGGCAGACAACACTTGACAAGAAGCACCTGCTTTACTGTAAGTTTTTAGCAGTATGTCATGTTCAATAAATTTATTCTGATTCCCCAGTTTCTAAGTGTTAACCATCAAATGACACAGTCAGTGTCATGAGTATGAGCATTCTGTAAGGAAAATGATTTGTTGAACCAGCAGGTATATTGAAAAGAGGACCCATGTCGAGTCGCTCACCTGACTATAGTTGTTTAAAGAAGGATTTAATTAGCATCTATGGCTAGTTAACACTACAGAGGAATGAAGTTATTTAATTACTTATTACTCTGCTGTCCATGACAGATGATTTTTTTCTAATATTGGGATGCTACCACTGAAATAATGCCAAGATTTTCAGTGATGCAAAACTAGGGAGACCAAATATCAACCGAGGAACTTATCTTGAACAGACTTGAAGGATGTTGTATTCCAAATATCAAAAGATTCTGACTGGTGGTTCTGGAGTTCTAAGAAGATTTTGAGAATATTACCAATTTTGCACTATGTTAAAATTTGCCACCCTCCCCAACCCTAGGGAACACAAAAATCAACCCACAGACTTTATTTGAACTGAACAAATTGAATCTGAACTCTCGAAAGGATGCTCTATACCAAATATCAAAAAGATTCTGATTGTATCTCAAGAAGCAGATTTTCAAAGATTATTCCTCATACTGGACTAAGTAAAAATTCGGGCTCCAATATGGAGTCCAAATATTAACCGAAAGACTTGATTTGAACAAACTTAGACCTGACTTCCCTAAGAATGCTGTATACCAAATATCAGAAGATTCAGACTGGTGGATCTGAAGAAGATTTTCAGATTATTGCTCATACTGCACTAAGTTAAAATTTGGGCTCCAGCCCAATTATAAACTGAGTTGAACAAATTGAATCCAAAAAAGTAAGGATTTTGTATCCCATATATTAAATGATTCTGACTGGTGTTTCTGGAGAAGATGAGTTTTAAAGATTATTCCTCATACTGGACTAAGTTAAAATTGGGGCTCCAATAGTAAGTCCAAATATGAACCCAGGGACTTGGTTTAAACAAAATGAGATCTAACCACCCCCTCCCCCCACCCCCCCCCCCCCCCAAAGGATGATGTATACCAAATATCAAAAGAATTGGACTTGTGGATCTGAAGAAGATTTTTCAAAGATTATCCCAATATTGCAATTAAAATTTGGGCCCCCACAGGAAGCCCAAATGTTAACCGAGGGACTTGATTTGAACAATATTCAATCTGACTCTCATATGAATGATAAATACCAAACATTAAAAGATTCTGACGGGTGGTTCTGAAGAAGATTTTTAAAGATTTTTCCCCATATTGCCCCAAGTTAAAATTTGAGCTTCTGATTTGAGCCAAAATATAAATGGAGGGTCTTAATTTTAACAAACGTGCATCTGCCCCTCTCCCCTATGGATGCTGTATACCAAATATCAAAAGATTCAGATTAAAGGTTCTGAAGAAATTTTTTTCATTATTTTTTCGATGCCTGCCACTCTCCACCCACCCCCCCCCCCTCTCCCCCCCCCCCCCCCCAACAGAACACCCTGACACAATCGGTGGCAATTTTTTTTACCATTTCATTTTACTGGTCCTAAGGATGCTTCCTACCAAATAACAGTTCTCTACTTTTGAATGAAATTTGTTTCAATCGGACCATCGTTTCAGAAAATATAAATTTCGGACTGGGCCAAACATCTTACACCTCCCATCACAAAGGCAAATATTGCTCCGCAAACTTTGAACAAGCTTGATTCTACACCTCAAAAGGAACTCCATACCAAATATCAAGTCATTGTACCCACTGGTTCATGAGATTTTTAAAAAATTTTGGAGCATTTTCCTCCACTGCCTCCCTGTGGGGCTGGGCAAGTTGATTTGAACAAAAACAAAATGTGATATATCAAGCAATCACCTCAAATTTAACTAAAATTGGTTCACTGGTTTAGGAGGAGCAGATGCAAACACCATGTTCATGGACAACTGATGGTGAGTGATCTCTATAGCTCATCCTAACTTTCAGTTCATCCTAACTTTCAGTTAGGTGCGCTAAAAAGACCATTCTGTTAGATTTCAGTCGAGCTGTGACAAAGTCAAACTTGACTAATAGTTTGATGAAGATGGGTGGGCAGGCCTTTCGTAAACAATTGGTTTTGGGCGATAACTTCAGTTCTATTTAACAAAGGTCACCCAAATTTACATGGTTGGTACCCCCACGTGGGGAAGAAACCTATCAATTTTCAGGTTTGTCAACCAAAAGGTTCTTCACTCCATATTACAAATTCATGTTCTGTCTGCAAAGCATGGCTGAACTGTGATAAATAGAACTAAAGTAATCATTTTAGACTACAATTCCACAAAACTGGTAACGTTTTTTTTCTCTCCCATAGGGGTACCTAATCAAAAAATCATGAAATTGTACATTTACAGTGAAGAACCCTATCAATTTAGGGCTTGGATACCATAAGGTGAATCGTCATGGGTCTGTTACTATTAACAGACCTTTCGTCGAAAAACAGCCTTTTGGGCAATAACTTTTGTTTTACGTTCCATGTACACCAGGGTTTCACTGAACCACAACATTCCATTAGTAACAAGGACCTAGACAAGAATTTATTTCTTCAACTTTAACCCTTTACCTAACACGAAAAGCAAACAACACTGAGAGTTTTGGCGAGTTTTGTGAAAAGAGCTGGCAAGTTTTGGCCGTTACATTGGGTAAAGAGCTAAGGAATTTCAGAAAACATGGGAATCATGATTATTTAATTCTTTTAAATTTCTGCTACCCCAAAATACCTTACCCCCACCCCTCCCCTCCCTGCCCTAACAGGATTTGCTTGCTAGGCTCAACTGGAGATGAGATGACATTAAACTGTACACTTGTACTCCAATCCAATTTGCTTTTCTAACAGGCAAATAAAACGTTTAAACTGAGCAATATTTTGGAAGTAAACATTGGAAAGATGAACTTAAAATGGAAACTTTTGTGTACTGGTATTTCTCTCTGGCATATGGGCTTATTTCTTTAGTGAGATATAATGTATATGTGCATATAATGTAGCAACCAACCTAATCACTACATGGCCACTAAAAGTCATGGTTTTCCAGTCTGTCATTTTCACTCTTGAAAGAAAATATATTTTTTACTTAACTGGAAGAATACTAAATCTTTCTGGGTCATCAAAATTTGCCACGTGTCTTTGACTTGTTACAATTTATTGGAGACTATCAATAGGCACTCTCCCTTAGATTATAAAAAAGTTTCACTTCAAAGATAAAATAGAGTTTAATCTAGACCCCTTTTGAGGCCAAAATAAGGCCCCTTTCCCAATGAGGTATATGCTAAAAAATTCCCAACTTCTGACACAAAACACTATTATACATAAGCTAGTTCAGCATAATCGGGTTACATAGCCATTGTGCTCTTCTGATAGTTAATTCTAATAAAGTTTTAACCTGAATTCTCTCTGGAAAAGAGCTTAAAGGTGGATTTATGTTTAGACGACCAATTGAATAAGTTTCCCAACACCAAGAAAAGGGCCCTTTTCCAATGTACTTGGACCAAACCCTGGATAAAAAGAAGCACATTCAAAGAACATGAAGCCTTTAAACTGTGGAATCTGCAATTCAAATAACAGAAAATTTGTTCACTTTGGTCTTATATCCTAACCTTGTCAAATGTATGGGAGAGTGCCTGAAGGCACTCTCCCATAAATTATAACAAGTCAAATCCATACAAACTAAACAAGATGCCTGCAATGCCAAGCACTGCTGATCCCCCATTTGGGGAGGGGGAGCATAGGTTGGGTTTTTCCCCTACATAAAATCACTCTAAATCTGGCCAAACCCATCTTGGAGCAAAAAAAAACCAAAACATTTTGTGGCGTAACTGACCAGGTAGGGGGGGGGGGGGGGTCATTAAAGTCTCTTTTTTTTTGCATGTAATGACTCCAAATCCTTCAAAATGCATTGGGGTGGGGGTCATAGGAGAAAAAAAAATTCCGTGATTTTCAAACAAAGAAAAAGAATTGCCTAATTGGCACCAGTGGTGGGTGGGTGAGAGAGTTTTTGGGAGGTTCTAGAAGTCAAATTTTTTCTGCATGTAGTCACTCTAAATCCTTAAAAAAGCATTATAGAGCAGAGAAACACATTGTCTAATTGGCACAGAGGGGGGGGGGGGGTGCAGGGCAATAACTCTAACAATTTTCATTGGATAATGGTGGTCATTGAACTTGAGGTAGACATTGTTCCCAAAGAGTTATATACCAAACAAAATTGATATTTGGTTACTAAAGTGTAAGTTATTCCATAAACAAGCATTGCACAATATTTTTTTAACAAAGGGCAATAACTCTCCATGATTTTCATCGAATATCTCTGGTCAGTGAACTTGACGTAGACATTGTTGCTATAGAGACATATACTGAAAAAAAATGAAATCTGATTTTTATTGTTAGAAGTTATGCCATAAACAAGAATTACACTATATTTTTTATCAAAGAGCAGCTAGATAGAGTTATTTGTGTGCAAAGCACACAATGGTGTATTCCCGCATTTCCGTTGAAACACATTAGCATAGTTTAAATGTTTCGAATTAAATACCCTAGGAGCCCTTCGATGAAAACTAATTTTCCAACGATAAAAGTGGTTGGAACCATTTGGGGCCAAATCAAAATTCCAAAACCTTTATGCACATCTAGAGATGTTACTTGAACACCTTAGCATAGTTTTAACATTTCGAATTAAATACC
The DNA here is from genome assembly GCA_031216915.1 of Pictodentalium vernedei. Taxonomy (NCBI): domain Eukaryota; kingdom Metazoa; phylum Mollusca; class Scaphopoda; order Dentaliida; family Dentaliidae; genus Pictodentalium; species Pictodentalium vernedei. The sequence goes on from CM062296.1 coordinate 715,089,947, forward strand.
CTCGGAGCCTATCGATGAAAACCGATTTTCTAATGATAAAAGTGGTTCCATTGGAACCATCTGGAGCCAAATCAAAATTCCGAAACCTTCATGCACATCTAGGGATGTTACCTGAACACATTAGCATAGTTTAAACGTTTCGAATTAAATACCCTAGGAGCCTTTCGATGAAAACTGATTTTCCAACGATAAAAGTGGTTCCACTGGAACCACCTGGAGCCAAATCAAAATTCCGAAACCTTTATGCACATCTAGATATGATACCTGAACACCTTAGCATAGTTTTAACATTTCGAATTAAATACCCTAGGAGCCTTTCAATGAAAACTGATTTTCTAACGATAAAAGTGGTTCCAATGGAACCACCTGGAGCCACATCAAAATTCCGAAACCTTCATGCACATCTAGAGATGTTACCTGAACACATTAGCATAGTTTAAACATTTCGAATTAAATACCCTAGGAGCCTTTCGATGAAAACTGATTTTCCAACGATAAAAGTGGTTCCACCGGAACAACTTGGGGCCAAATCAAAATTCCGAAAACTTCATGCACATCTAGAGATGTTACCTGAACACATTAGCATAGTTTAAACGTTTCGAATTAAATACCCTAGGAGCCTTTCGATGAAAACTGATTTTCTAACAATAAAAGTGGTTCCACTGGAACCACCTGGGGACAAATCAAAATTCGGAAACCTTCATGCACATCTAGAGATGTTACCTGAACACATTAGCATAGTTTAAACATTTCAAATTAAATATCCTAAGAGCCTTTCGATGAAAACTGATTTTCCAACGATAAAAGTGGTTCCACCGGAACCACTTGGGGCCAAATCAAAATTCTGAAACCTTTATGGACATATAGAGATGTTACCTGAACACCTTAGCATAGTTTTAACATTTCGAATTAAATACCCTAGGAGCCTTTCGATGAAAACTGATTTTCTAACGATAAAAGTGGTTCCACTGGAACCACCTGGAGCCAAATCAAAATTCCGAAACCTTCATGCACATCTAGAGATGTTACCTGAACACATTGGCATAGTTTAAACATTTCGAATTAAATACCCTAGGAGCCTTTCGATGAAAACTGATTTTCTAACGATAATAGTGGTTCCACTGGAACCACCTGGGGCCAAATCAAAATTCGGAAACATTCATGCATATCTTAAGATGGTACCTGAACACATTAGCATAGTTTAAACATTTGAAATTAAATACCCTAAGAGCCTTTCAATGAAAACTGATTTTCCAACAATAAAAGTGGTTCCACCAGAACCACTTGGGGGCCAAATCAAAATTCCGAAACCTTTATGCACATCTAGAGATGTTACCTGAACACCTTAGCATAGTTTTAATGTTTCGAATTAAATACCTTAGGAGCCTTTCGATGAAAACTGATTTCTAACAATAAAAGTGGTTCCACTGGAACCACCTGAGGCCAAATCAAAATTCTGAAACCTTTATGCACATCTCAGGGATTTTTCTAGGGGCATTGGGAATGGGGCCAGGGGCCCATACAATTGGGAAAAATGCCATCTTATTGGACCAAATTGGGAATTCTGGTGACACTGCAGAGTGGAGAAAAATGCACATTTCTTCTCTAGAGGCACATTAAAAATGAAGAAGTTGGGTTTATTATTTGAAATTATGGTTTTACAGTTCTTTTATCATCATAATAAGGCCTACTTTCACAGTAAATAATCACAATTATTATGATGAAGTTGACACTGGGTACCAATTGGGAATTTTGTGTTAGAAATTGGGAAAAATCATGCCTAAATCTCATTGGGAATGGGGCCTATATTCGGCCCCTGTCGTCACCTAGAAAAATCCCTGCATCTAGAGATGTTACCTGAACACCTTAGCATAGTTTAAACGTTTCAAATTAAATACCCTCGGAGCCTTTCGATGAAAACTGATTTTCTAACGACAGGTTCCACTGGAACCATTTGGGGCCAAATCAAAATTACGAAATCTTCATGCACATATCTAGAGATGTTACCTGAACACCTTAGCATAGTTTTAACGTTTCAAATTAAATACCCTAGGAGCCTTTCGATGAAAACTGATTTTCTAATGATAAAAGTGGTTCCATTGGAACCACCTGGGGCCAAATCAAAATTACGAAATCTTCATGCACATATCTAGAGATGTTACCTGAACACCTTAGCATAGTTTTAACGTTTCAAATTAAATACCCTAGGAGCCTTTCGATGAAAACTGATTTTCTAACGATAAAAGTGGTTCCATTGGAATCACTTGGGGCCAAATCAAAATTCCGAAACCTTCATGCACATCTAGAGATGTTACCTGAACACCTTAGCATAGTTTTAACGTTTCAACTTAAATACCCTAGGAGCCTTTCGATGAAAACTGATTTTCTAATGATAAAAGTGGTTCCACTGGAACCATCTGGGGCCAAATCAAAATTACGAAATCTTCATGCACATATCTAGAGATGTTACCTGAACACCTTAGCATAGTTTTAACATTTCAAATTAAATACCCTAGGAGCCTTTCGATGAAAACTGATTTTCTAACGATAAAAGTGGTTCCACTGGACACCACCTGGGGCCAAATCAAAATTCATAAAACCTTCATGCACATCTAGATTTGCTACCTGAACACCTCAGCATAGTTTAAACGTTTTGAATCGAATATCCTAGGCACCTTTCAGGGTGTGACGTACGGACGGATGGATGGATGGATGGACGGAGATCACAACTATATCCCCGCATTTTTTAAAATGCGAGGATAATAACTCCAATAATTTTCATCGTATAGCGCTGGTCATCGAACCTGACATAGACATTGTTGTTATAGAGATATTTACCGGAAAGAATTGAAATTTGTCAACTATTGTTCAAGTTATACCATAAACAAGCATTACACAATATTTTTTTTAAACAAAGGGCAATAACTCCTATAATTTTCACCAGATATCACTGGACATCGAACTTGATGTAGACATTGTTGCTATAGAGACATATACCATAAAGAATTGAAATCTGTTTAACTATTGTTCAAGTTATGCTGTAAACAAGATTTGCACAATATTTTTATAACAAAGCTAGTCCAATAACTCCCATAATTTTCAAGAGATATTGGTGGTCATCCAACTTGACGTAAACATTGTTGCTATAGAGACATATACCAAAAAGAACTGAAATCTATTAACTATTGTTCCAAGTTATGCTGTAAACAAAATTTGGATGGATGGACAGACAGACAGAGCTCTATGCTATATCCCTCCCTAATAATTTCACTTCAAAGATAAAATGAAGTACATTCCCTGAACTTGAAGACTGTAATTGTTGTATTTGTGCTTCAAAATAAAGCCCAAATATGTACTTCCAGCACTCAACCAATTAAGTACATGTAGGGCTAGCCATTCGGTATTGGGATTTGCAGCTTTCAACAACATATATTTCAAAACTATTGAATTTCAATTTTCAAATTTAATGTAAAGTGTACATTTGTTTTCAAAGATAACATTGCAGAGTATTTGTAACCATTTTTTTATGAAAGGTAACAATAAATTAAAGCACTATTAACATGTTACATGATTATGGTGCATCCAGTATCATTGGTGCTTCATTTCTGTCAAAACAAAATGAGTACTTTTAAAAAGCACTGTTAGAGAAGCTAAAATTGTAGCAGAAGATGTTCAAGACAGTGAGTCTGGAAACTTTTCACAATTTTCTTACAGAGAATGTATGTCGTACAGTATTGTGATCGCAAAATCACACAGAGAATTTTAACCAAATATCAACTGGGTTGCGATCCGGCGGAAAATTCCAATTTCCTCTGTGCAACATTGTAGATTATCACCGATCTAAAAAGGAAAATATCAAACACTGAATGCCAGATGTTATATTTGTTTGTTTTTCTGGATGTGGTCTTCATTTCATACTGTTTTATTCACAAAATATTCACAAAATCTCAGCCCTTTGGTTAACTGTGTCTCAATTGAATCACCATCTTTTGATTGTGGTCAGATAATGAAAAGAGACCACTTTTGTGATCACAGTACTGTACATGCGATATATTTAGGTTTACTGGTCAGCTTCTGAGGCAGTAGGTGTTGTACGAAGAAGTACAGTACAGTACCGCTGCCGTGGACTGGTCGTTTTCTATGTGTGGACAGTGATGTCCACAATACATGCATGTTTACCAGGTAACAAAAATCATCACCAGCAAGATTTTAATTGATGAAGCACCAGGTTGTACCAGGTGCTTCATTAATTAAATTTTTTATGATTTTTCCTATAATTAGTGTTTGAAATCTAAATTTATTCCATCCATGGAAATATTGTCCACCCGTGAAAAGTGACCAGTCAACAGCGGCTGTACTGTAATCAAAATAACTTATATGATAACCGCATGTAAATTTGACAATATACCTTAGACCTGCTGCACTCTGAGCCCAGGTAAGCATAGCCAGGAAGCTGAAATTATTGAATGGGAACAGTCTCACAGAACATCCCATCTAGGTCACAGTTCTAAGCAACATCGCCAAGTCTAATTTCTGTATGAATATGCCTCAACTCAGGCCTACCCGGGCATGAAGACAAAGTACATAAAAGGCCTGATGTGTGGCATATTTATTTATTTATTGGGTTCATTGGCCCTTCTGAAAGCCAAGTGACCATGTGTCAGACAGTTTTATGGGTAGAGGAAGCCAGAGTCCCCAGAGAGAACACCGAGCAGCAGTAAGCATCTGTTAGACTCCCCAACCTACTGACTCTGCACATGCAGGGTTAGCACTGATTGAAGACAAGTGCACCATCACCATGCAGTATGCCTTTGTACAGTGGAACCCTGTTAATTGAATAGCTAATTTGCCAATGAAAATTATCCAATTAACAGGAGTATTCAAATAACAGGGATTGTGTCACTTTTCTGTATTGTAGAGAAAAACTTTGCATTTATTCTATTTTATCTTGTTTGACAGAGCTCCATGAGCTCTGTCAAACTAGGTATAACAGATTAAATGCCTGTATTGGATATACTGAGGCCAAATAGGTCTATAAACATAGGAAAACTGGGTAATCTCTCGACTTGTTACAAGATTTTTTATTCAATTAGCAGGAGTTTACTCTATAACCTATATTCAATTAACAGGTTAAATTTGTACTGAAGGTATGGGAAATGGTTTTGTGTTTGGAATTTATATTCAATTAACAGGGATATACAATTAAGAGATTAAGAGCTCCACTGTACAAATCAGCGGCTGGCCAAAGTGTTATTATTATGTATACAGTGTCACCATGCCCCCACATTGGCAATCAGGATAAAGTGCCTTGCCCAAGGACACAATGTAGTTACCACTATTCAGGATCAAACTGTGGACATTTCGGTTTGAAGTCCAATGCTCTCACTACTAAGCAACCCTTCTTCCAATGTATATATATTTCCCCACGGAAACCCCGGGAAGTGAAGCCATGCCTGTTCGCTGTGGTAAACAGGCCCTGTTTTACTGGTAAAATAGGACTGTCATGTACAATATGCATATGAGTGTGAAAAATTGTGTTCCAGAGTTACAAATTAGGTTTGCCCTATGTGTATGCATGTGATAGTGCACCTTAGCAGGGCTTATATTTTGATGAGAATCTGAGAATCGATTCATGAAAAGGTTCACACAATGAAACCAGCGAGAATCCATGTGGATTCTAGTTGCACCTTTGCTAGGATTTGAGTGAAAAAAAATTAATCTATTTAACCCTTTGCCTAACACAGCGACGGTAAATTAACCAATATAAGGCTAACGTGACCTGAAATATCCTGACACTTTGTCAATAAAATTACAGCATACAGCAGGGGTTCAACCATGGTGGCCTTATGGGATCCTGAGACAATCATAGCAAGTATAGATTCTCCTAACCATGTTTGCGAGAATCCAAGTGGATTCTCCCAAATTTAGATGAAACATAAGCCCTGCTCAGAAATGTGCCCTTTGTGCAAGCATGTGGCAGTACTAGTGCACCTCAGAAATGTGCCCTATGTGCATGCATGTGATAGTGCACCTCAGAAATGTACCCTATCTGCATGCATGCGATAGTTGCACCTCAGAAATGAGCCCTTTGTGCAGGCATGCGATAATTGCACATTAGAAATGAAGCACTCTATAGTCCACTTTCTACCAATCTACAAGTATGATAAGATAACCCCCACTCCCATGATATTAATGTTCATCAAGAAGATCCATACATCTCCATCCAGCATCTCCACTCAGTATCACGCAATACAGCAAACAAGAGGTACATATATACAAAAATTATACATTTTCAATGTACAGTCAAAACAAAAACAGTGCCATAACAACTGCAATACAATTGTAAAATCTAGTAATTGAAGATTTAGTGTGTTACTGTCAGGTCTTTAGATTGATGTAATTTGAGTATAACTGCGAATGTGAATCCACCAGGCCAAGCCGACGATGCCTGAGCCCATGGGAGAACATTTTTAAATTCCACCTCCAAAATACCATCTTCTGGCCAATGAATTTGTAATTGCTGCATTTTCAATTCATGTACATGTAGCTGTTAAAATAGGTAAATTTGCTCCCATTTTATGGAACTTACAAAATTTGTCTTTATTAAATAGTTGAGCCTTTACTTGGCAAGAAAGCAGCATCAACGGGGGTGACCTTTCAATCAATCCAGCAAACACATGCATGCCCATGCCCATCAGAACTTCAGGTGTTCTTGATGCATGGACAGAAAACCTGTGTGGACAAAACACTGTCTGCATTATATCATAGCCTGGACAAAAGACCATACGGACAAAACACCATGCTGCTATAGCCCGGACAAAATACCATGCCGATACAGTCCGGACAAAACACCATGCATTTTTATAGCCAAATTACTGTCAGAAGTGGCACTAAGGTTCTTGTACATCAGATTTTCTCACTTTTCGGTTCTTTTGAACCGCCTATCATATCATTACCATTCCTTTATTCTACACTCTAAAATCAGTTGGGGTCAAAATCAACCCAAATCATCTGGTTGAGAGAATATAAACCCAATTCAGTCATATTCACTAAACCCAGTTGAATTGGGGTGATTTTTAACCCAATTGATTTCAGAGTGTATCTGCTTGCTAATCATTCTTCTTGTTGTTGTAATTTTCATTTTTGTAAACATGTTGACTACTTTAATCTATTCTTTGGTAATATTCATATTTTTGAAACATGTATTGTTGAATAAAAGTAATTTTTCAAACCAGTCTTTCTGTAATGTATATTCCCAAACTCACGCTGAACCCCATCCTCACCAAGCTTGTGTTACAGCACAGAAGTGTCATCAGTTCTTATTGTCCATACCTCCACCTGCTCCAAACCCATCTTCCAAAAATGCACAGGGGTTTTGTCCATCTGTGTGTGGATTTTTTGTCTGCCTATGTATGAGGTTTTTTCTCATGGGGTTTTCACCAATGGTGTTTTGTCCGCATGGCATTTTGTCTGATGGGATTCTGTCCGGTATTCATACTTCATCACATTCAGTACTTATAAATAAAGACTAAAACTCTTGACAGGTATATTCAAACCAAAATGACACAGAAAAGAGAGTGTGGTGGTTCACTGGTGGAGCATGAAGACGCAGTGTGCTAAGATTTACTGCACAATGAACAAGCAGTGGCTTCTATAAACTATAAGGCCAGCGATTAAGTTACAACTTAAGATGTGTTGTTTGTTTGCAGTGTCCTTGTCAGGAAATAGGCCTTGATACAAAATAGACTGCAAAGTATTTAATGATACAAATTGAATGAGATAATTTTCAAATAAACATCAGCTACTGTGACAGACAACAAATGTTTATCTTTTCTCATCTAGGGCTGCCACGATTAATCAATTAATTGGTTGTCGATCAGTCATGCTGAAATCGATTAGTATTTTTCGTTGTCGAAGAATAGGTAAATTTTACCCTGTTTTAGACATTTAATAATTAAAAAATAATTTGGTGAAAAAACTATTGTTTCTAAAGGTAAAAGGTCAAGAATATCGATGTTAAACCCCAAGAAGCCATTAGAAGCATTTGTCTTTTAGGTACATTCAAAGCTTTGATGTTCTGAACTTTTGAGCTGTCAGTGTAATAATCAAGACCAGTTGGCAGTTGCGAAGTTCGCAACTGCCGTCCAGTCTTGATTATTACACTGACGGTTCAAAAGTTCAGAACATCGAAGCTTTGAATGTACCTAAAAGAGGATCGTCTTCGTTGTTTACTTGAGGTAGGTCAACTGACTTGAACTTCATTTTTAATGACTTCAAAGAGAGGTGAGGGAGGGGGGGGGGGGGGGGGGGGGGGGGGGGTCATCTAGGTACGATTAATATCGACTATTTACGATGATTAATTGATTCCTAAATTAAACAAGAGGCCCCAAGGGGCCTTAGGCACTCACCGAATGTTCCATACTGTTAAGACACAAATTTTATCAACAGCTTGTCTTAAGGTTCTACAGAGTAAATCTATACTCTCTGTGGAGCTAAAACATCAACAGGACTGAATGGGACAATGCTGCTGATCAAATATCAAAAGATTCTGCATGATGGTTCTGAAGAAGATTTTTAAAGAATTTTCCTTTAATTGCACAAAGTAAACATTCACGCCCCCCATAGTGAGGCCCAATATTGATCGAGGGACTCACTTTGAACAAACTTGAATCAGAACCTTACTAAGATGCTACATAACAAATACCAAAAGATTTTGCCCACTGATTTGGGAGAAACTGTACCTTAGGACAAAACCGATAGCGATTTTTTTTCACCATTCCTTTCAATTGGTCCTAAGGAAGCTTCACACCAAATAAAAAGTTTCAGTGCCGTGCAGTTTTGGAGATATGGGTGTTTGAATTTTTTCTATTTTTAGCTCCTGAGGTTCCCACGGGGCAGCGGGAAAAATTCTTTTTGCATGAATCAAGAACTTAGGGCCCAATAATATCTCATAACAAATTTGGTTCAAATCGGTCTCTCGGTTCGGAAAATAGAAATTTTGGGCGGACACAAAATAGGGATCTTCCCGTAGTGAGCCGAGAAAATTTCTTTGAACAAACTTGAATCTTGAGTACTAAAGGAGCTTACATACAAAATATCACAGCATTCTGACTGGTGGTTCAAAAGAAGAAGATTTCAGGAGAAATTGATGCTTTTGGGGCATCACTCCCACCCCAGTGGGGGCACTGAGTTCATTTTAACAAACTGGAAAGAGGATACCTCCAATATACTGTATGTCAAATTTGTTTGGGTTTAGGTTAGTGGTTTTGAAGGAGAAGATCGAGATGCGAAAGTTAACGGAAGACGGACGCCAAGTGATGGCAAAAGCTCACACTGACTTTCAGTCAGGTGAGCTAATAAATAAATAAATAGAAAACAGAATACATTTGTCAAAGAAGGAAGAGCCATTTTCCAAACTGAAATCACTCACTGGCAGAGAACAGCTTGTCAGAGTAGTGATATCGTCAACACACATTTTGTGAACATGTCAGTGATGTCACTAGGAGTCAAGGATATATGCTGAATTACCAATTAAACTTAACATATTTACAAGGACTGATGGGAAAGGAGAGTGATAACTCTCACTCGCCATCACTCTCCTGAACTTTTCACTTGGGGAGCAATTAATCACTCACCTTCATGATTTATGTTGAAATTATGTCTGAACATCAAGTTATATATTGTATTTCAATCACCCATTATATGACCCAATTAGGACACGATACTTGCAAAACATTATCTAGCATAACTGAAATCTTTCATTTTTTGCTTAAACCATAGCTTATGACACCTCATTGGAATGAGCTCAATGAGCTCATTCCAATGAGGGATCATCAGCTATGTTTTTAGAGCAAACGTGAAAAAATAACAAAATTTGTATGGTCATTTTCGTGTATTGTCAGTTTTGAGTGGTCATAGTTATTAAGGGGTTAAAATCACTCTCCTGATTTTTTCGCTCTTGCAAAATCAAAATGAGGAGAGTAATTATTCACTCACCTACATTCACTTCCTGGCAGTCACTGTATTTATGGAGAATATCTGCCTCATGAATATCATTTGGGCATTTTTTTTTATTTTGCCAATTTCGGCACAACATTTATCAGCATTAATTTAAGGAAATTTAAATGCTGGTAAATTTGTTTATAGGGGGTTAATAACAGAGTCAGCCACTGTCAGGGTCAAATTATGGGTGAAGGATATTGGAGAACCCAGGCATAACCACTGAGCAGCAGCAAGTAACTGTCATTGTTGAGCTCTCCAACTTACTAACCAGTTACATGTAAGGTTAGCTTTAGTTGGTGGCAAGTGTACAAATCAAACATTAGCACACTGGGCCACTGTACTACTTGCTAGTCAATTGGGATAGGGTACTCATCCTGGAACTCAATGGAGATGATACAGTTCAGGATAGGCCTTGTACAGTTAAAACTAGAAGGCCTGTAACTGTATTGTGCACTATTTTGAAGTAATAGCATGCTGAGTAAGTGCACTTTTGCCCCTAGGAAACTGCACTATTAGCATAACTCAATTCTGTAGAATTCTATACTAGTAAACAGAGATGACAAACATCATTCCAAACCTCTACTGGGATACATGGACATGCAATGACGTAAATAGATATTAAAATTTAACTACATATACAGAATGAAGAGAGTGGATTACTACTTAATCACAGCGCCATACAGTACAGTCGCCGTGGATTGGTCGTAATCCACGCGTGGGCAGTTATGTCCACGCATCTGTTTACCAGGTAGTGAAAATCATCATTAGCAAAATTTTAATTAATGAAGCACCGGGTTGTACCCGGTGCTTCATTAATTGAATTTTTGATGATTATTCCTGTAATTAGTGTTTGGAATCGACTATTATTGCATTCGCGCAAATATTGCCCACGTGTGGAAAGTGACCAGTCCACGGCGACTGTACTGTATATTCTCCACTCAAAAAGTATTTATAATTATTCATAACAGTACAAGAAATACTTGCAAACTTTCATCACATGGACCACTGGGTCCAACCTGGTGGTCTATGTGATGGAAATTTGCAAGTGCTTCTTGTATTTTGTCCTCAGAAATTGTAAATAGCTACTAAGTGAAAACCCTATCCCATGGCGATTTAGTAGTAATCCACCCTCCACATACTGTAGTATCAATATTTTCTTTCTGTTTGATTGGTTCAGTTTGTGATTTCACTACCGACCTCGCTAATAGCACATTACATTTTGCATTGCCCAGCGTAAACACTCTTGTGTATTTCAGACTACTTCATTCTTCTACAGTATGGAGAACATTAACTAACGAGCATTTTCTGTGTCATCTGTGACAGGACTTCTAGTTTCAAATGTAACCTTTCAATCAAGGGCTTAAAATTCATTCAAGAATCAAAATCTATTCTCACAAACGATTCTCAAATCAATTTTGATTCTCACAAAATGTTCATTTGATTCTTGTCAATGATTTTGTAATGTTCTAAATGGCCTTGAGAATTCTTATTTTTTGCTCCCTCATAATAAGGTGAACATTTGACTTGGCAGTGAAGCCGAGTAAAGTCATGGCTACCTGTGCAGGCAGCCAAGACTCCACTAGAAAGCACTGTCAAGGTACTGTAACCCTCTATCAGCAAGACTACCAAAAGCCTGTACATGCATGTTGTTTGAACATGTGTTCTACATCTGCACATAAAACAATAAACTCTCCAAAACTGGAACTAGTACATTTATGGTTAAACTCTTAATAAATATAAAAATATTAAGCCCCCACAAAGTAGATTTTCTGTTTCTCAGGCCATTTTTGTAAAATTGCATGCAGGTCAGCATTTTTTTATTTTTGTAATTATTTCTTTTCCATTAAACGTTCATGTTCTTGGTTTATTTTATGTTTTTGGCCTCATAATCTACAGAATAGCATGAGTGGAGGTGTATTTCGTCCCTTGAGTGCAAGAAGGCTTTGCAATGCTAATGCATTGCAAAGCCTTGTTGTACTCAAGGGACAAATTTATCAATTTCAATAACTTGGGTAAACTATCAGACACAAACCATTTAATTTTTATTATTTCCTGCCAAAAGAAAGTTGTGGAGGATATAGAAATGGGTTCCAGCCATTCATCTGTCCGTAACAACTCTGGACCTTCATATCTCAGACAATGAATGTTGAATTTAAATGATCTTTGGACTTTGGTATGCCAATAGATCACCACGCGGGGCACAAGTAACAGGTTTTGTCCATATTTTTCTAGAGTGTTGGGCCTTTTCCCCACTTTTTCCAACTTGAAAAATTTCAATTTTTATGGTTTCTGGTCGGTGGGGGAAACCAGTGGCATTGCACCTTGTTTTGTTTTTTTAAGTTTCCATTGGTTACAAAAAAAAGAGAGCATGTGGAAACCAAAATGACCATGCGGGAGGACCTAAGAAACACATTTTTCAATTTTTTAGGCCTTAAGTTTGTTTTTTGCTATGGAATATGTACCGGTTGCACCCAAAAGGGTATTACATGAAAACATTCTAAATCATTTAAGAACAGAAAATTGATTCTTGAACGAGGAGTTTGTGAGTATTAACTTATTAAGATCGATTTTTGTGAATCGGGACAAATATATTCTGAAGTCCAATGCAATAACCCTTTACCTAACAACACTAGAGAACGACAGAAGCCTAACAAATTTGGGAAGAACTAAAAAATGACACTTTTTGCCTAAAGTCATGGCTTATAGCCTCTCATTGGAATGAGCTCAGCATGCTTATTCCAATGCTGGTCATAAGCTATGCTTTATAGGTAAAAATGGGAAGATAATAAAATATTAATGGCAATTTTTGTGAATCAATGTGGCCAGTTTGAGCCACTGCTTTTACATATACAATGTACAGACTACAGTATTTATTTATTTATTTATTGGGGTTTAAGGTCACATATTTATGCACAATGGCTAATCATGACCGTGACAGTTTTACGGGTGGAGGAAGCCGAAGTACCCGGAGAGAACCACCGAGCAACGACGAGCAGCTGCCAGCTCCCCAACATCGTAACTCCGCACTGCAGCACAGGCAGGGTTAGATTGGTTGAAGACATGCGCACCATCGACGTGCAGTAGGCTTTAGTACATGGTGTCATCGTGCCCCCATGCGGGCAATGGAGATGAAGTGTCTTGCCCAAGGACACAACGCGGTTGCCGCAGGTGGGATTCGAACCGAGGACCTCTCGGCTTGCAGCCTGCACCTCTACCAACTGAGCCACCGCGCTCCCACAGACTACAGTATAGCCGCTGTGGACTGGTCACATTTCACGGGGTGGGCAGTATTTCCACAAATGCAATAATATTAGATTGCAAACACTAATGATAGGAATAATCATCAAAAATGTAATTAATTGATGAAGCAATGGCAGGGCTCGATTTAACTGGATTAGCATAGCACTTTGCTCTCCAATTTCTGAATTTTGCTATTCAAGATTTATTAGTTTCAAGTGCTATTGGATCAACTGCTAATCAATTTTCCAGGGTGAATAGTAAATTGCTATTCAAAATTTTCAGATTAAATCAAGCCCTGAATGGGTACAACCTGGTGCTTTATTAACTGGTAGAGTGCTAAATTATTGACAGTCATTCAAATTTGTCTGCATCTCTTTGCCTTGTTACAATTTATGGGAGAGTGCCCAGTGGCACTCTCCCATAAATTATAACAAGCCAAATCCTCACAGACTAAATAATTTCAATTCAAAAATAATCTGAAGAACATCCACAGAATATGAAGCCGTTGTGTCACAAGCACTTCAGAATGAAGCCCAAATATAGGCTTTCAGCACTCTACCAGTTAATTAAAATTTTGCTGATGATTTTTATTACCTAGTAAATACTATGGACATAACTGCCCATTATGACCAGTCCACAGCGACTGTACTGGAGGCAGAGGGTGAAACAATGTTTATAATAGACTTTATCAGCATTTCCCATATTGGGTCACATGAGACAACCTTTGTTTCCAAAACAATAAACACATGTCTGAAGTGAACTGGAGAGCCAACAATGATGTTCGCATGTACCCTCATTCGCTTCATATTTCACACACTTCCTAATGTATAACGGAACTATGCAAACTCCTATGTTGATGGTATTCAGGTATTGACAGTAAATACTTCATTTATATCAATTAGAGCTGGCATGATTGTGAAATTTCATGATCGACTTTTAAGAATAATCGATTAACCCTTTACCTAACATAGCAGCCAAAAGCAGTCAGAAAATTTACCAGATTAAGCCTACCACAACCTAAAATAAACTGTTTTCAACTTGGATTTACCATATTATTAATAGTACAACTGATATCTACTATAAATGTTAATTTTAACACAAATGATCTAGCACATAATATACCAATATCTATTTATTTAACTTTCAGATGAGTTCATGTCTGCCATTTCCTGACAAGGATTGTTCACTGTTAACTCCTTGAATACTGCTAGCAGATATTCTTGCCCAAGACAGGATTTCACTTACCGCTTTAAATAAGCGTAATTTGGGCACATTTAATCAAACTTTCCTTTTGTAAAATTCAATGAGTACTTTCACCAAAGATTTTTGAAGTTAAATTTGGATTAATTTTTCATTAGATCTAGTCATGGCTGCGACTAGATTTGATGAAAAATATTTTGAAAATACTCAGTGGGTTAAAAGTTAAATATTCCATATGTAATCTGTTTTGGAAACAAGGGTCATACAGTACGTGGAGAGTGGATTGTAACTAAATCACCCATGGAGTGGAGTTATCACCCAAGCTATAACTTTCAAATTTTGTACATATTGACGAAAAACACAAGCAATGTTTCAGCCAATGGACCTCCGGGTTTAACCCGGAGGTCCATTGGCTGAAACTTTGCTGGTGCTGGTTATGCTTTGCAACAAATTTGCAATTGTTGCTTGGGTGGAATCTCCACTCTGCAGGTGATTTAGTGATAATACACTCTCCATGTACTGTATGTGCCCCTCCCCCACCACCACCATCCTCTCATGTGACCCAATATGGAAAATGCTGATCTCTTCTTTTATTGGTGTTCAAGGTTATTTTCAGCATCTTCATTCTTCACTATTTATTGGTCTTTGAGATCTCTTCAGCACCAAGAGCACCATCATTACTGCAACACAAGTTCTGGTATATTGTCAAGTTTATGCAACTGTTTCCACATGTAGCTATGCTACCCACTTTTCAGGATATCAAGTGCAGGCATTAGGTTACTGAGTCCTATTTTACCAGTGAAGCAGCACTTGTTTACCACCTTTCCAGAAAATACATCATAGATTATCTATCTCATATGCAATGAAATGGGCTTCTGAACATTTTTTTTTTCTAAGGGTTTAACGACACATTAACAGCCAGGGTCATATCATGTCGGTGACAGTTTACAGGTGGAGGAAGCTGGAGTACCCAGAGAGAACCACCGAGCAATGACGAGCAGCTGTCAGCTCTCCAACATCGTAACTCTGAACTCTGCACCACGGCACAGGCAGGGTTTGATTGGTTGAAGACATGTGCCCCATCGACGTGCAGTACGTCTTAGTACACAGCGTTACTGTGCCCCCAGGTAGGCAATCAGGGTTAAGTGCCTTGCCCAAGGACACAGTGCGGGAGCACGAATCAGTCGCTGAAATGGTCACCCATCCAACTACTAACCGCGCTCGGCATTGCTTAACTTTGGTGATCTGACGAGAACCGGTTACCGCGATGCCACCGCGCCCCCGGGCTTCTGAACATGAAAATTCAGCAGAATTTTCTGATGGCAGGGCAAGACATGGTAAGAAAATTGTGGATTTCATTGCATAATAATTCTTTTGCAACAATAGTTTCAATGCAAGCATTTTATTTAGCACCTGACTAAATTATTTTTGCTTTGCGGAATCTGCGATTTAAATGAAAAAAAATAAAGCAGTTTTGAATAAACAACAATGGTAGTTTCATTTCTTTTGGGTTAATTAAATTGGGGAAATGACAGAAAAGTGAGCAAATATTTATTACATTTAATACAAATAACTCTCCTAGATTTGTCATACTCGCATAATGAAAAATAGGAGAGCAAAATTTTACACTCCTGCATTTTTTTCCCAAAAGTTACTCTGATGTCTCTCTCAAAAAAGCATCAAGGTAGACTTTCCGCCTGTGAATAATACACCAAATTATTCTTAACATATAAAGTTTGTTAAATGTTGTCAATATCTGCTCTGTTAAACTAAGTGCATCTGCATTAACAAGAAAAAGAAAATAGAAATTTCCTTAAAGTTAAACACTTAACCCAGAAATTGTAAATTGCGCCAGTGAAGTGGAATTACTGTCAGATGTACATGTAGGTTGATAAAGAACAACTTTTGAAACCAGAAGAATAATTTTTCTTTAAAATGACTTAATATTCAGCCATGGAAACTCATGATTGCACACATATTTTGACAGCAATTGTTTGTTGATAGTTTACCTCCCATTTGAATGTCTGAAACTTTTAAGAGTTTATTTGGACAGAACTTTAATTCTTTCATCAATATTTGCACAGTTGTCCATGATAGAAGTATTGTTAGAGTCAAAATTCTCTTTTAGTTGTTTCAAGCCATCTCCCTGAGATTTTAGGGTATTGGTCAGCTCTTGTTGGGTTGTGTCAAGATATGTCAGTGCCTGACTGAACTGCATGGCTTGCTCATGTAATTCTCTCAAACCAGTAAGTCGATCAACAACATGTGGAAGTGAATCTGCTACCTGTTCCCATTTTTTAACTGTGTTATACAATTCTTCTATTTTTCCTTTTTGTTCATCATCTCCATCTTCACCTGTCGTCTTCTTATCTGCCACTTGAGAAAGTTTCTGCAAGACATTATGTAGCCTAGCTTCTACTTGTTCTATGTTAGTTGGCTCTAGTACATTTAACTTTGAGTTGAGTACTGACACAGCACTCAGTAGATCCTTGTTGGCAATGTCAGCTGTGAGGAGTCCCATTTTCTCTTGAGGCTGTCCAATAACAGTTTCCAATCTCTCAAGCCTTTCTTCCAGATTGGCCAGCTTGGCATTCTTACTGAAATGTGCCTGTTCTGGTCTATAGTACAGTTCGTATGTTACATGATCCTCACTGGATGCTGGTGGTTTTAATGGCTGTTGCTTTTCTTGACCAGGAGTTGAGATTTTATATGAATCTAATTCAGTTAAAAGTCTTTTTCTCAATTCACCCTGTGGATCTGACAAGTCGACAGAAGCTTGAGGCCCTAGTAGTTTTTCTAAATGTAAATCTGTCAGCTGATGCTGTAGGTATTCCAACTGTTTTCCAATTGCAACTGGAGACAGTTTCTCAGTGCCACAATCTTCTTTCACAGAACTCTTGATCTTGGTGACATCTTCCACCAATTCTCTAATTTCATGCTGAAGGCGTTGATATTTTTGTAGAGGTGTCTCTTTGATAACAGAGCCATCTTCAAGCATTTCATATTCCGTTCGACATTCATACCCCGTCTTCCTTGATCTGTCGATTTGGTCTGAAAAATCAATGGCACCACCGTCAACAGTCTTTCCTTTGAACTTTTTGTATGAGTCATTCGGGTCTACGTTTATTTTTTCTACAGATTCGCTGTCATCAGATTGAGAGTGGAACCGTTGCTCGTCTTCTGGAAGATCTGAAGTTTCGTACAAATCTGGTGCACTCCAGTCAATTCCTGGAAGATTGGCATATTTGGGATCAGCCATATCTCCTTATTCCAGAATTAACAGTGAATGAAATATGTTGGAATAATCAATGAGCTGTGTGAAAGCAGCAAATCGAAGATGGGGTGGAAGGTCAGCTCCCGTTTTGACATTCGACATTGCAATGTAAAGAAATAGACTGGTGCGTGTTACCCTGTACAATTGAAAAACTTCCAATGATTTCCAAACCCGTTCAATTTCGACCCACAGTGAATTCAACCTAAAAAGTGAATCGACTTTTTAAGGGAGGGGGTGGGGGTGGTCGTACTAACTTAAGGCAATTTTGCAGTGGCTATATCACGGCTCCCATGAAATAGCCTGAATCTATATCACAGCCTCTCGTAGATACCCTGAAAGGTTATATGCTACACACAGGCGGTCATACTAAAGGCATCCAGTAACCTCGACCCACAGTAATTTCGACCCAAATCGGTAACTTCGACCCAAATCGGTAACTTCGACCCAAAAAAGTAATTTCGACCCAAAGTAATTTCGACCTAATATCGGTAAGTTCGATCCACTATTTTCCCCGGCTCAGAAACCCTCTCGTTGACCGCCTTACCGATCGGTGCGACGAATTACCACATAGAACTACATAGATACCACGTAGAACTACATAGAACTACATAGATACCACATAGAACTACATAGATACCACATAGATACTACATAGACGTATTAAGACCCCTACGTGTCTATACTGGTGGGGGGGGGGGAGGGTGGCTGTTTGAAAACCATATTATGTTCGACAACCGGTAGTTCTAAAAGGATTATGGACGATTCGGACCATGTACGATTCAGACCAGATTTTTATTGGACGGGGGGGGGGGGGGGGGAGGGGGGCAATCCGTATTGCATTAATAGTATTGAAACTAACGGATTCCTCTCCAGCAACGTGGGGTGGAGAGTCCCCAAATTTGTGAAGAGTGGAGACTGCCCCCCCCCCCCCTCCGGGACCGTGTGCTACGGCCTCCTCCACCAATAAATCTGTCACCGACACAATATCACCCTGACTGATAAGGCGTCACCAATAAATAAACCATAATACCATCCATGGTACTATGTCCATCTTTCGCGCAATCTCATCCGAATCGAGTCCGTGCGCCGATCATCGTCTTTCCTGAAAATAGATCGAGCACAACAACAATTTCTTATGTTTTCGGCAATTAAATGTTCATTGTCCCTTTTATAACTATTTTTTTCACTTTTAAGGTCTACGTAGTATCTATGTGGTATCTATGTGGTATCTATGTAGTTCTATGTGGTATCTATGTAGTTCTATGTAGTTCTATGTAGTTCTATGTGGTATCTATGTAGTTCTATGTGGTAATTCGTCGCACCCTTACCGATCAATAATTTCGACACAAAGTAATTTCAACACGCTTAAGTAAATTCAGCCCACTTTTTTACAGACTTTATTGAAAAATAAAAAGTTTTGTAAGCTTTATTCAAGTAATGATCAGCTTGGGTGTTTATTAGTCTTTTAATGTTGCACATCTTTTGGGGTACGGGACAAGTCGCCGTCGGGACAACTCGCCGTCCGACGACGAGTTGTCCCAGTTTTTACGGCTAGTAGTCCCGTTTTTTGTTCCTAAAAAAATGTAATTTATTCTTAATTTATTCTATTGAAATACTGTTAATTTTATCATTTACTTACTGCAGAGTACTTTCTCCGTGAATTAAAAAAAAAACAGAATTAAATCTATGTTTTATGAAAGTACCAAAGTTGAACTAAACTGTTCATTACAACATTTTCAGAAGAATGAGATTGTTGAAAATAAAATCGTCAGCTTTCACATTGTTTGTTTTTTTTTTTACAAAGAGTGTCTTAACATTGGTATTGTTTTGAGTATTGATGTGTTCTCGATTGTCGGTTGCTACAGAAGACAGATTATTGAAAAGTAGTCAGGCGGCAGAACTCAGCATCCTGTTCCCCCTGAAGGCAGACCAGGTGGTCAATACTCAGCATCCAGTCTCCCTTATAGGCTGATGGATGACTTCCAGCTTTCAAAAACACATAATTGGTGGATTTTTCCTTTTTGTGGTCGTTTTTCTAAAATAACCACCAAACTGCGGTTTCAGTATTACCATAAATTTGCCCACTTCTCTTAGAA
This sequence comes from Pictodentalium vernedei, assembly GCA_031216915.1. NCBI lineage: Eukaryota > Metazoa > Mollusca > Scaphopoda > Dentaliida > Dentaliidae > Pictodentalium > Pictodentalium vernedei. The sequence goes on from CM062296.1 coordinate 715,109,759, forward strand.
AACACGGAGCAGAACTCTTGTAATTATGCAAATTCCTAGCCATTTTCCAGTTCGAAGTTCTCGGGGATCTCAACCCACTATCCTACTGACAGTCGCACGCTCAAACTTAATAAGATTATTGGCTCTCGCTCCCGACTCTCATGGATTTATAAGCAAGTAAAGCTATAAAACAAATAAAGTTATTAGGGTCGCAAGGGATTTCAATCCCACATCGTCCCTATATGTCAGATCCACCTTCATTGTCTACTGCAGCCTTTTTAAAGAAATGTTCAGCTGTCTATATAAAGTGGTTCTCCCATAATGGATATCAAACATACATTTGTACTTCAATCTTTCTATATTTTTGTATAAATTATATCTTTGTGAATTACATGTATAGTAATTTTCAAATAATATAAAATTCTATAAATTTATTTTATATCTGTGAATTCACATGAAAATGGTCCGAAAAGACCATTTTCATTTGAATTCACAGATATAAAATAATTTCCAACGAACATGTGCATGCTGTACCCCTTTGTCTAAGCACGAACTGTAAAAGAGTAAATTTGCTTGAAAATGGATTAATTTAATTCTTATTGTCATTGATTTCAACGAATCGTCTGTCACCCTGATAAATCTTGTTATGTTAGTAACTATTATTTTATATGTTATATTATTACATGTATATGTTATATTGAACCTGTCTTGTTATCTAAGTCATGAGTATTAATAAAGATAATTTAATCCTATGCCGCGTGTTACTTATCAATTACTACTCCACGGCGACTTGTCCCGATGGCGACTCGTCCCACTTAGGGTACGGCGAGTGGTTCCGACGGCGAGTTGTCCCGGGGAGCGGGTCTTTTCGGCCTCGGGAACATTCGGCCTCGGGAACATTCGGCCCCGGGAACATTCGGCCTGGGAACATTCGGCCTGGGAACATTCGGCCTCCGTTTTCTACAAGGGAGACTAAGAGAGACGCGGTTTAATATGAGTTTAAATACCTTTATTACAGCTCACAACACAAATAAATACCGCGTAATATAATATATACACAATATAAAATACATTTACACTTGATATATACTGGCACACAACCTCAAAATAATATGATGCAGTTATATCATTCTCTTTATATTTCTCCCTCCAATGCTTCCTCTAACTTCTTGGATACCTTTGGACAAGCAAGTAAGCGAGCAAGATTGATATTGGAGTTGAATGAATGAAAAGTTTCAGCACGCCGACTGCGCACAGGGACGATGTGGGGGTTTAAACCCCTTGCGACCCGAATAACTGTTTTATAATTTTATTTCCTTATGAATACTGAAATCGCAGGTTGTTGGTGGTTTTAGAAAAACAGAAAAAGAAACCCAAACAGTCGCTGGGTTGGGAACGGCCCCAGCATGTTATCCCTAACGGTTACAAAAAGGAAAAAATCTACCGATATGTGTTTCTGAAAGCTGAAGCAATGAATGAAATGAAAGCTTTCAGCGCGCAGAAGGCGCACAGAGACGATGTTGGTTTAAATCCCTTGCGACCCGAACAACTTTATTTGCTTTATAACTTTATTTGCTTACGAATCCAAGAGAGTTTTTTAAAGCTGGGAGTTATCCATCAACCTATAAGGGAGTGGGCTATAGTTACAGTCCACATAAAAAGGCTTAAGTGTTCAAAGAAACTGTAAAAACAGTATATATGATCGCCTAATCAAGTGCGATTAAATCAATCAAACTTCAGTCATACTGTAAAAACGCTGTATGAGTATCTCATATTTTTTAAAGTTATTTTTCAACTCCCAAACTAAGAAATTTTTTACCAAAAGTGGGAACATTCGGCCTCAAAAGTGGGAACATTCGGCCTCGACCGAGGCCGAATGTTCCCGGAAAAATACCTGGGGCCGAATGTTCCCGAGGCTGAAAAGACCCGAACCCTTGTCCCGTTCCCCATCTTTTGTAAATAGCGCTCGTGTGTTATTACAAAACTTGTGGTGTGGAAAGTATTTACACAATGTTAGTTACAATTAATCACCGATTTTCATTCATCGCTTTGATAATTCTTAGAGTTGTTTTATGATCATGAAGCCAGTGTTGTTTTTTGTAAGCGGATGGTGCCAATATATGGCCAGGGTAAGAATGCTGGTTATTCAGCACCTCTGCCTTCACAGCGAACAGACGTATCGTCCAACACCGGTGATTTCACACAAAACTGATTATCGCTCACTCGGAAGTTCAACAACGCTATTGCCATTTGCACTATTTCTGTGAATCTTTTTGTATCACAGTGAGTGTTTATTTCTTACTCTTGCTATTTCTATCTGCATTTTTCCACTAAAAACGAATATTTAAGTCAATACAATTAAATTAACATCTCTAATAACCTAAAAAATAAAATTAAGAATTATTTACAAATATAAACAATGCATAAACAAAGTCAAGCTCAGGTAAACAGTTCTGTCTTTAATTCTGGCAGTGTAAGCAACAGTGGAAATTCTACTAACACTGACATGGCATCGATGATGTCTGGCTTCCAGAAAGAAATTGCCAGATTGAATGACACAATAGAGGGTTTGTCACACAAATGCAACGGGGAGCAACGATGTATGAAATGCGGTGACAAACACATCGCGAAGGCATGTAGTGTTACAACTCTGAAATGCCCCAAGTGCGGTGGTCAACACCCCAGCAACTACCGGGGGTGTAGCCACTTCAAAAAGTGAAACAAACATCCAGCTTAAAGCTCTAAACGTAAGTAATGTCGAGAACTCATCCTCCCCTTATTCCACGTGTACTCTAATGGCTGGCTCTATTTTAAGCATAATGAAGAAACACATTTCAAGAGGTCCCAAAGGAGTGGAGAGAAAGCAAAGTGACATTTATTCACAAAAGGGGGGAAAAAGACGTTTGGGATAACTATCGAGGGATCTCTGTCAGTAGTAACATTGGAAAAGTTTTCTGTAAAGTCCTGTATGGGAGACTAGAGGAGGTGATTGAAGAGAAGGTTTTTTGGGGAGAAATCCAGAATGGCTTCAGGAAGGGAAGGCGAGTTACTGACCATCTTTTCATGCTATCCCAAATGATAGAATCCGCGAAAGCAAAAAAAGAAAAAGCTGTTTATGGCCTTTTGGATGTCAAAAAGGCATACGATAGAGTATGGAGGGAGGGTATGTGGCGCAAGCTGGATGCTCTTGGCTTAGGAGGCGAGTTTGTTGGAATTATGAAAGCATTATATAAAGACGTACAGAGTGAACTTAGCCTGGGAAACATTACAACAAAACGTGTGCCTATGGAGATAGGCCTAAAACAGGGATGTATCCTTTTGCCAATCCTGTTTGCATTGTACATCAAAGATTTAGGAGATGAACTCCTGCATAGCGAGGAGGGGGTAGCAGTTGGGGACTTGAAGATCCCAGGGCTATTTTTTGCAGGCGATATGGTGCTAGTGTCAGAAAGCGAAGAGGGGCTAACGAAAATGCTGGGAATTGTTGGGAAATATGGGAGCAAATGGAAACTCGAACTTAATGAAAGCAAGAGCAAAGTTATACCTGTGGGCCGCAAAGTGGACCCCACTCGAAGGTGGAGAGTGGGTGAGTTCTGCATTCCGGAAGGTAGCGGCAAACTTCTCATTGTAGGGGAGACAGGTGATTACGAGTATTTGGGGGTAAATATAAACATTACAGGAAGAGATATCCACCGAAACCACACAAATAAATTGATTCTGAAGGGGAAGCGAATCCTTAACCAAATGAACTTATAGGGAGAAACAGTTTCAATAAGGTTTTCGTGTGGAAAACCATTTGGGAAATGGTGGGTCTGCCAAGTATAACATACGGTACGGAAGTGGTACCCCTAAACCAGACGGCCGTAAAGAGCTTGGAAATCCTGCAGAACGATCCAGGCCGATGGATAACGGGGTCGAGTAATGCCGCAGCGCTAGGAGCAATCAGGGGTGAGCTTGGGTAGATGAGGACCAATGACAGGATAGACCTGTTGAAACTCGGTTACCTTAATTATTTGGTAAATCTCCCAGACAGCCGATGGTGTAAAGTAATGTTCCTGAGAATTTTCAACTCAAATATCAAGACGGGGTGGATGGTCCAAGTGAGAGAGCTAGTAGAGAACTACTAATTGGAGATCTCGGACCTGGACGTTGGGGCAAACCAGGGTAAAAAAATCGTCAGAGAAAGGGCCATGGAGGATTGTAACCGTAATTGGCGAGAGGGGGTCAAATCAAAGAGGTCTTTGGGTGGCCTGCGTGATAAAGAGAAGCCATGTTTTGAAGAATACCTTGATGGCACCTTTGGGGGGGGGGGGTCACTGTTGTTCAAGATGAGGTCGCGATCCCTGGCGCTGAGGGGAAAAATTGGGAAAGACAGTGAAAGGGAGTGCCAGATGTGTAATTTGGGCATGGTGGAGACCCTGGAACACTTTCTTCTAGAATGCCCAAAGTACCAGTCTAAAAGAATAAGATTCACTGGGAGTATAATGAGGAAGTGGGATGGGAGAATGAAGGACATGTGGTTAGGGGGAGCCTCAAAGGAGCGGGTTAATATGCTAATCGGAGAGATTGGGAAGAATGGGGCAAGGGATGTCATCAAACAGTTCGTCTACGAGTGTTGGGAGGAGAGGAGAAGCATGGGAATAGGGAGGCAGTTGGGAGTACAGGGGTAACCAAGGCCTTCTCGTCCGAGAACCGCCACAAATCAGCGGCTGGCCAAAGTGTTATTATTATTACATGGACACCAGTCTTTCGGACGTTTGAAAAGAGATTAGTAAAACAGCCTCTAAGTAATATAAAACTCAAATATCTCACACGCTATTAGCAGCGACCGTCAACAAAATATAATTATGTAACAATATTACAAATAGTAATTAAACTTAAATAAACTTAGTACAGTTATTCCTAAATTATTCATGAATAAAAAATAGTCCAGTGGAACGCTCGAAGCGTTAATCAGAAAAACTTGTAAATGTCATATTATTTCAAAAATTGGAATTAGCGAAACATGGCTTAAACCAAACAAAAAAGTTTCGTTATGTGGTTTTGATATTATTAGAAGAGATCGCCCCGTCCAAAAAGGTGGCGGTGTCGTTCTGCTAATAAGGCAGGAGATTAAATACAAAACAATACCATGCGACCACCTCAATGCTGAAGTGATTGCAGCTGAAATTGAACTTGACCACAAACACGTGGCCATCATATAATAATAAGCCGCAAGCAACAGTAGACAGTAAAGTATTTGAATTAATTACCAAAAAGTACAAGCACTGCATATTCTTGGGTGATTTCAATTCCAAACACCGGGTATTCGGTTGTCATAAGACTGAGCCTAATGGTGACGCCCTTTTCAACATAATTGAAGAACTCGATCTATTCGTGGTAAATGAAGATCAAGACGTAACATACATAAGCAACAACCCACTCCATCAATCAGATATCATAGACTTGATTATCACCAGCAAATCACTAACCAGCCAAATGCAAGACATATTTGTAGGGTATGATGAGCTAGGCAGTGATCACCTGCCGGTTCACGCCACTTTGAAATGTAATACTGGTCCCGCAAGGTATCCTCCCGTGAACAGGAGGAACCTATCAAAAATTGGCTGGAACCTCTTCAGAAACATTATCGAAGTAAAATAAAGGCAAATGACCCCTTAAATGCTCATGGACTAGAAAAAGCCTGCACCCATCTTAACGAGGTTATCAACAGTACACTAGATGAAATTTGTCCCAAGCAAACAGTAAAGACGCGGATAAACAGAATAACCCAAACATCTCTTCAAATAATCAAACAAAAAAGAAAAGCCTTCCAGGCTTACCAATCAGAGAATGATCAAATGAAAAGAGCAGAACTTAAAACCGCGTATAATCGCCTACATAGAGAAGGAAAAATGGCCATAGTTAACGACAATCGCGTGAGATGGGAAAAAGCAACAGAAAACCTACATGGGCTGAGAGAACCTAAGAGGTTCTGGGATACATTTAAAACTCTTACTGGCCAAAAGAGCAAAAGTGCCAATAATAATGCGCTGAAGACTAGCGACGAAACTATGGCCATGGACGACAAGACAAAGGCCAGCGCTTTTGCCGAACTTCTAAAGAAAGCGCATCGTCCACAAGAAGGGAACAGATGTGACAACGATTTTAAGGTAAAAGTAAATAAATCTGTCCAAGATAACAACTCAATTTTCAATGAACCGAACTTCGACCAGAGGCATGAAGACGGGGACGACCATGAATTAACCGAACCAATAAGCGTAGAAGAGGTCATGGCTATAATCAGAAAATGTAAGGCATCTTCGTCCTCAGGAGAAGACGAAGTCTCTTACAAAATAATGAAACAGTGCCCCAACATCTTCTACTGTAGACTTACCAAACTCCTAAACTGCTGGAAAGTGGCCACAGGAGTAATGATACCTAAACCCGACAAAGACCTTACCAACCCTTCTAACTACCGCCCAATCAGCTTGCTTAGCTGCGTTGGAAAAATATTTGAGCGGATTCTCACTACGAGACTTTGCAGCTATCTCGAATCAATCAACTTTTTTAACATATGGCAAAGAGCGTGTAGGAGTCAGAATCGAACACGTATATAGACTGGTCGATTATATGAAAACAACATTTAGTCAAAACGAAATCGGAACAGCGCTTTTCTTGAATGTAGAAAAAGCATTCGACTCGGTATGGCAAAATGGCGTGAGATATAAACTAGCGAAAACGGGATTACCCACTAAAATTCTGAGGATCATATCATCAAGGTGAGGGTTAATCGCGAGGTGTCAGAGGAAGTAATACTCGAAGCGGGAACACCAAGACTCGGACAAATGGCTGGAAAGAATCTTACAGCCAAACAAGGAAAAGGGGACCAACACATCGGCAAGGCGGGCAACAAGAGGGTTTCTGAGACGGGAAAAATAGTGGGTCGAAATTACTTTGTGTCGAAATTACTTTTTTGGGTCGAAGTTACCGATTTGGGTCGAAGTTACTTTGGTCGAAATTACTGTGGGTCGCGGCACTGGCATTCCTACTAAACACCGAAGTGATACCTAGGTAAATGAAAATAGGGTTGGAAATAGGATGAAAGTGGTGTGGTGAACGGTTTTCTGCCTGGTTCTGCCTGGTAATGGCCACAATCAACAGGTTGATTATACTGCCATGGTAGAGTGTACATGTTAGAGTTAAAAAAAACAAACAACCAGGTAAAGTTTTAAGAACATGGAAGCATCGTTCTATTAGAATTGTGCTTGTGAGACCTGGGCTTTGAAGGCGTCAGATGATGTTGCGGACACAATCCCAGGTGGTAGTGAATTCCATTCCCTGATGGTACGTGGGAAAAAGGAATATTTTCTATAGTCACTAGGGCTTGGTAGTATTTGGAAGGCTAGGTGGTGGGTATGCCTCGTCCTGCGCACTAGTGGTATTAGCTTGCTATCTTTGTGTATTGCCACTTTCTCATTTACAATTTTGTATAGCATAGTAAGCCTTGCGTCCCGTCGGCGATCGATTAGAGGTCTCCACTTTAATTGTTGGATCATACTGTCCACATTAGATCTATTCCCATGTCTATTACTGACATATCGTGCTGCTCTTCTTTGGATCATGTCAAGCCTATGTATGTCCTTTTGGTGATAGGGGGCCCCAAACAGATGATGCGTATTCTACAAGAGGTCGAACCAATGATTTATATGCATTTTCTTTTACATTTGTTGAGCTGATGTTTAGATTATGACGTAAGAAGCCTAGTGTTTTATTGGCATTACCACGAACGCTGTTTGTGTGGCTACCCCACTTGAGATCTGATGTAATTTGACAGCCCAGGTATTTTGCACTTTTGACGGATTCTAGGATATGGCCATGTAGTGAGTATTGGTGGTTGATCGGGTTGGCTTTCCTGCTAATCGATAATACGTTACATTTTCCAGGATGAAACTCCATCTTCCACTTTCTTTCCCAGTCACCAAGTTTGTCTAGATCCCTCTGGAGTAAGCAGGCGTCGGAATTGGATTTTACAGTGATGTAGGCGATTGTATCATCAGCAAAGAGCCTCACTGTTGCAGTTAGCCCTCTGGCATGTCGTTGATGTACAACAGAAAGAGGCTAGGCCCAAAGACCGATCCCTGAGGTACTCCTGATTCCACACTTACGTGGCTTGATGTCTCGCCGTCGACAACTACTGCCTGGGTTCTGTCGGTTAAGAAGCTATTGTTCCAGGCATTGACTTTCCCTCGAATGCCGTAGTGGTCCAGTTTGTGAATGAGAAGGCTATGACTAACTTTATCAAAAGCCTTTGAGAAATCCATTATGAAGACATCTGTCTGCTTACCGGAGGCCATGTTTGCAGAGACATCACCAACAAATTCAATCAGTTGTGTTTCGCATAACGTCTACTGCGGAAGCCATGTTGTAGGGGATACATGATGTTGTTATCGTCCGCATGCTTCATTATATGGCTAGAAATTACATGTTCCATCAGTTTGCAGCAGATACAAGTGAGTGATATTGGACGGTAGTTCTCAGCCCTGTAGCGATCACCTTTCTTGTATATTGGGCTAACATGGGCACTTCTCCATTCAGATGGGACTTCTCCAGTATCAAGGGATGTTCGGAATATGATTGTGAGGATCGGGGCTAGGTTATCTGCTAGTTCTTTTAGGACCCTTGGTTTGATTCCGTCCGGGCCAGCCGTCTTATGCGCGTTCATCTTCTTAAGCAATTTGGCAATCCCGTTACACGTTATGGTTAAGTCTGCAGCTTGTGGATATGTACCGGTCATAAGTGATTGAGCTTTAAATTCCTCGGTACTGATGCGGGTTTTTTTGTGAGAATGCAGATTGGAACTGTTTATTCAGTATTACAGGTTTGGGTGTAATACCACAATATTCATAAGACACATAACAAAGAAACCGTAAATAACACGATCAACAGTATCTTCAATTCATAAACAGCGCTTCTCGTGGCTGACGAGGTAAGAGAACGAAACGGCCCAGATTGATTTTGGTCAGAACGACTCAAATTTGGAGACGGAACTGCCCAGATTTCGAGACAGAACGGCCCACATTTTTAGACAGAACGACCATCATTGAAAAATGTATTTCTTATTTCTTATGCCCCCATTATTTTTTTCTCCATAAATTTATTTGGATTCAGAAAAAAGAACTTATCATTACAATGGGATCGGAGTTGTGCCCGCTTACATTTTGCCGCGAATTATTCGCAAACTGAATCATTTGCGCTACCGGTTCACACCACTAGGATCTACTAAGCGGGACTGAAGTGAACCATCGGGTTCCTGATAAGTACACCCCCCCCCCCCCCACCCCCTCTCCCCGAGGAAAAAAAAGAGACTAGTTTGTGTTCATCTAATCATCTAAAATAAACGAACAGTTAAATTAATTCCTGGTCGTCTGAAATAATCGCGAAAAAATATATTGCTCTCTTTACTTTTTGTGTTCAGCTGAAGGAAACGAAAAATTGGATTAGTTTCTGGTCATCTGAAATAAACTAGACAAAAATGTATTAGTCGCTTCTGTTTTTTTGGTTTCTGTTCACCTGAAACTTGAAGAGAATATTATTAGTTTCTGAGAGAATTACACTTAGCATGGAGAGTAGATGCGACCACGACGCTTCAGCGTGTCATTCATCGTCGTTTTAGGTTTCCGTAGAGTAATACTAACAGCAAGTAAAATGACACGTTGCCTTCGTGGCTTGGCAATTAAACCTTTCAATGCGACGGGCCGCTTCTCCGGCCCAGGAACATGTTACGTTATAATTGCATAATTAAGATGGCTGCTGAGGGAATGTGCAGGGTAGATTAATCAATATTTTCAACGTGCAGACTAGGGCTACACGTTGAAAATATTAATTAGTCCACCCCCAAATAATGAATTGGACTCTTCGAGTTGCTGTCACTGAACTGACATGGAAGATACCACCAGGGTTCAAAGGGTTAAGTCTATAAGTTTAAACAATATTTTATTTCAATGAAAAACAATCATGTTATATGTACAGATCATGTTCAAAAAGACAGATGAAACAAAGCGATATCAAAGATAATAGTACATTAAACAACAAAGAGGACAACTTGTTAGTAAGGGATTCCATAGTAAGCTTGGAGCTTTTGTGAGTCGTCTTAACCCTTTGCCCAACGTAACGTTCAAAACCGGCCAGCGCTATTCTCAAAAGTCGCCAATTAATTTCCATTATTTTTTCATTTTTTGTCTCAAAAACATAGATTATGGCCCCTCATTGGAACGAGCTTGACGAGCTCGTTCCAAAGAGGGGTCATAACCTATGTTTTTGAGACAAAAAATGAAAATAATTAGTTATTCAAGAATATTCTTTGCAAGTGTCGTCTGCTTTTCGTGTTAGGTAAAGGGTTAAGTCTATTGTGCCATCACTCTGAGGGTCGAAATGGGCTTCTATCTGGCATAAAAACATAGCTTAGAACCCCTTGGAAACGAGCTCGTTCCCATGACGGTCATAAGCTATGTTTCGAAGCAAAAAATTAAAATATTACCAAATATCCGAACGACACCAATTTTGTCTTCAATTTGAAAACATCGTTTTTAAATTCTGAATGAAAGCAGGGAACGTTCAAAATGATAAGTGGAATATTGTTACTATTATTTTCAGCTTGTGTAAAATAACAGTACAGACTGAATTAACTGCAGTTTCGTTTCAAACAATATGAATTAGGTGGTCATAAATAACCCCGAATTTACTGGGAAAAAACAGATTTATAAACATCCACCCTAGTCTAATTTAGGGTAATTGGGGGTTGTCCAATTTCAATCACGCTTTACAGTGAGACAGTAGGTATATTTTAGAGTGGCAATCGGTGACGGTGACCTTCGGTAACATTTGAAAATAGTTTCTTTTTGAAATAAAACAATTTGAAGAACGAGTGTTACAAACGTTCGCTCTGCGATAAATACAGATTGTTTGACTTCAAAAATGCTTTTAAATGCAACAGTTTTAGTTATATTGGGTGGCATTCGGTGGCCATTGCGGGTCAGGGTAGTTACGTCCCCGGGATGTTCCGTTCCCAAGTTAGTGGGAAGTTTCGACCCCGGGAAGTTTCGTCCTCTGGAGAGGACGAAACTTCCTACTTGAATGGTAAATTATATAGATTTCTGACATATTTAAAAATAAAATTAATCAAGTACTATCATGTTTATATATGTATGTGTGTGCGTGGAATGTGACTCTTCTGACTTTATTTTTCCCTATTAATATAAAAATGCATTGAAATTATAAATATAGCACCCTGTTGTTTTCATAATTCCTTTGATGTAAATACACTCGGTCGGATCTTAGGGTGTTTTTTTTTAACTGATACACTCGGATGGATCTTAGGGTGTTTTTAGTTGGTTCACGCAAGCCCAATGATTTTTATTTTGTGACAGTGTATTGGCGAATGGCCACGAGCATTCACTAATAAATTGTCACAAAACAAACTTCATGAAGGCATGAAAAATTAATAAGATTTTAGTGTTTGCCGTTTCAGATTGTTGGTAAACCATTTGGCAGCAACAGTCAGCTGTGGACAATCAACTCCTTTGTTAGCGACGGAGAGAAGAAGAGGAGATGAAATGGTTTCGTGCGCCGAAGGCGCGCAGGGACGATTAGCCAAAAGATACTATTACTTGTACGTAACCTTACAATCCCACGCCAGCCCTAAGCTTATTATTTAACATGTACAGAGGACGAAACTTCCCATTAACTGGGGACGAAAATTCCCAGGGACGTAACATCCCCGGGACGAAACATCCCCGGGACGAAACTTCCCGGGGCGAAACTTCCCGGAGACGAAACTTCCCGGGGACGAAACTTCCCGATCCCGGAGCGTTTACATTGGTAGGACCTCTGTAAGCGACACTGTTAATTGTTAATCATATTGTGACTTGTTAATTAGTTCTTTTGTGGTTGTAAGCCACAAAAATCTAATAACGGCATAAAGGCAATAATGGCAAAACAATAAACAAAAAAATAATAAAAAACAAAACTTTAAAGGTACCCACTAAATACGGAGGGGCAGTTTTCGGCGACGGCTCTGTCTATATATCTTGCTTTTATTCGAATAAATCAACGATTACATCACATGTATTGCTTCAAAGGACTAATTAAATATCTGCACATATATTTAAACCTTTTAAACGGCTCTTACTTACTTATTTCCTTCACCTCGATATCCCTCGGTGTTTAGTAGGACCCCCACCACCACCAAAAAAAGTGTCATTGCGATAAAAGATTCTTCTTCCGTATACTGTCCGCATTCAACATATTGAATATTCTGTACATAACACATATGCATTTCAGGTAGAAAAGTTTGAACAAATGAAAGTAAAACAGAAACAAAAGTAAAGCGAAACAAGAATTAATATATGTGTTTACAGAAAAAAATATGTAAAATGAAAAAAAATAATAATAGTGATAATTTTGAATCGTAAACTCCTTTGCCCAGTCGCATGGGGTCTAGGAAGATTCGGCCCCGGGAAGATTCGGCCCCTGGTTAGTGGGAAGATTCGGCCCCAGTTGGGGCCGAATCTTCCCGGGGCCGAATCTTCCCACCAAAAACTAATTTCGGGAAAACATTTTCTCATTTAGTTGAAAAAATAGGAACCTACCATTTTTGTCCCGGGATGAAATGAATGATAGTCCGTCACCACCAAAATTAAAAGTTCAACTGACTTGAAAACTCGATCAGTTTGTTTGTTTAGCACTGGGAGTGGCTAACTGACAAGCTGATACATGCCGCTTGTGTGGTGTTCCTGTGTTTTGATAGGGATGCGCTTGTCTGATCTCTAATCATCCTTTGGTTGTTTGTCGCCATTAGTAAGCTGTTAATGATGATTAATCATCTTTCACACTCTTTGATGGTAACATCGCCAAACATCTTCAAAGAATATTCTTGGATAAACATTTTGTAGCATGTCCTATAAAACGATTATCCAGCCAGATCCCTGTCATCATTTTCAACGATGTATCCTTGTATTGAGTGTGGTTTAGAGGTGAGACCAAGGCAACACGCCGTGGAATGCGATTCTTGCGAACGATGGCAACACAGAAAATGTAACACGGGCATATCAAACAAAGATTATCTGGATGCAAACAGAGGTATAATTCAGTTGACATTTACATGCCAGCCATGTCAACGCCAAGTTGAACCAGAAGATAATAGGTAATTATTATATATATAATAATTATAATTAATAATACTGTGCTTGAATTTACTGTAACACAGAGTTAAAAAAAATTATTTTAATCGTGTTATAATTTTGTATTCATATTTAGTTACTGAAAACGTATGTATTGCTATTTCTCTCTTTCATTCCATAGCCTAGATGAAAACCACATCCATTATTTTAATCATGTTAAGGGAAAACTTAATTATGACCCTTTTTTTTCAAAATATTCAGTACTTTCTAATTTTTTTTTTGCAGTCGGGATGCCAACAATGTTGCACTTTTGGCTGAGATGATGGAAGTGGATGCAGCTGAAAGAGGGAGTGAAACATCGACAGGAGAAAGTGAGGAAAGGTAATTATTGACATTTTTCTCTCAATCTTTTTAATTGCATCATTTATTTTTATTTTTAAATGAATAAATGAATAGATCAATAATTTTGTTTATAATTTTGTATTCATATTTAGTTACTGAAAACGTAAGTATTGCTATTTCTCTCTTTCGTTCCATAGCCTAGATGAAAACCACATCCATTATTTTAATCATGTTAAGGGAAAACTTAATTATGACCCTTTTTTTTCAAAATATTCAGTACTTTCTAATTTTTTTTTGCAGTCGGGATGCCAACAATGTTGCACTTTTGGCTGAGATGATGGAAGCATAAGAACAACAGACTTTCTTAAAGAGATAAACAAAGTTTATCAACTAGGTAAGAGCAAGCGTTGAAACAATCTCGATGTAAATAGTCACAGTTTGAATTATTCATATATCTCGATGTATATGGTCTCAAATTATTTCAGGTTTTAAATGACATCTCGGTGTAAAATATGTGATCTCAAATAAAGGTTAATACCCAAGAGTCAACGATATTTCATATGATATCTAGATGTAAAATTTTGTGAAATAGAATGCATAGTATGTTTTTGTATATAATTGTATATATATGTATATAATTGTTTTATGTTAAATTGAAAAAAATATATTAAAACAACAAATGAAACTTCACATAATAAAGTTTTATACTCAATCCTAACCAATCGTCGTTATTTGTCGCTCCTCCCCAAAAATTGCGTTGGGGCCGAATCTTCCCGGGGCCGAATCTTCCCACTAACCAGGGGCCGAATCTTCCCGGGGCCGAATCTTCTCGGGGCCGAATCTTCTCGGGGCCGAATCTTCCCGATCCCGTCGCATGCCTTGGCTTGATCGATTCGGTTGCTTTTGGACAGAGTACCGGAGCATGCCTTCTGGACGGAGAGTGGATTTTTTGCAGAGTTGTCCTAAAAAATAATTTTATGTTATTCTTGCATTCCATTCGTACAAGTTTTGCACACAGTTTCTATGTCTCGTTTCAGGTCCATGTTTCAACTCTTCATATACTGGACCTCGTCCTATTTTGAATCGCGGAAAAGGAAATGAGAACTTCAACACATTTTAGGAATTTCTGGATGCAACTGATTTGATGGCGGCGAAATTCAATTCTCTGTCTTTTTCGGTGTTAAAGCAGAAACACAATTGGGCAAGGTCTTTCAAGGAACGGCTTGATGTGAGTTGCCGAATGCCTATTTCATATAGCATGCATCTTTCACAACAATATTTCGCATGTTTCATTCGAATTTCGATCCCGGGAAGACCCTCATATCAAATTGTGTCGTCAAATCACCGCAAGAACTTAGAACCACAGAGGAGTGAGGACTGGAATACGGATCAAGTGGCCACTTGAACAAGTCACTGACCATTGGTCTAGTCATTAAAATCGCCATGAGTAAAGTGAACCGCACTGATAATGAGTAAAATATTAACAGCAACACACGACATTTCAATTGGAATGGGAATGAACAATTGGGAACCTGGTGACTTGGGACCTCTGCTACTTAGGCCCAGTTTGGTGACTTCGGACCACAAAAAGTAACTTCGGACCAAGTGACCTTGTACCTATCGAAAGTAACTTCAAACCTCCTAGTCTTTGTAAGACTGTGACCCGGGGCCCTCCTGGCCCTCACAGTCTTTGAGAGACCCGTTCAAATTTCATCTGACTAAAACTGAAAGAAACTGGCCACATTTGGGTCGACTCAGTTCACGCTTCATATCGAAGACAAAAATCACATAATTATACAATAACATTATTTTTGAGGGCGTTATGGTTCATTAACGGCCCTACGGAAATGATTAACAGCCCAAGGGTCTATTAGTGGCCCGAGACGAAGTCGAGGGCCACTAATAGGCCCAAGGGCTGTTAATCATTTTCGTAGGGCCGTTAATGAACCATAACGCCCGTACAAAATAATGTTATTTGTATTATTATCACATTTCAAAGAGGTTACATGCTAAACCAAGAAAAATCAAGATTGCTATTTTTTTCATCATTCATATATTATTATCATTTTTCAATGTAGTAGATGTGTGAACCTCCCACACAATCATTGCCAGCAACTAACTCATGCCTTAAATGTGAATACATCTTAATTCTTTCACGCCAAAGATCACAAAATTCCGCCATCAGTTCTCTCTTCCCCAAATATTCAATCTCAATGCAGTGTTACCCCGCCTACATCCGGGGATGTGCGGGCCGCCGGACCATATTGAAACAAATTTTTCATTATTGCCCGGGAACCCGGATGTGAACGGAAACATATGAGTTTTGTGCAGCCCCCGAAAATGAAAATATTCGCCAGGTAGTGCCCTATAAAGTGATAATAATCAACATTCTACTTGTCGTACTCAGCCCAAATATAATTTATTTACATGTCTGCATCATTTTTTAACGCAAACACAGCATCAAATTCAAGAAATGTTAAAAAATATCCGACTTCGCCACGTTAAAAACATCGATTTCAAAGATAAACAAATTGTACTGCACATGCGCACACACAAGCCGAACAAACATGTCGGTCAAGCTATATTGCAGTTCTTGGGGAAAATGGGCTATATTGCGAGTCAGGGGAAGAGGGAGGTCACTTGCGTACTGTAAAAAACTGCATGGTTTGACAAACGACCCTGCCAGCGTGCTAGTTGATTCTATATCGGACCGATGTCGGTGCAACAGAAATCCTGTCATACCGACATCGGTCCAATATGGAATTAAGTAGAATGCTATGTGAGGATATAGTTTATGTTCACATTGGACTCTTTTCGCCGAGTTGTGAGTCGTTCTGAAACTTGTTGCTATGAGCGTCATCAGTCGACGTGCACGTGCCCTTTAACATGAGAAACGTTCCAGGGACAGTCGTACCATGCAAAGTTAGTGCTATTATTTCGTTAGGCGATAGCGATTTCATTATTTTTTCTTTTTCTTAAAATTTTTTTTCTGTGCAAGGTAAAAAATATTTAGGGTCGGCGGCAAAAATAGGGTCGGTCGGGTTACCTGAACAAATTAATTATTTTTCCCCGGCCTAATCTCACTAATCTTACTATATGGCAATTCATGTTTGCTCAGATGAAATGGCCACGTCCCTTGGGGGCTCTGTATGGGGCTTAACTCTGATAGCACCGTATGGATTATAGAAAAATTATTAAAAAATCTTCTTCTCCAGAACCAGTGGGCAGAATCTTTTGATACTTGGTATGCAGCATCTTGGTATGGGTCTGATTCAAGTTTGTTCAAATCGAGTCCCTGAACCAATATTGGGGCTCACTATGGGGGCATGAATTTTTACTTAGTGCAATTTAAGAAACATTCTTTATAACAATCTTCTTCACCAGAACCAGTGGGCAGAATCTTTTGATATTTGGTATGCAGCATCTTGGTATGGGTCTGATTGAAGTTGGTTCAAATTGAGTCCCTTGATCAATATTGGGGCTCCCTATAGGGACATGAATTTTTCCTTAGTGCAATTTAAGGAAAAATCTTCTTCTCCAGAACCAGTGGGCAGAATCTTTTGATATTTGGTATACACTATACAGCATCTTCGTATGGGTCTGATTCAAGTTTGTTCAAATGGAGTCCCTTGATCAATTTTGGGGCTCACTATGGGGACCTGAATTTTTACTTCGTGCAATTTAAAAAAAAAAATTTAAAATCTTCTTCTCCAGAACCAATGGGCAGGATCTTTTGATATTTGGTATACAACATCTTGGTATGGGTCTGATTCAAGTTTGTTCAAATTGAGTCCCTCGATCAATATTGGGGCTCACTAAAGGGGTGTGAATTTTTACTTGGTGCAATTTAAGAAAATTTCTTTAAAAATCTTTTCCGGAACCGATGGGCAGAATCTTTTGATATTTGGTATACAGCATCTTGGTATGGGTCTGATTCAAGTTTGTTCAAATTGAATCCCCTGTTTAATATTGGGGATCACTATGGGGGTGTGAATTTTTACTTAGTGCAATTTAAGAAAAAATCTTTATAAGAATCTTCTTCACCAGAACCAGTGGGCAGAATCTTTAGATATTTGGTATGCAGCATCTTGGTATGGCTTGGATTCAAGTTTATTCAAATCGAGTCCCTCAGCCAAAATGGGGGCGTGAATTTTTACTTAGTGCAATTTGAGAAAAATTCTTTATAATTCTTCTCCAAAACCAATGACCAGAATCTTTCTATATGTGGTATGCAGCATCTTGATATGGGTCTAATTCAAGTTTGTCCAAATCGAGTCCCTCGATCAATATTGGGGCTCCCTATGGGGGCCGTGCATTTTCACTTAGTGTAATTTAAGAAAAAATTCTTTAAAAATCTTCTTCTCCAGATTGAGTCCCTCGATCAATATTGGGGCTCCCTATGGGGGCGTGAATTTTTACTTGGTACAATTTAAGAAAATTTATTCAAAAATTTTCTTCTCCAGAACCAATGGGCAGAATCTTTCGATATTTGGTATGCAGCAACTTGGTATGAGTCTAATTCAAGTTTGTTCAAATCAAGTTCCTCGATCAATATTGGGGCTACCTATGGGGGGCATGGATTTTTACTTGGTGCAATTTAAGAAAAAATCTTCAAAAATTTTCTTCTCCAGAACCAGTGGTCAGAATCTTTTGATATTTGGTCTGCAGCATCTTGGTATAGGTCTGATTCACGTTTGTTCAAATTCGGTCCCTCAATCAATATTGGGGCTCCCGACAGGCCATGAATTTTCACTTAGTGCAATTTAAGAAAAAATTCTTTGAAAATCTTCTTCTCCCGAACCAGTGGGCAAAATCTTTTGATATTTGGTGTGTTGCATCTTAGTAAGGTTCTGCTTCAAGCTTGTTCAAATTGAGTCCCTCGATCAATATTGGGCCTCACTATGGGGGCGTGAATGTTTACTTTGTGCAATTCAAGGAAAATTCTTTAAAAATCTTCTTCAGAACCATCATGCAGAATCTTTTGATATTTGATCAGCAGCCTTGTCCCATTCAGTCCTGTTGATGTTTTAGCTCCACAGAGAGTATAGATTTTACTCTGTAGAATCTTAAGAATAGCTTTTGATACAATTTGTGTCTTAACAGTATGGAACATTCGGTGAGTGCCCAAGGACCCCTGGGGCCTCAGGATTGTTTTTGTAGCAACTTGATTGAGTGACTTATCATTACTGGAGCTTTCTATTTAGTTCAATCCCTTCTTGGACAAGTTGAGCTGTGCTGTGTCATTGAAACTACATGTATCATGTAAACAAGTAGGATAGCTTTATAAAAACAATCCCAAAACCTAACAATCTGTCTGTGTTCCTTTATCTGTATTCCTGTCCGCAAATTGATGTGTAGGCTCTTTCTCGCCATTCTTGGGTTTCATTCAATAACTCTCAGACAGTGTCAGTTATCCAGACTTCATTGCAGACATGCCTATTATTATTTGTATCAATGGCAATTTTGACATGGTTGACTAAGTTAGAGTTTACGATACCTTAGAACCTTTTGCGACTTGAATCGATTTTGGTTTTTATTTTAAATTCCTAACTATCTACATGTAATCATCATTTTATTTGGTAAACTTAAAATTTTATTATGCCCCCAAGAGATTGTTTCGATTTTGAACCAAGATGGCCACCAGTGACCTTTTCATTATGGTGGTCATCTTGAATTTGGTTTCCGCCCAATAACTAATGAATACTGACTCGAATCAATTTCATTTTTAGCTTAACTTGACAAAGTCAAGATAAGCTATTGCCATCATGCGTGCGAAAGTCTGTTAGTCTGTTCACATTTTCCTTTAGCACAGGCTACACCCCATTGTTCTTATCCGATCATCACAAAATTTTATATGCAGGTTTGGGGTCATGTCTAGATGAGAACATCCCCTTTTGGTTGCGATTGGTCAACTGTGATGGCTGCATGAGGCCAAAACCAAAAAAACTTTAGCACAGTCTACAGGTTGTATTTATGAAGGGATTTCATTGTAACTTTGTAGTATGCCCCTGTATAATATCTAGATGAGAAGGTCCCCTTTTGGTCATGATCTCTCAACCGTGATGGCTGCCCAAGCCCGAAACCCAAAAACTTTTAGCACAGTCTGCAGGTCATATTTAATATGGAGGGATATCATTGTAACTTTGTAGGATGACTCTGTATGATGTCTAGATGAGAACGTCCCCATTTTGTCGCGATCTGTCAACCGTGCCGACTGCCAGAGCCCCAAACCTTTAGCACAGTCTACAGGTCATATTTATAGAGGGATTTCATTGTAACTTTGTAGGTTGACTCCATATAATGTCTAGATGGGAACGTCCCCTTATGGCCATGATCATTCAGCCGTTACAGCTGCCCAAGCCCAAAACCCAAAAACCTTTAGCTCAGTCTACAGGTCGTATTTATGGAGGGATTTCATTGTAACTTGGTAGGTTGATTCCATATAATGTCTTGATGGGGACGTCCCCTTTTGGTCACGATTGGTTAGCTGTGATGGCTACAGGGTCCCGAAGCCCAAAAACCTTTAGCACAGTCTACAGGTCATATTTATGAAGGGATTTCATTGTAACGTGGTAGGATGACTCCAGGTAATGCCTAGATGAGAACGTCTCCTTTTGGTCATGATCATTCAACCATGATGGTTGCCCGAGCCCAAAACCCGAAAAACTTTAGCAGACTACAGGTCATATTTATGAAGGGATTTCACTGTAACTTGGTAGGACGGCGCAGTATATTGTCTGGATGAGGACGTGCCCTTTTGGTTGCGATCGGTCAACCATAATGGCTACACATGCCTGAAAACCTTTAGCACAGTATACAGGCCATATTTCTGATGGGATTTCATTGTAACTTGAGAGGATGACTCATTATGGAGTAATTTCACTGTAACTTGGTAACTTTTGTTGACATACATTAACTGTGGGGGCCACATTAACCCACCCCTCAATTCTTTAGTACAGTCTACACCTCATATTATTTTTATTGAAAACATAGCAGACAGGGAACAGAAATTAACATATTCCCAATTATCACAATTCTTGTCTTATTTCATAATCCTTTCATAAACATTGAAAATTATCCTTTTCATCAAACACAACACACAGACAAGTTAAGCCACAGTTGTCATTGACACTTTCATTTAATTATGCATTGTCTAGAGGAAATTTCCTTTCGATTTTGGAGCAGTCAGCTGAACCAAGATGGCCACCAGTGGCCAATTCATTAAGGTAGCCATCTTGAATTTGGTTTCCGCCCAATAACTAATGAATACTGACTCGAATCAATTTCATTTTTAGCTAAACTTGACAAAGTCAAGATAAGCTATTGCTATCATCTTTGAGTTAACCGACTAGTCGATTGGCGGATTTCAGAGTCTATTTTTCCGAAAATCGCATCGACTTCGACTAGTCGACTAATCGTTTCAACACTACATGCCGGCTGCCCAAGCCCAAAACCTAAAAAACTTTAGCACAGATTACAGGTCGTATTTATGAAGGGATTTCATTGTAATTTTGTAGGACGACTCAGTATAATGTCTAGATGTGGATGTCCCCTTTTGGTTGGGATGGGTCAACTGTGATGGCTACACAGGCCCGAAGCCCAAAAACCTTTAGCACAGTATGCAGGCCATATTTATGAAGGGATTTCATTGTAACTTGATAGGATGACTCATTTTGGAATAATTTCACTGTAACAGGGAACAGAAATTAACATATTCTCAATTATCACAATTCTTGTCGTATTTCATAAACCTTTAAAAGACGTTGAACATTATCCTTTTCACCAAACACAACACACAGCCAAGTTAAGCTACATTGTCATTGACACTTTCATTTGCTTATGCGTTATTGGTGTTTAGAGGAAGCTTCCTTTTGATTTTGGTTATACCACCGAGAGACTTGCCTTCCCTTTTATGTACCACAGAGTTGTCAACCCAGGTAGCTTTTACATAGTCAACGCATGGGTAGAATTTCAAAAAATTTTGCATGAATCAAATTGGAATGATGCCCATTCTATTCTACAGTTCAGGAAATGAATTTGCGAGAATCATTACAAGACTCAGATTTTCTGATTCTTGCGAAATCATACCCCGATGTTGAATTGGGGTATGTTTATTCTTGGCAGATCATTTGATCTTTTGCACACTCCTTATATCAACTCAAATAGCTGTCATAACGGCCTGTGTTTATCAATTAATCTTACTGACGATTCCATTGACAATGGCTTTGTTTTTCTAACAGCAACATTCTGAGCATGTTAACAGGTACTCATGAATACCTGTCACTACGACCAATCAGCAGGTCAGCCAGAGTGTTATTATTATCAAGTTTTCATCAACACTATATGAACAGAATGGTAGTACAAAGTGTGAATATAAATTATTATAGCTTAGTAATTTTTACAGTTTTCAAAAATTAAATTAAACCATCCTAATCTCTTTCTAAAAAATAAAATTGTTTGGTCAAGCCTTCTGTTTTCAAAATTTTGCATAACCCATTTATCATTCACCCGTCTGAGCTTTGGTAACTTATTGTTCGTTCCACTGTACTTGATTCAGGTAACCCATTAGGCAACCTAAATATATATGTATCGCAACTATGCCGATATATATATGAACTGTTGTATCATAACCAAGTTCTTGCTCCGATCATTTAGTCTTACTGAACTTGAATAGCAAATGACACTTTGTACAAAAATTTATTGAATAACTAAAGACATGTCATTTTTTCTTCTAAAAAATAGCTTATGACCCCTCATTGGAATGGGCTCAACTAGCTCTTTCCAATGAGGGGTTATAGCATATGTTTTTTTAAACAAGAAATGAAAAAAATAATGAAATTTGAATGACAAGCTTTGTGAAAGTTCTGCACTGACCAAGTTTTGTCCAATATGTTGGGTAAAGTGTTAAATGGCTGTGATGACAAAAACCAACCCCAGGGTTTAAAAGTCAGGTGTGAATCAGAATGGATTCACGCAAATTCTCAGAAAATGTTAATTTCATTCTTGTCATATATTTAGAAAATGGCCTCAAATGCCTGGAGAATTCTTATTTTTTACTTCGTCATAATGAGGAAACAAAACTTGGTGTCTAGTGAAGTCTTGGATACCTGTATAGGCAGCCAGGACTTCACAACAGTACAGTCATTGTGGACTGGTTATATTCCGTGTGTGGGCTGTGATGTCCGTGCATGCTTTTACCAGGTGATAAAAATCATCATCAGCAAAATTTTTTTTTTATGAAGCACTGGGTGGTACCTGGTGATTCATTAATTAAATGTTTGACTATAATTAGTGTTTGGAATCTATTATTATAGACTGACATTTGCAGAATAAGGTCACCAGAGGGTGCATTTGATGATGCTATCCCATACAGTGGGCCAATTTATCCTCTGGGTACAAGGGCTGCAACAAATTATTGCAATTTCAATGCATCACGATACATTTGTACATGATACGCATATTGTATTGTTTCATGTGTATCACCGTCACGATACAAATGATACACTTCCAGAAGGTTGCCATGATGAAGTCAGCAGGTTGCATTTTCAGACCCAACAAGTCTATTTTGTGCTTTTCCAACTTATAATTCCACCACAGGAGTCTGAAATTCTATCAGTATAGCTATAATTCACTTTCAACATGATATTTACGTTCCCAACGTAATCCCCTTCAGAAGGGGATATTCCGTGTGTGGGCTGTGATGTCCGTGCATGCTTTTACCAGGTGATACGTTGGGAACGTAAATATCATGTTGAAAGTGAATTATAGCTATACTGATAGAATTTCAGACTCCTGTGATTCCACTTGTTCATTTGTATTTCAGTAAAATATCAACTCGGTCTAAATTATAAGCATAGTTTGAGGCAACAGACTTCTCACCTCTGAGTTGAACCCAGACTCCCAGAGGTCCATTGGCCTTCTCAAGCATTAAAAGAGAAATTGGATGTTACTGGCCAAATGAAAGTTGGACTCTGTGCAGTTTGTGGGCCTTTTATTACTGATAATTCACTCTCAATGAACTGCATGTAATGTATCGTGAAAAAATTGTATCGTGAAAAAAAATCGCGATACAAATTGTATCGTGAGTGAGACGTATCGTTGCAGCCCTAGTGGGTACCTCTTTCTGTTTAGTTTTGAGACTCTGATTCAGATTGAGGTTCACAGAGGGTACATTTAGTGATGCTACCCTGGTCTGCAGGGTAGCACCACTAACTTCACCCTCTGGGGACCTCATTTTGCAGATGACAGTCTGCTTATTTTCTGGCTTGATTATTATGTCCGTGGAAATATTTTCCACCCATGGAAAGTGACCACTGACCAGTCCACAGCAGCCATACTGCAGACACCACTGCCATGGTACTGTAACTATCAGCAAGTCCACCAAAAGCCTGTATGTTGGAACATCTTTTCTGCATGTGAGACAGGAAATACACCAAAATGGAATGATACTCTAAGGGTTAAATCTAGGAAGTAGGAGGTTTGTTTTTGTACTATGGAATATGTACTGGCTGCACTCAAAAAAGGTATAACAGTCCTCTCAAATTAATTCTTGCTGCAAGGGTTTGTGAGAATCAAAACCAATTCTAGTAAATCGTTACAAACTTTAAGGCCTGAATACTTTACAGATTAATGAATCATACCTCAAAAGCTTTTCTGCTAATCCATTCAACAACCCACTTGTACACTCTTGATGCTGTTTTTTAAAAATTTTCTGAATCTTTTAACCCTGTACTTAACACGAAAAGCAGATGAGATTTGCAAATAAAATTCTTAAAGCACTATTCTTTTGAATTTTTTGCATCAAAAACATAGCTTATGACCCCTCATTGGAACGCCCTCATTGAGTTAGTTCCAATGAAGGGTCATAAACTATGTTTTTGTGACAAAAAATGAAAAGGTGATAAAAATTGAATAAAGAATTTTGTGAATAGCACTGGCGGGTTTTGGCCTTTACGTTGGGTAAAGGGTTAAAGTATCTGCCGTTGAAGTCAAATTGTACAACATAACGAGTGACTGTGAGATATTTATGCATCAATGGATATTATACATTGTACAACATAATGAGTGAGTTATTTATGCATCAATGGATGTTATATGGACTATCACATTTATGATGTGCATAGCTGACATTATGATGCTATTGTTTTTCAAACTTGATAAAAATATGTGAGACTAAGAAATGTGAATAAATGACCGGGGGCATCTAGTGTTACCCTTGTTGTCCGTCATTTCTTTATTCTGTCATTCTGAAGTAATAGTTTTCTGGATCTTTTTTTCACCATACATTGAGATAATTGGCTGATTTTTTATTTGTGGCTTTTTCAGGAGTACATTCAAATCGAGTTCGAGTTTGGTCCTGGTCTGTTGATTTTTCGGGGAGTTATTGACCAGAAGCTTTCAAAATAATAGTATTTTTATACTGTACCAATGACCCAGACTTAGCTGGTGCTAACTCTAACAAAACCAGGGCCAAACACAAATTTTGCCCCCCAATCCCCAAAATTTGCATCCAAAACAAAAAGAAATCATGTCCTAAAGGACCTCCATACTACGCCTCTACTGTGCATGCGCAGTGACGCAGACGTCCCGCAATTGGCGCCAATTATCATTCTCTGTTTGGCCCTTCATCAGTCAACATCTCACTGATCTTTGTGCTTGTAAATCTCAGTTTAAAGGATGCCAGACACGTAATTTTTGGAGAAAATGTGATTCTAAGGAGGATAGAAGGAGGAGAGGAAAAAGAAGTGACAAAAAATAATCAGGGCTGTACTTAAAATTTTTTGATGAAATTATGTTAAGTTGCCTATTTTCGAGGCATGGGCCTCTTGTTGTCATTCTTGCTAATTGTTGCACTGCTTATTCAGTGTTTCCTCTCCCCTAGCCTTCTAAAGTCCCCCCTTGCAATTCTCCCATGCTTTTGGCATATTTTTGAGAAATTTCATTTCTAAAATTTTCTGGGAGAGTTGCTTGGTTACAGAATGTTTTCTGTTATTTTCCCCATAGTTACGTTTTCACCCATGGATGTATAACGTTTGTGTTCTGCATCTTCCATCTGATGTTCTGCAGATTCTCCCCTGGGAGTCTCTGTTTTGCATCAGATAGAGTGTAATTGATGACTGATTCCGGGCCAGTTTTTTCAGTGCCTGGAGTCATGTTTTCTGGTGTTTTTACACTCTTTGTTTTCATTGGCAACAGCCTTTTTTGAGGGGGGCTGTTTGCCTTTGCTGTAGTTTATATCACTATAAGATACATTTATATTATCCGAAAGTGTCTCATTAATTATTTAATATAAATTTAAAATTTTTGACCACACTTTGCCATCGGATCCATCGGGGCTCAACGTTACTTTTCAGCAACTTGGGCTTCGCTGAAAAAATATTTTTTCAAAATTATTTTGTTTTGCAATTGTTTTTTCATTTATTAATGGATCATGTTATTATGTATCTTTGTGTCAGGGGTTTTTGCGAGTAACTAGGACTTATTGTTGTTCTTTCACAATGAAGGGACGTTGTTCAAATTGTAATAGGAAGAAATCTTCCTCTGACTTTCATGATCATTGTATTAATTGTAGTCAGTGTTCTCGCATTAATCCCTGTCCTATATGTGAACATTGGGATGAGAAAAATTGGAAACGTGTGTCACGATATGTTGTTTCTGGAGAAAGAGCGATGCCGGCTCTTTCTCCGCAAGGTCACTCTACTCTCTCAGTTTCTATTTCAGAGGAACCAGAACAGGGTGATGTTTCCATGTTATCTTCTTCAAGTGTGCGTCCGTCGTCACAAATGAATTCAGAGCTAGCGGCAAAAGTGCTCATGGAGATTAGACAAATGTCGTCCGCTAGCTCGCCCGGTGTAGCGTCCATTCACCGAATGGTTCGGCAGCCGGGTTCGTCCGATGCGGTCCAAGAGGAAATTTTGGGTGATGCGAGCACTATAAACATAATAGATGCACACCCAGTGATGGCGGATAGTAAGCGAGAACGGAGGAAGCCTTTGAGTCCGGTTCCTAGCTCGTCCAGGTCCAGCCGGGCCGCGAGCGAGAGAGGCCCCTCTCTCGTACAACAACATCTGGGACCAGATGTTGTGGTACAAAATGTGTCTTTAGCGGAGCATACGTCCGTCGCTCGGGACGCTCTGTTGTATAAGCAGTCCGCAGAGGCTGTTAAGGCTTCCTCTTCTCGTCAGCGCACATGACCGCACCTTGGCTGCGTGCCCGCCGATATATTACCAGCTTCGCCGATCAAGGATTCTTCGGCGACCAGGTCACACCATCCGGCAGCCAGGGATTCGAGACCGATGGACTCCGGACGTTCGCATAGGGAAAGTATGCGGGAGCCATCTGATGCGGAGCTGCCCTCGGCGAAGCAGCGAAAGACTGCGCCTCCGCAGGTCTCGACGCCGGACATTCTTGTGCAGATAGCACAGCTTATCGCAGCATCCCAGCAGCCGACAGAAACGGTGTCGGATCGAGAATTATCCGACGGCGCTGGGTCGGTACGCTCCGCCGAAGCATCGGGGGCGGACGACCGGGAACATCATGAGGTCCGACCGGATGGTGAAAGGGATATGGATGACTTGGAGCTATCCCTTTCGGAACAACATAAAGCTGCCGTGGACTTCATCCGGCACTTTCTCCCTCAAGTTGTTCCGTCGGGCCAGACTGCTGCGCTTCCGGACAAGAGAATTATAGCGTCATTGGACTCTGAATTTTTTGAGCGGTTCAGGAACATCGCTCCCGAGTTTCCGTCGCAGTCCAATAATGTTGCAAGAACATTTGAATTATTGAACGACGCTATATTTAAACTTGCTTCCAGGACGGGGAAAGCAGGTTTCTTGTCCGCTAATACTCTCAACCTGCCTTTCATTAATGCAAGGAATAAATTCGATACGGCAGGACAGGGTATACCAAGAGTTCCTCTGCGTATGGACGACGAGGCGGAAGACTTAGAGCTATCATTACCGTCGTCAGCTTCTATTCCAACCGCGGTGTTGGAAACAGCTATTGCATCTAACAGAGCCAATTTAGATGCCTTATCTTACGCAGATCACCTTACTAAGGCGTTATCACTGCGCCTTCAGGGGAAAGAGTTTCAGGATATACAATCCTCTTTAAGACTTCTTTCAAGGGCAGTAGCTTATTCCACGTGTAACTCCGCCCTTTCAGTGGCAAATCTGGAGTTGGTTAGACGTGACGCAGCCCTAGCTACATCCACACTAGTGGATTCTAAGGTGAAGAACTCTCTTAGAGTCGCTTCGGTCTCAGGAGAACTTCTCTTTGACGGCAAGCTTTCCGCTATTTATGTTAAAATTACAAAGAAAGCTAAGGATTCTCTGTTGTTCAAATCTGCTCCTAAGAAGTCGGATACAGCAGACACGAATAAGACAGGCACTTCTGGGTCTAATGCGCCCAAGAGAGGTTCCTATAGAGGTTCCGGTGCGTCCTCTTGGTCTTATTTCAGAGACCGTCAGGATAGCGACTCTCGTTCGGGACGTCCTTCAGGCCGGGACAATTGGTCGGATGCCCCGAGGTCGACGGGGCGAGGTGCGGGTCGTGGAAAACGTGGTTTCTCCTACCGCAGGCCTCGCAGGTCCAGGAGGTGATGGCTTAAACCTCTATCGCGTTCCGGTTGGCGGGAAGTTGTCGAGCTTTTCACAAGAATGGGCGTCGATTATGGACGACCCTTGGGTGAGAGGAGTGACTTCGGAAGGTCTAAAGATATCCTTCAAACGAAAGCCTCCATTAACTCGAAGTCCAAAGTGGACTCATCTTCCGTCAAATCCGCAGAAAAGAGACGCTCTGTTATCAGAGGTGCAGTCTCTTTTAATGAAGAACGCGGTAGAGGTCGTAGAAAACCAGGAATCTCCGGGATTCTACAGCCATCTGTTTCTGGTTCCGAAACCAGACGGCTCGTTCCGTCCAGTCATAGATTTGAGCTGGATAAACAAGCTGATCGTCGCTCCGAAGTTTTATATGGAGACGATTCGATCGGTCAGAGCGAGTATTCGGGTGAACGATTATGCAACGAGCATAGATCTCAAAGATGCGTACTTTCACGTCATGGTACATCCGACATTCCGAAAGTATCTACGCTTCGCAGTCCTAGGAGTGGTGTATCAATTCCGGGCGATGTGCTTCGGTTTGAATCTAGCACCCTGGGCTTTCACTCGGGTAATAAACTCGGTAATGATCTACTTCCGAGCTCATTCGTCTGCGGTAACGTCGGTCTACCTGGACGACATTCTTCAGAGGTACGGCAACGAGTTAACGCTTCAGAACGATGTTCAGAATCTTCTTCTATTGCTCCGACGTCTCGGTTTTATAGTAAATGAGGAGAAGTCGGATCTGGTGCCGTCCAAGTCATTCACTCATCTGGGAATGAGCTTCGAGACGCACAACAATCTCGTTCGTCTGCCGTTAACCAGAGCGAAATTAGTCAGTTGTTACGCTCGCTATTGTCTGCACGCAGACAAAGTCACGGCGAGAGAATTTATGAGACTGATAGGTCTGTGCGGAGCCGCCGCGGATCTCATTCCGATGGGGCGGTTACGCACACGTCCTCTTCAAATTTTCCTGACTCAGAATTGGAGGGTGAAAATTCATTCGCTCGATGTAGACGTTCTCTTGTCAGATCAAGTGAAACAAGAGATTCAGACTTGGGCAAACATTCAGTGGTTAACTCAAGGAGTTCCGCTGCAGTTGCCGGATGCCAGTCAAACAGGTTGGGGTGCATCATTAATCCCAACGGATTCGAGATGCCAGGGTCTTTGGGATCCGCAATTCCTGTGCAAGCACATAAACATCAAGGAAATGATGTCAATTTGGCTTGCGTTACGTCACTGGATGGACATTATTCACGATGCTCATGTCCAAATCCTATCCGACAATACGACAGTAGTGGCGTATATACGGAATCAGGGAGGCACTCATTCAGTTCCGTTGTTCAATCTAACGGAAAGAATCCTTCTGTTTGCGTTAGAACATCACGTTCTTCTTTCGGTCCGTCACATACCGGGTCGTCTGAATGTGCTAGCAGACTCCCTTTCACGAAAGGGTCGCTTGTTGCCGTCGGAGTGGACTCTCAACAAACAAGAATTCAATCAGATTTGCTACCAATGGGAACGGCCAATGATAGACTTATTTACGACACATCTCAACAATCAGTTGCAGACGTATGTGTCTCCGTGTCTGGATCCAAGAGCATTTGCAGTAGACGCTCTGTCGATCCCTTGGGACGGAATGATAGGATATGCGTATCCTCCAGCGCCGTTAATTCAACAAGTATTGCTAAGATAAAACAATCTCAATGCAAGATTCTGTTGGTAGCATCTCTGTCGCCACGGAGACCGTGGATAAATCTACTCAGGTGTCTGTTGTGGGACCTACCGCGGAAGCTTCCTCCACGGGAGGATCTTCTTTCGCAGGGGAAATCGTGCCAACTCCATCACAACCCGCAAGGTCTCAACCTTCACGTTTTCCCGTTGTGCGGTCCTTCTTGCATGGCAAGCACTTTACAGGACGAGCAGTGGACGCGATTTCTAACTGTAGGAGGACCTCCTCTTCGCTAAACTATGCGGCTAAGTGGAAGGTTTTTCGTCGTTGGTGTAGGGATCATTCTGTAGATATATTCGATCCCTCTATACCAGACATTGCAAACTTTCTAGTATACTTGTTTGACGAAATCAAACTGCAGCCTGTTACTATAAAGGGTTATAGATCTATGTTATCTGATACCTATGCACATCATGATAGTTTACAGATTGGATCTAATGTCTCTTTATCGAAGTTGGTTAGAAACTTTTCGATAAATAGACCCAGAACTCTTAGATTAATTCCTAAGTGGAATTTAGCTTGGGTTCTTCTTAAATTGAAGGAAAAGCCATTTGAACCTCTTGGGACAGTAGATTTCAAATTCTTATCTTATAAGACAGCTTTTCTCTTAGCTTTCTCTTCTGCCAGAAGAGTCAGTGAGCTTCATGCACTATCGGTGGATGATTCTCATTATCGTAGTGTTGGGAACACTATCACCTTCACTACTAATGTGGGTTTTTTAGCTAAGAATCAGGCTCCTAATAAATATCCGGAACCTATTGTTATTAAGGCTCTTCCGTCTTCAGACGTGCGTAGGCCTTTACTCTGTCCTGTTAGAGCATTACGTATCTATAAACAGAGATCTCAGTTTATCAGAAAGGGACGGAAACGTTTCTTTCTGTCTTTGATGCCTAATAGAAAGGACATTTCAGTCCATTCTATTGCTAGATGGATTCAGTTAACTATCCGTACTGCTTATGAAGATTTATCTTCTTCTCAGCAGTCTGTGCTTAAGATTTCTGCTCATGAAGTAAGAGCTCTTTCTACTTCCTGGGCTTATGCTAATAGTGTTGCTATTACAGATTTAATGAAGGCTGCTTATTGGTCTCAGCCATCCACATTTACGAATTTTTATCTCAGAAATATTGAGTCCATTTCTGGAGACCTGCATTGTTTAGGTCCGTTATCTGTTGCTCAGAATGTCGTCCACTAAACAGTTGCAACTATAGTTATGCAGGCTTTCTGTTCCGGCAGTGACTCCGTCCGGCTGCCCTCTTCGCTCTGGGCTATTTGACCCAGGGCAAGGGGAAGGGGGGGGGGGGGGCGGGTGTTCCCTTAGGTCACCTGCTTTATAGTGAAAAGCAAGGGAATGCCTCCTCCAAGTCAGTATTTCTGAGTCGCTTCCGGGATGGTTTTAAAGTGTAATATTAATGTTTAAATTCATTCATGTCTTATTTTTAAAGTGTA
This sequence comes from Pictodentalium vernedei, assembly GCA_031216915.1. Taxonomy (NCBI): domain Eukaryota; kingdom Metazoa; phylum Mollusca; class Scaphopoda; order Dentaliida; family Dentaliidae; genus Pictodentalium; species Pictodentalium vernedei. The sequence goes on from CM062296.1 coordinate 715,141,015, forward strand.
GCTCGGAGTGAAGCATTTGTATATGTCAAGTGTCAAACGGGCTTTAATATACAATACTCGGGCACTTTTAAATGACTATAAAGAGTCTCAATTCTCTGGACTACTTTATTTATTGGCTTGCTTTAAAAATAATTAGTATAAGGGTTATACTGGATGTTAATAGAGAACATGAATGTTATTGTGCTCAATTATTAAGGGTAGTGTATCTTTCTAATTTAATATTAAATAAGAAAGATACATGTAAAGCCTAATACTCCTTTTCTCCTTAAGGGGTTACCTCTTTACTATATAGTTGAGCTTATTGGATTTTCCTCTATGTCCTAGGCCCTCCAGCCTGTTTACTATTCAGCTAAGTCTGGGTCATTGGTACAGTATAAAAATGTTAAAAAATTTATAGTAATTTATATATTTTTTATACTTACCAATGACCCAGACGGGGATGGCCCTCCCTTGAGTTGGGAACTCTTGCCTCCCCGCTGAGTACATAGCGCTGACCAGGCACTGCCAGTAAGAATGATAATTGGTGCCAATTTCGGGACGTCTGCGTCACTGCGCATGCGCAGTAGAGGCGTAGTATGGAGGTCCTAAATTTAGGACATGATTTCTTTTTGTTTTGGATGCAAATTTTGGGGATTGGGGGGCAAAATTTGTGTTTGGCCCTGGTTTTGTTAGAGTTAGCACCAGCTAAGTCTGGGTCATTGGTAAGTATAAAAAATATATAAATTACTATAAATTTTTTAACTTTCTAAGCTCTTTTGTCACCATACAATGAGATAATTGGCTGATTTCTGGTATGTGGCTTTGTCATGGGTACCTACAAATCAAATTTCAGTTTGGTCTTCATTGGATAATTTTTTGCCGACTCTTTTCTTTCACGGGGACATACTTTTCTTACTTTTTTCGCTCGTATGGCATACTTATCTTACTGACACATCTAGTTTTAATTTTCCATTGTATGTAACATGAGATGCCTTGAATTTCCAAAATAACGGTTTTCCAGACTTTTTTTTTTACCATACATCAAGATAATTGATTGATTTCATGGGTATCTACAAATCAAGTTCGCATTTCATCCCAGTCGGATGATTTTTCACAGAATTATTGATCTTGAATGTAGTTTATAATGAGAAAACTCTGACACATCTAGCTTTAATTTTCTGTTGCATGTAACATGAATGAAAGCATTGATCTTTTTTGTGACCTAAAGTTTTATTATATCTTATTATCTTTGTTTCCAGTTACTGGCCTGTCCATACACAGAAGGAGTTGAAGAATCATGGATCACTGAGTTGATTTTCAAACCAGGAGAGCCAAGAATCAGACTACTGCAGTGGTTATTTTCCAGGTTGTTCCACAATATCACTTTAGAATTGACAACTTTTAGCTTGCTGTTTCTTTGGGCAAGACACTTCACACCCATTGCTCAAATGGGGGCACTGTGGCATTGTGTACTAAAGCGTACTGCACGTCGATGGTGCACTTGTCTTCAACCAATACTATACCTGTTTGTGTGAAGTTAGTATGATGGGTAGCTGACAGTTGCTCGCCATTGCTTGGTGGTTCTCTCTGGGTATTCTGGCTCCTCCACCCTTAAAACTGTCGTGGTCATGATTAGCCATTGTGCAGAAATATGTCACCTTAAACACCAATAAATAAATAAATTAGCTTGCTTATTAGCAATTTTTGTAAGTACCACTTCATTGGATCCTGGTTATTTATTTATTTATTATTTATTTATTTATTGGGGTTTAATAACATTTTTGACAGCCAGGGTCACCTCATGTCAAACAGTTTTACAGGTGGAAGAAGTCGTAGTACCCAGAGAGAATCACCAAGCAATGGCAAGCAACTGTCAAACTCCCCAACATATTAATTCCACACAAGCAGGGTTAGCATTGGTTGAAGACAAGTGTACCATTGATGTGCAGTATGCCTTAGTACATAGTGCCACTGTTCTCCTACGTGGGCAATCAGGATTAAGTGTCTTGCCTAAGGACACAATGCAGTTACCCCTGGCGGGGATCAAAACATTAACCTTTCAGTTTGAAGCGTAGTGTCACTGGACTGTGCGATTAGATCATGATCAGATCACAATACACTTAAATCAGTGTGTCGACTCAAGATTTATTTATTTATTTATTGGTGTTTAAGGTCGCATAGTTATGCACAATGGCTAATCATGACCATGAGAGTTTTACAGGTGGAGAAGCCGGAGTACCCAAAGAGAACCACCGAGCATCGATGAGCAACTGTCAGCTCCTCAACATTCTAACTCTGTTCAAGCTCTGCTCAAGCAGTGTTTCAGTGGTTGAAGATGTGCACCATCGACATGGAGTATGCCTTAGTACACGGCATCATCGTTTCCCCATGTATGCACCTGGGGTAAAGTGCCTTGCCCATGGACTCAATGCGGGTCATCCCGGACGGGGATCAAACTCGGAACCTCTGGCATGCTGGCGTAGAAGTCCAACAGTCTACCACTGAGCCACCGCGCTCCCGTTTAAGATTTACTTAACCCTGTATGTACTTAACATGAAAGGCAGAGGACGCAAGGAACAGAGAATTGTTATTTGGTATGAAGCATCCTTCGGACCAGTAGAATTTAATGATAAAAAAAATTGCCATCGGTTGTGTCAGGGTGTTCCATGGTGGGGGGGGGGGGGGCATTGAAAAAATGCTGAGTCAGCATATTTGCAAAAATTGAAAAAAAAAATTTCTCCAGAATTTGGTATACAGCATCCATAGGGGTGGGGAGTGTGGGGTCAGATACAAGTGTGTTAAACTGAAGCCCCTTTTTTGATATTTGGGCTCAATACAAGAGCCTGAATTTTTAACTTAGGGCAATATGGGGAATGAATAAAAATCTTCTTTTTCAGATCCACCAGTCAGAATGCTCTAATATTTGGTATGCAACATCTTTGGGGGGGGGGGGGGGGGGGGGGGGGGGGAGAGATTCAAAGTTTGTTCAAATCGGGTCCCTGGGTTAATATTTGTAATATTTGGCCCCCAATAAATTTCAACTCAGTTTCAAGTTAAATTGCCAGGTTGAAATTTGGACTCCCTAGTTTTGCATTACTGGAAACCTGGGCATTATTTCTGTGGTAGCATCCCAGTACTAAAAAAAATCATCTGGCATGGACAACAGTTATAAGTAATTAAATAACTTCATTCCTCTGTAGTGTTAACTAGCTATAGATGCTAATTATACCCCCCGCAAACAAAGTTTGGGGGTATATAGGAATCACCCTGTCTGTCCGTCCGTCCGTCTGTCCATCTGTCCATCTGTCTGTCTGTCCATCCTTATAAGCGCAACTCCTCCTAAACCGTTTGAAGAAATTTCATGAAACTTTACACAACGGAAGAACTTCATATGAAGATGTGCATGAAGCAATATAATTCTGTTCTGACATTTCCAAGGGGAGATAATCTAACTTCTACATTTTAATGTACCAAAAAGGCTACAAATCCTTATAAGCGCAACTCCTCCTAAACCGTTTGAAAAATTTTCATGAAACTTTACACAATGGAAGAACTCCATATGAAGATGTGCATGAAGCAATATAATTCCGTTCTGACATTTCCAAGGGGAGATATCTAACTTATACATTTTAATGTACCAAAGAGGCTACAACTGAGGCACAGGGGGTATCACTTTGTGAGCTTCTACCTCTAGTTAAATCCTTCTTTAAATAACTATTGTCAGGTGAGCGCCTCAGGGCTCATGGGATCTCTTGTATTGTTTTTTTTTGGGGGGTGGGGGGGGGATGGATTTTCAATTGAGTGAACTCAATCGTGAAAAGGTGAGAAGAAAAACCCTATTTATTTTGGGGTCATTGTGCCAAAGGTCAAGATCATAGTAACCTTTAACTTACAAATGTTCCCAGATTCTGCTCTCTAATCATAGTTCTGCTTGTCAAAACTAAACTGGTCCTTTGGGATGGGTATGCTGGAAGGAATAACCCTATTTATCTTGGGATACCTGCACCTGAGGCCAAGGTCACAGTGACCTCTAACTTACAAATATTTTACGTTTTTTGCTCTATAATTAAAGTTCTGCTAGTCCGATCTAAATGAAAGTTCATGTGTGGGTTGGGTGTGATTAGAGAAATAACCCTGTATATATTGAGGTCAGTGTGCCAAATATCAAGGTCACAATGACCTTTAACTTTAAATTTTACCTGTTTTGTGTGCCAATCAAAACCAAACTTTACATGTGGATTGGGTATGATAAGAGGAAGAAACCTATTTATTTTGGAGTCATTATTCCAAAGGTGAAGGTCACAGGAACCTTTAACTTACAAATTTTCCTGGTTTCCGCTCTTGTTGCTGTATCAGGACGTATTTTCTAGGGAATTGGCCATCTCTGGTGGGTATCTCTAGTTTTGTGATAATATGAATGGGATTGTGATCCAGTTGTGTCCATTATTTCTTAAAGAGTTATTACCCTTGTTGGACTTAGAATTTCTTATCAGGTTGGTGATAGTTTGTGAAAGAAAAGGCAGAATATTATATTAAAGATTTTGATTGTGTAACTGTGTACCGAGTTGTTTTTTATCCATCATGTGAATATGGATGCTCTTCACTGCCCAAACTGTACTGCTTTCTGCAAAATGTCGCAATATTTCTTTCAACTATACTCATTGTCTCATTAAATATATAACGGCATTCTTTATCCCATATTGGATAGATATTTCCTCCATATTAGTAATCTGTGTTAACTGAGAGAGTTTTATATCAGGCTATTCGGGGTGGGATTTATCAACATGAAGCCACTGAATTTTTCTCATGTTGAAATGTGTGGCGCACGTGATAATAGATAATGCAGTGCAACGTCATGACTCTTGTGACACAATCCCATATATGGGTTTACTGAAAAGAAACTCCCACTTTAAGATGTGTGGTTCCAACGACCGCTTTTGATTTTCACAAAACATTTTCTTCCAAATAATGGCAAATATATTTATATACATTCAAGGCTGAAAAACTGCTATCATGTAAATATCAATTTTCCATCTGCCTATTTTCAATTTTAGGCACACAGGAAATGTGGTACTGGCATTAATTCAGAAAAAACAAAAACACGCTCATGTTCTTTGTTCTCTGATTTTTTTTCAGCTGCGTTTTGAATGCCTTTGATAGTTAACTTCAAAGACTGCTTGTCTGTGATAGTCGACTTTAAAGCCTGTGTAGGGGGCGATTCGGCAAAGACCCGACTTTGAAATGAATTGTTGCCAGTGTTAGTGTAAACTGCATCAAAAGTTTAGAACACAAGTTACTGTGATGATGCACGTGATGAGTTCTTGACTCAGTTGTTAGCTATTTAATTTAAATTGAAAATATACTGCACTGATGGTGCTTCATTGACATAAAATTAACCCTTTGATGACTGTTATTTAACTTATTTAATAGACATGTCACTTGCGGGGTCCCCCAGGGGTCTGTGTTGGGGCCTATCCTCTTCTTAAGATACGTGAATGATGTGAGATACTCCACTATTCTTAACCTGTTATCATTTGCCGACGATACAACCCCGTTTACAGCTGGACATGACCTGAATTCTCTAGAGTTAATACTGGGCTGAATAAAATATTCAACTGGTGCTGTTGCAACAAACTCCAAGTGAACGCCAGTAAATGTAAATATATTATGCTACACCCACCAAACAGTCCGAACAAATCCGACTTACTAAATATATTTCTTAACAATACCAAGCTTTCACCCATAGGTAACTCCCAACAAGAAAAAGTCGCTAAGTTCTTAGGCGTATACCTTGATGAAAACCTCAATTTTAAGTATCACATATCCACAGTATGTTCCAAGATGTCAAGTGCAATCTATTGTTTGAATAAAGTGAAAAACGTTATCCCCAAGAAATCACTGAAATTACTGTATTATACATTAATTCATAGTCACTTACTGTATGCAATCCAAATTTGGGGGCATGGGCCATCCAGCAGTAAAATATACTCTCTACAGAAACGCGCGATACGAGTAATTAGCTGTAAAAAGTTTAATAGCCATACTGATCCCCTATTCAAGGATAATAACATACTAAAATTTAACGATCTTTACAAAGTGAATGTCTCTCTATTCATGCACAACTGGAAAAACGATAGTTTTCCCGAATCATTCAAAACATTTTTTAGTGTACACTCTTTATCCAGACTTCAAACAAGACAAGTTGGCATGATACAGTCGCAGAAAGCTAGAACCCAATTCTCTGCCAAACTGCCAAAACATAGCTTCCCAAAGATTTGGAATGGAATTGATGCTAACTTACGGGCCCAACCTTCCAGACATGTTTTCAGGAAACAACTTACTAATGAATGCTTAGCAAGCTACTCCTCACATGTTCGTATCAAATGTGTCCAGACTGTAGGCCTAATGCTCAATAATACATGCACGTCGCCACACTCCCCTGTGGGACCCTTCATATGAGAGAAAGAAGTCGTCGCCTGGGTGCCAGAGTGCTCTATGTGCCAGTGGGACATAGGGCATACTAGCACTATGGCGACATTATATATGACGTCAATAAAGACAGAAATCATCCTATTTGCCAATAACATTCCCACCTCATAGTTACAAACGAGCCATATTTTAAACACTTCTACTCAAGGCGAAGACTGTTCGAGTCTTACCTGCCAAGAAAAAAGCATTCTTAATCGTAGGACGCCATTGCCAGCCTATGCTGGTGACTTCTCCAGTTATCTCATCCCACCTTACCTCGAATTAATCTCCCAATCATGTCTTGACCCATCATCTCATGTTTAATCTTATTTATCCAAATTTGTAGTCTACCGTCAAATTGCGCTTGCACATATCGGGTGGAGTCTTTCGCGTAGACTGGGAAGGGGCCAGCATGTAGTTTCGAGGTCTTCCTTCTCCTGATCATTCACTCCATAGCTGAGCCATAGGCAGTGGTACTTGTGAACAAAAATATCCAGTCTACTCCATTTTTGTGTAATCATTTCTGTGTAGTCTTTTTCACTTCCTGGGGGCAACAGGAAGACAGCCAATGTGGCTATGTTGTCTCCCAACAATTTACCAGTGTATTCCATATATGCAAAACTCTTTGTACCAATCTTACTTGTAAATTTGGTATTTTGTTGAATAAACTTCATTTCATTTCATTTAAGTAAGTATTAAAAGTGTGTTATCTTCCGGGTTGATGGGGATTAATGGCACGTAATTAAATTCTGATTCCTGTAAATCTGCCAGCTTCTACAGTAAGCTTGAATAATAAAGAAACCTTCTGACATCGGCATTCTGTATCAGCCAATTGTCTAAAATAATCGGCATTCGTCTGATAGGGCATTTTACTAATCATCTCATCTCTAACTTTTTGGTGATAATTGATAATATCATGAATGGGATTGTGAACCACCCGTGTCCTAATATTTCTTTGAGAGTTATTGCTTCTTTTGGACTTGTTGAATTTAACATTTGAAAGAAAACTGATCAAGATTTTTTTCTCCAAATTAATTTAATATATAGCTTTTTGGTGATGATATCTTGACGGGGATTGCAAACCAGCTGTGTGTTAAGTATTTCTTTCAGAGTTATTACCCTTATTGGATGTCTGTGGTGGGGGGATTGGCCATCCATGGCATTGCACTTGTTTCCGCTGGTAGGATACATGTTGTGAACATTATGTAGGATAGTTCAGTTCTTGTTTGATTGGAGACGTGTTAACCCTTTTATGCATCGTAACTGTAGTGCAGGGTTAACCGATAAGGATCTGATGATTTTTATCCATTTTTGCTACACATTGACAGTCATCATCCTGTTGCTTACCGTTATTTTTAGGCAAGTTTTGGCTGCCTATATAGGCAGCCAAGACCTGCCTAAAACCAATGGCCAAGGTACGTAGAATGTAACTCGTGAGTTAACCTAGGAACCTGTTTGGTTGAAGTAAAAAATGGTAATCAAAGTTGGAATTAGGCCCTTAAGGGCAGAGTTTTTATGCCCCTGACCCTCTTGGAGAGCATTATTTTTTCATAATGTCCGTCCATCCGTTAACTTTTTGTTTCTTCCAAATAACTCAAGAACCACTTATTTTATCAAATAATAATTTTAGGGGTTACTTGTGGATGACTAGGCAATAAATGTACATGTACTTCCTTTTGATTTTAGTCCAGCTAGCCAATTTGGCGAAGGGACATTAGGTGTTGCCATTGTCCGCCCGTACGTCCATCCTGAATATGGTTTCTGGTTCATAACTTTAGTTTAACTGAACGAAAGTGAAACAAAATTTTATACATTGGTTTATAACCACATAATACATTTAGGATTGATAGTGGTCCTGGTGCGATATTTTTTGGCAGAGTTATGATCCATTTCCAAGATTTTTTATGAAATGGGGCATTAGTGTCCCATGGACACATTAGGTGGCATTCTGTATTGGTGCTATGGTTTAATGGAGATAACATAAGATAATTTATTAATAATTCAGTATCAACAAAGATAAAGGTCTAGAAACGCATGCTTGGCAGTGGGGAGTGGAGGTGGGGGCATAGCCACCCTTGGCCTTGCACTTGTTTACTATATGTTCTTAACACATAAAATACTGAACCAAAGTCAAAGGCTTTTTCCTGAAATGGAGCCAAAACCGAATTTAAAACATCAAACCTCGCAGCTCTACTTAATGTTTAAACATTTACCCCAGCATTACAGAACTGTGAACACAACAGCAGCAATAGAATTTCAAATGGATTGTGGATATGCATGTAGAATTTTGACTGGGTTGTGATCCAGTCAAAATTCACTTTCCGTGTTTATCCTTGAAACACTGCAGAATCTCACCTGTCAAAAAAGAAATGCTCAAACATTTAGTCTGAGATGCTATTACTGATTTTAGAACGCGTCTTGAGGGACCACCCTTTTTTCCAGGCAAAAGTAGTCTCTCGAAACAGGTGTTGTCTCATGACAGGTCCATTACAGAGTAAAACAACCAAATGGTACAAGGTCACAGCGGTCTCTCAAGGTGGTCTCTCATGACAGTGGTCTCTCAAAACAGGTTCTACTGTATTTTTATTTCTGATCACATTGCGATCTGATCACAAAAGAGTCTGCTTTTGTGATCACATAACTGTTGGTGAGTTCAGCTCTCTGTGTTAGCAGAATGGAATACACAGTTCATTTTAAAAGGTAAGCTATCGGAAATAACTTTGTATTTGGTGAAATAATAATCATGTCATAATATTAAGTATTATTTAAAATTGACTTGGAGTATCTGTGAAATGGCTCCCCAAGAGTGGAAATGGCTCATCTAGACAAAATTAAAGTGGACAATTTGTATCTTACCTGGGATGATTTAAGGTAGGCGATTGGTGTTCCCTGGAATTTTGAAAAGGCCTGGCCTGAGTTAATCTAACATATAATAAAATGGCAAAGTGAAAGCCATTCAAAAGATTTGTTGTTCAAGTTATGTGCACCCACATTTAGCTTCCAAAGCAGCTTATCCATCCACTAAGTTGTAAATTGTTGGAAGCTTCAGTATGCTGAGACATTTGAGAAAAAATATACTGTTATTTGCAACTCGCATTAATCCTTTGAACACTGATAGCGAAATATCAAAATTCCAACCTCCATAATTTTCCCATAATGTAGCTAGCAATTTAACCAATTCATTCTTGTTTGACAGAGCTCATTGAGCTCTGTCAAACAAGATTGAATTAGTTAATCCTTGTTTCATTAAGGGAGAAAGTTGCAGCTTGAAATTTTGTATTTTACATCAGTATTCTGAGGGTTTCGCTGAGGTTTAACAAGACTTGTGTTGTACTTACATATTTACCCTGCTTGTTCTGTATTTCTGCTTCTTATATATTTCAGATTCATTTCATCATCATTTCTCTCTCACTTGTAGGTTTGATTCTAGATTGAATGAAGTGATAGATCCACAGTATGCATCAGCCGAGTCAAAAATGGACTCCAGAATACAGCGTATGTACTAGATCTTGCTGGTGACATATTCAATAGCTTTAATTTCTTATGCAGTTGAACCCTTAAATTCACCATGCTGTATATGTAGAAAGGATACTTCTTCAATTTTTATAAGCATGCAAACATGGTGTATTAAGGTATGGTGGTGTCTGTCCATCACTGCATCTGTCTGTCCATCCATCTGTCCATCCATTTGCTTTTGGGTTTATAGATGATAAATTGTAATTATCACATCTAATCCATATTTGCTATATGACCTCAAGTACAGAAAATGCAGGTCAAGTTTGAATTTGAGGTTTGTATAACATTTTGTTGGGAGTCAATGCCTTTTATTATTCTTTTTTTTATTTTAAAGTATTTCAAATAATTACATTCAAAAAAGGGAAGCATTTAAATCTTTTATACCCCCAGGGGGGTATATAGGAAACGCCTTGTCCATCCATCCCCGAAATTCAATAATGAGTAACTTGTAAAGTACTTCGTTCAGTGACTTGATATTTGGTTTGCAAGTGTATCCTATTGCTGTATACCCATAGTGAAATGCAGGTGTCGTTTGAGATTTTATTGCCAGAGTCATTGCCCTTTATGGACATAGAATTTGTCCGCCTTGACATTAATTCATGAATAACTTACAGAGTACTCAATGAATGACTTCATATTTGATGTGCAACTCTATCTTATTGATGTCTACCCACAGTACAAGGTATGTCCATCAAACCCTCCGTCCCAAAATTCAGTCATGAATAACTTGTCAAGTACTTGGTTAATTGACTTGATATTGATATTTTGTATGCAAGCGTATCCAGTTGCTGTAAACCTATAGTGAAATGCAGGTGTCATTGCCCATCTGCCCTCCGTCGTTCTATGCCATCCATCTGTCCATCTCGAAATTCAATCATGAATAACTTGTAAAGTACTTGGTTGAGTGACTTGATATTTGGTATGCAACTTTAACATATGACTCGTCCTTTTTGTTCACGTTAAAACATTTGATATTTTGTTTTCATATTAATCAGTGATAAATAAAGCCTGCCGTCAATTTCATTGGTCAATTTCAAAACTAGACAACTTGATTGGCTGAACAAAATACAACTGGGCCACATTTTCATAATTTGCATAATTAGAGTTGGGAGCTTTCATTGGTCAATTTCAAAACTGGACAGTTTGATTGGCTAAACAAAATTCATCTGGGTCACCTTTGCATAATTTCAGTAGGGAGAATTTCCATTATCTGTCCTATTTAGGGTGGGTTATATTGTATTAATCTTTTACCTAACATAATGGCAAAAACCGTCTCGTACAATACAAGGGAAACACCCATTCATTTTTTTTTATATTTTCACTTTTTGCTTCCAAAACATAGGTTATGACCCCTCATTGGAACTAGCGTATCGCGCTCATTCCAAAGAGGGGTTATAACCTATGTTTTGGAAGCAAAAAATGAAAATTTTTAGTTATACGAGGATGTTTTTTCCAAGTGCCGTCTGCAACTCTAGTTAGGTGATGGGTTAAAAAGTCATACTAAGTGGCTAATTTGTGCATGTGTGTGTCATATGATAAATGGAATATGAAATGAGTGTTTTCTCATATAATATTTATGAAACTTGTCCGAATTTTACGTTTGGGTTCACCAGAGGCTCGCCCAAACGGAAAATTCTTAGACTCGTTTCATAAAGATTATATGAGAAAAACACTCATTCCATATCTTCTATGTATCCTATTGCTGTATACCCATAGTGAAATGCAGGTGTCATTCAAGATTTTTTTGCCAGAGTCATTGCCCTTTATGGACTTAGTATTTGTATATACCCAAAAACTGTATCACCAGAAGTCAGGCTTGCATTTTTAAATAAGCGGGGTTATTTTTTGTGTGACTGTATGGTGACACTTTAGTTTCCTTTCCTTTTCTGAGTATCAAAATGAAGCACCTACATGTATACAATGTGCCAACGTATTTTTAAATCTCGACTTGATAGCAATCTTTATTTTGGGTTGGCCTGCACATTGCGGGGGTATTTCATTAACTGTGCTTACAAACAGGTCGAGTTTTCCCTGTAAAGCGAGTTTAGAATGAGTTTGAGTGATTTTTAACTCACCTGTACAAATTAGGTGAACGATCCTTTCATTTGCATATCCTTCTCCGAAAAAAATGGGGTAACTGATTTTTGATTCGCCTACATAACTAGACCTTGAACAAATAGCAAAAACATTTACTCAAATTTCCATTAGTATTCATTTCTTAGATCTTCCACAGCCATCATTTACTTTATAAAGATGATAAAAGTTTGTCCTAATTGACTTTGACAATGAAGATCTGTGAGGTAAAACACTGTTAGAGCCCTTTTCAATAGTGCCTTGCATCACATGACCACATTGACCAGGCCTGGAAATTAAAAGCTTACATCGTAACCAGTTAGCAGGTTACATAATTAGGGCTGTCACGATTTTTAGTTCAACTTGACAAAGTCAAGCTGAGCTATTGCCATCACTTCTCGTCCTTCGGCGTTAGTATGTACGTCCACAATTTCCTTTGGCACACCTCACAGGTCGCATTTCTGATCAGATTGCTTTGAAACTTGGTAGGCTTGTTTGGGGTGACCTCTAGATGGGAGCTATCGATTTTCTTACATTTCCGTCAAAAAATGTTGCCGCGGCCAACATTCTTAGAACTTAGTTTAGTCAGACCTCAATATTTCCCTTTGGCACACCTTACAGGGCACATTTATGATCGGATTGCTTTGAAACCTGGCATGCTTGTTTGGGGTGACCTCTAGATGGGAGCTATCAATATTTTTATACTGTACCAATGACCCAGACATAGCTGGTGCTAACTCTTAAAATATAGGGCCAAACACAAATTTTGCCCCCCAATCCCCAAAATTTGCATCTAAAACTAAAGAAAACATGTCCTGAAAGGCCCTCCACACCTCGCCCCCACTGCGCATGCGCAGTGTCAAGGACGTTCCGAAATTGGCGCCATTTATCATTCTAAGTTTGGCCCTTCATCAGTTAACATCTGACTGATCTTTGTGCTTTTAAATCTCAGTTTAAATGATGCCAGACACATAAATATTAGTGAAATGGTGATTCTAGGAGGATAGAAAAGGAGGAGAGGAAAAGAATGTGTGACAGAATATTATCAGGGCTGTAACTTAAAATTTTTTAATGAAATTATGTTAAGTTACCTATTTTCAAGGCAGCAGCCATTTTGTTGTCATTCTGATTATTTAGTTACACTGTTTTTCAAGTGTTTTTCCTCTCTCCCTGTCCTTTAAGTTCCCCCTTGCTATTCTCCCATGCTTTTGGCATAGTTTCTGTAATTATTATTACTAAAATTTCTTGGGAGTTTTAGCTTAATAACAGAATGAATTCTGTTCTTTCCCCATGTTTACGTCTTCACCTACGGGTGGTTAGGCGTTGTGTTCTGCATCTACCATCTGATGTTCTGCAGTTTCTTCCCTGGAAGTCTCTGTTTTGCATCAGATGGTGTATTTTTGGTAACTGATTTCGGGCCTGGGTGCCTGGAGTCTTATTTTAGTGTTTTTACACTCATTGTTTACATTTACAACAGCCCTCTGTGTGAGGGGGGGATTTCTAAATAATAATATCTTTATGTTATTTTAATCATAACTAGATACATTATTATTGTTCGTAAGTGTTGAATAAATTGTTTAAAATATTTTTAAAATTTTTGTCCACACTTAGGCTTGGGATCCATTGGGGCTCAACGTTACTTTTCAGAAACTTGGGCTGTTCTGAAAAATTATTTTTTCTATATTAATGGATCATATTATTATTATGTATTTTGATTGCCAGGGGTTAGTGCGAGTACCAGGACTTGTTTTCTTTTCACATTGAAAGGATATTGATCAATTGTTTTAAGAGGAAGTCTTCCTCTGACCTTATTATCATTCTATATGTGGTCAGTGTACTCGCATTAACTCCTGTTCTGTATCGTATGATTTCGATGACAATATGGGAAGCGTATGTCACGGTATGTTGTTGGGGATTTGGACACTCCGGTCCTTTCCCCGCAGGGTCACTCTACTTTATCAATTTCTATTTCAGACGATCAAGATTAGGGTGATGTTTCTGTGAGGTCTTCCAACAGTGTGCCTCCGTCGTCACAATTAATGAAGGGCTAGCGGAAAAGTGCTCATGTAATACGCCAATTGCCTAAGAGGACCCTAGTAGGTTCGACGGCCTTTGACGTCCGCTAGCTCGCCCGGTGTAGCGTCCATTCACCGAATGGTTCGGCAGCCGGGTTCGTCCGTTGCGGTCTAGAAGGAATTTTGGGGTGATGCGAGCACTATAAAATTAACTTAATGCACACCCAGTGACGGCGGATCGGAGGGAGAACGGAGGAAGCCTTTTAGTCCGGTTCATAGGTCGTTCCGGTCCATCCGGACGGCAAGCGAGAGAGGCCCCTCTCTCGTTCAACAACATCTGGCCCCAGATGTTGTGGTACAATGTGTCGTTAGCGGAGCATACGTCCGTCGCTCGGGACGCTCCGTTGTATAGGCAGTCCGCTGAGACTGCTAAGGCTTCCTCTTCTCGTCAGCGCACACGACCGCACCTTGGCTGCGTGACCGCCGATATATTACCAGCTTCGCCGATCAAGGATTCTTCGGCGACCAGGTCACACCATCCGGCAGCCAGGGATTCGAGACCGATGGACTCCGGACGTTCGCATAGGAAGTATGCGGGAGCCATCTGATGCGGAGCTGCCCTCGGCGAAGCACCGATAGACTGCGCCTCCGCAGGTCTCGATGCCGGACATTCTTGTGCACATAGCACAGCTTATCGCAGCATCCCAGCAGCCGACAGAAACGGTGTCGGATCGAGAATTATCCGACAGTGCTGGGTCGGTAGCCGGGGACTCGAGGCCTGCAGACTCCGGACGTTCGCATAGGAAGTGTGCGGGAGTCAACGTACACGGAGCTTCCAGCGGCAATGCATCGTAAGTCCGCTACTGCACAGGCCTTGGGAACGGACGTGCTTTCCTTAATAGCACAGTTTATCGCAGCATCCCAGCATCAACTGAATCTGTCGCATATATTTTATCCGACGATGCTGGGTCGGGACGCTCCGCGGAAGCGGGTACGGACGTCCGAAAGTTTCATCCGGTCCGACGGGATACCAAAAGGGATTCGGTGGATTTCAAGCTTTCCCTTTCGGAACAACATATGCTGCGATGCCGGATAAGAAACTGATAGCGTCGGTGGACTTAGAAATTTTTGGTTCGGTTCAGGGACATCGTCCCTCAGTTCCGACATAGTCCAATAATGTCACACAAACTTTCGAATTATTGAACGACGCTATATATATTATTATTTTATGCTTGCTATCCAAGCATTTCTGGTTTCTTGTTCGAAGAGTTATGGAGATGTCTTTCAAAAGTGTGCCTCTGTCGTCATAGTTAATGAAGAGTTAGCGGCAATAAGTGCTCATGGAATATGTCTATCGCTTACGGAGTGACATTCGCTAGCTCACCCGGTGTAGCGTACATTCATCGAATGGTTCGGCTGCCGGGTTCGTCCGTTGCGGTCTAGGAAGGAGATTTGGGTGATGCGAGCACTTTAATTACTTTAGTACTCACCCAGTGACGGCAGATTGAGGACAGATCGGAGGAAGCCAACAACATAGGGG
Source organism: Pictodentalium vernedei (assembly GCA_031216915.1). Taxonomy (NCBI): domain Eukaryota; kingdom Metazoa; phylum Mollusca; class Scaphopoda; order Dentaliida; family Dentaliidae; genus Pictodentalium; species Pictodentalium vernedei. The sequence continues at coordinate 715,156,606 of CM062296.1, forward strand.
ACCGCATGTTGTGGTTCAGATATTTTACATTCGGAGCATATGTCCGTTGCTCGGGGCGCTCCGTTATATTGACAGTCCGAGAGACTGTCTTTAATGCTTCCTCATCCTCACAGCAGGGCACACGACCGCACATTGGCTACGTGACCTCGAGTATCCGATCAGTTTCGGCATTCAGTGATTCCACAGCGAATAGGTCGCGCCATCCGGTAGCCAAGGGACACGAGGCCTATACACTCCGTTCGCTCGCATATTGGAAGTATGCACGGGGTAACGATCTCGGAGCTTCCTGCGGCAATGCATCGTAAGACCGCTGCTCCTCAGGCCTCAGTGACGGACGTGCTATCCGAGTTAGCACAGTTGTTTCGCAGCATCCCAGCAATTGACGGTTTCTCGGTCGAATCAGGAATTATCCGACGGCGCTGGGTCGGTGCGGTCCGCGGTTGCATCAAGCTACGGACGACCGAACGCTTTATAGGGTCCGACAGGATAGCGAAAGGGATTCGAAAGATTTCGAGTTTTCCCTTTAGTAGTATCGGAAGATGCCTTTCATATCTTCTGGCATTTCTTCCAGTGATTATTTTTCGGACTTCATTGCTGCGATCTTGGATAAGAGACTTATAGCGTCATTGGACTCGGATTTTTCGATCGGTACAGGGACTTTGTCTCTGACTTACCGACGCAGTCCAATATTGTCATTACAACATGTGTTTTATTTTTCGACGCTATATATTATATATATATATATACAAGCCTGCTACTAAGCATGATAGTTTAGTTTCTTGTCCGCGTGGCTCATTTCTGCCATTTTATCTTTTTTACATATAGTTTATTTTGGCAGAGCAGGGCATACCGAGAGTTCATGTGCGTCTAGACGGTGTGATTAAAGACTGCATATATTCTTTTTCGCCGTTTATGTCTTTTCCAATTTCAATGTTGGGAACGACATTATGTATAGTAGACTTAACTTAGACGCTTTATTATACGTAATCCGCCTTACTGAGGCGTTATCATTACGTCTTCAAGAAAAGATTTACGGGATATTATTCTCAATGTAATTTCTTTTGAGGGCAGTAGTTTGTTCACGTATAACTCCGCCCTTCAGTGGCTGATTGGAGTTGGTTAGACGTGATGCAGCCCTAGCTACATCCACGCGTGGATAGTAGGTTAAGAACTCTCTCAGAGTCGCTTCGTTCTCGGAGGAGCTTCTCTTCGACGGCAACTTTCCGGCAATCCATGAATTGCTTGATTTATACATTCTCTTGTCTATCTAGTGTTACAAGAGATTCAGACTGGGGCAAACATTCGGTGGTTGACTCAGAGAGTGCCGCCGCAGTTGCCGGACCCTAGTGTGGCTGTTATGACGGTTGCCAGTCAAACAGATTGGGATATATACTGATCCCTACGGATTCGAAGTGCCAGGGTCTTTGGGTTCCGCAGTCTTTTAGCTATCAGTTTAACTTCCGCGGAATAATGTTTTTTAGGCTTGCTTTATGTCATTGCATGAACATTATTCAGAAACGCATGCCCAAATTCCTGTCCTTTAATTCGACAGTAGTGGCGTATCTCCGGAACCAGGGAGGCACTCTTTCGTTTCCGTTATTCAATTTAATGGAAAGAATCCGTCTGTTGGTTATTGTACACCAAGTTCAGTTTTGGTCCGTCATATTCTGGGTCGTCTGATTGTTTTATCGCACTCCCGTTCTCTTACGGGTCGCTTGTTGCTGTCAGAATGGACTCTCAACAAACAAGTATTTAATCAGATTTGCTATCTATGGGAGCGCCCAATGATGTTTTATTTATGACACAGCTTGCTAATCAATTGCAGACGTATGTGTTGGCTTGTCCAGATCTCTGAGCTAATACTGTTAACGCTCTATTGATCTATAGGACGGAATGATAGGATACGCGTATCCTCCGGCGCTGTTGTTTTAGCAGGTATTGCTAAGATAAACAACCACAATACATTTCTGTTGATAGCATCTCTATCTTCACAGAGATCATGAGTAATTTACTCTCTTGTCTACTGTGGATCTTAACGTGAAATCTTCCTCTATGTGAGGATCTTTTTTCACTGGGTAAATCGTGTCATCTTTATCACAACCAGCAAGGTCGCAACCTTCATGTATTCCGTTGTGTGGTCCGTATTGCATTGTAAGCACTGTACTGGACGAGCTTTGGACGCGATTTCTTACTATAGGAGATCCTCTTCTTCGCTATTCTATGCGACTAAAGTGGAGGCTCTTCCGTCGTGGTGTAGGGATCATTATGTTCATATGGTTGATCCCTCCATACTACGCATTGCTAGTTTTTAGTATACTTGTTTCACAAGATCTACTGCAGCCTGTTGTTATTTAGGTTATAGGTTTATGTTACCTCATACCTATGCACTCTACGATAGTTTACAATTGAGTCTTTTGTCTCTTTATCTAAGTCAGTTAGTAACTTTTTGATAAATAGACTTAGAATCTTTAGATTAAATTCCTATACGGATTTTAACTTCGGTTCTTATTTAGCTAAGTAATCATTTGAGCCTCTGGAAACAGTAGTTTTCAAATTCTGACCTTTTAGACAGTAATTCTGTTGGTTTCTCTTTTACTGTAGAGTCAGTGAGTTTCATGCACTATCGATGGATGATTTTCACTTTCATAGTTTCGGAATCAATACTTCCGTTACTATTTAGGTTGGATTGTTGCATAAGAGTTAGGCTCCTATTATCCGGAACCTATTATTTTAAGGTCCTTCCGTCTTCGTATGGGCATAGGCCTTTACTCTTTCCGGGTACAGTTTATGTATTTATAAACAGATATCTGTTTATTACAAGGGCGTAAGCTTCTTCTGTCTTTGATGTCTAGTAGAAGGACGTTACGCTCCATTTTATTGTTAATGGATTCTATTAACTAGCGTACTGCTTATGGTATATCATTGGCTTAGCAGTTGTGCTTAAGATTTCGGCTCATGAAGTAAGAGTTCTTCTACTTCTTGGGCTTACATTAATAGTGTTGCTATTATAGATTTTTGAAGGCTGCTCATTGCGCTCAGCCATCCATTCATGAATTTTATCTCAGAAATATCGAGTCCATTTCTGGAGGCCTCTATTGTTAGGTCTATTATCTACTGCTCAGAATGTCATTCACTTAACAGTTGCTACTATAGCTAGGTAGGCTGTCTGTTTCGGCAGTGTCTCCGTTCGGCTGCCCTCTTCGCTCTGGGCTATTTGACCCAGGGCAAGAAAAAGGGGGGGGGGGGGAGGGTGTTCCCTTGGGTCACCTGTTTTTACTATGAAAACAAGGGGATACCTCCTCCGGAGTTAGTAATTCTGAGCTGTTATTGGGATGGTTGTTTAGTGAGAAGTTTTAAGTTTATAAAATTCATTCAAGTCTTAGTTTTTAAAGTATAGCTTTTGAATATTGCATTTGTCAACGGACATGATTATGCAATTCTCACACACTTTTAAGAGTATAAGAGTCTCTATTCTCTAGACTTACTTTATTATTGGCTTACTTTAAAAATTATTAGTATAAGGATTATTGGATATTAATAGAGTACATGGATGTATGAAGCTCAATTTTTGGAAGGTGTTGTATCTTTCTAATTTATCATAAATAAGAAAGATACATGTAAGGCCTATTACTTCTTTTCCCTACAGGGGATGACTCTATTTTATTTTATTGAGCGTATTCCATTTTGCTCTATGTCCTTGGCCCTCCAGCCTTTTTACTATTCAGCTATGTCTGGGTCATTGGTACAGTATAAAAATGTTAAAAAATTTATAGTAATTTATATATTTTTTATACTTACCAATGACCCTGACGGGGATGGCCCTCCCAGGAGTTGGGAACTCTTGCCTCCCCGCTGAGTACATAGCGCTTACCAGGCACTGGTTATTAGAATGATAAATGGCGCCAATTTCGGAACGTCCTTGACACTGCGCATACGCAGTGGGGGCGAGGTGTGGAGGGCCTTTCAGGACATGTTTTCTTTAGTTTTAGATGCAAATTTTGTGGATTGGGGGGCAAAATTTGTGTTTGGCCCTATATTTTAAGAGTTAGCACCAGCTATGTCTGGGTCATTGGTAAGTATAAAAAATATATAAATTACTATAAATTTTTTAACTTTCTTCCATTTCTGTCAAAAAATGTTGCCGCGGCCAACATTCTTAGAACTTAGTTTAGTCAGACCTCAATATTTTCCTTTGGCACACCCTACAGGGCACATTTATGATCGGTTTGCTTTGAAACCTGGCATGCTTGTTTGGGGTGACCTCTAGATGGGAGCTGTCGATTTTCTTCCATTTCCGTCAATAAATGTTGCTGCGGCCAACGTTCTTAGAACTTAGTTTAGTCAGACCTCAATATTTCCCTTTGACACACCCTACAGGGCACATTTATGATCGGATTGCTTTGAAAGTTTGTATGCTTGTTTGGGGTTACCTCTCGATTTCCGTCAAAAAATGTTGCCACTGGCAATGACCTTCAATGAACTTAGTAAAAACTTAGTGCAGTTAAGCATCAGTATTTTCCTTTGACACACCCTGCAGGGCACATTTATGATTGGATCGCTTGCAATCTTGGTGTGCTTGTGTGGGGTGACATCTGTATGGGAGCTGTCAATTTTCTTCCATTTCTGTCAAAAAATGTTGCCACTGACCTTTGAACTTAGTTTAGTCAGACCTTGATATTTCCCTTTAACACACCCTTCAGGGCACATATGATCGGATCACTTTGAAATTTGGTATGTGTGTTCGGGGTGACCTCTAGATGTGAGCTATTGCTTTTTTTCATTTCCATAAAAAATTATTGTCGTTATCACCAGCCTTTGAACTTACTGCATTTGTGCATCAACTTATCCCTTTTGCACTCTCTGCAGGGTATATTTATGAATTTCAATAGCCCCTCCCCCCTCCCTCTCCCTCCCCCCCCCCCCAAAAAAAAACAAAAAAACATTGCCACAAGCAGTCACCTTCTACTTAGTGCATTTGTGCATTAATATCTTCCTTTGGGATGCCTCAGAGCACATTCATTATCAGGTTGTTTTAAAACTTTGTTTGCTTATGCAGAGTGACAAAGATAGGAGCTATTGATTTTCTTTTCATTTCCATCAAAAACTGTTGCTGTAGGCAACAATCTTTGAATTTATTACATTTGTGCATCAGCATTCATTGACATTTATCATAGGATTGTTTTTGAACTTGGTGTGCTCATCAGACAAGACCTTTAGATAAGAGCTATTGTTTAGCATTCATTTCTGTGAAAAAAGATGCCATTTACAATAACCTCTGAACATACTGCATTTGTGTATCAACATTCTTCCTTTAGCCAGTCTTACAGTTTACATTTAAAAATGCATGGATTACTCTGATGTTGTGCACACACAATGCTGTTATGTTGAAATTTCATCAAATAACATTGGTATCAATAATCTTCAACTTTGCCATTTCATTTATAACTTACCAAGTTCAAGTTTGTCAAGTTGAGCTACAGTGTCATTGACACTTTCATTTAATTTAGGAATCGAATCAATCAATTAATCGTTGCAAATAATCGACGATAATCGATTAATCGTACCTAGATGACCCCCCCCCTCTCCCTTTCTTTGAAGTCGATAAAAATGAAGTTCAAGTCAGTTGACCTACCACAAGTAAACAACGAAGACAATCCTCTTTTAGTTACATTCAAAGCTTTGATGCTCTGAACTTTTGAACCGTCAGTGTAATAATCAAGACTGGTCGGCAGTTGCGAACTTTGCAACTGCCGACTGGTCTTGATTATTATTACACTGACAGTTTAAAAGTTCAGAACATCAAAGCTTTGATGAATGTACCTGAGAGACAAATGCTTCCAACAGCTTCATGGGGTTTAACATCGATGTTCTTAACTCTTTAGAAACAATAGCTTTTTCATCAAATTTTCTTTTAATTATTAAACGTCTAAAACGGGATACAATTTACCGAAATAAAAAATACTAATCGATTTCACCGTGACGGATCAACAATCGACTAATCGTGATAGCCTTACACACTGTAATGTGGTTGTAACCTATAGGAAAAAAAGTGTTGCAATGCTTTTCTGCTTTCTTTGTTTCCACTACGCAAATTATGTTGTTTAAGTCCTACAGAATTTCCACCAAAATGAATAGCAACAACTAACATGCAATCTCGCTTTGGCGAGATCGGGCGCTAGATGTTGCTATTTATTTTGATAGAAGTTTTAAGGTGTAAACAGCATGCTGCTCTGGTCATATGTGGAGTCTCATTTCTTTCGAAAGATTATTATAACTGACAGGTAAAAAACATGCTTTGATTGGGAAGTTAGTTTATGCTGTGATGTTCACATATTTGACTATTCCCTCCCCCCCCCCCCCCTCCACCTCCCTAACCTAAATGATGGTTTGTTTGCTTGCTACTTCCATGCCTGATCGACTCATTGACAGAATTCCATTAAATGGGCTGCAGTATTACTGGCTGTTCATCCCACCCTTTGCTCTAACAATGCGTGGTGAACATATCCGTATATAAGCTTTGGCTTTCTCCCATTTTGAAAATCAGACAGAATTGTTACTGAAAAAAGGTTGCCTTGAAAAAATGAAGGGAACTCCTTTTGTGGTTGCTCCAGTTGCTAATTTGTACTCGTCTGATCTGATCAGAAGTTCATGTCTGATAAAATCATACATTTTCTAATTTCACTTGGATGGGTTCAGAGGGTGAAGGGGTGTGGGGTGCAAAATAGAGCCCTAATGGGTATATCTGAACAGTTTTGTAACACTTAATAAAGAGGTACAATGGAGCCCACATAATTGGAAATCTATTAACTGAATTGATAAACCTGTTAATTGAATATAACTTCGAAACAAATAAAAACATTTACCATACCTTCAGTGCACATTTACCTTTTAATTTCACATAGGGTATAGATCAAACTACAGTTAATTGAATAAAAAATCTTGTAATTTATCAAAAAATACCTGACAGTCACTGACGTCTCCTTGTTTATAGACCTCTTAAGGGCTCTATCAAACAAGATATCAATAGGCTCAGCCTATCACCAGAATACTGGAACACAACCAAAGCTCTGTTAGTTGAATACTCCTGTAAACTGAATAATTCGCACTGACAAAGTGACTATTCAATCAACAGGGTTTTACTGTAATGTAGAATATAAGAGCCTCTTGGCATGAGGTTCAAAACACATCCTTTTTCTTTGAGTATCCAATCCATCACTAGTACTTTCAGTGTCAATGTCTCGGGCCCTTGCCACCCTGAATAAGAATAGACCAAAAAAGTGAGCATTATTTTATAAAAACAATGCATTGTTCACTAATTTTAAACCGTTTTTTTTCACCTTTGTCCCAGTCTCTTCATTATTTTTCATTATGTTGGCAAATATTTGGGTCTAATGTTGGTGGTTGGAACCCCTGAAAGTGGAGCAGTGCTTGTTTATTATGGTAAACAAGTCGACTTTACAGGTAAAATAGGGTCGGGTAACTGGCATTTATGGTGGAGATTTTCAAAAGTGGGCAGCATAGCTTTAAACATCTGGCTATAATTAGTCCCCTACGGGAACCGTAAGGGGACTATAGGATTGCACTCCGTCCGTCTGTCTGTCATTCCGTCCGTCCGTCCATCTGTCTGCCTGTCTGTCTGTTTTTAGCTCACCTGAGCAAAGCTCAAGGTGAGCTTTACTAATCACTTTCCGTCTGTCATCCGTTGTCGTCCGGCATAAACTTTACAAAACCAACTTCTCCGAAGAAACCACTGACCCAATATTTTTCAAATGTTGGGTAAATGTTTATTACCTAATGTCAATTCAGATTTGTTCAAATGAAGTTGCACCTCCTCCTGGGCGGGACAATGCCCCCAAGGGGCACCAAAATCTTTGAAAATCTTCTTCTCATGAACCAGCAGTAGCAGAGACTTGATATTTGGTATGCAGCTTCCGTTGACGTGTAGAATCAAGTTTGTTCAAGAGAAGTTTGTCGGGCATTATTTATCTTCGTTATGGGAGGGGCAAAAATTTTGGCCATGCCTAAAATTTCTATTTTCTGAACCGTGAGGTCGATTTGAACCAAATTTGATATGAAATGATAATGGGTCATAAGTAGTTGATTGATGCAAAAAAAAATTTCTCATTGCCCCGTGGGAACCTCGGGAGCTAAAAATAGGAAAAACCTTAAAACTGTCATATCTCCAAAACCACACGGCACAGAGAATTCTTATTTTGTATAAAGCTTACTTTTATCCAGTAGAATAGAATGGTTAAAAAAATCCCAATCGGTTTGATCACAAGGTACTTTTTTCAGGACTTTGAAAAAGTGCTGAGTCAGCACTTTTTAACACTGTAGGCAATGGGAAAAACATTAAAAAATCTTCTCCAGATCCAGCAGGCAGAATCTTTTGATATTTGGTATGCAACATTGTGGGGTGGATCTGATTCAGGTTTGTTCAAATCGGCCACCTGGGTTCATATTTAGGCTCAGTATAGGAGCACGATTTCAAACTTAGTGCATTTCAGGCAAATTTCTTAAAAAATCTTCTTCTCCAGATCCAGCAGGCAGAATCTTTTGATATTTGGTATGCAACATTGTGGGGTGGATCTGATTCAAGTTTGTTCAAATCGGCTCCCTAAATTCATATTTGGGCTCACTATAAAAGCTCGAATTCGAACTTAGTGCATTTCAGGCAAATTTCTTAAAAAATCTTCTCCAGATCCAGCAGGCAGAATTTTTTGATATTTGGTATGCAACATTGTGGGGTGGATCTGATTCAAGTTTGTTCAAGTCAGCTCCCTAGATTCATATTTGGGCTCACTATAGAAGCCCGAATTCGAACTTAGTGCATTTCAGGCAAATTTCTTCAAAAATCTTCTTCTCCAGATCCAGCAGGCAGAATCTTTTGATATTTGGCATGCAACATTGTGGGGTGGATCTGATTCAAGTTTGTTCAAATCGGCCCCCTGGGATTATATTTGGGCTCAGTATAGAAGGTCGAATTCGAACTTAGTGCATTTCAGGCAAATTTCTTAAAAAATTTTCTTCTCCAGATCCAGCAGGCAGAATCTTTTGATATTTGGTATGAAACATTGTGGGGTGGATCTGATTCAAGTTTGTTCAAATCTGCCCCCTGGATTCATATTTGGGCTCACTATAGAAGCCCGAATTCAAACTTAGTGCATTTCAGGCAAATTTCTTAAAAAATCTTCTTCTCCAGATCCAGCAGGCAGAATCTTTTGATATTTGGTATGCAACATTGTGGGGTGGATCTAACTCAAGTATGTTCAAATCGGCCCCCTGGGTTTTTATTTGGGCTCAGTATAGAAGCTCGAATTCGAACTTAGTGCATTTCAGGCAAATTTCTTCAAAAATCTTCTTTTCCAGATCCAGCAGGCAGAATCTTTTGATATTTGGTATGCAACATTGGGGGTGGATCTGATTCAAGTTTGTTCAAATCGGCCCCCTGGATTCATATTTGGACTCACTATAGAAGCCAAAATCGAACTTAGTGCATTTCAGGCAAATTTCTTTGAAAATCTTCTTCTCAAGATCCAGCAGCCAGAATCTTTTGATATTGGGTATGCACCATGCTTAGGGGGGTGAGATTCAAGTTTGTTCAAGCCATGTCCCTAGGTCCATATTTGGACTCACTGTGGGAGCTTGAATTGTAACTTAGTTCAAAATGAGGAATTTTCTTTAAAAATCTTCTTCAGATGGGTTCATATATGGGCTCCCTGTGGGATCCCGAATTATAAATTACTTAAATATGAGGAATATTCTTTAAAAATCTTCTATTTTTATACTGTACCAATGACCCAGACTTAGCTGGTGCTAACTCCAACAAAACCAGGGCCAAACACAAATTTTGCCCCCCAATCCCCAAAATTTGCATCCAAAACAAAAAGAAATCATGTCCTAAAGGACCTCCATAGTACGCCTCTACTGCGCATGCGCAGTGACGCAGTCGTCCCGAAATTGGCGCCAATTATCATTCTCTGTTTGGCCCTTCATCAGTCAACATCTCACTGATCTTTGTGCTTGTAAATCTCAGTTTAAAGGATGCCAGACACGTAATTTTGGGAGAAAATGTGATTCTAAGGAGGATAGAAGGAGGAGAGGAAAAAAGAAGTGGCAAAAAATAATCAGGGCTGTACTTAAAATTTTTTGTTGAAATTATGTTAAGTTGCCTATTTTCGAGGCATGGGCCTCTTGTTGTCATTCTTGCTAATTGTTGCACTGCTTATTCAGTGTTTCCTCTCCCCTAGCCTTCTAAGTCCCCCCTTGCAATTCTCCCATGCTTTTGGCATATTTTTGAGAAGTTTCATTTCTAAAATTTCCTGGGAGAGTTGCTTGGTTACAGAATGTTTTCTGTTATTTTCCCCATAGTTACGTTTTCACCCATGGGTGTATAACGTTTGTGTTCTGCATCTTCCATCTGATGTTCTGCAGATTCTCCCCTGGGAGTCTCTGTTTTGCATCAGATAGAGTGTAATTGATGACTGATTCCGGGCCAGTTTTTCAGTGCCTGGAGTCATGTTTTCTAGTGTGTTTACACTGTTTGTTTTCATTGGCAACAGCCTTTTTTGAGGGGGGCTGTTTGCCTTTGTAGTAGTTTATCTCATTATAAGATACATTTATATTATCCGAAAGTGTCTCATTAATTATTTTATATAAATTTAAAATTTTTGACCACACTTTGCCATCGGATCCATCGGGGCTCAACGTTACTTTTCAGCAACTTGGGCTTCTCTGAAAAAATATTTTTTCAAAATTATTTTGTTTTGCAATTGTTTTTTCATTTATTAATGGATCATGTTATTATGTATCTTTGTGTCAGGGGTTTTTGCGAGTAACTAGAACTTATTGTTGTTCTTTCACAATGAAGGGACATTGTTCAAATTGTAATAGGAAGAAATCTTCCTCTGACTTTCATGATCATTGTATTAATTGTAGTCAGTGTTCTCGCATTAATCCCTGTCCTATATGTGAACATTGGGATGAGAAACATTGGAAACGTATGTCACGATATGTTGTTTCTGGAGAAAGAGCGATGCCGGCTCTTTCTCCACAAGGTCACTCTACTCTCTCAGTTTCTATTTCAGAGGAACCAGAACAGGGTGATGTTTCCATGTTATCTTCTTCAAGTGTGCGTCCGTCGTCACAAATAAATTCAGAGCTAGCGGCAAAAGTGCTCATGGAGATTAGACAAATGTCGTCCGCTAGCTCGCCCGGTGTAGCGTCCATTCACCGAATGGTTCGGCAGCCGGGTTCGTCCGATGCGGTCCAAGAGGAAATTTTGGGTGATGCGAGCACTATAAACATAATAGATGCACACCCAGTGACGGCGGATAGTAAACGAGATCGGAGGAAGCCTTTTAGTCCGGTTCCTAGCTCGTCCAGGTCCAGCCGGGCCGCGAGCGAGAGAGGCCCCTCTCTCGTACAACAACATCTGGGACCAGATGTTGTGGTACAAAATGTGTCTTTAGCGGAGCATACGTTCGTCGCTCGGGACGCTCCGTTGTATAAGCAGTCCGCAGAGACTGTTAAGGCTTCCTCTTCTCGTCGGCGCACACGACCGCACCTTGGCTGCGTGACCTCCGATATTTTGCCAGCTTCGCCGGTGAAGGATTCTTCGGCGACCAGGTCACACCATCCGGCAGCCAGGGATTCGAGACCGATGGACTCCGGACGTTCGCATAGGAAAAGTATGCAGGAGCCATCTGATGCGGAGCTGCCCTCGGCGAAGCAGCGAAAGACCGCGCCTCCGCAGGTCTCGACGTCGGACATTCTAGTGCAGATAGCACAGCTTATCGCAGCATCCCAGCAGCCGACAGAAACGGTGTCGGATCGAGAATTATCCGACGGCGCTGGGTCGGTACGCTCCGCCGAAGCATCGGGGGCGGACGACCGGGAACATCGGGAGGTCCGACCGGATGGTGAAAGGGATACGGATGAATTGGAGCTATCCCTTTCGGAACAACATAAAGCTGCCGTGGACTTCATCCGGCACTTTCTCCCTCAAGTTGTTCCGTCGGGCCAGACTGCTGCGCTTCCGGACAAGAGAATTATAGCGTCATTGGACTCTGAATTTTTTGAGCGGTTCAGGGACATCGCTCCCGAGTTTCCGTCGCAGTCCAATAATGTTGCAAGAACATTTGAATTATTGAACGACGCTATATTTAAACTTGCTTCCAGGACGGGGAAAGCAGGTTTCTTGTCCGCAAATACTCTCAACCTGCCTTTCATTAATGCAAGGAATAAATTCGACACGGCAGGACAGGGTATACCGAGAGTTCCTCTGCGTATGGACGACGAGGCGGAAGACTTAGAGCTATCATTACCGTCGTCAGCTTCTATTCCAACCGCGGTGTTGGAAACAGCTATTGCGTCTAACAGAGCCAATTTAGATGCCTTATCTTACGCAGATCACCTTACTAAGGCGTTATCACTGCGCCTTCAAGGGGAAGAGTTTCAGGATATACAATCCTCTTTAAGACTTCTTTCAAGGGCAGTAGCTTATTCCACGTGTAACTCCACCCTTTCAGTGGCAAATCTGGAGTTGGTTAGACGTGACGCAGCCCTGGCTACATCCACACTAGTGGATTCTAAGGTGAAGAACTCTCTTAGAGTCGCTTCGGTCTCAGGAGAACTTCTCTTTGACGGCAAGCTTTCCGCTATTTATGATAATATTAAAAAGAAAGCTAATGATTCTCTGTTGTTCAGATCCGCTCCTAAAAGGTCGGATACAGCAGACACGAATAAGGCGGGCACTTCTGGGTCTAATGCGCCCAAGAGAGGTTCCTATAGAGGTTCCGGTGCGTCCTCTTGGTCTTATTCGAGAGACCGTCAGGATAGCGACTCTCGTTCGGGACGTCCTTCAGGCCGGGACAATCGGTCGGACGCCCCGAGGTCGACGAGGCGAGGTGCGGGTCGTGGAAGACGAGGTTTCTCCTACCGCAGGCCTCGCAGGTCCAGGAGGTGATGGCTTAAACCTCTATCGCGTTCCGGTTGGCGGAAGGTTGTCGAGTTTTTCACAAGAGTGGGCGTCGATTACGGACGACCCGTGGGTGAGAGGAGTGACTTCGGAAGGTCTAAAGATATCCTTCAAACGAAAGCCTCCATTAACTCGAAGTCCAAAGTGGACTCATCTTCCGTCAAATCCACAGAAAAGAGACGCTCTGTTATCAGAGGTGCAGTCTCTTTTAATGAAGAACGCGGTAGAGGTCGTAGAAAACCAGGAATCGCTGGGATTCTACAGCCATCTGTTTCTGGTTCCGAAACCAGACGGCTCGTTCCGTCCAGTCATAGATTTGAGCTGGATAAACAAGCTGATCGTCGCTCCGAAGTTTTATATGGAGACGATTCGATCGGTCAGAGCGAGTATTCGGGTGAACGATTATGCAACGAGCATAGATCTCAAAGATGCGTACTTTCACGTCATGGTACATCCGACATTCCGAAAGTATCTACGCTTCGCAGTCCTAGGAGTGGTGTATCAGTTCCGGGCCATGTGCTTCGGATTGAATCTAGCACCCTGGGCGTTCACTCGGGTAATGAACTCGGTAATGATCTACTTCCGAGCTCATTCGTCTGCGGTAACGTCGGCCTACCTGGACGACATTCTTCAGAGGTACGGCAACGAGTTAACGCTTCAGAACGATGTTCAGAATCTTCTTCTATTGCTCCGACGTCTCGGTTTCATAGTAAACGAGGAGAAGTCGGATCTGGTGCCGTCCAAGTCATTCACTCATCTGGGAATGAGCTTCGAGACGCACAACAATCTCGTTCGTCTGCCGTTAACCAGAGCGAAATTAGTCAGTTGTTACGCTCGCTATTGTCTGCATGCAGACAAAGTCACGGCGAGAGAATTTATGAGACTGATAGGTCTGTGCGGAGCCGCCGCGGATCTCATTCCGATGGGGCGGCTACGCACACGTCCTCTTCAAATTTTCCTGACTCAGAATTGGTGTGTGAAAATTCATTCGCTCGATGTAGACGTTCTCTTGTCAGATCAAGTGAAACAAGAGATTCAGACTTGGGCAAACATTCAGTGGTTAACTCAAGGAGTTCCGCTGCAGTTGCCGGATCCGAGTTTTACCATTATGACGGATGCCAGTCAAACAGGTTGGGGTGCATCATTAATCCCAACGGATTCGAGATGCCAGGGTCTTTGGGATCCGCAATTCCTGTGCAAGCACATAAACATCAAGGAAATGATGTCAATTTGGCTTGCGTTACGTCACTGGATGGACATTATTCACGATGCTCATGTCCAAATCCTATCCGACAATACGACAGTAGTGGCGTATATACGGAATCAGGGAGGCACTCATTCAGTTCCGTTGTTCAATCTAACGGAAAGAATCCTTCTGTTTGCGTTGGAACATCACGTTCTTCTTTCGGTCCGTCACATACCGGGTCGTCTGAATGTGCTAGCAGACTCCCTTTCACGAAAGGGTCGCTTGTTGCCGTCGGAGTGGACTCTCAACAAACAAGTATTCAATCAGATTTGCTACCAATGGGAACGGCCAATGATAGACTTATTTGCGACACATCTCAACAATCAGTTGCAGACGTATGTGTCTCCGTGTCCGGATCCAAGAGCATTTGCAGTAGACGCTCTGTCGATCCCTTGGGACGGAATGATAGGATATGCGTATCCTCCAGCGCCGTTAATTCAACAAGTATTGCTAAAGATAAAACAATCTCAATGCAAGATTCTGTTGGTAGCATCTCTGTCGCCACAGAGACCGTGGATAAATCTACTCAGGTGTCTGTTGTGGGACCTACCGCGGAAGCTTCCTCCACGAGAGGATCTTCTTTCGCAGGGGAAATCGCGCCAACTCCATCACAACCCGCAAGGTCTCAACCTTCACGTTTTCCCGTTGTGCGGTCCTTCTTGCATGGCAAGCACTTTACAGGACGAGCAGTGGACGCGATTTCTAACTGTAGGAGGACCTCCTCTTCGCTAAACTATGCGGCTAAGTGGAAGGTTTTCCGTCGTTGGTGTAGGGATCATTCTGTAGATATATTTGATCCCTCTATACCAGACATTGCAAACTTTCTAGTATACTTGTTTGACGAAATCAAACTGCAGCCTGTTACTATAAAGGGTTATAGATCTATGTTATCTGATACCTATGCACATCATGATAGTTTACAAATTGGATCTAATGTCTCTTTATCGAAATTGGTTCGAAACTTTTCGATAAATAGACCTAGAACTCTTAGATTAATTCCTAAGTGGAATTTAGCTTGGGTTCTCCTTAAATTGAAGGAAAAGCCATTTGAACCTCTTGGGACAGTAGATTTCAAATTCTTATCTTATAAGACAGCTTTTCTCTTAGCTTTCTCTTCTGCCAGAAGAGTCAGTGAGCTTCATGCACTATCGGTGGATGATTCTCATTATCGTAGTGTTGGGAACACTATCACCTTCACTACTAATGTGGGTTTTTTAGCTAAGAATCAGGCTCCTAAAAAATATCCGGAACCTATTGTTATTAAGGCTCTTCCGTCTTCAGACGGGCGTAGGCCTTTACTCTGTCCTGTTAGAGCACTACGTATCTATAAACAGAGATCTCAGTTCATCAGAAAGGGACGGAAACGTTTCTTTCTGTCTTTGATGCCTAATAGAAAGGACATTTCAGTCCATTCTATTGCTAGATGGATTCAGTTAACTATCCGTACTGCTTATGAAGATTTATCTTCTTCTCAGCAGTCTGTGCTTAAGATTTCTGCTCATGAAGTAAGAGCTCTTTCTACTTCCTGGGCTTATGCTAATAGTGTTGCTATTACAGATTTAATGAAGGCTGCTTATTGGTCTCAGCCATCCACATTTACTAATTTTTATCTCAGAAATATTGAGTCCATTTCTGGAGACCTGCATTGTTTAGGTCCGTTATCTGTTGCTCAGAATGTCGTCCACTAAACAGTTGCAACTATAGTTATGCAGGCTTTCTGTTCCGGCAGTGACTCCGTCCGGCTGCCCTCTTCGCTCTGGGCTATTTGACCCAGGGCAAGGGGAAGGGGGGGGGGGGGGGGGGCGGGTGTTCCCTTAGGTCACCTGCTTTATAGTGAAAAGCAAGGGAATGCCTCCTCCAAGACAGTATTTCTGAGTCGCTTCCGGGATGGTTTTAAAGTGTAATATTAATGTTTAATTTCATTCATGTCTTATTTTTAAAGTGTAGCTCGGTGTGAAGCATTTGTATATGTCAAGTGTCAAACAGGCTTTAATATACAATACTCGGACACTTTTAAATGATTATAAAGAGTCTCAATTCTCTGGACTACTTTATTTATTGGCTTGCTTTAAAAATAATTAGTATAAGGGTTATACTGGATGTTAATAGAGAACATGAATGTTATTGTGCTCAATTATTAAGGGTAGTGTATCTTTCTAATTTAATATTAAATAAGAAAGATACATGTAAAGCCTAATACTCCTTTTCTCCTTAAGGGGTTACCTCTTTATTTATAATTGAGCTTATTGGATTTTCCTCTATGTCCTAGGCCCTCCAGCCTGTTTACTATTCAGCTAAGTCTGGGTCATTGGTACAGTATAAAAATGTTAAAAAATTTATAGTAATTTATATATTTTTTATACTTACCAATGACCCAGACGGGGATGGCCCTCCCTGAGTTGGGAACTCTTGCCTCCCCGCTGAGTACATAGCGCTGACCAGGCACTGCCAGTAAGAATGATAATTGGCGCCAATTTCGGGACGACTGCGTCACTGCGCATGCGCAGTAGAGGCGTACTATGGAGGTCCTTTAGGACATGATTTCTTTTTGTTTTGGATGCAAATTTTGGGGATTGGGGGGCAAAATTTGTGTTTGGCCCTGGTTTTGTTGGAGTTAGCACCAGCTAAGTCTGGGTCATTGGTAAGTATAAAAAATATATAAATTACTATAAATTTTTTAACTTTTTTTGTAGATCCACTGGTCAGAATCTTTGGATATTTTTATACTGTACCAATGACCCAGACATAGCTGGTGCTAACTCTTAAAATATAGGGCCAAACACAAATTTTCCCCCCCAATCCCCAAAATTTGCATCTAAAACTAAAGAAAACATGTCCTGAAAGGCCCTCCACACTTCGCCCCTACTGCGCATGCGCAGTGTCAAGGACGTTCCGAAATTGGCGCCATTTATCATTCTAAGTTTGGCCCTTCATCAGTTAACATCTGACTGATCTTTGTGCTTTTAAATCTCAGTTTAAATGATGCCAGACACATAAATATTAGTGAAATGGTGATTCTAAGGAGGATAGAAAAGGAGGAGAGGAAAAGAATGTGTGACAGAATATTATCAGGGCTGTAACTTAAAATTTTTTAATGAAATTATGTTAAGTTACCTATTTTCAAGGCAGCAGCCATTTTGTTGTCATTCTGATTATTTAGTTACACTGTTTTTTCAAGTGTTTTTCCTCTCTCCCTGTCCTTTAAGTTCCCCCTTGCTATTCTCCCATGCTTTTGGCATAGTTTCTGTAATTATTATTACTAAAATTTCTTGGGAGTTTTAGCTGTATAACAGAATGAATTCTGTTCTTTCCCCATGTTTACGTCTTCACCTACGGGTGGTTAGGCGTTGTGTTCTGCATCTACCATCTGATGTTCTGCAGTTTCTTCCCTGGAAGTCTCTGTTTTGCATCAGATGGTGTATTTTTGGTAAACTGATTTCGGGCCTGGGTGCCTGGAGTCTTATTTTAGTGTTTTTACACTCATTGTTTACATTTACAACAGCCCTCTGTGTGAGGGGGGGATTTCTAAATAATAATATCTTTATGTTATTTTAATCATAACTAGATACATTATTATTGTTCGTAAGTGTTGAAAAAATTGTTTAAAATATTTTTAAAATTTTTGTCCACACTTAGGCTTGGGATCCATTGGGGCTCAACGTTACTTTTCAGAAACTTGGGCTGTTCTGAAAAAATATTTTTTCAAAATATTTTGATTTCAATTATTTTTTCTATATTAATGGATCATATTATTATTATGTATTTTGATTGCCAGGGGTTAGTGCGAGTACCAGGACTTGTTTTCTTTTCACATTGAAAGGATATTGATCAATTGCTTTAAGAGGAAGTCTTCCTCTGACCTTATTATCATTCTATATGTGGTCAGTGTACTCGCATTAACTCCTGTTCTGTATCGTATGATTTCGATGACAATATGGGAAGCGTATGTCACGGTATGTTGTTGGGGATTTGGACACTCCGGTCCTTTCCCCGCAGGGTCACTCTACTTTATCAATTTCTATTTCAGACGATCAAGATTAGGGTGATGTATCTGTGATGTCTTCCAACAGTGTGCCTCCGTCGTCACAATTAATGAAGGGCTAGCGGAAAAGTGTTCATGTAATACGCCAATTGCCTAAGAGGACCCTAGTAGGTTCGACGGCCTTTGACGTCCGCTAGCTCGCCCGGTGTAGCGTCCATTCACCGAATGGTTCGGCAGCCGGGTTCGTCCGTTGCGGTCTAGAAGGAATTTTGGGGTGATGCGAGCACTATAAAATTAACTTAATGCACACCCAGTGACGGCGGATCGGAGGGAGAACGGAAGAAGCCTTTTAGTCCGGTTCATAGCTCGTTCCGGTCCATCCGGACGGCAAGCGAGAGAGGCCCCTCTCTCGTTCAACAACATCTGGCCCCAGATGTTGTGGTACAAATGTGTAGTTAGCGGAGCATACGTCCGTCGCTCGGGACGCTCCGTTGTATAGGCAGTCCGCTGAGACTGCTAAGGCTTCCTCTTCTCGTCAGCGCACACGACCGCACCTTGGCTGCGTGACCGCCGATATATTACCAGCTTCGCCGATCAAGGATTCTTCGGTGGCCAGGTCACACCATCCGGCAGCCAGGGATTCGAGACCGATGGACTCCGGACGTTCGCATAGGAAAAGTATGCGGGAGCCATCTGATGCGGAGCTGCCCTCGGCGAAGCAGCGATAGACTGCGCCTCCGCAGGTCTCGACGCCGGACATTCTTGTGCACATAGCACAGCTTATCGCAGCATCCCAGCAGCCGACAGAAACGGTGTCGGATCGAGAATTATCCGACAGCGCTGGGTTGGTAGCCGGGGACTCGAGGCCTGCAGACTCCGGACGTTCGCATAGAAAGTGTGCGGGAGTCAACGTACACGGAGCTTCCAGCGGCAATGCATCGTAAGTCCGCTACTGCACAGGCCTCGGGAACGGATGTGCTTTCCTTAATAGCACAGTTTATCGCAGCATCCCAGCATCAACTGAATCTGTCGCATTTATTTTATCCGACGATGCTGGGTCGGGACGCTCCGCGGAAGCGGGTACGGACGTCCGAAAGTTTCATCCGGTCCGATGGGATACCGAAAGGGATTCGGTGGATTTCAAGCTTTCCCTTTCGGAACAACATATGCTGCGATGCCGGATAAGAAACTGATAGCGTCGGTGGACTTAGAAATTTTTGGTTCGGTTCAGGGACATCGTCCCTCAGTTCCGACATAGTCCAATAATGTCACACAAACTTTCGAATTATTGAACGACGCTATATATATTATTATTTTATGCTTGCTATCCAAGCATTTCTGGTTTCTTGTTCGAAGAGTTATGGAGATGTCTTTCAAAAGTGTGCCTCTGTTGTCATAGTTAATGAAGAGTTAGCGGCAATAAGTGCTCATGGATTATGTCTATCGCTTACGGAGTGACATTCGCTAGCTCACCCGGTGTAGCGTACATTCATCGAATGGTTCGGCTGCCGGGTTCGTCCGTTGCGGTCTAGGAAGGAGATTTGGGTGATGCGAGCACTTTAATTACTTTAGTACTCACCCAGTGACGGCAGATTGAGGACAGATCGGAGGAAGCCAACAACATAGGGGACCGCATGTTGTGGTTCAGATATTTTACATTCGGAGCATATGTCCGTTGCTCGGGACGCTCCGTTATATTGACAGTCCGAGAGACTGTCTTTAATGCTTCCTCATCCTCACAGCAGGGCACACGACCGCACATTGGCTACGTGACCTCGAGTATCCGATCAGTTTCGGCATTCAGTGATTCCACAGCGAATAGGTCGCGCCATCCGGTAGCCAAGGGACACGAGGCTTATACACTCCGTTCGCTCGCATATTGGAAGTATGCACGGGGTAACGATCTCGGAGCTTCCTGCGGCAATGCATCGTAAGACCGCTGCTCCTCAGGCCTCAGTGACGGACATGCTATCCGAGTTAGCACAGTTGTTTCGCAGCATCCCAGCAATTGACGGTTTCTCGGTCGAATCAGGAATTATCCAACGGCGCTGGGTCGGTGCGGTCCGCGGTTGCATCAAGCTACGGACGACCGAACGCTTTATAGGGTCCGACAGGATGGCGAAAGGGATTCGAAAGATTTCGAGTTTTCCCTTTAGTAGTATCGGAAGATGCCTTTCTTATCTTCTGGCATTTCTTCCAGTGATTATTTTTCGGACTTCATTGCTGCGATCTTGGATAAGAGACTTATAGCGTCATTGGACTCGGATTTTTCGATCGGTACAGGGACTTTGTCCCTGACTTACCGACGCAGTCCAATATTGTCATTACAACATGTGTTTTATTTTTCGACGCTATATATTTATATATATATACAAGCCTGCTACTAAGCATGATAGTTTAGTTTCTTGTCCGCGTGGCTCATTTCTGCCATTTTATCTTTTTTACATATAGTTTATTTTGGCAGAGCAGGGCATACCGAGAGTTCATATGCGTCTAGACGGTGTGATTAAAGACTGCATATATTCTTTTCGCCGTTATGTCTTTTCCAATTTCAATGTTGGGAACGACATTATGTATAGTAGACTTAACTTAGACGCTTTATTATACGTAATCCGCCTTACTGAGGCGTTATCATTACGTCTTCAAGAAAAGATTTACGGGATATTATTCTCAATGTAATTTCTTTTGAGGGCAGTAGTTTGTTCACGTATAACTCCGCCCTTCAGTGGCTGATAGGAGTTGGTTAGACGTGATGCAGCCCTAGCTACATCCACGCGTGGATAGTAGGTTAAGAACTCTCTCAGAGTCGCTTCGTTCTCGGAGGAGCTTCTCTTCGACGGCAACTTTCCAGCAATCCATGAATTGCTTGATTTATACATTCTCTTGTCTATCTAGTGTTACAAGAGATTCAGACTGGGGCAAACATTCGGTGGTTGACTCAGAGAGTGCCGCCGCAGTTGCCGGACCCGAGTGTGGCTGTTATGACGGTTGCCAGTCAAACAGATTGGGATATATACTGATCCCTACGGATTCGAAGTGCCAGGGTCTTTGGGTTCCGCAGTCTTTTAACTATCAGTTTAACTTCCGCGGAATAATGTTTTTTAGGCTTGCTTTATGTCATTGCATGAACATTATTCAGAAACGCATGCCCAAATTCCTGTCCTTTAATTCGACAGTAGTGGCGTATCTCCGGAACCAGGGAGGCACTCTTTCGTTTCCGTTATTCAATTTAATGGAAAGAATCCGTCTGTTGGTTATACTACACCAAGTTCAGTTTTGGTCCGTCATATTCTGGGTCGTCTGATTGTTTTATCGCACTCCCGTTCTCTTACGGGTCGCTTGTTGCTGTCAGAATGGACTCTCAACAAACAAGTATTTAATCAGATTTGCTATCTATGGGAGCGCCCAATGATGTTTTATTTATGACACAGCTTGCTAATCAATTGCAGACGTATGTGTTGGCTTGTCCAGATCTCTGAGCTAATACTGTTAACGCTCTATTGATCTATAGGACGGAATGATAGGATACGCGTATCCTCCGGCGCTGTTGTTTTAGCAGGTATTGCTAAGATAAACAACCACAATACATTTCTGTTGATAGCATCTCTATCTTCACAGAGATCATGAGTAATTTACTCTCTTGTCTACTGTGGATCTTAACGTGAAATCTTCCTCTATGTGAGGATCTTTTTTCACTGGGTAAATCGTGTCATCTTTATCACAACCAGCAAGGTCGCAACCTTCATGTATTCCGTTGTGTGGTCCATATTGCATTGTAAGCACTGTACTGGACGAGCTTTGGACGCGATTTCTTACTATAGGAGATCCTCTTCTTCGCTATTCTATGCGACTAAAGTGGAGGCTCTTCCGTCGTGGTGTAGGGATCATTATGTTCATATGGTTGATCCCTCCATACTACTCATTGCTATTTTTTAGTATACTTGTTTCACAAGATCTACTGCAGCCTGTTGTTATTTAGGTTATAGGTTTATGTTACCTCATACCTATGCACTCTACGATAGTTTACATTTGAGTCTTTAGTCTCTTTATCTAAGTCAGTTAGTTACTTTTTGATAAATAGACTTAGAATCTTTAGATTAAATTCCTATACGGATTTTAACTTCGGTTCTTATTTAGCTAAGTAATCATTTGAGCCTCTGGAAACAGTAGTTTTCAAATTCTGACCTTTTAGACAGTAATTCTGTTGGTTTCTCTTTTACTGTAGAGTCAGTGAGTTTCATGCACTATCGATGGATGATTTTCACTTTCATAGTTTCGGAATCAATACTTCCGTTACTATTTAGGTTGGATTGTTGCATAAGAGTTAGGCTCCTATTATCCGGAACCTATTATTTTAAGGTCCTTCCGTCTTCATATGGGCATAGGCCTTTACTCTTTCCGGGTACAGTTTATGTATTTATAAACAGATATCTGTTTATTACAAGGGCGTAAGCTTCTTCTGTCTTTGATGTCTAGTAGAAGGACGTTACGCTCCATTTTATTGTTAATGGATTCTATTAACTAGCGTACTGCTTATGGTATATCATTGGCTTAGCAGTTGTGCTTAAGATTTCGGCTCATGAAGTAAGAGTTCTTCTACTTCTTGGGCTTACATTAATAGTGTTGCTATTATAGATTTTTGAAGGCTGCTCATTGCGCTCAGCCATCCATTCATGAATTTTATCTCAGAAATATCGAGTCCATTTCTGGAGGCCTCTATTGTTAGGTCTATTCTCTACTGCTCAGAATGTCATTCACTTAACAGTTGCTACTATAGCTAGGTAGGCTGTCTGTTTCGGCAGTGTCTCCGTTCGGCTGCCCTCTTCGCTCTGGGCTATTTGACCCAGGGCAAGAAAAGGGGGGGGGGGGGGGGAGGGTGTTCCCTTGGGTCACTTGTTTTTTACTATGAAAACAAGGGGATACCTCCTCCGGAGTTAGTAATTCTGAGCTGTTATTGGGATGGTTGTTTAGTGAGAAGTTTAAGTTTATAAAATTCATTCAAGTCTTAGTTTTTAAAGTATAGCTTTTGAATATTGCATATGTCAACGGACATGATTATGCAATTCTCACACACTTTTAGGAGTATAAGAGTCTCTATTCTCTAGACTTACTTTATTATTGGCTTACTTTAAAAATTATTAGTATAAGGATTATTGGATATTAATAGAGTACATGGATGTATGAAGCTCAATTTTTGGAAGGTGTTGTATCTTTCTAATTTATCATAAATAAGAAAGATACATGTAAGGCCTATTACTTCTTTCCCCTACAGGGGATGACTCTATTTTATTTTATTGAGCGTATTCCATTTTGCTCTATGTCCTTGGCCCTCCAGCCTTTTTACTATTCAGCTATGTCTGGGTCATTGGTACAGTATAAAAATGTTAAAAAATTTATAGTAATTTATATATTTTTTATACTTACCAATGACCCAGACGGGGATGGCCCTCCCAGGAGTTGGGAACTCTTGCCTCCCCGCTGAGTACATAGCGCTTACCAGGCACTGGTTATTAGAATGATAAATGGCGCCAATTTCGGAACGTCCTTGACACTGCGCATGCGCAGTAGGGGCGAAGTGTGGAGGGCCTTTCAGGACATGTTTTCTTTAGTTTTAGATGCAAATTTTGGGGATTGGGGGGCAAAATTTGTGTTTGGCCCTATATTTTAAGAGTTAGCACCAGCTATGTCTGGGTCATTGGTAAGTATAAAAAATATATAAATTACTATAAATTTTTTAACATTTGGTATAAGCTTTTCTTAGGAGGAGCAGATGCAACTTGTTGAAATTAATTCTCTGGGTTGATATTTAGGCTACCATGTCAGGTGAGCGCTCTCAGGTCTCTTGGGGCCTCTTGTTTATGTTACCACCTCTCCCTCCAACATTCTTTAAGCTACACCTTTCATATTTGGTACTTGGATAAATGGTTCAGAGGGGATGATGCACGCTCAAAATTTTTTTCTTCAAAATCCAAGATTGCGGAATGGCGTCCATTTTTGTTGTGTTTTTTAAGCTTTTTTTCTCTATTTTCATGTTACCACCCCTCCCACCAACATGGTTCAAGCTATACTTTGCATATTTGGCACATGGATAGAGGGGTGGGAATTTATGATGCACGTTCAATATTTTTTTTCAAAATCCAAGATGGCGGCATGGCAGCCATTTTTGTTGTGTTTCTTAAGCTTTTTTCTCTATTTTATGTTACCACCCCTCACTCCAACATAGTTCAAGTTACACTTTTTATATCTGGCACATGGATAGAGGGTTGTAATGGGATGTTGCACGTTCAATATTTTTTTTCCAAAATTCAAGATGGTGCCATGGCAACCATTTCTGTTGTGTTTTTTAAGCCTTTTTCTCTATTTTATGTTACCACTGCTCCCTCCAACATGGTTCAAGCTGCACTTTTCATATATGGTACATGGATAAAGGGGTTGAGAGGGGATTATACACGCTCAATATTTTTTTTTCAAAATCTAACATCTGTCTGTCTGTCTGTTTTTATGTTACCACCTCTCCCTCTAATATGCTTCAAGCTACACCTTTCATATTTGGTACATTGATAAATGGTTCTGAGGGGATGATGCACAGTCAATATTTATTTTTCAAAATCCAAGATGGCAGAATGGCGGCCATTTTTGTTGTGTTTTTTAAGCTTTTTTTCTCTATTTTATGTTACCACCCCTCCCTCCAACATGGTTCAAGCTACGCCTTTCATATATGGTACATGGATAAAGGGTTGTGAGGGGATTATGCACGCTCAATATTTTTTTTTCAAAATCCAAGATGCTTATATACTCTAGTGTCTTCTGTGACAAAAACACCTTACATGTATTTAACAAAAGCGCCGTGGGGGACTAATATCACCTCGGTGGTCAAACACTTGTTTGACTTTATACTTGTGTTTTGGTTTTGATATAGCCATAGGTGCTGAAAATGATCTTAAACACCAATAAATAAATAAATTTACGAAAAATGCTCGAACCTACACACCCACCACTGTCAATGTTCTCTACAAACATTACAGAGGTCTCACAACACAAACACCTGGGAGTGGTGCTCAACAACAAGGGGACATGGAGAGCCCATATAGATGAAATATCCAAGAAAGCTTGGCGTATCAACCTGATTAGACACTTCAAGCATAGGCTTGATGGCAAAACCCTAGGGAAAATCTATTTCGCAAATGTCTGCCCAATTCTTGAATACGCCGATATCGCCTGGGATAACTGTACAGCTGTGGAAGCCGATGAACTGCAGAAAATCCAAATTGAAGCGGCAAGAATTATTTCTGGGAGTATTATGAGTGCAAGTAAGTATCGCCTGTATGCCGAATTAGGATGGGATATGCTTGGAACAAGGCAGCAAAACCATAAATTAATACAATTTTTTTAAGATGCATCACAGCCTTGTCCCTTCGTATTCATCTAACCTAATCCCTCCATCCAGTTCTCAAACACAAGATAACAATCTATGGAACGATTTGAATCTCATCACACCTTTGTGTCACACCCAGTCATATGATACTTCCTTCTCCCCTCTACCACACTTTTTTTGAATGAGATTCCACCTGAAATTAGGCAAAATAATTCACCTCCACAATTCAAAGGTTACCTATACAGAAATTAGAACATTGTACCTAACCACTTCTACTTTCATAAATCAAGTCAGGCCCAAATACTTCACTGTCGCCTACGTCTTAACTGTAGTAATCTCAACAGTGACTTGTAGAACAACTTTCTGTCAGACACGATGCGGTGAATGTGAAACTGCTGAGCACTTTTTTTTCACTGCCCCCATTAATCTCAACAGAGGGATCAGACACTAGGCACTCTCCAATGTAATGTTACAACCAACATCTTACTGTTCGGATCTGAACACTGTAACCCCATAATGAACAGACTAATCTTCGAGAAGGCCCATGGGTTTATCCTATTATCAAAAATGTTTTGCTGACATCTCTTCAACTTTGTATTACGATGCATTCATCGACTACGTCACCAGCTCACCAGATCTCTCTCTCCTTCTCTCTCTGTCTCCTTTTCTTCCACTTTTTTCTCTTCCCCTTATTCCCCCCCCCCCCCCACACTCACTTATTATTGCATATAACTGTAACATACAACTACCAGGAGACTCCCCGTGGGAACCCCGGGAAGTAAGCAGCACTTGTTTACTGTGGTAAACCAGTTCCGCTTTACTAGTAAAATAGGACCCAGTCACCAATGCTTGGGGTGAAAGTCCTCTAAAATGGGCAACATGTAGATCAACGATTGACTAAACTTTACTTCATCTCCATGTTGTGTTACGATTAGCCATGGTGCATAAAAATGTGACGTTAACCACCTACAAACAAACAAACAAACTACCAGGAGACGGCCACGAATAAGCACTTAGCTTACTGCTGAATCCTTTTTCCATGTTCAAAATAATTTTGTTCTCACTGTTAATTAATTAATGTCTGTCTTTTTGTATGTCATTCTTTTGGAAATAAAATATTGTTTAACCCTTTACCCAACGTAATGGCCAAAACTGGCCAGCGCTATTCTCAAAAGTCGCAAATTAATATTTTTATACTGTACCAATGACCCAGACATAGCTGGTGCTAACTCTTAAAATATAGGGCCAAACACAAATTTTGCCCCCCAATCCCCAAAATTTGCATCTAAAACCAAAGAAAACATGTCCTGAATGGCCCTCCACACTTCACCTCTACTGCGCATGCGCAGTGTCAAGGACGTTCCAAAATTGGCGCCATTAATCATTCTAAGTTTGGCCCTTCATCAGTTAACATCTGACTGATCTTTGTGCTTGTAAATCTCAGTTTAAATGATGCCAGACACATAAATATTAGTGAAATGGTGATTCTAAGGAGGATAGAGAAGGAGGAGAGGAAAAATGTGTGACAGAATATCATCAGGGCTGTAACTTAAAATTTTTTAATGAAATTATGTTAAGTTACCTATATTTTTATACTGTACCAATGACCCAGACATAGCTGGTGCTAACTCTTAAAATATAGGGCCAAACACAAATTTTGCCCCCCAATCCCCAAAATTTGCATCTAAAACTAAAGAAAACATGTCCTGAAAGGCCCTCCACACCTCGCCCCCACTGCGCATGCGCAGTGTCAAGGACGTTCCGAAATTGGCGCCATTTATCATTCTAAGTTTGGCCCTTCATCAGTTAACATCTGACTGATCTTTGTGCTTTTAAATCTCAGTTTAAATGATGCCAGACACATAAATATTAGTGAAATGGTGATTCTAAGGAGGATAGAAAAGGAGGAGAGGAAAAGAATGTGTGACAGAATATTATCAGGGCTGTAACTTAAAATTTTTTAATGAAATTATGTTAAGTTACCTATTTTCAAGGCAGCAGCCATTTTGTTGTCATTCTGATTATTTAGTTACACTGTTTTTTCAAGTGTTTTTCCTCTCTCCCTGTCCTTTAAGTTCCCCCTTGCTATTCTCCCATGCTTTTGGCATAGTTTCTGTAATTATTATTACTAAAATTTCTTGGGAGTTTTAGCTGTATAACAGAATGAATTCTGTTCTTTCCCCATGTTTACGTCTTCACCTACGGGTGGTTAGGCGTTGTGTTCTGCATCTACCATCTGATGTTCTGCAGTTTCTTCCCTGGAAGTCTCTGTTTTGCATCAGATGGTGTATTTTTGGTAACTGATTTCGGGCCTGGGTGCCTGGAGTCTTATTTTAGTGTTTTTACACTCATTGTTTACATTTACAACAGCCCTCTGTGTGAGGGGGGGATTTCTAAATAATAATATCTTTATGTTATTTTAATCATAACTAGATACATTATTATTGTTCGTAAGTGTTGAATAAATTGTTTAAAATATTTTTAAAATTTTTGTCCACACTTAGGCTTGGGATCCATTGGGGCTCAACGTTACTTTTCAGAAACTTGGGCTGTTCTGAAAAAATATTTTTTCAAAATATTTTGATTTCAATTATTTTTTCTATATTAATGGATCATATTATTATTATGTATTTTGATTGCCAGGGGTTAGTGCGAGTACCAGGACTTGTTTTCTTTTCACATTGAAAGGATATTGATCAATTGTTTTAGGAGGAAGTCTTCCTCTGACCTTATTATCATTAGCTCACCTGACTGAAAGTCAGGGTGAGCTTTTCTGATCACTTTTCGTCCGTCGTCCGTCGTCCGGCGTCCGGCGTGAAGGTGGTGTTTGGGTCTTTTTCTTCCAAACCACTGGCCGCATGTTAATGAAATTTCATGTGAGTAGGGGTTATATAGCGGCATTTTGATTTTTGGGCAAATTAGGTTTCGGCTCATATTGAGCAGAGGGGTGGGGCAAAAATGCTCCAATTCTTAAAAAATCTTCTTCTCAAGAACCAGCAATAGAAGAGACTTGATATTTGGTATGCAGCTTCCTTTTGAGGTGTAGACTCAAGTTTGTTCAAGAGAAGTTTGTAGGTCTATACTTGGCGATGTTATGGGAGGAGCAAAAATTTTGGCCCCACCCCAAATTTCTATTTTTTAAACCGAGAGGCCAATTTGAACCAAATTTTATGTGAGGGCTTATTGGGTCATAAGTACCTAATTTATGCAGAAATTTTTTTTCCTGTAGCCCCGTGGGAACCACAGGAGCTAAAAATAGAAAAAAATTAAAACGCCTATATCTCAAAAACTGCACGGCACTGAGAATTTTTATTTGGTGTGCAGCTTCCTTGGGACCAACAGAAAGGATTGGTAAAAAAAAATTGCCATCGGTTTTATCATAGGGTACAGTTTCGGGACTTTGAAAAAGTGCTGAGTCAGCACTTTTTAACACTGTAGGCAATGGGAAAAACATTAAAAAATCTTCTTCTCCAGATCCAGCAGGCAGAATCTTTTGATATTTGGTATGCAACATTGTAGGGTGGATCTGATTCAAGTTTGTTCAAATCGGCCCCCTGGGTTCATATTTGGGCTCAGTATAGGAGCCCGATTTCGAACTTAGTGCATTTCAGGCAAATTTCTTAAAAAATCTTCTTCTCCAGATCCAGCAGGCAGAATCTTTGATATTTGGTATGCAACATTGTGGGGTGGATCTGATTCAAGTTTGCTCAAATCGGCTCCCTGGATTCATATTTGGGCTCACTATAAAAGCCCGAATTCGATCTTAGTGCATTTCAGGCAAATTTCTTAAAAAATCTTCTTCAGATCGAGCAGGCAGAATCTTTTGATATTTGGCATGCAACATTGTGGGGTGGATCTGATTCAAGTTTGTTCAAATCGGCCACCTGGGTTTATATTTGGGCTCAGTATAGAAGCTCGAATTCGAACTTAGTGCATTTCAGGCAAATTTCTTAAAAAATCTTCTTCTCCAGATCCAGCAGGCAGAATCTTTGGATATTTGGTATGCAACATTGTGGGGTGGATCTGATTCAAGTTTGTTCAAATCGGCCCCCTGGATTCATATTTGGGCTCACTATAGAAGCCCAAATTCGAACTTAGTGCATTTCAGGCAAATTTCTTTAAAAATCTTCTTCTCCAGATCCAGCAGGCAGAATCTTTTGTTATTTGTTATGCAACATTGTGGGGTGGATCTGATTCAAGTTTGTTCAAATTGGCCCCCTGGATTCATATTTGGGCTCACTATAGAAGCCCGAATTCGAAGTTAATGCATTTCAGGCAAATTTCTTTGAAAATCTTCTTTTCAAGATCCAGCAGGCAGAATCTTTTGATATTTGGTATGCACCATGCTTAGGGGGTGAGATTCAAGTTTGTTCAAGCCAAGTCCCTTGGTCCATATCTGGGCTCACTGTGGGAGCTTGAATTGTAACTTAGTTCAAAATGAGGAATTTTCTTTAAAAATCTTCTCAAGATCCAGCAGGCAGAATCTTTTGATATTTGGTATGCACCATGCTTAGGGAGTGAGATTCAACTTTGTTCAAGCCAAGTCCCTAGGTCCATATTTGGACTCACTGTGGGAGCCCGAATTATAACTTAGTTCAATATGAGGAATCTTCTTTAAAAATCTTCTATTTTTTTTTTAGATCCACTGGTCAGAATCTTTGGATATTTGGTATAAGCTTTTCTTAGGAGGATCAGATGCAACTTGTTGAAATCAATTCTCTGGGTTGATATTTAGGCTACCATGTCAGGTGAGCGCCCTCAGGCCCCTTGGGGCCTCTTGTTCTATATGTGGTCAGTGTACTCGCATTAACTCCTGTTCTGTATCGTATGATTTCGATGACAATATGGGAAGCGTATGTCACGGTATGTTGTTGGGGATTTGGACACTCCGGTCCTTTCCCCGCAGGGTCACTCTACTTTATCAATTTCTATTTCAGACGATCAAGATTAGGGTGATGTATCTGTGATGTCTTCCAACAGTGTGCCTCCGTCGTCACAATTAATGAAGGGCTAGCGGAAAAGTGCTCATGTAATACGCCAATTGCCTAAGAGGACCCTAGTAGGTTCGACGGCCTTTGACGTCCGCTAGCTCGCCCGGTGTAGCGTCCATTCACCGAATGGTTCGGCAGCCGGGTTCGTCCGTTGCGGTCTAGAAGGAATTTTGGGGTGATGCGAGCACTATAAAATTAACTTAATGCACACCCAGTGACGGCGGATCGGAGGGAGAACGGAGGAAGCCTTTTAGTCCGGTTCATAGCTCGTTCCGGTCCATCCGGACGGCAAGCGAGAGAGGCCCCTCTCTCGTTCAACAACATCTGGCCCCAGATGTTGTGGTACAAATGTGTCGTTAGCGGAGCATACGTCCGTCGCTCGGGACGCTCCGTTGTATAGGCAGTCCGCTGAGACTGCTAAGGCTTCCTCTTCTCGTCAGCGCACACGACCGCACCTTGGCTGCGTGACCGCCGATATATTGCCAGCTTCGCCGATCAAGGATTCTTCGGCGACCAGGTCACACCATCCGGCAGCCAGGGATTCGAGACCGATGGACTCCGGACGTTCGCATAGGAAGTATGCGGGAGCCATCTGATGCGGAGCTGCCCTCGGCGAAGCACCGATAGACTGCGCTTCCGCAGGTCTCGACGCCGGACATTCTTGTGCACATAGCACAACTTATCGCAGCATCCCAGCAGCCGACAGAAACGGTGTCGGATCGAGAATTATCCGACAGCGCTGGGTCGGTAGCCGGGGACTCGAGGCCTGCAGACTCCGGACGTTCGCATAGGAAGTGTGCGGGAGTCAACGTACACGGAGCTTCCAGCGGCAATGCATCGTAAGTCCGCTACTGCACAGGCCTCGGGAACGGACGTGCTTTCCTTAATAGCACAGTTTATCGCAGCATCCCAGCATCAACTGAATCTGTCGCATATATTTTATCCGACGATGCTGGGTCGGGACGCTCCGCGGAAGCGGGTACGGACGTCCGAAAGTTTCATCCGGTCCGACGGGATACCGAAAGGGATTCGGTGGATTTCAAGCTTTCCCTTTCGGAACAACATATGCTGCGATGCCGGATAAGAAACTGATAGCGTCGGTGGACTTAGAAATTTTTGGTTCGGTTCAGGGACATCGTCCCTCAGTTCCGACATAGTCCAATAATGTCACACAAACTTTCGAATTATTGAACGACGCTATATATATTATTATTTTATGCTTGCTATCCAAGCATTTCTGGTTTCTTGTTCGAAGAGTTATGGAGATGTCTTTCAAAAGTGTGCCTCTGTCGTCATAGTTAATGAAGAGTTAGCGGCAATAAGTGCTCATGGAATATGTCTATCGCTTACGGAATGACATTCGCTAGCTCACCCGGTGTAGCGTACATTCATCGAATGGTTCGGCTGCCGGGTTCGTCCGTTGCGGTCTAGGAAGGAGATTTGGGTGATGCGAGCACTTTAATTACTTTAGTACTCACCCAGTGACGGCAGATTGAGGACAGATCGGAGGAAGCCACAACATAGGGGACCGCATGTTGTGGTTCAGATATTTTACATTCGGAGCATATGTCCGTTGCTCGGGACGCTCCGTTATATTGACAGTCCGAGAGACTGTCTTTAATGCTTCCTCATCCTCACAGCAGGGCACACGACCGCACATTGGCTACGTGACCTCGAGTATCCGATCAGTTTCGGCATTCAGTGATTCCACAGCGAATAGGTCGCGCCATCCGGTAGCCAAGGGACACGAGGCCTATACACTCCGTTCGCTCGCATATTGGAAGTATGCACGGGGTAACGATCTCGGAGCTTCCTGCGGCAATGCATCGTAAGACCGCTGCTCCTCAGGCCTCAGTGACGGACGTGCTATCCGAGTTAGCACAGTTGTTTCGCAGCATCCCAGCAATTGACGGTTTCTCGGTCGAATCAGGAATTATCCGACGGCGCTGGGTCGGTGCGGTCCGCGGTTGCATCAAGCTACGGACGACCGAACGCTTTATAGGGTCCGACAGGATGGCGAAAGGGATTCGAAAGATTTCGAGTTTTCCCTTTAGTAGTATCGGAAGATGCCTTTCATATCTTCTGGCATTTCTTCCAGTGATTATTTTTCGGACTTCATTGCTGCGATCTTGGATAAGAGACTTATAGCGTCATTGGACTCGGATTTTTCGATCGGTACAGGGACTTTGTCCCTGACTTACCGACGCAGTCCAATATTGTCATTACAACATGTGTTTTATTTTTCGACGCTATATATTATATATATATATACAAGCCTGCTACTAAGCATGATAGTTTAGTTTCTTGTCCGCGTGGCTCATTTCTGCCATTTTATCTTTTTTTACATATAGTTTATTTTGGCAGAGCAGGGCATACCGAGAGTTCATATGCGTCTAGACGGTGTGATTAAAGACTGCATATATTCTTTTTCGCCGTTTATGTCTTTTCCAATTTCAATGTTGGGAACGACATTATGTATAGTAGACTTAACTTAGACGCTTTATTATACGTAATCCGCCTTACTGAGGCGTTATCATTACGTCTTCAAGAAAAGATTTACGGGATATTATTCTCAATGTAATTTCTTTTGAGGGCAGTAGTTTGTTCACGTATAACTCCGCCCTTCAGTGGCTGATTGGAGTTGGTTAGACGTGATGCAGCCCTAGCTACATCCACGCGTGGATAGTAGGTTAAGAACTCTCTCAGAGTCGCTTCGTTCTCGGAGGAGCTTCTCTTCGACGGCAACTTTCCGGCAATCCATGAATTGCTTGATTTATACATTCTCTTGTCTATCTAGTGTTACAAGAGATTCAGACTGGGGCAAACATTCGGTGGTTGACTCAGAGAGTGCCGCCGCAGTTGCCGGACCCTAGTGTGGCTGTTATGACGGTTGCCAGTCAAACAGATTGGGATATATACTGATCCCTACGGATTCGAAGTGCCAGGGTCTTTGGGTTCCGCAGTCTTTTAGCTATCAGTTTAACTTCCGCGGAATAATGTTTTTTAGGCTTGCTTTATGTCATTGCATGAACATTATTCAGAAACGCATGCCCAAATTCCTGTCCTTTAATTCGACAGTAGTGGCGTATCTCCGGAACCAGGGAGGCACTCTTTCGTTTCCGTTATTCAATTTAATGGAAAGAATCCGTCTGTTGGTTATAGTACACCAAGTTCAGTTTTGGTCCGTCATATTCTGGGTCGTCTGATTGTTTTATCGCACTCCCGTTCTCTTACGGGTCGCTTGTTGCTGTCAGAATGGACTCTCAACAAACAAGTATTTAATCAGATTTGCTATCTATGGGAGCGCCCAATGATGTTTTATTATGACACAGCTTTCTAATCAATTGCAGACGTATGTGTTGGCTTGTCCAGATCTCTGAGCTAATACTGTTAACGCTCTATTGATCTATAGGACGCAATGATAGGATACGCGTATCCTCCGGCGCTGTTGTTTTAGCAGGTATTGCTAAGATAAACAACCACAATACATTTCTGTTGACAGCATCTCTATCTTCACAGAGATCATGAGTAATTTACTCTCTTGTCTACTGTGGATCTTAACGTGAAATCTTCCTCTATGTGAGGATCTTTTTTCACTGGGTAAATCGTGTCATCTTTATCACAACCAGCAAGGTCGCAACCTTCATGTATTCCGTTGTGTGGTCCGTATTGCATTGTAAGCACTGTACTGGACGAGCTTTGGACGCGATTTCTTACTATAGGAGATCCTCTTCTTCGCTATTCTATGCGGCTAAAGTGGAGGCTCTTCCGTCGTGGTGTAGGGATCATTATGTTCATATTGTTGATCCCTCCATACTACGCATTGCTAGTTTTTAGTATACTTGTTTCACAAGATCTACTGCAGCCTGTTGTTATTTAGGTTATAGGTTTGTTACCTCATACCTATGCACTCTACGATAGTTTACAATTGAGTCTTTTGTCTCTTTATCTAAGTCAGTTAGTAACTTTTTGATAAATAGACTTAGAATCTTTAGATTAAATTCCTATACGGATTTTAACTTCGGTTCTTATTTAGCTAAGTAATCATTTGAGCCTCTGGAAACAGTAGTTTTCAAATTCTGACCTTTTAGACAGTAATTCTGTTGGTTTCTCTTTTACTGTAGAATCAGTGAGTTTCATGCACTATCGATGGATGATTTTCACTTTCATAGTTTCGGAATCAATACTTCCGTTACTATTTAGGTTGGATTGTTGCATAAGAGTTAGGCTCCTATTATCCGGAACCTATTATTTTAAGGTCCTTCCGTCTTCGTATGGGCATAGGCCTTTACTCTTTCCGGGTACAGTTTATGTATTTATAAACAGATATCTGTTTATTACAAGGGCGTAAGCTTCTTCTGTCTTTGATGTCTAGTAGAAGGACGTTACGCTCCATTTTATTGTTAATCGATTCTATTAACTAGCGTACTGCTTATGGTATATCATTGGCTTAGCAGTTGTGCTTAAGATTTCGGCTCATGAAGTAAGAGTTCTTCTACTTCTTGGGCTTACATTAATAGTGTTGCTATTATAGATTTTTGAAGGCTGCTCATTGCGCTCAGCCATCCATTCATGAATTTTTTCTCAGAAATATCGAGTCCATTTCTGGAGGCCTCTATTGTTAGGTCTATTATCTACTGCTCAGAATGTTATTCACTTAACAGTTGCTACTATAGCTAGGTAGGCTGTCTGTTTCGGCAGTGTCTCCGTTCGGCTGCCCTCTTCGCTCTGGGCTATTTGACCCAGGGCAAGAAAAAGGGGGGGGGGGGGAGGGTGTTCCCTTGGGTCACCTGTTTTTACTATGAAAACAAGGGGATACCTCCTCCGGAGTTAGTAATTCTGAGCTGTTATTGGGATGGTTGTTTAGTGAGAAGTTTAAGTTTTTAAAATTCATTCAAGTCTTAGTTTTTAAAGTATAGCTTTTGAATATTGCATATGTCAACGGACATGATTATGCAATTCTCACACACTTTTAGGAGTATAAGAGTCTCTATTCTCTAGACTTACTTTATTATTGGCTT
Organism: Pictodentalium vernedei; assembly: GCA_031216915.1. Classification (NCBI taxonomy): domain Eukaryota; kingdom Metazoa; phylum Mollusca; class Scaphopoda; order Dentaliida; family Dentaliidae; genus Pictodentalium; species Pictodentalium vernedei. Next base: position 715,192,200 of record CM062296.1, read on the forward strand.
ACTTTAAAAATTATTAGTATAAGGATTATTGGATATTAATAGAGTACATGGATGTATGAAGCTCAATTTTTGGAAGGTGTTGTATCTTTCTAATTTATCATAAATAAGAAAGATACATGTAAGGCCTATTACTTCTTTTCCCTACAGGGGATGACTCTATTTTATTTTATTGAGCGTATTCCATTTTGCTCTATGTCCTTGGCCCTCCAGCCTTTTTACTATTCAGCTATGTCTGGGTCATTGGTACAGTATAAAAATGTTAAAAAATTTATAGTAATTTATATATTTTTTATACTTACCAATGACCCAGACGGGGATGGCCTTCCCAGGAGTTGGGAACTCTTGCCTCCCCGCTGAGTACATAGCGCTTACCAGGCACTGGTTATTAGAATGATAAATGGCGCCAATTTCGGAACGTCCTTGACACTGCGCATGCGCAGTGGGGGCGAGGTGTGGAGGGCCTTTCAGGACATGTTTTCTTTAGTTTTAGATGCAAATTTTGGGGATTGGGGGGCAAAATTTGTGTTTGGCCCTATATTTTAAGAGTTAGCACCAGCTATGTCTGGGTCATTGGTAAGTATAAAAAATATATAAATTACTATAAATTTTTTAACTTTCGAGGCAGCAGCCATTTTGTTGTCATTCTGGTTATTTAGTTACACTGATTTTTCAGTGTTTTCCTCTCTCCCTTTCCTTTAAGTCCCCTCTTGCTATTCTCCCATGCTTTTGGCATAGTTTCTGTAATTATTATTACTAAAATTTCTTGGGAGGTTTAGCTGAATAACAGAATTAATTCTGTTCTTTTCCCCATGTTTACGTCTTCACCTACGGGTGGTTAGGCATTGTGTTCTGCATCTACCATCTGATGTTCTGCAGTTTCTTCCCTGGAAGTCTCTGTTTTGCATCAGATGGTGTATTTTTGGTAACTGATTCCGGGCCTGGGTGCCTGGAGTCTTATTTTAGTGTTTTTACACTCATTGTTTACATTTACAACAGCCCTCTGTGTGAGGGGGGGATTTCTTGAAAATAATATCTTGATGTTATTTTAATCATAACTAGATACATTATTATTGTTCGTAAGTGTTGAATAAATTGTTTAAAATATTTTTAAAATTTTTGTCCACACTTAGGCTTGGGATCCATTGGGGCTCAACGTTACTTTTCAGAAACTTGGGCTGTTCTGAAAAAATATTTTTTCAAAATATTTTGATTTCAATTATTTTTTCTATATTAATGGATCATATTATTATTATGTATTTTGATTGCCAGGGGTTGGTGCGAGTACCAGGACTTGTTTTCTTTTCACATTGAAAGGATATTGATCAATTGTAATAAGAGGAAGTCTTCCTCTGACTTTTATAATCATTCTATATGTGGTCAGTGTACTCGCATTAACTCCTGTTCTGTATCGTATGATTTCGATGACAACATGGGAAGCGTATGTCACGGTATGTTAGTGGGGAATTGGACACTCCGGTCCTTTCTCCGCAGGGTCACTCTACTTTATCAATTTCTATTTCAGACGATCAAGATTAGGGTGATGTATCTGTGATGTCTTCCAACAGTGTGCCTCCGTCGTCACAATTAATGAAGGGCTAGCGGAAAAGTGCTCATGTAAATACGCCAATTGCCTAAGAGGACCCTAGTAGGTTCGACGGCCTTTGACGTCCGCTAGCTCGCCCGGTGTAGCGTCCATTCATCGAATGGTTCGGCAGCCGGGTTCGTCCGTTGCGGTCTAGAAGGAGTTTTGGGGTGATGCGAGCACTATAAATCAACCAAATGCACACCCAGTGACGGCGGATTAGAGGGAGAACGGAGGAAGCCTTTTAGTCCGGTTCATAGCTCGTTCTGGTCCATCCGGACGGCGAGCGAGAGAGGCCCCTCTCTCGTACAAAAACATCTGGTCCCAGATGTTGTGGTACAAAATGTTTCGCATTCGGAGCATACGTCCGTCGCTCGGGACGCTCCGGCATATAGTCAGTCCGGAGTAGACTGTCAATAAGGCTTCCTCATTCTCATGGTAGTGCACACGACCGCTCTTGGCTACGTGACCTCGGATATCCAGTCAGCTTCGCCAGTCAGAGATTCATCGGCGACCAGGTCACACCATCCGGTAGCCAGGGACACGAGGCCTGCAGACTCTGGACGTTCGCATAGGAAAGTGTGCGGGAGTCAACGTACTCAGAGCTTCCGGCGGCAATACATCGTAAGACCGCTACTGCACAGGCCTCGGGAACGGACGTGCTTTCCTAAATAGCACAGCTTATCGCAGCATCCCAGCATCAACTGAATCTGTCGCATATTTTTTATCCGACGATGCTGGGTCGGGACGCTCCGCGGAAGCAGGTACGGACGTCCGAAAATTTCATCCGGTCCGACGGGATACCGAAAGGGATTCGGAGGATTTCGAGCTTTCCCTTTCGGAACAACATATGCTGTTGTGTATGTCATCTGACTTGATCTTCTACAGGTTCTTTCGTCAGACCAGAATGCTGCGATGCCGGATAAGAAACTGATAGCGTCGGTGGACTTAGAAATTTTTGGTTCGGTTCAGGGACATCGTCCCTCAGTTCCGACATAGTCCAATAATGTCACACAAACTTTCGAATTATTGAACGACGCTATATATATTATTATTATATGCTTGCTATTTCCAAGCATTTCTGGTTTCTTGTTCGCAAAGTTACGGAGATGTCTTTCAAAAGTGTGCCTCTGTCGTCATAGTTAATGAAGAGCTAGCGGCAATAAGTGCTCATGGAATATGTCTATCGCCTAAGAGGTCCCTTGTAGGATCGACGGAGTGACATTCGCTAGCTCACCCGGTGTAGCGTACATTCATCGAATGGTTCGGCTGCCGGGTTCGTCCGTTGGGTCCCTCTCTCGTCCAACAACATAGGGGACCGCATGTTGTGGTTCAGATATTTTTCATTCGGAGCATATGTCTGTCGGTCGGGACGCTCCGTTATATTGACAGTCCGAGAGACTGTCGATAATGCTTCCTCATCCTCACAGCAGGGCACAGGACCGCACATTGGCTACGTGACCTCGAGTATCCGATCAGTTTCGTCATTCAGTGATTCCACGGCGAATAGGTCACGCCATCCGGTAGCCAAGGGACACGAGGCCTATACACTCCGTTCGCTCGCATATTAGTAGTATGCACGGGGTAACGATCACGGAGCTTCCAGCGGCAGTGCATTGTAGGACCGCTTCTCCACAGGCCTCAGTGACGGACGTGCTATCCGAGTTAGCACAGTTTTTTCGCAGCATCCCAGCAATCGACAGTTTCTTAGTCGAATCAGGAATTATCTGACGGCGCTGGGTCGGTGCGGTCCGCGGTTGCATCAGGTACGGACGACCGAACGCTTTATAGGGTCCGACAGGATGGCGTAAGGGATTCGAAAGATTTCGAGTTTTCCCTTTCGTAGCATCGGAAGCTGCCATTCATATCTTCTGGCATTATCTTCCAGTGATTGTTATTTCGGACTACATTGCTGCGATGTTGGATAAGAGACTTATAGCGTCATTGGACACGGAATTTTGGATCGGTTCAGGGACATTGTCCCTGACTTACCGACACAGTCCAATAATGTCATTAGAACATGTGTATTATTTATCGACGCTATATATATATATATAAGCCTGCTACCAAGCATGATAGTTTAGTTTCTTGTCCGCAATGCTCATTTCTGCCTTTTTATCATTTATACAAATAATTTATTTTGGCAGAGCAGGGCATACCGAGAGTTCATATGTGTCTAGACGGCGTGGTTAAAGACTGGAAATATTCTTTTTCGCCGTTTATGTTTTTTCCAACAATAATGTTGGAAACGACAATGATGTCTAGTAGACTTAACTTAGACGCTTTATCATACGTAATCCACCTTACTGAGGCGTTATCATTACGTCTTCAAGAAAAGAATTATGGGATATTATCCTCAATGTGATTTCTTTTGAGGGCAGTAGTTTGTTCACGTATAACTCCGCCCTTCAGTGGCTGATTGGAGTTGGTTAGACGTGACGCAGCCCTAGCTACATCCACGCGCGTGGATAGTAAGGTGAAGAACTCTCTCAGAGTCGCTTCGTTCTCGGAGAAGCTTCTCTTCGACGGCAACTTTTCAGCAATCCATGAATTGCTCGATTTACATGTTCTCTTGTGCAAACATTCGGTGGTTGACTCAGAGAGTGCCACTGCAGTTGCCGGATCCGAGTGTTATAATTATGACGGTTGCCAGTCAAACAGGTTGGGATATAATATTGATCCCAACGGATTCGAAGTGCCAGGGTCTTTGGGTTTCGCAGTCTCTAAGCAAGCACTTATCTTCCGCAGAATAATGTTTTTTAGGCTTGCTTTATGTCATTGGATGAACATTATTCAGAAACGCATGTCCAAATCCTGTCCGTTAATTCAACAGTAGTGGCGTATCTCCGGAACCAGGGAGGCACTCATTCGTTTCCGTTATTCACTTTAATGGAAAGAATCCTTCTGTTTGTTATAGTACACCAAGTTCTGTTTCGGTCCGTCATATTCCGGGTCGTCTGATTGTTTTACAAGACTCCCGTTCACTTATGGGTCGCTTGTTGCCGTCAGAATGGACTCTCAACAAACAAGTATTCAATCAGATTTGCTATCAATGGGAGCACCCAATGATAATTTATTTACGACACAGCTTGCTAATCAATCGCAGACGTATGTGTTTGCTTGTCCGGATCTCTGAGCTAATGTTGTTAACGCTCTATTGATCTAATAGGACGGAATGATAGGATATGCGTATCCTCCGGCGCTGTTGTTTCAGCAGGTATTGCTAAGATAAACAACCACAATACATTTCTGTTGATAGCATCTCTGTCTTCACAGAGACCATGGGTAAATTTACTCTGATGTCTACTGTGGGACTTAACGCGAAATCTTCCTCAATGAGAGGATCTTTTTTCGCTGGGTAAAATCGTGTCATCTTTATTACAACCCGCAAGGTCGCAACCTTCACGTATTCCGTTGTGTGGTCCGTATTGCATTGTAAGCATTGTACTGGATGAGCTTTGGACGCGATTTCTTACTATAGGAGATCCTCTTCTTCGCTATTCTATGCGGCTAAAGTGGAGGCTCTTCCGTCGTTGGTGTAGGGATCACTATGTTCATATTGTTGATCCCTCCATACTACTCATTGCAACTTTTTAGTATACTTGTTTGACAAGATCTACTGCAGCCTGTTATTATTAAGGTTATAGCTTTATGTTACCTCATACCTATGCACTCTATGATAGTTTACAATTGAGTCTTATGTCTCTTTATCTAAGTCAGTCAGTAACTTTTTGATAAATAGACTTAGAATCATTGGATTAAATTCCTATATGGAGTTTAACTTCGGTTCTTATTTAGCTAAGTAATCATTTGAGCCTCTGGAAACAGTAGTTTTCAAATTCTGACCTTTTAGACAGTAATTCTGTTGGCTTCTCTTTTACTGAAGAGTCAGTGAGTTTCATGCACTATCGGTGGATGATTTTCACTTTCGTAGTTTCGGAATCACTACTTCCTTTACTATTTAGGTTGGATTTTTGCATAAGAGTTAGGCTCCTAATATCCGGAACCTATGGTTATTAAGGTCCTTCCGTCTTCGTACGGGCATAGGCCTTTACTCTGTCTGGTTAGAGTTTATGTATTTATAAACAGATATCTGTTTATTACTACGGGCGTAAACTTCTTCTTCTTTGATGCCTATTAGAAGGACGTTACGCTCCATTCTATTGCTAATGGATTCAATTAACTATCGATACTGCTTATGGCATATCTTTGACTCAGCAGTTGTGTTTGAGATTTCGGCTCATTAAGTAGGAGTTCTTCTACATCTTGGGCTTACATTAATAGCGTCGCTATTATAGATTTTTGAAGGCTGCTCATTGCGCTCAGCCATCCACATTCATGAATTTTTTATCTCAGAAATATTGAGTCCATTTCTGGAGGCCTCTATTGTTAGGTCTATTATCTACTGCTCAGAATGTCATTCACTTAACAGTTGCTACTATAGCTAGGTAGGCTGTCTGTTTCGGCAGTGACTCTGTTCTGCTGCCCTCTTCGCTCTGGGCTATTTGACCCAGGGCAAGAAAAAGGGGGGGGGGGGAGGGTGTTCCCTTGGGTCACCTGTTTTACTATGAAAACAAGGGGATACCTCCTCCGGAGTTAGTAATTCTGAGCTGTTATTGGGATGGTTGTTTAGTGAGAAGTTTATGTTTTAAAAATTCATTCAAGTCTTAGTTTTTAAAGTATACCTTTTGAATATAGCATGTGTCAACGGACATGATTATGCAATCCTCAGACACTTTTAAGGAGTATAAAGAGTCTCTATTCTCTAGACTTACTTTATTTATTGGCTTACTTTAAAAATTATTAGTATAAGGATTATACTAGATATTAATAGAGTACATGGATGTATGATGCTCAATTTTGGAAGGTGTTGTATCTTTCTAATTTATCATAAATAAGAAAGATACATGTAAGACCTAATACTTCTTTTTCCCTAGAGGGGATGACTCTATTTTATATAATTGAGCGTATTCCATCTTGCTCTATGTCCTTGGCCCTCCAGCCTTTTTACTATTCAGCTATGTCTGGATCATTGGTACAGTATAAAAATGTTAAAAAATTTATAGTAATTTATATATTTTTTATACTTACCAATGACCCAGACGGGGATGGCCCTCCCAGGAGTTGGGAACTCTTACCTCCCTGCTGAGTACATAGCGCTTACCAGGCACTGGTTATTAGAATGATTAATGGCGCCAATTTCGGAACGTCCTTGACACTGTGCATGCGCAGTAGAGGTGAAGTGTGGAGGGCCATTCAGGACATGTTTTCTTTGGTTTTAGATGCAAATTTGGGGTATTGGGGGGCAAAATTTGTGTTTGGCCCTATATTTTAAGAGTTAGCACCAGCTATGTCTGGGTCATTGGTAAGTATAAAAAATATATAAATTACTATAAATTTTTTAACTTTCATTACTTTTTTCATTTTTTATATATAAAATATAGGGTATGGCCCCTCATCGGAATGAGATCGTCAAGCTCATTCCAATGAGGGGTTATAACCTATGTTTTTGAGACAAAAAATTAAAAAAAATAGTTATTCAAGTATTTTTTTTGCAGGTGCCCTCTGCTTTTCATGTTAGGTAAAGGGTTAAACTAAATAAATAAATGGTGATAAACGTCCAGATCAATAATTTCCATAGTGGGTGAATGTCTGGTTGAAAAATGTCTTGATAGGTACATGTAATTCACTAGCGGAAGGCAAATGTCCTTCAAAATAATAAATGGAAATGATAAGGTGTGTTGAGTTTGGAATAAAACATTAATAAATCTTTTTATTTTGATTTATTGTAGGTCTGCTGTTTGTTGCATCAACATTGGGACTATGTCGTGAAGACGATGTTGATTTGATCAGGGTGAGCTCTTTTTACCCTTTTAGCTCACATGGGACTTTTTTATTAAAAATTCGGAAAGATTTTTTTTTACTCCAAAAAATAGCTAATGACCCCCTCATTGGAATGATCTCAGCAAGATTGTTCCTTTGATAGACCGTCAGCTGTGTTTTAAAAGCATATATTAAAATGCAATCAAGTTTTGAGTGTTGCTTTTGTGTATTCGAAGTGGAGAATATATATACATCATAATCAAGGGTGTGCATGCAGTTAAATATCTCATTAAGACACCACAAAGTAGATCTTCTGTTTCTCAGGCCATTTTTTATAAAATTGCATGCGGGCAAGCATTTTTTTATTTTATTTTTAGTCGAGTTGTGACGAACAGTTTGATGAATGGCGGGCAGGTGTAAACAATTGGTTTCCGGATGATAACTTGATAATTGTTCAACCCATGTTCATGAAACTTCATAGGTAGGTTGGTATCGGTGAGAGGAAGAACCCTATTAATTTTGGACTTGCTTGGTCAAAGGTCAATGTCACAGTGACCTTGAACATAGTAAATTGTAAACAGTTGGTTTCTGGATGATATACTACGGTTCAATTCACATTCATGAAACTTCATATGTAGGTTGGCCTTCGTGAGAGGAAGAACCCTATTTATTTTAGACTCACTAGGTCAAAGGTCAAGGTCACAGTGACCTTCAACATAGTAAATCGTAAACCATTGGTTTCCAGATGATAACTTGATAATGTTTCCGGATGATAACTTGATAATGTTTCGACCTACGTTCATGAAACTTTATAGGTAGGTTAGCATCAGTGAGAGGAAGATCCCTATTTATTTTGGACTTGCTATCTGAAAGGTAAATCATAAACAATTGGTTTCCGGACGATAACTTGATAATGGTTTGACCCACATTCATGAAACTTCATAGGTAGGTTGATCTAGGTGAGTGGAAGACCTCAATTTATTTTGGACTCACTAGGTCAAAGGCCAAGGTCACAGTGACCTGAACATAATAAATTGTAAACAGTTGGTTTCTAGATGATAATTTGACAATGGTTCCACCTGTGTTCATGAAACTTCATAGGTTGGTTGGCATTGGTGCAAGAAAGAGCCCTATTTATTTCAGAATCACTAGGTCAAAGGTCAAGGTCACAGTGGCCCTTCACATAGTAAATTGTAAACAATTCATTTCCAGACGATAAGTTGATAATGATTAAACTTGCTTTTGTGCTGTCACAACTCAACATTGGATCAGTGATCCTATCGGCATTTTTAGCCAGACTGTTTACAGTGAGGGCTATAGTCATGGTTTTCATCCGTCTGTCTGTCTGTTAACATTTAGAGTTTTGGTTAAAGTTTGTAGTTAAAGTTTTTTAGTACTGAAGGTTCAAGTGTTTTTTTGTTTTTTTTCCTGTTTAGTCATGACTTTCGTCTGTCCGTCTGTTGACATTTGAAGTTTTGGTTCAAGTTTGTGGTTTAAAGTTTTTTAGTCAACCTTAAAGTTTCTTTTAAATTAATATTACCATTGATTGTATCATTCTCATTATGTTTTTTTTATGTTTCAAGCTATTTGGGGAAATATTTAACCCTTCTTTTATATGGCAATTTAACTTACAACTTCCAGGTTAAAGTTTTTGGTTAAAGTTTTTTTTGGGGTGGGGGGTTAAAATTACACCTTTAATTCTTCAAACACTTTACTGCAATGTCACTGTTTCTCATTTGGGACAATGTCTACTGTCTACTGAATCTTTCTACAGTGATTTTCATTAATATTGGCATGATTTTAACCCCTTTTAAACATGTTTACAGACTTCGTTTCTTTGTATTTGAAATTAGACTTTGCCACATACTTTCTTACTTTAATTCTTGCATGGTCAGTACAACTTAATGATTGTTTGTATATCAGTGATTTCCTTTATCGGTTTTAGAAAATATTTAACCCATTTTTGGCAGTCAGTTTTACTTAGTATTTCTTGCTTAAAGTTTCGGATTAAAGTTTTGCTTTTCAGGGTTGTACCTTTCATTCTTCAAACTCTGTGTTACAACGTCATTGTTTTTCATTTGGGGAAAAGTCTATTTAACCTGTATACAGAGGTTTCAAATAATATTGGCATTAATTTAACCCTTTTAAAAATGGTTTTCAAACTTAGTTTCTCTAAATTTCAAATTAGGCTTCTACCACATACTTTGTTACTTTTTGCCCCCGACAAGGGAGGGATATAGCATAGAGTTCTGTCCGTCCGTCTGTCGAAATTTGTTTATGGCATAACTTGAACAATAGTTAACAGATTTAAATTCTTTTCAATATATGTCTTTTCAGCAGCAATGTCTATGTCAAGTTCGATGACCACCATTATTTAATGAAAATTGTTGAAGTTATTGCCCTACCCCCCCCACCCTTTCCCCGCCAATTAGGCATTTTTTTTCTTTGCTCCAAAATGCATTTTGAAGTATTTTGAGGGACTTCATGCAGAATGTTTTTTAGCTCCATACACCCCCCCCCCCCCCCAAACTCCAGTTTGGATTATTTGATTTCAACCAAAGTTGATACATATATGTGTATTTTCCAGCTAGTAATACAAGCCAAGTTTGAATATGGGTCTCATTTGGGACAATGTCAACTGTCTACTGAATCTTTCTGCAGTGATTTCCATTAATATTGGTATGATTTTAACCCCTTTTAAACATGTTTTCAGACTTAGTTTTTTGTATTAGAAATTAAGCTTTGCCACATACTTTCTTACTTTAATTCTTGCATTGTCAATACTCCTTAATGATTTTATTTACATCAATGATTTCTTTTATCGGTTTTAGGAAATATTTAACCCTTTTTTTGCAGTCAATTTTACTTAGTATTCCTAGCTTAAAGTTTTGGATTAAAGTTTTGCTTTTCAAGGTTGTACCTTTTATTCTTCAAACACTGTGTTACAATGTCATTGTTTATCATTTGGGGCATTTTGGGTCTACTGATGCTGTATTCAGTGGTTTCAATTAATATTTGCGTTAATTTAACCCTTTTCAAAACGGTTTTCAAATTTAGTTTCTTTAAATTTGAAATTGGGCTTCTAATACATACTTTGTCACTTTTTCTTCTTACATGATCAACACAACTTTTAATAATTGCTTTTACAAACCTGATTTCTTTTACTTGTATGCAGCATTTTTTCTCATCACCTGAGCTTCTCAGTTTGAAATATAAAGAAATGCCTTCTGCAGCATACTTCTGTTGTTTTACAAAAGTAATACAGATTGGAAGGAAATGGGAATGAGGGACTTTGATGATGTCTCCAAAACTTCGGGGGAGATGGGTGGAATCAATCCACCCCTCCCTCCTCCCCATGTTATCCAGAAGATAAATCCAGTTCTAATTATACGATTCTCTTCAAATTTGATATTACTTTTTGGAACGCCCATTTGTAAAAAACTGTCACATTATGTAAATGTTCTGTCCGTCTGTCCGTCCATCCATCCATCCGTCCGCCGTCCACCCGTCAACAATTGGTTTCCCACGATAACTCCAGTTTAGGCAATTATTCCCAAAATGCATTTTGAAGGATTGGGAGTTATTACATAAAAAAAAAAAATTGATTCCTATAGCCCAACAATGTTTTATGTACTGCATCTTTAACCCTTTACCTAACACAAGTTGAAGCCAACAATACAAATTATTTATCTGAAATAGCAGATATTTTTATACTGTACCAATGACCCAGACATAGCTGGTGCTAACTCTTAAAATATAGGGCCAAACACAAATTTTGCCCCCCAATCCCCAAAATTTGCATCTAAAACCAAAGAAAACATGTCCTGAATGGCCCTCCACACTTCACCTCTACTGCGCATGCGCAGTGTCAAGGACGTTCCGAAATTGGCGCCATTAATCATTCTCAGTTTGGCCCTTCATCAGTTAACATCTGACTGATCTTTGTGCTTGTAAATCTCAGTTTAAATGATGCCAGACACATAAATATTAGTGAAATGGTGATTCTAAGGAGGATAGAGAAGGAGGAGAGGAAAAATGTGTGACAGAATATTATCTGGGCTGTAACTTAAAATTTTTTAATGAAATTATGTTAAGTTACCTATTTTCGAGGCAGCAGCCTTTTTGTTGTCATTCTTGTTATTTAGTTACACTGATATTTTTATACTGTACCAATGACCCAGACTTAGCTGGTGCTAACTCTAACAAAACCAGGGCCAAACACAAATTTTGCCCCCCAATCCCCAAAATTTGCATCCAAAACCAAAAGAAATCATGTCCTATAGGACCTCCATACTTCGCCCCTACTGTGCATGCGCAGTGTCAAGGACGTTCCGAAATTGGCGCCAATTATAATTCTCTGTTTGGCCCTTCATCAGTCAACATCTCACTGATCTTTGTGCTTGTAAATCTCAGTTTAAAGGATGCCAGACATGTAATTATTGGAGAAATGGTGATTCTAAGGAGGATATAGAAGGAGGAGAGGAAAAAGGAGTGACAAAAAATAATCAGGGCTGTACTTAAAATTTTTTAATGAAATTATGTTAAGTTACCTATTTTCGAGGCATGGGCCTCTTGTTGTCATTCTTGCTAAAAAGTTGCACTGCTTATTCAGTGTTTCCTCTCCCCTGGTCTTCTAAGTCCCCCCCTTGCAATTCTCCCATGCTTTTGGCATATTTTTGAGAAAGATCATTTCTAAAATTCTCTTGGGAGAGTTGCTTGGTTACAGAATGTTTTCTGTTATTTTCCCCATAGTTACGTTTTCACCCATGGGTGTATAAACGTTGTGTTCTGCATCTTCCATCTGATGTTCTGCAGATTCTCCCCTGGGAGTCTCTGTCTTGCATCAGGTAGAGTGTAATTTTGATGACTGATTTCGGGCCAGTTTTTTCAGTGCCTGGAGTCATGTTTTCTGGTGTTTTACACTGTTTGTTTACATTGGCAACAGTCTCTTTTGAGGGGGGGCTGTTTGCCTTTGGTGTAGTTTATCTCACTATAAGATACATTTTTATTATCCGTAAGTGTTGCATTAATTATTTAATATAAATTTAAAATTTTTGACCACACTTAGCCATCGGATCCATCGGGGCTCAATGTTACTTTTCAGAAACTTGGGCTTCGCTGAAAAAATATTTTTCAAAAATTATTTTGATTTGCAATTGTTTTTTCATTATTAATGGATCATGTTATTATGTATCTTTGTGTCAGGGGTTTGTGCGAGTAACTAGGACTTGTTGTTGACTTTTCACAATGAAAGGATTTTGTTCAAATTGTAATAGGAAGAAATCTTCCTCTGACTTTCATGATCATTGTATTAATTGTAGTCAGTGTTCTCGCACTAATCCCTGTTCTATATGTCAATATTGGGATGACAAACATTGGAAACGTGTGTCACGGTATGTTGTTTCTGGAGAAAGGGCTATGCCGGCTCTTTCTCCGCAAGGTCACTCTACTCTCTCAGTTTCTATTTCAGAGGAACAAGAACAGGGTGATGTTTCCATGTTATCTTCCGCAAGTGCGCTTCCGTCGTCACAAATGAATACAGAGCTAGCGGCAAAAGTGCTCATGGAGATTAAACAAATGTCGTCCGCTAGCTCGCCCGGTGTAGTGTCCATTCATCGAATGGTTCGGCAGCCGGGTTCGTCTGATGCGGTCCAGGAGGAAATGTTGGGTGATGCAAGCACTATAAACATTCAACGTGCACACCCAGTGACGGCAGATAGTAGGCGAGATCGGAGGAAGCCTTTGAGTCCGGTTCCTAGCACGTCCAGGTCCAGCCGGGCCGAGAGCGAGAGAGGCCCCTCTCTCGTACAACAACATCTGGGACCAGATGTTGTGGTACAAAATGTGTCGCAAGCGGAGCATACGTCCGTCGCTCGGGATGCTCCGTTGTATAGGCAGTCCGCGGAGACTGCTCAGGCTTCTTGGCTACGTGACCGCCGATATTTTACCAGCTTTGCCGATCAGGGATTCTTCGGTGACCAGGTCACACCATCCGGTAGCCAGGGACACGAGGCCGATGGACTCCGGACGTTCGCATAGGAAAAGTATGCGGGCGCCATCAGATGCGGAGCTGCCCTCGGCGAAGCAGCGAAAGACTGCGCCTCCGCAGGCCTCGATGCCGGATGTACTTGTGCAGATAGCACAACTTATCGCAGCATCCCAGCAGCCGACAGAAACGGTGTCAGATCGGGAATTATCCGACGGCGCTGGGTCGGTACGCTCTGCCGAAGCATCGGGGGCGGACGACCGGGAGCATCATGAGGTCCGACCGGATGGTGAAAGGGATACGGATGACTTGGAGCTATCCCTTTCGGAACAACATAAAGCTGCTGTGGACTTCATCCGGCACTTTCTCCCTCAAGTTGTTCCGTCGGGCCAGACTGCTGCGGTTCCGGACAGGAGGATTATAGCGTCATTGGACTCTGAATTTTTTGAGCAGTTCAGGGACATTGCTCCCGAGTTTCCGTCTCAGTCCAATAATGTTGCAAGAACATTTGAATTATTGAACGACGCTATATTTAAACTTGCTTCCAAAACGGGGAAAGCAGGTTTCTTGTCCACCAATACTCTCAACCTGCCTTTCATTAATGCAAGGAATAAATTTGACACGGCAGGACAGGGTATTCCGAGAGTTCCTCTGCGCATGGACGACGAGGCGGAAGACTTAGAGCTATCATTACCGTTGTCGGCTTCTATTCCAACCGCGGTGTTGGAAACAACTATTTCGTCTAACAGAGCCAGTTTAGATGCCTTATCTTACGCAGATCACCTTACTAAGGCGTTATCACTGCGCCTTCAAGGGAAAGAATTTCAGGATATACAATCCTCTTTAAGACTTCTTTCAAGGGCAGTAGCTTATTCCACGTGTAACTCCGCCCTTTCAGTGGCAAACCTGGAGTTGGTTAGACGTGACGCAGCCCTAGCTACATCCACACTCGTGGATACTAAGGTGAAGAACTCTCTCAGAGTCGCTTCGGTCTCCGGAGAACTTCTCTTTGACGGCAAGCTTTCTGCAATTTATGATAAAATTACAAAGAAAGCTTCGGATTCTCTGTTGTTCAAATCTGCTTCTAAGAAGTCGGATACGGCGGACAAGAATAAGACAGGCACTTCTGGGTCTAATGCGCCCAAGAGAGGTTCCTATTGAGGTTCTGGTGCGTCCTCTTGGTCTTATTCGAGAGACCGTCAAGGTAGCGACTCACGTTCGGGACGTCCTTCGGGCCGGGACAACCGGTCGGACGTCCCGAGGTCGACGGGACGAGGTGCGGGTCGTGGAGGACGTGGTTTCTCCTACCGCAGGCCTCGCAGGTCCAGGAGGTGATGGCTTAAACCTCTATCGCGTACCTGTTGGCGGAAGGTTGTCGAGCTTTTCACAAGAATGGGCGTCGATTACGGACGACCCTTGGGTGAGAGGAGTGACTTCGGAAGGTCTAAAGATATCCTTCAAACGAAAGCCTCCATTAACTCGAAGTCCAAAGTGGACTCAACTTCCGTCAAATCCGCAGAAAAAAGACGCTCTATTATCAGAGGTGCAGTCTCTTTTAATGAAGAACGTGGTAGAGGGCGTAGAAAACCAGGAGACTCCGGGATTCTACAGCCATCTGTTTCTGGTTCCGAAACCAGACGGCTCGTTCCGTCCAGTCATAGATTTGAGCTGGATAAACAAGCTGATCGTCGCTCCGAAGTTTTATATGGAGACGATTCGGTCGGTCAGAGCGAGTATTCGGGTGAACGATTATGCAACGAGCATAGATCTCAAAGATGCGTATTTTCACGTCATGGTACATCCGACATTCAGAAAGTATCTACGCTTCGCAGTCCTAGGAGTGGTGTATCAATTCCGGGCGATGTGCTTCGGATTGAATCTAGCACCCTGGGCTTTCACTCGGGTAATGAACTCGGTAATGGTGTATTTCCGAGCTCATTCGTCTGCGGTAACGTCGGCCTACCTGGACGACATTCTTCAGAGGTACGGCAACAAGTTAACGCTTCAGAACGATGTGCAGAATCTGCTTCTATTGCTCCGACGTCTCGGTTTTATAGTAAATGAGGAGAAGTCGGATCTGGTGCCGTCCAAGTCATTCACACATCTGGGAATGAGCTTCGAGACGCACAACAATCTCGTTCGTCTGCCGTTAACCAGAGCGAAATTAGTCAGTTGTTACGCTCGCTATTGTCTGCACGCAGACAAAGTCACAGCGAGAGAATTTATGAGACTGATAGGTCTGTGCGGAGCCGCTGCGGATCTCATTCCGATGGGGCGGTTACGCACGCGTCCTCTCCAAATTTTCTTGACTCAGAATTGGAGTGTGAAAATTCATTCGCTCGACATAGACGTTCTCTTGTCAGATCAAGTGAAACAAGAGATTCAGACTTGGGCAAACATTCAGTGGTTAACTCAGGGAGTTCCGCTGCAGTTGCCGGATCCGAGTTTTACCATTATGACGGATGCCAGTCAAACTGGTTGGGGTGCATCATTGATCCCAACGGATTCGAGATGCCAGGGTCTTTGGGATCCGCAATTCCTGGGCAAGCACATAAACATCAAGGAAATGATGTCAATTTGGCTTGCGTTACGTCATTGGATGGACATTATTCACAATGCTCATGTCCAAATCCTATCCGACAATACGACAGTAGTGGCGTATATACGGAATCAGGGAGGCACTCATTCAGTTCCGTTGTTCAATCTAACGGAAAGAATCCTTCTGTTTGCGCTAGAACATCAGGTTCTTCTTTCGGTCTGTCACATACTGGGTCGTCTGAATGTACTAGCAGACTCCCTTTCACGAAAGGGTCGCTTGTTGCCGTCGGAGTGGACTCTCAACAAACAAGTATTCAATCAGATTTGCTACCAATGGGAACGGCCAATGATAGATTTATTTGCGACACATCTCAACAATCAGTTGCAGACGTATGTGTCTTCGTGTCCGGATCCAAGAGCATTTGCAGTAGACGCTCTGTCGATCCCTTGGGACGGAATGATAGGATATACGTATCCTCCAGCGCCGTTAATTCAGCAAGTATTGCTAAAAATAAAACAATCTCAATGCAAGATTCTGTTGGTAGCATCTCTGTCTCCACAGAGACCGTGGATAAATCTACTCAGGTGTCTGTTGTGGGACCTACCGCGAAAGCTTCCTCCACGGGAGGATCTTCTTTCGCAGGGGAAATCGCGTCAACTCCATCACAACCCGCAAGGTCTCAACCTTCACGTTTTTCCGTTGTGCGGTCCTTCTTGCATGGCAAGCACTTTACAGGACGAGCAGTGGACGCGATTTCTAACTGTAGGAGGACCTCCTCTTCGCTAAACTATGCGGCTAAGTGGAAGGTTTTTCGTCGTTGGTGTAGGGATCATTCTGTAGATATTTTCGATCCCTCTATACCAGACATTGCAAACTTTCTAGTATACTTGTTTGACGAAATCAAACTGCAGCCTGTTACTATTAAGGGTTATAGGTCTATGTTATCTGATACCTATGCACATCATGATGGTTTACAAATTGGATCTAATGTCTCTTTATCTAAGTTGGTTAGAAACTTCTCGATAAATAGACCCAGAACTCTTAGGTTAATTCCTAAATGGAATTTAGCTTGGGTTCTTCTTAAACTGAAGGAAAAGCCATTTGAACCTCTTGGGACAGTAGATTTCAAATTCTTATCTTATAAGACAGCTTTTCTCTTAGCTTTCTCTTCTGCTAGAAGAGTCAGTGAGCTTCATGCACAGTCGGTGGATGATTCTCACTATCGTAGTGTCGGGAACACTATCACCTTCACTACTAATGTGGGTTTTTTGGCTAAGAATCAGGCTCCTAATAAATATCCGGAACCTATTGTCATTAAGGCTCTTCCGTCTTCAGACGCGCGTAGGCCTTTACTCTGTCCTGTTAGAGCGTTACGTATCTATAAACAGAGATCTCAGTTTATCAGAAAGGGACGAAAACGTTTCTTTCTGTCTTTGATGCCTAATAGAAGGGACATTTCGGTCCATTCTATTGCTAGATGGATTCAATTAACTATCCGTACTGCTTATGAGAGTTTATCTTCTTCTCAGCAGTCTGTGCTTAAGATTTCCGCTCATGAAGTAAGAGCTCTTGCTACTTCTTGGGCTTACGCTAATAGTATTGCTATTACAGATTTAATGAAGGCTGCTTATTGGTCTCAGCCATCCACATTCACGAATTTTTATCTCAGAAATATTGAGTCCATTTCTGGAGACCTGCATTGTTTAGGTCCGTTATCTGTTGCTCAGAATGTCGTCCACTAAACAGTTGCAACTATAGTTATGCAGGCTTTCTGTTCCGGCAGTGACTCCGTCTGGCTGCCCTCTTCGCTCTGGGCTATTTGACCCAGGGCAAGGGGAAGGGGGGGGGGGGTGTTCCCTTAGGTCACCTGCTTTATAGTGAAAAGCAAGGGAATGCCTCCTCCAAAGTCAGTATTTCTGAGTCGCTTCCGGGATGGTTTTAAAGTGTAATATTAATGTTAAAATTCATTCATGTCATATTTTTAAAGTGTAGCTCGGTGTGAAGCATTTGTATATGTCAAGTGTCAAACGGGCGTTAATATACAATCCTCGGACACTTTTAAAAGATTATTAAGAGTCTCAATTCTCTGGACTAACTTTATTTATTGGCTTACTTTAAAAATAATTAGTATAAAGGGTTATACTGGATGTTAATAGAGAACATGAATGTTATTGTGCTCAATTATGAAGGGTATTGTATCTTTCTAATTTAACATTAAATAAGAAAGATACATGTAAAGCCTAATACTCCTTTTCTCCTTAAGGGGTTGCCTCTATATTATATAGTTGACAGGGTTCATACAGCTCTTGAAAAACCCTTGAAAATGAGTTTTTTCTTGAAAAACCCTGGAATTTGAAATTAGCCCTTGAGGAACCCTTGAACTTTCAGAAATCTTTTGAAAAACCCTTGAATACCAAGCTATTTCCTGGGCATTGTAAATATATGTGTACTTGCCTTTTACTTGTTTGTTGCGCTCGTGTCGCTCAGTTAAAAAAAAACAAAAAAGTATGGAACGTTTTACCAAGATTACTGTAACACAGATCACACTTTGGGTACCAGTACTTCCTGACTTCCAAAGTCAGATCCGTGTCACATGAATCTTGGATTTTGAGAACTCATACAACAAGCTGAATAGTATATGTAGCCCTTGAAAAAAAAGAAAGAAGCCCTTGAAAAACCCTTGAAAAACCCTTGAACTTTGTGAGCAAATTTTTGTATGAACCCTGGTTGAGCTTATTGGATTTTCCTCTATGTCCTAGGCCCTCCAGCCTTTTTTCTATTCAGCTAAGTCTGGGTCATTGGTACAGTATAAAAATGTTAAAAAATTTATAGTAATTTATATATTTTTTATACTTACCAATGACCCAGACGGGGATGGCCCTCCCAGGAGTTGGGAACTCTTGCCTCCCCGCTGAGTACATAGCGCTGACCAGGCACTGCCAGTAAGAATGATAATTGGCGCCAATTTCGGAACGTCCTTGACACTGCGTATGTGCAGTAGGGGCGAAGTATGGAGGTCCTGTAGGACATGATTTCTTTTGGTTTTGGATGCAAATTTTGGGGATTGGGGGACAAAATTTGTGTTTGGCCCTGGTTTTGTTAGAGTTAGCACTAGCTAAGTCTGGGTCATTGGTAAGTATAAAAAATATATAAATTACTATAAATTTTTTAACTTTTCAGTGTTTTCCTCTCTCCCTTTCCTTTAAGTCTCCTCTTGCTATTCTCCCATGCTTTTGGCATAGTTTCTGTAATTATTATTACTAAAATTTCTTGGGAGTTTTAGCTGAATAACAGAATGAATTCTGTTCTTTTCCCCATGTTTACGTCTTCACCTATGGGTGGTTAGGCGTTGTGTTCTGCATCTACCATCTGATGTTCTGCAGTTTCTTCCCTGGAAGTCTCTGTTTTGCATCAGATAGTGTATTTTTGGGAACTGATTTCGGGCCTAGGTGCCTGGAGTCTTATTTTAGTGTTTTTACACTCATTGTTTACATTTACAACAGCCCTCTGTATGAGGGGGGGATTTCTTGAAAATAATATCTTGATGTTAATTTAATCATAACTAGATACATTATTATTGTTCGTAAGTGTTGCATAAATTGTTTAAAATATTTTTAAATTTTTTGTCCACACTTAGGCTTGGGATCCATTGGGGCTCAACGTTACTTTTCAGAAACTTGGGCTGTTCTGAAAAAATATTTTTTCAAAATATTTTGATTTCAATTATTTTTTCTATGTTAATGGATCATATTATTATTATGTATTTTGATTGTCAGGGGTTGGTGCGAGTACCAGGACTTTGTTTTCTTTTCACATTGAAAGGATTTTGATCAATTGTAATAAGAGGAAGTCTTCCTCTGACTTTTATAATCATTCTATATGTGGTCAGTGTACTTGCATTAACTCCTGTTCTGTATCTAATGATTTCGATGACAACATGGGAAGCGTATGTCACGGTATGTTAGTGGGGAATTGGACATTCCGGTCCTTTCCCCGCACGGTCACTCTACTTTATCAATTTCTATTTCAGACGATCAAGATTAGGGTGATGTATCTGTGATGTCTTCCAACAGTGTGCCTCCGTCGTCACAATTAATGAAGGGCTAGCGGAAAAGTGCTCATGTAAATACGACAATTGCCTAAGAGGACCCTAGTAGGTTCGACGGCCTTTGATGTCTGCTAGCTCGCCCGGTGTAGCGTCCATTCATCGAATGGTTCGGCAGCCGGGTTCGTCCGTTGCAGTCTAGAAGGAGTTTTGGGGTGATGCGAGCACTATAAATCAACCAAATGCACACCCAGTGACGGCGGATTAGAGGGAGAACGGAGGAAGCCTTTTAGTCCGGTTCATAGCTCGTTCTGGTCCATCCGGACGGTGAGCGAGAGAGGCCCCTCTCTCGTACAACAACATCTGGCCCCAGATGTTGTGGTACAAAATTTTTCGCATTTAGAGCATACGTCCGCCGCTCGGGACGCTCCGACATATAGTCAGTCCGGAGAGACTGTCAATAAGGCTTCCTCATTCTCATGGTAGCGCACACGACCGCTCTTGGCTACGTGACCTCGGATATCCAGTCAGCTTCGCCAGTCAGAGAATCATCGGCGACCAGGTCACACCATCCGGTAGCCAGGGACACGAGGCCTGCATGGAAAGTGTGCGGGAGTCAACGTACACGGAGCTTCCGGCGGCAATGCATTGTAAGACCGCTACTGCACAGGCCTCGGGGACGGACGTGCTATCCTAAATAGCACAGCTTATCGCAGCATCCCAGCAACAACTGAATCTGTCGCATAATGTTTTATCCAACGATGCTGGGTCGGGACGCTCCGCGGAAGCGGGTACGGACGTCCGAAAATTTCATCCGGTCCGACGGGATACCGAAAGGGATTCGGAGGATTTCGAGCTTTCCCTTTCGGAACAACATATGCTGTTGTGTATGTCATCTGACTTGATCTTCTACAGGTTCTTTCGTCGGACCAGAATGCTGCGATGCCGGATAAGAAACTGATAGCGTCGGTGGACTTTGAAATTTTTGGTTCGGTTCAGGGACTTCGTCCCTCAGTTCCGACATAGTCCAATAATGTCGCACAAACTTTCGAATTATTGAACGGCGCTATATATTTATTATTATATGCTTGCTATTACCAAGCATTTCTGGTTTCTTGTTCGCAAAGTTACGGAGATGTCTTTCAAAAGTGTGCCTCTGTCGTCATAGTTAATGAAGAGCTAGCGGCAATAAGTGCTCATGGAATATGTCTATCGCCTAAGAGGTCCCTTGTAGGATCGACGGAGTGACATTCGCTAGCTCACCCGGTATAGCGTACTTTCATCGAATGGTTCGGCTGCCGGTTTCGTCCGTTGCGGTCTAGGAAGGAGATTTGGGTGATGCGAGCACTATAATTACTTTAGTACTCACCCAGTGATGGCGGATTGAGGTCAGATCGGAGGAAGCCTGTTAGTCCGGTTCCTGGCTTGTCCAGGTCCGTCCGGGCTGTGAGCGAGAGAGGTCCCTCTCTCGTCCAACAACATAGGGGACCGCATGTTGTGGTTCAGATATTTTACATTTGGAGCATATGTCCGTCGCTCGGGACGCTCCGTTATATTGCCAGTCCGAGAGACTGTCGATAATGCTTCCTCATCCTCACAGCAGTGCACACGACCGCACATTGGCTACGTGACCTCGAGTATCCGATCAGTTTCGTCATTCAGTGATTCCACGGCGAACAGGTCACGCCATCCGGTAGCCAAGGGACACGAGGCCTATACACTCCGTTCGCTCGCATAGTAGTAGTATGCACGGGGTAACGATCACGGAGCTTCCAGCGGCAATGCATCGTAGGACCGCTTCTCCACAGGCCTCAGTGACGGACATGCTATCCGAGTTAGCACAGTTTTTTCACAGCATCCCAGCAATCGACAGTTTCTTGGTCGAATCAGGAATTATCTGATGGCGCTGGGTCGGTGCGGTCCGCGGTTGCATCAGGTACGGACGACCGAACACTTTATAGGGTCCGACAGGATGGCGAAAGGGATTCGAAAGATTTCGAGTTTTCCCTTTCGTAGCATCGGAAGCTGCCATACATATCTTCCGGCATTATCTTCCAGTGATTGTTATTTCGGACTACATTGCTGCGATGTTGGATAAGAGACTTATAGCGTCATTGGACACGGAATTTTGGATCGGTTTAGGGACATTGTCCCTGACTTACCGACACAGTCCAATAATGTCATTAGAACATGTGTATTATTTATCGACGCTATATATATATATAAGCCTGCTACCAAGCATGATAGTTTAGTTTCTTGTCCGCAATGCTCATTTCTGCCTTTTATCATTTATACGAATAATTTATTTTGGCAGAACAGGGCATACCGAGAGTTCATATGCGTCTAGACGGCGTTTTTAAAGACTGGAAATAATCTTTTTCGCCGTCTATGTCTTTTCCAACCACAATGTTGGAAACAACAATGATGTCTAATAGACTTAACTTAGACGCTTTATTATATGTAATCCACCTTACTGAGGCGTTATCATTACGTCTTCAAGAGAAAGAATTCCGGGATATAATCCTCAATGTGATTTCTTTTGAGGGCAGTAGTTTGTTCACGTATAACTCCGCCCTTCAGTGGCTGCTTGGAGTTGGTTAGACGTGACGCAGCCCTAGCTACATCCACGCGCGTGGATAGTAAGGTGAAGAACTCTCTCAGAGTCGCTTCGTTCTCGGAGAAGCTTCTCTTCGACGGCAACTTTTCATCAATCCATGAATTGCTCGATTTACACGTTCTCTTGTCTATCTAGTGTAGCAAGAGATTCAGACTGGGGCAAACATTCGGTGGTTGACTCAGAGAGTGCCACTGCAGTTGCCAGATCCGAGTTTTATTATTATGACGGTTGCCAGTCAAACAGGTTGGGATATAATATTGATCCCAACGGATTCGAAGTGCCAGGGTCTTTGGGTTCCGCAGTCTCTAAGCAAGCACTTATCTTCCACGGAATAATGTTTTTTTAGGCTTGCTTTATGTCATTGGATGAACATTATTCAGAAACGCATGTCCAAATCCTGGCCGTTAATTCGACAGTAGTGGCGTATCTCTGGAACCAGGGAGGCACTCATTCGTTTCCGTTATTCAATTTAATGGAAAGAATCCTTCTGTTTGTTATAGTACACCAAGTTCTGCTTTGGTCTGTCATATTCCGGGTCATCTGATTGTATTACCGGACTCCCGTTCACTTATGGGTCGCTTGTTGCCGTCAGAATGGACTCTCAACAAACAAGTATTCAATCAGATTTGCTATCAATGGGAGCGCCCAATGATAATTTATTTACGACACAACTTGCTTGTCAATTGCAGACGTATGTGTTTGCTTGTCCGGATCTCTGAGCTTATGTTGTTAATGCTCTATTGATCTAATAGGACGGAATGATAGGATATGCGTATCCTCCTGCGCTGTTGTTTCAGCAAGTATTGCTAAGATAAACAACCACAATACATTTCTGTTGATAGCATCTATGTCTTCACAGAGACCGTGGGTAAATTTACTCTAATGTCTACTGTGGGACTTTACGCGAAATCTTCCTCCATGAGAGGATCTTTTTTCGCGGGGTAAAATCGTGTCATCTTTATCACAACCCGCAAGGTCTCAACCTTCACGTATTCCGTTGTGTGGTCCTTATTGCATTGTAAGCATTGTACTGGACGAGCTTTGGACGCGATTTCTTGCTATAGGAGAACCTCTTCTTCGCTATACTATGCGGCTAAAGTGGAGGCTCTTCCGTCGTTGGTGTAGGGATCACTATGTTGATATTGTTGATCCCTCCATACTAGTCATTGCAACTTTTTAGTATACTTGTTTGACAAGATTTACTGCAGCCTGTTATTATTAAGGTTATAGGTTTATGTTACCTCATACCTATGCACTCTATGATAGTTTACAATTGAGTCTTATGTCTCTTTATCTAAGTCAGTTAGTAACTTTTCGATAAATATACTTAGAATCATTAGATTAAATTCCTATATGGAATTTAACTTCGGTTCTTATTTAGCTAAGTAATCATTTGAGCCTCTGGAAACAGTAGTTTTCAAATTCTGACCTTTTAGACAGTAATTCTGTTGGCTTCTCTTTTACTGAAGAGTCAGTGAGTTTCATGCACTATCGGTGGATGATTTTCACTTTCGTAGTTTCGGAATCACTACTTCCTTTACTATTTAGGTTGGATTTTTGCATAAGAGTCAGGCTCCTAATTAATATCCGGAACCTATTGTTATTAAGGTCCTTCCGTCTTCGTACGGGCATAGGCCTTTACTCTGTCTGGTTAGAGTTTATGTATTTATAAACAGATATCTGTTTATTACTACGGGCGTAAGCTTCTTCTGTCTTTGATGCCTAATAGAAGGACATTACGCTCCATTCTATTGCTTATGGATTCAATTAACTATCGATACTGCTTATGGTATATCATTGACTCAGCAGTTGTGTTTGAGATTTCGGCTCATGAAGTAAGAGTTCTTCTACATCTTGGGCTTACATTAATAGTGTCGCTATTATAGATTTTTGAAGGCTGCTCATTGCGCTCAGCCATCCACATTCATGAATTTTTATCTCAGAAATATTGAGTCCATTTCTGGAGGCCTCTATTGTTAGGTCTATTATCCACTGCTCAGAATGTCATTCACTTAACAGTTGCTACTATAGCTAGGTAGGCTGTCTGTTTCGGCAGTGACTCTGTTCTGCTGCCCTCTTCGCTCTGGGCTATTTGACCCAGGGCAAGAAAAAGGGGGGGGGGGAGGGTGTTCCCTTGGGTCACCTGTTTTACTATGAAAACAAGGGGATACCTCCTCCGGAGTTAGTAATTCTGAGCTGTTATTGGGATGGTTGTTTAGTGAGAAGTTTATGTTTTAAAAATTCATTCAGGTCTTAGTTTTTAAAGTATAGCTTTTGAATATAGCACGTGTCAACGGACATTATTATACAATCCTCAGACACTTTTAAGGAGTATAAAGAGTCTCTATTCTCTAGACTTACTTTATTTATTGGCTTACTTTAAAAATTATTAGTATAAGGATTATACTAGATATTAATAGAGTACATGGATGTATGATGCTCAATTTTGGAAGGTGTTGTATCTTTCTAATTTATCATAAATAAGAAAGATACATGTAAGGCCTAATACTTCTTTTTCCCTAGAGGGGATGACTCTATTTTATATTATTGAGCGTATTCCATCTTGCTCTATGTCCTTGGCCCTCCAGCCTGTTTACTATTCAGCTATGTCTGGGTCATTGGTACAGTATAAAAATGTTAAAAAATTTATAGTAATTTATATATTTTTTATACTTACCAATGACCCAGACGGGGATGGCCCTCCCAGGAGTTGGGAACTCCTACCTCCCCGCTGAGTACATAGCGCTTACCAGGCACTGGTTATTAGAATGATTAATGGTGCCAATTTCGGAACGTCCTTGACACTGTGCATGCGCAGTAGAGGTGAAGTGTGGAGGGCCATTCAGGGCATGTTTTCTTTGGTTTTAGATGCAAATTTTGGGGATTGGGGGGCAAAATTTGTGTTTGGCCCTATATTTTAAGAGTTAGCACCAGCTATGTCTGGGTCATTGGTAAGTATAAAAAATATATAAATTACTATAAATTTTTTAATTTTTTTCATTTTTTAATTCTTACCTTTGCTTATTAGTCCTTATTGGAACCTGCTTATCAAGCTTGTTCCATTAATAGATCATGAGGTATGTTTTGGGGTAGAGAAATGAAAAAATAAAATTTGAATAACAATTTTTGTATGTCATGAGTGCAGATATGGCAGATTTGTTAAGTAAACGGTTAACAACAAATGGCTCCAACTATTTTGTGTCTAAGCATTGCCATTGCTGGGACAGTCGGGCTGTATGCGTCACATCACTCTAGTTGAAATAAATTATGCATGTCACATAGCGTGTCACTCTTGGCAAATCCCTAGTATTAGCTTTTGACAACTCTCATGGTGCAATCAAACACTTTGACAAACTATGAGAAGTTTTTTGAACAATTTACCCTGGGCAAGAATACCTAGACAGGGGTAAGAAATGTTTTGAAGTCATTTCTAAGTTCTAACTCTGGTCAAAGTGTTTGAATGAACTCTGCAGGTTTGGGGCTTTTTATAAGCAAGGCACAAAACGTCACATGAATGCTTGATCCATTGTTGTAAAGGTTATGCAAAAAGAAATTCATACGACTGGTTGACCAGCTGAAGAAAAATCTTCCTAAATTTGAATTTTTGAATATCAAATCAGCCCAAATGTGTTTGTGCCAAACAGTGGACTTAACATAGTGTTATTCCCGCCCAGGTATTCTTGCCCATGACAGGATTTCTTTTGCAACTGAAATAAGTATAATTTGGACCTTAGTATAACTTGGACACATTTAATCCTTGGGTGTTAGCCAGCAATTGGAAGCATTCAGTGTGCTATTTATAAAAACTCATGTGCATGTGCATGGAACTGTGATTACAAAAGTGAGCTCTTTTTCAATGAGATTCCCATATGATTGCATCACATTTATGCCAGCAGATCAAGATTGTATAAATAAAAAATTGCAACATCAGGTTTGAATCAAGAAAAACAAATGGAGTTAACATCTGAGATAGTGGTGAAATGATTACAAAATTCTATAACAGGTTAACCGTTGAGCTATATAGTACCCCCCCCCCCCCCCCACACCAGCACTGCCCTTTCCCTTCAACCCTGTTATTTTGAAGCAGGAAATATGCATATAGAGGGATGATAACCCTGAAAGTGTATTCAGGGGCAACATGGAAATATTATGTATTAGTGGATTCGGACAGTGAGAGTAACCATGAGAATCAATTTTCAGTTCTCAATTTAGAATTTGATTGCACTGTTATACCCTTGTCCTTGTGACTGCCACCAGTTCCTAATCTTCAATAAAAAGAAACTCATATTTATATATGCATGTAAATCTGCACAGCAGTTTAACCCTAGATTCTTGTCTTGTTTGTACATGTAGATCATCCAGTCAGTTGAAACCAGAAGTCGTGTCACAATTGGCACAGAAAATAATAAATTTTAAGTAATTTGTATATTTTTTATACTTACCAATGGCCCAGACTAGCTGGTGCTAACTCAAAAATTATTACAGGGCCAAACACAAATTTTGCCCCCCAATCCCCAGAATTTGCAAGCAAAACTGAAAAAATCAAGTCTTATCTGGTCCTCCATACTTTTGCGATCTGCGCATGCGCAGTATCCAGGAAGGTACCGAAATTGGCGAGAATCATCATTCTTTCTACAGATTGCCTGTTAAATGTTATAAACAGCGGGGAGGTATGAGTGCCCACTCATGGGGTGGGGGGGGGGGGGGGGGGGGCATACCTGTCTGGTCCATTGGTAAGTATAAAAAATACACAAATTACTTATAATTTATCATATTTTTTTACAACAACCAATGGCCCAGACTAGCTGAATTCTAAAAAGGCTGGAGGGCCTAGGACTTAAAGGAAAATCCAATCCCTCAGTTACTTCATTAAAGGATAGCTCCTACAGGAGAATAGGTGAAGATAGAAATTATATATATCTTTCTCCTTTACGAGAAAAGAGAAAGGCATAACACCAACAATGTAATCGAGTATTACATAATATATAATTTCTCCATTTAATGCCAGCATAACCCATTATGCTAATTCGGTGAAGGAAAACCAATATATAAAGATAATCCAGAGAATGAGACTCTTTATACTCATTTAAAAGTGTCCGAGGATTGTATATTGACGCCCGTTTGACATGTGACATATACATATGCTTCACAGTGAGCTACACTTTAAAAACCATACATAAATGAGACATAGTTTGCTTCACACCGAGCTACACATTAAAACCATCCCAACACCGACTCAGGACTACTGACACCGGAGGAGGTCTTCCCTTGCTTTTCACTATAAAGCCAGATGATCATAAGGGAACCCTCCCCCCCTCCTTCCCCTTGTTCTGAGGTAAATATCCTCAGATCGAAGAGGGCAGAGCAACAGCATCAATGCTGGAACGGACTGCCTAAAAAACTATAGATGTAACAATTAATGGATGACATTCTGAGCAACAGAAAGAGGACCCAAAGATCTAAGGTCACCGGAGATGGACTCTAAATTTCTCAGGTAAAACTTGGTAAATGAAGAGGGCTGTGTCCAGTACGCAGCCTTCATTAGATCAGTAATGGCTATACTGTTGGAATAACCCCAAGAAGTGGACAGTGCTCTAACCTCGTGCACTGATATCTTATTAACAGAATGTTGATCCGAAGATAGATATTTTTAAACTGTACCAATGACCCAGACTTAGCTGGTGCTAACTCCAACAAAACCAGGGCCAAACACAAATTTTGCCCCCCAATCCCCAAAATTTGCATCCAAAACAAAAAGAAATCATGTCCTAAAGGACCTCCATACTACGCCTCTACTGCGCATGCGCAGTGACGCAGTCGTCCCGAAATTGGCGCCAATTATCATTCTCTGTTTGGCCCTTCATCAGTCAACATCTCACTGATCTTTGTGCTTGTAAATCTCAGTTTAAAGGATGCCAGACACGTAATTTTTGGAGAAAATGTGATTCTAAGGAGGATAGAAGGAGGAGAGGAAAAAGAAGTGGCAAAAAATAATCAGGGCTGTACTTAAAATTTTTTGATGAAATTATGTTAAGTTGCCTATTTTCGAGGCATGGGCCTCTTGTTGTCATTCTTGCTAATTGTTGCACTGCTTATTCAGTGTTTCCTCTCCCCTAGCCTTCTAAAGTCCCCCCTGGCAACTCTCCCATGCTTTTGGCATATTTTTGAGAAATTTCATTTCTAAAATTTCCTGGGAGAGTTGCTTGGTTACAGAATGTTTTCTGTCATTTTCCCCATAGTTACGTTTTCACCCATGGGTGTATAACGTTTGTGTTCTGCATCTTCCATCTGATGTTCTACAGATTCTCCCCTGGGAGTCTCTGTTTTGCATCAGATAGAGTGTAATTGATGACTGATTCCGGGCCAGTTTTTTCAGTGCCTGGAGTCATGTTTTCTAGTGTGTTTACACTGTTTGTTTTCATTGGCAACAGCCTTTTTTGAGGGGGGCTGTTTGCCTTTGTGGTAGTTTATCTCATTATAAGATACATTTATATTATCCGAAAGTGTCTCATTAATTATTTTATATAAATTTAAAATTTTTGACCACACTTTGCCATCGGATCCATCGGGGCTCAACGTTACTTTTCAGCAACTTGGGCTTCTCTGAAAAAATATTTTTTCAAAATTATTTTGTTTTGCAATTGTTTTTTCATTTATTAATGGATCATGTTATTATGTATCTTTGTGTCAGGGGTTTTTGCGAGTAACTAGGACTTATTGTTGTTCTTTCACAATGAAGGGACGTTGTTCAAATTGTAATAGGAAGAAATCTTCCTCTGACTTTCATGATCATTGTATTAATTGTAGTCAGTGTTCTCGCATTAATC
This sequence comes from Pictodentalium vernedei, assembly GCA_031216915.1. Lineage (NCBI taxonomy): Eukaryota > Metazoa > Mollusca > Scaphopoda > Dentaliida > Dentaliidae > Pictodentalium > Pictodentalium vernedei. The sequence continues at coordinate 715,221,619 of CM062296.1, forward strand.
CCTGTCCTATATGTGAACATTGGGATGAGAAACATTGGAAACGTGTGTCACGATATGTTGTTTCTGGAGAAAGAGCGATGCCGGCTCTTTCTCCACAAGGTCACTCTACTCTCTCAGTTTCTATTTCAGAGGAACCAGAACAGGGTGATGTTTCCATGTTATCTTCTTCAAGTGTACGTCCGTCGTCACAAATGAATTCAGAGCTAGCGGCAAAAGTGCTCATGGAGATTAGACAAATGTCGTCCGCTAGCTCGCCCGGTGTAGCGTCCATTCACCGAATGGTTCGGCAGCCGGGTTCGTCCGATGCGGTCCAAGAGGAAATTTTGGGTGATGCGAGCACTATAAACATATTAGATGCACACCCAGTGACGGCGGATAGTAAGCGAGAACGGAGGAAGCCTTTTAGTCCGGTTCCTAGCTCGTCCAGGTCCAGCCGGGCCGCGAGCGAGAGAGGTCCCTCTCTCGTACAACAACATCTGGGACCAGATGTTGTGGTACAAAATGTGTCTTTAGCGGAGCATACGTCCGTCGCTCGGGACGCTCCGTTGTATAAGCAGTCCGCAGAGACTGTTAAGGCTTCCTCTTCTCGTCAGCGCACACGACCGCACCTTGGCTGCGTGACCGCCGATATATTACCAGCTTCGTCGATGAAGGATTCTTCGGCGACCAGGTCACACCATCCGGCAGCCAGGGATTCGAGACCGATGGACTCCGGACGTTCGCATAGGAAAAGTATGCGGGAGCCATCTGATGCGGAGCTGCCCTTGGCGAAGCAGCGAAAGACTGCGCCTCCGCAGGTCTCGACGTCGGACATTCTTGTGCAGATAGCACAGCTTATCGCAGCATCCCAGCAGCCGACAGAAACGGTGTCGGATCGAGAATTATCCGACGGCGCTGGGTCGGTACGCTCCTCCGAAGCATCGGGGGCGGACGACCGGGAACATCGGGAGGTCCGACCGGATGGTGAAAGGGATACGGATGAATTGGAGCTATCCCTTTCGGAACAACATAAAGCTGCCGTGGACTTCATCCGGCACTTTCTCCCTCAAGTTGTTCCGTCGGGCCAGACTGCTGCGCTTCCGGACAAGAGAATTATAGCGTCATTGGACTCTGAATTTTTTGAGCGGTTCAGGGACATCGCTCCCGAGTTTCCGTCGCAGTCCAATAATGTTGCTAGAACATTTGAATTATTGAACGACGCTATATTTAAACTTGCTTCCAGGAGGGGGAAAGCAGGTTTCTTGTCCGCTAATACTCTCAACCTGCCTTTCATTAATGCAAGGAATAAATTCGATACGGCAGGACAGGGTATACCGAGAGTTCCTCTGCGTATGGACGACGAGGCGGAAGACTTAGAGCTATCATTACCGTCGTCAGCTTCTATTCCAACCGCGGTGTTGGAAACAGCTATTGCGTCTAACAGAGCCAATTTAGATGCCTTATCTTACGCAGATCACCTTACTAAGGCGTTATCACTGCGCCTTCAAGGGGAAGAGTTTCAGGATATACAATCCTCTTTAAGACTTCTTTCAAGGGCAGTAGCTTATTCCACGTGTAACTCCGCCCTTTCAGTGGCAAATCTGGAGTTGGTTAGACGTGACGCAGCCCTAGCTACATCCACACTAGTGGATTCTAAGGTGAAGAACTCTCTTTGACGGCAAGCTTTCCGCTATTTATGATAAAATTAAAAAGAAAGCTAATGATTCTCTGTTGTTCAGATCGGCTCCTAAAAAGTCGGATACAGCAGACACGAATAAGACAGGCACTTCTGGGTCTAATGCGCCCAAGAGAGGTTCCTATAGAGGTTCCGGTGCATCCTCTTGGTCTTATTCGAGAGACCATCAGGATAGCGACTCTCGTTCGGGACGTCCTTCAGGCCGGGACAATCGGTCGGACGCCCCGAGGTCGACGAGGCGAGGTGCGGGTCGTGGAAGACGTGGTTTCTCCTACCGCAGGCCTCGCAGGTCCAGGAGGTGATGGCTTAAACCTCCATCTTTCCGGTTGGCGGAAGGTTGTCGACTTTTTCACAAGAGTGGTCGTCGATTACGGACGACCCTTGGGTGAGAGGAGTGACTTCGGAAGGTCTAAAGATATCCTTCAAACGAAAGCCTCCATTAACTCGAAGTCCAAAGTGGACTCATCTTCCGTCAAATCCACAGAAAAGAGACGCTCTGTTATCAAAGGTGCAGTCTCTTTTAATGAAGAACGCGGTAGAGGTCGTAGAAAACCAGGAATCTCTGGGATTCTACAGCCATCTGTTTCTGGTTCCGAAACCAGACGGCTCGTTCCGTCCAGTCATAGATTTGAGCTGGATAAACAAGCTGATCGTCGCTCCGAAGTTTTATATGGAGACGATTCGATCGGTCAGAGCGAGTATTCGGGTGAACGATTATGCAACGAGCATAGATCTCAAAGATGCGTACTTTCACGTCATGGTACATCCGACATTCCAAAAGTATCTACGCTTCGCAGTCCTAGGAGTGGTGTATCAATTCCGGGCGATGTGCTTCGGATTGAATCTAGCACCCTGGGCTTTCACTCGGGTAATGAACTCGGTAATGATCTACTTCCGAGCCCATTCGTCTGCGGTAACGTCGGCCTACCTGGACGACATTCTTCAGAGGTACGGCAACGAGTTAACGCTTCAGAACGATGTTCAGAATCTTCTTCTATTGCTCCGACGTCTCGGTTTTATAGTAAACGAGGAGAAGTCGGATCTGGTGCCGTCCAAGTCATTCACTCATCTGGGAATGAGCTTCGAGATGCACAACAATCTCGTTCGTCTGCCGTTAACCAGAGCGAAATTAGTCAGTTGTTACGCTTGCTATTGTCTGCACGCAGACAAAGTCACGGCGAGAGAATTTATGAGACTGATAGGTCTGTGCGGAGCCGCCGCGGATCTCATTCCGATGGGGCGGCTACGCACACGTCCTCTTCAAATTTTCCTGACTCAGAATTGGAGTGTGAAAATTCATTCGCTCGATGTAGACGTTCTCTTGTCAGATCAAGTGAAACAAGAGATTCAGACTTGGGCAAACATTCAGTGCTTAACTCAAGGAGTTCCGCTGCAGTTGCCGGATCCGAGTTTTACCGTTATGACGGATGCCAGTCAAACAGGTTGGGGTGCATCATTAATCCCAACGGATTCGAGATGCCAGGGTCTTTGGGATCCGCAATTCCTGTGCAAGCACATAAACATCAAGGAAATGATGTCAATTTGGCTTGCGTTACGTCACTGGATGGACATTATTCACGATGCTCATGTCCAAATCCTATCCGACAATACGACAGTAGTGGCGTATATACGGAATCAGGGAGGCACTCATTCAGTTCCGTTGTTCAATCTAACGGAAAGAATCCTTCTGTTTGCGTTAGAACATCACGTTCTTCTTTCGGTCCGTCACATACCGGGTCGTCTGAATGTGCTAGCAGACTCCCTTTCACGAAAGGGTCGCTTGTTGCCGTCGGAGTGGACTCTCAACAAACAAGCATTCAATCAGATTTGCTACCAATGGGAACGGCCAATGATAGACTTATTTGCGACACATCTCAACAATCAGTTGCAGACGTATGTGTCTCCGTGTCCGGATCCAAGAGCATTTGCAGTAGACGCTCTGTCGATCCCTTGGGACGGAATGATAGGATATGCATATCCTCCAGCGCCGTTAATTCAACAAGTATTGCTAAAGATAAAACAATCTCAATGCAAGATTCTGTTGGTAGCATCTCTGTCGCCACAGAGACCGTGGATAAATCTACTCAGGTGTCTGTTGTGGGACCTACCGCGGAAGCTTCCTCCACGAGAGGATCTTCTTTCGCAGGGGAAATCGCGCCAACTCCATCACAACCCGCAAGGTCTCAACCTTCACGTTTTTCCGTTGTGCGGTCCTTCTTGCATGGCAAGCACTTTACAGGACGAGCAGTGGACACGATTTCTAACTGTAGGAGGACCTCCTCTTCGCTAAACTATGCGGCTAAGTGGAAGGTTTTTCGTCGTTGGTGTAGGGATCATTCTGTAGATATATTTGATCCCTCTATACCAGACATTGCAAACTTTCTAGTATACTTGTTTGACGAAATCAAACTGCAGCCTGTTACTATAAAGGGTTATAGATCTATGTTATCTGATACCTATGCACATCATGATAGTTTACAAATTGGATCTAATGTCTCTTTATCGAAGTTGGTTAGAAACTTTTCGATAAATAGACCCAGAACTCTTAGATTAATTCCTAAGTGGAATTTAGCTTGGGTTCTCCTTAAATTGAAGGAAAAGCCATTTGAACCTCTTGGGACAGTTGATTTCAAATTCTTATCTTATAAGACAGCTTTTCTCTTAGCTTTCTCTTCTGCCAGAAGAGTCAGTGAGCTTCATGCACTATCGGTGGATGATTCTCATTATCGTAGTATTGGGAATACTATCACCTTCACTACTAATGTGGGTTTTTTAGCTAAGAATCAGGCTCCTAATAAATATCCGGAACCTATTGTTATTAAGGCTCTTCCGTCTTCAGACGGGCGTAGGCCTTTACTCTGTCCTGTTAGAGCACTACGTATCTATAAACAGAGATCTCTGTTTATCAGAAAGGGACGGAAACGTTTCTTTCTGTCTTTGATGCCTACTAGAAAGGACATTTCAGTCCATTCTATTGCTAGATGGATTCAGTTAACTATCCGTACTGCTTATGAAGATTTATCTTCTTCTCAGCAGTCTGTGCTTAAGATTTCTGCTCATGAAGTAAGAGCTCTTTCTACTTCCTGGGCTTATGCTAATAGTGTTGCTATTACAGATTTAATGAAGGCTGCTTAATGGTCTCAGCCATCCACATTTACGAATTTTTATCTCAGAAATATTGAGTCCATTTCTGGAGACCTGCATTGTTTAGGTCCGTTATCTGTTGCTCAGAATGTCGTCCACTAAACAGTTGCAACTATAGTTATGCAGGCTTTCTGTTCCGGCAGTGACTCCGTCCGGCTGCCCTCTTCGCTCTGGGCTATTTGACCCAGGGCAAGGGGAAGGGGGGGGGGGGGGTGGGGCGGGTGTTCCCTTAGGTCACCTGCTTTATAGTGAAAAGCAAGGGAATGCCTCCTCCAAGTCAGTATTTCTGAGTCGCTTCCGGGATGGTTTTAAAGTGTAATATTAATGTTTAAATTCATTCATGTCTTATTTTTAAAGTGTAGCTCGGTGTGAAGCATTTGTATATGTCAAGTGTCAAACGGGCTTTAATATACAATACTCGGACACTTTTAAATGATTATAAAGAGTCTCAATTCTCTGGACTACTTTATTTATTGGCTTGCTTTAAAAATAATTAGTATAAGGGTTATACTGGATGTTAATAGAGAACATGAATGTTATTGTGCTCAATTATTAAGGGTAGTGTATCTTTCTAATTTAATATTAAATAAGAAAGATACATGTAAAGCCTAATACTCCTTCTCTCCTTAAGGGGTTACCTCTTTACTATATAGTTGAGCTTATTGGATTTTCCTCTGTGTCCTAGGCCCTCCAGCCTGTTTACTATTCAGCTAAGTCTGGGTCATTGGTACAGTATAAAAATGTTAAAAAATTTATAGTAATTTATATATTTTTATACTGTACCAATGACCCAGACTTAGCTGGTGCTAACTCCAACAAAACCAGGGCCAAACACAAATTTTGCCCCCCAATCCCCAAAATTTGCATCCAAAACAAAAAGAAATCATCTCCTAAAGGACCTCCATAGTACGCCTCTACTGCGCATGCGCAGTGACGCAGTCGTCCCGAAATTGGCGCCAATTATCATTCTCTGTTTGGCCCTTCATCAGTCAACATCTCACTGATCTTTGTGCTTGTAAATCTCAGTTTAAAGGATGCCAGACACGTAATTTTTGGAGAAAATGTGATTCTAAGGAGGATAGAAGGAGGAGAGGAAAAAAGAAGTGGCAAAAAATAATCAGGGCTGTACTTAAAATTTTTTGTTGAAATTATGTTAAGTTGCCTATTTTCGAGGCATGGGCCTCTTGTTGTCATTCTTGCTAATTGTTGCACTGCTTATTCAGTGTTTCCTCTCCCCTAGCCTTCTAAAGTCCCCCCTTGCAATTCTCCCATGCTTTTGGCATATTTTTGAGAAGTTTCATTTCTAAAATTTCCTGGGAGAGTTGCTTGGTTACAGAATGTTTTCTGTTATTTTCCCCATAGTTACGTTTTCACCCATGGGTGTATAACGTTTGTGTTCTGCATCTTCCATCTGATGTTCTGCAGATTCTCCCCTGGGAGTCTCTGTTTTGCATCAGATAGAGTGTAATTGATGACTGATTCCGGGCCAGTTTTTTCAGTGCCTGGAGTCATGTTTTCTAGTGTGTTTACACTTTGTTTTCATTGGCAACAGCCTTTTTTGAGGGGGGCTGTTTGCCTTTGTAGTAGTTTATCTCATTATAAGATACATTTATATTATCCGAAAGTGTCTCATTAATTATTTTATATAAATTTAAAATTTTTGACCACACTTTGCCATCGGATCCATCGGGGCTCAACGTTACTTTTCAGCAACTTGGGCTTCTCTGAAAAAATATTTTTTCAAAATTATTTTGTTTTGCAATTGTTTTTTCATTTATTAATGGATCATGTTATTATGTATCTTTGTGTCAGGGGTTTTTGCGAGTAACTAGGACTTATTGTTGTTCTTTCACAATGAAGGGACATTGTTCAAATTGTAATAGGAAGAAATCTTCCTCTGACTTTCATGATCATTGTATTAATTGTAGTCAGTGTTCTCGCATTAATCCCTGTCCTATATGTGAACATTGGGATGAGAAACATTGGAAACGTGTGTCACGATATGTTGTTTCTGGAGAAAGAGCGATGCCGGCTCTTTCTCCACAAGGTCACTCTACTCTCTCAGTTTCTATTTCAGAGGAACCAGAACAGGGTGATGTTTCCATGTTATCTTCTTCAAGTGTGCGTCCGTCGTCACAAATAAATTCAGAGCTAGCGGCAAAAGTGCTCATGGAGATTAGACAAATGTTGTCCGCTAGCTCGCCCGGTGTAGCGTCCATTCACCGAATGGTTCGGCAGCCGGGTTCGTCCGATGCGGTCCAAGAGGAAATTTTGGGTGATGCGAGCACTATAAACATAATAGATGCACACCCAGTGACGGCGGATAGTAAACGAGAACGGAGGAAGCCTTTTAGTCCGGTTCCTAGCTCGTCCAGGTCCAGCCGGGCTGCGAGCGAGAGAGGCCCCTCTCTCGTACAACAACATCTGGGACCAGATGTTGTGGTACAAAATGTGTCTTTAGCGGAGCATACGTCCGTCGCTCGGGACGCTCCGTTGTATAAGCAGTCCGCAGAGACTGTTAAGGCTTCCTCTTCTCGTCGGCGCACACAACCGCACCTTGGCTGCGTGACCTCCGATATTTTGCCAGCTTCGCCGGTGAAGGATTCTTCGGCGACCAGGTCACACCATCCGGCAGCCAGGGATTCGAGACCGATGGACTCCGGACGTTCGCATAGGAAAAGTATGCGGGAGCCATCTGATGCGGAGCTGCTCTCGGCGAAGCAGCGAAAGACCGCGTCTCCGCAGGTCTCGACGTCGGACATTCTAGTGCAGATAGCACAGCTTATCGCAGCATCCCAGCAGCCGAGAATTATCCGACGGCGCTGGGTCGGTACGCTCCGCCGAAGCATCGGGGGCGGACGACCGGGAACATCGTGAGGTCCGACCGGATGGTGAAAGGGATACGGATGAATAGGAGCTATCCCTTTCGGAACAACATAAAGCTGCCGTGGACTTCATCCGGCACTTTCTCCCTCAAGTTGTTCCGTCGGGCCAGACTGCTGCGCTTCCGGACAAGAGAATTATAGCGTCATTGGACTCTGAATTTTTTGAGCGGTTCAGGGACATCGCTCCCGAGTTTCCGTCGCAGTCCAATAATGTTGCAAGAACATTTGAATTATTGAACGACGCTATATTTAAACTTGCTTCCAGGACGGGGAAAGCAGGTTTCTTGTCCGCAAATACTCTCAACCTGCCTTTCATTAATGCAAGGAATAAATTCGACACGGCAGGACAGGGTATACCGAGAGTTCCTCTGCGTATGGACGACGAGGCGGAAGACTTAGAGCTATCATTACCATCGTCAGCCTCTATTCCAACCGCGGTGTTGGAAACAGCTATTGCGTCTAACAGAGCCAATTTAGATGCCTTATCTTACGCAGATCACCTTACTAAGGCGTTATCACTGCGCCTTCAAGGGGAAGAGTTTCAGGATATACAATCCTCTTTAAGAATTCTTTCAAGGGCAGTAGCTTATTCCACGTGTAACTCCGCCCTTTCAGTGGCAAATCTGGAGTTGGTTAGACGTGACGCAGCCCTGGCTACATCCACACTAGTGGATTCTAAGGTGAAGAACTCTCTTAGAGTCGCTTCGGTCTCAGGAGAACTTCTCTTTGACGGCAAGCTTTCCGCTATTTATGATAATATTAAAAAGAAAGCTAATGATTCTCTGTTGTTCAGATCCGCTCCTAAAAGGTCGGATACAGCAGACACGAATAAGGCGGGCACTTCTGGGTCTAATGCGCCCAAGAGAGGTTCCTATAGAGGTTCCGGTGCGTCCTCTTGGTCTTATTCGAGAGACCGTCAGGATAGCGACTCTCGTTCGGGACGTCCTTCAGGCCGGGACAATCGGTCGGACGCCCCGAGGTCGATGAGGCGAGGTGCGGGTCGTGGAAGACGTGGTTTCTCCTACCGCAGGCCTCGCAGGTCCAGGAGGTGATGGCTTAAACCTCTATCGCGTTCCGGTTGGCGGAAGGTTGTCGAGTTTTTCACAAGAGTGGGCGTCGATTACGGACGACCCGTGGGTGAGAGGAGTGACTTCGGAAGGTCTAAAGATATCCTTCAAACGAAAGCCTCCATTAACTCGAAGTCCAAAGTGGACTCATCTTCCGTCAAATCCACAGAAAAGAGACGCTCTGTTATCAGAGGTGCAGTCTCTTTTAATGAAGAACGTGGTAGAGGTCGTAGAAAACCAGGAATCGCTGGGATTCTACAGCCATCTGTTTCTGGTTCCGAAACCAGACGGCTCGTTCCGTCCAGTCATAGATTTGAGCTGGATAAACAAGCTGATCGTCGCTCCGGAGTTTTATATGGAGACGATTCGATCGGTCAGAGCGAGTATTCGGGTGAACGATTATGCAACGAGCATAGATCTCAAAGATGTGTACTTTCACGTCATGGTACATCCGACATTCCAAAAGTATCTACGCTTCGCAGTCCTAGGAGTGGTGTATCAGTTCCGGGCCATGTGCTTCGGATTGAATCTAGCACCCTGGGCTTTCACTCGGGTAATGAACTCGGTAATGATCTACTTCCGAGCTCATTCGTCTGCGGTAACGTCGGCCTACTTGGACGACATTCTTCAGAGGTACGGCAACGAGTTAACGCTTCAGAACGATGTTCAGAATCTTCTTCTATTGCTCCGACGTCTCGGTTTCATAGTAAACGAGGAGAAGTCGGATCTGGTGCCGTCCAAGTCATTCACTCATCTGGGAATGAGCTTCGAGACGCACAACAATCTCGTTCGTCTGCCGTTAACCAGAGCGAAATTAGTCAGTTGTTACGCTCGCTATTGTCTGCATGCAGACAAAGTCACGGCGAGAGAATTTATGAGACTGATAGGTCTGTGCGGAGCCGCCGCGGATCTCATTCCGATGGGGCGGCTACGCACACGTCCTCTTCAAATTTTCCTGACTCAGAATTGGAGTGTGAAAATTCATTCGCTCGATGTAGACGTTCTCTTGTCAGATCAAGTGAAACAAGAGATTCAGACTTGGGCAAACATTCAGTGGTTAACTCAAGGAGTTCCGCTGCAGTTGCCGGATCCGAGTTTTACCATTATGACGGATGCCAGTCAAACAGGTTGGGGTGCATCATTAATCCCAACGGATTCGAGATGCCAGGGTCTTTGGGATCCGCAATTCCTGTGCAAGCACATAAACATCAAGGAAATGATGTCAATTTGGCTTGCGTTACGTCACTGGATGGACATTATTCACGATGCTCATGTCCAAATCCTATCCGACAATACGACAGTAGTGGCGTATATACGGAATCAGGGAGGCACTCATTCAGTTCCGTTGTTCAATCTAACGGAAAGAATCCTTCTGTTTGCGTTGGAACATCACGTTCTTCTTTCGGTCCGTCACATACCGGGTCGTCTGAATGTGCTAGCAGACTCCCTTTCACGAAAGGGTCGCTTGTTGCCATCGGAGTGGACTCTCAACAAACAAGTATTCAATCAGATTTGCTACCAATGGGAACGGCCAATGATAGACTTATTTGCGACACATCTCAACAATCAGTTGCAGACGTATGTGTCCCCGTGTCCGGATCCAAGAGCATTTGCAGTAGACGCTCTGTCGATCCCTTGGGACGGAATGATAGGATATGCGTATCCTCCAGCGCCGTTAATTCAACAAGTATTGCTAAAGATAAAACAATCTCAATGCAAGATTCTGTTGGTAGCATCTCTGTCGCCACAGAGACCGTGGATAAATCTACTCAGGTGTCTGTTGTGGGACCTACCGCGGAAGCTTCCTCCACGAGAGGATCTTCTTTCGCAGGGGAAATCGCGCCAACTCCATCACAACCCGCAAGGTCTCAACCTTCACGTTTTTCCGTTGTGCGGTCCTTCTTGCATGGCAAGCACTTTACAGGACGAGCAGTGGACGCGATTTCTAACTGTAGGAGGACCTCCTCTTCGCTAAACTATGCGGCTAAGTGGAAGGTTTTCCGTCGTTGGTGTAGGGATCATTCTGTAGATATATTTGATCCCTCTATACCAGACATTGCAAACTTTCTAGTATACTTGTTTGACGAAATCAAACTGCAGCCTGTTACTATAAAGGGTTATAGATCTATGTTATCTGATACCTATGCACATCATGATAGTTTACAAATTGGATCTAATGTCTCTTTATCGAAATTGGTTCGAAACTTTTCGATAAATAGACCTAGAACTCTTAGATTAATTCCTAAGTGGAATTTAGCTTGGGTTCTCCTTAAATTGAAGGAAAAGCCATTTGAACCTCTTGGGACAGTAGATTTCAAATTCTTATCTTATAAGACAGCTTTTCTCTTAGCTTTCTCTTCTGCCAGAAGAGTCAGTGAGCTTCATGCACTATCGGTGGATGATTCTCATTATCGTAGTGTTGGGAACACTATCACCTTCACTACTAATGTGGGTTTTTTAGCTAAGAATCAGGCTCCTAATAAATATCCGGAACCTATTGTTATTAAGGCTCTTCCGTCTTCAGACGGGCGTAGGCCTTTACTCTGTCCTGTTAGAGCACTACGTATCTATAAACAGAGATCTCAGTTCATCAGAAAGGGACGGAAACGTTTCTTTCTGTCTTTGATGCCTAATAGAAAGGACATTTCAGTCCATTCTATTGCTAGATGGATTCAGTTAACTATCCGTACTGCTTATGAAGATTTATCTTCTTCTCAGCAGTCTGTGCTTAAGATTTCTGCTCATGAAGTAAGAGCTCTTTCTACTTCCTGGGCTTATGCTAATAGTGTTGCTATTACAGATTTAATGAAGGCTGCTTATTGGTCTCAGCCATCCACATTTACTAATTTTTATCTCAGAAATATTGAGTCCATTTCTGGAGACCTGCATTGTTTAGGTCCGTTATCTGTTGCTCAGAATGTCGTCCACTAAACAGTTGCAACTATAGTTATGCAGGCTTTCTGTTCCGGCAGTGACTCCGTCCGGGTGCCCTCTTCGCTCTGGGCTATTTGACCCAGGGCAAGGGGAAGGGGGGGGGGGGGGGGTGTTCCCTTAGGTCACCTGCTTTATAGTGAAAAGCAAGGGAATGCCTCCTCCAAGACAGTATTTCTGAGTCGCTTCCGGGATGGTTTTAAAGTGTAATATTAATGTTTAATTTCATTCATGTCTTATTTTTAAAGTGTAGCTCGGTGTGAAGCATTTGTATATGTCAAGTGTCAAACGGGCTTTAATATACAATACTCGGACACTTTTAAATGATTATAAAGAGTCTCAATTCTCTGGACTACTTTATTTATTGGCTTGCTTTAAAAATAATTAGTATAAGGGTTATACTGGATGTTAATAGAGAACATGAATGTTATTGTGCTCAATTATTAAGGGTAGTGTATCTTTCTAATTTAATATTAAATAAGAAAGATACATGTAAAGCCTAATACTCCTTTTCTCCTTAAGGGGATACCTCTTTATTTATAATTGAGCTTATTGGATTTTCCTCTATGTCCTAGGCCCTCCAGCCTGTTTACTATTCAGCTAAGTCTGGGTCATTGGTACAGTATAAAAATGTTAAAAAATTTATAGTAATTTATATATTTTTTATACTTACCAATGACCCAGACGGGGATGGCCTTCCCTGAGTTGGGAACTCTTGCCTCCCCGCTGAGTACATAGCGCTGACCAGGCACTGCCAGTAAGAATGATAATTGGCGCCAATTTCGGGACGACTGCGTCACTGCGCATGCGCAGTAGAGGCGTACTATGGAGGTCCTTTAGGACATGATTTCTTTTTGTTTTGGATACAAATTTTGGGGATTGGGGGGCAAAATTTGTGTTTGGCCCTGGTTTTGTTGGAGTTAGCACCAGCTAAGTCTGGGTCATTGGTAAGTATAAAAAATATATAAATTACTATAAATTTTTTAACATTTTTTATACTTACCAATGACCCAGACGGTGATGGCCCTCCCTGGAATTGGGAACTCTTGCCTCCCCGCTGAGTACATAGCGCTGACCAGGCACTGCCAGTAAGAATGATAATTGGCGCCAATTTCGGGACGACTGCGTCACTGCGCATGCGCAGTAGAGGCGTAGTATGGAGGTCCTTTAGGACATGATTTCTTTTTGTTTTGGATGCAAATTTTGGGGATTGGGGTGCAAAATTTGTGTTTGGCCCTGGTTTTGTTGGAGTTAGCACCAGCTAAGTCTGGGTCATTGGTAAGTATAAAAAATATATAAATTACTATAAATTTTTTAACTTTCATAGGCAATGCATATTGCCAACTGAATCCATCTAGCGATGACATGAACAGAAATATCCTTTCTGTTAGGAATCAATGAAAGAAAGAAATGTTTTCTTCCTTTTCTAACAAAATCTGATCAACGTTTATAAATGCGCATAGCTCTGACTGGACACAGCAAAGGTCTATGGTTATCAGAGGACGGTAAAGCCTTAATGACAACAGGCTCCGGTCCCTTGTCTGGAATCTGATTCTCAGCCAAAACCCCCACTTCTGTAGTGAGGATAATGGTATTACCCACACTACGGTAGTGAGATTCATCAACAGATAAAGCATGAAGTTCACTGACTCGTCTAGCAGATGCAAAGGCTAAGAGAAACACCATTTTATAGGTCAAGAATTTGAACTCTACGATGTCCAACAGCTCAAAAGGAGCTTCTTTGAGCTTCAACAGAACCCAAGCCAAATTCCACTTAGGAATTAGTCTGGGGGTTCTAGGTCTATTGATAGAGAAATTTCTAACTAGCTTGGATAATGAAGTATTTGATCCAACAGCCAAGTTATTATGATCGTAAGTATCTGATAACATAGACCTATAGCCCTTAATAGTGACGGGCTGCAGTTTGAGATCGTCAAACAAGTAGACCAAGAAATCAGCAATATTTGGTATGGATGGATCGTATACATCTATCGACTGATCCTTACACCAATGGAAGAAAACCCTCCACTTCGCTGCGTAGTTCAACGAAGAGGAGGACCTCCTGCAGTTAGAAATTGCGTCCACTGCACGTCCTGTAAACTGTTTTCCGTGCAAGAAGGACCACACAACGGAAATATGTGAAGGTTGAGACCTTCCTGGTTGTGATGCAGTCAGCGCGAATTCCCCTGATAAAGAAGGTCCTCTCGTGGAGGAAGCTTCCGGGGAATGTCCCATAACAGACACCTGAGAAGGTTGATCCAAGGTTTCTGTGACGACAGAGGTGCTGCTAGTAGAATTTTGCAATGAGACTGTTTGATATTTAACAGAATCTGCTGAATCAACGGAGTTGGAGGATATGCATATTCTGTCATTCCATCCCATGAAATTGTCAGCGTCTACTGTGTACGCTCGATGATCTGGACATGGCGACATGAACGTCGGTAACTGATTGTTCAGGTGCGTTGCAAAAAGATCTATCATGGAACGATCCTACTAGTAGAAAATCTGTCTGAATATTCGCTTGATTCACCATGATTAATGCCGAAAAGGAGAATCCTCTCTGTTAATTCGCAAAATGGAATCGAATGAGTGCGCCTTGGTTCCTGAGATAAGCAACTACTGTCAAATTGTCCGACAGAATTTGAATGTGGACGTTCGCTATTAAGCGAATCCAGTGTTGAAGTGCTAGTCATATTTACATCATCTCTTTGATGTTTATGTGCTTCTCTAGAAACCGAGAGTCCCAAAGACCCTGACACTTCAAGTCTGCGGGACTTAGGGTCGCACCCTAGCCCGTCTGACGCTCGTCCGTCATAATCGTGAAAGCCGGATCCGGCAGTTGCAGTGGAACTCCCTGAGTTAACCACTGAAGATCTGCCCAAATCTGAACCTTTTGTTTTACTAGGTCTGATAAAACAATACTGGTTTCCAGTTTTGAGTAAAGAATAGCTGGAGGGGACACGTACGCTGGCGGCCCATCAGAATAAGCTCTGCAGCCTCATCAGTCGCATGAGTTCCCTCGCTGTTAATGCGTCTGAGTGTAGACAAAAGTGAGCATAACAACTGACTAATTTTGCTCTGGGTAACGGCAGACGGACCGAGAGTCCCAAAGACCCTGACACTTCAAGTCTGCGGGACTTAGGGTCGCACCCCAGCCCGTCTGACGCTCGTCCGTCATAATCGTGAAAGCCGGATCCGGCAGTTGCAGTGGAACTCCCTGAGTTAACCACTGAAGATCTGCCCAAATCTGAACCTTTTGTTTTACTAGGTCTGATAAAACAATACTGGTTTCCAGTTTTGAGTAAAGAATAGCTGGAGGGGACACGTACGCTGGCGGCCCATCAGAATAAGATCTGCAGCCTCATCAGTCGCATGAGTTCCCTCGCTGTTAATGCATCTGAGTGTAGACAAAAGTGAGCATAACAACTGACTAATTTTGCTCTGGGTAACGGCAGACGGACCAGATTGTTGTGAGTCTCGAAGCTCATTCTCAAGTGAGTGAACGACTTGGATGGAGCTAGATCCGACTTTTTGTCGTGTACGATGAAACCGAGATGTCAGAGTAATAGAAGCAGACTCTGAACATCGTTCTGAAGTATAATTCTGTTGCCGTATCTCTGCAGAATGTCGTCCAAGTAAACCGACGTTACCGCAGACAAATGAGCTTGGAAGTATGACATTACCGAGTTCATTATCCAAGTGAATGCCCAGGGAGCCAGGTTCAGACCAAAGCACATTGCTTTGAACTGATAAACCCTCCCTTGTACGGCGAACTGCAGGTACTTTCTGAATGCTGGATGTACCAAGACATGAAAGTAAGCGTCCTTTAGATCTATGCTTGCCGCATAATCGTTCACTCAAATGCTCGCTCTTACCGACCGAATGGCCTCCATATAGAACTTTGCAGCCACGATAAGCTTGTTTATCCAGCTCAAGTCTATTACTGGTCGGAATGAGCCGACTGGCTTCTTTACGAGGAACAGGTGACTATAAAAACCCTGAGAATTTTTATTCTCGACAACCTCTATTGCTTCTGTTAATAAGAGAGCCTGTACCTCCGCTAGGAGAGACTCTCTTTTGAAAGCATCCGCCAGAAGATTTGTCCAACGCAGACATCTTGTTAGTGGGGGTCGCTGATCTGATCTTCCGTGACTGCTTTCCAGTTTCTCGCGAAGTTTGATAACCTTACATCACCTGGAGGATTTGTGAGGCTTACGGGAGGAGAAACTACATCCTCCCCGGGAATATCCTTGCCCCGTTGGCTTAGGGGCGTCTGACCAATAGTCCGATCAGACTTACGCCCCTTTCCCGAGTCGCTATATTGACGACCTCCGGAGTAATTGTATGCAGGTTTCTTGCACCCTCGCGAGGAGTTCCCTTTTGATTTGGAACTTCCTCGCTTACTCCGGTCTGCTGAAGCGGGTTGTTGAGACGCTGGCTTCAATAGCAGAGCACTGGACGCTTTCTTAGTAGCTTGTTCGTATACTAACAAAAGCTTGTCGTCAAAGATAGTATTCCGGAGGCCGGAGCGACCCGGAGAGAGCTTTTCACCGTGTCATCTATAAGTGATGACGACGCAAGGGCAGCATCACGTCTAATTAACTCCAGATTAGCCACTGTCAGGGCAGAGTTATACGTGGCATACATGATTGGATGGTCCAACCTCACGAGTGAAGAGTGGCTCCTTCTTCGTGCAGCAGGCTGGATATCCAAAGTCGGGTAGCTAGGATGCGGTCGTGTGTGCGTAATGATCGTAAGAAGCCGTGACTGTAGCCGAGGCCGGCTGCAGTCTAGTCGGAGCATCCCGAGTGGCAGGTATGGACGTATGCTCCGGTCCGCGCAAGTTTTTCTTAACATCTGGCCCCAGATGTTGCTGGGCTAGAGAGGGACCTCTCCCACTCGCGGCCTTTTCAGACCTCGCCAAACCTCCCGACAGGAAACTTGCTGGCTTCCTCCCTAGTTCTGTCATCTCTGGGTGAGCTTGTTTTGTTTTTAAGGTGCTCGCTCTACCCACTACACTTCACGGACATACCCGGTGTCACGGCTCCCACGGACGGAGTAACCGCTTCACCAGTCCAGCAAGCTGTTTGCTCATCAGAGCATGACGATGGTAGCACACTTCTGGTAGGTGTCACATTACCATCATCATGTTCTTGTTTCTCTGAAAAAGAAACTGAAAAATTTGAATGACCTTGCGGCGAGAGAACCGGCATCGGCCTCTCACCGCTAACAACGTACCTTGACACCTGTGTCCAATGTTTGTCATCCCAATCAACACATGTAGGACAAGAATTCGTAGGAGTACATAGACTACAAGCAAAGCAACACGCATGTAAATCTGAAGAAGACTCCCTCGCCTTACATTTTGAGCAATAAGCTTTCATGATTAATCAAAACTAAGTCGATCGAACTCCCACAAACTCCACAATAAATATAAGATAAAGATACATAATAATCAACAATCAAAATCAAAAAATTAAATTCAAAAAATTTTTAAAAAGTTTTTTCACAAAAGCCCAAGTTCCCACAGGGAACATGAAGAGCCCAAGGTATCTCGATAGAGCCTAGTGTGGACAAAATTCCAAAAAAATATTGCTACACTACCGGAATATTAATTAATGTATCTTACAACAATCCTACAGTAATAATAACTATATATTACATATATTTAAGGACGTTGCCACTGTAAACAACGTCAAGGAAAAAACTAGACAAGACATCAGGCACAGAACAAAAAGGCCCAAAGTCAGTAACAGATTTTAAAGCTACCAGATGTAAAGAAAGATCTTCAAACGAAGAAAAAACGATACATCGGATAGAAGATGCATGACCCAAACAATCCAACACCCCTAGGGTGAGGACGTAATCATGGGGACAAACAGAATAAGCATTCTGTAATACACGTTAAACTCCCAAGAAATTTAATAAAACATTTCAATAAAAATAAGCCAAAAGGCTTGGGAATTTAACAGGAGGGCTTCAAGGAAGGATAGGGAAGGAACACTTGACAAACAGTGGATAAATCATTAGCAAGAATGATGACGTCGGGCACATGTCCCGAAATTGGGAAACATGAAATAATTTTGATAAAAATTATAAAGTTACAGCCCTGAACGTTCCTAACCACCGTTGTTCACTTCCATCATCCATTTATATCCTTGGATCCACCAATTTTACCATTGATTTGTGTCTGGCATCCGCAAAAATGAGATTTAAAAGCACAGATGTCAGTTGAATGTTGCTGACTTTAGGGCCAAACAAATAATAAACGTTTGCGCCAATTTCAGTACCTTCCTGGATACTGCACATACACAGATCTCAAAAGTATGGAGAACCAGATAGGACTTATTTTTCGGTATTGCCTGCAAATATGGGGGATTTGGGGGCAAAATTTGTGTTTGGCCCTGGATTAATTTTTGTGTTAGCACCAGCTAGTCTGCGCCTTTGGTTGTAGCATAAAAATATGCTTTTTGTTAATGTTAATGCGCTCCTTACTGCAGAAGAATGAAGTAGTCTGAAATACACAAGAGCATTTGTGATGTGCAGTGCAAGATATAATGTACTATTAGTGAGGTTGGTGGTGAAATCATGAACTGAACTGATCAAAGAGAAAGAAAATATTGAGACTACAGTATGTGGAGAGAGGATTGCTAGTAAATCGCTGTGAGATAGATTTTTCACTTAGTAATTATTTACAATTGGTGAGGGCAAAACACAAGAAGCATTTGCAACTTTCAACAAATGGACCACCAGGTTGCACCCGGTGGTCCATTTGATGAAAGTTTGCCTGAGTTTCTTGTGATGTTATGAACAATTATGAATATTATCAAGTGAAGAATATATGGCACTGCGACTTTGTAATCCACTCTCTTCATTATGTATATGTAGTCAAATTTTAGTATCTATTTCCATCATTACATATACATGTATCCCAATAGAGGTTAGGACTAATATTAACCCTCTGCACTCTGATGTCAAAAGGTGAAGTTTTCAGCAGCAAATATTTCCCATAATGCAGTTTGCTATTTAACCAAATATATCTTGTTTGACAGAGCTCGTTGAGCTCTGTCAAACAAGATATAATTGGTTAAGTTCATAGTTAAGCAAAAAAAAAAAAAAACAGAGCGATTGGAGAAATTTCTGTTGCACTACCAGTGTGCTAGGGGTTAATGATCTCTATTTATTCGTATAGAAGTGTTGGTATGCTGTTTTTCTACAGGAATTAAGTTACACTAATGGGGCAGTTTGAGTTTGATGGGGACAAAAGTGCACTTACTCAGAGCGCTATTACTTCAAAATAGTGCACAATACAGTGACAGGACTTCCAGTTTCAAATGTATGATAAGAATCAAATGAACATTTTGTCAGAATCAAATTTGATTCGCATGGTATTTCTTGCGAGAATCCATTCTGATTCTCACATGAATTTCAAGTCTTGGTAAATACAGGCCTCATATTTATTTACTTGGGTCCAATGACATGTTTGACACAAGCCTCACAAAGTATAGGTCTGACAAAATGCAACTTTATCAAATCTCACCTGATGATCAGACCCAAGTATTTTGTGCAAGATTTGAATGCATATAAGTTTCATTCACCATATTTTCCATTGTGTGCAGTCACTAATACAAAAGATTTTCACAGTTATGTGGAGTACTGAAGCAGTTAACCATTAGCAGAAATTGTAAGCAGAAAATACCTGTACTCATTCCAGTACAGATAAACCCTGCCATGTGGTGGGAGAGGGATATAGAAATAGGTTCTGTTTGTCCTTCAATCTCTCTATCCATCTTGCCATCCATCTGTGCTTTCCCACTTCCTCTCATCACATTTACATGAAAACTGATCAAAATATTTTTTCCTGAACTTAATACAAAGCTTTTGGTGATAATATAATGAATGGGATTGCGAACAAGCTATGTTTAAGCATTTCTTGTTTGGCTTGAATTCATTGTCATCTCTTTACGGTTTCTTCTCATGACCTTTCAGAGAAAACCATTCAAGATTTTTTTTCCCAAATATATAGCTTTTTTTGTACTAATATCACCCTTGCCAATTGGTAGATTATGAGGCCTAAAACATAAAACAAACCAAGAACATGAACTTTTGATGGCAAAGAAATAATTGCAAAAATAAAAAATAAAATAAAAAACTGCCCGCCCACATACAATTTTACAAAAAATTGCCTGAGAAACAGAAGTTTTTTAAATTTTGTATTCAATAAAAAATAAAGCTCAAGTTTACTTTTTGCCTTATATATGTGCACTGTTCTAGAGTTATTCCCTTGAATTTGTGCAAAATGTTTTTGTTATGGGACAAAGTTTCCATTCATAAAGGCTTATGGTAAAGCAGGGGCATTAGTGCCTTCTGGACACATTTGGTGGAATCTATGACAAGGGCACAGGGGCATAGCTAACCTTGACATTATACCACGGTTGCTGTGCATTTTTAGCACTACCTGATACAATTTCATACATTGAGAAATGTATTAGATACTCCATGCATAGAATCTGGCTTACATGTAAGGACGTCATGAAAGAATGCATCTGATTGGATGTTGTACATCTGATTGACGCTTTGCTATGAATGAAATTAGTGCTGGGAGGTTGTGGAATTTACACTGCGGTTGTGGTTTTGGTTTATTAATGCAAAAAACCTTGGTTGCAGTTGCAGTTTCTGTTGTCCATGAGCATATTGAAACTATCCGAATATACCTATCAGATCAGCCCTATAAATTACAATATCTTCCACTAACAAGGCATCTTCTGTTGACTGTATCAGTTGAAAAAAGAATTATAACATATCTTTGCCTGTGATGTTGTAAAATGTCAGGCAAACCCCCCCCCCCCCCCCCCCCCCCCCCCCCAAAAAAAAAAAACTGTGTTTAGGACAACCCGACTGACTCTAAAAGAATTTCCGACCCTCAAAATTTTTTCAAGTAAAAGTCGCTCATTTAGGTCATTGTAACCCTAAATTTCCAACCGACTTCAACTATGAATTTGAAACTGATTTTGATGTTCAAGCTTTCAAAATTACAGGTAGGAATAAATATATCAGACAGTATAAATGAAGAGCAAGTGGCAATTTATAGTTCATCAAAGGAAACTGCATTTGATAAACTGATGAACATTTTACAATGCTTCAGCCTTGGTGTTGACAGGTCATGAATATTAATGAACATTGTGTTGAGTTTCGTGTATTGATACTGAAAATGTCATTAGTACAAGTATAGTGTACAACAGTTTTGTTTTTTAATTCCATTCAAGTGTATACACAGAAATTTGTAGATATTGCATTTACTATAAAGTGAATTATGTGGTCATTCTGATAATTCGATATTACGTGCAGTATTTTAAAACTCACTGGAATTTTAAAACCGAATTTGCGGTTGTGTTTAATGGAGTGCAGTTGCCATTTTTGGTAGTCCCTCACTACCGATCCCAATATGTGGTTACGTTTAACCTCCCAGCTCTAAATAAAATGCTTCAACACAAAACAGTGGCAAGCAAAAAAGTAAACAGACCATCAAAGGTGATATTTTTCTTTAACCCTTAAGGACCTAAAGATTCTACAACCTTTTTGCTATACTCTTGACAGGTCACATCCTGTAACTTTGAAGGCTGTTTCTAGGCAGGCCATCAAGACATACCTAGAAAAACGGCCAAAGGCACTTGAAATATAACTTGCAAGTTGTTGAACCAAAGACAGCATGTTGGGGCACCTGGTTTGTTGTAGAAAAAGTTGGAATGTGGCGTTTAAGGGTTAAAAACATCAGTTTCATTCATTTAATTCAAGTTGGATCATGGTATAAATACAGAATACAACTAAGGTAGAGAACGGGGTAAGGTATCAATGACCATTGTTGGAGTTTTTCCTGTATTTCACACACATTCGACACTCATGAAATACAGGTAAAACTCCAACTCTGGTCACTGATTCCAGTCTTCCATATGCCATCCTCATTGTGTTGTGTCTTATTATTCTAGTTCCTTCTGGAGTGCATCATAATTTTCTCCTCCAGTGATCATCCAAGTTATTTCCATCACAGTACATCATGTTATGTGTCTAACAGATGATAATTAGTGAGCTTCTTAATTTTACTTGTATAAAACACATTCATATAAAGAAACCACTCTCCAAAATCCCTTCCCTTGACAATCTTGGGTTATAATTTTAGTTCCTCTTAGGGCATTTCTTAGTAAATTCAGGTGCAAAATCTTTTGCTGCCCTTTCTTTTACAAAAAGGAATCACTGGCACAATTTGGATATTTTTATACTGTACCAATGACCCAGACATAGCTGGTGCTAACTCTTAAAAATCTAGGGCCAAACACAAATTTTGCCCCCCAATCCCCAAAATTTGCATCTAAAACCAAAGAAATCATGTCCTGAATGGCCCTCCATACTTCGCCTCTACTGCGCATGCGCAGTGTCAAGGACGTCCCGAAATTGGCGCCATTAATCATTCTTTGTTTGGCCCTTCATCAGTTAACATCTGACTGATCTTTGTGCTTGTAAATCTCAGTTTAAATGATGCCAGACACATAAATATTAGAGAAATGGTGATTCTAAGGAGGATATAGAAGGAGGAGAGGAAAAATGAGTGACAGAAAATAATCAGGGCTGTAACTTAAAATTTTTTAATGAAATTGTGTTAAGTTACCTATTTTTGAGGCAACGGCCTGTTGTGGTCATTCTTGCTATAAAGTTACACTGCTTGTTCAGTGTTTTCCTCTCTCCCTTTCCTTTAAGTCCCCCCTTGCTATTCTCCCATGCTTTTGGCATATTTTCTGTAATATTATTACTAAAATTTCTTGGGAGTTTTAGCTGGATAACAGAATAAATTCTGTTCTTTTCTCCATGTTTACGTCTTCATCCTTGGGTGTTTAGGCGTAGTGTTCTGCATCTACCATCTGATGTTCTGTAGTTTCTTCCCTGGAAGTCTCTGTTTTGCATCAGATAGTGTATTATTGGTAACTGATTTCGGGCCAGGGTTATCAGTGCCTGGAGTCATGTTTCTGGTGTTTTTACACTTCTTGTTTACATTGACAACAGCCTCTGTGTGAGGGGGATTTCTTGAAAATAAAATCTTGATGTTAGTTTAATCATATCTAGATACATTATTATTATTCGTAAGTGTTGCATTAATTTTTTTAAAAATATTTTTAAAATTTTTGTCCATACTTAGGCTTGGGATCCATCGGGGCTCAACGTTACTTTTCAGAAACTTGGGCTTTTCTGAAAAAATATTTTTTAAAAAAATTTTTTTGATTTCAATTATTTTTTCTATGTTAATGGATCATGTTATTATGTATTTTGATTTGCAGGGGTTGGTGCGAGTACTAGGACTTTGTTTTCTTTTCACAATGAAAGGATATTGTTCAATTGGATTAAGAGGAAATCTTCCTCTGACTTTCATAATCATTGCATAAATGTAGTCAGGGTACTCGCACTAACTCCTGTTCAGTATGTGTTATTTTCGATGACAACATGGGAAGCGTGTGTCAGGGTATGTTAGCGGGGAAATGGCCATGCCGGTCCTTTCCCCGCAGGGTCACTCTAGTTTATCAATCTCTATTTCAGACGATCGAGAACAGGGTGATGTATCCGTGATGTCTTCCAGAAGTGTGCCTCCGTCGTCACAATTAATGAAGAGCTAGTGGAAAAGTGCTCATGGAAATACGTCAATTGCCCAAGAGGTCCCTAGTAGGATCGACGGCCTTTGACGTCCGCTAGCTCGCCCGGTGTAGCGTCCATTCATCGAATGGTTCGGCAGCCGGGTTTGTCCGTTGCGGTCTAGAAAGGAGTTTTGGGTGATGCGAGCACTATAAATCAACCAAGTGCACACCCAGTGACGGCGGATTAGAGGAGAGAATGGAGGAAGCCTATTAGTCCGGTTCATAGCTCGTCCAGGCCCATCCGGGCTGCGAGCGAGAGAGGTCCCTCTCTCGTACAACAACATCTGGCCCCAGATGTTGTGGTACAAAATGTTTCGCATTCGGAGAATACGTCCGCCGCTCGGGACGCTCCGTTATATAGACAGTCCGGAGAGACTGTCAATAAGGCTTCCTCATTCTCATGGCAGCGCACACGACCGCACCTTGGCTACGTGACCTCCGATATCCAGTCAACTTCGCCAATCAGAGAATACGCGGCGACCAGGTCACGCCATCCGGTAGCCAGGGACACGAGGCCTGTAGACTCCGGACGTTCACATAAGAAAAGTATGCAGGAGTCAACGTACACGGAGCTTCCAGCGGCAAAGCATCGTACGACCGCTACTGCACAGGCCTCAGTGACGGACGTGCTATCCCGAATAGCACAACTTATCGCAGCATCGCAGCATCCCAGCAATGACAGTATCTCTGTCGCATCATGTAATATCCGATGACGCTGGGTCAGGACGCTCTGCTGAAGCATCAGGTACGGACGTCCGAAAACTTCATAGGGTCCGACAGGATGGCGAAAGGGATTCGGAGGATTTCGAGCTTTCCCTTTTGGAACAACATAAGCTGCTGTATATGTCATCCGGCTTTATCTTCTAGAGGTTGTTTCGTCGGACCAGAATGCTGCGATGCCGGATAAGAGACTGATAGCGTCGGTGGACACAAAAATTTTTGGATCGGTTCAGGGACATCGTCCCTCAGTTCCGACACAGTCCAATAATGTCACAGGAACTTTCGAATTATTGAACGACGCTATTTATAACATATATATGCTTGCTATTAACAAGCAAGTCTGGTTTCTTGTTCGCAAAGTTACTGAGATGTCTTTCAAAAGTGTGCCTCTGTCGTCATAGTTAAATGATGAGCTAGCGGCAATAAGTGCTCATGGAATACGTCAATTGCCTAAGAGGTTCCTAGTAGGATCGACGGCATTGACATTCGCTAGCTCACCCGGTGTAGCGTCAATTCGTCGAATGGTTCGGCAGCCGGGTTCGTCCGTTGCGGTCCAGGAAGGAGATTTGGTTGATGCGAGCACTATAATAGACAATAGTACACACCCAGTGACGACGGATTAGAGGAGAGATCGGAGGAAGCCTGTTAGTCCGGTTTCTAGTCCGTCCAGGTCCGTCCGGGCTGCGAGCGAGAGAGGTCCCTCTCTCGTACAACAACATCTGGGACCGGATGTTGTGGTACAAACGTTTCGCATTCGGATCATATGTCCGCCGCTCGGGACGCTCCGTTATATAGACAGTCCGAAACACTGTCGATAATGCTTCCTCATCCTCACGGCAGCGCACACGCCCGCAACTTGGCTATGTGACCTCGAGTATCCTGCCAGCTTCGTCATTCAGTGATTCCATGGCGAACAGGTCACGCCATCCGGTAGCCAAGGGACACGAGGCCTGTACACTCCGGTCGCTCGCATAATAGAAGTATACACAGGGTAACGAACACGGAGCTTCCAGCGGCAAAGCATTGTAAGACCGCTTCTCCACAGGCCTCAGTATCGGACGTGCTATCCAAAATAGCACAGCTTATCGCAGCATCCCAGCAAACGACAGAATCTCTGTCGGATGAGGAATAATCCGACGACGCTGGGTCGGTTTGCTCCGCTGATGCATCAGGTACGGACGACCGAACACTTCATAGGGTCTGACAGGATGGCGAAAGGGATTCGGACGATTTCGAGCTTTCCCTTTCGGAACAACAGAAGATGCCATACATTTCTTCCGGCATTATCTTCCAGAGGTTGTTCCGTCGGACTAGAATGCTGCGATGCTGGATAAGAGACTAATAGCGTCATTGGACACAGAGTTTTTGATCGGTTCAGGGACATCGTCCCTGAGTTGCCGACACAGTCCAATAATGTCACTAGAACTTTCGAATTATTGAACAATGCCATATATATATAAGCTTGCTACCAAAACACACTAGTCTAGTTTCTTGTCCGCAAATGCTCTAATCTGCCTTTCATCAATTCTAGGAATAAATTTGAAATGGCAGGACAGGGCATACTGAGAGTTCCTCTGCGTCTAGACGACGAGGCTGAAGACTGGGTATTGTCTTTTTCGCCGTCTATGTCAATTCCAACCACGATGTTGGAAACGACAATGATGTCTAACAGACTTAACTTAGACGCTTTATGTTACGTAGACCACCTTACTGAGGCGTTATCATTACGTCTTCAAGAGAAAGAATTCCAGGATATGATCCTCAATGAGATTTCTTTCAAGGGCAGTAGTTTTTTCACGTATAACTCCGCCCTTCAGTGGCAACCTGGAGTTGGTTAGATGTGACGCAGCCCTAGCTACATCCACGCACGTGGATAGTAAGGTGAAGAACTCTCTCAGAGTCGCTTCGGTCTCGGAGAAGCTTCTCTTCGACGGCAACCTTTCAGCAATCTATGAATTGCTCGATATACACGTTCTCTTGTCAATCAAGTGTAACAAGAGATTCAGACTTGGGCAAACATTCGGTGGTTGACTCAGAGAGTTCCACTGTAGTTGCCGGATCCGAGTTTTTCGATTATGACGGATGCCAGTCAAACAGGTTGGGGCACAATATTGATCCCAACGGATTCGAAGTGCCAGGGTCTTTGGGTTCCGCAGTTTTTAGGCAAGCACTTAACTTCCAAGAAATGATATTATTTTGGCTTGCACTACGTCATTGGATGAACATTATTCAGAAACGCATGTCCAAATCCTGTCCGATAATACGACAGTAGTTGCGTATATCCGGAACCAGGGAGGCACTCATTCGGTTCTGTTATTGAATTTAACGGAAAGAATCCTTCTGTTTGTTATAGAACACCAAGTTCTGTTTCGGTCCATCATATTCTGGGTCGTTGGATTGTATTAGCAGACTCCCTTTCACGTAAGGGTCGATTGTTGCCGTCAGAATGGACTCTCAACAAACAGGTATTCAATCAGATTTGCTACCAATGGGAGCGCCCAGTGATAAATTTATTTGCGACACAACTCACCAATCAATTGCAGACGTATGTGTCACCGTGTCCGGATCCCAGAGCATATGTAGTTTACGCTCTATCGATCTAGTAGGATGGAATGATAGGATATGCATATCCTCCAGCTCTGTTGGTTCATCAAGTATTGCTAAGATAATACATTCACAATACAATTCTGTTGGTAGCATCTCTGTCTCCACAGAGACCGTGGATAAATTTAGTTAGGTGTTTGCTGTGGGACTTAGCGCGAAAACTTCCTCCACGAGAGGATCTTCTTTCGCTGGGGAAATCGTGTCAACTTCATCACAACCCGCAAGGTCTCAACCTTCACGTATTCCGTTATGCGGTCCTTCTTGCACGGCAAGCATTGTACAGGACGAGCAGTGGACGCGATTTCTAACTGTAGGAGGACCTCCTCTTCGCTATACTATGCGGCTAAAGTGGAGGGTCTTCCGTCGTTGGTATAGGGATCTTTATGTTGATATTTTTGATCCCTCCATACCAGACATTGCAAACTTTCTAGTATACTTGTTTGACGAGATCAACTGCAGCCAGTTACTATTAAAGGTTATAGGTCTATGTTATCTGATACCTATGCACACCATGATAGTTTACAATTGAGCCTAATGTCTCTTTATCTAAGTTAGTTAGAAACTTTTCGATAAATAGACCTAGAATCCTTAGATTAATTCCTATACGGAATTTAGCTTGGGTTCTTATTAAACGAAAGCAACCATTTGAACCTCTTGAGACAGTAGTTTCAAATTCTGGCCTTTTAAGACAGCAATTCTCTTAGTCTTCTCTTCTGCTGAAGAGTCAGTGAGCTTCATGCACTATCGGTGGACGATTCTCACTTTCGTAGTATCGGAAACTCTATTACCTTTACTACTAATGTTGGATTTTTGGTCAAGAATCAGGCTCCTAATTAATATCCGGAACCTATTGTTTTTAAGGTCCTTCCGTCTTTGAACGGGCATAGGCCTTTACTCTGTCCGGCTAGACCTTTATGTATTTATTAACAGATCTCAGTTTATCAGTAAGGACGTAAAGCTTCTTCTGTCTCTGATGCCTAATAGAAAGGTCATTATGGTCCATTCTATTGCTAAATGCATTCAATTAACTATCGGTACTGCTTAGGATTATCTATCCTTAACTCAGCAGTCTGTGCTTAAGATTTCGGCTCATGAAGTAAGAGCTCTTCTACATCCTGGGCTTACGTAAATAGTGTTGCTATTATAGATTTAATGAAGGTGGCATATTGGTCTCAGCCATCCACATTCACGAATTTTTATCTCAGAAATATCGAGTCCATTTCTGGAGGCCTGCATTGTTTAGGTCCATTATCGGCTGCTCAGAATGTCGATCACTTAACAATTGCAACTATACCTATGTAGGCTTTCTGTTCCGGCAGTGACTCCGTCCTGCTGCCCTCTTCGCTCTGGGCTATTTGACCCAGGGCAAGGGGAAGGGGGGGGGGGGTGTTCCCTTGGGTCACCTGTTTTATTATGAAAACAAGGGGATACCTCCTCCAAAGTCAGTAATTCTGAGCTGTTGCTGGGATGGTTTTAAAGTGAAAAGTTTATGTTTTAAAAATTCATTCATGTCATAGTTTTAAAGTATAGCATTTGAATATGTCACATGTCAAACGGGCGTTATTATACTATCCTCGGACACTTTTAAAGAGTATAAGGAGTCTCAATTCTCTGGACTAACTTTATTTATTGGCTTACTTTAAAAATAATTAGTATAAGAATTATACTGGATGTTAATAGAGAATATGGATGTTATGATGCTCAATTATAGAAGGTATTGTGTCTTTCTAATTTATCATAAATAAGAAAGATACATGTAAAGCCTAATACTCCTTTTCTCCTGGAGGGGATGACTCTATTTTATATAGTTGAGCTTATTGGATGTTCCTCTATGTCCTAGGCCCTCCAGCCTTTTTACTATTCAGCTATGTCTGGGTCATTGGTACAGTATAAAAATGTTAAAAAATTTATAGTAATTTATATATTTTTTATACTTACCAATGACCCAGACGGGGATGGCCCTCCCAGGAGTTGGGAACTCATACCTTCCCGCTGAGGACATAGCGCTTACCAGGCACTGATTGTAAGAATGATTAATGGCACCAATTTCGGAACGTCCTTGACACTGCGCATGCCCAGTAGAGGCGAAGTATGGAGGGCCATTCAGGACATGATTTCTTTGGTTTTAGATGCAAATTTTGGGGATTGGGGGGCAAAATTTGTGTTTGGCCCTAGATTTTTAAGAGTTAGCACCAGCTATGTCTGGGTCATTGGTAAGTATAAAAAATATATAAATTACTATACATTTTTTAACTTTTGTGTATAATAATTTTTTTTTCATTTTATCTTATTTATTGAATCAGGGAGCTACTTCAGGGAGCAAGCAAACAACTTTTATGGACAAACTTTTAGATTTAGTGTGCATTCAAGATGCAGCTGACGATCCACAGACTAAAGCCATGAGTCTTCCAGGAATTGTCAGGTATTTTGAGAGGGAGTGAAAGATTCCCATTTGTATATCAATAGCCTTGAAAATCATACCTTCACTTGCTAAATAATATTGATGATAGCATTATTAATTTGGGAGAAAAATGTTGACCCCATCACCGTTATTTGGTGATGAGGCATAGAGTGAAAATGCTATCATGATTAATAATTTCAATTTCACTATTATTTGGCATCACTACTATTTGGCAGGTAAGAGTATTGATTCATTGGGTTTTAACAACACTGAACTGGCAGAGCCCTGGAAGCCCATATTTTTATACTGTACCAATGACCCAGACATAGCTGGTGCTAACTCTTAAAATATAGGGCCAAACACAAATTTTGCCCCCCAATCCCCAAAATTTGCATCTAAAACTAAAGAAAACATGTCCTGAAAGGTCCTCCACACTTCGCCCCTACTGCGCATGCGCAGTGTCAAGGACGTTCCGAAATTGGCGCCATTAATCATTCTAAGTTTGGCCCTTCATCAGTTAACATCTGACTGATCTTTGTGCTTTTAAATCTCAGTTTAAATGATGCCAGACACATAAATATTAGTGAAATGGTGATTCTAAGGAGGATAGAGAAGGAGGAGAGGAAAAGAATGTGTGACAGAATATTATCAGGGCTGTAACTTAAATTTTTTTAATGAAATTATGTTAAGTTACCTATTTTCAAGGCAGCAGCCATTTTGTTGTCATTCTGATTATTTAGTTACACTGTTTTTTTAAGTGTTTTCCTCTCTCCCTGTCCTTTAAGTTTCCCCTTGCTATTCTCCCATGCTTTTGGCATAGTTTCTGTAATTATTATTACTAAAATTTCTTGGGAGTTTTAGCTGAATAACAGAATGAATTCTGTTCTTTCCCCATGTTTACGTCTTCACCTACGGGTGGTTAGGCGTTGTGTTCTGCATCTACCATCTGATGTTCTGCAGTTTCTTCCCTGGAAGTCTCTGTTTTGCATCAGATAGTGTATTTTTGGTAACTGATTTCGGGCCTGGGTGCCTGGAGTCTTATTTTAGTGTTTTTACACTCTTTGTTTACATTTACAACAGCCCTCTGTGTGAGGGGGGGATTTCTAAAAAATAATATCTTTATGTTATTTTAATCATAACTAGATACATTATTATTGTTCGTAAGTGTTGAATAAATTGTTTAAAATATTTTTAAAATTTTTGTCCACACTTAGGCTTGGGATCCATTGGGGCTCAACGTTACTTTTCAGAAACTTGGGCTGTTCTGAAAAAAAATATTTTTTCAAAATATTTTGATTTCAATTATTTTTTCTATATTAATGGATCATATTATTATTATGTATTTTGATTGCCAGGGGTTAGTGCGAGTACCAGGACTTGTTTTCTTTTCTCATTGAAAGGATATTGATCAATTGTTTTAAGAGGAAGTCTTCCTCTGACTTTATTATCATTCTATATGTGGTCAGTGTACTCGCATTAACTCCTGTTCTGTATCGTATGATTTCGATGACAATATGGGAAGCGTATGTCACGGTATGTTGTTGGGGATTTGGACACTTCGATCCTTTCCCCGCAGGGTCACTCTACTTTATCAATTTCTATTTCAGACGATCAAGATTAGGGTGATGTATCTGTGATGTCTTCCAACAGTATGCCTCTGTCGTCACAATTAATGAAGGGCTAGCGGAAAAGTGCTCATGTAAATACGCCAATTGCCTAAGAGGACCCTAGTAGGTTCGACGGCCTTTGACGTCCGCTAGCTCGCCCGGTGTAGCGTCCATTCACCGAATGGTTCGGCAGCCGGGTTCGTCCGTTGCGGTCTAGAAGGAATTTTGGGGTGATGCGAGCACTATAAATTAACTTAATGCACACCCAGTGACGGCGGATCGGAGGGAGAACGCAGGAAGCCTTTTAGTCCGGTTCATAGCTCGTTCCGGTCCATCCGGACGGCAAGCGAGAGAAGCCCCTCTCTTGTTCACAACATCTGGCCCCAGATGTTGTGGTACAAATTGTGTCGCAAGCGGAGCATACGTCCGTCGCTCGGGACGCTCCGTTGTATAGGCAGTCCGCTGAGACTGCTAAGGCTTCCTCTTCTCGTCAGCGCACACGACCGCACCTTGGCTGCGTGACCGCCGATATATTACCAGCTTCGCCGATCAAGGATTCTTCGGCGACCAGGTCACACCATCCTATAGCCAGGGACACGAGGCCTGCAGACTCCGGACGTTCGCATAGGAAGTGTGCGGGAGTCAACGTACACGGAGCTTCCGGCGGCAATGCATCGTAAGACCGCTACTGCACAGGCCTCGGGAACGGACGTGCTTTCCTTAATAGCACAGTTTATCGCAGCATCCCAGCATCAACTGAATCTGTCGCATATATTTTATCCGACGATGCTGGGTCGGGACGCTCCGCGGAAGCGGGTACGGACGTCCGAAGTTTCATCCGGTCCGACGGGATACCGAAAGGGATTCGGAGGATTTCGAGCTTTCCCTTTCGGAACAACATATGCTGTTGTGTATGTCATCTGACTTGGTCTTCTACAGCTTCTTTCGTCGGACCAGAATGCTGCGATGCCGGATAAGAAACTGATAGCGTCGGTGGACTTAGAAATTTTTGGTTCGGTTCAGGGACATCGTCCCTCAGTTCCGACATAGTCCAATAATGTCACACAAACTTTCGAATTATTGAACGACGCTATATATATATTATTATTTTATGCTTGCTATCCAAGCATTTCTGGTTTCTTGTTCGAAGAGTTATGGAGATGTCTTTCAAAAGTGTGCCTCTGTCGTCATAGTTAATGAAGAGTTAGCGGCAATAAGTGCTCATGGAATATGTCTATCGCCTACGGAGTGACATTCGCTAGCTCACCCGGTGTAGCGTACATTCATCGAATGGTTCGGCTGCCGGGTTCGTCCGTTGCGGTCTAGGAAGGAGATTTGGGTGATGCGAGCACTTTAATTACTTTAGTACTCACCCAGTGACGGCAAATTGAGGACAGATCGGAGGAAGCCAACAACATAGGGGACCGCATGTTGTGGTTCAGATATTTTACATTCGGAGCATATGTCCGTTGCTCGGGACGCTCCGTTATATTGACAGTCCGAGAGACTGTCTTTAATGCTTCCTCATCCTCACAGCAGGGCACACGACCGCACATTGGCTACGTGACCTCGAGTATCCGATCAGTTTCGGCATTCAGTGATTCCACGGCGAATAGGTCGCGCCATCCGGTAGCCAAGGGACACGAGGCCTATACACTCCGTTCGCTCGCATATTGGAAGTATGCACGGGGTAACGATCACGGAGCTTCCAGCGGCAATGCATCGTAAGACCGCTTCTCCTCAGGCCTCAGTGACGGACGTGCTATCTGAGTTAGCACAGTTGTTTCGCAGCATCCCAGCAATTGACAGTTTCTCGGTCAAATCAGGAATTATCCGACGGCGCTGGGTCGGTGCGGTCCGCGGTTGCATCAGCTACGGACGACCGAACGCTTTATAGGGTCCGACAGGATGGCGAAAGGGATTCGAAAGATTTCGAGTTTTCCCTTTAGTAGTAGCGGAAGATGCCTTTCATATCTTCTGGCATTATCTTCCAGTGATTATTATTTCGGACTTCATTGCTGCGATCTTGGATAAGAGACTTATAGCGTCATTGGACTCGGATTTTTCGATCGGTTCAGGGACATTGTCCCTGACTTACCGACGCAGTCCAATATTGTCATTACAACATGTGTTTTATTTTTCGACGCTATATATATATATATATATAACAAGCCTGCTACTAAGCATGATAGTTTAGTTTCTTGTCCGCGTTGCTCATTTCTGCCATTTTATCATTTATACAAATAGTTTATTTTGGCAGAGAAGGGCATACCGAGAGTTCATATGCGTCTAGACGGTGTGATTAAAGACTGCATATATTCTTTTTCGCCGTTTATGTCTTTTCCAATTTCAATGTTGGGAACGACATTATGTATAGTAGACTTAACTTAGACGCTTTATTATACGTAATCCGCCTTACTGAGGCGTTTTCATTACGTCTTCAAGAAAAGATTTACGGGATATTATTCTCAATGTAATTTCTTTTGAGGGCAGTAGTTTGTTCACGTATAACTCCGCCCTTCAGTGGCTGATTGGAGTTAGTTAGACGTGACGCAGCCCTAGCTACATCCACACACGTGGATAGTAAGGTTAAGAACTCTCTCAGAGTCGCTTCGTTCTCGGAGGAGCTTCTCTTCGACGGCAACTTTTCGGCAATCCATGAATTGCTCGATTTATACGTTCTCTTGTCTATCAAGTGTTACAAGAGATTCAGACTGGGGCAAACATTCGGTGGTTGACTCAGAGAGTGCCGCCGCAGTTGCCGGACCCGAGTGTGGCTGTTATGACGGTTGCCAGTCAAACAGATTGGGATATAATACTGATCCCTACGGATTCGAAGTGCCAGGGTCTTTGGGTTCCGCAGTCTTTTAGCAATCAGTTTAACTTCCGCGGAATAGTGTTTTTTAGGCTTGCTTTATGTCATTGCATGAACATTATTCAGAAACGTATGCCCAAATTCCTGTCCTTTAATTCGACAGTAGTGGCGTATCTCCGGAACCAGGGAGGCACTCTTTCGTTTCCGTTATTCAATTTAATGGAAAGAATCCGTCTGTTGGTTATAGTACACCAAGTTCAGTTTTGGTCCGTCATATTCCGGGTCGTCTAATTGTTTTATCGGACTCCCGTTCTCTTACGGGTCGCTTGTTGCTGTCAGAATGGACTCTCAACAAACAAGTATTCAATCAGATTTGCTATCTATGGGAGCGCCCAATGATGATTTATTTATGACACAGCTTGCTAATCAATTGCAGACGTATGTGTTGGCTTGTCCAGATCTCTGAGCTAATATTGTTAACGCTCTATTGATCTATAGGACGGAATGATAGGATACGCGTATCCTCCGGCGCTGTTGTTTTAGCAGGTATTGCTAAGATAAACAACCTCAATACATTTCTGTTGATAGCATCTCTATCTTCACAGAGATCATGAGTAATTTACTCTCTTTTCTTCTGTGGGTCTTAACGTGAAATCTTCCTCTATGTGAGGATCTTTTTCACTGGGTAAATCGTGTCATCTTTATCACAACCAGCAAGGTCGCAACCTTCATGTATTCCGTTGTGTGGTCCGTTTTGCATTGTAAGCACTGTACTGGACGAGCTTTGGACGCGATTTCTTACTATAGGAGATCCTCTTCTTCGCTATTCTATGCGGCTAAAGTGGAGGCTCTTCCGTCGTGGTGTAGGGATCATTATGTTCATATTGTTGATCCCTCCATACTACTCATTGCTATTTTTTAGTATACTTGTTTCACAAGATCTACTGCAGCCTGTTATCATTTAGGTTATAGGTTTATGTTACCTCATACCTATGCACTCTACGATAGTTTACAATTGAGTCTTTTGTCTCTTTATCTAAGTCAGTTAGTAACTTTTTGATAAATAGACTTAGAATCTTTAGATTAAATTCCTATACGGATTTTAACTTCGGTTCTTATTTAGCTAAGTAATCATTTGAGCCTCTGGAAACAGTAGTTTTCAAATTCTGACCTTTTAGACAGTAATTCTGTTGGTTTCTCTTTTACTGTAGAGTCAGTGAGTTTCATGCACTATCGACGGATGATTTTCACTTTCATAGTTTCGGAATCAATACTTCCGTTACTATTTAGGTTGGATTGTTGCATAATAGTTAGGCTCCTATTATCCGGAACCTATTATTTTAAGGTCCTTCCGTCTTCGTATGGGCATAGGCCTTTACTCTTTCCGGGTACAGTTTATGTATTTATAAACAGATATCTGTTTATTACTATGGGCGTAAGCTTCTTCTGTCTTTGATGTCTAGT
Organism: Pictodentalium vernedei; assembly: GCA_031216915.1. Lineage (NCBI taxonomy): Eukaryota > Metazoa > Mollusca > Scaphopoda > Dentaliida > Dentaliidae > Pictodentalium > Pictodentalium vernedei. The sequence continues at coordinate 715,256,610 of CM062296.1, forward strand.
AGAAGGACGTTATGCTCCATTTTATTGTTAATGGATTCTATTAACCATCGGTACTGCTTATGGTATATCATTGACTTAGCAGTTGTGCTTAAGATTTCGGCTCATGAAGTAAGAGTTCTTCTTCTTCTTGGGCTTACATTAATAGTGTCGCTATTATAGATTTTTGAAGGCCGCTCGTTGCGCTCAGCCATCCACATTCATGAATTTTATCTTAGAAATATCGAGTCCATTTCTGGAGGCCTCTATTGTTAGGTCTATTATCTACTGCTCAGAATGTCATTCACTTAACAGTTGCTACTATAGCTAGGTAGGCTGTCTGTTTCGGCAGTGTCTCCGTTCGGCTGCCCTCTTCGCTCTGGGCTATTTGACCCAGGGCAAGAAAAAGGGGGGGGGGGAGGGTGTTCCCTTGGGTCACCTGTTTTACTATGAAAACAAGGGGATACCTCCTCCGGAGTTAGTAATTCTGAGCTGTTATTGGGATGGTTGTTTAGTGAGAAGTTTAGGTTTTTAAAATTCATTCAAGTCTTAGTTTTTAAAGTATAGCTTTTGAATATTGCATATGTCAACGGACATGATTATGCAATCCTCAGACACTTTTAGGAGTATAAGAGTCTCTATTCTCTAGACTTACTTTATTTATTGGCTTACTTTAAAAATTATTAGTATAAGGATTATATTGGATATTAATAGAGTACATGGATGTATGAAGCTCAATTTTGGAAGGTGTTGTATCTTTCTAATTTATCATAAATAAGAAAGATACATGTAAGGCCTATTACTTCTTTTTCCCTACAGGGGATGACTCTATTTTATTTTATTGAGCGTATTCCATTTTGCTCTATGTCCTTGGCCCTCCAGCCTTTTTACTATTCAGCTATGTCTGGGTCATTGGTACAGTATAAAAATGTTAAAAAATTTATAGTAATTTATATATTTTTTATACTTACCAATGACCCAGACGGGGATGGCCCTCCCAGGAGTTGGGAACTCTTGCCTCCCCGCTGAGTACATAGCGCTTACCAGGCACTGGTTATTAGAATGATTAATGGCGCCAATTTCGAAACGTCCTTGACACTGCGCATGCGCAGTAGGGGCGAAGTGTGGAGGGCCTTTCAGGACATGTTTTCTTTAGTTTTAGATGCAAATTTTGGGGATTGGGGGGCAAAATTTGTGTTTGGCCCTATATTTTAAAAGTTAGCACCATCTATGTCTGGGTCATTGGTAAGTATAAAAAATATATAAATTACTATAAATTTTTTAACATTTTAGCTTTATTTTAAAGTGCAGGCGCTGCAACTCAAAGGCTTCAGATTCAGTGGCTATGCTTCATATTATCTTTGAAGTGATATTATTTAGTCCGTTAGGATTTGCCTTGTTACAATTTATGGGAGAGGTAAAGACAATTGAAAACATTTTGATGGTTAAAAATAATTTAACTGGTAGAGTGCTGGAAGCCCATATTTGGGCTTTGCTCTGAAGTATAAGTACCACAACTTAAAGGCTTCATATTCAGGGGATGTGCTTCGCTTTATCTTAGAAATGAAAGATTTGCCTTGTTACAATTTATGGGAGAGTGCCTATTGGCACTCTCCCATAAATTGTAACAAGGCAAAGACACGTGAACAAATTATGATGACCAAAAATAATTTAGCACTCTACCAGTTAATAACATCAAATCAACATGGCATTCAGAGAGATCCCTGATAGCCTTGAGCACTTCTCATCCTCTAACTTGGACTCTCCAAGTAAAGGTCGAGACTATTAGGCTAATAGGAGTGCGGTAGCTCAGTAGGTAGAGGTGCAGGCTGCCATCCGAGAGGTCCTCGGTTCGAATCCTACCTGCGGCAACCGCGTTGTGTCCTTGGGCAAGACACTTCATCTCCATTGCCCGCGTGGGGGCACGATGACGCCGTGTACTAAGGCGTACTGCACATCGATGGTACGCCTGTCTTCAACCAATCTAACCCTGCCTGTGCTGCTGTGCGGAGTTACGATGTTGGGGAGCTGGCAGCTGCTCGTCGTTGCTCGGTGGTTCTCTCCGGGTACTCCGGCTTCCTCCACCTGTAAAACTGTCACGGTCATGATTAGCCACTGTGCATACATATGTGACCTTAAACATCAATAAAAAAAAAAAATTAGGCTAATAGATAGCATGAGAGAGACTCTACCACCACCATCTTCGAGGAGTGTTAGCAGCCTTAGTGGGATTACCCCCACCCCCACCCCCCACCCCCCACCCCCCACCACTGGTTCTCACTTAGAAGTGAATGGAACAACTCCTGGAAAGACAGAGAAAGAGGAGAAGAGAAAGAAGAAGCCCCATCAACCAAGGCTTGGGGCGCTCAGCAATTGGAAGCTTTTCTGGAGGAAAGAAAGCAAGGGATGATGAGATGAATCTAAAACACTAAGAAGCAACGGCCACTGCCCCTCTCCATTGCATAGCTCTACCCTTCCAACAGCTGATCCCTCCTCTGAAGGAGCCTGTAGATGCAGAACAACCTGTGGAAACTGAGGCTGTACCATAATGAATGAAATGCAGAGGTAATGACCAATTCCAAAGTTAGGACAAAATCTTGGGGAAGATGACATATAATACCCATTGGTGGGGTAGGAATTGGGGAAGACAAATATAGTTTTTCAATTTATGTATTTTTAACTGTACTTGCCTGTACTTGTATTAAAACTGAATTAAAATAAAACAATAAATAAAAGTTGAAAAATCAGTTCTCCATTTCTGCAACAAATATTCTCTGGTCGGTCATTCACTGACTAGGGAAAACCTCAAACCTCTAATGAGAGACCACCTGTCTTGAGAGGCTACGTTTGCTTGGCAAAAGGGGTGGTCTCTCAAGACAGGTTCTACTGTATTAATTAATATTTTTATACTGTACCAATGACCCAGACTTAGCTGGTGCTAACTCCACAAAAACCAGGGCCAAACACAAATTTTGCCCCCCAATCCCCAAAATTTGCATCCAAAACAAAAAGAAATCATGTCCTAAAGGACCTCCATAGTACGACTCTACTGCGCATGCGCAGTGACGCAGTCGTCCCGAAATTGGCGCCAAATATCATTTCTCTGTTTGGCCCTTCATCAGTCAACATCTCACTGATCTTTGTGCTTGTAAATCTCAGTTTAAAGGATGCCAGACACGTAATTCTTGGAGAAAATGTGATTCTAAGGAGGATAGAAGGAGGAGAGGAAAAAAGAAGTGGCAAAAAATAATCAGGGCTGTACTTAAAATTTTTTGTTGAAATTATGTTAAGTTGCCTATTTTCGAGGCAAACGCCTCTTGTTGTCATTCTTGCTAATTGTTGCACTGCTTATTCAGTGTTTCCTCTCCCCTAACCTTCTAAAGTCCCCCCTTGCAATTCTCCCATGCTTTTGGCATATTTTTGAGAAGTTTCATTTCTAAAAATTCCCTGGGAGAGTTGCTTGGTTACAGAATGTTTTCTGTTATTTTCCCCATAGTTACGTTTTCACCCATGGGTGTATAACGTTTGTGTTCTGCATCTTCTATCTGATGTTCTGCAGATTCTCCCCTGGGAGTCTCTGTTTTGCATCAGATAGAGTGTAATTGATGACTGATTCCGGGCCAGTTTTTTCAGTGCCTGGAGTCATGTTTTCTTCTGTGTTTACACTGTTTGTTTTCATTGGCAACAGCCTTTTTTGAGGGGGGCTGTTTGCCTTTGAGGTAGTTTATCTCATTATAAGATACATTTATATTATCCGAAAGTGTCTCATTAATTATTTTATATAATTTTAAAATTTTTGACCACACTTTGCCATCGGATCCATCGGGGCTCAACGTTACTTTTCAGCAACTTGGGCTTCTCTGAAAAAATATTTTTTCAAAATTATTTTGTTTTGCAATTGTTTTTTCATTTATTAATGGATCATGTTATTATGTATCTTTATGTCAGGGGTTTTTGCGAGTAACTAGGACTTATTGTTGTTCTTTCACTATGAAGGGAACTTGTTCAAATTGTAATAGGAAGAAATCTTCCTCTGACTTTCATGATTATTGCATTAATTGTAGTCAGTGTTCTCGCATTAATCCCTGTCCTGTATGTGAACATTGGGATGAGAAACATTGGAAACGTGTGTCACGATATGTTGTTTCTGGAGAAAGAGCGATGCCGGCTCTTTCTCCACAAGGTCACTCTACTCTCTCAGTTTCTATTTCAGAGGAACCAGAACAGGGTGATGTTTCCATGTTATCTTCTTCAAGTGTGCGTCCGTCGTCACAATTAAATACAGAGCTAGCGGCAAAAGTGCTCATGGAGATTAGACAAATGTCGTCCGCTAGCTCGCCCGGTGTAGCGTCCATTCACCGAATGGTTCGGCAGCCGGGTTCGTCCGATGCGGTCCAAGAGGAAATTTTGGGTGATGCGAGCACTATAAAAATAATAGATGCACACCCAGTGACGGCGGATAGTGAACGAGAACGGAGGAAGCCTTTTAGTCCGGTTCCTAGCTCGTCCAGGTCCAGCCGGGCCGCGAGCGAGAGAGGCCCCTCTCTCGTACAACAACATCTGGGACCAGATGTTGTGGTACAAAATGTGTCTTTAGCGGAGCATACGTCCGTCGCTCGGGACGCTCCGTTGTATAAGCAGTCCGCAGAGACTGTTAAGGCTTCCTCTTCTCGCCGGCGCACACGACCGCACCTTGGCTGCGTGACCTCCGATATTTTGCCAGCTTCGCCGATGAAGGATTATTCGGCGACCAGGTCACACCATCCGGCAGCCAGGGATTCGAGACCGATGGACTCCGGACGTTCGCATAGGAAAAGTATGCGGGAGCCATCTGATGCGGAGCTGCCCTCGGCAAAGCAGCGAAAGACCGCTCCTCCGCAGGTCTCGACGTCGGACATTCTAGTGCAGATAGCACAGCTTATCGCAGCATCCCAGCAGCCGACAGAGACGGTGTCGGATCGAGAATTATCCGACGGCGCTGGGTCGGTACGCTCCGCCGAAGCATCGGCGGCGGACGACCGGGAACATCGGGAGGTCCGACCGGATGGTGAAAGGGATACAGATGAATTGGAGCTATCCCTTTCGGAACAACACAAAGCTGCCGTAGACTTCATCCGGCACTTTCTTCCTCAAGTTGTTCCGTCGGGCCAGACTGCTGCGCTTCCGGACAGGAGAATTATAGCGTCATTGGACTCTGATTTTTTGAGCGGTTCAGGGACATCGCTCCCGAGTTTCCGTCGCAGTCCAATAATGTTGCAAGAACATTTGAATTATTGAACGACGCTATTTTTAAACTTGCTTCCAGGACAGGGAAAGCAGGCTTCTTGTCCGCAAATACTCTCAACCTGCCTTTCATTAATGCAAGGAATAAATTCGACACGGCAGGTCAGGGTATACCGAGAGTTCCTCTGCGTATGGACGACGAGGCGGAAGACTTAGAGCTATCATTACCGTCGTCAGCTTCTATTCCAACCGCAGTGTTGGAAACAGCTATTGCGTCTAACAGAGCCAATTTAGATGCCTTATCTTACGCAGATCACCTTACGAAGGCGTTATCACTGCGTCTTCAAGGGGAAGAGTTTCAGGATATACAATCCTCCTTAAGACTTCTTTCAAGGGCAGTAGCTTATTCCACGTGTAACTCCGCCCTTTCAGTGGCAAATTTGGAGTTGGTTAGACGTGACGCAGCCCTGTCTACATCCACACTAGTGGATTCTAAGGTGAAGAACTCTCTTAGAGTCGCTTCGGTCTCAGGAGATCTTCTCTTTGACGGCAAGCTTTCCGCTATTTATGATAATATTAAAAAGAAAGCTAGTGATTCTCTGTTGTTCAGATCCGCTCCTAAAAGGTCGGATACAGCAGACACGAATAAGGCGGGCACTTCTGGGTCTTATCCGCCCAAGAGAGGTGCCTATAGAGGTTCCGGTGCGTCCTCTAGCTCTTATTCGAGAGACCGTCAGGATAGCGACTCTCGTTCGGGACGTCCTTCAGGCCGGGACAATCGGTCGGACGCCCCGAGGTCGACGAGGCGAGGTGCGGGTTGTGGAAGACGTGGTTTCTCCTACCGCAGGCCTCGCAGATCCAGGAGGTGATGGCTCAAACCTCTATCGCGTTCCGGTTGGCGGAAGGTTGTCGAGTTTTTCTCATGAGTGGGCGTCGATTACGGACGACCCGTGGGTGAGAGGAGTGACTTCGGAAGGTCTAAAGATATCCTTCAAACGAAAGCCTCCTTTAACTCGAAGTCCAAAGTGGACTCATCTTCCGTCAAACCCTCAGAAAAGAGACGCTCTGCTATCAGAGGTGCAGTCTCTTTTAATGAAGAACGCGGTAGAGGTCGTAGAAAACCAGGAATCGCTGGGATTCTACAGCCATCTGTTTCTGGTTCCGAAACCAGACGGCTCGTTCCGTCCAGTCATAGATTTGAGCTGGATAAACAAGCTGATCGTCGCTCCGAAGTTTTATATGGAGACGATTCGATCGGTCAGAGCGAGTATTCGGGTGAACGATTATGCAACGAGCATAGATCTCAAAGATGCGTACTTTCACGTCATGGTACATCCGACATTCCGAAAGTATCTACGCTTCGCAGTCCTAGGAGTGGTGTATCAGTTCCGGGCCATGTGCTTCGGATTGAATCTAGCACCCTGGGCTTTCACTCGGGTAATGAACTCGGTAATGATCTACTTCCGAGCTCATTCGTCTGCGGTAACGTCGGCCTACCTGGACGACATTCTTCAGAGGTACGGCAACGAGTTAATGCTTCAGAACGATGTTCAGAATCTTCTTCTATTGCTCCGACGTCTCGGTTTCATAGTAAACGAGGAGAAGTCGGATCTGGTGCCGTCCAAGTCATTCACTCATCTGGGAATGAGCTTCGAGACGCACAACAATCTCGTTCGTCTGCCGTTAACCAGAGCGAAATTAGTCAGTTGTTACGCTCGCTATTGTCTAAATACAGACAAAGTCACAGCGAGAGAATTTATGAGACTGATAGGTCTGTGCGGAGCCGCCGCAGATCTCATTCCGATGGGACGGCTACGCACACGGCCTCTTCAAATTTTCCTGACTCAGAATTGGAGTGTGAAAATTCATTCGCTCGATGTAGACGTTCTCTTGTCAGATCAAGTGAAACAAGAGATTCAGACTTGGGCAAACATTCAGTGGTTAACTCAAGGAGTTCCGCTGCAGTTGCCGGATCCGAGTTTTACCATTATGACGGATGCCAGTCAAACAGGTTGGGGTGCATCATTAATCCCAACGGATTCGAGATGCCAGGGTCTTTGGGATCCGCAATTCCTGTGCAAGCACATAAACATCAAGGAAATGATGTCAATTTGGCTTGCGTTACGTCACTGGATGGACATTATTCACGATGCTCATGTCCAAATCCTATCCGACAATACGACTGTAGTGGCGTATATACGGAATCAGGGAGGCACTCATTCAGTTCCGTTGTTCAATCTAACGGAAAGAATCCTTCTGTTTGCGTTGGAACATCACGTTCTTCTTTCGGTCCGTCACATACCGGGTCGTCTGAATGTGCTAGCAGACTCCCTTTCACGAAAGGGTCGCTTGTTGCCGTCGGAGTGGACTCTCAACAAACAAGTATTCAATCAGATTTGCTACCAATGGGAACGGCCAATGATAGACTTATTTGCGACACATCTCAACAATCAGTTGCAGACGTATGTGTCCCCGTGTCCGGATCCAAGAGCATTTGCAGTAGACGCTCTATCGATCCCTTGGGACGGAATGATAGGATATGCGTATCCTCCAGCGCCGTTAATTCAACAAGTATTGCTAAAGATAAAACAATCTCAATGCAAGATTCTGTTGGTAGCATCTCTGTCGCCACAGAGACCGTGGATAAATCTACTCAGGTGTCTGTTGTGGGACCTACCGCGGAAGCTCCCTCCACGAGAGGATCTTCTTTGGCAGGGGAAATCGCGCCAACTGCATCACAACCCGCAAGGTCTCAACCTTCACGTTTTTCCGTTGTGCGGTCCTTCTTGCATGGCAAGCACTTTACAGGACGAGCAGTGGACGCGATTTCTAACTGTAGGAGGACCTCCTCTTCGCTAAACTATGCGGCTAAGTGGAAGGTTTTCCGTCGTTGGTGTAGGGATCATTCTGTTGATATATTTGATCCCTCTATACCAGACATTGCTAACTTTCTAGTATACTTGTTTGACGAAATCAAACTGCAACCTGTTACTATAAAGGGTTATAGATCTATGTTATCTGATACCTATGCACATCATGATAGTTTACAAATTGGATCTAATGTCTCTTTATCGAAATTGGTTAGAAACTTTTCGATAAATAGACCCAGAACTCTTAGATTAATTCCTAAGTGGAATTTAGCTTGGGTTCTCCTTAAATTGAAGGAAAAGCCATTTGAACCTCTTGGGACAGTAGATTTCAAATTCTTATCTTATAAGACAGCTTTTCTCTTAGCTTTCTCTTCTGCCAGAAGAGTCAGTGAGCTTCATGCACTATCGGTGGATGATTCTCATTATCGTAGTGTTGGGAACACTATCACCTTCACTACTAATGTCGGTTTTTTAGCTAAGAATCAGGCTCCTAATAAATATCCGGAACCTATTGTTATTAAGGCTCTTCCGTCTTCAGACGGGCGTAGGCCTTTACTCTGTCCTGTTAGAGCACTACGTATCTATAAACAGAGATCTCAGTTCATCAGAAAGGGACGGAAACGTTTCTTTCTGTCTTTGATGCCTAATAGAAAGGACATTTCAGTCCATTCTATTGCTAGATGGATTCAGTTAACTATCCGTACTGCGTATGAAGATTTATCTTCTTCTCAGCAGTCTGTGCTTAAGATTTCTGCTCATGAAGTAAGAGCTCTTTCTACTTCCTGGGCTTATGCTAATAGTGTTGCTATTACAGATTTAATGAAGGCTGCTTATTGGTCTCAGCCATCCACATTTACTAATTTTTATCTCAGAAATATTGAGTCCATTTCTGGAGACCTGCATTGTTTAGGTCCGTTATCTGTTGCTCAGAATGTCGTCCACTAAACAGTTGCAACTATAGTTATGCAGGCTTTCTGTTCCGGCAGTGACTCCGTCCGGCTGCCCTCTTCGCTCTGGGCTATTTGACCCAGGGCAAGGGGAAGGGGGGGGGGGGGGCGGGTGTTCCCTTAGGTCACCTGCTTTATAGTGAAAAGCAAGGGAATGCCTCCTCCAAGACAGTATTTCTGAGTCGCTTCCGGGATGGTTTTAAAGTGTAATATTAATGTTTAATTTCATTCATGTCTTATTTTTAAAGTGTAGCTCGGTGTGAAGCATTTGTATATGTCAAGTGTCAAACGGGCTTTAATATACAATACTCGGACACTTTTAAATGATTATAAAGAGTCTCAATTCTCTGGACTACTTTATTTATTGGCTTGTTTTAAAAATAATTAGTATAAAGGTTATACTGGATGTTAATAGAGAACATGAATGTTATTGTGCTCAATTATTAAGGGTAGTGTATCTTTCTAATTTAAATATTAAATAAGAAAGATACATGTAAAGCCTAATACTCCTTTTCTCCTTAAGGGGTTACCTCTTTATCTTATAATTGAGCTTATTGGATTTTCCTCTATGTCCTAGGCCCTCCAGCCTGTTTACTATTCAGCTAAGTCTGGGTCATTGGTACAGTATAAAAATGTTAAAAAATTTATAGTAATTTATATATTTTTTATACTTACCAATGACCCAGACGGGGATGGCCCTCCCTGAGTTGGGAACTCTTGCCTCCCCGCTGAGTACATAGCGCTGACCAGGCACTGCCAGTAAGAATGATATTTGGCGCCAATTTCGGGACGACTGCGTCACTGCGCATGCGCAGTAGAGTCGTACTATGGAGGTCCTTTAGGACATGATTTCTTTTTGTTTTGGATGCAAATTTTGGGGATTGGGGGGCAAAATTTGTGTTTGGCCCTGGTTTTTGTGGAGTTAGCACCAGCTAAGTCTGGGTCATTGGTAAGTATAAAAAATATATAAATTACTATAAATTTTTTAACTTTCACAGTCATGCTGAACTGTATAGTTATAGATATGTTTGATAGTGTATTAAGTTGAAACAGAATAAAATAATAAAATTGCATTCCCTCTTTACTTTGATAATTTAATGTCTTCCCCAACTCCTACCCCACCAACAGGTATTATGTGGCAATTATAGAGTGTTATAGAAGATACAACATCATCAGGAAGGAGGCTGTCCATGATTCAGTCAGGATTATGCTTTCAAAATTATTATTTAAAAATTTAAATCTTTTGTCATCCATTGCTGTGTCAATCCCTGAAACAATCACCATTCATCATTGCAATCAATATGCTTTAATTATTCCGGCTTAATGTTTCCTTCCCTTCTCCTACTCCCCTGCTGTTTCTATTGTATTTTGGCTTTTTAGAATATTTTTTTCTGCTCTTTTGTTTACGTTAGAAATGGCTCCCCAAGTACACCGGTCTTTGGGTACTCCCTGACATTGGGCACTACTCTAGTGTGTCAAGTCTTTTGCCTGTTTGATTGAATACTTGGGAATTTTTCTGGTTAGTCACTAGAGCAGAATTTGCGTGGATGCGTTACGCATTCAGTTAATTTATTTACTTTCTTAGTTAGCATGCTTGGATTCCACGTTTGAATTTCGTAGCCTGTATTTCAGTTTATAATAAAATATTATCAACTAATAGGAGTTAACTCCTTGCATGCTGCTGGTGGATATTCCTGCCCAGTAAGGCTTTCTCTGGCCACTGAATTAAGTATAGTTTGGGCGCAGTTAATCAAATTTTACCTCTGTAAACTGTATGAAGTTTTCCACGATTGGTTCCCGGAGATACATTTTGATGAATTTTGCATAAAATCTAGTCATGGCTGCTTCATAGCAGCCATGACTAGATTTGATGAAAAATATTTAGAAAATACCCAGCGGGTTAAAAGTTAATAATATCTTTATTTCATTTCTTACAGTCCCACAATCTGCATTACTGAAAAGTTTGATTTGATGGTTATACCTATTTCTTCCTGTAGTTCACTATGGGACAGCATTAATAAGGCTTAAGAGATGTATTTCTCTTATTCCTTAATTATTACCATCCTACTGTTTATCTTTGTATTCATATTTGATATTTATGTATGGTATTTTCCAACTTGTGTCTTTACACCATGGTGTTTAAATATCATCCATATTTTTATACTGTACCAATGACCCAGACATAGCTGCTGGTGCTAACTCTTAAAATATAGGGCCAAACACAAATTTTGCCCCCCAATCCCCAAAATTTGCATCTAAAACTAAAGAAAACATGTCCTGAAAGGCCCTCCACACTTCGCCCCTACTGCGCATGCGCAGTGTCAAGGACGTTCCGAAATTGGCGCCATTTATTATTCTAAGTTTGGCCCTTCATCAGTTAACATCTGACTGATCTTTGTGCTTTTAAATCTCAGTTTAAATGATTCCAGACACATAAATATTAGTGAAATGGTGATTCTAAGGAGGATAGAGAAGGAGGAGAGGAAAAGAATGTGTGACAGAATATTATCAGGGCTGTAACTTAAAATTTTTTAATGAAATTATGTTAAGTTACCTATTTTCAAGGCAGCAGCCATTTTGTTGTCATTCTGATTATTTAGTTACACTGTTTTTTCAAGTGTTTTCCTCTCTCCCTGTCCTTTAAGTTCCCCCTTGCTATTCTCCCATGCTTTTGGCATAGTTTCTGTAATTATTATTACTAAAATTTCTTGGGAGTTTTAGCTGAATAACAGAATGAATTCTGTTCTTTCCCCATGTTTACGTCTTCACCTGCGGGTGGTTAGGCGTTGTGTTCTGCATCTACCATCTGATGTTCTGCAGTTTCTTCCCTGGAAGTCTCTGTTTTGCATCAGATAGTGTATTTTTGGTAACTGATTTCGGGCCTGGGTGCCTGGAGTCTTATTTTAGTGTTTTTACACTCATTGTTTACATTTACAACAGCCCTCTGTGTGAGGGGGGGATTTCTAAATAATAATATCTTTATGTTATTTTAATCATAACTAGATACATTATTATTGTTCGTAAGTGTTGAATAAATTGTTTAAAATAGTTTTAAAATTTTTGTCCACACTTAGGCTTGGGGTCCATTGGGGCTCAACGTTACTTTTCAGAAACTTGGGCTGTTCTGAAAAAATATTTTTTCAAAATATTTTGATTTCAATTATTTTTTCTATATTAATGGATCATATTATTATTATGTATTTTGATTGCCAGGGGTTAGTGCGAGTACCAGGACTTGTTTTCTTTTCACATTGAAAGGATATTGATCAATTGTTTTAAGAGGAAGTCTTCCTCTGACTTTATTATCATTCTATATGTGGTCAGTGTACTCGCATTAACTCCTGTTCTGAATCGTATGATTTCGATGACAATATGGGAAGCGTATGTCACGGTATGTTGTTGGGGATTTGGACACTCCGGTCCTTTCCCCGCAGGGTCACTCTACTTTATCAATTTCTATTTCAAACGATCAAGATTAGGGTGATGTATCTGTGATGTCTTCCAACAGTGTGCCTCCGTCGTCACAATTAATGAAGGGCTAGCGGAAAAGTGCTCATGTAATACGCCAATTGCCTAAGAGGACCCTAGTAGGTTCGACGGCCTTTGACGTCCGCTAGCTCGCCCGGTGTAGCGTCCATTCACCGAATGGTTCGGCAGCCGGGTTCGTCCGTTGCGGTCTCGAAGGAATTTTGGGGTGATGCGAGCACTATAAAATTAACTTAATGCACACCCAGTGACGGCGGATCGGAGGCAGAACGGAGGAAGCCTTTTAGTCCGGTTCATAGCTCGTTCCGGTCCATCCGGACGGCAAGCGAGAGAGGCCCCTCTCTCGTTCAACAACATCTGGCCCCAGATGTTGTGGTACAAAATGTGTCGCTAGCGGAGCATACGTCCGTCGCTCGGGACGCTCCATTGTATAGGCAGTCCGCTGAGACTGCTAAGGCTTCCTCTTCTCGTCAGCGCACACGACCGCACCTTGGCTGCGTGACCGCCGATATATTACCAGCTTCGCCGATCAAGGATTCTTTGGCGACCAGGTCACACCATCCGGCAGCCAGGGATTCGAGACCGATGGACTCCGGACGTTCGCATAGGAAAAGTATGCGGGAGCCATCTGATGCGGAGCTGCCCTCGGCGAAGCAGCGATAGACTGCGCCTCCGCAGGTCTCGACGCCGGACATTCTTGTGCACATAGCACAGCTTATCGCAGCATCCCAGCAGCCGACAGAAACGGTGTCGGATCGAGAATTATCCGACGGCGCTGGGTCGGTAGCCGGGGACACGAGGCCTGCAGACTCCAGACGTTCGCATAGGAAGTGTGCGGGAGTCAACGTACACGGAGCTTCCGGCGGCAATGCATCGTAAGTCCGCTACTGCACAGGCCTCGGGAACGGACGTGCTTTCCTTAATAGCACAGTTTATCGCAGCATCCCAGCATCAACTGAATCTGTCGCATATATTTTATCCGACGATGCTGGGTCGGGACGCTCCGCGGAAGCGGGTACGGACGTCCGAAAGTTTCATCCGGTCCGACGGGATACCGAAAGGGATTCGGAGGATTTCAAGCTTTCCCTTTCGGAACAACATATGCTGCGATGCCGGATAAGAAACTGATAGCGTCGGTGGACTTAGAAATTTTTGGTTCGGTTCAGGGACATCGTCCCTCAGTTCCGACATAGTCCAATAATGTCACACAAACTTTCGAATTATTGAACGACGCTATATATATTATTATTTTATGCTTGCTATCCAAGCATTTCTGGTTTCTTGTTCGAAGAGTTATGGAGATGTCTTTCAAAAGTGTGCCTCTGTCGTCATAGTTAATGAAGAGTTAGCGGCAATAAGTGCTCATGGAATATGTCTATCGCTTACGGAGTGACATTCGCTAGCTCACCCGGTGTAGCGTACATTCATCGAATGGTTCGGCTGCCGGGTTCGTCCGTTGCGGTCTAGGAAGGAGATTTGGGTGATGCAAGCACTTTAATTACTTTAGTACTCCCCCAGTGATGGCAGATTGAGGACAGATCGGAGGAAGCCTGTTAGTCCGGTTCCTGGCTGGTCCAGGTCCGTCCGGGCTGTGAGCGAGAGAGGTTCCTCTCTCGCCCAACAACATAGGGGACCGCATGTTGTGGTTCAGATATTTTACATTCGGAGCATATGTCCATTGCTCGGGACGCTCCGTTATATTGACAGTCCGAGAGACTGTCTTTAATGCTTCCTCATCCTCACAGCAGGGCACACGACCGCACATTGGCTACGTGACCTCGAGTATCCGATCAGTTTCGGCATTCAGTGATTCCACGGCGAATAGGTCGCGCCATCCGGTAGCCAAGGGACACGAGGCCTATACACTCCGTTCGCTCGCATATTGGAAGTATGCACGGGGTAATGATCACGGAGCTTCCAGCGGCAATGCATCGTAAGACCGCTTCTCCTCAGGCCTCAGTGACGGACGTGCTATCCGAGTTAGCACAGTTATTTCGCAGCATCCCAGCAATTGACAGTTTCTCGGTCGAATCAGGAATTATCCGACGGCGCTGGGTCGGTGCGGTCCGCGGTTGCATCAGCTACGGACGACCGAACGCTTTATAGGGTCCGACAGGATGGCGAAAGGGATTCGAAAGATTTCGAGTTTTCCCTTTAGTAGTATCGGAAGATGCCTTTCATATCTTCTGGCATTATCTTCCTGTGATTATTATTTCGGACTTCATTGCTGCGATCTTGGATAAGAGACTTATAGCGTCATTGGACTCGGTTTTTTCGATCGGTACAGGGACATTGTCCCTGACTTACCGACGCAGTCCAATATTGTCATTACAACATGTGTTTTATTTTTCGACGCTATATATATATATATATTTATATACAAGCCTGCTACTAAGCATGATAGTTTAGTTTCTTGTCCGCGTTGCTCATTTCTGCCATTTTATCATTTTTACAAATAGTTTATTTTGGCAGAGCAGGGCATACCGAGAGTTCATATGCGTCTAGACGGTGTGATTAAAGACTGCATATATTCTTTTTCGCCGTTTATGTCTTTTCCAATTTCAATGTTGGGAACGACATTATGTATAGTAGACTTAACTTAGACGCTTTATTATACGTAATCCGCCTTACTGAGGCGTTATCATTACGTCTTCAAGAAAAGATTTACGGGATATTATTCTCAATGTAATTTCTTTTAAGGGCAGTAGTTTGTTCACGTATAACTCCGCCCTTCAGTGGCTGATTGGAGTTGGTTAGACGTGACGCAGCCCTAGCTACATCCACACGCGTGGATAGTAAGGTTAAGAACTCTCTCAGAGTCGCTTCGTTCTCGGAGGAGCTTCTCTTCGACGGCAACTTTCCGGCAATCCATGAATTGCTCGATTTATACGTTCTCTTGTCTATCTAGTGTTACAAGAGATTCAGACTGGGGCAAACATTCGGTGGTTGACTCAGAGAGTGCCGCCGCAGTTGCCGGACCCGAGTGTGGCTGTTATGACGGTTGCCAGTCAAACAGATTGGGATATATACTGATCCCTACGGATTCGAAGTGCCAGGGTCTTTGGGTTCCGCAGTCTTTTAACAATCAGTTTAACTTCCGCGGAATAATGTTTTTTAGGCTTGCTTTATGTCATTGCATGAACATTATTCAGAAACGCATGCCCAAATTCCTGTCCTTTAATTCGACAGTAGTGGCGTATCTCCGGAACCAGGGAGGCACTCTTTCGTTTCCGTTATTCAATTTAATGGAAAGAATCCGTCTGTTGGTTATAGTACACCAAGTTCAGTTTTGGTCCGTCATATTCCGGGTCGTCTGATTGTTTTATCGGACTCCCGTTCTCTTACGGGTCGCTTGTTGCTGTCAGAATGGACTCTCAACAAACAAGTATTCAATCAGATTTGCTATCTATGGGAGCGCCCAATGATGATTTATTTATGACACAGCTTGCTAATCAATTGCAGACGTATGTGTTGGCTTGTCCAGATCTCTGAGCTAATAGTGTTAACGCTCTATTGATCTATAGGACGGAATGATAGGATACGCGTATCCTCCGGCGCTGTTGTTTTAGCAGGTATTGCTAAGATAAACAACCACAATACATTTCTGTTGATAGCATCTCTATCTTCACAGAGATCATGAGTAATTTACTCTCTTGTCTACTGTGGGTCTTAACGTGAAATCTTCCTCTATGTGAGGATCTTTTTTCACTGGGTAAATCGTGTCATCTTTATCACAACCAGCAAGGTCGCAACCTTCATGTATTCCATTGTGTGGTCCGTATTGCATTGTAAGCACTGTACTGGACGAGCTTTGGACGCGATTTCTTTCTATAGGAGATCATCTTCTTCGCTATTCTATGCGACTAAAGTGGAGGCTCTTCCGTCGTGGTGTGGGGATCATTATGTTCATATTCTTGATCCCTCCATACTACTCATTGCTATTTTTTAGTATACTTGTTTCACAAGATCTACTGCAGCCTGTTATTATTTAGGTTATAGGTTTATGTTACCTCATACCTATGCACTCTACGATAGTTTACAATTGAGTCTTTTGTCTCTTTATCTAAGTCAGTAACTTTTTGATAAATAGACTTAGAATCTTTAGATTAAATTCCTATACGGATTCTAACTTCGGTTCTTATTTAGCTAAGTAATCATTTGAGCCTCTGGAAACAGTAGTTTTCAAATTCTGACCTTTTAGACAGTAATTCTGTTGGTTTCTCTTTTACTGTAGAGTCAGTGAGTTTCATGCACTATCGATGGATGATTTTCACTTTCATAGTTTCGGAATCAATACTTCCGTTACTATTTAGGTTGGATTGTTGCATAAGAGTTAGGCTCCTATTATCCGGAACCTATTATTTTAAGGTCCTTCCGTCTTCGTATGGGCATAGGCCTTTACTCTTTCCGGGTACAGTTTATGTATTTATAAACAGATATCTGTTTATTACAAGGGCGTAAGCTTCTTCTGTCTTTTGATGTCCAGTAGAAGGACGTTACGCTCCATTTTATTGTTAATGGATTCTATTAACTATCGGTACTGCTTATGGTATATCATTGACTTAGCAGTTGTGCTTAAGATTCGGCTCATGAAGTAAGAGTTCTTCTACTTCTTGGGCTTACATTAATAGTGTCGCTATTATAGATTTTTGAAGGCCGCTCATTGCGCTCAGCCATCCACATTCATGAATTTTATCTTAGAAATATCGAGCCAATTTCTGGAGGCCTCTTTTGTTAGGTCTATTATCTACTGCTCAGAATGTCATTCACTTAACAGTTGCTACTATAGCTAGGTAGGCTGTCTGTTTCGGCAGTGTCTCCGTTCGGCTGCCCTCTTCGCTCTGGGCTATTTGACCCAGGGCAAGAAAAAGGGGGGGGGGGGGGAGGGTGTTCCCTTGGGTCACCTGTTTTACTATGAAAACAAGGGGATACCTCCTCCGGAGTTAGTAATTCTGAGCTGTTATTGGGATGGTTGTTTAGTGAGAAGTTTAAGTTTTTAAAATTCATTCAAGTCTTAGTTTTTAAAGTATAGCTTTTGAATATTGCATATGTCAACGGACATGATTATGCAATTCTCACACACTTTTAGGAGTATAAGAGTCTCTATTCTCTAGACTTACTTTATTATTGGCTTACTTTAAAAATTATTAGTATAAGGATTATATTGGATATTAATAGAGTACATGGATGTATGAAGCTCAATTTTGGAAGGTGTTGTATCTTTCTAATTTATCATAAATAAGAAAAATACATGTAAGGCCTATTACTTCTTTTCCCTACAGGGGATGACTCTATTTTATTTTATTGAGCGTATTCCATTTTGCTCTATGTCCTTGGCCCTCCAGCCTTTTTACTATTCAGCTATGTCTGGGTCATTGGTACAGTATAAAAATGTTAAAAAATTTATAGTAATTTATATATTTTTTGACCCAGACGGGGATGGCCCTCCCAGGAGTTGGGAACTCTTGCCTCCCCGCTGAGTACATAGCGCTTACCAGGCACTGGTTATTAGAATGATAAATGGCGCCAATTTCGGAACGTCCTTGACACTGCGCATGCGCAGTAGGGGCGAAGTGTGGAGGGCCTTTCAGGACATGTTTTCTTTAGTTTTAGATGCAAATTTTGGGGATTGGGGGGCAAAATTTGTGTTTGGCCCTATATTTTAAGAGTTAGCACCAGCAGCTATGTCTGGGTCATTGGTAAGTATAAAAAATATATAAATTACTATAAATTTTTTAACTTTTTGACGTATCATATCACGTCTACAGCCGTTTATTGCTTCTTTGGGCATCATATTTTAAGGTAAATTATACCTTTTATGCCGTGCCTAGATTAGCTATGCTATTTGTAATGTTTTGACAACAGACAGCATCTTAGGCTATTCCCTAGTGCTTTGCAGTTTATAGTCACTTAGTGTTCAGATAGCTTAGTTGGTTCCGAAAATAAGTTTTTTTCTATTTCTGGAACTACCTGGTGTTCAAATTAATGAGTTGTGATTAAAAATTTTTTAATTCAGGTCTCATTTTATTCAAAATTTGGCATTTTTAGCTCACCTGAGCAAAGCTCAAGAGGAGCTTTACTAATCACTTTCCAGGGGTTCATTTAATTTTTAAAAATTGAATAGCAGTTTACTAACTTGGATAAATTTTGATTAGCATTTCCTATCATTTATATGTTTTTGTCATGTGAAAGTGATTAGCTGTAGTTGAAAATTGGTTCGAAAATTGCTATGCGAATCCAGTTAAATCAAGCCCTGCTTTTCGTCCATCAGCCATCCATCATCTGGCATTAACTTTACATTATCAACTTCTCACAAACTACTCAACCAAATTGAACCAAATCTGGTGAGCATGATAGCACTCATAAAATACAAAAGAAATCTTCTTCTTCAGATTCAGTTGTCAGAATCTTTTCATATTTGGTATACAACATCTCTAGGGGGCTCAGATTCAAGTTTGTTTAAATCGAGTTCATGGGTTAATATTTGTGCTCCCTATTGGAGCCCGAATTTTAACTTAGTGCAATAAGTGGAATATTCTTTAAAAATCTTCTTCAGATCCACCAGTCAGTATCTTTTCATATTTGGTACACAACATCTCTAGGGAGGTCAGATTCAAGTTTGTTCAAATCGAGTCGCTGGGTTAGTATTTGGGCTCCTTGTAAGAGCCCAAATTTTAACTTTATGCAATACGTGGAATATTCTTTAAAAATATCCTTCAGATTCACCAGTCAGAATTTTCTCATATTTGGTATACATCATCTCTGGGGGAGGGGTGGGGAGATTCAAGTTTGTTCAAATCATGTTCCTTGGTTAATATCTGGACTCCCTGTGGGAGGGAGCCTGCATTTTAACTTAGTGCAATATGAGGAAATTTCTTTAAAAATCTTCTTCTTCAGATCCACCAGTCAGAATCCTTTAACATTTGGTATACATCATCTCTTAGGGGGTCGAATTCAAGTTTGTTCAAACCGGGTCCCTGGGTTGAAGGTTTTGGGTCTGGTTCGAACTTAGAAATTTTGGACCAAAATTCAGAAATTGTTTTTTGATATTTTTATACTGTACCAATGACCCAGACATAGCTGGTGCTAACTCTTAAAATATAGGGCCAAACACAAATTTTGCCCCCCAATCCCCAAAATTTGCATCTAAAACTAAAGAAAACATGTCCTGAAAGGCCCTCCACACTTCGCCCCTACTGCGCATGCGCAGTGTCAAGGACGTTCCGAAATTGGCGCCATTTATCATTTCTAAGTTTGGCCCTTCATCAGTTAACATCTGACTGATCTTTGTGCTTTTAAATCTCAGTTTAAATGATGCCAGACACATAAATATTAGTGAAATGGTGATTCTAAGGAGGATAGAAAAGGAGGAGAGGAAAAGAATGTGTGACAGAATATTATCAGGGCTGTAACTTAAAATTTTTTAATGAAATTATGTTAAGTTACCTATTTTCAAGGCAGCAGCCATTTTGTTGTCATTCTGATTATTTAGTTACACTGTTTTTTCAAGTGTTTTTCCTCTCTCCCTGTCCTTTAAGTTCCCCCTTGCTATTCTCCCATGCTTTTGGCATAATTTCTGTAATTATTATTACTAAAATTTCTTGGGAGTTTTAGCTGAATAACAGAATGAATTCTGTTCTTTCCCCATGTTTACGTCTTCACCTACGGGTGGTTAGGCGTTGTGTTCTGCATCTACCATCTGATGTTCTGCAGTTTCTTCCCTGGAAGTCTCTGTTTTGCATCAGATGGTGTATTTTTGGTAACTGATTTCGGGCCTGGGTGCCTGGAGTCTTATTTTAGTGTTTTTACACTCATTGTTTACATTTACAACAGCCCTCTGTGTGAGGGGGGGATTTCTAAATAATAATATCTTTATGTTATTTTAATCATAACTAGATACATTATTATTGTTCGTAAGTGTTGAATAAATTGTTTGAAATATTTTTAAAAATTTTTGTCCACACTTAGGCTTGGGATCCATTGGGGCTCAACGTTACTTTTCAGAAACTTGGGCTGTTCTGAAAAAATATTTTTTCAAAATATTTTGATTTCAATTATTTTTTCTATATTAATGGATCATATTATTATTATGTATTTTGATTGCCAGGGGTTAGTGCGAGTACCAGGACTTGTTTTCTTTTCACATTGAAAGGATATTGATCAATTGTTTTAAGAGGAAGTCTTCCTCTGACCTTATTATCATTCTATATGTGGTCAGTGTACTCGCATTAACTCCTGTTCTGTATCGTATGATTTCGATGACAATATGGGAAGCGTATGTCACGGTATGTTGTTGGGGATTTGGACACTCCGGTCCTTTCCCCGCAGGGTCACTCTACTTTATCAATTTCTATTTCAGACGATCAAGATTAGGGTGATGTATCTGTGATGTCTTCCAACAGTGTGCCTCCGTCATCACAATTAATGAAGGGCTAGCGGAAAAGTGCTCATGTAATACGCCAATTGCCTAAGAGGACCCTAGTAGGTTCGACGGCCTTTGACGTCCGCTAGCTCGCCCGGTGTAGCGTCCATTCATCGAATGGTTCGGCAGCCGGGTTCGTCCGTTGCGGTCTAGAAGGAATTTTGGGGTGATGCGAGCACTATAAAATTAACTTAATGCACACCCAGTGACGGCGGATCGGAGGGAGAACGGAGGAAGCCTTTTAGTCCGGTTCATAGCTCGTTCCGGTCCATCCGGACGGCAAGCGAGAGAGGCCCCTCTCTCGTTCAACAACATCTGGCCCCAGATGTTGTGGTACAAATGTGTCGTTAGCGGAGCATACGTCCGTCGTAGGCAGTCCGCTGAGACTGCTAAGGCTTCCTCTTCTCGTCAGCGCACACGACCGCACCTTGGCTGCGTGACCGCCGATATATTACCAGCTTCGCCGATCAAGGATTCTTCGGCGACCAGGTCACACCATCCGGCAGCCAGGGATTCGAGACCGATGGACTCCGGACGTTCGCATAGGAAAAGTATGCGGGAGCCATCTGATGCGGAGCTGCCCTCGGCGAAGCAGCGATAGACTGCGCCTCCGCAGGTCTCGACGCCGGACATTCTTGTGCACATAGCACAGCTTATCGCAGCATCCCAGCAGCCGACAGAAACGGTGTCGGATCGAGAATTATCCGACAGCGCTGGGTCGGTAGCCGGGGACTCGAGGCCTGCAGACTCCGGACGTTCGCATAGGAAGTGTGCGGGAGTCAACGTACACGGAGCTTCCAGCGGCAATGCATCGTAAGTCCGCTACTGTACAGGCCTCGGGAACGGACGTGCTTTCCTTAATAGCACACTTTATCGCAGCATCCCAGCATCAACTGAATCTGTCGCATATATTTTATCCGACGATGCTGGGTCGGGACGCTCCGCGGAAGCGGGTACGGACGTCCGAAAGTTTCATCCGGTCCGACGGGATACCGAAAGGGATTCGGTGGATTTCAAGCTTTCCCTTTCGGAACAACATATGCTGCGATGCCGGATAAGAAACTGATAGCGTCGGTGGACTTAGAAATTTTTGGTTCGGTTCAGGGACATCGTCCCTCAGTTCCGACATAGTCCAATAATGTCACACAAACTTTCGAATTATTGAACGACGCTATATATATTATTATTTTATGCTTGCTATCCAAGCATTTCTGGTTTCTTGTTCGAAGAGTTATGGAGATGTCTTTCAAAAGTGTGCCTCTGTCGTCAGAGTTAATGAAGAGTTAGCGGCAATAAGTGCTCATGGAATATGTCTATCGCTTACGGAGTGACATTCGCTAGCTCACCCGGTGTAGCGTACATTCATCGAATGGTTCGGCTGCCGGGTTCGTCCGTTGCGGTCTAGGAAGGAGATTTGGGTGATGCGAGCACTTTAATTACTTTAGTACTCACCCAGTGACTGCAGATTGAGGACAGATCGGAGGAAGCCAACTACATAGGGGACCGCATGTTGTGGTTCAGATATTTTACATTCGGAGCATATGTCCGTTGCTCGGGACGCTCCGTTATATTGACAGTCCGAGAGACTGTCTTTAATGCTTCCTCATCCTCACAGCAGGGCACACGACCGCACATTGGCTACGTGACCTCGAGTATCCGATCAGTTTCGGCATTCAGTGATTCCACGGCGAATAGGTCGCGCCATCCGGTAGCCAAGGGACACGAGGCCTATACACTCCGTTCGCTCGCATATTGGAAGTATGCACGGGGTAACGATCTCGGAGCTTCCTGCGGCAATGCATCGTAGGACCGCTGCTCCTCAGGCCTCAGTGACGGACGTGCTATCCGAGTTAGCACTGTTGTTTCGCAGCATCCCAGCAATTGACGGTTTCTCGGTCGAATCAGGAATTATCCGACGGCGCTGGGTCGGTGCGGTCCGCGGTTGCATCAAGCTACGGACGACCGAACGCTTTATAGGGTCCGACAGGATGGCGAAAGGGATTCGAAAGATTTCGAGTTTTCCCTTTAGTAGTATCGGAAGATGCCTTTCATATCTTCTGGCATTTCTTCCAGTGATTATTTTTCGGACTTCATTGCTGCGATCTTGGATAAGAGACTTATAGCGTCATTGGACTCGGATTTTTCGATCGGTACAGGGACTTTGTCCCTGACTTACCGACGCAGTCCAATATTGTCATTACAACATGTGTTTTATTTTTCGACGCTATATATTTATATATATATACAAGCCTGCTACTAAGCATGATAGTTTAGTTTCTTGTCCGCGTGGCTCATTTCTGCCATTTTATCTTTTTTACATATAGTTTATTTTGGCAGAGCAGGGCATACCGAGAGTTCATATGCGTCTAGACGGTGTGATTAAGGACTGCATATATTCTTTTTCGCCGTTTATGTCTTTTCCAATTTCAATGTTGGGAACGACATTATGTATAGTACACTTAACTTAGACGCTTTATTATACGTAATCCGCCTTACTGAGGCGTTATCATTACGTCTTCAAGAAAAGATTTACGGGATATTATTCTCAATGTAATTTCTTTTGAGGGCAGTAGTTTGTTCACGTATAACTCCGCCCTTCAGTGGCTGATTGGAGTTGGTTAGACGTGATGCAGCCCTAGCTACATCCACGCGTGGATAGTAGGTTAAGAACTCTCTCAGAGTCGCTTCGTTCTCGGAGGAGCTTCTCTTCGACGGCAACTTTCCGGCAATCCATGAATTGCTTGATTTATACATTCTCTTGTCTATCTAGTGTTACAAGAGATTCAGACTGGGGCAAACATTCGGTGGTTGACTCAGAGAGTGCCGCCGCAGTTGCCGGACCCGAGTGTGGCTGTTATGACGGTTGCCAGTCAAACAGATTGGGATATATACTGATCCCTACGGATTCGAAGTGCCAGGGTCTTTGGGTTCCGCAGTCTTTTAGCTATCAGTTTAACTTCCGCGGAATAATGTTTTTTAGGCTTGCTTTATGTCATTGCATGAACATTATTCAGAAACGCATGCCCAAATTCCTGTCCTTTAATTCGACAGTAGTGGCGTATCTCCGGAACCAGGGAGGCACTCTTTCGTTTCCGTTATTCAATTTAATGGAAAGAATCCGTCTGTTGGTTATAGTACACCAAGTTCAGTTTTGGTCCGTCATATTCTGGGTCGTCTGATTGTTTTATCGCACTCCCGTTCTCTTACGGGTCGCTTGTTGCTGTCAGAATGGACTCTCAACAAACAAGTATTCAATCAGATTTGCTATCTATGGGAGCGCCCAATGATGTTTTTTTTTATAACACAGCTTGCTAATCAATTGCAGACGTATGTGTTGGCTTGTCCAGATCTCTGAGCTAATACTGTTAACGCTCTATTGATCTATAGGACGGAATGATAGGATACGCGTATCCTCCGGCGCTGTTGTTTTAGCAGGTATTGCTAAGATAAACAACCACAATACATTTCTGTTGATAGCATCTCTATCTTCACAGAGATCATGAGTAATTTACTCTCTTGTCTACTGTGGATCTTAACGTGAAATCTTCCTCTATGTGAGGATCTTTTTTCACTGGGTAAATCGTGTCATCTTTATCACAACCAGCAAGGTCGCAACCTTCATGTATTCTGTTGTGTGGTCCGTATTGCATTGTAAGCACTGTACTGGACGAGCTTTGGACGCGATTTCTTACTATAGGAGATCCTCTTCTTCGCTATTCTATGCGACTAAAGTGGAGGCTCTTCCGTCGTGGTGTAGGGATCATTATGTTCATATGGTTGATCCCTCCATACTACTCATTGCTATTTTTTAGTATACTTGTTTCACAAGATCTACTGAAGCCTGTTGTTATTTAGGTTATAGGTTTATGTTACCTCATACCTATGCACTCTACGATAGTTTACAATTGAGTCTTTTGTCTCTTTATCTAAGTCAGTTAGTAACTTTTTGATAAATAGACTTAGAATCTTTAGATTAAATTCCTATACGGATTTTAACTTCAGGTTCTTATTTAGCTAAGTAATCATTTGAGCCTCTGGAAACAGTAGTTTTCAAATTCTGACCTTTTAGACAGTAATTCTGTTGGTTTCTCTTTTACTGTAGAGTCAGTGAGTTTCATGCACTATCGATGGATGATTTTCACTTTCATAGTTTCGGAATCAATACTTCCGTTACTATTTAGGTTGGATTGTTGCATAAGAGTTAGGCTCCTATTATCCGGAACCTATTATTTTAAGGTCCTTCCGTCTTCGTATGGGCATAGGCCTTTACTCTTCCCGGGTACAGTTTATGTATTTATAAACAGATATCTGTTTATTACAAGGGCGTAAGCTTCTTCTGTCTTTGATGTCTAGTAGAAGGACGTTACGCTCCATTTTATTGTTAATGGATTCTATTAACTAGCGTACTGCTTATGGTATATCATTGGCTTAGCAGTTGTGCTTAAGATTTCGGCTCATGAAGTAAGAGTTCTTCTACTTCTTGGGCTTACATTAATAGTGCTGCTATTATAGATTTTTGAAGGCTGCTCATTGCGCTCAGCCATCCATTCATGAATTTTATCTCAGAAATATCGAGTCCATTTCTGGAGGCCTCTATTGTTAGGTCTATTATCTACTGCTCAGAATGTCATTCACTTAACAGTTGCTACTATAGCTAGGTAGGCTGTCTGTTTCGGCAGTGTCTCCGTTCGGCTGCCCTCTTCGCTCTGGGCTATTAGACCCAGGGCAAGAAAAAAGGGGGGGGGAGGGTGTTCCCTTGGGTCACCTGTTTTTACTATGAAAACAAGGGGATTCCTCCTCCGGAGTTAGTAATTCTGAGCTGTTATTGGGATGGTTGTTTAGTGAGAAGTTTAAGTTTATTAAATTCATTCAAGTCTTAGTTTTTAAAGTATAGCTTTTGAATATTGCATATGTCAACGGACATGATTATGCAATTCTCACACACTTTTAGGAGTATAAGAGTCTCTATTCTCTAGACTTACTTTATTATTGGCTTACTTTAAAAATTATTAGTATAAGGATTATTGGATATTAATAGAGTACATGGATGTATGAAGCTCAATTTTTGGAAGGTGTTGTATCTTTCTAATTTATCATAAATAAGAAAGATACATGTAAGGCCTATTACTTCTTTTCCCTACAGGGGATGACTCTATTTTATTTTATTGAGCGTATTCCATTTTGCTCTATGTCCTTGGCCCTCCAGCCTTTTTACTATTCAGCTATGTCTGGGTCATTGGTACAGTATAAAAATGTTAAAAAATTTATAGTAATTTATATATTTTTTATACTTACCAATGACCCAGACGGGGATGGCCCTCCCAGGAGTTGGGAACTCTTGCCTCCCCGCTGAGTACATAGCGCTTACCAGGCACTGGTTATTAGAATGATAAATGGCGCCAATTTCGGAACGTCCTTGACACTGCGCATGCGCAGTAGGGGCGAAGTGTGGAGGGCCTTTCAGGACATGTTTTCTTTAGTTTTAGATGCAAATTTTGGGGATTGGGGGGCAAAATTTGTGTTTGGCCCTATATTTTAAGAGTTAGCACCAGCTATGTCTGGGTCATTGGTAAGTATAAAAAATATATAAATTACTATAAATTTTTTAACTTTTATGGGTTTTTTTCAGTTTTGAGACAAAAAAAAAAAATTTACAGCCTGAAAATTTTGGGTCCGGTTCTGACTTTTTTTGGAAATTGTTTTTTTTTATTCTTTTCAAAATTGAGTTCCTTGATGAATTAGAGTCGTTTTATATGAAAATGTTTTTACCCTATATCCTCCCCTCCCTTCCTTGTCGGGGGAGGGGGGCAGTTAGATGTAACCAAATGTTTGGCTGTAAAATATATTTTGAAAGATTTAGTGATTTTATGCAATCCCCCCCCCCCCCAAAAAAAGTACCACTATGACCACCAACCCCACTCCCCACCCCCGGGGTCAATTATGCGGAGGAAAACAATTGCTCCAAAATGCGTTTCGAAGGAATTATAGTGAATTTATGTTAAAAAAAAAAGGACCCCTATAATAATTTCCTGACTTCATTCCTCTGAAGTGTTGAGGAGCCATGATTAGCTGAATGTGATCCAAAATACTTCTTTGAACAACTTGACAGATGAGCAATTAAGACCCCTTGGGGCCTCTTGTGTTTTTCTTATTCCCAAATTTTGTGTATCTGAATGTTTGGAAAAATGAAAACTTTTTGCTCAAATTGTTTCTCCAAGAAGTCAAGCAATTAGTGATAACTGATAAGGATTTGCGACTTTCATCCCCTTGCCGATTAGTTGAGTGCATAATCGGCTGATTGTGAGTGCCGATGTCAGATAATCATAACCAAAAGAAGTGGTACATGTATGTTCAAGAAAGCATAGAATAGCATTAATTTTACAGTACAGTCAGGTTGACTGGTTCTTTGACCTCAAGTGCATGTCACTGTGAGCATCACAATAAAAATTCAATGTCAGTGGAAACAAGTTAACAGCAAAGCGTCGATGATCAGTGATCAAAGACCTCTCACAGTTAACTTGTTTCCGCTGATGTAGTATTTCGTAGAGTTATCACACGACACATGGCACATGTGTCATGAGCAGCCATAAAAGGGATTGTAACGTACAAAATACGTAGACGTCACGGACACTCGCCGTGTAGACAGTCTGACCGTCAAAGTCATCACCATTTGGATCGTCACTCTTCACATGGGAGATTCATTACACATCGACAACTATTCTTCTTCCCATCGTTCCAGTCTATCCACACAGATCATTGTCAAGGCATTACAATCGTCCTCTACAACCTGGATTTTGAGTCAGGACAAGGTTTTGCAGAAGCTTTAGATTTGCTCTCACAAATGTTCTCTACTCATAATGCACCTTCAGAGCAATATTACTCTTCAGAGACAGCTTCTTATTATTCTGATTCCTGTTTGGATGAGTAGAACAAAGTTCATCCTGCTCTGTCATCAGATGATGATAGCAGTCCCTCTCTATCAATGCAACACATGGAAGCAATGCATTTTATTTATCAGTTCTTTCTGTATATTGTTCCTAAGGAGCAACAAAGCTCTTAATCACCCAGAAGACCCTGTGCCATATACAGGGATAATTTATTTTGGGGACATCAGTCCAAATATATGCCACAGGCATAACCGATGACTGTAAATAGGCGGTAAAGATGGAAACTGAAAGTAGGATTACCGTACTGAATGCAATGTTTTTAAAAGACACACAAGTTGAAATTACCATAATGCCTCCATGTGCTTTATCCATACCTGTTTCATGCATTTTTTTTTTTTATCAGAGTGTAATTGCCTAAAGTATCCTAGTTTGGGATTCAAGGGATTAGCTTTGAGTTGGTTTTAGCCATGTATAAATTTTTATACTGTACCAATGACCCAGACATAGCTGGTGCTAACTCTTACAAATCTAGGGCCAAACACAAATTTTGCCCCCCAATCCCCAAAATTTGCATCTAAAACCAAAAGAAATCATGTCCTGAAGGACCTCCATACTTTGCCCTTACTGCGCATGCGCAGTGTCAAGGATGTTCCGAAATTGGCACCAATTATCATTCTCTGTTTGGCCCTTCATCAGTCAACATCTCACTGATCTTTGTGCTTGTAAATCTCAGTTTAAAGGATGCCAGACACGTAATTATTGGAGAAATGGTGATTCTAAGGAGGATATAGAAGGAGGAGAGGAAAAAGGAGTGACAAAAAATAATCAGGGCTGTACTTAAAATTTTTTATGAAATTATGTTAAGTTGCCTATTTTCGAGGCATGGGCCTGTTGTTGTCATTCTTGCTATAAAGTTGCACTGCTTATTCAGTGTTTCCTCTCCCCTGGTCTTCGAAGTCCCCCCTTGCTATTCTCCCATGCTTTTGGCATATTTTTGAGAAAGATCATTTCTAAATTCTCTTGGGAGAATTAGCTTGGTTACAGAATGAATTCTGTTATTTTCCCCATGTTTACGTTTTCACCCATGGGTGTATAACGTTGTGTTCTGCATCTACCATCTGATGTTCTGCAGATTCTCCCCTGGGAGTCTCTGTTTTGCATCAGATAGTGTGTAATTTTGATGACTGATTTCGGGCCAGTATTGTCAGTGCCTGGAGTCATGTTTTCTGGTGTTTTTACACTGTTTGTTTACATTGGCAACAGTCTCTTTTGAGGGGGGCTGTTTGCCTTTGGAGTAGTTTACTCACTATAAGATACATTATTATTATCCGTAAGTGTTGCATTAATTATTTAATATAATTTTAAAATTTTTGACCACACTTAGCCTTGGGATCCATTGGGGCTCAATGTTACTTTTCAGAAACTTGGGCTTCACTGAAAAAATATATTTTTATACTGTACCAATGACCCAGACTTAGCTGGTGCTAACTCTAACAAAACCAGGGCCAAACACAAATTTTGCCCCCCAATCCCCAAAATTTGCATCCAAAACAAAAAGAAATCATGTCCTAAAGGACCTCCATACTACGCCTCTACTGCGCATGCGCAGTGACGCAGTCGTCCCGAAATTGGCGCCAATTATCATTCTCTGTTTGGCCCTTCATCAGTCAACATCTCACTGATCTTTGTGCTTGTAAATCTCAGTTTAAAGGATGCCAGACACGTAATTTTTGGAGAAAATGTGATTCTAAGGAGGATAGAAGGAGGAGAGGAAAAAGAAGTGGCAAAAAATAATCAGGGCTGTACTTAAAATTTTTTGATGAAATTATGTTAAGTTGCCTATTTTCGAGGCATGAGCCTCTTGTTGTCATTCTTGCTAATTGTTGCACTGCTTATTCAGTGTTTCCTCTCCCCTAGCCTTCTAAAGTCCCCCCTGGCAATTCTCCCATGCTTTTGGCATATTTTTGAGAAATTTCATTTCTAAAATTTCCTGGGAGAGTTGCTTGGTTACAGAATGTTTTCTGTTATTTTCCCCATAGTTACGTTTTCACCCATGGGTGTATAACGTTTGTGTTCTGCATCTTCCATCTGATGTTCTACAGATTCTCCCCTGGGAGTCTCTGTTTTGCATCAGATAGAGTGTAATTGATGACTGATTCCGGGCCATTTTTTTCAGTGCCTGGAGTCATGTTTTCTAGTGTGTTTACACTGTTTGTTTTCATTGGCAACAGCCTTTTTTGAGGGGGGCTGTTTGCCTTTGTGGTAGTTTATCTCATTATAAGATACATTTATATTATCCGAAAGTGTCTCATTAATTATTTTATATAAATTTAAAATTTTTGACCACACTTTGCCATCGGATCCATTGGGGCTCAACGTTACTTTTCAGCAACTTGGGCTTCTCTGAAAAAATATTTTTTCAAAATTATTTTGTTTTGCAATTGTTTTTTCATTTATTAATGGATCATGTTATTATGTATCTTTATGTCAGGGGTTTTTGCGAGTAACTAGGACTTATTGTTGTTCTTTCACAATGAAGGGACGTTGTTCAAATTGTAATAGGAAGAAATCTTCCTCTGACTTTCATGATCATTGTATTAATTGTAGTCAGTGTTCTCGCATTAATCCCTGTCCTATATGTGAACATTGGGATGAGAAACATTGGAAACGTGTGTCACGATATGTTGTTTCTGGAGAAAGAGCGATGCCGGCTCTTTCTCCACAAGGTCACTCTACTCTCTCAGTTTCTATTTCAGAGGAACCAGAACAGGGTGATGTTTCCATGTTATCTTCTTCAAGTGTGCGTCCGTCGTCACAAATGAATTCAGAGCTAGCGGCAAAAGTGCTCATGGAGATTAGACAAATGTCGTCCGCTAGCTCGCCCGGTGTAGCGTCCATTCACCGAATGGTTCGGCAGCCGGGTTCGTCCGATGCGGTCCAAGAGGAAATTTTGGGTGATGCGAGCACTATAAACATAATAGATGCACACCCAGTGACGGCGGATAGTAAGCGAGAACGGAGGAAGCCTTTTAGTCCGGTTCCTAGCTCGTCCAGGTCCAGCCGGGCCGCGAGCGAGAGAGGTCCCTCTCTCGTACAACAACATCTGGGACCAGATGTTGTGGTACAAAATGTGTCTTTAGCGGAGCATACGTCCGTCGCTCGGGACGCTCCGTTGTATAAGCAGTCCGCAGAGACTGTTAAGGCTTCCTCTTCTCGTCAGTGCACACGACCGCACCTTGGCTGCGTGACCGCCGATATATTACCAGCTTCGCCGATGAAGGATTCTTCGGCGACCAGGTCACACCATCCGGCAGCCAGGGATTCGAGACCGATGGACTCCGGACGTTCGCATAGGAAAAGTATGCGAGAGCCATCTGATGCGGAGCTGCCCTCGGCGAAGCAGCGAAAGACTGCGCCTCCGCAGGTCTCGACGCCGGACATTCTTGTGCAGATAGCACAGCTTATCGCAGCATCCCAGCAGCCGACAGAAACGGTGTCGGATCGAGAATTATCCGACGGCACTGGGTCGGTACGCTCCGCCGAAGCATCGGGGGCGGACGACCGGGAACATCGTGAGGTCCGACCGGATGGTGAAAGGGATACGGATGACTTGGAGCTATCCCTTTCGGAACAACATGAAGCTGCCGTGGACTTCATCCGGCACTTTCTCCCTCAAGTTGTTCCGTCGAGCCAGACTGCTGCAGTTCCAGACAAGAGAATTATAGCGTCATTGGACTCTGAATTTTTTGAGCGGTTCAGGGACATCGCTCCCGAGTTTCCGTCGCAGTCCAATAATGTTGCTAGAACATTTGAATTATTGAACGACGCTATATTTAAACTTGCTTCCAGGACGGGGAAAGCAGGTTTCTTGTCCGCTAATACTCTTAACCTGCCTTTCATTAATGCAAGGAATAAATTTGATACGGCAGGACAGGGTATACCGAGAGTTCCTCTGTGTATGGACGACGAGGCGGAAGACTTAGAGCTATCATTACCGTCGTCAGCTTCTATTCCAACCGCGGTGTTGGAAACAGCTATTGCGTCTAACAGAGCCAATTTAGATGCCTTATCTTACGCAGATCACCTTACTAAGGCGTTATCACTGCGCCTTCAAGGGGAAGAGTTTCAGGATATACAATCCTCTTTAAGACTTCTTTCAAGGGCAGTAGCTTATTCCACGTGTAACTCCGCCCTTTCAGTGGCAAATCTGGAGTTGGTTAGACGTGACACAGCCCTAGCTACATCCACACTAGTGGATTCTAAGGTGAAGAACTCTCTTAGAGTCGCTTCGGTCTCAGGAGAACTTCTCTTTGACGGCAAGCTTTCCGCTATTTATGATAAAATTAAAAAGAAAGCTAATGATTCTCTGTTGTTCAGATCGGCTCCTAAAAAGTCGGATACAGCAGACACGAATAAGACAGGCACTTCTGGGTCTGATGCGCCCAAGAGAGGTTCCTATAGAGGTTCCGGTGCGTCCTCTTGGTCTTATTCGAGAGACCGTCAGGATAGCGACTCTCGTTCGGGACGTCCTTCAGGCCGGGACAATCGGTCGGACGCCCCGAGGTCGACGAGGCGAGGTGCGGGTCGTGGAAGACGTGGTTTCTCCTACCGCAGGCCTCGCAGGTCCAGGAGGTGATGGCTTAAACCTCTATCGCGTTCCAGTTGGCGGAAGGTTGTCGAGTTTTTCACAAGAGTGGGCGTCGATTACGGACGACCCTTTGGTGAGGGGAGTGACTTCGGAAGGTCTAAAGATATCCTTCAAACGAAAGCCTCCATTAACTCGAAGTCCAAAGTGGACTCATCTTCCGTCAAATCCACAGAAAAGAGACGCTCTGTTATCAGAGGTGCAATCTCTTTTAATGAAGAACGCGGTAGAGGTCGTAGAAAACCAGGAATCTCTGGGATTCTACAGCCATCTGTTTCTGGTTCCGAAACCAGACGGCTCGTTCCGTCCAGTCATAGATTTGAGCTGGATAAACAAGCTGATCGTCGCTCCGAAGTTTTATATGGAGACGATTCGATCGGTCAGAGCGAGTATTCGGGTGAACGATTATGCAACGAGCATAGATCTCAAAGATGCGTACTTTCACGTCATGGTACATCCGACATTCCGAAAGTATCTACGCTTTGCAGTCCTGGGAGTGGTGTATCAATTCCGGGCGATGTGCTTCGGATTGAATCTAGCACCCTGGGCTTTCACTCGGGTAATGAACTCGGTAATGATCTACTTCCGAGCTCATTCGTCTGCGGTAACGTCAGCCTACCTGGACGACATTCTTCAGAGGTACGGCAATGAGTTAACGCTTCAGAACGATGTTCAGAATCTTCTTCTATTGCTCCGACGTCTCGGTTTTATAGTAAACGAGGAGAAGTCGGATCTGGTGCCGTCCAAGTCATTCACTCATCTGGGAATGAGCTTCGAGACGCACAACAATCTCGTTCGTCTGCCGTTAACCAGAGCGAAATTAGTCAGTTGTTACGCTCGCTATTGTCTGCACGCAGACAAAGTCACGGCGAGAGAATTTATGAGACTGATAGGTCTGTGCGGAGCCGCCGCGGATCTCATTCCGATGGGGCGGCTACGCACACGTCCTCTTCAAATTTTCTTGACTCAGAATTGGAGTGTGAAAATTCATTCGCTCGATGTAGACGTTCTCTTGTCAGATCAAGTGAAACAAGAGATTCAGACTTGGGCAAACATTCAGTGGTTAACTCAAGGAGTTCCGCTGCAGTTGCCGGATCCGAGTTTTGCCGTTATGACGGATGCCAGTCAAACAGGTTGGGGTGCATCATTAATCCCAACGGATTCGAGATGCCAGGGTCTTTGGGATCCGCAATTCCTGTGCAAGCACATAAACATCAAGGAAATGATGTCAATTTGGCTTGCGTTACGTCACTGGATGGACATTATTCACGATGCTCATGTCCAAATCCTATCCGACAATACGACAGTAGTGGCGTATATACGGAATCAGGGAGGCACTCATTCAGTTCCGTTGTTCAATCTAACGGAAAGAATCCTTCTGTTTGCGTTAGAACATCACGTTCTTCTTTCGGTCCGTCACATACCGGGTCGTCTGAATGTGCTAGCAGACTCCCTTTCACGAAAGGGTCGCTTGTTGCCGTCGGAGTGGACTCTCAACAAACAAGTATTCAATCAGATTTGCTACCAATGGGAACAGCCAATGATAGACTTATTTGCGACACATCTCAACAATCAGTTGCAGACGTATGTGTCTCCATGTCCGGATCCAAGAGCATTTGCAGTAGACGCTCTGTCGATCCCTTGGGACGGAATGATAGGATATGCGTATCCTCCAGCGCCGTTAATTCAACAAGTATTGCTAAAGATAAAACAATCTCAATGCAAGATTCTGTTGGTAGCATCTCTGTCGCCACAGAGACCGTGGATAAATCTACTCAGGTGTCTGTTGTGGGACCTACCGCGGAAGCTTCCTCCACGAGAGGATCTTCTTTCGCAGGGGAAATCGCGCCAACTCCATCACAACCCGCAAGGTCTCAACCTTCACGTTTTTCCGTTGTGCGGTCCTTCTTGCATGGCAAGCACTTTACAGGACGAGCAGTGGACGCGATTTCTAACTGTAGGAGGACCTCCTCTTCGCTAAACTATGCGGCTAAGTGGAAGGTTTTTCGTCGTTGGTGTAGGGATCATTCTGTAGATATATTGGATCCCTCTATACCAGACATTGCAAACTTTCTAGTATACTTGTTTGACGAAATCAAACTGCAGCCTGTTACTATAAAGGGTTATAGATCTATGTTATCTGATACCTATGCACATCATGATAGTTTACAAATTGGATCTAATGTCTCTTTATCGAAGTTGGTTAGAAACTTTTCGATAAATAGACCCAGAACTCTTAGATTAATTCCTAAGTGGAATTTAGCTTGGGTTCTCCTTAAA
Source organism: Pictodentalium vernedei (assembly GCA_031216915.1). Classification (NCBI taxonomy): domain Eukaryota; kingdom Metazoa; phylum Mollusca; class Scaphopoda; order Dentaliida; family Dentaliidae; genus Pictodentalium; species Pictodentalium vernedei. The sequence continues at coordinate 715,291,346 of CM062296.1, forward strand.
TTGAAGGAAAAGCCCTTTGAACCTCTTGGGACAGTAGATTTCAAATTCTTGTCTTATAAGACAGCTTTTCTCTTAGCTTTCTCTTCTGCTAGAAGAGTCAGTGAGCTTCATGCACTGTCGGTGGATGATTCTCACTATCGTAGTGTCAGGAACACTATCACCTTCACTACTAATGTGGGATTTTTAGCTAAGAATCAGGCTCCTAATAAATATCCGGAACCTATTGTTATTAAGGCTCTTCCGTCTTCAGACGGGCGTAGGCCTTTACTCTGTCCTGTTAGAGCGTTACGTATCTATAAACAGAGATCTCAGTTTATCAGAAAGGGACGAAAACGTTTCTTTCTGTCTCTGGTGCCTAATAGAAAGGACATTTCGGTCCATTCTATTGCTAGATGGATTCAATTAACTATCCGTACTGCTTATGAAAATTTATCTTCTTCTCAGCAGTGTGTGCTTAAGATTTCGGCTCATGAAGTAAGAGCTCTTTCTACATCTTGGGCTTACGCTAATAGTATTGCTATTACAGATTTAATGAAGGCTGCTTATTGGTCTCAGCCATCCACATCCACGAATTTTTGTCTCAGAAATATTGAGTCCATTTCTGGAGACCTGCATTGTTTTGGTCCGTTATCTGTTGCTCAGAATGTCGTCCTCTAAACAGTTGCAACTATAGTTATGCAGGCTTTCTGTTCCGGCAGTGACTCCGTCTGGCTGCCCTCTTCGCTCTGGGCTATTTGACCCAGGGCAAGGGGAAGGGGAGGGGGGAGGGTGTTCCCTTAGGTCACCTGTTTTATAGTGAATAGCAAGGGAATGCCTCCTCCGAAGTCAGTATTTCTGAGTCGTTTCCGGGATGGTTTTAAAGTGTAATATTAATGTTAAAATTCATTCATGTCATATTTTTAAAGTGTAGCTCGGTGTGAAGCATTTGTATATGTCAAGTGTCAAACGGGCGTTAATATACAATCCTCGGACACTTTTAAAGAATATAAAGAGTCTCAATTCTCTGGACTAACTTTTTTTATTGGCTTACTTTAAAAATAATTAGTATAAAGGGTTATACTGGATGTTAATAGAGAACATGAATGTTATTGTGCTCAATTATGAAGGGTATTGTATCTTTCTAATTTAACATAAAATAAGAAAGATACATGTAAAGCCTAATACTCCTTTTCTCCTTGAGGGGTTGCCTCTATATTATATAGTTGAGCTTATTGGATTTTCCTCTATGTCCTAGGCCCTCCAGCCTTTTTACTATTCAGCTATGTCTGGGTCATTGGTACAGTATAAAAATGTTAAAAAATTTATAGTAATTTATATATTTTTTATACTTACCAATGACCCAGATGGGGATGGCCCTCCCAGGAGTTGGGAACTCATACCTCCCCGCTGAGTACATAGCACTGACCAGGCACTGCTTGTAAGAATGATAATTGGCGCCAATTTTGGAACGTCCTTGACACTGCGCATGCACAGTAAGGGCAAAGTATGGAGGTCCTTCAGGACATGATTTCTTTTGGTTTTAGATGCAAATTTTGGGGATTGGGGGGCAAAATTTGTGTTTGGCCCTAGATTTTTAAGAGTTAGCACCAGCTATGTCTGGGTCATTGGTAAGTATAAAAAATATATAAATTACTATAAATTTTTTAACTTTTCTCTGAATTTCGAATGTTTAGCAGACTATGGGATGGAGATTATACATGAATACATTGAGTTTGGATGCCTGGAGTTTGGGTGCCCAAACCGGTATATCGGTAACAAAAATGTTCTGGATATGGTCCTGAAGGCCGTCATCCTCATTGGACATGTTTCATTGGCACAAGAAAGAGGATCTCTGTCATTTTCAACTTAATCTCATCAAGCACTGAAGAAAATTAATGCTCATTTGTTACAGAAAGCCGACACAGCTTTATTTTTCAAAAGGATTCAGCTCTACCGTTTATTGAATTGATGTTCTTCAAGATAGTTGGTCCATCTGTTCAGCCTAGACTACTACCATTGCACAGAAAGTCTTCAGACCTTAAAATTGAGTTACCGTCTAAATGTACCATACACATATCCCTATTGGATCAGACTATAGAATTCTGTAGGGGCTTACTGGATGTTTTATCCTTTGCTCAAGCTTTGGATAAATGGCTTGACAAAGTTGAATTTTAATCCATTCTTTTCTCTATTGAGAGTGTTATCTTGCTCCATTATGGCTTCTATTCAAACTATAGCTCGGACTGTGGGTAAGGCCACACAAAGAAGATCTTCTGTTTCTCAGGCCATTATTTGTGAAATTGCATGCGGGCGAGCGTTTTTTTATTTTATTTTTTATTTCAGTAATTACTTCTTTGCCATCAAAAGTTCATGTTCTTGGTTCAAGTTTTAGGCCTCATAATCTACAGAATAGCATGGGTGGTGGTGTATTTTATCCCTTGAGTGCAAGAAGGCTTTGCAATGCTAAAGCATTGCAAAGCCTTCTTGCACTCAAGGGACAAATTCATCAATTTTTTTAACTTGGGTAAAATATCAGATATAAACCATTTAATTTTAATTTTTTTTAAGTTTAAATTGGTTATAAAAAGAGAGCATGCGGCAGCCAAAAGGGCCATGCGGGAGGGCCTGAGAAACAGATTTTTAATTTTTTTTTAGGCCTAACCTTGAGTTTGTTAGATGGAATAATGCCTTATCATCCTTGTCTAACTTAGACAATGCTCTAAAAGCCTCTTAGAGCAGCACCTCTGACAGGGACTTCTCGTTTCAATGACCAAGTCACTTTTGTACATGAAGAGGTTATCAAGCAAGTCAGGAGTGGTCTCATCCTTTGTCAGATTGCTCCAAAGAACTTTTGGACCAAAGAAGTCCTGTGGCTCATTACATTCAAGATGTTCAGCTCCTCATAATCAGTCTTCACAGTCGAATAGGGGATGTTCAGACTTTAAACCCCTATTGTCTTCCATTCAGAGGAAGGCTTTACCACTTTGCATATAACTGGAAGAAAATTACGAAAGATCCATGGGTTCTAAAAGTTATTCAAGAGGGATTAATTCCTTCTTTCAGAAGAAAGCTTCTCTGTCAAAAATTCCTTTATTTACAAACCTTCCTGCCAACCTTACAAAAAGGAACTATCTTCTCGAAGCAGTAAACTTAATGATATTGAAGAAGGCAACAGAGGTTTTTACTCAAGAATCTTCCTGGTGCCGAAGCCAGATGGCTCTTTCCAATTGGTCATAGATCTCATCTGGATAAACAAGCTTATTCTCTCTCCGAAGTTTAACATGGAAATCATCTGGTCGGTAAGGAACAGCATCTGAAAAAGAACTTTGCAGCAAGCATTGACCTTAAGGACATATACTTTCATGCAATGATTCACTCTTTGTTCAGGAAATACTTGCGGTTTGCCATAAATGGCAAGCTTTATAGGTTTTAAGCAATTGGCTTTGGACCAAACCTTGCCCCATGGTCATACACTGGTATTGAAGACTTGGTCATGTCTCATTTCAAAGCTCATTCAACACTCCTGACTTTGGCTTACCTGGACGATATTCTTTAAAGGCATTTTCACAAGGAAACTTCAGGATGTTCAGAGGCTCCTTCTAAATCTCTCACAATCACTGAGGTTTCTCATCAATATACAAAAGTCAGATCTAATCCCTTCAACCACCTTTCAAAATCTAGGAATGGAATTTAAGACTGATCTGAATTTAGTCTGTCTTCCCTTAGCCTGAGCTTGCCTCATAGGAACATTCTCCCTCTATTTTATTCAAGCTGCAGTAGTGACTGTGAGTGAATTTATGAAACTTCTGTATTTGTGTGGAGCAGCTATAGACTTGATTCTGCTCGGATGTCTCTTCACTCGTCTCTTCACTTGGCCTCTCCAGTTTACTTTCTAGAAAACTGGAAGGCTGTGATCAACAAACTGGAAAATGTAATTTCACTTTCTCCTGCAATCTCATGATTTGTAATCTTGATATGAATTGTCTTAAGTTACCTCTGGACGCATTTATATTTTGGCCTCCTGAGCCAAAATTATAGCATTTGGGATATGCTATGGTCTTAAAAGAGGTACTTAATCTTACTGTAGGTCTGGATTCTTGTATCCTATAGGGATTGCATCCAACAATAATATTCATTTATCATTCATGGATGTGAATAAATACTTATATTATCCTTAACAAACTGTTAGTTAAGTATTTCTACTGTTTGGAGTAAGCAATATCCTGCTTGTTTGTTGTATCTTCCTTTCAGTCCTGTGTTGGGCCTCCTTCCTATTAACTATTCAGCATGTCTGGGCAAGTGGTATGGTGGATAAATAATGGAAATTTCTAATAATTTCTGTATATATCATACCTACCGCTGGCCCAGGCAGGAAGTGTTCTCCCTTAAGCTATTCATTCACACCTCCCTGCTAGAACTATTACACTCAGCAAGCATCATGAAAGAATGGTTACTGGCGGGAAGTGTGGACACTTCCTTGCCTCTGCACATGCACAGGAGCTATGTATGTAGGGTTATACAGGACTCAAGTTTTTTTTTATTGTTTTGGCTTAATTTTTAAGGTGTGTGGGTTGGGGGGGATGTGGTCTAAATTAAGCATTGGGGCTGAATTCTCGAGAATAGAGTGCCAGAATGTCTGGGCCAGTGGTAGGTATGATAAATACAGAATAGAGCTGTAGGTTTTTAAATTTCTTGTTCGGTTTCGGTTTTGGTTTTTCAGGTGGAGTAAAACCTCTGTTCGGTTCGGTTTTTTCATGAGGCCAAATAAAATTCAATAAAACTCATTCTTATGTCCGGAGTCATAACTGAATGGCAGTGAAATTGAGTGAAACTCAATGAATGCCCGAAATAAGCTATAATATATGAAGAATCAGGAAGGCCAATATAATAATTACCTAAATATACAGAACTTTTATTGTGCTTGGCCATTTTTCGAGGTCTGACACCTACACGCAACTTGAGGAAAGCTGCAAACACAACTAAACTGAAATGTCAAAAATTCACAGAATGTAGCCTTCCCATTGGCAGTGTCCAGGTACTCCCACTACCTTGGGATGGCTACATTCTGTGAATTTCTGCAGCAAGAAAGTATTTATTAAAAAACCTAAAATTACGGGATGTCGACGGTTTCGGTTTCGGTTTTTTTAAAAAAACTGAAAACCTTGGTTCGGTTTCGGTTAACCTACAGCTCTAATACAGAAATTATTAGAAATTTCCATTTTCTGGTGTCTATCTTACTATAATTTGAATTAATCTGTTTGTCATTTATGTTTATGGTGACATGTCCTATCTCCTTAGCCTCTATTGGCCCAATTAACTTTGAACTTGGCAGGTGTGTGTATTTCTATCAGATATAACAAAATAATAGAATATTTTGCATTATTTACCGAGAATTTGTAATTGTGTCTTAAAATAGGTGTAACTTGAAATGCCATCTAATGAAAAACTAGGCGTAGCATGGGTCCATCCACTGGTTGCAACTTAAACATGATAATCCCCAAGACTGACTTTAAAAAAGAAAATAATGTTGAATTGTTAATTTTTGTTTTTACCCCCACATAACTGTGTATTCACAGTTATAATAAAATTAGCAGCTTTGGGGGAGTGTTTTCTCTTGCCATGAACATGTTTCCCAAACCATTCAGTGGGACTGGTCTCTTAACTGGTAGAGTGCCAAATTTTGGTCAGCAAAATTTGTTCACATGTCTTTACCCTGTTGAATTTATGGGAGAGTTCCTATAGGCACTCTCCCATAAATTGCAACAAGGCAAATCCATACGAACCAATTTATTTCACTTTTCCACAGAATATAAAGCCTTTAACTTGTGTGTACCCACACTTCAGAGCAAAGCCTAAATTTGGGCTTACAGCACTCAACCATTTAAGTATTTTCATATTTGATCTTTATAATACCGGGTACATATTATAGATGATTATGGGAACCGATTAGTCTAGTCTATTCTGAAAATTGATAGCAGAGACAGCTCTCAAGCCAAAGGTAAAAATGAAAAGGTTACATTATTGAAGAAAGTTTGATTGCAAGTGTTTTACTCCTGTTCTTGTTACGCAAAGGGTTAAACAAACTTTAGTATTTGTGTTACTTTCATGCAGTGATATAAAGTTGGTGCAGTAGTGACATCAAAAGCAAATATTTATGTAACATGGCAGTGTATGATTACAATTATCAGTCATAGAGTGGTGAACTAAAAACATTGATAGTTACATATTTTGAACGTGCTGGAAAGTTTTATTCATCTGTCATAAATCATGATCGATCTTGCTGTGCCCATGAACCATGAATAGAAAAAAATGTTCTAATTCAGGGATTCTTTCGTGTGTCTACAGGGGCTGAATATGATACCCTTTCTCAGTGGAATTTTGGCATGATTTTTCCCAATTCAGAACCACAAATTTCCCAATCTCAGTCTTCATTCAATTAAAAATTTAATTCTTTGTTAACTCTTGAAGTCCTTATTTTGACTTTAATCACTTTTTAATGCAACATATAGAAAGCCGGTTGTGACATGCTTTTTGCAAAATGCTTTTTCTTATATTGACCTGTCACAAATAGCATTTTGGGAACAACCAATCAATGCCTTCCTTTCAGATAGGCTAATTGAGGAATTCTGACTTGAAAATACGAATTGCTTTATGCTTTTTGCCAACAACGAAATGCGAATAGCAAAATGCATTTTAAAGAAAAATGCATTTTCATGAAATGCATTTTTTCTAATTTACCATGCCATATTTTTATACTGTACCAATGACCCAGACTTAGCTGGTGCTAACTCTAAAAAATCCAGGGCCAAACACAAATTTTGCCCCCCAATCCCCAAAATTTGCATCCAAAACCAAAAGAAATCATGTCCTATAGGACCTCCATACTTCGCCCCTACTGCGCATACGCAGTGCCAAGGACGTTCCGAAATTGGCGCCAATTATCATTCTCTGTTTGGCCCTTCATCAGTCAACATCTCACTGATCTTTGTGCTTGTAAATCTCAGTTTAAAGGATGCCAGACACGTAATTATTGGAGAAATGGTGATTCTAAGGAGGATATAGAAGGAGGAGAGGAAAAAGGAGTGACAAAAAATAATCAGGGCTGTACTTAAAATTTTTTATGAAATTATGTTAAGTTGCCTATTTTCGAGGCATGGGCCTCTTGTTGTCATTCTTGCTAAAAAGTTGCACTGCTTATTCAGTGTTTCCTCTCCCCTGGTCTTCTAAGTCTTGCAATTCTCCCATGCTTTTGACATATTTTTGAGAAAGATCATTTCTAAATTCTCTTGGGAGAGTTGCTTGGTTACAGAATGTTTCCTGTTATTTTCCCCATAGTTACGTTTTCACCCATGGGTGTATAAACGTTGTGTTCTGCATCTTCCATCTGATGTTCTGCAGATTCTCCCCTGGGAGTCTCTGTCTTGCATCAGATAGAGTGTAATTTTGATGACTGATTTCGGGCCATTTTTTTCAGTGCCTGGAGTCATGTTTTCTGGTGTTTTACACTGTTTGTTTACATTGGCAACAGTCTCTTTTGAGGGGGGCTGTTTGCCTTTGGTATAGTTTATCTCACTATAAGATACATTTTTATTATCCGTAAGTGTTGCATTAATTATTTAATATAAGTTTAAAATTTTTGACCACACTTAGCCATCGGATCCATCGGGGCTCAACGTTACTTTTCAGAAACTTGGGCTTCGCTGAAAAAATATTTTTCAAAAATTATTTTGATTTGCAATTGTTTTTTCATTATTAATGGATCATGTTATTATGTATCTTTGTGTCAGGGGTTTGTGCGAGTAACTAGGACTTGTTGTTGACTTTTCACAATGAAAGGATATTGTTCAAATTGTAATAGGAAGAAATCTTCCTCTGACTTTCATGATCATTGCATTAATTGTAGTCAGTGTTCTCGCACTAATCCCTGTTCTATATGTCAATATTGGGATGACAAACATTGGAAACGTGTGTCACGATATGTTGTTAGTGGAGAAAGGGCTATGCCGGCTCTTTCTCCGCAAGGTCACTCTACTCTCTCAGTTTCTATTTCAGAGGAACAAGAACAGGATGATGTTTCCATGTTATCTTCCGCAAGTGCGCTTCCGTCGTCACAAATGAATACAGAGCTAGCGGCAAAAGTGCTCATGGAGATTAAACAAATGTCGTCCGCTAGCTCGCCCGGTGTAACGTCCATTCACCGAATGGTTCGGCAGCCGGGTTCGTCCGATGCAGTCCAGGAGGAAATGTTGGGTGATGCAAGCACTATAAACATTCAACGTGCACACCCAGTGACGGCGGATAGTAGGCGAGATCGGAGGAAGCCTTTGAGTCCGGTTCCTAGCTCATCCAGGTCCAGCCGGGCCGCGAGCGAGAGAGGCCCCTCTCTCGTACAACAACATCTGGGACCAGATGTTGTGGTACAAAATGTGTCGCAAGCGGAGCATACGTCCGTCGCTCGGGACGCTCCGTTGTATAGGCAGTCCGCAGAGACTGCTCAGGCTTCTTCGTCTCATCAGCGCACACGACCGCACCTTGGCTACGTGACCGCCGATATTTTACCAGCTTCGCCGATCAGGGATTCTTCGGCGACCAGGTCACACCATCCGGTAGCCAGGGACACGAGGCCGATGGACTCCGGACGTTCGCATAGGAAAAGTATGCGGGAGTCATCAGATGCGGAGCTGCCCTCGACGAAGCAGCGAAAGACTGCGCCTCCGCAGGCCTCGATGTCGGACGTACTTGTGCAGATAGCACAACTTATCGCAGCATCCCAGCAGCCGACAGAAACGGTGTCGGATCGGGAATTATCTGACGGCGCTGGGTCGGTACGCTCTGCCGAAGCATCGGGGGCGGACGACCGGGAGCATCATGAGGTCCGACCGGATGGTGAAAGGGATATGGATGACTTGGAGCTATCCCTTTCAGAACAACATAAAGCTGCCGTGGACTTCATCCGGCACTTTCTCCCTCAAGTTGTTCCGTCGAGCCAGACTGCTGCAGTTCCAGACAAGAGAATTATAGCGTCATTGGACTCTGATTTCTTTGAGCGGTTCAGGGACATCGCTCCCGAGTTTCCGTCCCAGTCCAATAATGTTGCAAGAACATTTGAATTATTGAACGACGCTATATTCAAACTTGCTTCCAAAACGGGGAAAGCAGGTTTCTTGTCCGCCAATACTCTCAACCTGCCTTTCATTAATGCAAGGAATAAATTCGACACGGCAGGACAGGGTATTCCGAGAGTTCCTCTGCGTATGGACGACGAGGCGGAAGACTTAGAGTTATCATTACCGTCGTCGGCGTCAATTCCAACCGCGGTGTTGGAAACAACTATTTCGTCTAACAGAGCCAGTTTAGATGCCTTATCTTACGCAGATCACCTTGCTAAGGCGTTATCACTGCGCCTTCAAGGGAAAGAATTTCAGGATATACAGTCCTCTTTAAGACTTCTTTCAGGGGCAGTAGCTTATTCCACGTGTAACTCCGCCCTTTCAGTGGCAAACCTGGAGTTGGTTAGACGTGACGCAGCCCTAGCTACATCCACACTCGTGGATACTAAGGTGAAGAACTCTCTCAGAGTCGCTTCGGTCTCCGGAGAACTTCTCTTTGACGGCAAGCTTTCTGCAATTTATGATAAAATTACAAAGAAAGCTTTGGATTCTCTGCTGTTCAAATCTGCTTCTAAGAAGTCGGACACGGCAGACAAGAGTAAGACAGGCACTTCTGGGTCTAATGCGCCCAAGAGAGGTTCCTATAGAGGTTCCGGTGCGTCCTCTTGGTCTTATTCAAGAGACCGTCAAGGTAGCGACTCACGTTCGGGACGTCCTTCGGGCCGGGACAACCGGTCGGACGCCCCGAGGTCGACGGGACGAGGTGCGGGTAGTGGAGGACGTGGTTTCTCCTACCGCAGGCCTCGCAGGTCCAGGAGGTGATGGCTTAAACCTCTATCGCGTACCGGTTGGCGGAAGGTTGTCGAGCTTTTCACAAGAGTGGGTGTCGATTATGGACGACCCTTGGGTGAGAGGAGTGACTTTGGAAGGTCTAAAGATATCCTTCAAACGAAAGCCTCCATTAACTCGAAGTCCAAAATGGACTCAACTTCCGTCAAATCCGCAGAAAAGAGACGCTCTATTATCAGAGGTGCAGTCTCTTTTAATGAAGAACGCGGTAGAGGTCGTAGAAAACCAGGAGGCTCCGGAATTCTACAGCCATCTGTTTCTGGTTCCGAAACCAGACGGCTTGTTCCGTCCAGTCATAGATTTGAGCTGGATAAACAAGCTGATCATCGCTCCGAAGTTTTATATGGAGACGATTCGGTCGGTCAGAGCGAGTATTCGGGTGAACGATTATGCAACGAGCATAGATCTCAAAGATGCGTATTTTCACGTCATGGTACATCCGACATTCAGAAAGTATCTACGCTTCGCAGTCCTAGGAGTGGTGTATCAATTCCGGGCGATGTGCTTCAGATTGAATCTAGCACCCTGGGCTTTCACTCGGGTAATGAACTCGGTAATGATCTATTTCCGAGCTCATTCGTCTGCGGTAACGTCGGCCTACATGGACGACATTCTTCAGAGGTACGGCAACGAGTTAACGCTTCAGAACGATGTTCAGAATCTACTTCTATTGCTCCGACGTCTCGGTTTTATAGTAAACGAGGAGAAGTCGGATCTGGTGCCGTCCAAGTCATTCACACATCTGGGAATGAGCTTTGAGACGCACAACAATCTCGTTCGTCTGCCGTTAACCAGAGCGAAATTAGTAAGTTGTTACGCTCGCTATTGTCTGCACGCAGACAAAGTCACGGCGAGAGAATTTATGAGACTGATAGGTCTGTGCGGAGCCGCTGCGGATCTCATTCCGATGGGGCGGTTACGCACGCGTCCTCTCCAAATTTTCTTGACTCAGAATTGGAGTGTGAAAATTCATTCGCTCGACATAGACGTTCTCTTGTCAGATCAAGTGAAACAAGAGATTCAGACTTGGGCAAACATTCAGTGGTTAACTCAGGGAGTTCCGCTGCAGTTGCCGGATCCGAGTTTTACCATTAATACGGATGCCAGTCAAGCAGGTTGGGGTGCATCATTGATCCCAACGGATTCGAGATGCCAGGGTCTTTGGGATCCGCAATTCCTGGGCAAGCACATAAACATCAAGGAAATGATGTCAATTTGGCTTGTGTTACGTCATTGGATGGACATTATTCACAATGCTCATGTCCAAATCCTATCCGATAATACGACAGTAGTGGCGTTTATACGGAATCAAGGAGGCACTCATTCAGTTCTGTTGTTCAATCTAACGGAAAGAATCCTTCTGTTTGCGCTAGAACATCAGGTTCTTCTTTCGGTCCGTCACATACCGGGTCGTCTGAATGTACTAGCAGACTCCCTTTCACGAAAGGGTCGCTTGTTGCCGTCGGAGTGGACTCTCAACAAACAAGTATTCAATCAGATTTGCTACCAATGGGAACGGCCAATGATAGATTTATTTGCGACACATCTCAACAATCAGTTGCAGACGTATGTGTCTCCGTGTCTGGATCCAAGAGCATTTGCAGTAGATGCTCTGTCGATCCCTTGGGACGGAATGATAGGATATGCGTATCCTCCAGCGCCGTTAATTCAGCAAGTATTGCTAAAGATAAAACAATCTCAATGCAAGATTCTGTTGGTAGCATCTCTGTCTCCACAGAGACCGTGGATAAATCTACTCAGGTGTCTGTTGTGGGACCTACCGCGAAAGCTTCCTCCACGGGAGGATCTTCTTTCGCACGGGAAATCGCGTCAACTCCATCACAACCCGCAAGGTCTCAACCTTCACGTTTTTCCGTTGTGCGGTCCTTCTTGCATGGCAAGCACTTTACAGGACGAGCAGTGGACGCGATTTCTAACTGTAGGAGGACCTCCTCTTCGCTAAACTATGCGGCTAAGTGGAAGGTTTTTCGTCGTTGGTGTAGGGATCATTCTGTGGATATTTTTGATCCCTCTATACCAGACATTGCAAATTTTCTAGTATACTTGTTTGACGAAATCAAACTGCAGCCTGTTACTATTAAGGGTTATAGGTCTGTGTTATCTGATACCTATGCACATCATGATAGTTTACAAATTGGATCTAATGTCTCTTTATCTAAGTTGGTTAGAAACTTCTCGATAAATAGACCCAGAACTCTTAGGTTAATTCCTAAATGGAATTTAGCTTGGGTTCTTCTTAAACTGAAGGAAAAGCCATTTGAACCTCTTGGGACAGTAGATTTCAAATTCTTATCTTATAAGACAGCTTTTCTCTTAGCTTTCTCTTCTGCTAGAAGAGTCAGTGAGCTTTATGCACTGTCGGTGGATGATTCTCACTATCGTAGTGTCGGGAACACTATCACCTTCACTACTAATGTGGGTTTTTTAGCTAAGAATCAGGCTCCTAATAAATATCCGGAACCTATTGTTATTAAGGCTCTTCCGTCTTCAGACGGGCGTAGGCCTTTACTCTGTCCTGTTAGAGTGTTACGTATCTATAAACAGAGATCTCAGTTTATCAGAAAGGGACGAAAACGTTTCTTTCTGTCTTTGATGCCTAATAGAAGGGACATTTCGGTCCATTCTATTGCTAGATGGATTCAGTTAACTATCCGTATTGCTTATGAAGATTTATCTTCTTCTCAGCAGTCTGTGCTTAAGATTTCGGCTCATGAAGTAAGAGCTCTTGCTACTTCTTGGGCTTACGCTAATAGTATTGCTATTACAGATTTAATGAAGGCTGCTTATTGGTCTCAGCCATCCACATTCACGAATTTTTATCTCAGAAATATTGAGTCCATTTCTGGAGACCTGCATTGTTTAGGTCCGTTATCTGTTGCTCAGAATGTCGTCCACTAAACAGTTGCAACTATAGTTATGCAGGCTTTCTGTTCCGGCAGTGACTCCGTCCGGCTGCCCTCTTCGCCCTGGGCTATTTGACCCAGGGCAAGGGGAAGGGGGGGGGAGGGTGTTCCCTTAGGTCACCTGCTTTATAGTGAAAAGCAAGGGAATGCCTCCTCCGAAGTCAGTATTTCTGAGTCGTTTCCGGGATGGTTTTAAAGTGTAATATTAATGTTAAAAATTCATTCATGTCATATTTTTAAAGTGTAGCTCGGTGTGAAGCATTTGTATATGTCAAGTGTCAAACGGGCGTTAATATACAATCCTCGGACACTTTTAAAAGAATATAAAGAGTCTCAATTCTCTGGACTAACTTTATTTATTGGCTTACTTTAAAAATAATTAATATAAAGGGTTATACTGGATGTTAATAGAGAACATGAATGTTATTGTGCTCAATTATGAAGGGTATTGTATCTTTCTAATTTAACATAAAATAAGAAAGATACATGTAAAGCCTAATACTCCTTTTCTCCTTGAGGGGTTACCTCTATATTATATAGTTGAGCTTATTGGATTTTGCTCTATGTCCTAGGCCCTCCAGCCTTTTTACTATTCAGCTAAGTCTGGGTCATTGGTACAGTATAAAAATGTTAAAAAATTTATAGTAATTTATATATTTTTTATACTTACCAATGACCCAAACGGGGATGGCCCTCCCAGGAGTTGGGATCTTTTACCTCCCCGCTGAGTACATAGCGCTGACCAGGCACTGCCAGTAAGAATGATAATTGGCGCCAATTTCGGAATGTCCTTGACACTGCGCATGCGCAGTAGGGGCGAAGTATGGAGGTCCTATAGGACATGATTTCTTTTGGTTTTGGATGCAAATTTTGGGGATTGGGGGGCAAAATTTGTGTTTGGCCCTGTATTTTTTAGAGTTAGCACCAGCTAAGTCTGGGTCATTGGTAAGTATAAAAAATATATAAATTACTATAAATTTTTTAACTTTCTAAATGCATTTTGTGAATTGTCCATTTCTATGCATCTCAAACAGTAGCAGCATACGTCATGATTTGATAATAAGAAAACGAATAAATCACGACTTTTTCATCCAAGTTAGAATTAAATTGGTCTAGCCCAAAACATTTTAATGTTACGGAATTTATTCTTTTTATATTAACTTAACCCTTTCGCGAGTTGGCCAAAACAACCCCCCAGACTTGGGATATTGCCATTTGGGGAAAATTTCGGGATCATCTTGTCCGTTAGATAAAGGTATAAAAAGTCCCATTCATTTGGATTGTCAGGTAAGTCAAGATTTATCTCCCAAGCTTCAGAACATGGGTTATCTAGTGGAACAAAATCTGTGCATTTTTCCCATTCAAAAATTGGACCAATTCCATGACCACGCCCACTCCATCGTATTCTGCCATGTCCCTGACCAGAACTTCTTTTTCTGCCACGTCCCCTCCCACTGGCCAGTCCTATTCCAGATGTTGAAGGACTCTCCCCATCATCTGGATTATTACTGGCAACATCATCTGAATGTCCAGCACTCCTAGTAGTGTCATGTGTGTCAGCTCGATTTGAGCCAGACTGTACCGCAGAATCCTGTTCCATGTCGCTATCATTAGAGTCATATTTGTCCATGGAATCACTATGATTCTGGTGCAATTGGCACTAAAACTGCAGCCAAGCAACTAAATAGAAATAACTCTTAAATTCATTCGAGCCTGGAAATTACTTTAAGGACTGATAGAGATAGCACAAGTGGACTGAGGTAAGAGTAGACGCATTACTATGCCATCGGTGTGCAGCATGCCAATGGGTTTGTAATGTCAATTTACCACCGGTGCGCCGTGTGCCGACGAGGTGTGAAAGCATTAATCCAAAATTAGAACAGAACATTAGATTATTCTGCTTCTATTTAAAACAGTAAAATACATGTTTTATATTTTGTTCAATTAAAAACATAAAAATATTTTCAGATTTGGATCTTGCATTGTATAAAATCAAACAGTGTTGTTTAAACTAAAACATTTTCTGTCTACATATTTTCCTGAGTCACAGTCAGCGTCAGTCAACACTTTTTAGCGATATCCTCATATTCACTGTTTCGTTATTGGCAAAAAGCATTTCGCATTTCACAAAAAGCAATTCGCAAAAAGCATTTCGCAAACAGAAAAATGCATTTGTGTTTTGCTATTTTGGCATAAAGCATTTTGCATAAAACATTTTGCAAAAAGGCATGTCACAACCAGCTTTCCATAGCAACAGGCAGTATTTTTATACTGTATACCAATGGCGCAGACTTAGCCGGTGCTAACTCAAATTATCTAGGGCCAAACACAAATTTTGCCCCCAATCCCCAAAACTTGGGCTCTTATATAAGAAAAAAAAATTTCAAAATTTTTTTTATTTTTTGAACATTTTTTCCTTTTGGGTGTATTTATTGCATCGATTATATATTTTAATGTTATCGTTCATTATGTAGATTTGGTGGTGGTACAATCGACCCATTTTAGCTTTTAGGTAATAATATTTATCAAATAGCAGGGCAAATATGAGGAAGCCTTTCCTCTATTTACATGGTTGTTGTCTTGCTTATAGTCGATGTTCTACCACTAATTCTTGCACCACGTGTAAGATTTTGACAACGTTGGTGATGAGTGTCATGGTTTGTTGTTAGGCGAGTGGACACTAGCGGTCCTCCCACGGCGAGGGGACACTGCTGGTCCTCTCCCCAAAATGTCACTTTAGTTTTTTAGTTTCTATTTACAGAGGACCAAGAACATGGTGAGGTTTCGTGATGCCGTCAGATAGTGTGCTTCCATCGTCGCAATATACAATTAGAGCTAGCGGCAAAAGTGCTCAATGAAATAGACAAGGCCCCAGATCACAGATCATGTGGTTTTCGTCCTTGTCGCCAGCTAGCTCAACCGGCACTCTATCACTCAGAATATAGGTGCTATGACGCCGGGTGAGTCTGTAGCGGTCGAGGAAAGGAAAAAGGGTGTTGCGAGCACTAGAATATCGAAACTTGCTCGCCCTGCAATGATGGAAAGGAGGAAGCAGACAAGTTCTGAGGTATGCTCGTCCAGGTCTTCCACGACCGCGAGCAAGAGAGAGGCCCCTCTCTCTTACAACAACAGCTGGGGTCATAGGTTGTTGGTAGGAACTTGCGTCATTTGGAGCTTACGTCCATGCCTTCCTGTCCGAGACTGTCTTTCTAATAGGCTGCCGGGGTCGGCTAGTCTTACGGCTTCCTCTACGTCTGATAAGCACACACGACCGCGAAAAAAGTCCGTTGTCGCATTTAGACAGGGCTAAAAAACACAGCGTATAGTTTTAGTTCCCTGTCACCAGCTACCTCGACTGGTGAAGCGGTTACTCAGGTCTCTGAGAACTGTGACGCAGCTGGACTACAATATACAATTAGAGCTAGTGGCAAAGTGCTCAATGATATAAGACAAGGCCCTAGATCACAGATCATGTGATTTTCGTCCTTGTCGCCAGCTAGCTCAACTGACGCTTCTATCCCTCAGAATATGGGTGTTATGACACCGGTTATGTCTGTAGCGGTCGAGGAGAGAACAAGTGTGGAACGAGCACTATAATATACAATCATGCTCACCCAGCGATGACGGAAGGAGGAAGCCGGCAAGTTCTGAGGTACGCTCATACAGGTCTGCCAGGACCGCGAGCAAGAGAGAGGTCTCTCTCTCTTACAGCATCATCTGGGGCTAGATGTTGTTGGTAGAAACTTCCGTCAGTTGGAGTTTACGTCCATGCCTCTTGTCCGGAACGTCCCGTCTAATAGGCAGCCGGGGTCGGCTAGTCTTACGGTTTCCTCTACATAAAGCTAAAGTGCTCTTTATATTGCACAGGGCTATAAACCGCGATGAGTGGTTTCAGTTCCCAGTCGCCGGTGAAGCGGTTACTCTTGAATATGAGGAACGTGACACCAGGTGTGTCGCATTTACATAGTAAATCAGAGCTAGCGGCAAAAGTGCTCAGTGATATACGACAACGGCCTAGACCTTAGAATATAGGGTTTACGATCTTGTCTCCAGCTAGCTCAATCTGTGGATCATTGCTCAGAATATGGGTAGTGTGACGCCGGGTATGTCCGTAGCGGTCAAGGAGAGTTAAGGGTGTAGCGAGCACTATAAAATTCAATCATGCTCACCCTGCAATGAGGGAATGGAGGAAGCCGGCAAGTTCTGAGGTACGCTCGGCTAGGTCTCCTTGGAACGCAAGCAAGAGGGAGACCCCTCTCTCTTAACAACATCTGGGGCCGGATGCTGTTGGTAGGAACTTGCGTCATTCGGAGCTTACGTACATGCCTTTTGTCCGGAACGCTCCGTTTAATTATCAGCCAGCCTTGGCTACAATATTCAGCTTCTTCAGCGTGTACTAAGCACTCTCGATCGCACCTTAGCTGCATGACTTCGGATATCTAGTCTACATCGTCAATTGGTCCACTCTTTGTCAAGGAAGTTGCACCATCTAGGAGCCAAGGAGATGAGGCCTCATTCATCGGGACTTCAGCAGTTAAGAGCCATCTCAGACACACTGTCCCAGGAGTAGCCGGCAGATAAGCAATACATGACCGCTACTCCTCAGGCCTCTGTAACGGACTTGCTGTCGCAGATTACGCAGCTTATCGCAGTATTCCTGCTAATGCAGAAAAACTCAACGTCAGTCTCAAAACTTGAGCTGTCGGATGGTGCTTGGTCGGTCCAGTCATCTGCCTGTTCAGATGCCGGTGACCGTGATTCTAAAACTGATTTAGATGAATGATGAAAGAGATACGGAGGATAACCTTCCTTTTTGGACCAACTCATGGATGATATGGATACTATCCATTATCGTTTCCTTGAACTTGTTCCAGTGAATCACAATGCTGCTAGTAATTGTGAGAAACCACTAGCGTTGTTCAATGCTGACTTCATCCGGACAGAGAGCAGGATAATAAGATCTCTTTTCCGGTTAAGTCTACACAGGTCTTCGATTATATAGACGACGCCATATTTAACTTCCTGTGGGAAGAAGTAATACGGTTTCTTATCATCTTCTGTATTTTTAACCATTTTTTGCTCACATACATTTAAAAAACGCCCGGGGAAGATGTGTTGAGAGTTTCTCTGCGTTGAATGAGCAGGCTAAGGTCTTAGTTGTAGCCTTACCTTCATCATTTCGCTTTTCGCTCGGACACAATTGAGAAGATAATTTCTTATTCAGAGCGAATTTAGACTCACTGTCTTATGTACTTCACTTTTAAGTACTGTGATGCACTGTCTCTTAACAGTTGTTAAGTGGGAGCTATTCTGATGTGATGAAGCGTTGCGTCGTCATCTTTAATATTTGACTGGATGGAAAACTTGCTACAGATCGCTTTAGTTTTCCAGACACTAAGTCTTTGACGGTAAGCTTTCATTAATGTAGGATTAAGCTACAAGAAAGCATCAATACTCGGCTCTTTAAGTTGGGGTCTAATTGCTCAACATCAGCACAAAGAGTAGGAGAGGTTCTCCTAGACTCAGATCATCTATAAGGACTCATAGCGAAGGTATAGGTATCCCTCCTATATATTACTTTAGGGATTGACTATACAGCCACTTGGATAAGGGGTTTAGGTCTGTTTGAGATTACTGATCAGACACCCCTGAGCTGGTGGCTCGAGTCTCTTATAGAGCTCAGTCCGACCGATAATTAACTGGAACTGGATAACGTGTTTATCATGGCTCTAAAGGTTATTTAGGATAATCATTCAGTCGAAAAAGCGAGGGTTCGAATGTTCAGCTGTGCAGCTATTATAGTTCTTAAGATCACTTGAAGAATGAACTAGATAATGTCTCATGGGATGAATGATAGGACACACGTATCCTACAATTCATTTTCAACAAGCTGGCTTGTTTGTTTTTTCATTGACCGAATTAGCCAGTTGTTAGGCTCGCTTTTGTCTTCTATCAGACACATTAACAGCGAAAGATTTTATGTGGCGGATGGGATTGTGCGGAGTGGCTATGAATGTTATTTTGATGGATCGCTTACGCACATGTCGCCTCCAGTTATTCTTAACCCTTTACCTAACATGAAAAGCAGACGACACTTGCAAAAAAAATTCTTGAACAACTAATTTTTTTCATTTTTTGTCACGAAAACATTGGTTATGACCCCTCATTGGAACGAGCTCGATGAGCTCGTTCCATTGAGGGGTCATAACCTATGTTTTTGAGACAAAAAATGAAAAAAATAATGAAAATTAACTGACGATTTTTGAGAATAGCGCTGGCCGGTTTTGGCCGTTACATTGGGTAAAGGGTTAACTGGAGTGGGAAGATGTTTTTCGCTCAGGACCTGTATTGTTTTAACGGATCTAGTAAACATAAGGTCAAGTTTGGGCAGATATTCACTGGTTTAACACCTGCCATATTCGGCTTTCTCAATTATGACGGACGTGAGTTAATTGGGTTACAACCCTGAGTCAGATGGACTCTATATGCAGGGTTCTTGGGAGCCTCAGTTCTTGGAGATCACATATTCATCAAGAATGATGTCTTATTGTTTACGCTACATCATTGGATTATATTATTAGCGAACATGCATGTGGGATTGCTCCAGGATAGCTAAGTTTGCAACGCATAGGAACAATAGTTTCCTTCATTTGTGTCGCCAGTGTTAGACTTTTGAGCGCATGCAGTTGACGTTCAGCTGTATTCAGGGGAATGAATGGTAGGATAAGTGTATCCTTCATTTCATTTCATTCAGTAGATTATGATAAGATTTAATAATCTCAGTGTGATTCCTACTAATAACATATCTGTCATCACAATATCCTTCTATCAGTTTTCTAAGTGCCTGTTATTGAACATTCGCCAGAAGTTTCCTCCACGAGAGGACCATCTTCTTCAGGGGAAGTTTTGTTCTTCACATCATTCTCTGCCCATAGTGGCATAAGGGAGTCTGTAAGACATGGAGGAGCCTTTGGGGTTCCTATATTTTTGCTGTCTGGACCAGCAATGATTAAATAATGTGGGTGAGGTTTTGACATGACTTCGAATCCCCCCCCCCTCCCCCACACTCACACTCTGTCGTGTATACATGCATGCATGCATGCATGCATGCACACACGCATGCATGCACGCACGCACACACGCACACACACTGTGGTAAGCAGGCTCTGTTTTACTGGTAAAATAGGACCCAGTCACCAATGCTTGGGAGGTGCAAACCCTCCTAAAATGGACAGCATGGCTCATTAACGCTCACCCTTGGTCTTGAGTTGATACATACTCATGTTGTGGTCATGATTAGCCATTGTGCAAAAATGTGACCTTAAACACCAATAAATAAATTATACATACATACTATGCTTTTGGGGTCGTGCTGAATGGCACCCTCATAGGCATATACACAGTTTTTGTTACATTAGTTTCCGATGTTTATTTTCTGATTTCTGATATACAAGCACTTATTAAATCATCATAATTGCTGCTATTTGAGTTCATAGGTGACTGCATAACCAGTTAGTGGTTTTTAGATGATTACATGCTGGATTTTAATGCACTCACACAATATTTTATTAAGCTATCGCTTTGGTGGACCTTGAAATTATTATGTATTTCGGGGGCGGTCCATGTTGGAGCCTGTTAATCATACCTACCTCCATTTCTAGATCCTGGTCTCTATTTTGTCGGTTCTCAAATCGCATATTCTCACGTGTTTATAGTTGTAGATATCAGATAGTACACGTTGGAGAGTGTTCTTACTGGATTTTATGGTACAGAGGCCGCCTGTGGATGATCTTTGAAGTGTGTTTTCTCTGCAGAGATTGTTCAATGTATCTCGTTTTAATATGTGTATGTTATATTTTATATCACTGATTTCGTCGTACCT
The DNA here is from genome assembly GCA_031216915.1 of Pictodentalium vernedei. Taxonomy (NCBI): domain Eukaryota; kingdom Metazoa; phylum Mollusca; class Scaphopoda; order Dentaliida; family Dentaliidae; genus Pictodentalium; species Pictodentalium vernedei. The sequence goes on from CM062296.1 coordinate 715,312,090, forward strand.
GTATACGCCGTCTGTAGTGCATATTTGTAGCGGGCAAAACTATTTACCAAAATCGTCGCTATAGCCTTGGCTTGTGAAATGGCGTTATTATTCATGAATTAATTCCTGAGTGCCTGATCGATATTTATTTATATTGTTTCCTGGTACCGCTTATTGATTCCAGAGCTCTCTCCTCTTTCTTTTGAAGATATGTTAAAAAAAAAAGGGGGGGGGGGGTCATTTTCTCCACTTCTCTGGCTTATTGGGTATGTAACTATGAAGGAGGCTATTTTATCCGTACTATATTCGGCATTCAGCTGTAGTGTTATTGTATGGCGTAGGTTTATGGGCAATTTTCTCTCACTCTCAAATATGCCATCCTAATTTTTGGGGCTTAGTCCAGACTGGCCTTAAAAATTGTGAACTTGTTACATCCTAATTAGCATGGTTCCATGCTCAGATTTAGGATTTACATAATTGGGATCCATATTAGGATATGTCTCCTCTATTATGGTTTAAGAAACATACATGTAAATTCTAATTATTCTAATTTCCTTCATCATGGATTGAAGGATTTGATCTATGTTGATCAACTATTTCGGAAGTTCTAGGCCCTCCACCTTTTTACGATTCAGCTAAGTCTGGGCCATTGGTATACAGTATAAAAATATGAAAAAATTTAAAGTAATTTATATATTTTTATGTGTACCCATACTATGTATGGTACACATAATGCCGGCATCCGGGGTGGCCATCCATCGTTCGTCCATCCTTTGTCCGTATCAATTTCTTTGGCATTCGATAACTTGAAAAATATTGCTTGATTTGTCAAGTTACTTTATATATGTGTTCAGGTTACTGATGTGCCGAGCTGTATAGTTTTGGGTGTAAATCTGATAATTTGATCCTGAGATATGAACTCTTTATCCTTCAAATTGAGAATTCTTCCAATCCCTTTGACATGAGATAACTCAAAAAATATCAATCCAATTGTCATGTTACTTTATATATATCTTCAGGTTACTGATGTTACAAGCTGTATAGTTTTTGGTGTAAATCTGTTATTTTGATCCTGAGATATTAACCCTTTATCCTTCAAATTGAAAAATCCTCCAATCCCTTTGGCATTCGATAACTTGAAAAATATTGCTTGGATCGTCAAGTTACTTTATATTTGTGTTCAGGTTACTGATGTGCCAAGCTGTATAGTTTTTGGTGTAAATCTGATAATTTGATCCTGAGATATTAACCCTTTATCCTTCAAATTGAAAATTCCTCCAATTATTTTGGCATTCGATAACTTGAAAAATATTGCTTGGATTGTCTGGTTACTTTATATTTGAGTTCAGGTTACTGATTTGCCAAGCTGTATAGTTTTTGGTGTAAATCTGATGATTTGATCCTGAGATATTAACCCTTTATCCTTCAAATTGAAAATTCCTCCAATCCCTTTGGCATGAGATAACTCAAAAAATATTAATCTGATTGTCATATTCAGGTTACTGATGTGCCAAGCTGTATAGTTTTTGGTGTAAATCTCATAATTTGATCCGGAGATATTAACCCTTTATCCTTCAAATTGAGAACTTCTCCAATCCATTTCTTCGGCATGTGATAACTCAAAAAATATTAATCCGATTATCAGGTTACTTTATATATGTATTTAGGTTACTGATGTGCTGTGCTGTGTAGTTTTTTATGTAAATCTAATAATTTGATCTGGAGATATTAACCCTTTATCCATCAAATTAGGCACTCCTCCAATCCATTTCTACATGTACCCATACCATGTATGTTGTACATAATGTCGACATCCGGGGTGGCCCTCCGTCAAACAGCTTTCTACTAGTTGCACCTATGGGTACACATCTGACTATTTCATCTGCCTATTTTTTATACTTACCAATGGCCCAGATGGGAATTTCCCTCCCATGAGTGGGCAGTACTGGGCACTCATACTTCCCCGCTGAATTATTGTATTATAATCTTTTTTACAAAGAATGATGTTGGTGCCAGTTACGGTGACTTCCTGGCTTCTGCACATGCGTGGAGAGTAAATGTATGGAGGGCCAGATAGGACTTCTAATTTTTGGCTTTGCATGCAAATTTTGGGGATTGGGGGGCAAAATTTGTGTTTGGCCCTAGATAATTTGAGTTAGCACCAGCTAAGTCTGGGCCATTGGTAAGTATAAAAAATATATATTTTCAAGTTGCATCCCAAGAACCTTGTCAGTTGTTTCTAGGCAAGTCGTGGCTGCCTAATATAGGCAGCCAAGGCTTTCCTAAGCCCAACTGCAAAGCCACAGAATGTAGACTGTCGACGTGTAGCAAACTGCATAAATATCATCGTCATTTAATTGTACATGTATAAGAACAATTTATTTAATAGAGATTACAGGGACTGATCATTATTTCATGTGACTATTTGTTATAAAATTTACTACATGTACTATACATGTAGTAGCTTCTGCATTAATGTTCTCAGTTCAATATGAAGGTAACACTTATTCTTTGAGTGTTTCTTCTCCCAAACAAATTCCCAATTCCCGAATCGCATGAGCCCCAGACCCTTTCTCAAAGAGGGCAGAAGAATCAGTGTCATTTCATCATGTTAAAAATGGTGGTTGTCCCATCAGGCAGAGGTTTGTCAGAATTTCTTAGGGCTTTGAATTTCTAAGTCCTTCAATTTAAAAAAAATAATTAAAAGCCAGAAAAGTTAGTGCATTTAAATGTTTTTCTGAAAAAGTCTTTAAAACTGTACTTCAATGGGCATAAAATTTTGTCTCCCTTTGATGAGGTATGACTTTACCAGTGCTATCTTTGACTGGGTTCATACAGGCTATGGATACTTCTGGAAAGTTATAGAAAAGTGAAATTTCATATTTTTATACTGTACCAATGACCCAGACATAGCTGGTGCTAACTCTTAAAATATAGGGCCAAACACAAATTTTGCCCCCCAATCCCCAAAATTTGCATCTAAAACTAAAGAAAACATGTCCTGAAAGGCCCTCCACACTTCGCCCCTACTGCGCATGCGCAGTGTCAAGGACGTTCCGAAATTGGCGCCATTAATCATTCTAAGTTTGGCCCTTCATCAGTTAACATCTGACTGATCTTTGTGCTTATAAATCTCAGTTTAAATGATGCCAGACACATAAATATTAGTGAAATGGTGATTCTAAGGAGGATAGAGAAGGAGGAGAGGAAAAGAATGTGTGACAGAATATTATCAGGGCTGTAACTTGAAATTTTTTAATGAAATTATGTTAAGTTACCTATTTTCAAGGCAGCAGCCATTTTGTTGTCATTCTGATTTTTTAGTTACACTGTGTTTTTAAGTGTTTTCCTCTCTCCCTGTCCTTTAAGTTCCCCCTTGCTATTCTCCCATGCTTTTGGCATAGTTTTTGTAATTATTATTACTAAATTTTCTTGGGAGTTTTAGCTGAATAACAGAATGAATTCTGTTCTTTCCCCATGTTTACGTCTTCACCTACGGGTGGTTAGGCGTTGTGTTCTGCATCTACCATCTGATGTTCTGCAGTTTCTTCCCTGGATGTCTCTGTTTTGCATCAGATAGTGTATTTTTGGTAACTGATTTCGGGCCTGGGTGCCTGGAGTCTTATTTTAGTGTTTTTACACTCATTGTTTACATTTACAACAGCCCTCTGTGTGAGGGGGGGATTTCTAAAAAATAATATCTTGATGTTATTTTAATCATAACTAGATACATTATTATTGTTCGTAAGTGTTGAATAAATTGTTTAAAATATTTTTAAAATTTTTGTCCACACTTAGGCTTGGGATCCATTGGGGCTCAACGTTACTTTTCAGAAACTTGGGCTGTTCTGAAAAAATATTTTTTCAAAATATTTTGATTTCAATTATTTTTTCTATATTAATGGATCATATTATTATTATGTATTTTGATTGCCAGGGGTTAGTGCGAGTACCAGGACTTGTTTTCTTTTCACATTGAAAGGATATTGATCAATTGTTTTAAGAGGAAGTCTTCCTCTGACTTTATTATCATTCTATATGTGGTCAGTGTACTCGCATTAACTCCTGTTCTGTATCGTATGATTTCGATGACAATATGGGAAGCGTATGTCACGGTATGTTGTTGGGGATTTGGACACTCCGGTCCTTTCCCCGCAGGGTCACTCTACTTTATCAATTTCTATTTCAGACGGTCAAGATTAGGGTGATGTATCTGTGATGTCTTCCAACAGTGTGCCTCCGTCGTCACAATTAATGAAGGGCTAGCGGAAAAGTGCTCATGTAAATACGCCAATTGCCTAAGAGGACCCTAGTAGGTTCGACGGCCTTTGACGTCCGCTAGCTTGCCCGGTGTAGCGTCCATTCACCGAATGGTTCGGCAGCCGGGTTCGTCCGTTGCGGTCTAGAAGGAATTTTGGGGTGATGCGAGCACTATAAATTAACCTAATGCACACCCAGTGACGGCGGATCGGAGGGAGAACGCAGGAAGCCTTTTAGTCCGGTTCATAGCTCGTTCCGGTCCATCCGGATGGCAAGCGAGAGAGGCCCCTCTCTCGTTCAACAACATCTGGCCCCAGATGTTGTGGTACAAAATGTGTCATAAGCAGAGCATACGTCCGTCGCTCGGGACGCTCCGTTGTATAGGCAGTCCGCTGAGACTGCTAAGGCTTCCTCTTCTCGTCAGCGCACACGACCGCACCTTGGCTGCGTGACCGCCGATATATTACCAGCTTCGCCGATCAAGGATTCTTCGGCGACCAGGTCACACCATCCGGTAGCCAGGGACACGAGGCCTGCAGACTCCGGACGTTCGCATAGGAAGTGTGCGGGAGTCAACGTACACGGAGCTTCCGGCGGCAATGCATCGTAAGACCGCTACTGCACAGGCCTCGGGAACGGACGTGCTTTCCTTAATAGCACAGTTTATCGCAGCATCCCAGCATCAACTGAATCTGTCGCATATATTTTATCCGACGATGCTGGGTCGGGACGCTCCGCGGAAGCGGGTACGGACGTCCGAAAGTTTCATCCGGTCCGACGGGATACCGAAAGGGATTCGGAGGATTTCGAGCTTTCCCTTTCGGAACAACATATGCTGTTGTGTATGTCATCTGACTTGGTCTTCTACAGCTTCTTTCGTCGGACTAGAATGCTGCGATGCCGGATAAGAAACTGATAGCGTCGGTGAACTTAGAAATTTTTGGTTCGGTTCAGGGACATCGTCCCTCAGTTCCGACATAGTCCAATAATGTCACACAAACTTTCGAATTATTGAACGACGCTATATATATTATTATTTTATGCTTGCTAACCAAGCATTTCTGGTTTCTTGTTCGAAGAGTTATGGAGATGTCTTTCAAAAGTGTGCCTCTGTCGTCATAGTTAATGAAGAGTTAGCGGCAATAAGTGCTCATGGAATATGTCTATCGCCTACGGAGTGACATTCGCTAGCTCACCCGGTGTAGCGTACATTCATCGAATGGTTCGGCTGCCGGGTTCGTCCGTTGCGGTCTTGGAAGGAGATTTGGGTGATGCGAGCACTTTAATTACTTTAGTACTCACCCAGTGACGGCAGATTGAGGACAGATCGGAGGAAGCCTATTAGTCCGGTTCCTGGCTTGTCCAGGTCCGTCCGGGCTGTGAGCGAGAGAGGTCCCTCTCTCGCCCAACAACATAGGGGACCGCATGTTGTGGTTCAGATATTTTACATTCGGAGCATATGTCCGTTGGTCGGGACGCTCCGTTATATTGACAGTCCGAGAGACTGTCTTTAATGCTTCCTCATCCTCACAGCAGGGCACACGACCGCACATTGGCTACGTGACCTCAAGTATCCGATCAGTTTCGGCATTCAGTAATTCCACGGCGAATAGGTCGCGCCATCCGGTAGCCAAGGGACACGAGGCCTATACACTCCGTTCACTCGCATATTGGTAGTATGCACGGGGTAACGATCACGGAGCTTCCAGCGGCAATGCATCGTAAGACCGCTTCTCCTCAGGCCTCAGTGACGGACGTGCTATCCGAGTTAGCACAGTTGTTTCGCAGCATCTCAGCAATTGACAGTTTCTCGGTCGAATCAGGAATTATCCGACGGCGCTGGGTCGGTGCGGTCCGCGGTTGCATCAGGTACGGACGACCGAACGCTTTATAGGGTCCGACAGGATGGCGAAAGGGATTCGAAAGATTTCGAGTTTTCCCTTTAGTAGTATCGGAAGATGCCTTTCATATCTTCTGGCATTATCTTCCAGTGATTATTATTTCGGACTTCATTGCTGCGATCTTGGATAAGAGACTTATAGCGTCATTGGACTCGGATTTTTCGATCGGTTCAGGGACATTGTCCCTGACTTACCGACGCAGTCCAATATTGTCATTACAACATGTGTTTTATTGGCAGTTGATAGTTTAGTTTCTTGTCCGCGTGGCTCATTTCTGCCATTTTATCATTTTTACAAATAGTTTACTTTGGCAGAGCAGGGCATACCGAGAGTTCATATGCGTCTAGACGGTGTGATTAAAGACTGCATATATTCTTTTTCGCCGTTTATGTCTTTTCCAATTTCAATGTTGGGAACGACATTATGTATAGTAGACTTAACTTAGACGCTTTATTATACGTAATCCGCCTTACTGAGGCGTTATCATTACGTCTTCAAGAAAAGATTTACGGGATATTATTCTCAATGTAATTTCTTTTGAGGGCAGTAGTTTGTTCACGTATAACTCCGCCCTTCAGTGGCTGATTGGAGTTGGTTAGACGTGACGCAGCCCTAGCTACATCCACACGCGTGGATAGTAAGGTTAAGAACTCTCTCAGAGTCGCTTCGTTCTCGGAGGAGCTTCTCTTCGACGGCAACTTTTCGGCAATCCATGAATTGTTCGAATTACACGTTCTCTTGTCTATCTAGTGTTACAAGAGATTCAGACTGGGGCAAACATTCGGTGGTTGACTCAGAGAGTGCCGCCGCAGTTGCCGGACCCGAGTGTGGCTGTTATGACGGTTGCCAGTCAAACAGATTGGGATATATACTGATCCCTACGGATTCGAAGTGCCAGGGTCTTTGGGTTCCGCAGTCTTTTAGCAATCAGTTTTCTTCCGCGGAATAATGTTTTTTAGGCTTGCTTTATGTCATTGCATGAACATTATTCAGAAACGCATGCCCAAATTCCTGTCCTTTAATTCGACAGTAGTGGCGTATCTCCGGAACCAGGGAGGCACTCTTTCGTTTCCGTTATTCAATTTACTGGAAAGAATCCGTCTTTTGGTTATAGTACACCAAGTTCAGTTTTGGTCCGTCATATTCCGGGTCGTCTGATGGTTTTATCAGACTCCCGTTCTCTTACGGGTCGCTTGTTGCTGTCAGAATGGACTCTCAACAAACAAGTATTCAATCAGATTTGCTATCTATGGGAGCGCCCAATGATGATTTATTTATGACACAGCTTGCTAATCAATTGCAGACGTATGTGTTGGCTTGTCCAGATCTCTGAGCTAATATTGTTAACGCTCTATTGATCTATAGGACGGAATGTTAGGATACGCGTATCCTCCGGCACTGTTGTTTTAGCAGGTATTGCTAAGATAAACAACCACAATACATTTCTGTTGATAGCATCTCTATCTTCACAGAGATCATGAGTACTTTACTCTCTTGTCTACTGTGGGTCTTAACGTGAAATCTTCCTCTATGTGAGGATCTTTTTCACTGGGTAAATCGTGTCATCTTTATCACAACCAGCAAGGTCGCAACCTTCATGTATTCCGTTGTGTGGTCCGTATTGCATTGTAAGCACTGTACTGGACGAGCTTTGGACGCGATTTCTTACTATAGGAGATCGTCTTCTTCGCTATTCTATGCGACTTAAGTGGAGGCTCTTCCGTCGTGGTGTAGGGATCATTATGTTCATATTGTTGATCCCTCCATACTACTCATTGCTATTTTTTAGTATACTTGTTTCACAAGATCTACTGCAGCCTGTTATTATTTAGGTTATAGGTTTATGTTACCTCATACCTATGCACTCTACGATAGTTTACAATTGAGTCTTTTGTCTCTTTATCTAAGTCAGTTAGTAACTTTTTGATAAATAGACTTAGAATCTTTAGATTAAATTCCTATACGGATTTTAACTTCGGTTCTTATTTAGCTAAGTAATCATTTGAGCCTCTGGAAACAGTAGTTTTCAAATTCTGACCTTTTAGACAGTAATTCTGTTGGTTTCTCTTTTACTGTAGAGTCAGTGAGTTTCATGCACTATCGATGGATGATTTTCACTTTCATAGTTTCGGAATCAATACTTCCGTTACTATTTAGGTTGGATTGTTGCATAAGAGTTAGGCTCCTATTATCCGGAACCTATTATTTTAAGGTCCTTCCGTCTTCGTATGGGCATAGGCCTTTACTCTTTCCGGGTACAGTTTATGTATTTATAAACAGATATCTGTTTATTACTATGGGCGTAAGCTTCTTCTGTCTTTGATGTCTAGTAGAAGGACGTTACGCTCCATTTTATTGTTAATGGATTCTATTAACTATCGGTACTGCTTATGGTATATCATTGACTTAGCAGTTGTGCTTAAGATTTCGGCTCATGAAGTAAGAGTTCTTCTACTTCTTGGGCTTACATTAATAGTGTCGCTATTATAGATTTTTGAAGGCCGCTCATTGCGCTCAGCCATCCACATTCATGAATTTTATCTCAGAAATATCGAGTCCATTTCTGGAGGCCTCTATTGTTAGGTCTATTATCTACTGCTCAGAATGTCATTCACTTAACAGTTGCTACTATAGCTAGGTCGGCTGTCTGTTTCGGCAGTGTCTCCGTTCGACTGCCCTCTTCGCTCTGGGCTATTTGACCCAGGGCAAGAAAAGGGGGGGGGGGGGGGAGGGTGTTCCCTTGGGTCACCTGTTTTACTATGAAAACAAGGGGATACCTCCTCCGGAGTTAGTAATTCTGAGCTGTTATTGGGATGGTTTTTTAGTGAGAAGTTTAGGTTTTTAAAATTCATTCAAGTCTTAGTTTTTAAAGTATAGCTTTTGAATATTGCATATGTCAACGGACATGATTATGCAATCCTCAGACACTTTTAGGAGTATAAGAGTCTCTATTCTCTAGACTTGGCTAGACCTGGCTTACTTTAAAAATTATTAGTATAAGGTTTATATTGGATATTAATAGAGTACATGGATGTATGAAGCTCAATTTTGGAAGGTGTTGTATCTTTCTAATTTATCATAAATAAGAAAGATACATGTAAGGCCTATTACTTCTTTTTCCCTACAGGGGATGACTCTATTTTATTTTATTGAGCGTATTCCATTTTGCTCTATGTCCTTGGCCCTCCAGCCTTTTTACTATTCAGCTATGTCTGGGTCATTGGTACAGTATAAAAATGTTAAAAAATTTATAGTAATTTATATATTTTTTATACTTACCAATGACCCAGACGGGGATGGCCCTCCCAGGAGTTGGGAACTCTTGCCTCCCCGCTGAGTACATAGCGCTTACCAGGCACTGGTTATTAGAATGATTAATGGCGCCAATTTCGGAACGTCCTTGACACTGCGCATGCGCAGTAGGGGCGAAGTGTGGAGGGCCTTTCAGGACATGTTTTCTTTAGTTTTAGATGCAAATTTTGGGGATTGGGGGGCAAAATTTGTGTTTGGCCCTATATTTTAAGAGTTAGCACCAGCTATGTCTGGGTCATTGGTAAGTATAAAAAATATATAAATTACTATAAATTTTTTAACTTTCCAGGACCTGGAAAGTTATAGAAAATCTGAAGTGTTTTTAATAGGCTCTGGAAAGGCTATGGAAATTCACATTTTATTTAGGTGTTCTACATGTATATGTCCCAAATCACTAATCAACAACCACTGACATTTCATGCAGTTCTGGAAGGGGTTAATATATACAAAGGATTTGGTTGTAGAATTTTGTGTGGCTTTGGTAAAACGTACTACAAAGCCTGTATGAACCCTGCTGTGAGTTTTAAGCTTAAAAATTGTAATTTCTTCTTGAAATGACTGCATGGAGCTTAAATTTGAGCTCAAAGGTGCTAGAGAACCCGTGAAAGTATAATTGAGCTCACTCAATTTCATTCTGGGTAATAGTATAACTCTTAATTGAATAAATATATCAGTACTAAACCATTTACTATACTAGCATTACAGATTTGACCTGTTAATTGTGTATCACTCGTAGAGTAATTCCCTGTTGACGCTTCACATAGCACCTCTTGTTGGTGTCACTTGTAAATACAATACATTTTTAAATACTAAAAAACGTTACCATTTTTTGCCTAAAAAACATAGCCTATGTCCTCCTTATTGGAACAATCTCAATGAGCTTCTTACACTGAGAGGTGAGAATCTGTGTTTTTTGAGGCAAAAATTGAAAAAGTTAAATTTTGTCTAGTAGAGTGCAAACATATTTTGCAAAGGTGAGTTGTAACATGAGTATTTTTTAAAGATTATGGAACTAGCAAGTAAAGCCATAATTTAGCATACTTTGTTCATAAGTCATTGTTTTGTTACAATTTATTGGAGAGTACCCATTGACAGTCTTCAATAATTTGTAACAGAACAATAATTTTACATGAACACTTTTTGTTCTGAGCATACAGCAAGCTAATGCAAATAGTAGTGTAGACACCGGCACAAATATCAACTTTGCCATTTATCTACAAATACTTTTTGTGTATTTTGTTAGAGTATTTGATGGAAATTGACAAGGCAATACACTTACAAACTGATCCCACTTTGTGTGTACAAATAAGATCTTTTTCTATTCAGGGTATGTTTGTTTGGTTTTTCATCACAGTATGTGATACAGGATTGGACGGCTGTGACATTGTATCATAACATAGATTTTCACATTTTACGATGCATTTCTTCTCCTCAAAAGAAACATGCCTTGAGAACACCGAGTCGAGAAACATCAAAAACACTGAGTAAGTTGGGAAACATCAAAATGACTACAGTCAGGAATCCTGGAGATTGCCTTGCACTATTTTCAAGGTAGTCCAATGACATCATGAATTTCTGTCAAGTGATGTAAGTTAACTTAGGTACCCATTGACACCTAAGTTAACTTACAACACTTACAGAAGCGTAAAAAGTGTTACTGAGCATTCAAAATGTATGTTGACTTGTGACATGTAACCTCAAAAAGACAAAACTCTGATGACCCATGGAATTGTTTCACCTTTAAAAGTAGGGTTGCACAGTATACCTGTAACCTGGCAATTACTGCATTCTTTTAAAACTACCGATATATCATAAGAAATGGTACTGTATCAAATTATCGAAGTTCAAATCGAGATGTTATTGGGGAAATAAACAGTCACTGAATTCTATCAAGACATTCCCCAAATGTCGGTCATAGAAAGCAGATGAATACCACTAGAAACTCCTCCCAGACTGACTACTCCTGTTATTATGAAGTCCCTGTCAATCAATCTTCTTTTGACCAATGAAAACACAGTAGTTGAATATTTTGGGAGTGCATGGAATTCAGGGAATGAATACTTTGACATATTTGTGTATTTAATCTCATATTTTCCCATCTGGATAATAAAATTACTCATAAAATCATTGTAGGTTGTGTTTGTTTTATTTATTCTGTTCCTCTCAAAAACAGATAAAACCTGAAGCGAAGTTGATCAACATTTCCATCAACACTGTCATTGTGAACTTTGAACTTATGAATATTAATAAGCTGTTCAGTGGCAATCAAGGCATGGGTTGGATATCCCTGTAACTTTTTATTCCAGTTTTAAAACCATGACTACCAGCAGTCTAAAACTTAACTATTTTTTGTAACTTCAAATAAATTTTTTTTCAGATGTTAATCAATAATGAATTCAAATAAACCTAGTTTTTATATCTTAACCCTTTAAGAACTGTGCTAACCACACATCACATCAGGTGAAGTTTTTGGGGTATGTACGTACATGGTGCAGAAACAGAAACAAAGGGAAAGGGAAGCCTGCACAATTATAATCCATTCAAACATTAATAATGGCTGCTTATGTGAACATTAAGTACTAACACAAACATACCACTGACCATATCTATCATCACTCAAAGTACAATAGGTCATAAGAAGAACCAAACAATGGAGAAGAAAATGCAGGATGCAAAGTGCACACACTCCATAAACAGCTGTATTAATTAATATTCATGAACAAAGGAAAAATAAACACAACAGTGACGAATTGTGGGATATTTTTTCGAACAAAAAGGTTATGGCATTTAATTGTTTTCCCTCATGTCTGAGCTGTCTCTGTGATGTGATTTTAAATCAAAATAAAATACGCTGTACATGTTTGTTAAAAAGGATTTATTAAAGATATTGGTTTCTGCTGAATATAGGGTAGCGAGTGCAGTAAATTTTATTCAATTGTTAATTGCCTAAAAGATAACTGTGTTGTCAACTGTTTACTATCTCAGCTCCCCAGAACATCACCAAAGTTTTTCACTCCTAAATTGGATAGTCAGTCCTACTGATGTATAAGATTAACCCTTAATTTGGAGATCAGATGCTGATAAGTTCGTTCAGATTCTGAACTAGTCTACAATATACCAGTATGTCGCGGTATTGTTTTCATTGAAATTTGAATACTGTGCAGCCCTATTTATAAGACAAGACGGTCTGAGCACATGTCAGCCCATCATTGCAAAAAAAGTAAAAAAAGTGACCAATAAATGTGGAAAGGAGAAACTTAACTTAACCTACAGTTAAAACTAGAAGTCCTGTCACGAATAGTGTGCTTATCTTGGCTTAATCTTGGCTTAATTGCGCATTGGAATTGCGTGCAATTGCCATATCGAATGGCATCCAAAGCACGGCAGGCTCTCCTAGTTACTCATAGCAAACACATGCAATGTTTCTGCCAATGGACCTCCGGGTTACCCGGAGGTCCATTGGCTGAAACATTGCTTGTGCCCAGGCCATATGTACAGAATTTGATAGCTTTACTTGGGCCATAACGCGTACATTAACGCGCATATCAACGTGCCATTTGTGCGCATTTCATGACAGGACTTCTAGTTTTAACTGTAGATTTCAATTGGTCCGGGTATGTGATAATGTTATGTTTTTAGGTAACCCTTGAACATTTGTTGATCAAATCTTTGAAATTGCTAATTCATTTTATCCCTGTTATAAAAAAGTGCTGATCAAAATTTTCAGAACTAAACACACCATTTATGGATTTTCAGTGACTCAATGACTTTAGATGAACAGTTGGTGCATGACTGTCAATATATTGATAGCCTGGTAGCTCAAGAAAAAGTGAGCACGTTATTCAGCTCTGACCTACAGCTCCTCCCACCAGATCTTCAAAGAAAAATAGAAGTTGGATGGTTAGAGAAAGGTCACACCAGAGATGGGTACATAGTCTGTTTTTTACTTGAATTATTATTATTCCCCCAGTACACCAAGGAAGTGAAGCAGTGCTTGTTTACTGTGGTAAGCAAGCTTTGTTTTACTGGTAAAATAGGACCTGGTCACCAATGGCTGGGGTGAAAATCCTCTAAAATGTGTAACATGGTTAAAAATGATTGTCTGGTCTTTACATTATGTCCATGTTGTGGTCACGATTAACCATTATGCAGATATATGTGACCTTAAACACCAATAAATAAGTAAATAAATATATTATTATTATTGTTAAAGGCATTATTAATCACAAATTCTCAAATATTTCAGTGTTCAGCAGACAAACAGTAAATACTGCATGCAAAAGATCACTTATAGTCAGTACACAAATATTTACCTTCATAATTTTCTTATCTTTTTAAACTTTGCACCCGGGGGCACTTTGGCGTCGTGGTAACCGGTTCTCGTCAGTTCACTGAAGTTAAGAAATGTCGAGCACGGTTAGTAGTTGGATGGGTGACCATTTCAGCGACTGATTCGAGCTCCTGTGTTGTGTCCTAACCCCGATTGCCTACATGGGGGCACGATGATGTGTACTAAGGCATACTGCACGTCGAAGATGCACATGTCTTCAACCAATCTAACCCTGTCTGTGCCGTGCAGAGTTACGATGTTGGAGAGCTCACAACTGCTCATCGTTGCTTGGTGGTTCTCTCCGGGTACTCTTTCCCCCCAAAACATAATTTAGAACCTCTCATTAGAACAAGCTCAACAAGATTGTCCCAATGGGTATTATAACAGACTTTGTACAGCAGGATTTCTGCAGGCTTTCGTTTCAAGAAATGTCCTTGAATTCGTCTAAAGGCCATCCATAGCCTTGAAATCCTGGAAAATGGGCCAGCAGGCCTTGAAAAGCCTTGAATATGACAAAATAAACATGCCAATAAAATATGTTATCATAGTTATAATAGAGTTTTATATGCCATAGTTCATGAAAGCACAGTTCTATGTAGGACCCCCAGTTGACTGGAGTGTCCAAGTGAGGACTAGTTTTTGTGGGAGACTTGCAAATCCTTTAATTTGACTATTGTAGGGCCTTGAAAAATGGTGAATAATGTTGAGAAACTGCCTTGAATAACCTTGAATCTTATCGGTCTTTGCCTGCAGGCACCCTGTACAGAACCCGGAAAGTGCTTACCCTATTACCTGATGAATCTGCAGAATCTGTCTGTGTAATATACAAGTTGAACAGATGAACTGCACAAAAGAACTATATTTTTATACTGTACCAATGACCCAGACATAGCTGGTGCTAACTCTTAAAATATAGGGCCAAACACAAATTTTGCCCCCCAATCCCCAAAATTTGCATCTAAAACTAAAGAAAACATGTCCTGAGAGGCCCTCCACACTTCGCCCCTACTGCGCATGCGCAGTGTCAAGGACGTTCCGAAATTGGCGCCATTTATCTTTCTAAGTTTGGCCCTTCATCAGTTAACATCTGACTGATCTTTGTGCTTTTAAATCTCAGTTTAAATGATGCCAGACACATAAATATTAGTGAAATGGTGATTCTAAGGAGGATAGAAAAGGAGGAGAGGAAAAGAATGTGTGACAGAATATTATCAGGGCTGTAACTTAAAATTTTTTAATGAAATTATGTTAAGTTACCTATTTTCAAGGCAGCAGCCATTTTGTTGTCATTCTGATTATTTAGTTACACTGTTTTTACAAGTGTTTTTCCTCTCTCCCTGTCCTTTAAGTTCCCCCTTGCTATTCTCCCATGCTTTTGGCATAATTTCTGTAATTATTATTACTAAAATTTCTTGGGAGTTTAGCTGAATAACAGAATGAATTCTGTTCTTTCCCCATGTTTACGTCTTCACCTAGGGGTGGTTAGGCGTTGTGTTCTGCATCTACCATCTGATGTTCTGCAGTTTCTTCCCTGGAAGTCTCTGTTTTGCATCAGATGGTGTATTTTTGGTAACTGATTTCGGGCCTGGGTGCCTGGAGTCTTATTTTAGTGTTTTTACACTCATTGTTTACATTTACAACAGCCCTCTGTGTGAGGGGGGGATTTCTAAATAATAATATCTTTATGTTATTTCAATCATAACTAGATACATTATTATTGTTCGTAAGTGTTGAATAAATTGTTTAAAATATTTTTAAAATTTTTGTCCACACTTAGGCTTGGGATCCATTGGGGCTCAACGTTACTTTTCAGAAACTTGGGCTGTTCTGAAAAAATATTTTTTCAAAATATTTTGATTTCAATTATTTTTTCTATATTAATGGATCATATTATTATTATGTATTTTGATTGCCAGGGGTTAGTGCGAGTACCAGGACTTGTTTTCTTTTCACATTGAAAGGATATTGATCAATTGTTTTAAGAGGAAGTCTTCCTCTGACCTTATTATCATTCTATATGTGGTCAGTGTACTCGCATTAACTCCGGTTCTGTATCGTATGATTTTGATGACAATATGGGAAGCGTATGTCACGGTATGTTGTTGGGGATTTGGACACTCCGGTCCTTTCCCCGCAGGGTCACTCTACTTTATCAATTTCTATTTCAGACGATCAAGATTAGGGTGATGTATCTGTGATGTCTTCCAACAGTGTGCCTCCGTCGTCACAATTAATGAAGGGCTAGCGGAAAAGTGCTCATGTAATACGCCAATTGCCTAAGAGGACCCTAGTAGGTTCGACGGCCTTTGACGTCCGCTAGCTCGCCCGGAGTAGCGTCCATTCACCGAATGGTTCGGCAGCCGGGTTCGTCCGTTGCGGTCTAGAAGGAATTTTGGGGTGATGCGAGCACTATAAAATTAACTTAATGCACACCCAGTGACGGCGGATCGGAGGGAGAACGGAGGAAGCCTTTTAGTTCGGTTCATAGCTCGTTCCGGTCCATCCGGACGGCAAGCGAGAGAGGCCCCTCTCTCGTTCAACAACATCTGGCCCCAGATGTTGTGGTACAAATGTGTCGTTAGCGGAGCATACGTCCGTCGCTCGGGACGCTCCGTTGTATAGGCAGTCCGCTGAGACTGCTAAGGCTTCCTCTTCTCGTCAGCGCACACGACCGCACCTTGGCTGCGTGACCGCCGATATATTACCAGCTTCGCCGATCAAGGATTCTTCGGCGACCAGGTCACACCATCCGGCAGCCAGGGATTCGAGACCGATGGACTCCGGACGTTCGCATAGGAAAAGTATGCGGGAGCCATCTGATGCGGAGCTGCCCTCGGCGAAGCAGCGATAGACTGCGCCTCCGCAGGTCTCGACGCCGGACATTCTTGTGCACATAGCACAGCTCATCGCAGCATCCCAGCAGCCGACAGAAACGATGTCGGATCGAGAATTATCCGACAGCGCTGGGTCGGTAGCCGGGGACTCGAGGCCTGCAGACTCCGGACGTTCGCATAGGAAGTATGCGGGAGTCAACGTACACGGAGCTTCCAGCGGCAATGCATCGTAAGTCCGCTACTGCACAGGCCTCGGGAATGGACGTGCTTTCCTTAATAGCACAGTTTATCGCAGCATCCCAGCATCAACTGAATCTGTCGCATATATTTTATCCGACGATGCTGGGTCGGGACGCTCCGCGGAAGCGGGTACGGACGTCCGAAAGTTTCATCCGGTCCGACGGGATACCGAAAGGGATTCGGTGGATTTCAAGCTTTCCCTTTCGGAACAACATATGCTGCGATGCCGGATAAGAAACTGATAGCGTCGGTGGTCTTAGAAATTTTTGGTTCGGTTCAGGGACATCGTCCCTCAGTTCCGACATAGTCCAATAATGTCACACAAACTTTCGAATTATTGAACGACGCTATATATATTATTATTTTATGCTTGCTATCCAAGCATTTCTGGTTTCTTGTTCGAAGAGTTATGGAGATGTCTTTCAAAAGTGTGCCTCTGTCGTCATAGTTAATGAAGAGTTAGCGGCAATAAGTGCTCATGGAATATGTCTATCGCTTACGTAGTGACATTCGCTAGCTCACCCGGTGTAGCGTACATTCATCGAATGGTTCGGCTGCCGGGTTCGTCCGTTGCGGTCTAGGAAGGAGATTTGGGTGATGCGAGCACTTTAATTACTTTAGTACTCACCCAGTGACGGCAGATTGAGGACAGATCGGAGGAAGCCAACAACATAGGGGACCGCATGTTGTGGTTCAGATATTTTACATTCGGAGCATATGTCCGTTGCTCGGGACGCTCCGTTATATTGACAGTCCGAGAGACTGTCTTTAATGCTTCCTCATCCTCACAGCAGGGCACACGACCGCACATTGGCTACGTGACCTCGAGTATCCGATCAGTTTCGGCATTCAGTGATTCCACAGCGAATAGGTCGCGCCATCCGGTAGCCAAGGGACACGAGGCCTATACACTCCGTTCGCTCGCATATTGGAAGTATGCACGGGGTATCGATCTCGGAGCTTCCTGCGGCAATGCATCGTAAGACCGCTGCTCCTCAGGCCTCAGTGACGGACGTGCTATCCGAGTTAGCACAGTTGTTTCGCAGCATCCCAGCAATTGACGGTTTCTCGGTCGAATCAGGAATTATCCGACGGCGCTGGGTCGGTGCGGTCCGCGGTTGCATCAAGCTACGGACGACCGAACGCTTTATAGGGTCCGACAGGATGGCGAAAGGGATTCGAAAGATTTCGAGTTGTCCCTTTAGTAGTATCGGAAGATGCCTTTCATATCTTCT
The DNA here is from genome assembly GCA_031216915.1 of Pictodentalium vernedei. NCBI lineage: Eukaryota > Metazoa > Mollusca > Scaphopoda > Dentaliida > Dentaliidae > Pictodentalium > Pictodentalium vernedei. The sequence goes on from CM062296.1 coordinate 715,330,181, forward strand.
GGCATTTCTTCCAGTGATTATTTTTCGGACTTCATTGCTGCGATCTTGGATAAGAGACTTATAGCGTCATTGGACTCGGATTTTTCGATCGGTACAGGGACTTTGTCCCTGACTTACCGACGCAGTCCAATATTGTCATTACAACATGTGTTTTATTTTTCGACGCTATATATTTATATATATATACAAGACGGCTACTAAGCATGATAGTTTAGTTTCTTGTCCGCGTGGCTCATTTCTGCCATTTTATCTTTTTTTACATATAGTTTATTTTGGCAGAGCAGGGCATACCGAGAGTTCATATGCGTCTAGACGGTGTGATTAAAGACTGCATATATTCTTTTTCACCGTTCATGTCTTTTCCAATTTCAATGTTGGGAACGACATTATGTATATTAGACTTAACTTAGACGTTTTATTATACGTAATCCGCCTTACTGAGGCGTTATCATTACGTCTTCAAGAAAAGATTTACGGGATATTATTCTCAATGTAATTTCTTTTGAGGGCAGTAGTTTGTTCACGTATAACTCCGCCCTTCAGTGGCTGATTGGAGTTGGTTAGACGTGATGCAGCCCTAGCTACATCCACGCGTGGATAGTAGGTTAAGAACTCTCTCAGAGTCGCTTCGTTCTCGGAGGAGCTTCTCTTCGACGGCAACTTTCCGGCAATCCATGAATTGCTTGATTTATACATTCTCTTGTCTATCTAGTGTTACAAGAGATTCAGACTGGGGCAAACATTCGGTGGTTGACTCAGAGAGTGCCGCCGCAGTTGCCGGACCCGAGTGTGGCTGTTATGACGGTTGCCAGTCAAACAGATTGGGATATATACTGATCCCTACGGATTCGAAGTGCCAGGGTCTTTGGGTTCCGCAGTCTTTTAGCTATCAGTTAACTTCCGCGGAATAATGTTTTTTAGGCTTGCTTTATGTCATTGCATGAACATTATTCAGAAACGCATGCCCAAATTCCTGTCCTTTAATTCGACAGTAGTGGCGTATCTCCGGAACCAGGGAGGCACTCTTTCGTTTCCGTTATTCAATTTAATGGAAAGAATCCGTCTGTTGGTTATAGTACACCAAGTTCAGTTTTGGTCCGTCATATTCTGGGTCGTTTGATTGTTTTATCGCACTCCCGTTCTCTTACGGGTCACTTGTTGCTGTCAGAATGGACTCTCAACAAACAAGTATTCAATCAGATTTGCTATCTATGGGAGCGCCCAATGATGTTTTATTTATGACACAGCTGGCTAATCAATTGCAGACGTATGTGTTGGCTTGTCCAGATCTCTGAGCTAATACTGTTAACGCTCTATTGATCTATAGGACAGAATGATAGGATACGCGTATCCTCCGGCGCTGTTGTTTTTAGCAGGTATTGCTAAGATAAACAACCACAATACATTTCTGTTGATAGCATCTCTATCTTCACAGAGATCATGAGTAATTTACTCTCTTGTCTACTGTGGATCTTAACGTGAAATCTTCCTCTATGTGAGGATCTTTTTTCACTGGGTAAATCGTGTCATCTTTATCACAACCAGCAAGGTCGCAACCTTCATGTATTCCGTTGTGTGGTCCGTATTGCATTGTAAGCACTGTACTGGACGAGCTTTGGACGCGATTTCTTACTATAGGAGATCCTCTTCTTCGCTATTCTATGCGACTAAAGTGGAGGCTCTTCCGTCGTAGTGTAGGGATCATTATGTTCATATGGTTGATCCCTCCATACTACTCATTGCTTTTTTTTTAGTATACTTGTTTCACAAGATCTACTGCAGCCTGTTGTTATTTAGGTTATAGGTTTATGTTACCTCATACCTATGCACTCTACGATAGTTTACAATTGAGTCTTTTGTCTCTTTATCTAAGTCAGTTAGTAACTTTTTGATAAATAGACTTAGAATCTTTAGATTAAATTCCTATACGGATTTTAACTTCAGGTTCTTATTTAGCTAAGTAATCATTTGAGCCTCTGGAAACAGTAGTTTTCAAATTCTGACCTTTTAGACAGCAATTCTGTTGGTTTCTCTTTTACTGTAGAGTCAGTGAGTTTCATGCACTATCGATGGATGATTTTCACTTTCATAGTTTCGGAATCTATACTTCCGTTACTATTTAGGTTGGATTGTTGCATAAGAGTTAGGCTCCTATTATCCGGAACCTATTATTTTAAGGTCCTTCCGTCTTCGTATGGGCATAGGCCTTTACTCTTTCCGGGTACAGTTTATGTATTTATAAACAGATATCTGTTTATTACAAGGGCGTAAGCTTCTTCTGTCTTTGATGTCTAGTAGAAGGACGTTACGCTCCATTTTATTGTTAATGGATTCTATTAACTAGCGTACTGCTTATGGTATATCATTGGCTTAGCAGTTGTGCTTAAGATTTCGGCTCATGAAGTAAGAGTTCTTCTACTTCTTGGGCTTACATTAATAGTGTTCTATTATAGATTTTTGAAGGCTGCTCATTGCGCTCAGCCATCCATTCATGAATTTTATCTCAGAAATATCGAGTCCATTTCTGGAGGCCTCTATTGTTAGGTCTTTTATCTACTGCTCAGAATGTCATTCACTTAACAGTTGCTACTATAGCTAGGTAGGCTGTCTGTTTCGGCAGTGTCTCCGTTCGGCTGCCCTCTTCGCTCTGGGCTATTTGACCCAGGGCAAGAAAAGGGGGGGGGGGGGGGGAGGGTGTTCCCTTGGGTCACCTGTTTTTACTATGAAAACAAGGGGATACCTCCTCCGGAGTTAGTAATTCTGAGCTGTTATTGGGATGGTTGTTTAGTGAGAAGTTTAAGTTTATAAAATTCATTCAAGTCTTAGTTTTTAAAGTATAGCTTTTGAATATTGCATATGTCAACGGACATGATTATGCAATTCTCACACACTTTTAGGAGTATAAGAGTCTCTATTCTCTAGACTTACTTTATTATTGGCTTACTTTAAAAATTATTAGTATAAGGATTATTGGATATTAATAGAGTACATGGATGTATGAAGCTCAATTTTTGGAAGGTGTTGTATCTTTCTAATTTATCATAAATAAGAAAGATACATATAAGGCCTATTACTTCTTTTCCCTACAGGGGATGACTCTATTTTATTTTATTGAGCGTATTCCATTTTGCTCTATGTCCTTGGCCCTCCAGCCTTTTTACTATTCAGCTATGTCTGGGTCATTGGTACAGTATAAAAATGTTAAAAAATTTATAGTAATTTATATATTTTTTATACTTACCAATAACCCAGACGGGGATGGCCCTCCCAGGAGTTGGGAACTCTTGCCTCCCCGCTGAGTACATAGCGCTTACCAGGCACTGGTTATTAGAATGATAAATGGCGCCAATTTCGGAACGTCCTTGACACTGCGCATGCGCAGTAGGGGCGAAGTGTGGAGGGCCTCTCAGGACATGTTTTCTTTAGTTTTAGATGCAAATTTTGGGGATTGGGGGGCAAAATTTGTGTTTGGCCCTATATTTTAAGAGTTAGCACCAGCTATGTCTGGGTCATTGGTAAGTATAAAAAATATATAAATTACTATAAATTTTTTAACTTTTCAGAAAATTTCAACAAAACCATATCATGTGACTCCTCCTTGGATTGAGCTCGTTGAAATTTAGGACCAAAATTTGTGAAATGTTTTTTTTTATTTTTTTTAACGTTTGTTCAGTTTTGAGACGAAAAAAACCCCAAATTTATAGCCTGAAAATTGTGGGTCCAGTTCCAACTTGGAAATTTTGGACCAAAATTCAGAATTTTTTTTTTATTCTTTTCAAAATCGATGAATTAGAGTGGTTTTATGCGAAAATGTTTTTACCCTATGTCCTCCCGTCCCTTCCTTGTTGGGTGGAGGGGGGGGGGGGTTGGGGGTTGGAGGCAGTTAGATGTAACAAAATGTTTGGCTGCAAAATATATTTTGAAAGATTTAGAGTGATTTTATGCAACTCCCCCCCCCACCCCCTCCATAATACCCCTATTACACTGTCCCCCACTCCCCACCCCCACCCCCACCCCCAGGGGTCAATTAAGGGGACGTCCAACCTAACTTTGGTCAAATTTCATGTAATTTTCTTTCAAGTCTAAAAAAGTCCCAAAATGAATAACCCCAATAAATTATATACCAAAATGCTTGGAATGAAACATAGAACATGTGGAAACTGAAATTTGCCATGGAACTCCTGCCATGTGTAAATAGCACCACCTGAAAGTCTGCTGTGGCATAAGTAAGAGAACAAAATTTTTACAATAAAATACCTCAAAATAAAATAACAGCTGTATTCTATAAACATTTAAGTACATACTCGAAGAAATCTTTTCCAAATTCATGAAAGTAATAAAGATTGAGACCAAATGTTATAAGTGGAGTGCTCACTGATTGAAGGCAGACATTTTCTTTTGTTTATGTTTTGATTTGGGGAGTTCAACAAAGGTCAACTTAAAGGAGTCCAGCAGAAGAAGTATGGAAGGACAAAAGAGTGTCTCCCAATATAAAGATGTATGTGTTACTGTAATGGTTTGGAAAGAAAATATGATATTCTCCTATGTAGAATGCATTGCAAAGTCATACATTGTAGTTGAATAAATATATTTACAAACCCCTTGCACTGTAACCCCTTTTATCCCATGCATCAATTTGATAGTGATTAAATTGTTAAATTTGTCTGGTTTATCAATAAGTATAATAGCTTTGTTCAACTCTTGGACACCAATACACTCATGATATCTGTTGGAGAAGAAATAAGGGTAACTGTAACCTGTCACTGCAATAAACCATCTAATGTACTTAAAAGTACATTGTTATTCAAAACACATCAAATCAGCCTTACATAACCATTATTGCATGTACTTTCCCCAAGGAGGCTTATTGACATATTGAGATCAGAAGGGCACATCCAGAGGGTCTCACATATTTTTTCAAGAACGCAGTACACAAAGCAATCCCAAAAAGGTGACAAGTGAGCTCCATTTGACACAAAAAATTTCCTGTTGGGGGGGGGGGGGGGGGGGGGGGGGGGGGGGGCTCGCTTCCTTGTATGACTCTACCTCTGGCACTCAAGGCCTTTTTTCTCAAAGTTTAACTCTTTTTTTTCTTTTTAAAGATCCTGGCCACACATGTTCCAAACACTATAAGACAGGTAACCCTCCAAATAAGTGTATCTGCAAAAATCATGTTACATTGCAAAACATTCTTTTTAGACTTATAGTTCTGGACCTTTCATGCTTCTTACTTCCAGCTATAATACTTAATTTATCGATTAATGTGTGAATAGAAAAGTCCTGCCATAATCAACATTTTGAGTTCCATAAGTCTTCAAAACAGCTCCGATAAAAGTGTCAAACATCAGATTGGTGGCTTTATACAGAATATTCATTAGGTTGTTGCTTGATAAGTAATAGGAACAAAATCTTCACAAGAAAATTCTGTAGCAATACAATTGAGGGTATTAGCAGGCACTTTGCAACAAATTGTAACAAATCAACTAGTTACAAACAAAATTTTCTAACTCAAAAGAGTGAAAAAGTACCACAACTCTGAAAAAATGTGGGAAGAAACACATGCTACAGCAGCTACACAGGCATTGTTTCCCCATGATGCTCGATCACAACACCAAATATCCTTCAAATTGGAGTAGCAATGGTTGAGATACAAGGGAGAATGTTGGTACATGTAATGATGAATGGGTAAGACTAAGAATAAGAGGACAGGGGTCACCACTGCACGGCCCTAAATGCACCTTTGATTTTCCAACTTCCAGGTCTGGGGCATAATAATCGCAACACATCCACCCACCTTATCAGTTCATAATTTCAGTAAAATAAAAGAAATTATCAATTTGAATTAATTAATAGATGATGGAAAATATTTGGCTTCCTTCGCCTTCTCGTACTATTTAATTACCACAAACAATATCAGTTTGATGCCGACAAACGAAACTGAACGCATGTGGTCTGGTTAAAAAGTAACTCGGCATGAATAATGAAGAAATTGCGAATATTTCGTGTATTTCATTTGTTTAAAAGCCAATTGCAGCTAATATTGACCGTACATTCGATAATTCGTTTCGGTTTTGACCACACGGCCACGTTGACACTCAGTGACAGCGGTTATGTTTATTGTGATATGCAGATTGGGGGATGGTTTCCGGTGAAGGAGATTTGTCACATTTGTCAGTGTAAAACGATCATAAAAGACACTGATCGACGCTTGTATTACTATGGTTGGTTGCAAGAAAAAACTAAATTCTCAGCATCGTCCAAGCACACCTTACTTAAAAGGACGAATGCATCATTTTCAACCCATCTTCAATCGGTCCTTTGCAGACATCAAACATACCCGCCTTAAATTCCATGGTTACTAGGAAGTAAATAACTTCGCAACATCTGGGGGAAATCAACACGCTCAATATAGTTCCAGGTCACTTGGAATATACTTCGTGAAAAAGTGATTTCTGAAGCATTCTGCTTACTTTGTTATGGATATTGCCTTATTTTATGTGTATCGTCCCGATTTTATACACTCGGTTATTTTTTTACAAGTGGTTCATGTTGTCTTTCTAGTGCGCAATAATTCAGATTTTATGTCAACAAAAAAGTTCAGACGGCCTGTAAACACGAGAGGGAATTTCGAACCATATTTTGCAGTTATGACATTAACAGCTCAAGTATTTGCTATCACCTGTTTGCAAATCCGTTCACACATTGTCTCGAACAAATAAAGGGCGTGATCACGTCCTTGCATTCTTACGATTGCCCAAATTGAGTATTTCTGCAAGAACCACATCGTAATCACATCACCGGAAAAACATCATTGAAACATGGCCACATTCGGAACATCCAAAATTTGTGTTGGTGTTATTACATTCAAACGTCAAAATCCACGAGAGTGTGTGTCAAAAAAATGCTTTCTCCGAGTCTGTAGTATGTTATCATTATATTGAGGACAAGGCTTTCGAATAGCCGATTATTTTGTGGTTTTACCGGTTCGTTACTTACGCCATTTGCAAATTAATCTTCTTCAAAATCATAAAATTCACTTTTTTCATGAAAAAAATTATATGTACCTTTTCTATGCACTTTACACATTATTTTGATATATAATTTGCCTTTTCTTACTTCTCTTATCTGTTTCTAAGGCATTGGGAAAAATGTCAAAAAATCGACCAAAGTTAGGTTGGACGACCCCTTAAGTGGAGAAAAGAAAATTGCTACAAAATGCATTTTGAAGGAATTAGAGTAAATTTATGTAAAAAAAAGGACCCCTATAATAATTTCATGACTTCATTCCTCTGAAGTGTTGATGAGCCATGATTAGCTGAATGTGATCCAAAATACTTCTTTGAACAACTTGTCAGGTGAGCAGTTAAGGCCCATTGGGGCCTCTTGTTTCTTTCTGTGCTGTTTTGGAATTGAAAAATGCAGTTCTCTATTCACTTGGAAAAATATTGTCTTTTTCTGTCTCTGTTTGGTGAAGAGTTAATAATGATGGTATGTGTGATATCTATTTTTACCTGCGTCGCCAGCGGCAGAGCAGGTCTAGTAACCGCTCGACTCCGTCCGTCCATCCGTCAGTCCATCCATCCGGCAGTCTGTCCGAAACACTTCTTCCGTCAAAGTTTTCTTGGCTTCTTTGACAGGGAATGATTTTATATTTGGTCTGCTGCTTCATAATGATGAGTTGTATTGTGTATCTAATTTTCAGATCTGCAGTGCAGCCACTTCCTGTTTGCCGATACTTTGAAACTTGACTGTACTCACTGAACATTGAAATATTTTTATACTGTACCAATGACCCAGACATAGCTGGTGCTAACTCTTAAAATATAGGGCCAAACACAAATTTTGCCCCCCAATCCCCAAAATTTGCATCTAAAACTAAAGAAAACATGTCCTGAAAGGCCCTCCACACTTCGCCCCTACTGCGCATGCGCAGTGTCAAGGACGTTCCGAAATTGGCGCCATTTATCATTCTAAGTTTGGCCCTTCATCAGTTAACATCTGACTGATCTTTGTGCTTTTAAATCTCAGTTTAAATGATGCCAGACACATAAATATTAGTGAAATGGTGATTCTAAGGAGGATAGAAAAGGAGGAGAGGAAAAGAATGTGTGACAGAATATTATCAGGGCTGTAACTTAAAATTTTTTAATGAAATTATGTTAAGTTACCTATTTTCAAGGCAGCAGCCATTTTGTTGTCATTCTGATTATTTAGTTACACTGTTTTTTCAAGTGTTTTCCTCTCTCCCTGTCCTTTAAGTTCCCCCTTGCTATTCTCCCATGCTTTTGGCATAGTTTCTGTAATTATTATTACTAAAATTTCTTGGGAGTTTTAGCTGAATAACAGAATGAATTCTGTTCTTTCCCCATGTTTACGTCTTCACCTACGGGTGGTTAGGCGTTGTGTTCTGCATCTACCATCTGATGTTCTGCACTTTCTTCCCTGGAAGTCTCTGTTTTGCATCAGATAGTGTATTTTTGGTAACTGATTTCGGGCCTGGGTGCCTGGAGTCTTATTTTAGTGTTTTTACACTCATTGTTTACATTTACAACAGCCCTCTGTGTGAGGGGGGGATTTCTATATAATAATATCTTTATGTTATTTTAATCATAACTAGATACATTATTATTGTTCGTAAGTGTTGAATAAATTGTTTAAAATATTTTTTAAAATTTTTGTCCACACTTAGGCTTGGGATCCATTGGGGCTCAACGTTACTTTTCAGAAACTTGGGCTGTTCTGAAAAAATATTTTTTCAAAATATTTTGATTTCAATTATTTTTTCTATATTAATGGATCATATTATTATTATGTATTTTGATTGCCAGGGGTTAGTGCGAGTACCAGGACTTGTTTTCTTTTCACATTGAAAGGATATTGATCTATTGTTTTAAGAGGAAGTCTTCCTCTGACCTTATTATCATTCTATATGTGGTCAGTGTACTCGCATTAACTCCTGTTCTGTATCGTATGATTTCGATGACAATATGGGAAGCGTATGTCACGGTATGTTGTTGGGGATTTGGACACTCCGGTCCTTTCCCCGCAGGGTCACTCTACTTTATCAATTTCTATTTCAGACGATCAAGATTAGGGTGATGTATCTGTGATGTCTTCCAACAGTGTGCCTCCGTCGTCACAATTAATGAAGGGCTAGCGGAAAAGTGCTCATGTAATACGCCAATTGCCTAAGAGGACCCTAGTAGGTTCGACGGCCTTTGACGTCCGCTAGCTCGCCCGGTGTAGCGTCCATTCACCGAATGGTTCGGCAGCCGGGTTCATCCGTTGCGGTCTAGAAGGAATTTTGGGGTGATGCGAGCACTATAAAATTAACTTAATGCACACCCAGTGACGGCGGATCGGAGGGAGAACGGAGGAAGCCTTTTAGTCCGGTTCATAGCTCGTTCCGGTCCATCCGGACGGCAAGCGAGAGAGGCCCCTCTCTCGTTCAACAACATCTGGCCCCAGATGTTGTGGTACAAATGTGTCGCTAGCGGAGCATACGTCCGTCGCTCGGGACGCTCCGTTGTATAGGCAGTCCGCTGAGACTGCTAAGGCTTCCTCTTCTCGTCAGCGCACAGGACCGCACCTTGGCTGCGTGACCGCCGATATATTACCAGCTTCGCCGATCAAGGATTCTTCGGCGACCAGGTCACACCATCCGGCAGCCAGGGATTCGAGACCGATGGACTCCGGACGTTCGCATAGGAAAAGTATGCGGGAGCCATCTGATGCGGAGCTGCCCTCGGCGAAGCAGCGATAGACTGCGCCTCCGCAGGTCTCGACGCCGGACATTCTTGTGCACATAGCACAGCTTATCGCAGCATCCCAGCAGCCGACAGAAACGGTATCGGATCGAGAATTATCCGACAGCGCTGGGTCGGTAGCCGGGGACTCGAGGCCTGCAGACTCCGGACGTTCGCATAGGAAGTGTGCGGGAGTCAACGTACACGGAGCTTCCAGCGGCAATGCATCGTAAGTCCGCTACTGCACAGGCCTCGGGAACGGACGTGCTTTCCTTAATAGCACAGTTTATCGCAGCATCCCAGCATCAACTGAATCTGTCGCATATATTTTATCCGACGATGCTGGGTCGGGACGCTCCGCGGAAGCGGGTACGGACGTCCGAAAGTTTCACCCGGTCCGACGGGATACCGAAAGGGATTCGGAGGATTTCAAGCTTTCCCTTTCGGAACAACATATGCTGCGATGCCGGATAAGAAACTGATAGCGTCGGTGGACTTAGAAATTTTTGGTTCGGTTCAGGGACATCGTCCCTCAGTTCCGACATAGTCCAATAATGTCACACAAACTTTCGAATTATTGAACGACGCTATATATATTATTATTTTATGCTTGCTATCCAAGCATTTCTGGTTTCTTGTTCGAAGAGTTATGGAGATGTCTTTCAAAAGTGTGCCTCTGTCGTCATAGTTAATGAAGAGTTAGCGGCAATAAGTGCTCATGGAATATGTCTATCGCTTACGGAGTGACATTCGCTAGCTCACCCGGTGTAGCGTACATTCATCGAATGGTTCGGCTGCCGGGTTCGTCCGTTGCGGTCTAGGAAGGAGATTTGGGTGATGCGAGCACTTTAATTACTTTAGTACTCACCCAGTGACGGCAGATTGAGGACAGATCGGAGGAAGCCAACAACATAGGGGACCGCATGTTGTGGTTCAGATATTTTACATTCGGAGCATATGTCCGTTGCTCGGGTCGCTCCGTTATATTGACAGTCCGAGAGACTGTCTTTAATGCTTCCTCATCCTCACAGCAGGGCACACGACCGCACATTGGCTACGTGACCTCGAGTATCCGATCAGTTTCGGCATTCAGTGATTCCACGGCGAATAGGTCGCGCCATCCGGTAGCCAAGGGACACGAGGCCTATACACTCCGTTCGCTCGCATATTGGAAGTATGCACGGGGTAACGATCTCGGAGCTTCCTGCGGCAATGCATCGTAAGACCGCTTCTCCTCAGGCCTCAGTGACGGACGTGCTATCCGAGTTAGCACAGTTGTTTCGCAGCATCCCAGCAATTGACAGTTTCTCGGTCGAATCAGGAATTATCCGACGGCGCTGGGTCGGTGCGGTCCGCGGTTGCATCAGCTACGGACGACCGAACGCTTTATAGGGTCCGACAGGATGGCGAAAGGGATTCGAAAGATTTCGAGTTTTCCCTTTAGTAGTATCGGAAGATGCCTTTCATATCTTCTGGCATTTCTTCCAGTGATTATTTTTCGGACTTCATTGCTGCGATCTTGGATAAGAGACTTATAGCGTCATTGGACTCGGATTTTTCGATCGGTACAGGGACATTGTCCCTGACTTACCGACGCAGTCCAATATTGTCATTACAACATGTGTTTTATTTTTCGACGCTATATATTTATATATATACAAGCCTGCTACTAAGCATGATAGTTTAGTTTCTTGTCCGCGTGGCTCATTTCTGCCATTTTATCATTTTTACAAATAGTTTACTTTGGCAGAGCAGGGCATACCGAGAGTTCATATGCGTCTAGACGGTGTGATTAAAGACTGCATATATTCTTTTTCGCCGTTTATGTCTTTTCCAATTTCAGTGTTGGGAACGACATTATGTATAGTAGACTTAACTTAGACGCTTTATTATACGTAATCTGCCTTACTGAGGCGTTATCATTACGTCTTCAAGAAAAGATTTACGGGATATTATTCTCAATGTAATTTCTTTTGAGGGCAGTAGTTTGTTCACGTATAACTCCGCCCTTCAGTGGCTGATTGGAGTTGGTTAGACGTGACGCAGCCCTAGCTACATCCACACGCGTGGATAGTAAGGTTAAGAACTCTCTCAGAGTCGCTTCGTTCTCGGAGGAGCTTCTCTTCGACGGCAACTTTCCGGCAATCCATGAATTGCTCGATTTATACATTCTCTTGTCTATCTAGTGTTACAAGAGATTCAGACTGAGGCAAACATTCGGTGGTTGACTCAGAGAGTGCCGCCGCAGTTGCCGGACCCGAGTGTGGCTGTTATGACGGTTGCCAGTCAAACAGATTGGGATATATACTGATCCCTACGGATTCGAAGTGCCAGGGTCTTTGGGTTCCGCAGTCTTTTAGCTATCAGTTTAACTTCCGCGGAATAATGTTTTTTAGGCTTGCTTTATGTCATTGCATGAACATTATTCAGAAACGCATGCCCAAATTCCTGTCCTTTAATTCGACAGTAGTGGCGTATCTCCGGAACCAGGGAGGCACTCTTTTGTTTCCGTTATTCAATTTAATGGAAAGAATCCGTCTGTTGGTTATAGTACACCAAGTTCAGTTTTGGTCCGTCATATTCTGGGTCGTCTGATTGTTTTATCGGACTCCCGTTCTCTTACGGGTCGCTTGTTGCTGTCAGAATGGACTCTCAACAAACAAGTATTCAATCAGATTTGCTATCTATGGGAGCGCCCAATGATGTTTTATTTATGACACAGCTTGCTAATCAATTGCAGACGTATGTGTTGGCTTGTCCAGATCTCTGAGCTAATACTGTTAACGCTCTATTGATCTATAGGACGGAATGATAGGATACGCGTATCCTCCGGCGCTGTTGTTTTAGCAGGTATTGCTAAGATAAACAACCACAATACATTTCTGTTGATAGCATCTCTATCTTCACAGAGATCATGAGTAATTTACTCTCTTGTCTACTGTGGATCTTAACGTGAAATCTTCCTCTATGTGAGGATCTTTTTTCACTGGGTAAATCGTGTCATCTTTATCACAACCAGCAAGGTCGCAACCTTCATGTATTCCGTTGTGTGGTCCGTATTGCATTGTAAGCACTGTACTGGACGAGCTTTGGACGCGATTTCTTACTATAGGAGATCGTCTTCTTCGCTATTCTATGCGACTTAAGTGGAGGCTCTTCCGTCGTGGTGTAGGGATCATTATGTTCATATTGTTGATCCCTCCATACTACTCATTGCTATTTTTTAGTATACTTGTTTCACAAGATCTACTGCAGCCTGTTATTATTTAGGTTATAGGTTTATGTTACCTCATACCTATGCACTCTACGATAGTTTACAATTGAGTCTTTTGTCTCTTTATCTAAGTCAGTTAGTAACTTTTTGATAAATAGACTTAGAATCTTTAGATTAAATTCCTATACGGATTTTAACTTCGGTTCTTATTTAGCTAAGTAATCATTTGAGCCTCTGGAAACAGTAGTTTTCAAATTCTGACCTTTTAGACAGTAATTCTGTTGGTTTCTCTTTTACTGTAGAGTCAGTGAGTTTCATGCACTATCAATGGATGATTTTCACTTTCATAGTTTCGGAATCAATACTTCCGTTACTATTTAGGTTGGATTGTTGCATAAGAGTTAGGCTCCTATTATCCGTAACCTATTATTTTAAGGTCCTTCCGTCTTCGTATGGGCATAGGCCTTTACTCTTTCCGGGTACAGTTTATGTATTTATAAACAGATATCTGTTTATTACAAGGGCGTAAGCTTCTTCTGTCTTTGATGTCTAGTAGAAGGACGTTACGCTCCATTTTATTGTTAATGGATTCTATTAACTAGCGTACTGCTTATGGTATATCATTGACTTAGCAGTTGTGCTTAAGATTTCGGCTCATGAAGTAAGAGTTCTTCTACTTCTTGGGCTTACTTTAATAGTGTCGCTATTATAGATTTTTGAAGGCTGCTCATTGCGCTCAGCCATCCACATTCATGAATTTTATCTTAGAAATATCGAGTCAATTTCTTGAGGCCTCTTTTGTTAGGTCTATTATCTACTGCTCAGAATGTCATTCTCTTAACAGTTGCTACTATAGCTAGGTAGGCTGTCTGTTTCGGCAGTGTCTCCGTTCGGCTGCCCTCTTCGCTCTGGGCTATTTGACCCAGGGCAAGAAAAAGGGGGGGGGGGGGGGGAGGGTGTTCCCTTGGGTCACCTGTTTTTACTATGAAAACAAGGGGATACCTCCTCCGGAGTTAGTAATTCTGAGCTGTTATTGGGATGGTTGTTTAGTGAGAAGTTTAAGTTTATAAAATTCATTCAAGTCTTAGTTTTTAAAGTATAGCTTTTGAATATTGCATATGTCAACGGACATGATTATGCAATTCTCAGACACTTTTAGGAGTATAAGAGTCTCTATTCTCTAGACTTACTTTATTATTGGCTTACTTTAAAAATTATTAGTATAAGGATTATATTGGATATTAATAGAGTACATGGATGTATGAAGCTCAATTTTTGGAAGGTGTTGTATCTTTCTAATTTATCATAAATAAGAAAGATACATGTAAGGCCTATTACTTCTTTTCCCTACAGGGGATGACTCTATTTTATTTTATTGAGCGTATTCCATTTTGCTCTATGTCCTTGGCCCTCCAGCCTTTTTACTATTCAGCTATGTCTGGGTCATTGGTACAGTATAAAAATGTTAAAAAATTTATAGTAATTTATATATTTTTTATACTTACCAATGACCCAGACGGGGATGGCCCTCCCAGGAGTTGGGAACTCTTGCCTCCCCGCTGAGTACATAGCGCTTACCAGGCACTGGTTATTAGAATGATAAATGGCGCCAATTTCGGAACGTCCTTGACACTGCGCATGCGCAGTAGGGGCGAAGTGTGGAGGGCCTTTCAGGACATGTTTTCTTTAGTTTTAGATGCAAATTTTGGGGATTGGGGGGCAAAATTTGTGTTTGGCCCTATATTTTAAGAGTTAGCACCAGCTATGTCTGGGTCATTGGTAAGTATAAAAAATATATAAATTACTATAAATTTTTTAACTTTTCGTCACACTTTTCTCGGCTTCTATGCGACGGATTCATTCAATATTTCACCTGGAGCTTGATAATGATGAGTTGTATCGTGTATGCAATAATCAATTGCATGCAGCGACACAGGTCCAGACCCGGTATTGGTCTTGTTTGCTAGCCTGTCATTAAACTTCATTTCATGCCTATTGTTGTTTTCCAATTCCTTTCAATAAGTTCAAATGAATGATTTCAACCAGTGCTTTGATCTGAGAAAATGCATGGCGTACAGCTTGGCATTTTTTTTCATTTGTGTACGTTTTGCAACTTTTGTTTTGGGATATTCTCACCCTGGCAGTTGCATGCTAATATCAACACATATTGTGGAGGACACACATACAATTTATTTTCAATTAACCCTTTACCTAATGTAATGCCCACATCCTACTGAGCTTGTCCAATGTAGTTCAAATGGACATTGCAATATGTCAGCTTATTGCTTGGTACAGAGCATGATGCACATTTTTAGTCGAGTTGTGACGAAGTCAAACTCGACTTATAGTTTGATGAATGGCGGTTGGGCGGGCATAAACAATTGGTTTCCGGACGATAACTTGATAATGGTTCGACCCATGTTCATGAAACTTCATAGGTAGGTTGGCCTCGGTAAGAGGAAGAACCCTATTTATTTTGGACTCATTAGGTCAAAGGTCAAGGCCACAGTGACCTTGAACATACTGAATCATAAATAATGGGTTTCCAGATGATAACTTGACTATGGTTGAACCCACATTCATGAAACTTCATATGTAGGTTGGCCTTTGTGAGAGGAAGAAACCTATTTATTTTGGACTCGCTAGGTCAAAGGTCAAGGTCACAGTGACCCTGAACATAGTAAATCAAAGCAATTGGTTTCTGGATGATAACTTGATAATGGTTCGACCCACGTTCATAAAACTTCATAGGTAGGTTGGCATCAGTGAGAGGAAGAACCCTTTTTATTTTACACTCACTACGTGAAAGGTCAAGGTCACAATGTCCTTCAACATAGTAAATCTGTAAACAATTTGTTTCCGGACGATAACTTGATAATGGTTCGACCCACTTTCATGAAACTTCATAGGTAGGTTGGCATCAGTGAGAGGAAGAAGCCTATTTATTTTGTACATGCAAGGTGAAAGGTCAAGGTCACCGACCTTCAACATAGTAAATGGTAAACAATTGGTTTCCAGATGATAACTTGATAATGGTTTGACCCACATTCATGAAACTTCATAGGTAGGTTGGCCTAGGTGAGTGGAAGACCACTATTTATTTTGGACTCGCTAGGTCAAAGGTCAAGGTCACATTGACCTTGAACATAATAAATCATAAATAATTGGTCTCCAGATGATAATTTGACAATGGTAACACCCATGTTCATGAAACTGCATAGGTAGGTTGGCAGTGGTGCAAGAAAGAGCCCTATGTATTTTGGAATCACTAGGTCAAAGGTCAATGTCACAGTGACCTTTCACATAGTAAAGTGTAAACAACTGGTTTCCGGATGATAAGTTGATAATGATTGAAACTACTTTTGTGCTGTCACAACTCGACATTGGATCGGTGATCCTATCAGCATTTTTAGCTCACCTGCAAAGCTCAGTGGGAGCTTTACTGATCACATTCTGTCCGTCGTCCGTCATCATCCGGCGTTAACTTTACATTATCGACTTCTCCTTCAAAACCACTAGCCCAGTTTTATTCAAATGTTGGGTAAATGTTTATTACCTAATGCCAATTCAGATTTGTTCAAATAAAGTTGGCCTTCCTCCTGGGTGATGCCATGCCCCCTAGGGGCACCAAAATCTTTGAAAATATTCTTCTCATGAACCAGCAGTAGCAGAGACTTGATATATGGTATGCAGCTTCCTTTTAAGGTGTAGACTCAGATTGTTCAAGAGAAGATTGATGGGCTATATTTGCCATCGTTATGGGAGGGGCAAAATGTTTGGCCCCACCCAAAATTTCTATATTTTTATACTGTACCAATCACCCAGACATAGCTGGTGCTTACTCTTAAAATATAGGGCCAAACACAAATTTTGCCCCCCAATCCCCAAAATTTGCATCTAAAACTAAAGAAAACATGTCCTGAGAGGCCCTCCACACTTCGCCCCTACTGCGCATGCGCAGTGTCAAGGACGTTCCGAAATTGGCGCCATTTATCATTCTAAGTTTGGCCCTTCATCAGTTAACATCTGACTGATCTTTGTGCTTTTAAATCTCAGTTTAAATGATGCCAGACACATAAATATTAGTGAAATGGTGATTCTAAGGAGGATAGAAAAGGAGGAGAGGAAAAGAATGTGTGACAGAATATTATCAGGGCTGTAACTTAAAATTTTTTAATGAAATTATGTTAAGTTACCTATTTTCAAGGCAGCAGCCATTTTGTTGTCATTCTGATTATTTAGTTACACTGTTTTTTCAAGTGTTTTTCCTCTCTCCCTGTCCTTTAAGTTCCCCCTTGCTATTCTCCCATGCTTTTGGCATAATTTCTGTAATTATTATTACTAAAATTTCTTGGGAGTTTTAGCTGAATAACAGAATGAATTCTGTTCTTTCCCCATGTTTACGTCTTCACCTACGGGTGGTTAGGCGTTGTGTTCTGCATCTACCATCTGATGTTCTGCAGTTTCTTCCCTGGAAGTCTCTGTTTTGCATCAGATGGTGTATTTTTGGTAACTGATTTCGGGCCTGGGTGCCTGGAGTCTTATTTTAGTGTTTTTACACTCATTGTTTACATTTACAACAGCCCTCTGTGTGAGGGGGGGATTTCTAAATAATAATATCTTTATGTTATTTTAATCATAACTAGATACATTATTATTGTTCGTAAGTGTTGAATAAATTGTTTAAAATATTTTTAAAATTTTTGTCCACACTTAGGCTTGGGATCCATTGGGGCTCAACGTTACTTTTCAGAAACTTGGGCTGTTCTGAAAAAATATTTTTTCAAAATATTTTGATTTCAATTATTTTTTCTATATTAATGGATCATATTATTATTATGTATTTTGATTGCCAGGGGTTAGTGCGAGTACCAGGACTTGTTTTCTTTTCACATTGAAAGGATATTGATCAATTGTTTTAAGAGGAAGTCTTCCTCTGACCTTATTATCATTCTATATGTGGTCAGTGTACTCGCATTAACTCCTGTTCTGTATCGTATGATTTTGATGACAATATGGGAAGCGTATGTCACGGTATGTTGTTGGGGATTTGGACACTCCGGTCCTTTCCCCGCAGGGTCACTCTACTTTATCAATTTCTATTTCAGACGATCAAGATTAGGGTGATGTATCTGTGATGTCTTCCAACAGTGTGCCTCCGTCGTCACAATTAATGAAGGGCTAGCGGAAAAGTGCTCATGTAATACGCCAATTGCCTAAAGAGGACCCTAGTAGGTTTGACGGCCTTTGACGTCCGCTAGCTCGCCCGGTGTAGCGTCCATTCACCGAATGGTTCGGCAGCCGGGTTCGTCCGTTGCGGTCTAGAAGGAATTTTGGGGTGATGCGAGCACTATAAAATTAACTTAATGCACACCCAGTGACGGCGGATCGGAGGGAGAACGGAGGAAGCCTTTTAGTCCGGTTCATAGCTTGTTCCGGTCCATCCGGATGGCAAGCGAGAGAGGCCCCTCTCTCGTTCAACAACATCTGGCCCCAGATGTTGTGGTACAAATGTGTCGTTAGCGGAGCATACGTCCGTCGCTCGGGACGCTCCGTTGTATAGGCAGTCCGCTGTGACTGCTAAGGCTTCCTCTTCTCGTCAGCGCACACGACCGCACCTTGGCTGCGTGACCGCCGATATATTACCAGCTTCGCCGATCAAGGATTCTTCGGCGACCAGGTCACACCATCCGGCAGCAAGGGATTCGAGACCGATGGACTCCGGACGTTCGCATAGGAAAAGTATGCGGGAGCCATCTGATGCGGAGCTGCCCTCGGCGAAGCAGCGATAGACTGCGCCTCCGCAGGTCTCGACGCCGGACATTCTTGTGCACATAGCACAGCTTATCGCAGCATCCCAGCAGCCGACAGAAACGGTGTCGGATCGAGAATTATCCGACAGCGCTGGGTCGGTAGCCGGGGACTCGAGGCCTGCAGACTCCGGACGTTCGCATAGGAAGTGTGCGGGAGTCAACGTACACGGAGCTTCCAGCGGCAATGCATCGTAAGTCCGCTACTGCACAGGCCTCGGGAACGGACGTGCTTTCCTTAATAGCACAGTTTATCGCAGCATCCCAGCATCAACTGAATCTGTCGCATATATTTTATCCGACGATGCTGGGTCGGGACGCTCCGCGGAAGCGGGTACGGACGTCCGAAAGTTTCATCCGGTCCGACGGGATACCGAAAGGGATTCGGTGGATTTCAAGCTTTCCCTTTCGGAACAACATATGCTGCGATGCCGGATAAGAAACTGATAGCGTCGGTGGACTTAGAAATTTTTGGTTCGGTTCAGGGACATCGTCCCTCAGTTCCGACATAGTCCAATAATGTCACACAAACTTTTGAATTATTGAACGACGCTATATATATTATTATTTTATGCTTGCTATCCAAGCATTTCTGGTTTCTTGTTCGAAGAGTTATGGAGATGTCTTTCAAAAGTGTGCCTCTGTCGTCATAGTTAATGAAGAGTTAGCGGCAATAAGTGCTCATGGAATATGTCTATCGCTTACGGAGTGACATTCGCTAGCTCACCCGGTGTAGCGTACATTCATCGAATGGTTCGGCTGCCGGGTTCGTCCGTTGCGGTCTAGGAAGGAGATTTGGGTGATGCGAGCACTTTAATTACTTTAGTACTCACCCAGTGACGGCAGATTGAGGACAGATCGGAGGAAGCCAACAACATAGGGGACCGCATGTTGTGGTTCAGATATTTTACATTCGGAGCATATGTCCGTTGCTCGGGACGCTCCGTTATATTGACAGTCCGAGAGACTGTCTTTAATGCTTCCTCATCCTCACAGCAGGGCACACGACCGCACATTGGCTACGTGACCTCGAGTATCCGATCAGTTTCGGCATTCAGTGATTCCACAGCGAATAGGTCGCGCCATCCGGTAGCCAAGGGACACGAGGCCTATACACTCCGTTCGCTCGCATATTGGAAGTATGCACGGGGTAACGATCTCGGAGCTTCCTGCGGCAATGCATCGTAAGACCGCTGCTCCTCAGGCCTCAGTGACGGACGTGCTATCCGAGTTAGCACAGTTGTTTCGCAGCATCCCAGCAATTGACGGTTTCTCGGTTGAATCAGGAATTATCCGACGGCGCTGGGTCGGTGCGGTCCGCGGTTGCATCAAGCTACGGACGACCGAACGCTTTATAGGGTCCGACAGGATGGCGAAAGGGATTCGAAAGATTTCGAGTTTTCCCTTTAGTAGTATCGGAAGATGCCTTTCATATCTTCTGGCATTTCCCTGACTTACCGACGCAGTCCAATATTGTCATTACAACATGTGTTTTAATTTTCGACGCTATATATTTATATATATACAAGCCTGCTACTAAGCATGATAGTTTAGTTTCTTGTCCGCGTGGCTCATTTCTGCCATTTTATCTTTTTTACATATAGTTTATTTTGGCAGAGCAGGGCATACCGAGAGTTCATATGCGTCTAGACGGTGTGATTAAAGACTGCATATATTCTTTTTCGCCGTTTATGTCTTTTCCAATTTCAATGTTGGGAACGACATTATGTATAGTAGACTTAACTTAGACGCTTTATTATACGTAATCCGCCTTACTGAGGCGTTATCATTACGTCTTCAAGAAAAGATTTAGGGGATATTATTCTCAATGTAATTTCTTTTGAGGGCAGTAGTTTGTTCACGTATAACTCCGCCCTTCAGTGGCTGATTGGAGTTGGTTAGACGTGATGCAGCCCTAGCTACATCCACGCGTGGATAGTAGGTTAAGAACTCTCTCAGAGTCGCTTCGTTCTCGGAGGAGCTTCTCTTCGACGGCAACTTTCCGGCAATCCATGAATTGCTTGATTTATACATTCTCTTGTCTATCTAGTGTTACAAGAGATTCAGACTGGGGCAAACATTCGGTGGTTGACTCAGAGAGTGCCGCCGCAGTTGCCGGACCCGAGTGTGGCTGTTATGACGGTTGCCAGTCAAACAGATTGGGATATATACTGATCCCTACGGATTCGAAGTGCCAGGGTCTTTGGGTTCCGCAGTCTTTTAGCTATCAGTTTAACTTCCGCGGAATAATGTTTTTTAGGCTTGCTTTATGTCATTGCATGAACATTATTCAGAAACGCATGCCCAAATTCCTGTCCTTTAATTCGACAGTAGTGGCGTATCTCCGGAACCAGGGAGGCACTCTTTCGTTTCCGTTATTCAATTTAATGGAAAGAATCCGTCTGTTGGTTATAGTACACCAAGTTCAGTTTTGGTCCGTCATATTCTGGGTCGTCTGATTGTTTTATCGCACTCCCGTCCTCTTATGGGTCGCTTGTTGCTGTCAGAATGGACTCTCAACAAACAAGTATTCAATCAGATTTGCTATCTATGGGAGCGCCCAATGATGTTTTATTTATGACACAGCTTGCTAATCAATTGCAGACGTATGTGTTGGCTTGTCCAGATCTCTGAGCTAATACTGTTAACGCTCTATTGATCTATAGGACGGAATGATAGGATACGCGTATCCTCCGACGCTGTTGTTTTAGCAGGTATTGCTAAGATAAACAACCACAATACATTTCTGTTGATAGCATCTCTATCTTCACAGAGATCATGAGTAATTTACTCTCTTGTCTACTGTGGATCTTAACGTGAAATCTTCCTCTATGTGAGGATCTTTTTTCACTGGGTAAATCGTGTCATCTTTATCACAACCAGCAAGGTCGCAACCTTCATGTATTCCATTGTGTGGTCCGTATTGCATTGTAAGCACTGTACTGGACGAGCTTTGGACGCGATTTCTTACTATAGGAGATCCTCTTCTTCGCTATTCTATGCGACTAAAGTGGAGGCTCTTCCGTCGTGGTGTAGGGATCATTATGTTCATATGGTTGATCCCTCCATACTACTCATTGCTATTTTTTAGTATACTTGTTTCACAAGATCTACTGCAGCCTGTTGTTATTTAGGTTATAGGTTTATGTTACCTCATACCTATGCACTCTACGATAGTTTACAATTGAGTCTTTTGTCTCTTTATCTAAGTCAGTTAGTAACTTTTTGATAAATAGACTTAGAATCTTTAGATTAAATTCCTATACGGATTTTAACTTCGGTTCTTATTTAGCTAAGTAATCATTTGAACCTCTGGAAACAGTAGTTTTCAAATTCTGACCTTTTAGACAGTAATTCTGTTGGTTCTCTTTTACTGTAGAGTCAGTGAGTTTCATGCACTATCAATGGATGATTTTCACTTTCATAGTTTCGGAATCAATACTTCCGTTACTATTTAGGTTGGATTGTTGCATAAGAGTTAGGCTCCTATTATCCGGAACCTATTATTTTAAGGTCCTTCCGTCTTCGTATGGGCATAGGCCTTTACTCTTTCCGGGTACAGTTTATAAACAGATATCTGTTTATTACAAGGGCGTAAGCTTCTTCTGTCTTTGATGTCTAGTAGAAGGACGTTACGCTCCATTTTATTGTTAATGGATTCTATTAACTAGCGTACTGCTTATGGTATATCATTGGCTTAGCAGTTGTGCTTAAGATTTCGGCTCATGAAGTAAGAGTTCTTCTACTTCTTGGGCTTACATTAATAGTGTTGCTATTATAGATTTTTGAAGGCTGCTCATTGCGCTCAGCCATCCACATTCATGAATTTTATCTCAGAAATATCGAGTCCATTTCTGGAGGCCTCTATTGTTAGGTCTATTATCTACTGCTCAGAATGTCATTCACTTAACAGTTGCTACTATAGCTAGGTAGGCTGTCTGTTTCGGCAGTGTCTCCGTTCGGCTGCCCTCTTCGCTCTGGGCTATTTGACCCAGGGCAAGAAAAAGGGGGGGGGGGAGGGTGTTCCCTTGGGTCACCTGTTTTTACTATGAAAACAAGGGGATACCTCCTCCAGAGTTAGTAATTCTGAGCTGTTATTGGGATGGTTGTTTAGTGAGAAGTTTAAGTTTATAAAATTCATTCAAGTCTTAGTTTTTAAAGTATAGCTTTTGAATATTGCATATGTCAACGGACATGATTATGCAATTCTCACACACTTTTAGGAGTATAAGAGTCTCTATTCTCTAGACTTACTTTATTATTGGCTTACTTTAAAAATTATTAGTATAAGGATTATTGGATATTAATAGAGTACATGGATGTATGAAGCTCAATTTTTGGAAGGTGTTGTATCTTTCTAATTTATCATAAATAAGAAAGATACATGTAAGGCCTATTACTTCTTTTCCCTACAGGGGATGACTCTATTTTATTTTATTGAGCGTATTCCATTTTGCTCTATGTCCTTGGCCCTCCAGCCTTTTTACTATTCAGCTATGTCTGGGTCATTGGCACAGTATAAAAATGTTAAAAAATTTATAGTAATTTATATATTTTTTATACTTACCAATGACCCAGACGGGGATGGCCCTCCCAGGAGTTGGGAACTCTTGCCTCCCCGCTGAGTACATAGCGCTTACCAGGCACTGGTTATTAGAATGATAAATGGCGCCAATTTCGGAACGTCCTTGACACTGCGCATGCGCAGTAGGGGCGAAGTGTGGAGGGCCTCTCAGGACATGTTTTCTTTAGTTTTAGATGCAAATTTTGGGGATTGGGGGGCAAAATTTGTGTTTGGCCCTATATTTTAAGAGTTAGCACCAGCTATGTCTGGGTCATTGGTAAGTATAAAAAATATATAAATTACTATAAATTTTTTAACTTTCCAAGCCGAGAGGCTGATTTGAACCAAATTTTATGTGAAGGCTTATTGGGTCATAAGTACGTAATTTATGCCAAATTTTTTTTTCCTGTAGCCACGTGGGATCCACAGGAGCTAAAAATAGAAAAAATTAAAACGCCCATATCTCCAAAACTGCATGGCACTGAGAATTTTTATTTGGTGTGAAGCTTCCTTAGGACCAACAGAAAGGAATCGGCACTTTTTAACACTGTAGGCAATTGGAAAAACATTAAAAAATCTTCTTCTCCATATCCAGCAGGCAGAATCTTTTGATAATTGGTATGCAACATTGTAGGGTAGATCTGATTCATGTTTATTCAAATCGTCCCCCTGGGTGTATATTTGGGCTCAGTATAGAAGCCTGAATTCGAACTTAGTGCATTTCAGGCAAATTTCTTAAAAAATCTTCTTCTCCAGATCCAGCAGGCAGAATCTTTTGATATTTGGTATGCAACATTGTGGGGTGGATCTGATTCAAGTTTGTTCAAATCGGCCCCCTGGATTCATATTTGGGCTCACTATAGAAGCTCGAATTCAAACTTAGTGCATTTCAGGCAAATTTCTTTAAAAAATCTTCTCCAGATCCAGCAGGCAGAATCTTTTGATATTTGGTATGCAATATTGTGGGGTGGATCTGATGCTAGTTTGTTCAAATCAGCCCCCTGGATTCATATTTGGGCTCACTATAGAAGCCCAAATTTGAACTTAGTGCATTTCAGGCAAATTTCTTTGAAAATCTTTTTCTCAAGATCCAGCAGGCAGAATCTTTTGATATTGGGTATGCAGCATGCTTAGGGGGGTGAGATTGAAGTATGTTCAAGCCAAGTCCCTGGGTTCATATTTGGGCTCACTGTGGTAGCCCAAATTATAACTTAGTTCAAAATGAGGAATATTTTTATACTGTACCAATGACCCAGACTTAGCTGGTGCTAACTCTAACAAAACCAGGGCCAAACACAAATTTTGCCCCCCAATCCCCAAAATTTGCATCCAAAACAAAAAGAAATCATGTCCTAAAGGACCTCCATACTACGCCTCCACTGCGCATGCGCAGTGACGCAGACGTCCCGAAATTGGCGCCAATTATCATTCTCTGTTTGGCCCTTCATCAGTCAACATCTCACTGATCTTTGTGCTTGTAAATCTCAGTTTAAAGGATGCCAGACACGTAATTTTTGGAGAAAATGTGATTCTAAGGAGGATAGAAGGAGGAGAGGAAAAAGAAGTGACAAAAAATAATCAGGGCTGTACTTAAAATTTTTTGATGAAATTATGTTAAGTTGCCTATTTTCGAGGCATGGGCCTCTTGTTGTCATTCTTGCTAATTGTTGCACTGCTTATTCAGTGTTTCCTCTCCCCTAGCCTTCTAAAGTCCCCCCTTGCAATTCTCCCATGCTTTTGGCATATTTTTGAGAAATTTCATTTCTAAAATTTCCTGGGAGAGTTGCTTGGTTACAGAATGTTTTCTGTTATCTTCCCCATAGTTACGTTTTCACCCATGGGTGTATAACGTTTGTGTTCTGCATCTTCCATCTGATGTTCTACAGATTCTCCCCTGGGAGTCTCTGTTTTGCATCAGATAGAGTGTAATTGATGACTGATTCCGGGCCAGTTTTTTCAGTGCCTGGAGTCATGTTTTCTGGTGTTTTTACACTGTTTGTTTTCATTGGCAACAGCCTTTTTTGAGGGGGGCTGTTTGCCTTTGCTGTAGTTTATCTCACTATAAGATACATTTATATTATCCGAAAGTGTCTCATTAATTATTTAATATAAATTAAAAATTTTTGACCACACTTTGCCATCGGATCCATCGGGGCTTAACGTTACTTTTCAGCAACTTGGGCTTCGCTGAAAAAATATTTTTTCAAAATTATTTTGTTTTGCAATTGTTTTTTTCATTTATTAATGGATCATGTTATTATGTATCTTTGTGTCAGGGGTTTTTGCGAGTAACTAGGACTTATTGTGGTTCTTTCACAATGAAGGGACGTTGTTCAAATTGTAATAGGAAGAAATCTTCCTCTGACTTTCATGATCATTGTATTAATTGTAGTCAGTGTTCTCGCATTAATCCCTGTCCTATATGTGAACATTGGGATGAGAAACATTGGAAACGTGTGTCACGATATGTTGTTTCTGGAGAAAGAGCGATTCCGGCTCTTTCTCCGCAAGGTCACTCTACTCTCTCAGTTTCTATTTCAGAAGAACCAGAACAGGGTGATGTTTCCATGTTATCTTCTTCAAGTGTGTGTCCGTCGTCACAAATGAATTCAGAGCTAGCGGCAAAGTGCTCATGGAGATTAGACAAATGTCGTCCGCTAGCTCGCCCGGTGTAGCATCCATTCACCGAATGGTTCGGCAGCCGGGTTCGTCCGATGCAGTCCAAGAGGAAATTTTGGGTGATGCGAGCACTATAAACATAATAGATGCACACCCAGTGACGGCGGATAGTAAGCGAGAACGGAGGAAGCCTTTGAGTCCGGTTCCTAGCTCGTCCAGGTCCAGCCGGGCCGCGAGCGAGAGAGGCCCCTCTCTCGTACAACAACATCTGGGACCAGATGTTGTGGTACAAAATGTGTCTTTAGCGGAGCATACGTCCGTCGCTCGGGACGCAACGTTGTATAAGCAGTCCGCAGAGACTGTTAAGGCTTCCTCTTCTCGTCAGCGCACACGACCGCACCTTGGCTGCATGACCGCCGATATATTACCAGCTTCGCCGATGAAGGATTGTTCGGTGACCAGGTCACACCGTCCGGCAGCCAGGGATTCGAGACCGATGGACTCTGGACGTTCGCATAGGAAAAGTATGCGGGAGCCATCTGATGCGGAGCTGCCCTCGGCGAAGCAGCGAAAGACTGCGCCTCCGCAGGTCTCGACGCCGGACATTCTTGTGCAGATAGCACAGCTTATCGCAGCATCCCATCAGCCGACAGAAACGGTGTCGGATCGAGAATTATCCGACGGCGCTGGGTCGGTACGCTCCGCCGAAGCATCGGGGGCGGACGACCGGGAACATCATGAGGTCCAACCGGATGGTGAAAGGGATACGGATGACTTGGAGCTATCCCTTTCGGAACAACATGAAGCTGCCGTGGACTTCATCCGGCACTTTCTCCCTCAAGTTGTTCCGTCGGGCCAGACTGCTGCGCTTCCGGACAAGAGAATTATAGCGTCATTGGACTCTGAATTTTTTGAGCGGTTCAGGGACATCGCTCCCGAGTTTCCGTCGCAGTCCAATAATGTTGCAAGAACATTTGAATTATTGAACGACGCTATATTTAAACTTGCTTCCAGGACGGGGAAAGCAGGTTTCTTGTCCGCTAATACTCTCAACCTGCCTTTCATTAATGCAAGGAATAAATTCGATACGGCAGGACAGGGTATACCGAGAGTTCCTCTGCGTATGGACGACGAGGCGGAAGACTTAGAGCTATCATTACCATCGTCAGCTTCTATTCCAACCGAGGTGTTGGAAACAGCTATTGCGTCTAACAGAGCCAATTTAGATGCCTTATCTTACGCAGATCACCTTACTAAGGCGTTATCACTGCGCCTTCAGGGGAAAGAGTTTCAGGATATACAATCCTCTTTAACACTTCTTTCAAGGGCAGTAGCTTATTCCACGTGTAACTCCGCCCTTTCAGTGGCAAATCTGGAGTTGGTTAGACGTGACGCAGCCCTAGCTACATCCACACTAGTGAATTCTAAGGTGAAGAGCTCTCTTAGAGTCGCTTCGGTCTCAGGAGAACTTCTCTTTGACGGCAAGCTTTCCGCTATTTATGATAAAATTAAAAAGAAAGCTAACGATTCTCTGTTGTTCAGATCTGCTCCTAAGAAGTCGGATACAGCAGACACGAATAAGACAGGCACTTCTGGGTCTAATGCGCCCAAGAGAGGTTCCTATAGAGGTTCCGGTGCGTCCTCTTGGTCTTATTCAAGAGACCGTCAGGATAGAGACTCTCGTTCGGGACGTCCTTCAGGCCGGGACAATCGGTCGGACGCCCCGAGGTCGATGAGGCGAGGTGCGGGTCGTGGAAGACGTGGTTTCTCCTACCGCAGGCCTCGCAGGTCCAGGAGGTGATGGCTTAAACCTCTATCGCATTCCAGTTGGCGGAAGGTTGTCGAGCTTTTCACAAGAGTGGGCGTCGATTACGGACGACCCTTGGGTGAGAGGAGTGACTTCGGAAGGTCTAAAGATATCCTTCAAACGAAAGCCTCCATTAACTCGAAGTCCAAAGTGGACTCATCTTCCGTCAAATCCACAGAAAAGAGACGCTCTGTTATCAGAGGTGCAGTCTCTTTTAATGAAGAACGCGGTAGAGGTCGTAGAAAACCAGGAATCTCCGGGATTCTACAGCCATCTGTTTCTGGTTCCGAAACCAGACGGCTCGTTCCGTCCAGTCATAGATTTGAGCTGGATAAACAAGCTGATCGTTGCTCCGAAGTTTTATATGGAGACGATTCGATCGGTCAGAGCGAGTATTCGGGTGAACGATTATGCAACGAGCATAGATCTCAAAGATGCGTACTTTCACGTCATGGTACATCCGACATTCCGAAAGTATCTACGCTTCGCAGTCCTAGGAGTGGTGTATCAATTCCGGGCGATGTGCTTCGGATTGAATCTAGCACCCTGGGCTTTCACTCGGGTAATGAACTCGGTAATGATCTACTTCCGAGCTCATTCGTCTGCGGTAACGTCGGCCTACCTGGACGACATTCTTCAGAGGTAGAGCAACAAGTTAACGCTTCAGAACGATGTTCAGAATCTTCTTCTATTGCTCCGATGTCTCGGTTTTATAATAAACGAGGAGAAGTCGGATCTGGTGCCGTCCAAGTCATTCACTCATCTGGGAATGAGCTTCGAGACGCACAACAATCTCGTTCGTCTGCCGTTAACCAGAGCGAAATTAGTAAGTTGTTACGCTCGCTATTGTCTACACGCAGACAAAGTCACGGCGAGAGAATTTATGAGACTGATAGGTCTGTGCGGAGCCGCCGCGGATCTCATTCCGATGGGGCGGTTACGCACACGTCCTCTTCAAATTTTCCTGACTCTGAATTGGAGTGTGAAAATTCATTCGCTCGATGTAGACGTTCTCTTGTCAGATCAAGTGAAACAAGAGATTCAGACTTGGGCAAACATTCAGTGGTTAACTCAAGGAGTTCCGCTGCAGTTGCCGGATCCGAGTTTTACCGTTATGACGGATGCCAGTCAAACAGGTTGGGGTGCGTCATTAATCCCAACGGATTCGAGATGCCAGGGTCTTTGGGATCCGCAATTCCTGTGCAAGCACATAAACATCAAGCAAATGATATCAATTTGGCTTGCGTTATGTCACTGGATGGACATTATTCACGATGCTCATGTCCAAATACTATCCGACAATACGACAGTAGTGGCGTATATACGGAATCAGGGAGGCACTCATTCAGTTCCGTTGTTCAATCTAACGGAAAGAATCCTTCTGTTTGCGTTAGAACATCACGTTCTTCTTTCGGTCCGTCACATACCGGGTCGTCTGAATGTGCTAGCAGACTCCCTTTCACGAAAGGGTCGCTTGTTGCCGTCGGAGTGGACTCTCAACAAACAAGTATTCAATCAGATTTGCTACCAATGGGAACGGCCAATGATAGACTTATTTGCGACACATCTCAACAATCAGTTGCAGACGTATGTGTCTCCGTGTCCGGATCCAAGAGCATTTGCAGTAGACGCTCTGTCGATCCCTTGGGACGGAATGATAGGATATGCGTATCCTCCAGCGCCGTTAATTCAACAAGTATTGCTAAAGATAAAACAATCTCAATGCAAGATTCTGTTGGTAGCATCTCTGTCGCCACAGAGACCGTGGATAAATCTACTCAGGTGTCTGTTGTGGGACCTACCGCGGAAGCTTCCTCCACGGGAGGATCTTCTTTCGCAGGGGAAATCGCGCCAACTCCATCACAACCCGCAAGGTCTCAACCTTCACGTTTTTCCGTTGTGCGGTCCTTCTTGCATGGCAAGCACTTTACAGGACGAGCAGTGGACGCGATTTCTAACTGTAGGAGGACCTCCTCTTCGCAAAACTATGCAGCTAAGTGGAAGGTTTTTCGTCGTTGGTGTAGGGATCATTCTGTAGATATATTCGATCCCTCTATACCAGACATTGCAAACTTTCTAGTATACTTGTTTGACGAAATCAAACTGCAGCCTGTTACTATAAAGGGTTATAGATCTATGTTATCTGATACCTATGCACATCATGATAGTTTACAAATTGGATCTAATGTCTCTTTATCGAAGTTGGTTAGAAACTTTTCGATAAATAGACCCAGAACTCTTAGATTAATTCCTAAGTGGAATTTAGCTTGGGTTCTCCTTAAATTGAAGGAAAAGCCATTTGAACCTCTTGGGACAGTAGATTTCAAATTCTTATCTTATAAGACAGCTTTTCTCTTAGCTTTCTCTTCTGCCAGAAGAGTCAGTGAGCTTCATGCACTATCGGTGGATGATTCTCATTATCGTAGTGTTGGGAACACTATCACCTTCACTACTAATGTGGGTTTTTTAGCTAAGAATCAGGCTCCTAATAAATATCCGGAACCTATTGTTATTAAGGCTCTTCCGTCTTCAGACGGGCCTAGGCCTTTACTCTGTCCTGTTAGAGTGTTACGTATCTATAAACAGAGATCTCAGTTTATCAGAAAGGGACGAAAACGTTTCTTTTTGTCTTTGATGCCTAATAGAAAGGACATTTCAGTCCATTCTATTGCTAGATGGATTCAGTTAACTATCCGTACTGCTTATGAAGATTTATCTTCTTCTCAGCAGTCTGTGCTTAAGATTTCTGCTCATGAAGTAAGAGCTCTTTCTACTTCCTGGGCTTATGCTAATAGTGTTGCTATTACAGATTTAATGAAGGCTGCTTATTGGTCTCAGCCATCCACATTTACGAATTTTTATCTCAGAAATATTGAGTCCATTTCTGGAGACCTGCATTGTTTAGGTCCGTTATCTGTTGCTCAGAATGTCGTCCACTAAACAGTTGCAACTATAGTTATGCAGGCTTTCTGTTCCGGCAGTGACTCCGTCCGGCTGCCCTCTTCGCTCTGGGCTATTTGACCCAGGGCAAGGGGAAGGGGGGGGGGGGGGGGGGTGTTCCCTTAGGTCACCTGCTTTATAGTGAAAAGCAAGGGAATGCCTCCTCCAAGTCAGTATTTCTGAGTCGCTTCCGGGATGGTTTTAAAGTGTAATATTAATGTTTAAATTCATTCATGTCTTATTTTTAAAGTGTAGCTCAGTGTGAAGCATTTGTATATGTCAAGTGTCAAACGGGCTTTAATATACAATACTCGGACACTTTTAAATGACTATAAAGAGTCTCAATTCTCTGGACTACTTTATTTATTGGCTTGCTTTAAAAATAATTAGTATAAGGGTTATACTGGATGTTAATAGAGAACATGAATGTTATTGTGCTCAATTATTAAGGGTAGTGTATCTTTCTAATTTAATATTAAATAAGAAAGATACATGTAAAGCCTAATACTCCTTTTCTCCTTAAGCGGTTACCTCTTTACTATATAGTTGAGCTTATTGGATTTTCCTCTATGTCCTAGGCCCTCCAGCCTGTTTACTATTCAGCTAAGTCTGGGTCATTGGTACAGTATAAAAATGTTAAAAAATTTATAGTAATTTATATATTTTTTATACTTACCAATGACCCAGACGGGGATGGCCCTCCCTGGAGTTGGGAACTCTTGCCTCCCCGCTGAGTACATAGCGCTGACCAGGCACTGCCAGTAAGAATGATAATTGGCGCCAATTTCGGGACGTCTGCGTCACTGCGCATGCGCAGTGGAGGCGTAGTATGGAGGTCCTTTAGGACATGATTTCTTTTTGTTTTGGATGCAAATTTTGGGGATTGGGGGGCAAAATTTGTGTTTGGCCCTGGTTTTGTTAGAGTTAGCACCAGCTAAGTCTGGGTCATTGGTAAGTATAAAAAATATATAAATTACTATAAATTTTTTAACTTTCTTTAAAAAATCTCTTCAGATCCAGCAGTCGGAATGTTTTAATATTTGGCATGCAGCATCCTTGGGGGGTGGGGGGGGGGGGGGGGGATTCAAGTTTGTTAAAGCCAAGTCCCTGGGTGCATACAGGGAGCCCGAATTATAACTTAGTTCAATATGAGGAATATTCTTTAAAAAACATTTTTTATTTAGATCCACTGGTCAGAATCTTTGGATATTTGGTATAAGCTTTTCTTAGGAAGAGCAGATGCAACTTGTTGAAATCAATTCTCTGGGTTGTTATTTAGTCTACCATGTCAGGTGAGTGCCTCAGGCCCCCTGGGGCCTCTTGTTTAGACTAACTTGCAAAATAACCTGTGAAATAACTAGGAGATCAGTTACGGGAGCAATGGGGAAAAACAACTTGCCTGTGTATTAGACTACCATTTCTTGGATTGGCCCACCAATGGCAGTTCAGTATGGTTTG
Organism: Pictodentalium vernedei; assembly: GCA_031216915.1. Taxonomy (NCBI): domain Eukaryota; kingdom Metazoa; phylum Mollusca; class Scaphopoda; order Dentaliida; family Dentaliidae; genus Pictodentalium; species Pictodentalium vernedei. The sequence goes on from CM062296.1 coordinate 715,362,339, forward strand.
CATCACTGGTGTGCTCATGTTCAGTAGTGATTAAATATATGATGTTTATTGTACAGACCACCACAACCTGATATTACCAGTCTTCAAGAAAAGGCAGCTTCTTTGTCAAGAGATCTTGAAAGACAGAAGGGCATATTAGAAGAAATGAAGAGAAAGGTATTTAATTCCATCAAATATATCTTTGTACATTAGTTTATTCAACTCTTAAGGCCATGCTCATGTGCAAAATCTCTCATGAACACGCCTGTTGAAATATTTTATAGGTTTGCAAGAAATTGAGAGTATTGTTATATCCTTTTAAGTGCAGAAGAATATATTCCATAGTAAAAAACAAACCTCGTATTTATAGTTTACCAGAGCTTAATCCTCAGGAACCTAGTTCCAGTTTTGGTGAATTTTCCTTTCTTACTTGTAGAACACATTCCAACATGCAGGATATCTGCGCTCTTGCTAATGTGATTTACAGTACCTTGGTAGTGGTTTCTAGTGAAGTCTTGGCTGCCTCTGTTGGCAGCCAAGACTTCACTGGTCACCACTGCAAAATTCAAGGTGTTGTTATCTTGTGAGGGAGCAAAAAATAAGAACTCTTCAAGCCTTTAACCCTTTACCCAACGTAACGGCCAAAACCGGCCAGCGCTATTCTCAAAAATCGCCAATTAATTTTCAAAATATTTTCATTTTTTGTCTCAAAAACATAGGTTATGACCCCTTGTTGGAACGAGCTCGTCGAACTCGTTCCAACGAGGGGTCATAACCTATCTTTTTGAGACAAAAAATGAAAAAAATTAGTTATTCAAGATTTTTTTTTGCAAGTGTCGTCTGCTTTTCATGTTAGGTAAAGGGTTAAGGACATTTTCAGAATCTCTGACAAGAAACAAATGAACAAGTTGCCAGAATCAGAGTTGATTTTCATTATTTTCCTTGGGAGAATAGATTCTGATTTTGTATTTGAAGCCCTGCTTTGTTGCTCACAGCACTGTAAAACCCCACCTTTCAAAAAAAGAATCACAAAAACAGTGCATTTCAGACTGTCTCAATTGCTTTTTTGGTTTATTATTCTTCTTTCCTTCATGATTGTGCAATATTTTATCTATGAATAGCAATCCTATTGTTATACAACAATGAAAGAGACTGCAGTACAGTAGATTGTGGACAAACTATGATATTAAATTAAGCCTTTGAACTAGCAAGTTGGTAAATTTCCTCACAACAGTGGTCATTTCTTGTTCGGGAACCCAAGTGGTGGAGCCAAGCAGAAAATAAATTTTGCTATACTGGTATAATAGGATTCAGTAACAATGCCTGTGGTGAGTGTTCTTCAAAGTCGGCAGCAATGAAATAACTAATAGGCCAGACTGGAATTTTATAAAGTACCATGATAACAAAAGCAGACCGAGAAATTTGACCTTGTTAAATTTTAGAGTTGGGAGGTTTAGATTTTTCAGAATCAGTTTCGGTTCAGTTGCAGGAAAAAACCTTGGTTTCTGTTAGGTTTTTCTGTGGATTAATAGCATATAGTAAATAACACTATAGGCTTCTTACTTTGGAAAGTATCCACAATAGTTTTAGGATACCACTCACCACAAACATCCTTGTCTGTATATATCTCCATTGTTCATTCTTAGGGGTTCCAGGGGATCAGTTGCTAAGACTATCAAGTCTGAAAATAACATAAATTAGCATAACAAATGGTTAAAGTTCATCTAATCTGTGTCGTGGTCTCATTGTCACATTTTCTTCCTCATTGACTCGTCTGTTGGGTCTGTTTGACGAGTCAGTATGAGAAAAAATATGACAATGCGAAAACAATGTATTTTGCCCCTTTGCCAGATAGATAGACTAAGTGAGTCTTTAGGGGCCAATAGTCCAGTTCCCTCCCAGTAAAATAGTTTGATCATTTTATGCACAAACACTAGGGCTGCACTGTATTCAAATTTCACTATCGGTGTAGCAGGATATCCCCCCCCCCCCCCCCCAGGATACTGCCTCCCACCAGGGGGTAAGCTATCGTAGGATATCCCCCCACCCCCCAGATATCTTTCCCCCTACCTAAATTTTTAATTGTATTCACCTAATTTTGTGTCTTCTACTATTATTTCACACTAATTGATTATGTTTGATATTAAACAGCTAAATCCTTGTATATAATTATGTGGGAACGCATAACAAAAATGTGGAATATGTTAGGGAGAGAAATATTTTGAATGAATTTTTGAAACTGTTCATCTTCCTCCTCACCATATCAAAATCTTTAGAAAAAGTTACAAAGGTTCTAAGATTGGCTGTTTCTAATTCATTAGTGTACAAATATTAGTACAGCATTCCAAAATTTGCTATTATGGTTGATAAATATTTTTACAAGGTTAGGGGGAGATATCCAGGCCTGGACATCTTCCCCCTCACCCTCTCAAAATCTGAAAAACTGTTACAAAGATTGGCTAATTCTAATTCAGAAGATAAGATTTAATATCTTTAAAATAAATATATACCTTCGTTTTTTCATGACTGGGATATATTTTGACAATGTGTGGGTGAGGGGTGAGAGATAACCAGGCCTAGACATCTTCCCCCTCCCCTCACCCTATCAAAATCTAAAATCACGTTTTATCATTCCAATCACTTGCTTCCACCAGTATTTCTGACTGTATGTCTATCAGTTAATTATGTATCAGAGCTGTCTTCCTTTCTCTTTTTATTTAACAGTATAAGGTTGGAAGAATTGTTTTTCCTCCAAGTTTTCAATATTATATTTTGACATGGGTGGGGGAAGATAACCAGGCCTGGATATCTCCCCTTCCCCCCCCCCCCCCCCCCCCCCCCCCACCATGTCACCTTGTCAAAGTCCTGTAGACATTCTTACGACCTTAACAACCATTGTTTGGACTTTGTTATGGTTGGGTGAGAGTGTAAATAAAACCTATTTATTTTTTTTCAAATAAAATGCTATCGTTTTTGATTGGGTGGAGGGGGAAGGTAATCTTCCCCTCCACCCCCTTCCATTTTTGTCCAAAAAATTGCTGCAAGAGTCTAAGATTGTCTGTTTCTGATTAACTACTCTTGTTATTTAACAGTATACGATTGGAAGAATTTTTTTTTCCAAGTTTTCTTTATTATATTTTGACATGGGGAGTGTGGGTGGGGGGGGGGGGGGGGGCAGGGTATATATCCCAGGCCTGGGTATCCCCCTCCACCTTGTCAAAGTCCTGTAGACTTTCATATGACCTTTACAACCTCTTGTTATGGTTGGGTGAGAGTGCAAATAAAACCTTTTTTCCAAATGGTTGCAATTAGAATGGGTGAAGGGGAAGATAATCATATTTTGACATGAACTTGAAAGGAAATATATAAATGTTTGTGTTCAAGAGTTTGAACAACTTTTTCAATATTAATGTGATGAAAATTCAGTAAATAAATGTTATGTTATTATAAGTAGTTTTATTTTTATTTTTTTTGGTTGGAGGGGAGATATCCTTGGACAACTTCCCCTGGGGGAAGATATCCTAGGACATCTTCATCCGTGGGGAAGATGTCCGGGGAGGGGTAAGATATAGTGGCACACCGGTATTGGTAATGAAAAAAATACTGTCATGTACTGGTATATCGTAGACTATCAGAATCTTAATGTAGTTATCAGTACCTGTGGCTGATAGTTATTGATGCTGATGATTACATTCAGATTGCTGAACTAATTAACAAATAAATTCAATTCAGGTGTTCTACAGTTGTACAAATTCAGTTGGAATATTTAAAATATTTTGTACAAAAATATGAAATGAATGTGTTCGTATATGATGCACAGTGAGTAGAAATAACAAGTTCCTTTGTGTCATCAGAGGCTTTGTTAAATAGTGTGAGGGTGTTTACAGAAAAAACAAATGCAAATTCTCATCAATCAACCATCAACTATCATTTTTTCAAAAACACAAGTATATTTTTATACTAAAACCAATGGCCCAGATTAAGCTCATTTTTGAAGATGTCAGACACTAATCAATGATGGTTTTCATGCAATCAACAGTGTAGCAGGATGTTAGAAGTGAATAACGGTGGTTTTGGACATTCAAGGCTGTAACTTTATAATTTTTATAAAAAATTATTCATGTTTCCCATTTTCGGGATATGCGCCTGAATGTCGTCATTTTTACTATGACTCCACTGTAGTTTTGTTAGTGTTACTTCACTTTCCTCTCCTCAACCCTCCTGTTAGATTCCCAAGCTCTTTCAGCTTTTTTATTGAGAATTTTTTATTAAAATTCTTGGGAGTTTAAGTTGTTTTATGGAATGGCTATTCTATTTATCCCCCGTCTTTACGTCCTGTTCGTTTACTGTTCAGGACATTTTGTATTCTTGCATCTTCTACCAGATGCATTGTTTTTTCTTCCTATGAAGATCTGGCTTTGCATCGGGTGATTGTTGATCGGTTACGGACTACGGGCATCTGTTGTGCCTGTTTGGTTAGTGTCTTGTTTTTCCTCTTGACGTTGTTTTCTGTTCAACAACGTTTTGGATACGTATTAATTCTGTGTTTAGTGTAGAACAGTTATTGTTTTTCTATTAGGATACATATTATACCTTATTCCGGTAGTTTAGCTTCAATTATGTAGTGCTTGTCCACACTTAGGCTCTATCGGGATGCCCTTGGGCTCATAAGGTTCCCTTTGGGTACGTAGGCTTCATTCAGAATTTTTAAAAAAAATTTATTTGTTTTTAAAAATTGTTGTGATTGTCTATGTTGTGAATCCTTGTTATGTTTTTTTCTGTATTATTATTTGGGAGTGTAGGGGACTTATGATTTTGGCTTCATAATTATTGTATCTACTATGAATAATTTGGTGCCTAGTGTAAGTCCAGGAAGTCTGTCTCGGATTTACATGCTTGTCGCAGCACTCCTTCAATACTTGTACTATTGGGATGTGAAACGTTGGAAGCGGGTGTCGACCTGTGTAGTGGGAGGTGAAGTTCCAATATTGACTCCACTTTCACCGCAAGCCAATTCTTGTCTTTCAGTCTCTTTTTTCAGAGGAACAAGAACTTGGTGATGGTACTTCGACACCTGTCTGTTACGTACTGCCGTCGTCACACTCTGATGAGCCCTGCAGAGCAGAGCAGAGCTGCCAAGGTGCTCATGATTATTAGCAGGGATTAAGGACTCTAGTTAGTTCTCTTAATCCTCTGCATGCAGCTAGCTCGCCTGGTGAAGCAGTTCCCCAACTTGTGGGAACCGGGACACTGGGTAGGTCTGTTGCGGTCAAGAAGTGTAGACATGGGTAAAGCAAGCACCTCAAAAACAAAAGCTCACCCAGAGACGACGGCAAAAGGGGAAGAAGCCGGAATGTTTCTCTACAGGATGCTCAGCGAGATCTGGTGTCAGATCGTAGTTGGAGAACCCTCTCCGTTCCATCAGCAGTCGGAGTCAACTGTTTCCATCATGAGAAACTTCATTGAGTCAGAGCACCCATCCTCGCTTGCAGTTCGGGACGCTCCTTCCACACTGCAGCCAGGGTCGGCTGCTGCTATGGCCTCCTCTTCTTACATGGAAGAGCATGCAAGAGGGGAAGGAGCCTACATGTTTCTCAATGGGAAACTCTGTGAGAGCTGAGGTCAGATCGCGAGTTGAAAAGCCCTCTCCGTCCCATCAGCAGTCAGGTTTGACTGTTTCCGTCTCAAGAAACTTTAGTGAGTTGGGGCATCCGTTCACACTTCCACACTGCAGCCAGGGCCAGTTGCAGCTATGGCTTCTTCCTCTGCTTCATCGGCAAAGCATGTTAGACTGCAGACTAGCATCTCCGACTTCGGATGTTCATGCTGTTCCACGGAGGCATTCCCAGTCTTCACCACTGAAGTCGGATTAACCTGCAGCTAGTGGTTCGAGGCATATACATACAGGACATGCATCCAAAAGATCTGGGGTCAGATCTCCATCCTGTGAGCAGCATATGGCGAAGAAGTAGAAGTCCACTGCTCCGCAAGCCTCGGTCACGGACCTGCTGTCACAGATTGCGTAGCTTATCGCAGCATCTCAGCAGTCTCAGGTTCTGCCGTCATTCCCCCGTCAACAGACTCCAGTAGTGAGCTGTCTGACCGTGCTGGGTCGGTCCAGTCATCTGTTCATTTGGATGGTGTTGAACATGTTTCTCAGATGGAACACTCAGATGGTGAGAGGGCTACGGAGGATGATTCTCCATCCCCCGCAGAACAGCACATGGAGACTATGAATTTTATTCATGCGTCCTTTCAAGGAACTTGTTCCACCTGAACAAAAGTCTTTGTTTGCTGGGCAAAAACTGCAAGTGTCCCTGGATAAGGGTACCGTGTGCAGGAAAGAGAAGGTTCTTTCCTTCCCGGGTCATTCTGCTCAGGTGTCGGAGGCTTTCTGTCTGCTTGATGACACCACCCTTGGCCTAGCGAATAGTATAAGAAAGGTGGTTTCTTATATGCTTCTCTTCATTTACTGTTTTCTGGATCATGTTATGAAAACGGTGGGAGAAGACGTTCTGAGAGCTCATATGCATTGCATGAGCGGGTGTCGGAATTAGATATTTCATTGCCCACTTTATTATATGTCCGTTCCGACGTTCTGGAATCTTCTATTGATTCCAGTCGTGCGATTCCGGACACAATGTTGTATGCAAGTCTTATCATTAGGGCTTTGGCTCAGCATCTTAGCGGAAAGGATTTTGACGACATTTTTGCCACTCAGGGTCCTTTCCTCAGCTATCATGTTTGCCACGCATCACTCCGCCCTTCAGTGGCTAATTTGGAGTAGATTAGACGTGACAGAGCTTTAGCATCGTCTAGATTGATGGACGATCACGTTAAGCTCTCTCAGAGTCACAACGGTTTCTGGTCATTCTTGTTTTGTAGCTAATTATCCTTGTGTATGAGGAACTACCATAAGACAGTTAACACCTTGTTGTTAAGGTCAGTTTCGCAGCAGCAGTCGTCTGCTTAATGTGGTAGGCAAGGAGACTCCTTTTCTATGTTGTCGAAGAGAGGTTCCTGGTGTGGTTCTAGAACCCTCATACGTCATTTTGGGAAACCATCAATGTGGCAGCTCTGGTAGGGGCGTAAGTTCAGTAAGGACTATAAGTCAAACGCCTCTAAGCTGACGACTTCACAAGGTTCTCGGGAAGGATTTAGTTTCTCTTCCCGTAAGCATTGGAAGTCCTATTAATGATATTCTAGACCTCTATTGCTCTCAAGTTGGCAGAAGTTTATTGATATTTTTATACTGTACCAATGACCCAGACTTAGCTGGTGCTAACTCAAATATTCTAGGGCCAGACACAAATTTTGCCCCCCCAATCCCCAAAATTTGCATCAAAATCCAAAAATTAGATGTCCTATATGGTCCTCCATACTTTTATCCACTGTGCATGCGCAGTAGTCAAGGAAGTCCGAAATTGGAGCCAAATCCTCATTCTTTGTTTGGCCCTTCAATCAGTAACATCACACTGATATCTGTGCTTAAAATCATAGTTTAAATGATGCCAGACACATAATCATGAGAGAAATGGTGGATCTAAGGATGAAATAAAAGGATGACAGGAAGAAACAGTGGAAGGATGTGTTCAGGGCTGTAACTTATAATATTTTTATACTGTACCAATGACCCAGACTTAGCTGGTGCTAACTCTTAAAAATCTAGGGCCAAACACAAATTTTGCCCCCCAATCCCCAAAATTTGCATCTAAAACCAAAAGAAATCATGTCCTAAAGGACCTCCATACTTTGCCCCCACTGCGCATGCGCAGTGTCAAGGACGTTCCAAAATTGGCGCCAATCACCATTCTTTGTTTGGCCCTTCATCAGTTAACATCTCCCTGATCTTTGTGCTTGTAAATCTCAGTTTAAATGATGCCAGACACATAAATATTGGAGAAATGGTGATTCTAAGGAGGATAGAGAAGGAGGAGAGGAAAAAGGAGTGACAGAAAATAATCAGAGCTGTAACTTAAAATTTTGTTATAAAATTATGTTAAGTTGCCTATTTTCGAGGCATGGGCCTGTTGTTGTCATTCTTACTTTGAAGTTGCACTGCTTATTCAGTGTTTCCTCTCTCCTTATCCTGTAAGTCCCCCCTTGCTATTCTCCCATGCTTTTGGCATATTTTTGAGTAAGATTACTCCTAAAATTTCTTGGGAGAATTAGCTTGGTTACAGAATGAATTCTGTTATTTTCCCCATGTTTACGTTTTCACCCATGGGTGTTTAGACGTTGTGTTCTGCATCTACCATCTGATGTTCTGCAGATTCTTCTCTGGAAGTCTCTGTTTTGCAGCAGATAGTGTGTAATTTTGATAACTGATTTCAGGCCAGTATTGTCAGTGCCTGGAGTCATGTTTTCTGGTGTTTACACACTTCTTGTTTACATTGGCAACAGTCTCTTTTGAGGGGGGCTTTTTGCCTTTGGAGTAGTTTATCTCACTACAAGATACATTATTATTATCCGTAAGTGTTGCAATAATTATTTAAAATAATTTTAAAATTTTTGACCACACTTACCCTTGGGATCCATTGGGGCTCAACGTTACTTTTCAGAAACTTGGGCTTCGCTGAAAAAATATTTTTCAAAAATTATTTTGAATTTCATTTGCTTTTTTCAATATTAATGGATCATGTTATTATGTATCTTTGTGTTTAGGGGTTTGTGCGAGTACTAGGACTTGTTGTTGTCTTTTCACAATGAAAGGGCATTGTTCAAATTGTAATAGGAAGAAATCTTCCTCTGACTTTCATGATCATTGTATTAATTGTAGTCAGTGTACTCGCACTAACTCCTGTTCAATATGTCAATATGGGGATGACAAACATTGGAAACGTGTGTCACGGTATGTTGTTAGTGGAGAAAGGGCTATGCCGGTCCTTTCTCCACAGAGTCACTCTAGTCTATCAGTTTCTATTTCAGAGGAACAAGAACAGGGTGATGTTTCCATGTTATCTTCCAAGAGTGCGCTTCCGTCGTCACAATTGAATGAAGAGTTAGCGGCAAAAGTGCTCATGGAGATACGACAGTTGCCTAAGAGGTCCCTAGTAGGATCGACGGCGCTGTCGTCCGCTAGCTCACCTGGTGTAGCGTCCATTCACCGAATGGTTCGGCAGCCGGGTTCGTCCGTTGTGGCCCAGGAGGAAATGTTGGGTGATGCGAGCACTATAAATATACTAGGTGCACACCCAGTGACGGCGGATGTTAGGAGAGATCGGAGGAAGCCTTCTAGTCCGGTTCCTAGCTCGTCCAGGTCCAGCCGGGCCGCGAGCGAGAGAGGCCCCTCTCTCGTACAACAACATCAGGGACCTGATGTTGTGGTACAAAATGTGTCGCAAGCGGAGCACACGTCCGTCGCTCGGGATGCTCCGTTGTTTAGGCAGTCCGCAGAGACTGCGCAGGCTTCCTCATCCTCTCACCAGCGCACACGACCGCACCTTGGCTACGTGACCGCGGAGATTCTACCAGCTTCGCCGATAAGGGATTCTTCGGCGACCAGGTAACGCCATCCGGTAGCCAGGGACACAAGGCCGGTAGACTCCAGACGTTCGCATAGGAAGAGTATGCGGGAGTCAGTTGATGCGGAGCTTCCCGCGGCGAAGCAGCGAAAGACCGCCACTCCGCAGGCCTCGATGACGGACGTGCTTGCTCAGATAGCACAAATTATCCCAGCATCCCAGCAGCCGACAGAATCGGTGTCGGATCGGGAATTATCCGACGGCGCTGGGTCGGTACGCTCCGCCGAAGCATCGGGTGCGGACGACTGGGAACATCGTGAGGTCCAACCGGATGGTGAAAGGGATATGGATGACTTGGAGCTATCCCTTTCGGAACAAGATAAAGCTGCCGTGGATTTTATCCGGCACTTCCTTCCTCATGTTGTTCCGTCGGGCCAGACTGCTGCGGTTCCGGACAAGAGAATAATAGCGTCATTGGACACTGAATTCTTTGAGCGGTTCAGAGACATCGTCCCTGAGTTTCCGTCTCAGTCCAATAATGTCACAAGAACATTTGAATTATTGAACGACACTATATTCAAGCTTGCTTCCAAAACAGGCAAAGCTGGTTTCTTGTCCTCCAATGCTCTTAACCTGCCTTTCATTAATGCAAGGAATAAATTCGATACGGCAGGACAGGGTATTCCGAGAGTTCCTCTGCGTCTTGACGACGAGGCGGAAGACTTAGAATTGTCGTTACCGCCGTCTATGTCCGTTCCAACCGCGGTGTTGGATATGACAATCACGTCTAACAGGGCCAGTTTAGACGCTTTATCTTACGCAGACCACTTTACAAAGGCGTTATCACTGCGTCTTCAAGGGAAAGAATTATACAATCCTCAATAAGACTTCTTTCAAGGGCAGTGGCTTATTCCACGTATAACTCCGCCCTTTCAGTGGCAAACCTGGAGTTGGTTAGACGTGACGCAGCCTTAGCTACATCCACACGCGTGGATAGTAAGGTGAAGAACTCTCTCAGAGTCGCTTCTGTCTCTGGAGAACTTCTATTCGATGGCAAGCTTTCTGCAATCTACGATAAAATTACGAAGAAAGCTTCAGATTCTCTGTTTTGTTTAAATCCGCTTCCAAAAAGTCGGATACGACAGAGAAGAATAAGACAGGCACTTCTGGGTATAATGCGCCCAAGAAAGGTTCCTATAGAGGTTCCGGTGCGTCCTCTTGATCTTATTCAAGAGACCGTCAAGGCAGCAACTCTCGTGCGGGACGTCCTTCGGGCCGGGATAATCGGTCGGACACCCCGAGTTCGATGGGACGAGGTGCGGGTCGTGGAGGACGTGGTTTCTCCTCCCGCAGGCCTCGCAGGTCCAGGAGGTGATGGCTTCAACCTCTATCGCGTTCCGGTTGGCGGAAGGTTGTCAAGTTTTTCAGAAGAGTGGGCATCGATTACTGACGACCCTTGGGTGAGAGGGGTGATTTCGGAAGGTCTAAGAATATCCTTCAAACGAAAGCCTCCGTTAACTCGAAGTCCAAAATGGACTCAACTTCCGTCAAATCCGCAGAAAAGAGACGCTCTCTTATCGGAGGTGCAGTCTCTTTTAATGAAGAACGCGGTAGAGGTCGTAGAAGACCAGGAAACACCGGGATTCTACAGCCATCTGTTTCTGGTTCCGAAACCAGACGGCTCGTTCCGTCCAGTCATAGATTTGAGCTGGATAAACAAGCTGATCGTCGCTCCGAAATTTTATATGGAGACGATTCGGTCGGTCAGAGCGAGTATTCGGGTGAACGATTATGGTACAAGCATAGATCTCAAGGCTGCATACTTTCATGTCATGGTACATCCAACATTCAGAAAGTATCTACGCTTCGCAGTACTAGGAGTTGTGTATCAATTCCGGGCGATGTGCTTCGGATTGAACCTAGCACCCTGGGCTTTCACTCGGGTAATGAACTCGGTAATGATGTATTTCCGAGCTCATTCGTCTGCGGTAACGTCGGCCTACCTGGACGACATTCTTCAGAGGTACGGCAACGAGTTAACGCTTCAGAACGATGTGCAGAATCTGCTTCTATTGCTCCGACGTCTCGGTTTTGTTATAAACGAGGAAAAGTCAGATCTGGTGCCGTCCAAGTCATTCACTCATCTGGGAATGAGCTTCGAGACGCACAACAATCTCGTTCGTCTGCCGTTAACCAGAGCGAAATTAGTCAGTTGTTACGCTCGCTATTGTCTGCACGCAGACAAAGTCACGGCGAGAGAATTTATGAGACTGATAGGTCTGTGCGGAGCCGCCGCGGATCTCATTCCGATGGGGCGGTTACGCACACGTCCTCTTCAAATTTTCTTGACTCAGAATTGGAGTGTGAAAATTCATTCGCTCGATGTAGACGTTCTCTTGTCAGATCAAGTGAAACAAGAGATTCAGACTTGGGCAAACATTCAGTGGTTAACTCAGGGAGTTCCGCTGCAGTTGCCGGATCCGAGTTTTACCGTTATGACGGATGCCAGTCAAACAGGTTGGGGTGCATCATTAATCCCAACGGATTCGAGATGCCAGGGTCTTTGGGATCCGCAATTCCTGTGCAAGCACATAAACATCAAGGAAATGATGTCAATTTGGCTTGCGTTACGTCACTGGATGGACATTATTCACGATGCTCATGTCCAAATCCTATCCGACAATACGACAGTAGTGGCGTATATACGGAATCAGGGAGGCACTCATTCAGTTCCGTTGTTCAATCTAACGGAAAGAATCCTTCTGTTTGCACTAGAACATCACGTTCTTCTTTCGGTCCGTCACATACCGGGTCGTCTGAATGTGCTAGCAGACTCCCTTTCACGAAAGGGTCGCTTGTTGCCGTCGGAGTGGACTCTCAACAAACAAGTATTCAATCAGATTTGCTACCAATGGGAACGGCCAATGATAGACTTATTTGCGACACATCTCAACAATCAGTTGCAGACGTATGTGTCTCCGTGTCCGGATCCAAGAGCATTTGCAGTAGACGCTCTGTCGATCCCTTGGGACGGAATGATAGGATATGCGTATCCTCCAGCGCCGTTAATTCAACAAGTATTGCTAAAGATAAAACAATCTCAATGCAAGATTCTGTTGGTAGCATCTCTGTCGCCAAAGAGACCGTGGATAAATCTACTCAGGTGTCTGTTGTGGGACCTACCGCGGAAGCTTCCTCCACGGGAGGATCTTCTTTCGCAGGGGAAATCGCGCCAACTCCATCACAACCCGCAAGGTCTCAACCTTCACGTTTTTCCGTTGTGCGGTCCTTCTTGCATGGCAAGCACTTTACAGGACGAGCAGTGGACGCGATTTCTAACTATAGGAGGACCTCCTCTTCGCTAAACTATGCGGCTAAGTGGAAGGTTTTTCGTCGTTGGTGTAGGGATCATTCTGTTGATATTTTTGATCCCTCCATACCAGACACTGCAAACTTTCTAGTATACTTGTTTGACGAAATCAAACTGAAGCCTGTTACTATTAAGGGTTATAGGTCTATGTTATCTGATACCTATGCACATCACGATAGTTTACAAATTGGATCTAATGTCTCTTTATCTAAGTTAGTTAGAAACTTCTCGATAAATAGACCCAGAACTCTTAGGTTAATTCCTAAGTGGAATTTAGCTTGGGTTCTTCTTAAACTTAAGGAAAAGCCATTTGAGCCTCTTGGGACAGTAGATTTCAAATTCTTGTCTTATAAGACAGCTTTTCTCTTAGCTTTCTCTTCTGCTAGAAGACTCAGTGAGCTTCATGCACTATCGGTGGACGATTCTCACTATCGTAGTGTCGGGAACACTATCACCTTCACTACAAATGTTGGATTTTTAGCTAAGAATCAGGCTCCTAATAAATATTCAGAACGTATTGTTATTAAGGCTCTTCCGTCTTCAGACGGACGTAGGCCTTTACTCTGTCCTGTTAGAGCTTTACGCATTTATAAACAGAGATCTCAGTTTTTCAGAAAGGGACGAAAACGTTTCTTTCTGTCTCTGATGCCTAATAGAAAGGACATTTCAGTCCATTCTATTGCTAGATGGATTCAATTAACTATCCGTACTGCTTATGAAAGTTTATCTTCTTCCCAGCAGTCTGTGCTTAAGATTTCGGCTCATGAAGTAAGAGCTCTTTCTACATCTTGGGCTTATGCTAATAGTGTGGCTATTACAGATTTAATGAAGGCTGCTTATTGGTCTCAGCCATCCACATTCACGAATTTTTATCTCAGAAATATTGAGTCCATTTCTGGTGACCTGCATTGTTTAGGTCCGTTATCTGTTGCTCAGAATGTCGTCCACTAAACAGTTGCAACTATAGTTATGCAGGCTTTCTGTTCCGGCAGTGACTCTGTCCTGCTGCCCTCTTCGCTCTGGGCTATTTGACCCAGGGCAAGGGGAAGGGGGGGGGGGGAGGGTGTTCCCTTAGGTCACCTGCTTTATAGTGAAAAGCAAGGGAATTCCTCCTTCGGAGTCAGTAATTCTGAGTCATTTCCGGGATGGTTTTAAAGTGTAATATTAATGTTAAAAATTCATTCATGTCATATTTTTAAAGTGTAGCTCGGTGTGAAGCATTTGTATATGTCAAGTGTAAAACGGGCGTTAATATACAATCCTCGGACACTGGACACATAATGAATATAAAGAGTCTCAATTCTCTGGACTAACTTTATTTATTGGCTTACTTTAAAAATAATTAGTATAATGGGTTATACTGGATGTTAATAGAGAACATGAATGTTATTGTGCTCAATTATGAAGGGTATTGTATCTTTCTAATTTATAATAAAATAAGAAAGATACATGTAAAGCCTAATACTCCTTTTCTCCTTGAGGGGTTCACTCTATATTATATAGTTGAGCTTATTGGATTTTCCTCTATGTCCTAGGCTCTCCAGCCTTTTTACTATTCAGCTAAGTCTGGGTCATTGGTACAGTATAAAAATGTTGAAAAATTTATAGTAATTTATATATTTTTTATACTTACCAATGACCCAGACGGGGATGGCCCTCCCAGGAGTTGGGAACTCTTACCTCCCTGCTGAGTACATAGCACTGACCAGGCACTGCCAGTAAGAATGGTGATTGGCGCCAATTTCGGAACGTCCTTGACACTGCGCATGCGCAGTGGGGGCAAAGTATGGAGGTCCTTTAGGACATGATTTCTTTTGGTTTTAGATGCAAATTTTGGGGATTGGGGGGCAAAATTTGTGTTTGGCCCTAGATTTTTAAGAGTAAGCACCAGCTAAGTCTGGGTCATTGGTAAGTATAAAAAATATATAAATTACTATAAATTTTTTAACTTTTATGAAAATTATTTCATGTTCCCTAATTTCGGGGCATGGGCCTGATATTTTCATTCTTGCTATGAAATTTCCATTGTTTGTTCAGTGTTACCTCTCTCCCTTTCCTTAATACCCCCCTTGCTATTCTCCCATGCTTTTGGCATTATTTTTGTAGTTATTTTACAATGAAATTTCTTGGGAGTTTTGGCTTGGTAACAGAATGATTATTCTGTTTTTCCCCATGGTTACATCCTCACCCTAGGGTGGTTAGGCATTTCAGTCATGCATCTACCATCTGATGTTCTGCAGTTTCTTCTCTGGAAGCCTCTGTTTTGCATCAGATAGTGTTTAAATTGGTAACTGATTTCGGGCCATGTTTACCAGTGCCTGGAGTCATGTTTCCAGTTTTTGTACACTTTTGTTTACATTGACAACGGTTTACTTCACACAGTGATTCCTTGTCATCTGTTAAGTTCTGCTCATAGCCAGATACATAATATTGTCCGTAAGTGTAACATTAATTTTTAGACATGATTTAAAATTTTTGTCCACACTTAGGCTTTTTTTGGATCCATTTGGGCTCATCGTTCCCATTGGGAACTTGGGCTCAATTTGAAAAATTTTTCGAAAATTTTTTCTTTCGAATTATTTTTCGAAATGTTTGTAATGGATTATATTATTATCATGTATCTTATTTTCAAGGGTTAGTGCGAGTACCTTGACTGTTTAACTTTTTTCAAAATGAAAGAAGTTTGTTCAAATTGTAATGCGAGGAAGTCTTCCTCTGATTCTCATGTTCAGTGTATTAATTGTAGTCAGTGTACTCGCACTAACTCTTGCTCTGTGTGTGCCAATTGGAATGACAAACGTTGGAAACGTGTGTCACGGTATATTATTAGTGATGAGAGGTCCATGCCGGCCCTCTCACCACAAGGTCACTCTAGTTTTTCAGTCTCTTTTTCAGAAGAACAAGAACAGGGTGATGTTTCCGTGATGTCTTCACGAAGTGTGCCTCCGTCGTCGCAGATAAATGAAGATCTAGCGGAAAAAGTGCTCAATGAAAGTCGGCAAATGCCTAAGAGGTCCCACGTAGGATCGATGGCATTGTCGCCCGCTAGCTCGCCTGGTGTAGCAATCATTCATGACATGGTTGTGAAGCCGGGCTCGTCTGTTGCGGTCCAGGAAGGGAGATCGGGTGTTGCGAGCACTATAAACATGGATTGTGCACATCCGGCGACGACGGATCCGAGGATAGTACGGAGGAAGCCAATCAGTCTGGTACCCATCTTGTCCAGGTCTGCCTGGACCGCGAGCGAGAGAGCCCCCTCTCTCTTAAAACAACATCTGGGACCAGATGTTGTTGTACGTAATGTTCGTCAGTCAGAGCATACATCCACCCCTCGGGACGCTCCGTCGTATAGACAGTCCAGCGTGACTAGTCTATTGGCTTCCTCATCCTCACGGCAGCACACACGACCGCAACTTGGCTACGTGACTTCTGATATCCAGCCTGCTTCACCGACCAGGGATTCCACGTTGATCAGGTCACGCCATCCGGTAGCCAAGGACACGAGGCCTTACCAGTCGGGCGTTTGCATAAAAGTAGTATGCAGGAAGTAACATCCCAGGAGCTCCTAGCGGCTAAATCACCTAAGACCGCGGCTCCACAGGCCTCCGTGACGGACTTACTATCACAGATAGCTCAACTCATTGCAGCATCCCTGCAGCCATCAGAAACTATTTCGGAACAGGAATTGTCTGAGGAAGCTGGGTCGGTTCGCTCCCCTGCAGAGTCAGAAAGGAACGACCGAGAATCTCATATGGTCCAGTCGGATGGTGAAAGGGAATCAGCGGAGCTGGAATTTTCCCTTTCTGAACAACATAAGGTGGCCGTAGATTTCATCCGGCAACACCTTCCAGATGTTGTTCCTCTGGACCAAAATGCTGCATTACCGGATAAGAGACTGATAGTTTCACTGGAAACAGACTTTTTTGGCCGGATTAGGGACACTGTCCCTGAGTTTCCAACCCAGTCCAGTAATGTCACACGGACATTTGAACTTTTGAATGACTCTGTATTCAAGCTAGCCTCTAAGA
Organism: Pictodentalium vernedei; assembly: GCA_031216915.1. Taxonomy (NCBI): domain Eukaryota; kingdom Metazoa; phylum Mollusca; class Scaphopoda; order Dentaliida; family Dentaliidae; genus Pictodentalium; species Pictodentalium vernedei. The sequence goes on from CM062296.1 coordinate 715,379,180, forward strand.
CTGGCAAATCCGGTTTCTTATCGCCTAGCGGTATACAGCTGCCTTTCATCAATGCGAGACATAGATTTGAAACGCAGGACAAGGCATGCCGAGAGTTCCTCTGCATTTGGACGACCAGGCTGAAGACCTGGAATTGTCATTGCCGGCGTCCATGTCTATTAACTCCAGTATACTGGAGACGACAATCTCGTCTAATAGTATTAATTTAGACACATTATCTTACACAGATCACCTTACCAGAGCGTTATCATTACGTCTCGAGGGAAAGAATTCCAGGATGTTCAAACTTCCTTAAGAGTTCTTTCTAGGGCTATAGCATATTCTACGTTTAACTCCGCCCTATCAGTGGCAAATCTGGAGTTGGTCAGACATGATGCTGCCCTGGCTGCGTCCACTAGAGTGGACAGTAAGGTGAAAAAAACTCTCTTCGAGTCGCTCCAGTCTCCGGAGAGCTTCTCTTCGACGGAAAGCTTTCTATTATCTATGATCAGATTACTAAAAAAGCTTCGGGCTCTCTGCTTTTTAAATCCGCTTCTAAAAAGTCGGACTCGGCAGAGAAGAGTAAGGGAAGTACATCGGGGACGAATACGTCCAAGGGAAGTTCCTATAGAGGATCTAAGAATGCCTCTACGTCTTACTCTAGAGACCATCAGAGTAGCGACTCAGGCAGGGGCCGTTATACTGGCGGAGATAACAGGTCAGGCACCCCTAGGTCGACGGGACGAGGTGAGGGTCGTGGAGGACGTGGTTTCTCCTCCCGCAGGCCTCGCAGGTCCAGAAGGTGATGGTTTAAACCTCTATTGCGTTCCAGTCGGCGGAAGGCTGTCGAGATTCTTAACCAATTGGTTGTCAATTACGGACGACCTATGGGTGCAAGGGGTGATTTCAGAAGGTCTAAAACTGTCCTTCAGGGAAAAACCTCCGTTAACTCAAAGTCCACGTTGGACTCAGCTTCCATCAAATGTTCAGAAGAGAGAATCGCTTCTATCAGAAGTTCAATCTCTTCTGGACAAGAACGCTATAGAGGTCGTAGAAAACCAGGAATCTCCAGGTTTCTACAGTCACCTGTTTCTGGTTCCAAAACCAGACGGCTCGTTTCGTCCAGTCATAGATCTGAGCGCTCGTTTCGTCCAGTCATAGATCTGAGCTGGATAAACAAGCTGATCGTGGCTCCAAAATTTTATATGGAGACCATCCGATCGGTCAGAGCGAGCATTCGAGTGAACGATTATGCTGCGAGCATAGATCTCAAAGATGCGTACTTTCACATCATGGTACATCCAGCGTTCAGAAAGTATCTTTGCTTCGCTGTCCTAGGAGTCGTTTATCAGTTCCAAGCGATGTGCTTCGGTCTGAATCTAGCGCCCTGGGCATTCACTCGAATAATGAACTCGGTAATGACTCATTTCTGAGCTCATTCGTCTGTAGTAACGTTGGCTTACCTGGACAACATTCTTCAGAGGTACGGCAACAAGTTAACACTTCAGAACGATGTTCAGAGTCTGCTTCCGATGGGGCGGCTACGCACTCGTCCACTCCAGATATTTTTTACTCAGAACTGGAGTGTGAAGGCTCATTCGCTCAAAGCGAACATCGTCTTGTCGAATCAAGTGAAACAAGAGATTCAGACTTGGGCAGATATTCAGTGGTTAACTCAAGGAGTACCACTGCAACTGCCGGATCCGAGTTTTACGATAATGACGGATGCAAGTCAAACAGGTTGGGGTGCAACTCTGAGCCCAACAGATTCCAAGTGCCAGGGTCTGGACCCGCAGTTCCTAAACAAGCACATAAACATCAAAGAGATGATGTCAATATGGCTTGCGCTACGTCAATGGATGAACATTCTTCAGAATTCGCATGTTCAAATTCTGTCCGACAATTCGACAGTAGTAGCGTATATTCAGAACCAGGGAGGCACTCCTTCCATTCCGTTATTCAATTTAATGGAAAGAATCCTTCTGTTTGTCCTAGAGCACCAAGTTCTCCTATCCGTCTGTCATATACCGGGTCGTCTGAACGTTCTAGCAGACTCCCTTTCTCGGAAAGGTCGCATGTTGCCGTCAGAATGGACTTTCAACAAACGAATATTCAGTCAGATTTGCTACCAATGAGATCGTCCTATGATAGACTTGTTTGCGACGCATCTCAACAATCAGTTGCAGATGTATGTGTCGCCATGCCCAGATTCTTGAGCGTTTGCAGTAGACGCCCTCTCGATCTCTTGGGACGGAATGATAGGATACGCGTATCCTCCAGCTCTGTTGATTCAGCAGATATTGCTAAAAATCAAGCAATCTCACTGCAAGATTCTGTTGGTAGCATCTCTGTCATCCCAGAGACCATGGATAAATCTACTCAGGTGTCTGTTGTGGGCCATTCCGCGGAAGCTTCCTCCACGGGAGGACCTTCTTTTGCAGGGGAAATCGTGCAAACTGCATCACAACCCGCAAGGTCTCAACCTTCACGTGTTTCCATTGTGCGGTCCTTCTTGCACGGCAAGCATTTTACAGGACGGGCAGTGGATGCAATTTCTAACTGTAGGAGGACCTCCTCTTCACTAAATTATGCTGCTAAGTGGAAGGTTTTCTATCGGTGGTGTAGGGATCATTCTGTTGATATTTATGATCCCTCCATTCCAGACATTGCTAATTTTTTGGTCTACTTGTTTGACGAGATCAAACTGCAACCAATAACTATTAAGGATTATAGGTCTATGCTATCGGATACCGATGCTCATCATGATAGGTTACAGATTGGATCTAATGTCTCTTTATCTAAGTTAGTGAAAAACTTTTCGATAAATAGATCTAAAACCCTTAGGTTAATTCCAAAGTGGAATTTAGCTTGGGTTCTTCTGAAGCTAAAAGAAGCGCCATTTGAGCCACTTGATACAGTGGACTTCAAATTCTTATCTTATAAGACAGCTTTTCTCTTAGCCTTCTCTTCTGCCAGAAGAGTTAGTGAGCTTCATGCACTATCGGTCGATGATTCTCACTATCGTAGTGTTGGTAATACTATTACTTTAACTACTAATGTTGGATTTTTGGCTAAGAATCAGGCTCCTAATAAGTATCCTGAACCTATTGTTATTAAGGCCCTTCCATCTTCAGACGGTCATAGGCCTTTGCTCTGCTCAGTTAGAGCTATGCGCATTTACAAACGTAGAACTGAGTTTATCAGAAAGGGACGTAAATGTCTGTTTCTGTCTCTGCTGTCTAATAGAAAGGACATTACAGTCCATTCTATTGCAAGGTGGATTCAATTAACTATCTGTACTGCTTATGAAAAATTATCTTCAACTCAGCAGTCTGTGCTTAAGATTTCAGCGCATGAAGTAAAAGCGCTGTCTACATCTTGGGCTTATGCTAATAGTGTTGCTGTTACCGATCTTGTGAAGGCTGCATATTGGTCTCAGCCTTCCACGTTCACAAATTTTTATCTTAGAAAAATTGAGTCCATTTCTGGCGACCTACGTTGTTTAGGTCCGTTATCTGTTGCTCAGAATGTCGTCCACTAAACAGTTGCAACTATAGTTATGCAGGCTTTCTGTTCCGGTAGTGACTCTGTCCTGCTGCCCTCTTCGTTCTGGGGTATTTGACCCAGAGCAAGGGGAAGGAGGGGGGGATGGTGTTCCCTTATATCACCTGCTTTATAGTGAAAAGCAAGGGAATACCTCCTCTGGAGTCCGTAATTCCGAGAGGATAATTCTGTTTACATGTAATTGAGCCTATTGGATTTTCCTCTATGTCCTAGGCCCTCCAGCCTTTTTTCTATTCAGTTAAGTCTGGGTCATTGGTACAGTATAAAAATGTTAAAAAATTTATAGTAATTTATATATTTTTTATACTTACCAATGACTCAGACGGGGATGGCCCTCCCATGTGTTGGGAACTCATACCTCCCCGCTGATTACATAACGCTTACCAGGCACTGGTTGTAAGAATGACAATTGGCGCCAATTTCGAGACCTCCTTAACACTGCGCATGCGCAGTGGATAAAAGGTATGGAGGACCACATAGGACATTGAATTTTCGGATTTTGATGCAAATTTTGGGGATTGGGGGGCAAAATTTGTGTTTGGCCCTAGAATTTAAGGAGTTAGCACCAGCTAAGTCTGGGTCATTGGTAAGTATAAAAAATATATAAATTACTATAAATTTTTTGACTTTCACAGACTACGAGACCGCAGCCCAGAATGCACTAGCCAGTGTGTTCCAAACAGCAACATTGAAGGGGTGCTTCTTCCACTTTGGGCAAGCAGTGTGGAAGAAGGCACAGAGCTGCCACCTCCAACAGTTCTACCAGGATGACGATGAAGTGAAAACTGTGGTTAGACACGCAATAGCCCTGCCACTGGTTCCTGTCGACAGAGTCAGCGGCGCATGGTTTTTGACCCTAGAAGAAGCACCGATGTCTGATGATCCATGCATCAGCAACCATTTGACAAAGTTTATGGATTACATGACAGAGAGCTGGGTGGAAGGCAACAGGGGGACGGAAATGCACGATGATCCATACATCAGCAACCATTTGACAAAGTTTATGGATTACATGACAGAGAGCTGGGTGAAGGCAACAGGGGGATGGAAATGTGGAACCACTTTGACTCCCTTGGACCACGAACGACTAACCATATTGAAGGATGGCACAGAAAACTACAATTAATCCTGGCTGGTTCCCATCCAAATATATACAAGATGATAGATTTCATAAAGAAGGAACAGGCATACCAAGAAGCCACTATCATTCAGCTCAGATCAGGAGGCAGATTGCAACCAAGAAAGAAGAAATACAGGAAGATTGATTCATCGATTTGCCTCAATCAAAGACGCTTGAGAGAGGGAGACATTGATTTACTAAATTATTTAGATTCTGTTTCTAGATGCACTGGCTTCTAATATATATATTGTGTAATATTATCATTTTTTCCATTGTATGTCTCGTAGTAAATATTGTTATATTGTTACCTGTTTTAGTAGTGGATATCTAAATATAATAAATAATGCATAAGCTTGAAAAAATAATTGTCAGAAATTTCTCTTGTTCGCCATTCATAAAACACCCAACTAATATGATATAAACTATAGTCGGCCTCCTTTTAATGCCGAAACTAATTACACCCCTACCAGAACAATAGGAGCTGTCTAAACAGGAAGACCCCCTTTAAATTCCCCCAAGTTCTTGCTGTTAACTCCCCCAAGTTCTTGCTGTTAACTGTTTGAGTGCTAGAAGTCACTATCAGGGCTTTCATAAAAAAAGAGGGTACCAGAGCAAAAGCCAACATTTTCCTTGATCATGTTTCATATTCAGTCAAACACAAAGAATATTTTGTTTAAATAAATTAAATTTGTTTTATCACAAATTATTGGAGAGTGCTTGAAGGCACTCTCCAATAATTTACGATAATACAAATTTTTATGATAAAATTCGGACCACCAAAAATAATACAGCCCTCAACCAGTTAAACAGTGTCCCCAAAATATATAGATGTCTGGAGCTGAAATGGTTAAAGGATTTTCTTGATCGATTAATCATAACCATAATTAATCATATTTATCACTTGCCTAGGTTTGGTGATTTTTTGATTTTTTAAAAAAAATCAATTTTTTTTAAAAATTAAAATCAGGTTTTGGGGATTTAAATCAGTTTATTTGATTTTTATTTCCATATTGTAAATTATTCACGAGAGGATACTTTTTCCCACATGATTCTTTTTGATAAAAGAACCCCTCTGTTTCACACTGACCTCATCAATATGTACGCTTTGTGTTGCTCTTATTTCCAGCGTGGAATCAAATTATGACTGCAACACAGCACCTACTATTTATGCCCCCTCCATAACGGGCGGGGGCCATATAGTGTAACCCTTGTCCATCTGTCGTTCCATCATTCTGTCATTCTGTCCTTGTATAACAATGTGCTTGTTAGCATGATGACTTTAACAAATATTAGCCGATTGGTTTGATATTCGATACATTTGAAACTAGAAGTCCTGTCATGAAATGCGCACAAATAGCACGTCGATCTGCTCGTTAATCTACGCGTTATGACCATAGTAAGGCTATCAAATTCTGTACATACGGCCTGTGCACAAGCAATGTTTCAGCCAATGGACTTCTGGGTAACCCGGAGGTCCATTGGCAGAAACATTGCCTGTGTTTGCTCTGAGTAATCAGGAGAACCTGCGATGCTTTGGATGCCATTCGATATGGCAATTGCGCGCAATTCCTACATGCAATTAAGCCTAGATAAGCGCACAGTTCATGACAGGACTTCTAGTTTTAACTGTATGTGAGTTGTTCTTAATACTTTTATGATCAAGTTAGAAAACCAGCCTGATCCCATAATCATGGGCAGAGTTATGCCTCTTAATAAGTCAATTTTACTGAATTTTTTGTTTGTTAGCTCAATAACTTCGACAAATATTCATTGATTGGGCCAGTATCCAGTATTTGTGTTCAACTAAAAAATCCCTCAAGTTAAGTTTGCAAACCAGCCTGGTCTGATGACGAGAGGCAAAGTTAGTTGATTTTTTTTCAGAGTTAACTTATCTTCAGCTTTAATTTTAACTTTTTTCTCTATACGCTGATTTTAGTACATGCCTTTGTCATGGACACTTACTTGTAGAAATTGAATTTTGCTGAGTTTGGTTAGTCGATTTTAACGAATTTTTCATTTGTTAGCGCAATAACTTGAAAAAATATGCATTGATTGAGCCAATATTCTGTATTTGAGTTCAGCCAAAGAATATACAGGTCAAGTTCGAAAACTGGCCCAGTCCAGTAATGAGGGGTGGAGTTATGACTCCTAATTAATCAAATTTAATGACGTTTTCATTCATTAACATGGTAACTTCAATAAATATTATTTGATTTGGGCCAATATTCGGTATTTGAGTTTAACCAAAGAATCTACAGGTCGAATGGAAAGCCAGCCCGGTCCGATAAGGAAGCAGAGTTACAACCCAAAACTATTTACTATACCTCCAGTACAAATCTGACATGTTAATTGAATATAGGTTGTAGAGTAAACTCCTGTTAATGGAATAAAAAATCTTGTAAGCTGTTGCAAAATTACACCAATTCTCCCCAGTTTTCCTTTGTTTATAGACCTATTTGGCCTCAATACATCCAATACAGGCATTTAATCTATTATATCTTGTTTGACAGAGCTCATAGAGCTCTGCCAAACAAGATATAATAGAATAAATGCTAAGTTTATCTCTAGAATACAGGAAAGTGACACAATCCCTGTTAATTGAATAGTCCTGTTAATTGAATAATTTTCATTGGCAAAGTGGCTATTCAATTAACAGGATTCCTCTGTATATACCTTTGTCATGGGCACCTACCAGTAGAAATTTAATATTACTCAGCTTGATTGATGTTTTTAAACTTGGAAGTACTTAGAATTTCAGTTTTCTGAGACTCTTGGAAATGGAGATATTGCAAGTGGTTATTTTTTTCTGCTATATATGGAGATATTGTAAGTGGTTAAGTTATGCTATGGTGTTTAAATCCAATGTTCAATTATTCTACCCTGTGGGTGCAATCATGTTGAATGACACATCTAGTTTTTTTTTAGTCTTTTTCTCTTTATTCATCATATAGTTCAAATATGAACATCATGAAGAGAGTCAGATGACCAAGATATCAAAGACAATGGAATTGACCATGACGGAGTTGTCTCAGCTGGTGGTAGGCTTCTCTTATTGTTATGAAAATGAGATGAGCCATTGGTGTCACAAATCACCACCCAACCTTTCACAGCTTGGTCCTCTCGTTAAAAGAGTAAACAGTCTACTTCAAATGTTTTCTAATGTAAGTATGTTACCATAGCTTCTTTTTATTTGGATTCCACATGGTTGACTGGTAGAGTGCCAAGTTATTTTTAGTCGTCAAAATTTATTCTCATGTCCTTGTCTTGTTGGCACTCTCCCATAAATTGTAACAAGGCAAATCCTTCCAGACAAAATAATTTAACTTCAAAGATAATATGAAGCATATCCACCAGCAATGAAGCCCTCAAGTTGCTGTACCTGTACTTCAAAACAAAGCCCAAATATGGGCTTCCAGCACTTTACCAGTTAAAAGGTTCTGTTTCACTGGTATAACAGGACATAATATCAAATATCTGGGATGTGAGTTCCCCCCGCTCCCCCCACTCTAAGGTTAAAATATCAAAATTTCAACCTGCAACTTTTTCCCGTAATTGAACTAGCAATTTAACCAATTCAATCTTGTTTGACACAGGTCCCTGAGGTCTGTCAAACAAGACTAAATTGGTTAGATACCTAGTTGCATTATGTGAAAAATTTGCTGTCAGGGGCATTATGTTTTCACGATGTCCATCTGGCGTCCGTCTGTTAACTTTTAGTTTCTGTCCAATAAATAAAGAAATGCTTATTTCATTAAATCATAATTTTAGGGGTGACTAGACAATGCTTCCTTTTGATTTTGGTCCAGCTAGCCAATTCAATATGGCTGCCATTGCTGCCATATTGAATTTGGTTTCCGTCCAATAACTAGTGAATGCTGACTCAAATCATATTTTAGTTTTTAATTATGCATTGTTAGTGTCTAGAGGAAGCTTCCTTTCGATTTTGGACCAGTCAGCTGATCCAAGATGGCCACCAGTGTCCTATTCATTATGGCTTCCATGGTGGCCATCCTGAATTTGGTTTCTGTCCGATAACTAATGAATACTGACTCACATCAATTTCAGTTTTTAGTTATACATTATTGGTGTCTAGAGGAAGCATCTTCTTCGATTTTGGTCCAGCTAGCCAATTCAAATATGGCCGCCATGGTAGCCATATTGAATTTGGTTTCCATCCAATAACTAACGAATGCGGACTCGAATCATTTTTATTAGCTCACCGAAGGGAGCTAAACTTATCACTTGCCGTCTGTCGTCGTCGTCCGGTGTCGTGAACATTTTTCAAACGACTTCTCTGAAACCGCTAGGTCGATTTGCTCGAAACTTGGTATGGATGTTCATTAGCATATGTCAATTCAAGTTTGTCCAAATGAAATATACATGCCCACTTGGGGCTCCATAGGGGGGCATAACTCTGATATCACCCTATGTATATTGGAGAAATTACTAAAAAATCTTCTCCCGCACAAGTGAGCAGAATCATTTGATATTTGGTACACAGCATTATGGGGTGGATCTGATTCAAGTTTGTTCAAATCGACCCCCTGGATTTCAAATTCATGAATTCAAACTTAGTGCATTTCAGGCAAATTTCTTAAAAAATCTTCTCCAGATCCAGCAGGCAAAATCTTTTGATATTTGGTATGCAACATTGTGGGGTGGATCTGATTCAAGTTTGTTCAAATCGGCCCCCTGGATTCATATATGGGCTCACTATAGAAGCCCAAATTCGAACTTAGTGCATTTCAGGCAAATTTCTTAAAAAATCTTCTTCTCCAGATCCAGCAGGCAGAATCTTTTGATATTTGGTATGCAACATTGTGGGGTAGATCTGATTCAAGTTTGTTCAAATTGGCCCCCTGGATTCACATTTGGGCTCAGTATAGAAGTCAGTGAGCTCGTTCCAAAGAGGGGTCATAACCTATGTTTTTGAGACAAAAAATGAAAAAATAATGACAATTAATTGGCGATTTTTGTGAATAGCGCAGGCCGGTTTTGGCCATTATGTTGGGTAAAGGGTTAATACACTTTCAAAGTCTGAGACATCTGATGTCTTGAAAGAGTTTAATAAATATTCAAATCCATTAATGAATTTAAAACTTTCCTGAAGAATTTTTTTCAAACCAACCATAATGGATATTCTTGCTGAATGTGAGGTCTATCAGTAAAAATTACTCCTAAAAAGGCAGATGCACATAGATGTGTATTAGTTTGAATTATGCAAAAATTGAATCTGTTCTTGGTTAATTCAGTGACCTAATTACGAGACAACGTGGCATTTTTTCTCATTTAAAATGTTAAGAATGCAATTCTATTCTACCAGATGTTGATCTCCATAAACCGGAACAATTTAACAAAGTTTGTATGACCACAGAACCACATGTTGCTGCGGAGTGTTTTCTTATCAAGTCTTGCTTTTTTTTACCAGCAGCAAAGCAGGTCTATTAGTAACTGCTCGACTCCGTCCGTCAGTCCTTCTGAAACACTTTTTCCGTCAAAGTTTCCTTGGCTTCTATGAAAGGGAATGAGTTTTTTTGGTCTGCTGCTTCATAATGATGAGTTGTATCATGTAAGCAATTTTCAGATCTGCTGTGCAGCCACTTCCTGTTTGCCAATACTTTGAAATTTTACTGTACCCACTGAACATTGAAATTTTCTGTCAAGGTTTTCTCGCCTTCTATGCAAGGGATTGATTTTATATTTGGTCTGCTGCTTCATAATGATGAGTTGTATCGTGTAAGCAATTTTCAGATCTGCCGTGCAGCCACTTCCTGCTTGCCAATACTTTGAAATTTTACTGTACCCACTGAACATTGAAATTTTCTGTCAAGGTTTTCTCGGCTTCTATGCAAGGGATTGATTTTATATGTGGTCTGCAGCTTCATAATGATGAGTTGTATCGTGTAAGCAATTTTCAGATCAGCCGTGCAGCCACTTCCTGTTTGCCGATACTTTGAAATTTTACTGTACCCACTGAACATGGAAATTTTCTGTCAAGGTTTTCTTGGCTTCTATGCAAGGGATTGATTTTATATTTGGTCTGTTGCTTCATAATGATGAGATGTATCGTGTAAGCAATTTTCAGATCTGCCGTGCAGCCACTTCCTGTTTGCCGATACTTTGAAATTTTACTGTACCCACTGAACATTGAAATTTTCCGTCAGGGTTTTCTCGGCTTCTCTGCAAGGGATTGATTTTATATTTGGTCTGCTGCTTCATAATGATGAGTTGTATCGTGTAAGCAATTTTCAGATCTGCCGTGCAGCCACTTCCTGTTTGCCGATACTTTGAAATTTTACTGTACCCACTGAACATTGAAATTTTTCGTCAAACTTTTCTCGGCTTCTATGCAAGGGATTGATTTTATATTTCATCTGGAGCCTGATAATGATCAGTTGTATCGTGTATGCAATTTTCAGATCTGCCGTGCAGCCACTTCCTGTTTGCCGATTCAATTGCATGCAGCGACGCAGGTCCAGACCCGGTATTGGTCTTGGCTTGTTAATTCCAAGACATCACTTTAGATTGCTGTCAGGATCCTCAGATTTGTACCTGCCCACAAGAGCACTTTTTTCCAGACATTAAGTAAATTATACTTGAGTCAGAATCAGGCCTTCAAAGGTTAATCTTATTATGAATAGTTTAATAATTTTTATGTATCATTGCAGTTGGTCCATACACTACAGAAAATTAGGTCATCCCATCTCAAACTTGGCAGAGAAATCAAGGAGAGGCTTGAAGATATCAATCCAGTGAAAGAATCCAACACTTCACATCAGTTGGGTAATAGCAATTGTAACTATTTTAATGCCAATACTTAATTTTGCAGCTGAGGTTTTCGCATGTTATTCTTAGTAAAATCTTTTATGATGTCCATTGGTCTGTCTGTCAGTCTGTGATCAACAAGTTTTTAAACTCAATTAGTGATTAAATGATTAGTCGACAAGTCGAAGTCAACTCGATTATTCAGAAAGTCGACTCTGGAATCTGCCAGTTGACTAGTCGAAACAAACCTTCCCAGCCTCCCCCTTCACCTGTGATTACCATATACATGGGCAGCCAAGTTGATGTAAGTATTTTTCACCTCTGAATCTGTAACCATAGAGTTAAAAGAATCAATCATTAGGCCTAAAAAGTTAAAAATCTGTTTCTCAGGCCCACATGGTCCTTTTGGCTGCACATGCTCTCTTTTTATAACCAATGCCAACTTGAAAAAGTAAAAATATTTTAAGTTAATAAAATTGATAAATTTGTCCCTTAAGTGCAAGAAGGCTTTGCAGTGCTTTAGCATTGCAAAGCCTTCTTGCACTCAAGAGCCGAAATACACCACCACCCATGCTATTCAGTTGATTATGAGGCCTAAAACATAAAACAAACCAAGAATATGAACTTTTGGTGGCAAAGAAATAACTATAAAAAATAAAATAAAAAAATCACCGGACTGCATGAAATTTTACCAAAAATTGCCTGAGAAACAGACAAACTACTTTGTGGGGCTTAGTCAGTTTCATCGTAGCCTCCATGATGCAGTGGGTGTTTTAACATTGATAGTGTGCACATGTTTGATTGGGATTCTACGTCGCTTTCAACAACTATGGCTATATCAGGATGGTCAGTTACCCCATGAAGACAAAGTTGATCCAGCAGATCCACTGGATGGCCAGAAGAACCAATCAACCACTAGCAAGGAACTAACAAGCTTGCTCACATACACATCTCAATATTTTGATGGGACAAATTTCACCGTATTTGCTACATCAAAAGATTGTGATGGTAATGTGAACAGCCAAGTCATTGCAGCTCTGCTTTAAAAACCTGGCTACCAGATGTGGTCCTATTATTCCCCGGGCACCACGTGGGGCAGTGTACACATGCCAGAGCTGATGGCATGAGTGGTAAATTGAAATCGGTCAACTCGTGCCAGGTTGTTTAGGGAGGTGGGGGTGCAATTCATGTTGCTTGATGGCAACTTTCAAAGATCATTAATGATTTCACTTTGCACAGCTCCGACATATTTGTCAGTGATTACTTTTGACAACTTACCACTGATGAATTTACATCACACTTACGATTCACAAACACTGTAATCATTGTCATAGGAAGCTGCTGTCATGAAGCACAAATCACACAGAAGTGCCACACTTTACTAGCTTGATGTCAGCTCATTCAGTCTACTCTCCATTATCTCTAACAAATGCATTATCACTGGCTTCTGAAAAACAGAAACCTCTTATGTGGAAGCACTTGACACTTTGAGAAAGTGAAATAGTTGTATGTAACTTGTTGTGTAACTCATGATTAACCCTTTACCTAACACAGTATTTTTCAAAAATAAATTTCAAATTTTTCGAAAACAAATTTCACAATTTTTTCAATCAAACCATACAAATATGTATATCATTAAACCAGCTCGATGAGCTGGTTCTAATGATATCCATATTTGTATGGTTTTATTCAGAAACTTTAGAGATATTTTAGGTTGTGGTTGGCTTAATCTGGTTAATTTTCTGACCGTTTTTTGGCCGCTATGTTAGGTAAAGGGTTAAATATAACTCAGCATCATACATGCAGACTCACCTTCAAGGCAGGCTTCAAGACAGATTTAAAAATGACATAACTAAGTGAAATCATTGTAAATTACCACTTAGTTTGGGTCTGTAACCTGTAAACAGTGGAGGGTTCCTCTAGTCGACTACCTCTCTGACTAGTTGACTTGTTAAACTCAGGAACTTTTAAAATACTTGGTGGAATGACATATTTACGGAAGTCTATTAGCTTCACGTCGTTTTTAGTTATTAAATTGTAGCTACAATTTAATAAATTGTAGCTACAGTTTAATAAATTGTACCTACAATTTAGCTAAATTGTACCTACAATTTAATAAATTGTAGCTACAATTTAGCGCCTGTACTTTTATTGGTCAAGCTAAATTGTAGCTGCAATTTAACTGGCCAATCGGGTTCGTTGTTTTGTTTTCGCTGAAAATGGCCTGAATAATCTCTTTCTTTGAGATGTTTTACACATTTCGCTGGTTGAGGAGGTAACGGCAACAAAATCTAACAATAGAAATGCGAAAATAAAATCATCATCATTTTATTATAAATATAATTATTTTTATTTTGGTTATCATTGGGCATAATTTGAGTATTATTGGGTAACTTTGGCAACTTGGGTGTCATTGTGTATCATTGGGGTAAAACACATGCTGTAAGAAAGTAAGGGCCCTAGGTAGCGCCGATCTGCGTGGGCCTGTAGGTTCAAGTAATGCACAAGATCAACCATGTTGAGGCCCCGCGGGAGAAAATTTGTTTAATCCAAAAGGAAAAGGAGCCATTTCCTGGCACTTGAACCTCTCAAAAACATCGTTTCACACGATTCATGTTGCATATTTGAGAGAATGTTATCGCTTTGCACAATTCCGTGTGAAATGTCGGACCGACTAAATGAGTGAAGCCCTGGGCATTTGCCAGTCTAGCCATTCCTCAATAAATGGTGGAAAGGTTTTGTGTACGACTTTTGGTGATAATATAGAACATATGTAGGGAGAAGGGCGTGAACAGTGGGCGGGGAGGTACAGTCATAATTATACAAAGTTGAAAATGGTTGCTTTTAAAACAAAAACTTCAACAAGTTCTGCCTTCAAGAAAATTAATAAAAAATTGCATAAATTGTTTGTTTACCCCCCGTGTGCCCCGCCCCTGACTGCTGACCAAATGAAGATAGCTTGGTTTTGCCCGGCGAGTTCATGATTTCACATCTTAGTCACATACATCCCCGATTTCTGGATTCGATCTGAGCTAAAGCACTCGGCGCCAAAATCTACTCCCATGATTTGAAATACCTTGGCTTTATTCTCTCAGCATGCAACCAGGACATTCATAAAACAACTGCAAACCCCACAAGTGATGAGAAGGTTATTTTTGTTAGGCCTAATTAGTTATTGTGGTTTCATGACACTTTCAACGACTAGTGTTGTGTTATGTCGGTGACAGGTTTACTGATGGAGGAAGCGAGAGTACCCAGAGAGAACCACCTAGTAACAATGAACACCTGCCAGCTACCCAACATCATAACTCCACCCTGCAGCATAGGCAGGGTTGGAGCGATTGACAACAGAAGTAAGTCGATAGCGATTTATATACCTCAATACACAGAGTCATCGTTCCCAATGTGTGCACTGGGGTGAAATGCCTTGTCCATTATACAATGAGGGTCACTCTTATGGCTTAACGAGCTTGAACTCAGAACCTCGAGCACAAAAGTCAAGCGTATCAGTGATTCACCACTACCCCTAAATTTATCATAACAGTATCCTCATGGAATTAACTCAAATTGAGGATGACCTCCATGCTATCATATTTTACCAATTGAGAATGTTGGTTTTCCTTTACAAATGTTCAAACATTTTGGAGCTGGGTGTGCCTTCAAAGACTGAAATTTTTCCAGGTCGGGAAAACATCCTCAAAACGCTTACCCTCTTTGGGATGCATTTTTTCTCACTACCAGTACTATAACACCCAAATCCTGCCGGTCTGAGTGTTATGATAGTGAGCCAATTTTAAGCTATCGCCCAAAAATGCCACGGCTTCTGTGTTTCCTAGGCTACACATATTACATTCCCTTTCTATCTAACACTCTTTTTAATACCCCCCCCCCCCCCCCCACCCCTCTGCAGTTCTAGTGATTTCGATCTGACCCTGAGCAACCATGACCACAAGCGAACCACCAAGATAACGTTCAAGAGCGGGTGCCTCTTTCGTACTTAGCCCGTCAAATAAGCTTTTAGATTTAACACCCACCCTCTCATTCCCATTACAATCCTCTAAAATTCTATAAAAACTTGGCTGATACTGTTTTAAACTCCTAATATTTGCCCCTCAGATTTATGATTTTCGACTATTTCAAGTGTAAATGCAGGATTGAGTAGTGAGCTATGGTACGTGCGACCGATTGGCCACTTAAATTGCAGCTACAATTTAGCATGACCAATAAAAGCACAGGCGCTAAATTGTTAATAAATTGTAGTTACAATTTAGTAAATTGTAGCTACAATTTAGCTAAATTATAGTTACAATTTAGCTAAATTATAGTTACAATTTATTAAATTGTAAGTACAATTTAGCTAAATTGTAACTACAATTTATTAAATTGTAACTACAATTTAGCTAAACTGTAGTTACAATTTATTAAATTGTAAGTACAATTTAGCTAAATTGTAATTACAATTTATTAAATTGTAACTACAATTTAGCTAAATTGTACCTACAATTTAATAAATTCTGCACGTCGATGGAGCGCTGCACGTCGATGGTGCCCTTGCCTTCAACCAATGTTTTCCCTGCTTGTGTGGAGTTACTACTTTGTGGAGTCTGACAGTTGCTTGCCACTACTCAGTGGTTCTCCAGCTTCTTCCACCCGTAAAACTGTCTGACACGAGATGACCCTGGCTGACAAAAGTGTCCTTAACCCTTTGCAACTACGGTACGTAATATTACGTACAAAATTCATGTGCATTGTGACTATGGCACTTAATATTACGTACTCTAACTTTCAACGATTGCATTTGATGTCGCAAAAGCCTGATTCTTCACGATATTAAAACATCACAAGAACCGTAGTTGGAAAGGGTTAAACCCTTATAAATAAGTGGAATCGACAAAGCCGCTTTGCTGAACCTTATGAGTATGAAGAAATGATGTTCTTGCAATGTTGTTTTTTTTTAAAACCCAAAGATGTAACAGTTTGTTACTGACTGTTTTTGTAAAAGTCTTCCCAGTCAGATATTCAGGAATTTGAGATACCTCCCCGTGGGAACCCCGGGAAGTAAGCAGCACTTGTTTACTGTGGTAAACCAGTTCCGCTTTACTAGTAAAATAGGACCCAGTCGCCAATGCTTGGGGTGAAAGTCCTCTAAAATGGGCAACATGTTGATCAACGATTGACTAAACTTGACTTCATCTCCATGTTGTGTCACGATTAGCCATAGTGCATAAAATGTGACGTTAACCACCAACAAACAAACAAACAATTTGAGGTACTTGAATTGGTATGGAAAATCAGCTGGCCTGTCAGAAAAAAGTATGGAACTTTTTTGCCTGGCAAGTGTAAAAACCCTGAACCTATGAGTGACTTCTGTGATGGCCGATAGCGATTTAATGGATGAGGAAATAAATAACATTTCCAGTGACATTTAATGAGTTTTGAACTGTTGTTTAACCCTTTACCCAACATAGTGGCAAAATCCGGTCAGTACTATTTGCAAAAATCATCATTCAATTTTCATTATTTTTTTTCATATTTTGTCTCCAACACATGGCTTATGAGCCATTATTGGAACAAGCTTGTTGAGTTTGTTTCAATGAGGGGGCCTACACTAAGTTTTGGATGCAAAAAAAGGAAAAATTGTATTGAAGAATTCTGTTTGTCACCTGCCCTTTCGTGTCGGTAAAGGGTTAAATAAAATTCTATTATTCTATTATTGAATGCTTCAAAATATCTATGAGTGAGGACTGTTTTTTGGAGCGGCCACTTTGCCAAACAGTTATTGTTTCTAACAATGTCATCGAGACCTCCCAGGAAACACTGTTTAGTTCTTAGTTTAAAAAGGTAACATTGGATCAAATTATAAAGAAACTTCAACTCACCTTCCATTCACAGTACTGTGATCACAAAAGTGGACAGAGTTTCGACTAGATTACAATCCATTCAATATTCTCTGTAGAGATGGTCAATATTAAGAAAAAACTAACCGATACTGATATGGGGATACCAAAAAACCAAACCAAACCATCAGTTAAGTACCGAAAACGTCTGGAGTTTCAAATTTTCCTACATTCATTATATATAAGGTCCTGTTAAGGCTTGATAATAGTTGAAAGGTTCATTTTCATGAAACAAGTGACTGATTTTCTTTTCAGTTGTGTAAACCCTCACTGGTCTTGTAATTGTCCTGAATTCCCACAAGATTACATCCTGTATATGTCCAGTTGCTTAACAGTTATTTCTAGTAGGTGTTTTGTCTATTGTCAGCCAGACCTCCTGAAGATGACATGGTCAGGGCACATGCTCTAAGATTGTAAAAGCATGAAGGTCTGTAAACTTTAAAGTGCATTTAGTTCAAGTCACAAAATTACTGTAGATATGATTTGTGTTCATAAAAGAATGCCACTGTTGAGTTCACAGGTAGTGTTATTTATAGCATTGTGGTAGAGTGATACAAGAACAACTTATTTTGTTTTCTCCTGATGTGAATTCCCCTATTGTACTATCAGCAAATTTCAGTCAAGTCAGATACCGAATTCCAAACCAATACAGAGGTATACCCCCTAAAAATACCGAAACTGATACCGAATTTAAAATCCCAATACTGCCCATCTCTCATTATCTGCTTGCGTTTATTTCCTCAATTGTGTAGAATCTCACTTGTTGAAAAGTGAAATGCAATAACATTGAATCTTAGATGCTTTTCTGGTTTGTTTTACTTGATTCAGT
This sequence comes from Pictodentalium vernedei, assembly GCA_031216915.1. Taxonomy (NCBI): domain Eukaryota; kingdom Metazoa; phylum Mollusca; class Scaphopoda; order Dentaliida; family Dentaliidae; genus Pictodentalium; species Pictodentalium vernedei. The sequence continues at coordinate 715,397,334 of CM062296.1, forward strand.
CTTCGTTTCGCAATATTTTATTTATGAAATCTTTACTCAGTTTGTTTAAATTGTCACAATTGGATCGCGATCTGAATAAGAAAACGGCCACTTTTGTGATCATAATACTGCACATTGCAATTTATGAATTCCACGGTGGGTAATATTTCCATGGATGCAAGAATATTAGATTCCAAGCACTAATTACAGGAATAATCAAAACAATTTTAATTAATGAAGCACCAGGTACAACTCGCTGCTTCATTGAATAAAATTTTGCTGCTGATATTTTTTCTTACCTGATAAATGCATGCGTGGACATCACTGCCCATGTGTGGATTACGACCAGCCCATGGCGACTATTCTGTAATTTACTGAACTAGTTTTGTAAACTTCACCATAAACCGTAGACAAGTTAGAGATGCCCTATTCATGAAACTCTTAAAAAAAGAGTTAAGAAGAAGACACGTTAAATTTTTTAACTTGTGAATATTGTTTAGATTATAGCATCAGTATCTATTACTGTCTTCAGGTATAGTTAAAAATGAAATTTCTGTATCTGCTCCATGGAGCTAGTACATATCTGCCTTCACTTTTTCAGTACTGAGTATAGTTGTAGTTTATCTCTACATACATTTTTTTTCAGCCATGTGTAGTCAATCTATGCTAGAAAGATTACAGAACAACATCAGTATACTGGAGAATTCCATTCAGCGTAAAGAGATGTCCTTCAACACTTCCTCCATGGCAAATTATGACTTGAAAATATCCAGTGGACATAATCTATGATTCATTATTCAGTGATGACCAACGTATACAGTACAGCGTATAACAAAGTGTACAGTTAGGCATCATTATTTTGTTATGCCATATTTGCACCTTATTACAGCGATTTTCCTGTAGCATTATCACAACAATTTCCAAATGTTATGGACACAATGTGTTCACAATTATCATTCATAGTTTTTGAAGAAGGATGAAAAAGTCATACAATTTTTGCTTGAGTTGGGTTAACAAGCAAGACCTCTGGTTTGGCAACGGTTGGTACGTGGCCGTGTGTTTGGGCATCCGGGCATCCTCGCATTGTTAGTGCAATAACTTGAACAAACGTACAGAGTTATGGGCCTTAACAGGGTCCCTACAGCTTTTTGTAACCTAAATTCCATGTCTTTTCATGATCTATTCCCAACATTTTCCGTACCTTTTCCATGACTTTACAGCAGACCTGGCTAAGGCTGGGGTGCTTTTGGAACGGTGCCAAAACAGATGTTTATTAGTACATACACTACATACTTGCATTCTGTTGTTCAGTGATGCTGTGATGATGCTTAGAATCACAAAGTCTTTGAAATAGTTGAATAAGTGGTCCTCGGTTCGAATCCCACCTGCGGCAACTGCATTGTGTTATTGGGCAAGACACTTAATCCACTTGCCCATGTGGGGGCATGATGGCATTGTGTACTAAGGCATACTGCATGTCGATGGTGTACTTGTCTTCAACCAGTACTAACCCTGCTTGTGTGGAGTTAGTATGTTGGGGAGTCTGACAGTTGCTTATCATTGCTCGGTGGTTTTCTCCAGGTACTCTGGTAAACTTTGAAAAGAAACTGAGTTTTGCATTCTCTTTAAGTCGACTGTGTGTTCAAAAATTTCTTACACCATATTTTCTCAGTTCACTAAAAACAGCTCAAAACTTGTGCACCAGGTGAAACAGTCTAATGTCACTCTCACCTCTTTGTCACCCATTGATTAGTGCTATCAACATTAATGAGCATTGAGTTAAATTGTTGTGCATGAAATTTTATTGCAGTATTTCATCTCAAACTTAACAATGAAAATCACAGTGGTTCAGGGTTTCCTTACATTTTAACTGTCAACACCAGCTTGTATAACCATGGTATCACACACACACACACACAGATATATTGAGTGTTAAAATGTTTTCTGTGTAGCATTACTTAATGCATTCAGTGGGCGAATTATGACGAACTGACGTTTTCTGTTGGCAAAATTATGACTGACTGCCCCCTTATTGCTATGAGAATATCGCGATATTCAAGTCAAAATGTGGTGAAAATATGGTGCAAGTTTTGGAGGCTGTACTGTAGTTCAAGTTAAAAATTTAATCAAAGTAGCTGGAGAAAAGTCTATCAGGTTTTCCTGCTTGGAACCTTGGGCAGTGCTTGTTTGCTAACAAGCTATGTTTTACTGAAAAAATAGGAGAGCCTGTAACCAACACCTGCAATGGAAGACCTCTCAAGTAGGATACAGTTGATTGACTAAACATTACTTTATACTTGTGTTATGGCCATGTAATAGCCATAGATGCTGAAAGTAACCTTAAACACCAATAAATAAAATTTTAGTTGTGCAAGAATTTTGTTTCAAAGTGTTGTCTGACTTTTGTGTTTGGTAAAGGGTTAAGCTTCAAAATCGTTTGCCCAATCCCATTCAACCCAAAATTTGACATTGGTAGGGCTCAATCAGAAGACCCCCGAATCTGAGATTTGTTGAAAGGTGTTGGAGGCACACATCTGGGTGATGATGCATTGTTCATGTAGTTGATATTTTCTTTTGAGCTTGTGTTGCAGTCATGTAGCAATAGATGCTGAAAAAACTTTAGATACTGATCAAGTTATACAATAAGCAAACTTGACTTGGCATAGATGACTGTTGATAAGATTTGTTTTTTTTGCAATTTACCGAAGAGAACATTGTGAGCACATCCAATAAATTGTTCAGAAAACTTTTTCATGGACAAAACAATTTTGAAGTCAGGTTACCATTGCTGTGGGTGTGTAGTACAAAACAGGGATGTGTCGGTTTTAAATTATAAAGACTGGTCAACATTGAATAACTGAAAGGTCCGTGCATGGATTCCCACTAGGTGTAACTGTGCTGTGTCCTTGGGCAAGGCACTTCATCCTGATTGCCCACGTGGGGGCAGAATGGTGCTGTGTACTAAGGTGTACTGCACGTCGATGGTGCATTTGCACAGAGTTGGAATGTTGGGGAGTTTGACAGTTGCTCAGTGGTTCTCTCTGGCTTCCTCCACCCATAAAATTGTCCAACACGTGGCGACTCTGGCTGTCAAAAGTGCCATTAAACCCCAATGAATAAATAAACATCGGATGTGATGTAAACATTGCACATAATGTGTTAAAGTAAAAATTAACTGTTCTTCATGGGTTTTAATTTTGAAAGTGTATATGATAGCCAATTCAATATGGCCACCATTAATTATGCATATTTGGGGTCTAAAGGAAGCTTCCTTTCAATGTTAGCCCAGTCAGCTGAACCAAGAGGACCGGTAACTCATTATGGCCTCCATCTTGAATTTGGTTTCCGTCTTATAACTAATGAATACTGACTCCAATCAATTTCAGTTTTTGATTATGCATTGTTGGCATCTAGTCTAAGGCTTACCTACCCTTTTTTTGACACCCTCAGGGCATATGCCACACTTCACGTTGCTCTTGTTATAGAGCATTTAATCAACACATGCCAAATAACTAAATGCCTTTTGGAAATGGTATGTTTTAATTCATGACTTGAATGATTCTTGGGAATCCATGTCTGTTAGATGGTTTGGAAGAGAATTCCAGTGCTTTGGCCCTGCAAAGGCAAACACCCTGTTGCCAGCAGAACGTAATTTAGATGTTTGCTAAACCATCACTTTCTGGGGGAAATGTAAATCTCTTTGGCAACTATTTTGCACTTTTAGGACTGAAAGCTCAACTAGCTGCATCTTGTTTTACAGAACTAATTCAGCTCTGTCAAACATGATATAGTTGGGTATATTTGCAACTGCATTATGGGAAATTTTCACTGCAGACAACCTTGCTTTTTCCATCTAATAATGTAAGGGTTTATTTATTTTCCAACTAATATAGTGTAAGGATTTAAGTTTCTCATTCAGTCTTTATTCAGAGCCCTTTACCTAACATGAAAAGCAGACGACACTTGCAAAAAAAATCTTGAATAACTAATTTTCTTCATTTTTTGTCTCAAAAACATAGGTTATGACCCTTCATTGGAACGACCTCGTTCCAATGAGAGGGCATAACCTATGTTTTTGAGACAAAAAATGAAAAAATAATGAAAATTAATTGGCGATTTTTGAGTTGAGAATCGTGCTGGCTGGTTTTGGCCGTAACGTTGGGTAAAGGGTTAACAAAAAGAGAAACAAGAAATGTTCAAGGGCTTCAGTTAATTCTTTTTTTTTTAAAGTCCTTGAAGCTTGTGTCACGTTTTTCGGAGCTATAAACACTTTTAAAAAATGCCTGTTTTTGATAGGATACATCAGAAAACTGAGATGGAAATATTTCTTCCATCTGAATAAAGGTAATGTGCTTTCTTTTTTTTTTTTTTTTACAAGTTCCAAATGAGAAGTTACAGTACTGGTGTGAATATCAAAGGATGTACAGGCCCCATATTCAAATCTGAAATTTGCACATATCATGCATGGCCTGGAAGTCCTTAAAAGACTGAAATCTAGAACTTAGATATTGAAAATGGTTGAAATGATATCATTGCTGCAAAACTTTCTTACACACTGCAGTGTCTTGTAATTATTTTGATAATGCATTTCAGATTCATGATCAATTAATTTTGGTTTCAATTCGTACATAGATGTCTTTATTACAACTTTAATTTTGTATTTTGTTGATCTTGCACACAATGTGCAAAGATCTTGAGTACCAAATGTTTGTGACTCCATTGCTGGACAGGGGCCAAATTCCTTTTAGTTCACCTGACTGAAAGTCAGGGGGAGCTTAACCCTTTACCCAACGAATCGACGCATCCGCCCGCATAATATGCAAATTCAGCAGGTGAAAAAATATTATTTTTCGAAAAATTTCAACAAAACCATAGCATGTCACCCCTCTTTGGAATGAGCTTGTCGAGCTCGTTCCAAAGAGGGGTCACATGATATGGTTTTGTTGAAATTTTTTGGAAAAATTTGAAAAATGCTATTTAAAATAATAAATTTTGATATCGTCTGCATTGGGTAAAGGGTTAAGCGATCACTTTCTGTTCATCCGTCAATTGTGAACTTTACATTATTGACTTCTCACAAATCACTGGGCTGAATTGAACCAAATTTGATATCCATGTTCCTTATATGTCAATTCAGGTTTGTTCAAACAAAGTTGGCACCACAAGTGACATTTCTCTGATAAATTGTTTTCCAAAATTTTTTTTTAGAAATCATCTTCTCCAGAACCATCAATCAGAATTTTTGGATATTTGATATACAACATCTCTAGGGGAGTTAGATTAAAGTTTGTTAAAATCGAGTCCCTGAGTTAAAATTTGGGCTCCCTTCGGAGCCTGAATTTCAAGCAATATGAGGGAATTTCTTTAAAAATCTCTCAAGAACCACCGATTATAATCTTTTGATATTTGGTATACAACATCTCCCAGTGGATTCAGATTCAAGTTTGTTCAAATCGAGTCTCTGGGTTAATATTTGGACTCCCTAAGGGAGCCCGAATTTTAACTTGGTGCAATATGAGGAAGTTTCTTTAATAATCTTCTTCAGACCCACCAGTCAGAATGCATTCATATGTTTCGGTGTGCTCTTGCATTGTGATCTTGGGAAAAGAATCGATGGCCTTGACGTCGCACAAATGGCACCACATGAGTTGCTAACATCTTGTCACGGTAGTACTGCCCTGTGACACACCCTTGGATGACATGTAATGCTGTTCTGCTTGTCATGGTTATGCTTCCCCACACCATAACCGATCCACCACAAATACAATCGTGCTGCCCAATTGTTGTCATGGTATCGTTCGTTCCGCAGCCGCCACTCTCCGTTTCCCCTGTCGAGAGTGAGCCTTGATTCATCGGAATACATGACGTTACTTCACCGACACTTGTCCCAGCACTATCGTGCCCCTCACCAATTACGCCCTGCTGCGATGTGTCATTCAGTCAAACGTGGAATTATTCAAGGTCATCGAGCATACAAATTCCAGCTGTGTAGGCGATTTCGGATAGTCTGATTACTGACTTGCAAATCTGTCGCTCAGTGCATCTGCTGCCCAATTTCTGTGGCACTTTGATGGCGGTTACATAATGCTGTGGTTCAGATGAAACCATCCTGGTTAACAGTTGTCGCCCTTGGACAACCTGGCCAACGTCTATCATCAACATTGCTTGTCTGACTGTAGCATGAGCACAACCTGCTAATCACCGATTGAGAATTTGAGCCGCTACAGTCTGTCTGTTGCCAGCTTCCAACATGTCAACGGTTTGTAAACATTTGTCACGTGTCAGTCTTCGCAAACATCAAAAGTTATGTTTCGACCAGAAACTATTGATGAACGAGTTTATACCAAGAAAAGAATGATGAGACCTCCGAAAAAGCCCTTCCAGTACAAACGAAAATTTCAAAACGAACCCCACAGACATTTACACGGCGCTCGAGCGAAAAACCTGCACAAAGTTTCGTGGACCGGTAACATTCATGATCCACATTAAACTTGGTAACATATTGATATGTCCAATACCATTTTCCAAAAATACCAACATCAGTTTGGATATCCCCTACTTTTTTTTTGAATAGTATATAATAATCATCTGACATGGACACAAGAGTTACGAATAATTTCATGACTTCATTCCTCTGTTGTGTTGATGAACCATGACTAACTGAATGTCTGTAGTGTTGATGAACCATTACTAACTGAATGTGACCCAAAATACTTCTTTGAACCACTTCATCTGGTGAGCGATTAAGGTCCCTTGGAGCCTCTTGTTAGCTCACCTGCATCTGTAAGATGTGGTGAGCTATTGTGATAACCTCGGGCGTCAGCGTTGGCGTGTCCAATATTGTAAGATTTAATGTTAAGGTGAATTTCTCAAACATCAGTGGGCTCAGGTCTTTGATATTGCATATGTAGGTTGTTGGGGACTATCAGAACAGTATTTAACCCTGAAACTACGACTTTTTTCCAAATTTCAGCTAAAATTTTCTGCCAAAAGTTGTAAGAATTTGCGTTTAGGTGTTGTAAGAATTTGTGTTAAAGTCCACTTTTGTGCAGATTGTGCTGGTTTAACTTCTCATTACTGTTGATTTTCATATTTCAATAACAACTGTAGATATTAACCCTACTGTATGCAGAAATTTAACGAAAATGTTCATGTTTTTCTTGGACTTAGTAAATTTTAAGTTGTAAAACTTTGTAAACTTTGTGTTTAGGTGAGTGGTGTTTCTATGTGTCTTTCCAAGCAATTAATATTCTACACTTGGATTACTGAACTCCATTGCAGTAATATTTAACCCTCATTACATGCATATTTGAGGCTGATTTTCTACCAAAACTTGTAAGAATTAGCGTTTAGGTGTTGTAAGAATTTGCGTTAAAGTCAGTTTTTGTGCAGATTGTGGTGCTTTAACTTCTCATTACTCTTGATTTTCATATTTCAACAACAACTGTAGGTATTAACCCGACTGTATGCAGAAATTTAACGGAAATTTTCTTTTTTTTCCAGTCAAAATTTCATGTTTTTCTCGGACTTAGTAAATTTTAAGTTCTAAAAGTTTGTGTTAAGGTGAGGTGTTAAGGTGAGTTCTCAAAGATCAGTGGGCTCAGGCCTTTGATATTGCATATGTAGGTTGTTGGGGACTATCAGAACAGTATTTAACCCTGATACTATGACCTTTTTCCAAATTTCACCTAAAATTTTCTACCAAAAGTTGTAAGAATTTGTGTTTAGGTGTTGTAAGAATTTGCGTTAAAGTCAGCTTTTGTGCAGATTGTGGTGCCTTCACCTCTCATTACTGTTTATTTTCTCATTTCAATAACAACTGTAGGTATTAACCCTACTGTATGCAGAAATTTAACTGATTTCTTTTCATTTTTTCAGTCACAATGTTCACATTTTTGTCTGACTTACTCAATTTTAAGTTCTAAAATTTTGTGTTAAGGTGAGTTCTGTTTTTATGTGTCTTTCCAGGCAATTGATATTGTACGCATGGGTTACTGAACTACATTGCGGTAACATTGCGCCCTTATAACATGCATATTTGAGGAATTTGACGGGGATTTTTGGGACTTATATTCACTTTCTTTAAAAAAAAATTTTTTTTAACTTTTTTTTTTTTATTATTATTTAATACTTTCTCATACTTGTTACTAGTAACATTAAGGCTTATTTTAGTTGTTGATGTGATGTATTTTTGTTGGGACTTATAGTCACTTTTTTGAACGAATGTTTTTCCGCAACTCCTTTTTAACCAATGAATGTACTTCAATTAAAATTTCAGTGATTTATGAAAGCCTTTCCTAATTCTTATTTATGATTTAATATCTGGCCTCACGATTCATATTCTTAATCATAAACATTTCTAAAAGATGTATCCAATGATTCTATGTTGAATTGATATATAATAAATGCAGAAATATAGACTTTCCAAAGCCATCACATAAACCACATTAATCATTTGATGCCTAGTTAATGATTTATATTAACTAAATATTAGGCATGTTACATTGGAACGACATTATCAAGCACGAATGTAGGTGAGCGTTGGGATGTAACATCCCTCTTGTTTTTGAAGTTGTTACCAAATTGTAAAATCAGATGAACATTAATGTCTTGTTGACTTTTGTTGCTATTTCAGTTCAAATTCAGAAATAAATATCAGAAACCATGTATACTTGTCTTATTTTAGGGTTCATAAACCTTTCCTTAGAAATTCCTTAACTTTTCCATACCTAATACATGTTCCAAACTTACCAGTTCACCACATGCGAGCTGCTGTGCTATCGCACTCTGGAAACATCTGCTTGAAGAGTGTGCTCACATAGTGTTTAAATTGTGTTGAGAAATGCGCCCCCAAGACCCGTGCACAATATATTCAGAGTATGCAAATGATTCCTAATCGTGTCGGAGAAAGGAGATCTGAAATTTTGTTGGCACATTGTTTGAGGTATCTTTTCCTCATAATTCCATGACAATTCTGTACCCACCCCAATTAAATTTTATTTCTCTAGAACCTTTCCAGACCCAGTATTAAAAAACTCCTACTTTTCAAGAGTATGGAAAATTATTTTTCCAGGATAAAACACCTGCGTATGAACCCTGATCCCTGAAAAATGACTGCCACCTATCATTAGATCCTTCAATAAGTTATGTGAGAGATCAACTGATTTCATTTCTTGTTTCCTGAAATGGTGAAATATTTTCTATAAAGTTACAGGGAAATGGTCTGGAAGACCATTTCCCTGTAACTTTATAGAAATAAGAGATATATCAATCAAGGTTGCTTTTAGATACATATTCGTCTGTATTTTGTTGAAATATGATTTTCTTAAATCTCTCCCTAAAAATGTTCAGCTTTTTAAGCTTCAAATGTGTTCAAACACATTGTTTCCATGATTACAGCCTCCCTGTCTTGTCATCTTTGAATGAATGGATTCAATTTTCAAATTTGAGGTTGTGGGAACATGTTGATCAATTCAGCCCATCTCTTCCAAACAAACAATGTTGAATTTAATGGTGTCACTTTCCAAGAGATGGTTCAAAACTCCTGCTATTTTGAACAAAACGAGGCATCTCGAGTAAGTACCTGCTACAAAATTACCTCAAGATTTCAGCCAGATTTGAAATTTTCTCAATCGGCTCTTTTAGTGAGTTGCTTTTTTTTTTTCACAGTGAAGCTAAAAATTAAAGGTAAACTCTGTGAATATTGTTAGTAGAACTATTTATGTATTTATTGGCATTTATGGTCACTTTCAGCACCCATGGTTACAGCATGACCACAGCGTAGGTATGAGGTCAAGTTTAGCCAATCATTTATACAAATGGGACCCAGAGACCAATGCCTGGGGTGAAGTCCTCTATAGTGGGCAGCATAAGTATCAATGGCTGGTGAAACTTAACTTCATACCTATGTTGTGGTCATGATATAGCCAAAGATGAATGACTTTAAACACAAATAAATAAATGAACAAATCATTATAATTTGGGATAAAGGAATCCTTAAGAATAAGACTCCTATTTATTGGGAGTAGTTTTTATTACCAAGGGCCTGTAACATATCTCTACCATGGTCAGATCCAGAGTTTGCAATGTACTGTTGGTTCAGAACTGAGAACCGGGTCGGTACTGGTTCTGAAAATAACACATCTAATAGCCGCTTGCTTAAAATTTTAGTGAAAATGTTTAATTCACCCTCCCATCCTTTTGCATGTGTAGCATTATTAAACTAGAGGCTCTAAAGAGCCTGTAATCGCTCACCTGGAACTACATATAACAGGGGGCCTGAGAGCGCTCACCTGACATGGTAGCCTAAATATCAAGCCAGGGAATTGATTTCAACAAGTTGCATCTGCCCCTCCTAAGAAAAACTTATACCCAATATCCGAAGATTCTGACCAGTGGATCTAAAAAAAAGGGATTTTTAAAGAATATTCCTCATATTGAACTCCCACGGAGCCCAAATATGAACCCATGGGCTTGGCTTGAACAAACTTGAATCTCACCTCCAGTGGGATGCTGTATACCAAATATTAAAAGATTCTGACTGGTGGATGTGAAGAAGATTTTCGAAGAATATTCCTCATATTGAACAAAGTTATAATTTGGGGTCCCACAGGGAGCCCAAATATCAACCCAGGGACTTGGCTTGAACAAATTTGAATCTTACCCCCCCTAAGGATGTTGCATACCAAATATCAAAACATTCCGACTGCTGGATCTGAAGAAGATTTAAGAAAATTCCTCATTTTGAACTAAGTTATAATTCGGGCTCCCACAGTGAACCCAAATATGAACCCAGGGACTTGGCTTGAACAAACTTGAATCTCACCCCACTAAGCATGCTGCATACCAAATATCAAAACATTTGGCCTTGTGGTTTCAGAGAAGAGTTTTCGAAATTGACCAATCAGTATCAAAGAATGCTTCTGGCGGCCACGTTTTTCAACCAACAGGAATAAAATGAGTAACAGTTGTCGAGAACCTCTCACAGACCATGCCAAGTCTGGTTCACATTGGCTCAGTACTTGAGAAGATGATGAGAATGTGATTTCCTATAGGGTTTCTATAGTAACTATAAGCCACAATTGCAGCCCATAATTGCAATCCGATCATTGTCATCAGTCACAAGTTTCAAAACATTTGGCCTTGTAGTTTCAAAGAAGATTTCTTGAAAATGCACACATTTATGAATTCTGTTTCAACAAAAAAAATCAGTAAAAGAAGGTGAAGTATTTTGAAAATTACAATTTTTCAGACAATATTCTCTTTCAAATAGCTTTGGATGGGTAAAGGGTTACAGGAAACACATTTTACTCCAATTTTGTCATATCTTAAATACTACTACTGGGAAAAGAAAATAAACAAAACTTTCATGCTTTCCAAACACCTGTCATCAATCAGTCTTTCAGATAAGTAACTTGAGAGTAATACATGTATTAACATAATTACAGCTGCACTTGTTTACAGTAGTGGTCAAAATAAGTTGTAGGATAATCCTATAAACTATGTATCTTTCTCTTCCTACACTTTTAAGACCAGAAGCTGACATCATTTTCTGGAAAGCTCTCACTGATAGCTTTCCAGAAAATGTCAAATTCTGATCTTGTCAGTGCAGGAGCAGTAGTTTACTTAGTTTATTGCAGTTATGCTACAACTTATTTTGACTTGTACTGTATACACAATATTTTGGATTTTTCCCCCAGTTCTCAGTGGAGAAAACTGGAACCAACCCTTACCAGATTCTCAAAAAAACAAGTATTTTGCTGACAGTACCAATCTTCGTGCAGACAGGAGAGGCATTGGGTTAAGCATTAGAAGAAAGCCTCTGGCAGCCACATATTTCCATCCTCTCCTCGACCATTCCTGCGAAGTTTGGTTCACGTCGGCTCAGTAGTTCCAGAGAAGATGAAAATGTGATTTCCCATAGGGTTTTTATAGTCACTTTAAGCCGCAATTGCAGCCATGTTTGCAACCCGATCAACATTAAATGCAGATCATTGGTAGAGGGTGTCGCAGTCATCAACTATGCAAAGTTTCAAAACATTTGACCTGGCAGTTTCAGAAGAGAACATTTTTCAAAATCCACCAATCAGAATCAAAAAATGCTTCTAGCAGCCATGTTTTTCAATGCACGGTAACCAAAAATGAGGAGACTTTGTAGAAGACCTCCCATAGAGTATCCCTGCCAGGTTTGGTTCACATCGGCTCAGTAGTTCCAGGGAAGATGAAAATGTGATTTCCCATAGGGTTTCTATAGTAACAATAAGCTGCAATTACGGTCATGTTTACATCCCAAACAACATTAAATGAGGATCGTTGGTAAAGAGGGTCCCAGGCATCATTTATGTGAAGTATCAAAAAATTTGGCCTGGTAGTTTCAGAGAAGATTTTTGAAAATCCACCAACCAGAATCAAAGAATGCCTCTGGTGGCCATATTTTTCAACCCACGGGAACAAAATGTGGATCGTTTGTAGAGAACCTTCCATAGACCATTCCTGCCAGGTTTGGTTCATGTCAGCTCAGTAGTTCCAGAGAAGATGAAAATGTGATTTCCCATAGGATTTCTATAGTAACTATGAGCTACAACTGAAGCCAAATTTGCAACCCGATCAACATTAAATAAGAATCATTGGTAGAGGGTGTCCCAGTCTTCAACCATGCAAGGTTTCAAAACATTTGGCCCCGTGGTTTCAGAGAAGATTTTTCAAAATCTACCAATCAGAATCAAAGAATGCCTCTGGCGACCATGTTTTCAAACCCATGGGATCAAAATGAGGATCGTTTGTAGAGGACCTCCCATAGACTATCCCTGGCAGGTTTGGCTCATGTCAGGTCAGTAGTTCCAGAGAAGATGATGAAAATGTGATTTCTCATAGGGTTTCTACAGTAACTAGAAGCCACAATTGTGGCCATGTTTGGATCCAATCAACATTAAATGAGGATCGTTGGTAGAGGGGGGTCGCAGTCATCATTTATGTGAAGTTTCAAAACATTTGGCCTGGCAGATTTTTGAAAATCCACCAACCAGAATCAAAGAATGCCTCTGGAAGCCATGTTTTTCATCCGACGGGAACAAAATGAGGATTTTTTGAAGAGGACCTCCCATAGACCATTCCTGCCAAGTTTGGTTCACACCGGCTCAGCGGTTACAGAGAAGATGAAAATGTTTAAAGTTTACGGATGCCGGATGCCAAGTGATGAGAAAAGCTGACATGGCCTTTTAGGCCAGGTGAGCTAACAATAATATTAAAAATAATTATATTGCATACCCGATCACAAACTAGTTAATACCTTTTTATAAACCCTTCTTTCTCAGGTCACTGACACTATCCATAAACACACCAAATTACAGTATCAGCCGAAATCATTTGTGGGATTTCTACAAGAAAACGTTGAGATTAAGGGACATCAACATTTTCTTGTGGTTATCCTACAAAAAATTTTTAAGTCAGTATTGCGGACATTATTTAAAAACACACCAGATCACAGTACAAGACCACAAGAAAATGTTAATCTCAAAGTGACATTAACATTTTCTTGAGGCTATCCTACAAAATAGTAGGACACTCTGTGAGTGCTCATTAAATATTAACATGGTAACTGCTAAATCCAAACAAGAGCTGGACTTCCATCCGGTGCATACCCCCACGTGGTGTACCGCCTAGTGTGGGCATACCTATGATCAACAAATATTATTTATGAATATTCTCATGCAGACTGATACACAGATGCAAGGACACAATCCTGTATACCCCCCTCCCCGCCCTTCCATTGTCTTCGAAAGTTTTCAACAATTTCCAAAAAGTTCTAAGTCAAAAGGTATGGTAAATTGTTTGGTGTTTGAAAGTTTTATGCAATGAGGCAGAAGCCTTTGTCATAGGCAAACTGCATGCCATATTTCACTGAAATCCGATAACCCCAATCCAGTATCCCCCTCCCATTTTCTTCGAAAATTTTCAACAATTTCCAACAATTTCTGTCAAAAGGTATGGTAAATTGTTTGGTGTTTGGAAGTTTTATGCAATGAGGCAGAAGCCTTTGTCATTGGCAAACTGCATGCCATATTTCGCTGAAATCTGATAACCCATACCTGAGATACAGACTGAACAGACAAATAATGTCTATTTCCTACAATTTCTAAGTCAAAAAGGGGGATAACTCTAAAAAGGAGAATGTGAGAAATATCATTGAATCCATTTTTTAAAGCTATTACCATAAGCAGTGTTCATGGCGAATTTCATTGCAATAGAACATTCGATTTCCAAGATACAGGCTGAACAGACAAAATTTGGCTCGGACGGACAGAATTTCTTAGTGAACAATAAAAAAAAAAAAAAATAACTAGTGTGGGCATACCTATGACCAACAAACATTATAAAAAATGATAATTTACTTAAGTTATGAATATTCTCGATGGACTCACACACGGACGGAGGACAGACGCATGTAATCCAGTGTACCCCCATTTTCTTCGAAAGTGAGGGTATAATAACATTTTGTGAACAAAAATGGGGGGGATTAAAAATAATTTTTTTAAGAGCCAGTCTGTCCAAAAAATATGGACCAACTGAACAAAACCAATCTGGGTTGTTTTGTCCAGCATTCGAAAATGGCATCGGTGATTAAATGCATGATTCTGTATACAAGTGACACGTTTAAATTAGTTTAGTACATGCACTACTCAGCGATATCTTACATTTCTTGAGCAAATGTTTTTTCATTCCACTGGTGCTTCCCTTTCATCGGATGATTTCTGCATTACACTGGATGCATTTAGCTTTTTTGGTATTTTCATCAGTCAGAAAATAATCCCAAACTTGACTTGACTTTTTTGCGTCCAATCAAGATTCCCAAAACATTAAACTACAGTACTACACATTCGAAGGTCTATTCAATAGTATTCAGTTTCCCAAATTTATATACGTTTATCTAAAGCATGCACCCACACATGAAAGCGGCATGAATCACACGATGTCACATACATTTCAATTGTTCTGCGAATTTCAGAGGATTCCGCGAACGTGTCAATCATTGCAAATTGCACTCAGCGTGTCATTAGACAGTTCATACACCCACGTGTTTCCAGACAAACTGTATCAAAGACAGTCTAGTCTTTGAAGTTCCAACGTTATGGAAACATTGAATTAACTTGTTACTGCCCATGTAGATTACATTTTGAAGGATGGGAATTGGTACCGATTAAAAGTTCGAGTACCACCAGTATCGATTGCAAACCCTGGTCAGATCCAAGCAAGTGTGCACCCACTGCATACCAAACCCCCCATTTTGCAACTCAGATTCCTTTCACAGCAATGTGACCATAAACATGATGACACACCAATGATTGAAGAAAATGTTTACACTAGCTTACTTGACATTATTTTTTGGAAAGCTCTCTTGGAGAGCTCAAAAAATTATGTCAAGGATTGGAAGTATCAAAAGTATAAAGTGACATAAATTCTACAAATCATTTTGCCTAATACTGTGGCATGTATAAACACGAGATGATTCAAATTATTGCTGGCTGTGATCCTGAAAGGTGAAGAATACATTCTAGAAAAGATCCGAAAAGTCCTACTTTTTTTTTATTACTGTGTATGAAATGTGGTAAATGAACAAGAAAACCCAGATCAGATGAAGACTACTATCTGTTCTGCGATGGAGTAGTTATTGCTTCGGTGGAAAGTAATTCCACATCCATTTTGCAGGGCGACTATGCCTTTGTGTCGGACATTTTTATGGGTGGAGGAGCCGGAGTACCCAGACAGAACCACGGAGCAATGGCGAGCAACTGCCAGACTCTAGGGCTGTCACGATTTTTTAATTTAGGAATCGATTAATCGTCGCAAATAATCGACGATTAATCGTACCTAAATGCCCCCCCCCCCCCCTCCTCTCCCTCTCTTTGAAGTCGATAAAAATGAAGTTCAAGTCAGTAGACCTACCTCAAGGAAACAACGAAGACGATCCTTTTTAGGTGCATTCAAAGCTTTGATGTTCTAAACTTTTGAACCGTCAGTGTAATAATCAAGACCGGTCGGCAGTTGCGAACTTCGCAACTGCCGACCGGTCTTGATTATTACACTGACGGTTCAAAAGTTCAGAACCTCAAAGCTTTGATGAATGTACCTGGAAGACTATTGCTTCCAACAGCATCTTGGGGTTTAACATCGATGTTCTGAACTCTTTACCTTTAGAAACAATAGTTTTTTCATCAAATTTTCTATTAATTATTAAATGTCTAGAACGGGATACAATTTACCGATTATTCGACAACGAAAAATACTAATCGATTTCGCCTTGACCGATCAATAGTCGATTAATAGATTAATCGTGACAGCCCTACCAGACTCCCCAAGGTATTAACCCCAAAAATGCCAGGTTAGTACTGGTCAAAACAAGTGCACCATTGACGTGCAGTATGCCTTAGTATACAGCGGTGGCAACTGCCCCCATGTGGGCAACCGGGATTAACTGCCTTGTCTAAGGACAACAGAGCTACAAGTTACACCTGATGGGGAGCAACTGCCCCATGTGGGCAATTGAGATTAACTGCCTTGCCCAAGGACACAACACAGCTACAAGTTACCCCTGACGGGTACTGAACAATGGACCTTTCAGTTTGAAGTTCAATGCCATAACCACTGAGCCAATGCACTTCCAGAAACATGGTATAATCTTTTCTCACCACACAATAGTCCCCCACTGTTGGGTGTGTCACCAAATTGTGGACTATTATCCCGATTCCTCATATGGATGTATAGACGGGATTGAAGCTATGGGTGACTTGTCCCCAACTTTCATTATGATCAGAAATTCAATGCATCACATCTTAGTTGTCAGAGCTCAATAATCTCTTGCAAAATATTTGATTGCTGGATTTACTGGTCCAAAATTTTCTGAGAGCACTCTACTTACTTGGTAAAATGTGCAAAAATGAATGAATTAACCCTTTACCTAACATGAAAAGCAGACGACACTTGCCCAAAAAAAGTTGTTTCATTTTTTGTCTCAAAAAACATAGGTTATGACCCTCGTTGGAATGAGCTCGTTCCAACGAGGGGTCATAACGAATGTTTTTGAGACAAAAAATGAAAAAATAATGAAAATTATTTGCAGATTTTTTAGAATAGCGCTGGCCGGTTTTGGCCGTTATGTTGGGTAAAAGGTTAAGGTCCATAACCCTGCTCATTATGATCAAACTTGTTCAATGCATTTCTAGGAATGTCTCATTTCTCCCTCCACTTCCTGTGCAAAATATGCATGTCTCATGTGAGAAGTCCATGTGAGAAAGTTATCTATCTAACATGACCCAGGTGATCAGCTTATTAGCATATTTAATGAGCGTAGGACTATTCAATCATCACACGTTCTTCTGTAAACAAACAACATGGTGTCGTGTTTCGGAAATATTAGCAAACGAATGTTTGTTGAAGAAAATAGAAATAACAAGTGTTTGACCACCGAGTTGGTATTAGTCCCCTACGGCACTTTTGTGACATAAGGTGTTTTTGTCACAGAAGACACTAGAGTATATAAGCATCTTGGATTTTGAAAAAAAAATATTGAGCGTGCATAATCCCCTCACAACCCTTTATCCATGTACCATATATGAAAGGCGTAGCTTGAACCATGTTAGAGGGTTGGGTGGTAACATAAAATAGAGAAAAAAGCTTAAAAAACACAACAAAAATGGCCGCCATTCTGCCATCTTGGATTTTGAAAAATAAATATTGACTGTGCATCATCCCCTCAGAACCATTTATCCATGTACCAAATATGAAAGGTGTAGCTTGAAGCATATTAGAGGGAGAGGTGGTAAAAATAGACAGACAGACAGACGGACAGACAGACAGATGTTAGATTTTGAAAAAAAATATTGAGCGTGTATAATCCCCTCACAACCACTTTATCCATGTACCATATATGAAAAAAGCAGCTTTAACCATGTTGGAGGGAGCAGTGGTAACATAAAATAGAGAAAAAGGCTTAAAAAACACAACAGAAATGGTTGCCATGGCGCCATCTTGAATTTTTGAAAAAAATATTGAACGTGCAACATCCCATTACAACCCTCTATCCATGTGCCAGATATAAAAAGTGTAGCTTGAATCATGTTGGAGTGAGGGGTGGTAACATAAAATACAGAAAAAACCTTAAAAAACACAACAAAAATGGCCGCCATGCCGCCATCTTGGATTTTGAAAAAAAAATATTGAACGTGCATCATCCCCTCTCAACCCTCTATCCCTGTGCCAAATATGTAAAGTGTAGCTTGAACCATGTTGGTGGGAAGAGTGGTAACATGAAAATAGAGAACAAAAGCTTAAAAAGCACAACTAAAATGGCCGCCATACCGCCATCTTGGATTTTGAAAAAAAAATTTTGAGCGTGCATCATCCCCTCAGAACCATTTATCCATGTACCACATATGAAAGGTGTAGCTTAAAGCATGTTGGAGGGAGAGGTGGTAACATAAAAAACAGACAGATGGACGAATTTTGGAAAAAAAATATTGAACGTGCAACATCCCATTGCAACCCTCTATCCATGCGCCAGATATAAAAAGTATAGCTTGAACCATGTTGGTGGGAGGGGTGGTAACATGAAAATAGAGAAAAAAAAGCTTAAAAAACACAACAAAAATGGCCGCCATTCCGCCATCTTGGATTTTGAAAAAAAATTTTTGAGCGTGCATCATCCCCTCAGAATCATTTATCCATGTACCAAATATGAAAGGTGTAGCTTAAAGCATGTTGGAGGGAGAGGTGGTAACATAAAAAACAGACAGACAGACGGACGGATGGACGGACGGACGGACGGTCGGTCAGACAGACAGACGGATGGAGAGCAATCCTATAGTCCCCTTACGGTTCCCGTAGGGGACTAAAAACACAGACCGCTAAACCAAAGGACACTTGACTCTCTCATATGAATTTTTGTGTGAATGCCATTATGAATGGAGAGTCAAAAAGTTACGCAAATACATTGTAGAATTCATAATATGATGCCATCGGAATGTGTCAATGATCATTTCGCTACAAATCTTTAACCCCTGTCTTGCCGGCATTGTGAATGAATTTCGTGGTATATACCTGTGGTATATACAGAACTTTTGTGTGCTCTTTCCGATAAGTAAATCAATTTTTTTCAGAAATGGACAACAAAATTGTTTGATATAGCTGCACTTGCCCCTGAATGACTTTTGATGACATCAGTGTTTTGGTGGGGGGAATTATCCCTGATTGGGGCCGGTGAGAGATGGGGAAATGTCACCCTTGGGACAAGATATTTGTCCCAGACACTCGGGAAGCCTTGTGTCTGGCCCAAATATCTTGCCCTCAGGTGAGATTTCCCCATCTCACACCGTCACCCGTCAGGGATAGTAATAATCCCAAATATTGATCAAATCTGTTCAAATTTGTTGAAGTTATCATGCTAACAGGGTAAAAATTGGCAAAAATGAACTAATTAAGGGCCATAACTCTGCTCAGTGTGATCGAACCACACCAGTCTTCGAACTCATTCAAGGCATTGTTGAGAAAGTCACACATACCAAATTCATCAATATTTGTTTAATCATGCTAACAAGAAAGGTAACGCTTTCCCACCCGCAACCTGCCCACCTTCTTTCACACCAACTTCAAACTGAAAGTCAAGTCTTCTTAAAAAACTCTACCAAAAATTTGAAACACAACAGCCAAGCATTCTGGAAAGACAGTGGGAAGATATAATGAAAGTGTCAATGACACTGTAGCTTAACTTGTCTGTGTTTTGTTTGATGAAAAGGATAATGTTCAATGTTTATGAAAGGATTATGAAATAAGACAAGAATTGTGATAATTGGGAATATGTTAATTTCGGTTCCCTGTATGCTATGTTTTTCATAAAAATAATATGAGGTGTACACTGTACTAAAGGGTGGAGGGGTGGGTTAATATCACCTCACAGTTAATGTATGTGGCCCTCACAGTTAACGTATGTCAACAAAAGTTACCAAGTTACAGTGAAGTTATTCCAAAACGAGTCATCCTATCAAGTCACATTGAAATCCCTTCATAAATATGGCCTATAGACTGTGCTAAAGGTTTTCAGGCTTCAGGCCTGTGTAGCCATGACGATTGACCGATTGCTACTAAAAGGGGACGTCCTCAACTCGACATTATACCGAGTCATTCTACTGAGTTACAATGAAATCCCTTCACAAATACAACTTGTAGTCTGTACTAAAGTTTTTCGGGTTTTGAGCTCGGGAAGCCATCATGTTTGAATGATCGCGACCAAACGGGGACGTTATAATCTGGGCATCATCTGGAGTGAGCCTACGAAGTTACAGTAAAATCCCTTCATAAATATGACCTGTAGACTGTGCTCAAGGTTATCAGGCTTCGGGCCCCTGTAGCCGTCACAGTACTGTGACCAATCACGACCAAAAGGGAATGTCATCATCTAGGCATTATATGGAGTCAACCTAACAAGTTACAATGAAATCCTTACATAAAATCGACCTATAGACTAGACTGTGCTAAAGGTTTTTGGGTTTTGGGCTCTGGCAGCCATTAAGGCTGGATGATCGCGACCAAAAGGGGACATTCTCATCTAGACATTATTTGGAGTCATCCCACCAAGTTGCAATGAAATCCCTTCATAAATATGACCTGTAGACTGTGCTTAAGGTTTTCGGGCTTTGGGCTCCGGCAGCCATCATGGTTGAATGATCACAACCAAAAGGGGACATTCTCATCTGGGCATCATCTGGAGTGATCCTACGAAGTTACAATGAAATCCCTTCATAAATATGACCTTGTAGACTGCGCTCAAGGTTTCCGGGCCCCTCAAGCCGTCACAGTTGACCAATCACGACCAAAAGGGGATGTCATCATCTAGGTATTATATGGAGTCAACCTAACAAGTTACAATGAAATCCTTACATAAAATCGACCTATAGACTATGCTCAAGGTTTTGGGGTTTGGGGCTCGGGTAGCCATCAAGGCTGAATGATCGCGACCAAAGGGGCATTCTAATCTAGACATTATTTGGAGTCATCCTACCAAGCTACTGTGAAATCCCTTCATAAATATGACCTGTAGACTGTGCTAAAGGTTTTCGGGCTTCAGGCTCGGGCAGCCATCATGGTTGAATGATCGCAAACAAAAGGGGAATTCTCATCTGGGCATCATCTGGAGTGATCCTACAAAGTTACAATGAAATCCATTCATAAATATGACCTGTAGATTGTGCTAAAGGTTTTCGAGTTTTGGGCTCGGGCAGTCGTCATGGTTGACATATCGCAAGCAAATGGGGAAGTTCTCATCAAGACATCATCCGGCATCATCCTACCAAGTTACAATGAAACCCCTCCATATTAAATATGACCTGCAGACTGTGCTAAAAGTTTTAGGGTTTCGGGCCTGGGCAGCCATCACGGTGGACAGATCATGACCAAAAGGGGACATTCTCATCTAGGCACTATACAGAGGCATCCTACCAAGTTACAATGAAATCCCTTCTTAAATACAACCTGTAGACTGTGCTGATGGTTTTCGGGTTTTGGGATCGGGCAGCCATATTGGCTGACCGATCGCGACCAAAAGGGGATGTTCTCATCTAGACATGACCCCAAACCTGCATATGAAATTTCGTGACGATCAGATAAGAACGGCGGGGTGTAGCCTGTGATAAAGGAAAATGTGAACAGACTCACAGACTTCCACATGCGTGATAGCAAAAGCTTATCTTAACTTTGTCAAGTTAAGCTAAAAATAGGAAAAAATGACAACAAAAATGGGCGCCATTCAGCCATGTTTAATTTGATGTCTTATTAATGTCGAAAATTTCAAATGCCAACATCCAAGCATCTCGGAGATGCAGGTAGTATGAAAAAATTACCACAAAAATGGCTGCCATTCAGCAATCTTTATTTTTTTTTCTACATTTGACGTGGATCATATTTTCATAATGTCTGATTAATGTCAATGAAAGTGTCAATGACACTGTAGCTCAACTTGTCAAGACATGTACATGTATAGTATGTGACACAGCAATGACAAACATCTAGGTAATGACCTGATAACAAAGGTACATATAAAGTATCGTAACGTACTGTACATAAATACTTACCGTAGCCTGTAACAAATGTATAGGTAAAGTATTGTAAAGGTGGGTGACAGTCACATGCTAAACTAGAAAAGAAATCCCAGAGTGGGTCTGACTGAACCCCAAAATATTTGTTCTCATAGCACAGTGATAACAAAGGCACCCCAAAACACACTCATTCCTGTCCCAAGGTGAAAACAAAGGTACCCAAGAAGTTTCGTGAAGATCAGTTCATAAATACGAGCTGTATATAAGTTGTGACAAAAAACTGATAGGACCTAATTTCGGTACAAAATGGCCATCAGCTATCTTGAATTTTGGACCGCACTCAGAAACACTCGTTCTCGTCCCAAGGTGATAACAAAGGTACCCAAGAAGTTTTGTGAAGATCGGTTCATAAATACAGCCTCTACCCTGAGCCGTATTGACATGTGTGCTTACATTGTGTAAGTAGCACTGAAAAAATCAAAGTTCATCTAATTTGCATAATTTCTGCACGAAAAAAAACCCCTTACAATATGTGATGTATTCCATGTTACTAAACATTCATACAAAAATTTATTCAAATCAGAATTTTCATACAGAAGTTCTGTACAAAAGACTGATTGCACTAATTTTGGTACAAAATGGCTGCTGGTGGCCATCTTGAATTTCGGACCACACCCAAAAACACTCACTCTCATCCCATGGTGATAACAAAGGTACCCAAGAAGTTTTGTAAAGATTGGTTCATAAATATGGCCTCTAGTCTGAGCCGTATAGAAGTTGTGTACAAAAAACTGATTAGACCTAATTTCGGTACAAAATGGCCACTGGCAGCCATCTTGAATTTTAGACCGCACCCAGAAACACTCGTTCTCGTCCCAAGGTGATAACAAAGGTACCCAAGACATTTTGTGAAGATCAGTTCATAAATACAGACTCTAGTCCGAGCCGTATTGACATGTGTACTTACTGTGTGTAAGTCGCACTGAAAAAATCAAAGTTCATCTAATTTGCATAATTTCTGCACGAGAAAAAAAACGGATGTGATGTATCCCATGGTATTAAACATTCACACAAAAAATTATTCAAATCAGCGCTTTCATATGGAAGTTCTGTGCAAACATCTGGTTGCACCTAATTTTGTACAAAATGGCTGCCATTGGCCATCTTGAATTTCGGACCGGACCCCAAAACACTTGTCCTCGTCCCACGGTGATACCAAAGGTACCCAAGAAGTTTCGTAAAGATCGGTTCATAAATACGGCCTCTAGCCCGAGCCATATTGGCATTTGCACTTACAGTGCTGAAAGTAACACCAAAAAACATCAAAATTAGTCTAATTTGCACAATTTACGCACGAGAAAAAAACCTTTATTATATGTAATGTATCCCATGGTACTAAACATTCATACAAAAAATTATTCAAATCAGAGCTTCCATATGGAAGATCTGAACAAAAACAGATTTCTGCATCGTCGGTACAAAATGGCGGCTGGCAGCCATCTTGAATTTCGGACCGCACCCCAAAACACTTGTTCTCGTCCCACGGTCATAACAAAGGTACCCAAGAAGTTTCGTAAAGATCGGTTCATAAATACGGCCTCTAGCCCGAGTCGTATCCAATTGTTGACGTATGGACGGACGACGGGCCATGACAAAAGCTCAAATTTGGCTTCGCCAAAGTTGAGCTAAAAATTGACAAATGGATGGAGTGCAATTCATAAGTCCCCTCATGGTAACTCGTCGGGGACGAAATTTTGACACGCACATGAAGATCTCATTTGCTTTCAATTCATTTTCTATATGCAATCCATATACATCAAACTGTCAACAGGTCCAAGTCCTCCACATATTCACACACAAGCTTCTAATCAATTCTGGATTCAGATTATTCTTGAGCTGGCTTCCAAGCAGCAATTGTACCAACTCCAATTTTATCTGAAAGTAAATGAAATAATGCTTTAACCATTTCCAAACTGTTCTGCGCATGATAAACAATTATAACCCCTAGAACTCGGGTAGTGCAACAGAATTTTCTCTTAATAACTCTATTTTTGTCTTGTTTAACTGTGAATTTAACCAATTAAATATGTTTGACAGAGCCCACTGAGCTCTGTCAAACAAGGTATGTTTGGTTACATATCAAACTGCGTTATGCAAAATATTTGCTGCTGAAAACTTTGCCATTTTGACATTAGTGTGCAGAGGGTTGAATCAATTTCTTTCAGAAGTACTGATTTGACTCATGGAGTGTAGTTTCACCTGGTGGATCACCAGGGGACTGAATTCTGCCCAACAAAATGTCCTGATGAAAAGCTTTCTAAATTTGCAGCCTTTTGTTGTTTCATCCCTTATGTTTGTGGCCACCTTGCCTACAATACTGATTGTGCCTATCATCTCAATCAGGCGATGAGGAGGGCAATGGAGTGTGCCTACTATCTCAATCAGGCGATGAGGAGGGCAATGGAGTCTGTGTCACTGCTAAAGTTACAATGTGGTAAAACAGATGGGAAGACCAAAGTTTATTCTTTTTGAGGAATTTACAAAATTTCTCCGTGCTCAAATGTGATTTCCTAAAAAATCTTTCCATCTCTGATAATTAACACTTTGAAACCATGTTTACCTGCTCATGATGTAACACAATTGGTCAACTGGAACCTGAGGTTACAGAGAACAGTGAGTGGGGAGAGACATAAAATCTAAAATGTTTCTAGCCAAGTGCCAACAGCCTGAACAGACAGGTGGCCCTGAACTAGGAACATCTGCTAGCCATCAAGTCTTTTAATCCTTTACCTAATGCACAGGATATCAAATTTTATTGTTCCTAAAAATAAAAAAATTTCAGGGGACTATTAAAATTGCCTGTGTCTGTGTGTGCATCTTGTCTGTCCGTCCGCCCATCCCACTTTGGTTTCCCAATGATAACTTCAGTTATAGTTGGCCAAATCAAATGAAATTTGGTATGTACATGCATCAACATAAAATACAGGTCACCTTGAAATTGGGGTGCAGTCCAACAATTTTTGCCCGAGTTACGTCCCTTTTTTGACTTCGAAATTCTTTTTGGGGGGGTTTCCTGATAACTTCAGTTATAGTTGGCCAAATCAAATGAAATTTGGTATGTGGGCGCATCAATATAAAACACAAGTCAATTTCGAAATGGGGTGCAGTCTGGCAATTTTTGTCAGAGTTATGCCCCTTTTTCAACTTCGAAAATTCTTCTTTTTTTGTTTTCCGATAACTTTAGTAGTTGTTGACCGAATCCAATCAAATTTGGTATGTAGGTGTATCAAAATAAAATACAGGTCAAGTTCAAATCGGGGTATGGTCCGACATTTTTTGCCCAAGTTATGTCAATTTTTGTGACTTCAAAAAATACAATTTTTTTTTAATACCTCGCATTGCACACTTTCTTCAGGGGACGTGTTGTTTCTTCACTGGTAGCGTGCTGGAAGCCCATATTTGGGCTTTGAGCAGAAGTTTAAGTACCAAGACCTAAAGGCTTCATATTCTATGGATATGATTCATATTATCTTTTAAGTGAAATTATTTAGTATGTAAGGCTTTGACATACTATAATTTATGGGAGAGTGCCTATAGGCACTCTCCCAAAAATTATAACACGACAAAAATATGTGAACAAAGTTTATGACCAGAGATAATTTAGCACTATGCCAGTTAACCTTTTACCCAACGCACACGATACCAAACTTTCTTATTTGAAATATCATTTTTCCACATTTTTCAAAACATATTAATAAAGCCATATCATGTGACTCCTTACTGCAGCGAGCTCGACAAGCTCATTTTAATGAGGGGGGGGGGGGGGGGGGGGGTGTCACATGATATGGTTTCATGAAATCTTTTGAAATATAGCATTTTTTTCAGCTGCTGAATCTGAAAATTATGACGGTGGATGACCCCCTCATTGGAATAAGCTTGATGAGCCCATTCCAATGATGGGTCACATATGATATGGTATTGTTGAAATTTTTTGAAAAATAAATTTTCAACTGCTTAATTTGTAAATTATGCAGATGAATGCAGCTGATTCATCATGTAACAGTGCATGTGATGTTCAGTAAAAAAGTGAACACTTTTTTGATTGATTACTGAAGTAGTGTCTCCATACATTCAAACGGAGTTAATTTTATTTTGTATATACTTATTGTGCAGGCAGTTAAAGCTGCTACCCCAACTTGAATGTAATGTGAAATGCTGATTACTGCAAGGAATCACAGAATGACTCCAGTTGACGATGTTTTGGCACAATGGCCGAAAAAGGATGCCCATGCATGGGTCCAGCAACATTTGCTACCACATCTCTGTGTTCACGTTTATAACATCTGCATCCTTGCTGCATGAAAAGATAATTTTCCACAATACTATACTGGTGCCATGGGCGTGAAAACTTTGGGTGGGGAGAGGGGGGGGGGGGGGGGGGGCTACACCTCCCCAACATTAGGCTGTAGCCCCCTAGCTGTTATTTCTGTTTTGAAATCTCTTTGAAACAAATTTTCAACTAAATGGATTCTGAACCTCCTTGGGAGTCACAACAACAAAAAGTATGTACGATTTTTTAGTTGTACTGAGGCCAAATACATGTAGGTCTATAAACAAGGAGAGTTTGGGTGTTTTTTTGTCTGTTTTGGGTGGGGGGTTTTTTTTGGTGGGGGGGGGGGGGGGGGGGTAATTTGACATATTACAAAATTGTGGTTCAACTAACAGTCGTTTACTCAAAAACTTATATATGCAATTAGCAGGGCAATTTGCACTGAAGGTATGGTAAGGGTAAAGGGTTTGGAGTTTGGGTTTGGAAAGTATATGCAATTAACTATGTTCTTCAATTAAGTGATATACAATTAATTGGAATCCACTGTATTCATTCTAACATATTTTATCAGGCAGTGCTGCATGAAGCTTGTTCCAATGAGGGTCATACACAATGCTTTTGAGGCAAAAACTCAAAATTTTTGTTATTGAAGACTTTTTTTCACGAATGTCACCCATTGTCGTGAAGGACAAAGTTAATAGAAGATACCAAGTCTTAAATATTAAATAGAAAAACGCTCATTGGACGCACAAAGAAAGGTAACTCACTAGCTGCCATCAGGGGGTGGGGGGTTATTTGTTATAAATAAACAATACACAACAACTACAGATTTTCCATTGACAAAATACTGCTGAAATTGGAAACTTGATTCTGATACTAATGGTAGTTTTTATGTGAGGTTAACACGACGACATTTGATATGATGTGAAAGCTGCAATGCTGTGACCACAGTCACAGCATAACAGCTTTTTCATATCAGTTTGGAGGAGTCACTCTCACTGGTTGACTTAAACATTTTTGAGGGGGGTGGGGGGAGATGGAGTTGTGACCTTTTTGCTGCCATTCCAGCAATCCAGTTAGTTGTATAGAGATCTGTGGGCATCCCCCCCCCCCCCCCCCCCCCAAGCAATATCATGGATGGCATATGCTTCCAAAAAATCATGCAGGACAGTAATTATCTGTACCCATTTGAAGCAAGTTGATATGTCATACCATGCCTGAAGAAGCGATTGCACCAGACATGCTGGCATTCCCCCACCTATTCCAAGTCGAGAGATGGGACTGTGTCCAAACTGACAGATGTAAAACAGTGCACCACCAATCTCTTTCAGAGTGGGGGCACAAAAAATGACCATGACCTATTTTCAGAATTTTTAACTCTCCCATTTCATGGACTACTAAAATTAAAAAATTGAGAGTTTGCACCAAAGCAGCGATGCAACATGGTAAAAATTAAACAAATTCCAAGTCCATAAAGGGCAATAACTCTCAGAATTTGGGGCTTCACTCAATTTCCAAGCACAAAAGTTAACAAGAGTAATGGGGACATTGGCATAGGTCTCTTCCAGAATTGGCGTGGACAGAAGCACATGCTGCTCAAAAAATTATTTGTGTCATTAACTATCCAAACAAAGATAAAATAAACAACTTGATATGTCATCCGTCTGAAACATGAGCACAACCCACTTTCAGAATTTTCAGTGCCACCCTCATCATCGAGCACAAAGATTTGACAAATCAGTTATCAAAAGGTTCCACTACCCACCATCAATCAACTCGTCACCAAGAGACCAAGAGTAACTTCAGGAGTTAACAAAACTAAATCACAATGGCTGCTGTAGCAAAATCAGTATGGCTGCCATAACAGCCATACTGAATAGCAAATCCAGACAATCATCGAACAGAATCTTCCACATCCCACCCTCAACACACTGCCCAGGCAGACTGATCAGACAATATAATCTTGGCTTACTTGATGGAAACCAAAATCAAGAATACTGTCAAGACAGCCAAACTAAATATTGAATCCAGACAATTATGTAAAGGAATCTTCCACTACTCACCTTAAACACAACAGAGATGATACTGATCAGTCAAATCATTCTCAAGTGAATTGATGAAAACCCCCAAAACAATATGGTTGTGGCAAAACCAATTTCACTGCCATGACAGCCACACTGAATTACGAATCCAGACCAGAGGTGGCAGAAGCTCACAAAAAGTGGGGTGGGGGGTCACACGTTTCTGGGTACTGCAAGGATGTTGGGTGAAAAATAATTTTTCTTCGGGTGGGGGGGGGGGGGGGAAGGAGGGTGTCAATGGTAGTGACGGTGAACATGAAAAATATTTAAATTTATAGATGATACCACTCACCCTTGAACCCACCCTATTTAAGACACTAACCGCAGCATATTTATTTTCTGTTTTTTCTTAACCCTTAAAACCCTGGTGGTATCTTCCATATCAATTCAATGGCAGCAATTGGAAGAGGCCTTATTCGTTATATGTGGGAAGGTCAATTAATATTTTCAACATTCAGCCCATGTTGAAACTACTGATTGGTCTTCTCCACACATTCACTTGCCAGCTACCCTACCTAATGAATTTTTAAAGTATCATGTTCCTGGGTCTGAAAAGCAGTCTCTTGGGTTCAAAGGGCTAATCATAACTTTGAAATCGTCCTTTGAAATATTACATTCCATTTGGAGTTTCTGAATTAATCAGTCAATTTGGCAGCCATGGCAAAATCATTATATATCATAGGGCCCTGAAAATATTCGGAATTCAAAAATGTATTTGATTTGACTGCCATATTCGATTCGAATTCAATTCCACAATTCACATGAATATGTGTTGAATGTTTTCATCCGTCTTATCGCATCCCTATGTTGATAAATGCCAGAAAATGACGATAGTCATAGCTTATGACATCAACCACAACAGAACTGAACACTGCTGTGGCCTGCTAGATTAAATTTCTCTCTGATGTGCCAAAGCTGAGACACACTCTGTGCAGGCTTACCAGCCTAGAGATCCCTTTGTAGTATTCAAGGAGAGTGAGGCCACGGAGTTGACATTTCGAAGGCCATCCTACACATCTGCCCCATTAGGCCAAGGAGAGGCATTAACCCTTTACCTAACATAACGGCCAAAACCAGCCAGCGCTATTCTCAAAAATCGCCAATTAATTTTCATTATTTTTTCATTTTTTGTCTCTAAAACATAGGTTATGACCCCTCATTGGAATGTGTACATTGAGCTCGTTCCAAATAATCTATGTTTTTGAGACAAAAAAATGAAAATAATAGTTATTCAAGAATTTCTTTTTGCAAGTGTCCTCTGCTTTTCATGTTAGGTAAAGGGTTAATATAAGTTGCATAACTTGCTTGCCAATCCTTGTAAAACAAACAGGCTTAAATTTAATTTCTCTTTCTCCTTCATAATATCAACCGCGTTGTGTCCTTGGGCAAGACACTTCACCCCGATTGCGTACATGGGGGCACGATGACGCTGTGTACTGAGGCGTACTGCACGTCGATGGTGCGCATGTCTTCAACCAATCTAACCCTGCCTGTGCTGCGGTGCAGAGTTCAGAGTTACGATGTTGGTGAGCTGACAGCTGCTCGTCGTTGCTCGGTGGTTCTCTCCGGGTACTCCGGCTTCCTCCACCCGTAAAACTGTCACGGTCACGATTAGCCATTGTGCATAAATATGTGACCTTAAACACCAATAAATAAATAAATCCTTCATAATATTTCAATTTGTTATATAGCCAAGGAAAATGTTTCCTAAAATTCAGAACTTCTTGCACTGAAGCAGTGAAGGATCAAGTCAAGTGTAATAGTGATACTCAAGCGATATATAAGATGAATAAATGTTATCCCTGAGGGACGGAAGTCTGCTTTATAGCACATGCAAGGATTAATTAGTAAATCATGGTCCAATGACAAGATAAAAAAAAACAACTAAACCCAACCGCTATGTTACAGAAAGCTCCCACAGCTGCATCATTACCCATACATGATTACAAAAACAAACATTTTAAGTGTCTGTTTCCAATTTCAAATTGGGAATTCCCGGCGCAATGCTTCATCACCCGGTTATAAAGTTGCTGCCTTTAGTAAAGTTGGCAATTTCTACCAATGCGGTGATAAGAATACTATCGGGGAAAGGTATTCAAATATTTGATTTGATTCATGAATAACGCCTGTTATTCGATTCATTAGGGTACAAATTTTCACAGGTCCCAAGAATATCAACCTAGACAATTATCAACATATTGTTTGAAGATGAGAATGATTAGTGAATACATTTTTGAGTTGATGGATGGAGAATGGACAGAAAGACTTGGGAGTCAAGAGGTCAGGTGCATCAAAATGAGGTTCAGGAATGTATTAAGGGCTCCCAAAATGTGGCTCCACACTTTTCCTGAAATGCACTCAGTGACCCCTGGATGATCCCCAGTGACCATGACCCATGATTTGAAACTTGTACAATTTTTTACTTATTTGGTGTTGGCTTCAAGCTGATATGTCATACCATACCTGAGATAAAAGCATGACACAGACTATCAGTATTCTCAACTCCACGCCGAGTCTCACTTTTGAGTCTAGTGTTTCATTGAAGTGGTGGGGGGTTGTGCAGTGTCTCATGATATGATCCCGACTGTTGAAAGTGTTGTTAACCCTTTGAAACCTAGTGGCCATTTTTCTGGCCAGCCACATGATATGTCGTAATGTCATTAAATAGGATGGCTGTTCAGTAAATGTGTAGGGAAGACCAATCAATATTTTCAACGTGCAGCCCCAAGGCTGCACTTTGAAAATATTGATTGGTCTACCCTAAATAACGAATATGGACTCTTCTAATTGCTGCCATTGAACTGGCATGGAAGGTACCACTAGAGTTCAAAGGGTTAAACACCCAATAAATAAGGTGAAGTGAAAGCAGTTCTCTCGGGTATCTAACATGCAAAAACAAAGTGTTTTCAATGAAAAATGTGCCGATAGCTAGCCAAAAAAATTCTGAAATGGCATTTTGAACATAACACGCGTGCAGACCAACACCCATGGTATCTGATGTTTCCAAAATTTGACTACATTTAGCAATTTCCAACTGGGCTTTCAAAAAGCGATAAGAAATAGGGAACATGAGGCTTAAATGACAGAAAATAGCATTTTGCTTTACGAATACAGTTATCAGACACGCAGCAACCATTAACACACCCCCCCCCCCCCCCCCCCCCCCAAACAGATTAGCCATGTGTGATATAAAAAATACTCAATTTCCTGCTGCCATTCAATAAAAAAAAAATTCTCATGGACAAAAGACGAACCCTAAGCAACTTGCTTTTTATGGGCATGCCTGACCAAGAGAGAAAAGAGGAAATAACTCAAACTAAATAGGCCTGTGCATCCATCCTGCCTTAACATATGTTCCCCCATGCTACGGTAGAATGGTTGGAAATTTAGTTTCAATCCAACAGGCATTGGCATTGCTTGAGCACGAAACATTATGGACAGATGCATTTGACCAACGTGTTTTTAAAAATTCCCACATGGAGTATGAAAAAATATCTTTAAATCTTCAAGCAGGGTCTTTTGTCTCAGATCTGTTCCCCCCATGATAAAAGAAGCATCCTGCCCAAATTATTTGATTTCAACAAATGGTGGTTGAGCAGCATGAATATCCAATGTGAGTTCCCAGTGTAAGGCATGATGAACTTTGTGCTTCATTTCAGTCAAAACAGTTTGCCTAACACAACCGTGAGGCAATATTTGGGGAATCAAAACTCTTACCACAATATTCAGAAGGACTGGCCAGTTTTCTGCTTCAGTTCCAGTTTTTGTGGCAAGCCGAAAACCAAACTGCAAGACCCACCAAAAAACGGCCAAATTGCTTTACTGTTTGAAAAATGAATGAAAGTGTCAATTACACTGTAGCTAAACTTGTGTGTTGTGTTTGATGAAAAGAATAATGTTCAATGTTTATGAAAGGATTATGAAATAAGACAAGAATTGTGATAATTGGGAAAAGGTTCATTTCTGTTCCCTGCATGCTATGTTTCTGATAAAAATAATATGAGGTGTACACTGTACTAAAGAGCTGAGGGGTGGGTTAATATGACCTCACAGTAGATGTATGTGGCCCTCACAGTTAACGTGTATCAACGAAAGTTACCAAGTTACAGTGAAATTATTCCAAAACCAGTCAACCTATCAAGTTACACTGAAATCCCTTCATAAATATGGCCTGTAGACTGTGCTAAAGGTTTTCGGGCTTCGGGCCCCTGTAGCCGTCAGTTTCCCAATTGCGCCCAAAGGGGACGTTCTCATCTAGACATTATATGAAGTCAACCTACCACTTTAAAATGAAATCCCTTCATAAATATGACCTGTAGAGCTTTGGGCTTGGGCAGCCATCATGGTTGATTGATCGCAACCAAAAGGGGACATTCTCATCTGGGCATCATCTGGAGTGATCCTACGAAGTTACAATGAAATCCCTTCATAAATATGACCTGTAGACTGTGCTCAAGGTTTTCGGGCTTTGGACACCTGTAGCCATCACAGTTGACCAATCACGACCAAAAGGGGATGTCATCATCTAGGCATTATATGGAGCCAAACTAACAGGTTACAATGAAATCCTTCCATAAATATGACCTATAGTCTATGCTAAAGGTTTTAGGGTTTTGGGCTCAGGCAGCCATCAAGGCTGAATGATCGCGACCAAAAGGGGACGTTCTCATCTAGACATTATTTGGAGTCATCCTACCAAGGTACAATGAAATCCCTTCATAAATATGACCTGTTGACTGTGCTAAAGGTTTTCGTGCTTCAGGCCCCTGTAGCCGTCACAGTTGCCTAATGCTGTCCAAAAGGGGCGGTTCTCATCTAGACATTATATGAAGTCAACCTACCAAGTTACAATGAAATCCCTTCATAAATATGAACTGAAGACTGTGCTAAAGGTTTTCGGGCTTGGGCAGCCATCATAGTTGAATGATCGCAACCAAAAGGGGACATTCTCATCTGGGCATCATCTGGAGTGATCCTACGAAGTTACAATGAAATCCCTTCATAAATATGACCTGTAGACTGTGCTCAAGATTTTCGGGCTTTGGGCACCTGTAGCCATCACAGTTGACCAATCTCGACCAAAATGGGATGTCATCATCTAGGCATTATATGGAGTCAACCTAACAAGTTACAATGAAATCCTTCCATAAATACAACCTATAGACTGTGCTAAAGGTTTTTGGGCTTGGGCAGCCATAAAGGCTGAATGATCGCGACCAAAAGGGTATGTTCTCATCTAGACATTATTTGGAGTCATCCTACCAGGCTACAATGAAATCCCTTCATAATTATGACCGGTAGACTGTTCTAAAGGTTTTTGGGCCCCTGTAGCCATCACAGTTGCCCAATCGTGTCCAAAAGGGGACGTTCTCATTTAGACATTATATGAAGTCAACCTATCAAGTTACAATGAAATCCCTTCATAAATATGACCTGTAGACTGTGCTAAAGGTTTTCGGGCTTTGGGCTCGGGCAGCCATCATGGTTGAATGATGGCAACCAAAGGGGACAATCTCATCTGGGCATCATCTGGAGTGATCCTCCGAAGTTACAATTAAATCCCTTCATATTATTATTTATTTATTGGTGTTTATGGTCACAATGGCTAATCATGACCGTGACAGTTTTACGGGTGGAGGAAGCCGGTGTACCTGGAGAGAACCACCCAGCAATGGTGAGCAACTGTCAGCTCCCCAACATACTAACTCCACTCAAGCAGGGTTAGCATTGGTTGAAGACAGGTGCACCATCGACGTGCTGTACGCCTTAGTGCACAGCGTCACCGTGCCCCCAAATGGGCAATGGAGGTGAAGTGTCTTGCCCAAGGAACAACGCGGTTGCCGCGGGTGGGATTCAAACCGAGGACCTCCGGCTTGCAGCCTGCACCTCTACCTACTAAATGGGACGTTCTCATCGAGACATTATTTGGAGTCATCCTACCAAGTTACAATGAAATCCCTTCATAAATATGACCTGTAGACTGAGTTGAAGGTTTTCGGGCTTCGGGCCCCTGTAGCCGTCACAGTTGCCCAATCACGTCCAAAAGGGGACTTTCTCATCTAGACATTATATGAAGTCAACCCACCAAGTTACAATGAAATTCCTCAATAAATATGACCTGAAGACTGTGCTAAAGGTTTTCGGGTTTTGGGCTCGGGCTGTCGTCACGGTTGGCAGATCACGCCCAAATGGGGAAATTCCCATCTAGACATCATAAGGAGTCATCCTACCAAGTTACAATGAAATTCCTCCGTATTAAACATGACCTGCAGACTGTGCTAAACATCTTTTGGTTTCGGGCTTGGGAAGCCATCACAGTTGACAGATCATGCCCAAAAGGGGACTTTCTCATCTAGGCATTATACAGAGGCATCCTACCAAGTTACAATGAAATCCCTTCATAAATACGACCTGTAGACTGTGCTAATGGTTTTGGGGATTTTGGGCTCGGGCAGCCATACCAGTTGACCGATCGCGACCAAAAGGGGACGTTTTCATCTAGTATTTATTATTTATTGGTGTTTAAGGTCACATATTTATGCACAATGGCTAATCATGACCGTGACAGTTTTACGGGTGGAGGAAGCCGGAGTACCCGGAGAGAACCACCGAGCAACGGCGAGCAGCTGCCAGCTCCCCAACATCGTAACTCTGCACTGCAGCACAGGCAGAATTAGATTGGTTGAAGACATGCGCACCATCGACGTGCAGTACGCCTTAGTACACGGCGTCATCATGCCCCCACGCGGGCAATGGAGATTAAGTGTCTTGCCCAAGGACACAACGCGGTTGCCGCAGGTGGGATTCGAACCGAGGACCTCTCGGCTTGCATCCTGCACCTCTACCAACTGAGCCACCGCGCTCCCTTCTCATCTAGACATGCCCCCAAACCTGCATATGAAATTTTGTGACGATCAGACAAGAACTGCAGGGTGTAGCCCATGCTAAAGGAAAATGTGAACAGACTCACAGACTTCCGCACGCGTGATGGCAATAGCTTATCATGACTTTGTCAAGTTAAGCTAAAAACCAAACCAAAACTGAAATTGAACCTGAAACCGAACCAAAACAAAATTTGAACAAGAGCAATAATGGTGTGACCCCGACGGTGTCATAAAATGGTAGGTAAGCCTCTCGGGAGTATGACCAAAATCAAAAGGAAGCTTCATCTAGACACTAACAATGCGTCATAAAAAATAAAATTGATTTGAGTCAGCATTCATCAGTTATTGGACGGAAACCAAATTCAAAATGGCTGCCATGGAAGCCATAATGAATTGCCCACTGGTGGCCATCTTGGGTCAGCTGACTGGTCCAAAATTGAAAGGAAGCTTTCTCTAGACACCAACAATGCATAATCAAAAAATAAAATTGATTAGAGTCTACATTCATTAGTCACTGGACGGAAACCAAATTCAATATGGCCACTACGACAGCCATATTGAATTGGTTATCTGATCCAAAATCGAAAGGAAGCTTTCTCTGAACACCAAAAATGCATAATCCAAAAATAGGCCGATTAAATTATCAGATGTGTACCCATACGCGCAACTAGTAGAAAGCTGTATGACGGAGGGCCACCACGGATGCCGACATTATGTACACCATACATGGTATGGGTACATATAGAAATGGATTGGAGGAGTGTCTAATTTGATGGATAAAGGGTTAATATCTCTGGATCAAATTATCAGATTTACATAAAAAAACTATACAGCACAGCACATCAGTAACCTGAATACATATATAAAGAACATGACAATCGGATTGATATTTCTCGAGTTATCTCATGCCAAAGGGATTGGAGGAATTTTCAATTTGAAGGATAAAGGGTTAATATCTCAGGATTAAATTATCAGATTTACACTAAAAACTATACAGCTCGGCCCATCAGTAACCTGAACACAAATATAAAGTAACTTGACAATCCAAGCAATATTTTTCAAGTTATCGAATGCCAAAGGGATTGGAGGAATTTTCAATTTGAAGGATAAAGGGTTAATATCTCAGGATCAAAATAACAGATTGACACCAAAAACTGTACAGCTCGGTACATCAGTAACCTGAACACAAATATAAAGTAACCTGACAATCCAAGCAATATTTTTCAAGTTATCGAATGCCAAAGGAATTGGAGGAATTTTCAATTTGAAGGATAAAGGGTTAATATCTCAGGATCAAAATAACAGATTGACACCAAAAACTGTACAGCTCGGTACATCAGTAACCTGAACACAAATATAAAGTAAGTAGACAATCCAAGCAACATTTTTCAAGTTATCGAATGCCAAAGGGATTGGAGAAATTTTCAATTTGAAAGATAAAGGGTTAATATCTCAGGATCAAAATAACAGATTTACACCCAAAACTATACAGCTCGGCACATCAGTAACCTTGAAATAATTCAAGACTTTGCTCAAAATAGCAGAAATTTGATCCATGTACTTTCCTTATTCCTGATATCTCCGTCATGTTGGTCCATGGGACATCTACACTGATCACTTTGTCGATTTCAGTTTGAGGGGCATACAGAACTGTAGTCAATGTTAAGAGTTTGGATGCCATGAGATAGAAGTCATTGGCAGATTGAACATGATTCCCATTATTCAAAGCCACACACATTGATCAGCTTAACAACTTTGCTTGACCTCCTACACCATCAACCTCTCCCTTCTCATTGGAAGTGGCAAAATATTTCCAAGATGTATCCTTCTTGTATGGCTCTACATAGGTGCATCTGTAGACCTTTTTTTCATTGAATCCACCATGTGCTCACTTAATTCAACCACAAGTCTCTGAAATCTAATAATCAAGTGAGACCAGTTAACAGCCTTTATGTAAAGAGAGAAGTAGGAGAACAAGAGCGCATGTATCACTGAAGCAATACAATGTCCCCTACCGGATTAATGAGCATTAATAATTATACAAATGTTAAAAACTAGATGCGATCAGCATGAATTCCGCCGAAGCATTTCCAAAAAAGTCCAGAAAACTGATATTTTAGCGCTTTTCCATATTTCCAAGGGCCATAACTCACACACGAATAATGCAATCAGCATGAAACTCAAACTTGATCTGTAAGTCATCGTTCTATAGTAGGTTACCAAGAATGAAATCATTCCGTTGAAGCATTTCCAAAAAAAGTCTGGAAAACTAAAGTATGACTGGCAGACTGACTGACAGACTGACAGATGGACAGAGTGCAAATGAAACTTGATCTATAAGTCATCGTTCTATAGTAGGTTACCAAAAATGAAATCATTCCGTTGAAGCGTTTCCAAAAAAAGTCCGGAAAACTGATATTTTGTTGCTTTTTCTCATATTTCCAAGGGCCGTAACTCACACAAGAATAATGCAATCAGCATGAAAATCAAACTTGATCTGTAAGTCATCGCTCTATAGTAGCTTACCAAAAATGAAATCATTCCATTGAAGCGTTTCCAAAAAAACTCTGGAAAACTAAAGTGTGACTGACAGACTGACGGATGGACAGAGTGCAAACCTATAGTCCCCTCCGGCGATGCCGGTAGGGGACTAAAAACATAACATACGTAACATTATGTACGTTACAGAAATGTACCCCAAGTGCCATTCAACAATAATAATGAGGCCTCATATCGCAGCCACATTATGTTGGCTTGAAATACA
The DNA here is from genome assembly GCA_031216915.1 of Pictodentalium vernedei. Taxonomy (NCBI): domain Eukaryota; kingdom Metazoa; phylum Mollusca; class Scaphopoda; order Dentaliida; family Dentaliidae; genus Pictodentalium; species Pictodentalium vernedei. Next base: position 715,435,454 of record CM062296.1, read on the forward strand.
CTTATGGAAGCACAGATTTTTCTGTTGATAGCCTAAATGTCTGCATATGAAAACTATCAGCGATTATTTTACGTACGCTATGTTCAAAATACCCCATTTGGTAAACCTCGGCAAAAACTGATCCTTTAGAATATTATAATTCTCTAACTTTTCCCACTTTCTTCTTGCTTTGTCATTTTTGCTTCAGTAATATAAAAGATACTTTAACTTCACTCTAAATTATCAGAATGAACTGTTGATGGGGAAAATTATCAAAGAACTAGTATAAAGCTCATATATTTGCCACCTTCAAGATGTTGGGACAGAAACAGGAATGTAAAAATGTCTCAGGCTCGGTTAAATGTGGAAAATACAGGTTTGTAGGTGAATGTTTCCATAAAACGTTAGCACTCAAACTGAAGTTGAGTTTTCACCTTCTTGGTTACAATTCCTGGAGAATCGCCCTTATTTTACCAACAAAGTGGCTTCCTCCAATCTGCCAAAGAACAGTGTCAACACTATAATCAATTTTGGAGAAAAAAGCCTGGAAATCACTATTATTTTGCAGTGACGAATAGAAAGAAAAATACCATCATTATTTTTATACACTATTATCATACATATATATCAATTTTTTTGGTGTTTAAGGTCACATTTTGGTACAATGGCTAATCGTGAATGCAACATGAATATAAAGTCAAATCAAGCCAATCATTTATACCCATCTTGCCCATTTTAGTGGACTTCCACCCCAGGCATTGGTGACAAGTCCTATTTTACCAGTAGAACAGAGCTTGTTTACCACAGTAAATAAGCACAGCTTCACATCCCAGGAATAACATGTTTCAGCAACCCACCTGCAGATGCTTTCTGCAGTCATGTACATACTGGTAATTGTACATGGAAATTATATACAGTGCTAGCAGAGGTATTTACAATACTTCCTTCACTTGGGAGTCTTTGCAGTTCTATGGTCAAGAAAGTGGAGAGAATTTCGACCTGATGGTGACTACTAGTGGTTGCGATCCAGTCAAATATCCCTGCTCGTACCCCCCACCACCCCTCCCCCCCCCCCCCACCCTCTCTCCCAAGATTGCAGAATCACACTTCAGATGCTGCTTTCTTTTCGTTTGCTGGATGCAGGTTGAAAATTATAGCATCAATCTTGTATTTATGAAAACTCATCCCACTGGTATAAGTGACTACTAAGTGTACCGCAATACAATTTGTGGCATATGGTCGCAAAGACTGCTTTTGTATTCACAGTACTGATTGTCTGTGGGTATGGTTCATATGGTTTTATCCTTTAGCAAACATGACTCAACGACTAACTTAGAAAAAAATTCTTGAGTAACTATATAATGCTAACTAAAAACAGACAAAAAATATCATTTTTTGCCCCAAAAATATAGCTACAACCACTCAGTGGAAAAAGCCTTGTACCAGGTTCCATTTCTAAGTGAAACAGCTTGTTTACCCCAGTAAAGAAGTTCTGTTTTACTTGTAAATTTGACACAGTAACCAATGTCTGGTTGGAAGTCCTCTCAAATGGACAACATAGGTATAAGCAATTGGCTGGACTTGACTTTGTATCCATGTTGTTGTCACGATTAGCCATTGTTAAAAAATATGTGGCCTTGAACACCAATAAATAAATAAATCTGCCCATTTCTGAGGACTTCACACCACAGACTCTGGTCCCATTTACCAGTAAAGCAAAACTTGTTTGCCACAACAAGCACTGGTCCACTTCCTGGGATCCCCACAATGTCAAGGGTGCATCTTGAAATTATGTTGGGCTTACCAACAGGCCTTTGGGTCTACTTTTAATGTCCATTTTCCAATGAAGGGTCTCGTGTATAAGCTACATGTATGTCTTAAATTTTGTTTAGCTCTTCAAGAAATGTTTGGCAAGTGTTGTCGGCTATTCCTGTTAAGTTGAGGGTTACATGTATATGGATCCACATTCCACAGAGACTGCAGGGATCCTTTTGTCCTCTTTGCCCATGCCACTGGGAAAGTTCACATCGTAGGGACTCCATTGGGGAATTTTTTTTTGAGGAGAAGAAATCAACAAAACATAAGAAATGTTACCTTTGAATTGAACATGTACTCATGAATATTTTCTTGAAAATTTTTCATCAAATAAAGTCATGGCTGCTGAAAAGAAGCCATGACTTGATTTGATGAAAAATTCAACAGAATACAGTTGAAACCAGAAGTTCTGTCACATTTCACGCAGAACATTCTCATTACATAAAGCGCTACATACTGCATAAGCAAACAAATAATCTACTGAAATACACATGAACAATGTTGCAATGCAGAATAAAGTACAGTTAAAACTAAAAGTCCTGTCCTGAAATGCGCACAAATAGCACGTCGATATGCGCGTTAATCTACGCGATATGACCATAGTAAGGTTATCAAATTCTGTAAAAATGGCCTGTGCACAAGCAATGTTTCAGCCAATGGACCTCCGGGTAACCCGGAGGTCCATTGGCAGAAACATTGCCCGCGTTTGCTATGAGTAACCAGGAGAACCTGCTGTGCTTTGGATGCCATTCGATATGGCATTTGCATGCAATTGCTACGCGCAATTAAGCCTAGATAAGTGCACTATTCGTGGCAGGACTTCTATTTTTAATCGTATAGAGCACCTGTAAGCTTACATCTCATGGATCACCGGGTTGCACCCTGCAGTCCATGTGATGCAAGATTGCAAGTATTTTGGGGTATGAACAGGGAATGGAGGGAACTTGTCCAACATGCTATTTCTTTAGAATAGTGCACAATACAGGGACAGGACGTCTAGTTTAAGGTCACCAACTTCAGCACAATAATTAATTGTGATAGCAACACAAAAGATAAACTAAAGTTCAGTCAGTCGTTTATATCCTATGTCACCCATTCGGAGGACCACCCCAAACATTGGTGAGTGGGTCCCGTTTTACCAGTAAAACAGAGCTTGTTTACCAGAGTTAAAAAACACTGTTTCATGTCCTGGGGATCCAACAGGGGAGAATATGGCATTAAGACTATGGCATTAAGAAATCTCTGATGTTCGGCTTGCTCTTCCTATTTCCCCAGTGGGAAACTTTATTAACAAGAGGCAGAATTATTCCTTTACTGGGTTCAGTGTGCAAAATTTAATGAGAATGCTTGTTTCGTTTGCGTGGTGGTTACACAAATTTAAATCTACGTGAACAGATGACCGGTTAGCCAAAAGTTGCATCTTGACTGGTAAAGTCTGAGTCACTTTACTGGTAGAGTGCTAAATCTTTTCTCAGCCTCAAGATTAGTTCACACATTTTGGGCTTGTTACAATTTATGGAAGAGTGCCTATATTTATTTATTTATTATTTATCAAGGTTTAACGCCACATCAACAGCAAAGGTTACATCCTGTCGGTGACAGTTTTATGGGTGGAGGAAGCCGGAGTACCCTGAGAGAACCACCGAGCAACGATGAGCAGCTGCCAGCTCCCCAACATCGCACTGCAGCACAAGCAGGGTTAGATTGGGTGAAGACATGCACACCATCATCGTGCAGTATGCCTTAGTGCACAGTGTCATTGTGCCCCCATGTGGACAATCGGGGTGAAGTGCCTTATCCAAGGACACAATGCGGGAGTCTGAATTGATCGCTCAGACGGTCACCCATCCGTGGACTAACTGGGCTCGACGTTGCTTACCTTCGGTCATGTGACGAGAACCGGTTACTGTAATGCCACAGCACCCCTGAGAGCGCCTATAGGCACAATGCAAACCAATGGAGATGAAGTAATTTTACTTACAAGATAATATGAAGGACATCCATAGAATATGAACCCTTTAACTTTAGGTACTTGCAGTTCAGAATAAAGCCCAAATATGGGCTTCTAGCACTCTACCAGTTAAGCAGCCTTTCTTGTGTCTTGATAGGTTTTTAGACTTTTTGCAGTGTGAGGGTATATATATTTCAATTCCATGCAATATATAAATACTTGTTAATGATAACAAGCAAATTCAGTGAATTCTTGCCTCCTGTTGGGCAGCAGTTTTAAGGGGAATTAATGCATCCAGTGGAATATAGTTGAGTTGCAAGTGGAAGTTATTTAGAAGAGACAGAACAGACAGTGGTTATCAGATTTATTTTCACGGAGGTCACCGTCAAAGCAAGTAAAGTGATGTGGAGTATAACTGTGAGAATCACTAAAAATTAAGACTGTATGTAAGACATATTACATTAAACTGATGTGAAAAGTGTTAACCAACCTGTAAAGCTTGTGATTGGAAGTTAATGAAACCTTGGAAGTGATGTCCAGATAATATGGCGGTCTGTATTTGGTACTGGGAGAGTCTGATTTTGTAGAGTTGCAAAAGTAATGATGAAAACATATTCTAGTCTCAAAATGATAACAAAGATACACAAGAAGTTTCGTGAAGATCGGTTCATAAATACGGCTTTTAGTCCGAGGTGCGCTGATGCATGGGAAGACGGACAGATTTTCGGTTCAAAATTTCCCACATTCGAACTTGACCTAGGTATTGATAAAAGTAATCCATATATGAAATTTCATTGAAATCGGTTGACTCTAAGGAAAGTTAGAGTCTGGAAACCATCAGCCAATCAAATTTAAGCAACCTAATCAAATATGTGCAGAAAATGCTCATGTTCAAACTTGGACCCACAATTGATGAAAGTGATCTACTACCCAAATTTCGAAATCAACTGACTGTAAGGAAAGTTAGAGTCTGGAAACGAAAAACACGGAAGGTGTGCACTTACTGTGTATTAGTAGTAGCACTGAATAAAGCAAAGTTTCCCTAATTTGCATAATTTTTGCACGAGAACAAAACCTGTATTTTTTGTGATGTATTGCATGTTACTAAACATTCATACAAAAATTTATTCAAATCCGAACTTTCATATAAAACTTCTGTACAAAAAACTGATTACACCCAATTTTGGAACAAAATGGTCGCTGGCGGCCATTTTGAATGTTGGACCATACCCCAAAACACATATTCTGGTCTCACAATATTAACAAAGATACCAAAGAAGTTTCGTGAAGATCGGTTCATAAATACGGCTTTTAGTCCGAGGTGCGTTGACGCAAGGAGCAGAAGGACAGATTTTCGGTACAAAATTTCCCACATTTTAACTTTACCTAGGTATTGATAAAAGTAATCCATTTTTGAAATTTCATCAAAATTGGTTGATTTTAAGGAAAGTTAGAGTCTGGAAACCGTCAGCCAATCAAATTTCAGCAACCTGATTAAATATGTGAGGAAAATGCCCATTTTCAATCCTGGACCCACAATTGATGAAAGTGATCTACTCTCCAAATTTCATCGAAATCTGGTCACTGTAAGGAAAGTTAGAGAAAAACACAGGACACCCCAAATTTAATATCTCCCGTTTTTAGCTTAACTTGACAAAGTCAAGATAAGCTATTGCCATCACGAGTGCGGAAGTCTGTTAGTCTGTGAGGAGCACAGGCTACACCGCGTAGTTCTTGTCTGATCATCACGAAATTTCATAATGTCTAGATGAGAATGCCCCTTTTGGTCGTGATCGGTCAACCGGTATGGCTGCTCGAGCCCAAAACCCAGAAACCATTAGCACAGTCTACAGGTCGTATTTATGAAGGGATTTCATTGTAACTTGGTAGGATGCCTCTGTATAATGCCTAGATGAGAACGTCCCCATTTGGGCATGATCTGTCAACCGTGATGGCTGCCCAAGCCCAAAAACTTTTAGCACAGACTGCAGGTCAGGATGGAGGGATTTTGTTGTAACTTGGTAGGATGACTCCATATGATGTCGAGATGAGAATTTCCCCATTTGGGCGTGATCTGTCAACCATGACGACTGTCCGAGCCGAAAACCTTTAGCACAGTCTACAGGTCATATTTATGGAGGGATTTCATTCATTTCATAGGTTGACTTCATATAATGTCTAGATGAGAAAGTCCCCTTTTGGATGTGATTGGTCAACTGTGACAGCTACAGGGGCCCAAAAGCCTGAAAACCTTTAGCACAGTCCACAGGTCATATTTATGAAGGGATTTCATTGTAACTTGGTAGAATGACTCCAAATAATGTCTACACGAGAACATCCCATTTTGATTGCGATCATTCAGCCTTGATGGCTGCCCGAGCCCAAAAACCTTTAGCATAGTCAAAAGGTCATATTTATGGAAGGATTTCATTGTAACTTGTTAGGTTGCCTCCATATAATGCCTAGATGATGACCTCCTCTTTTGGTCGTGATTGGTCAACTGTGATGGCTACAGGTGCCCTCAGCCTGAAAACCTTGAGCACAGTCTACAGGTCACATATATGAAGGGGTTTAATGATAACGCCCACTTTTGGTCACGATCATTCAAGCATGATGGCTTCCCGAGCCCAAAACCCAAAAAACTTTAGTACAGACTACAGATCGTATTTGTGAAGGAATATCATTGTAACTTAATAGAATAACTCAGTATAATGTCGAGATGAGGATGTTCCCTTTTTAGTTGCAATCGGTCTAGTGTCATGGCTACACAGGCATGAAGCCCGAAAACCTTTAGCACAGTCTATAGTCTATAAGCCATATTTATGAACGGATTTCAACGTAACTTGATAGGATGACTCGTTTTGGAATAATTTCACTGTGACTTGGTAACTTTCATTGACATACGTTAACTTTGAGGGCCACATACATTGACTGTGAGGTCATATTAGCCCACCCCTCAGCTCTTTAGTACCATGTACACCTCATATTATTTTTTATTAAAAACATAGCGTACAGGGAACAGATATTAACATATTCCCAATTATCACAATTCTTGTCTTATTTCATAATCCTTTCATAAACATTGAACACTATCCTTTTCATCAAATACAACACACAGAAAAGTTAAGCTACACAGTTATTGACACTTTCATTTTCAAAAAGCGCGAGACAATAAAAGCTGTGTCCCAAGAATTTTTACATAGCCTTGCGCTCTGCTAGCCATCTCTAACCCACACGAACAGTCAGTCGTTAAGAGTCATTTTTGAAATTTTGCACACTGTGTGTTACTGAGTATGATTGTACTGTACTGGCAGTAAAATCAGCCCACTGCAGGCTAAACGATAAAACATAAGCTGCAACATGTTTTATAACAAACAGTCACATGAAATCATGTTCACTCCAGTCTATGTGGACTTAAAGTTCACTCTTCCTGTACTATTAAAGAAGAACTTACCGTATTATTGGGTTGGCAATTATTGGTTGTTTGAGGGTTTATGACCACTCCATTCCGACCACCAATTGTGCAAAAAATGTCTGTTCAAATGGTGTCTGAGATTGAGAAATATGGGGTTGGGAAAATGGATGACAAAATTTCATTGGGAAAGGGTCCTCTATCCGAAAAGTTGTGTATTCGTGTTCATAAAATTTCAAAGTATTCGTATTCGAATACATTTACAAAGTATTCGCCCCAAGCCTGGTTCTGAGGTTGTAAGTCGGAGAGAGGCTTTTAAGGGTTAATCAACACAGATTTGGTCACTTAGCTGTATTCTAGAGATAAAGTGTGCAGAGCATTTATTCTATTATATCTTGTTTGACAGAGCTCATTATGACATGTTAAGGGCCCCTGCTCCGAGGTCGTAAAAGTCGGAAATATGCCTTTAAGGGTTTATCAACGGGAATTTGTTCACTTAGCTGGATTCTAGCAATAAACTGTGCATTTATTCTATTACATCTTGGTTGACAGAGCTCATGTCAAACAAGATATGATTGGTTAATAAACGTTTTTTGTTATACCAAGGCCAAATAGGTAAATAAACAATGAGAATTTGGTGATAGTCGAGGTTAATTCTTGACATATAATATTATAAGATTATTTATTCAATCAACAGGACTTTCTGCCATAAGCCTACATAAATATGCAATTAACAATTAATATTTGCACTGCATGTATAGTATATGGTTTTGTGTTTGGAAATTATATTCAATTAACATGGTTATTCTATGAAGAGATATTCAACTGAGTGGGCTCTACTGTACACTGTACATGTATAAATTACTAAATCTAATAACAATATCGGATGTTCAGAACAAAGTATTGATCAGTAAAGCAGAGAAATTTTGTCAAAGTTATATAAAAATCAGGGAAATTACATTTTTCATTAATTATCATGGATTTCACTCCATAATCCTTTGAGCTAACACACATTATATCAAAATTCATTATTTTAAATATTATTTTTAATTTTTCAAATGTTTAAAAAAATTTCAACAAAAGCATATTACATGACCCTTCAATGGAACGAGCCATTTGATATGTTTTTTTTTTTTTCAACTGTTGAATTTGTATATTATGTGGGTGGATACGTGTTAGGTAACAAGTTAAATCACAATTATGTCAGTGTCTTTTGTAGATGAACGCAGGAGTCACAATTTGGTTTGAAAGACAAGCGACATGGGATCAAAAATAAGCTTGACCATCAGACCAGGAAATATAGTGAAGAATGGAGGGGGGGGGGGGGGGGGGGGGCAGGATTACTTTATTGTGGTCATGAAGAATAAAGAGAATTTTTACTGGATTCTGACACATATGACTCCATTCAACAAAGCCAACACTATAATATTTAACCCTCATAAAAGAAATGCAAGTATATTAAATCTGATATGCTATTTTTGTTTGTTTTTCTTGAACACGGAAGCAGTTTTTCAAATCTCCGCCCAATAGTGTAAGTGTGTCTCGACTGAATTTGACAGTGGAGATCACTTTTGTGGTCACAGTGTTGTAAGGGAATGTGGCTGCATGTGCAGAACATACATGAGTAGGTGCTCTTTTTCCCCAACATTTTGCTAAACCAGGGTTCTTTGGAGTGTCCACAGGGACCAAATATGGGGCCCTTTCCCAATGGAATTATGACATGATTTTTCACAATTCAAAACCAAAAATTTCTCAATCTCAGTCATTATTCAAACAAGAGGCCCCATGGGGCTTGAGGCACACACCTGACAATAATTGTTTACAGAAGGATTTAATTAGCATCTATAGCTAGATAACAATACAGAGGAATGAACTTATTTCATTATTTATAACTTTGTTGTCCATGCCAGATGATTTTTTTCTAGTACTGGGATGCTACCACAGAAATAATGACCCAATGTCCAGAAATGCAAATCTTGGGGAGTCCAAATATCAACCTAGAAACTTAACTTTAACAAACTTGGATCCGAGCCTTTCCCTTCCACCACCAAGGTGCTGTATACAAAATGTGAAAGCATTCCGACTGGGGGATCTGAAGGAGAAGATTTTTAAAGAAATTTCCCCATATTGCACTACCAGTAAGTTTAACTTCGGGCTACCGTATGGGGCCCAAATATTAACCCAGGGACCCGATTTGAACAAACCTGAATCTCACCCCCTAGAGATGTTGAATACCAAATACAAAAGCATTCTGACTGGTGGATCTCAAGAAGGTGATTTTTAAAGAAATTTCCTCATATTGCACTAAGTTAAAATTCAGGCACCCATAAAAAGCCCAAATATTAACTCAGGGACTCAATTTGGACAAAACTGAATCTGACCCCCCCCCCCCCCCCCCCACGCCACCCCCTCCCTAGAAATGTTGAAAACCAAATATCAAAACATTCTAAGCAATGGTTCTGGAGAAGATTATTTTTAAAGAAATTTCCTCATATTGCACTAATTTGTGCTACCAAACGTAGGGGCCACAAATATTACCCTGGGACCCGATTTCAACAAATTTGAATCTCACCCCCACCCCCCTAGAAATGTTGTATACCAAATATGAAAGCATTCTGACTGGTGGATCTCAAGAAGATTTTTTATGAAATTCCCTCATATTGCACTCAGTTAAAATTCAGGCTGGCATAGGGGCCCAAATATTAACCCAATGGCTAATCATGACCACAACATGAGTATCAACTCAAGACCAGGGTTGAGTGTTAATAAGCCATGTTGCCCATTTTAGAGAAGGTCTGCACCTCCCAAGCATTGGTGACTGGGTCATATTTTACCAGTAAAACAGAGCCTGTTTACTGCAGCTGGTGGATCTGAAAAAGAAGAATTTTAAAGAATATTCCACATACATGTGTATTGCACTAAGTTAAAATTCGGGCTCCAATAGAGACCCCAAATCTTAACTCAGTGACTCGATCTGAACAAACTTGAATCTGACCCCCTAGAGAAGGTGTACACCAAATGTGAAGCGATTCTGACTAGTGATTCTGAAGATTTTTTGTATTTTGGAAACAAATTTATGGGTGCTATCAGAGTTATGCCCCTTGTATGCGCGACACCTTTATTTGAACAAACTTGAATTGACATATGATAAGGAACATGCAGACCAGATCTGGTTCAATTTGGTCAAGTAGTTTGTAAGAAGAAGTCGATAATGTAAAGTTAATGACGGACCATGATGGACGGAAAGTCATTGGTAAGCTCCCCTTGAGCTTCACTCAGGTGAGCTAATAAAAATTTAATTCTTTAATAACTCTTGAAGCCCTTATTTTGACTTTGATCACTTTTTACTGAAACAGGGAATTTTGAGGTACATTTACAAGTTACATCCCAAGAACCTTGTCACTTGTTTCTTGACAAGTCTTGGCGGCCTACAAAGGAAACCAAGACTTTCTTACACACAACTGCAAAGCCAGAGAATGCAGACTGTGGAAGTGTAGCAAAATGCATAAATATCTTCATTATTTAATAGTATAAGAACATTCCCAACTGCATGGCCCGAGACCCTTTCCCAATGAGGGCAGATGAATCCCTGCAAACACTTGAATGCTACATCAAAAGGCCTTCAAGTATTCAAAAATGTATGGTGGAACCGGTTCCTGTTAATTGAATAGCCAATGAGAATTATTCAATTAACAGGAGTATTCAATTAACAGGGATTGCGTCATTTTCCTGTATTCTAGAGATAAACTTAGCATTTATTCTATTATATCTTGTTTGACATAGCTCCATGAGCTCTGTCAAACACGATATAATAGAATAAATGCCTGTATTGGGTGTACTGAGGCCAAATAAGTCTATAAACAAAAGAAAACTGGGGAGAGTCAGGGTAATTTCTCGACAGGTTGCAAATTTTTTTTTTTCAATTAACAGGTCAAATTTGTACTGGAGGTATGGTAAATGGTTTTGTGTTGGGAAATTATATTCAATTAACAGGGTTATACAATTAAGAGATATCCAGTCAAGTGGGCTCCACTGTATTCATGAGCACATTTCAAAATACAGTGGTAGTCTGTAAACCCTTTACCCAACGAATCGCCCGCGTAATATGCAGATTCAGCAGCTGAAAAAATATTATTTTTCAAAAAATTAAAAAACGATATTTAAATTAATAAATTTTGATATTGTCTACGTTGGGTAAAGGCTTAACTGTATATCCCATTTGCCAATGCAAAGTATTTAATTAACCATAATTGGGTCATTTTCCTGTCTTCTAAAGCATGTACTCTTTGCATGTGTATCTCATTTGAGAGAGTCCATTGAGCTCTGTGAAATAAGATATATTATAGCTTCAACGTCTATATTGTATATATTTATGCCATACAAGCTTTTTATTCAATTCACAGGATGTTACTCAAATGCATATGCAATTAACAGGCTAAATTAGTATTAAAGGTATGGTAAATGATTTGGTGTTTGAAAGTCATATGCAATTAACAGTGCTGGAAATGAACAAAATTGACAGGAGCAGTTTTAAGCTCCCGTGAAATCAGAGACGAGTAAATTGCACCCGTAAAATGTTTGTATGTGAATTTTCAAGGGAATACTGTCACCGAACACCAGAAACCCTAACCCTTAGAACTGAGCGACCACTTTTCCTGCCAGGAACATGATGCATCATAACGTCATTATATAGGATGGCTGTTCAGTAAATGTGTGGGGTAGACCAATCAGTATTTTCAATGTCAGGGTTCCTGCACCAAATTGAGAAGTGAATTCCAGGAGTTTCCAGGAGGTTCAGATCAATTTTTCAAGGAGTTTCCAGGAGTCAGCTGGGTGAAATTCAAGGGTTTTCAAGGAGTATAAAGTGACCATGTGTTGAGAAGAAGGAAAAATGTTAGAAGTTGAATTAATCCAGTGAGCAACAGACTCGATTTTTCCAAAATTCCAGGAGCTTCCAGGAGGTGCTTCAAAATTTAAGGAGTTTCCAGGTCCTTGGGAGGGGGTTTTGAAATTCAAGGACTTTCAAGGAATTCAAGGAGGCTCAGGAACCCTGAACGTGCAGCCCTGAGGCTGTACACTGAAAATATTGATTGGTCTACCCCAAATAATGAATATGGACTCTTCTAATGGCTGCCATTGAACTGGCATGGAAGATAAATATCTTATCTACAGTACAGTTAAAACTAGAAGTCCTGTCACGAATTGTGCACTTATCTAGACTTAATTGCCCGTTAGAATTGCGTGCAATTGCCATATCGAATGGCATCCAAAGCACGGCAGGTTCTCCTGGTTACTCATAGCAAACACAGGCAATGTTTCTGCCAATGGACCTCTGGGTTACCCGGAGGTCCATTGGCTGAAGCATTGCTTGTGCACAGGCTCTATGTACAGAATTTGATAGCCTTACTATGGTCATAACGCGCAGATCGACGTGCTATTTGTGCGCATTTCATGACAGGACTTCAACTTTTAACTGTAAGTACTCTGTAGGTTAAGTGTGAAAGAGATGCAAAAGAATGTTGAAGGAATTTGCACACAAGGCCAAGGGTAAACAGGAGAATATAAAAGTGAAAAATAAAATGTCTGTTAGACATCATGACTGCAACAAGCTTTAATAATACACCCTCTCAAAAACTTATGAACCATTCAAAAAATTATGCACAATCAAAACAAAACATACACGTACATGTAACAAGATCATACAAATATTTCATAAACCCTTGAAGATCAATATTGAATAAATGTTCTGTATAAAAGACAGATGTTCACCCATTGCTTAGAAAATCTACATGAACTTGTCCCAATGAGGAAGCTGCAAGACAAGTTTGTAAAGAATACAACAACTGGAGAAAAACAGGCCATCCCAAACTAGGTGACAGGTTATATATCTGATTACAAGACTTCACACTCTGTGGCTCAATACATGTAGATGCTTCCTCGGTATTCATCTTCTAGAACCATGATCTATTTTATTATAACTAAACTATATGCTCCTTTGACTCTACGAACGAAAAGCTGTGATGTAATTGACCAATGAGCTCTTCCAACAATGTACATGTACATGTATTATTGTACTATTATAACATACATGTTGCATATCAGCTTAATAAAAGGAAGTCAAGGACAGTGCTGCAATATTCTGCACTTCTCACCTCAATCTATGCAGTGACAGGGTTAATCAAAACTATTTTGCTATCTGTCTTGTTTAAAATCTGAAAAAGGATTCCTAGAAATATAAGGCTGCCTCTCCCTCACACACCTTAGGGGGTTTCCTCAATTTCCTATTTGTACAAGCCTGAAAATACTATTCATTGTTTTCTCCTTATAATATACATGTATGTAAAGAGTGATAGTAGAAAAAAATATCACTACCATTATTTTCTAAAGGTAAAAAATTAACCCACACAGTGTAGTTTCTGTTAACTTTTTATAAATACAATACAGGGAGAGCAGATCACTGCTAAAATAAGATGGGCTGCATTCTGATCAAACAAATTACATACACTTAAAATTTAAACATGGGCAATAAAGCGAAAAACCGAACCGATCCCAAAATTATGTGGATACTGAAAAAAAACATAGCAACTCAATACCTGAATACCAAAACCATCAGTATTTTCAAATTTTCTAACATTTACTATTTATAAGGCATTGCTGAGGTTTGATAGCAGCTGAAGTGTTCATTTCCTTTTGTTTTGTTATCCCTAAGTTGGCTGAGTGCTAGAAGCCACCATCAGTGCATGATGCATCTTGTGATTTTAAATCAACTAACAACTAGTCAAATCCTTGTTAGCACATTAGAACAAGTTTATTTCCAAATTATAGAAATATATATAACAAAACCCACCAGGCAGCTGTTCATAACAGTCAATTTTCAGAGGTGGGCAAATTGGGCGAGCGAGTGTTAGGCTTGTCCCCAGGTTAAGCAAAATTAAATTGGATAGCCGTTTTTTCGCTAGTGTACTGAAAGCTCCATTTGCAATCACTTACGACCTTGTGATTCTGGATATTCCGTAATTCGCGACGATCATTCTTGGTCACTGAATACTCATTGACGAAACTGAAAATTTTCAACATGCTGCTAAAAAAAAAGTCAGACATGCTCTTTAATCGCAAAGATTGCTATTATGGAATCACCAATGCAGGGACAACTAATTGGGTTATCTCACTAAGACACATTGCACTTTCTAGTTTACCATCCATGTCCAGTCAATGCCACAGTTGTAATTTTGGACTCCATGATTCTTGAAGATATCGAGTAAAAACTATAATAATATTAAATCCACTTGACATAATAAAGTTATCAGGTCTTCAAGAATTGTGCAGTCAAAAGCTATTACTCTTGGTCACAGGACACTCAATCATTCAATTTCAATGCAATTGTTTTTTCATACCATAATGGCGTAACTCGTATTGAAACAATTTGCGCAGTACTAGTACACTTATGCAGTAGTTGTATTTAAGTTGGAGTTTCCTAAATGTGATTCGCACGTTCAGGAAAACCCAACATCAAAAATAAAATACAACAAATGTGCATGTGTACGGTGCAAACTGTGCTCTAAAACAAACGAGTGAGAAATCTCATCATTCGAGGGAACAAGTAAGTTGAGGTTAGGTATCCAGTGAGGAAGTGTGCACCGCAGGTAAGTCTATTGTGTCACCTGTATTCATGGTATTTGGATAAATACAATACTTGAACGCGATACCAATTAGTGTAGCACTGCTGTTCTGAGAAAAGGTTGTTGCGATTTTTGGTTAACACACAGCTGCAGACCTAGGTGAAAAACACGTTTCTATTGACTAATGAAGAAGGTGGTGTCTAATTCAGAAAGGGTTGTGCAAAATTATTTTGCATAAGGCCACATAAAGTAGATCTTCTGTTTCTCTGGCCATTATTTGTGAAATTACATGCGGGCGAGCGTTTTTTTATTTTATTTTTTATTTCAGCAATTACTTCTTTGCAATCAAAAGTTCATGTTCTTGGTTCAAGTTTTAGGCCTCATAATCTACAGAATAGCATGGGTGGTGGTGTATTTCATCCCTTGAGTGCAAGAAGGCTTTGCAATGCTAAAGCATTGCAAAGCCTTCTTGCACTCAAGGGACAAATTCATCAATTTTTTTAACTTGTGTAAAATATCAGATATAAACCATTTAATTTTAAATTTTTTCAAGTTTAAATTGGTTATAAAAAGAGAGCATGTGGCAGCCAAAAGGACCATGTGGGAGGGCCTGAGAAACAGATTTTTTATTTTTTTAGGCCTAACCGTTCAGGGGTTATGCAAAATTTCCAATTTGCCCACCTCTGAACTTTATTAAAATGCAAGGAAAGCAATTGCAACATGACAAATGTAACTGTTATCAGAATTCAAGTTTTGTGATAAATGACCTGACAGATGGATTAAATTGAAAACAGAATGGGAGTCCTTCAAATTTCCCCCAAATAGGGACGCTGAATGCTGTTCCCAAATAATGTAAAGAGTGAAAATTAATCTCTGTTGATGCAGATATTTTTTCAGTGACAGACTGTGTAAACAGGATCTCAAAGCCAGATATCTAAATGAAAAAATGCATATACATGTATTTGCAGCATTTACTATTAAATGTTGTCTAATTTATATTTAAAAAAGAGTCTTTGGACTTTACAGTAGAAAACTATGAATCCTTCTCCTGTTCTCCACTACACTTTAGTTCCAGGGAGAACCATTAAAAAATGGTGAAGACCAAATACAAGAGGCTGTAAAGTGTAAAGTCTGTTTCTTTGAGAAAAATCTCTGAAAAGTACAGGACGGCCATCGTGGACAGGTAACTTTCCATAGGTGGACAATATTTCCATGGATGCAATAATATTAGATCCCAAACACTAATTATAAGAATAAGCAACAAAAATTTAATTAATGAAGCACCGGGTACAATTAAATCTTTTCCTGCTGCTGATTTTTATTGCCTGGTAAAAGCATGTTTGGACTGGGGCTGTCGCAATTATTCCACTAATCGTCAACTCTTGCAGTAGTCGACGGTTTTTATTTTTAGTCCACCATCGTTCATTTTTCAAGTGGTACAAGCCGGGTTAAGATTGTACATGCGCTGTATTTGTAAGGAGGTGAATTAAAAGATTATTAACTTTTGAAATGTTTAATCATAGTTACTTATAATATCCCATGGTCTTTGTTTTCCACATGATTGTGTAACGATGTAATTTTAAAAACAACTGTGGATCACTGTTCTTTGTAGTATTAACCAACACTCATTAATCAGTACTAAAGAATACCATTCAAACGGTGTATCTTTTAATAACTGCAGTTTGAGAAGTCACTGCACAGTTAATAGAATCTTCAGTCTTGTAAACACGAGTCTCGAATGACCCCCCCACCCCTTTGGAATAAATATAATTGGAACCACGAAAGTGAGAAAATTTGCTCAAGCATAAGACCCACGACGGTAACTTCACTTGTAGTACCAAGTTGTAACTAGTGTTGGAATGGAGGGAGTTTTAAGTTCATAATGTTTGAAAATTAGTTACAGAAAAGAAACATTTGCATGAAAATCAATTGGAGTCTGGCGGAGATATTTTGATGATTCCATTTTATTTCAATGCAGAAAGGAACACATTCAAACATTGTCAGTTTTAAATTTATTTTGTAAGTATATTAGATATTGTTGAATTCATGGGAAACGACTATTAATTGACTAACCGTCAACTAATGCTGGTGATTAGTCGACCATGAAAATTGATAGTTGTGACAGCCCAAGCGTTGATTCAGGCCTCAAAATAAGCAGTCTGACATTTGCAGAATGAGGTCCTCAGAGGGTGAATTTGATGATGCTATCCCAGTGGGCCAATTTATCCTCTGGGTACCTCTTTCTGTTTAGTTTTGAGACTGATTCAGATGAGGTTCACAGAGGGTAAATTTAAGTGATGCCACCCTGCTGTGCAGGGTAGCATCACTAAACTCACTCTCTGGAGACCTCATTTTGCAGATGACAGTCTACTTATTTTCTGGCTTGTGTGGATTACGACTAGTCCATGGAGACGGTATTGTATATGAAATTATGAAATGGACACCAAGAAGGCATGGATACTGGCGTTTTTCTCTCCCACCAAGCCACAATATGATGGGACCCTATTTGCAGTTGTGCCCAAATTCAACTAATCTAAAGGCCTGAACAGTGAACACACTGAACAGCCTAAAAGTTTTTGTTTGAACAATCATTCAGTTTCTCATCTTTTATATCTGATTTATGATATTTTTCTTTCATTTGATGGAAATCATTTAAAGCTTGTAAACTAGAAATATCTGAAAAAGAGTCCAAGAATTTATTGTCTTCAGTTTGTTGACACTGACATCTAGAACACGAAGAATTTTCTAGGCGCTGTTGGAGTTTTGAAGTCCTTTCTTCCAGCACTTTAATGCCATGAATAAGTTCAGAGTTGGTTAACTTGGATAATTCTCTGTGTCGAACTTGGTTATAGGTTTTTTCAAAGTCTTCTTTACTCGATTCAAACATAAAGTCATATTCCTCAATCGGTTCATATATAAAATTTATATCTGTGAAGGCTGCTAAGCGTTCATTACACTCAGTGAATTGGTGTAGTGATTGACTTTGAGAATGTACTTTTCTGTCTTTGTCTGTTTCGTGAGGATTCTCATGGTGGTCAGAATCATAAAACGATGGTGAATTACAACAGGATGAAAAGGAATATTCTGGAATCTCTGCTTCATGTTCTTCCATCAAAAATTGATTGTAGTTTTCTGGGGCATTGGGGCTTTTATATGGTCGGAGTATTGGTTTGTGAGGGTATTTTTTGTTGTACGAAGAAATGCTTTCATCTGTGTAATTACCAATAGCTTTCAACTTCTCTGTAATATCTTTATTTCTTGATCGTTTCTTCTGTCTCCTTTTAATCTTATGTCTAACTGGCGTACTCAATGTGGCTTCCATGGCAGATCTTACGAAGGGCCTCAAACCTTCGAACTGTACTGTAGTTAGAAGGTTCTACCTTTTGGTGAAAGATTTGTATAATGCCCTGGGAGATGGTTCTTTTGTCAGCTTTCTGGAAATCGAGAAACTGGGTCTATTACTAGTATTATTAGTACTAATAATATCAGGCAAAGAAAATTACCTATAAGTTCTAACTCTGAACAGTATTTCTACGAATTAATCTGGTAATGCCTAATGGTATGTGTAGATACTAGACTCCTTCGACTATCCTGACTTGTAGATGTGATGCAATGAACTGCTGTCGTGGTCTAACTTAACGTGAAATTCTATGTGAAAGGGTCGATACTGAAGACGATCCTCAACTGAAGGCGAAACTTATAAGCTTTACTTTAGTGGACTTCACTTCAGAAAAAAAAACTTCCGAGACTTTTTAAAATTAATCTTATGCACTAACACTTTCCCAAATTTCTTGGATAGCTATGAAGTATGAAAAGTGAGAATAAAAAGAGATAGTTTGACATCACAAAAAATGTAATACCAAATAATAATGCTGCAGCTCCCAACTGTAGTATAACCGCCTCCGTTGCTAAAAATGAAAATGAACTCAATTTTCACTGTCACGGTGTCGTCAGACAGACGTCGAAGGATGCGCTCTATTGAAATCGGAGTAAAAAGATTGATGATCGTGGGTAAAATGGATATGGATTTATCGCATTCGACATTTTTATATCTAAAAAGAAACTTATTTTCGGAAACAATTAATTCCATTCAGGCCAGCAAGATGCGAATGAGGAGCCAATACGTCAAAGAATGTCGGCGTTTTCGCCACCAAGCGATTTCGATGTACTGGAAGAGAGAGGTGGTACAATAGATAAAATATAACAATGGTTAACATTTTATATTTTTGAAATAAATATAAATTGAATCTCAAATTTTATGTAGGCCTACAGAGGAATAATGAAAAGATATAAGATACATTTTATTTACAGTTATTATGGTTAAAATAAATTAATTTTCCTTGTACAACTCTGGTTTCTTTCATTTGCCGCTTTCGCAATTTCCCTTCAGACACCATTTTAACATAGGCAAGTATTTTCTTCGCTTCCTGGCATAGGAGAGTTAAAAGTAGATAAAAAGGTAGGTTTATCGGAAAAGAAGCAAGAAATACAAGCTTTAATCAAAGGTGAGTAAAAGCTGTTGCCGAACATTCATAACTTATTAATAAATAGCTTATTACTAGACGTTTTACATATAGACATTACGATTAACCATTTATTTGTATTTTGAGTGATATATTTTACAATAGATATAAATGTGTGAATATTATCCCACCTTTGATGCTCGTTGGTTCAGGGAGTTGTCCCTTATAAAAAAAGAAACCATGGTAAATCCCAAAATACCATGGTACACCTTGGTATTACCAGTGTATTTTGGGATTTACCATGGTACTTTTTTATAAGGGGTGCTATCCTCCACAATCATTATTCGTTCTTACAATCCTGCCATAAACCGACCATGCCTCCACAATCCAAATGTTGCTTTCTAGCCATGTGGCCTTCACATACTCCATAAACTTCATCAGAACACGCCGCAGTGGGAGGATGTTATCACAATAATTTGGGAGGACCAGGATATGTACCTTGTAAATAATTTTATTAGCATGTTGGGTTTTACTTTGTCAAATGGATCATTAATGACAATTTACCGTACGCGAACAATTACGGTACATTCTTCATTCGATTTCCGTACTAAACAGTTGAAGAGAGTTGTTAAATTTATTATCCAACATTTCCAATTTAAGAAAATAATGCAACACTTTGATCCCACAGATGAGAGTATAATATAAAAGAACCTGAGAAAAATTGAGTATGATGTTATTATTGATGTGATGAAACGCACCCCAACCTTATTGCAATAAGTCAGCAGAGTTTAATACACTATGAGTGGAGTTATGTTAATTTATAAATTTGATGTTTAATATAATAATTTATTTAAAACATTGTTTATGCAAGGAATATTACGTTGGATGACAAAACGTTAGGTGGCGAAATCGACGGGTGGCGAAAGGGCTTAGTAGCGAAAATGCTCGGTGGCGAAATCGCCGGATACCCGTCAGAATTACAACAAGAGGTGGGGGGCAGCAACTTTTTTTCAGAGATTTCGGAAAATAATGTGTAATTATTTTTAAAATAATTTTAAGTATACAAACAAGATTCACATGGATAAACAAACTTCCGTTGAATGAAATGCATGTCAATGCCACTAGGTGCACCAATCGGAAACACTAACAATAATGAAAGAATGTTGGGGGGTGGGGGGTGGGGGGGAGGGCGAGCTCACAGGAACCTGAATTATTATCGGAAAAATATTGTGAAAAATACTGCACACAGGCTACTTTAGTGTTCCATGGTCTATCTCGGTACACTTAAGAAAATTTAGAATAAGAACTTACAGTTCATAGTGCATTTTAACGTTGTGTTGATGTTCCATGCGTAGATCTCTCAAAGAGTAGGGAGGCGTTGGATACACGTTCATGTTTAGACACCCCCCCCCCCTCCTCCCTTACAGAGCACTTGTAGATCTCATCACACTTGTTCTGAAGTTGAACAATTTTCAATTCAATGGCGTGAATTATCTTCAGATTAGTGGTACGGCCATAGGCACGCGTATGGTTCCTTCTTATGCCAACATTTTTTGGTCGTTTTGAGAAGCTTATTCTCTTTTTCTCACCATTTCCCTCATCCACATCTTGGCTCAGGTTCATTGATGATATTGATTTAAAGTGGAGTGGAACTAATATCTGATCTTTTGGAGTTTGTCTCATTCTGCAACACACTTCACCATTCCATCAAATTCACTTCAGAAATCTCTTCGGATAGAATCACCTTTCTTGATACCACCTCACGCATTGACAAAAACCACACTGTTACAAGCTTATATTGCAAACCTACATACTCATGCCAATATTTACTTCCATCTAGTTTCCATGCCAGGCATATTGTCAAAAACAGTCCATACAGTATCGCTATCAGAATAAAGAGAATCTTTCCTGAGCCCGCTAACAAGGAAGCTGCTCTTCTGATCTTCGGTCTTGTAAGCCATAACTACAAGCGAGAATGGGTTGACAGTGCCATTAGTAAAGCTGATGCACTAGAACGGGGCGCTCTGTTACGATATCGCCCACAAGTACAGAACATGTGCATACCTCCTGTCACAACATTTCACCACAGGAGTCTGAAACTTGTCATACAGGCCATATAATATCATATATATGTATATACTACCGAATGAAGCGAGGAAGGAGTGCAGCGGGCCCAGGACTGGTCATATCACATTCACGCCTCGCATTACGATTCAAATCAACTTACAGGTCTCTTGTTTTTCTCTTCACGCTTACTCACAAATGATTTATCTATCTAACGGAAAGGTTGTATTCACAATTCTCGATTACACGCTTTATTACACGATTTTCCTAAAAAAAATGCCGCGACACCTAGTTCAGCGATCTGAACGTAGTGGCTACCCCTCTACGTTCAGATTCTTCCCATTCAATCCAAAAGAAAAAGTTCCCATCAAGTTTTTATGGGAACTCAAAACTCGAAATTAGGAATATATATCAAGCTTTCGCCCTTATTACCGGCTGCAATCGATAGTACACGTATTTCCTTACATTTGGGCGGAGCTTATTAATCCAAACTAGGTTTTATCCTTTAATTGTCATCATTTGTGTACACGTGAGGCGGCGACGGAGATTTCAAAATCGGCCATGTTTTTGTTTAAATATAAAACAGTAAAAATAATAACCCGGTAATGGCGCCGAAACGAATAGACCTTTTCATCGATGCGGAATAGGAAATTCGATCGCAATTGCGCAGAATGGGTTTGATAATCTGCTCTGTGCGAATGCGACCGAGTTTGGTGACCTCCTCTGCGCGAATGAGATCGAGATTCCGGTTTCTAGTCAACTCATGCCCACGGCAACCCGTACCAGTCAAATCATACCAAAAATTGGACGACTCGTACCCACTTTCGGCTGGACAACTCGTACCCACAATTGGACAACTCGTACCCAAGATTGGACAACTCGTACCCATGGCTGGTCAACTTGTACTTGGTGTTTAATTGTATGGGCGAAGGCAATTAATGGCCTAAGAACTATAAAAGCGGGAGTAGTAGTGTTCGTATGTTTCGAGGGTAGGTTGCCGGATCTCATTGCCGGATCTCATGTGACGTCATAGTCACGTGACGTAGTGTCGCCATGTTGTATTGTCATGGTAACCCGCGTGGGCGGCCATGTTGTGACGTCATCTCCATAGTGATACGTGTTGTTAGTGCGCATGCGCAGCGCGTGTTATTAGGGTGATACGTGTTTCCGTCGTCCATTTTGTATACTGGAAGCCGCCATCTTGGTTTCTATAGTAACACGTGATTGCTATGTTACCCATTTTTTCTGCAATGGGACGGGGTATGTTCGGAAGGTATATTCGATTGAATCGGAGTATTTTCTGGAACGACTTCCCTGGATAATTACCACAAACAACCCGACAACTTGTATTATTTCGAATTCTTCCAAAATTCTCTGCTTCTATCTATATATGCAATTGTTATCGTTTATCTGGCCATGTTCCTTTATTCTAGAGTATACTCCAGTAGCGTAGAAGAGCCTATCAACTGGAACAGTTTACCTTATTATTGCTATATTTAGCAATTTCTGGTCTATTCTTGTTAGTTCTGGTCCCTATTCTAAGTACTCTTGTTGTTTCATTTTTCTAGATTATAACTAACCAATCAGATTGCTTGGTTTCCCATAATCTGTATGCAGGGTTATCTCCCTTGTGTATAACAAAAGACTATATCCAATCGCTATATCCCATAATTTTGCAAAACACCTGTGGCTATGGAATCCCTTTTTTGTCGTATGAGGCCATGAGGGCTATGTAAAAGCCCTCAATGAGTCCTCATTTATTATTCCTCATAGCCTCATTGAATTTTGAGGTTATGAGGACCTTGAAAAATCCCTCAATGAGGTATAATTTTCTACGACTCTTAGCCTCATTTCAGTATTTAACAAGTATATCCTATGGTATCCCATTTTGGAAAACGCCTGTGACTGTGGAATCCCTTTTTTGTCGTATGAGGCCATGAGGGCTATGTAAAAGCCCTCAATGAGTCCTCATTTATTATCCCTTATAGTCTCATTGAATTTTGAGGTTTTGAGGACCATTAAAAATCCCCCAATGAGGCATAATTTACTACGACTCTTAGCCTCATCTCGGTATTTGAGGATACCCATGGCCTGGTATTGTATTATTCGAGGATACCTATCGAGGATACCTTTTATGGGATACTTATCCTCATTTCAGAAAAAAGGGATTCCGCAAATGGGGTGCATTCTGGAGAATCCCTTTTTTTCTGAAATGAGGATAAGAGTCGTAGTAAATTAGACCTCAATGAGGGATTTTTAATACGACTCTTATCCTCATTTCAGAAAAAAGGGATTCGCCAGAAGGCACCCCATTTGCGGAATCCCTTTTTAGGAATCCCATTTGTGGAATCTCTTTTTTCTGAAATGAGGATAAGAGTCGTATTAAAAATCCCTCAATGAGGGATTTTTAATACGACTCTTATCCTCATTTCAGAAAAAAGGGATTCCACAAATGGGATTCTTAAAAAAGGGGTGCCGAAATTGGGGTGCCTGTGAATATGGCCATTGATATAGGTTTTTATTATACAGAAGGCAGATAACCCTGCATTCAGATTATGGGAAATCAAGCCATCTAATTGGTTAATTATAATTTATATAAATGATCTAGATAAATGAAACAATAAGAGTACTCGGAATAAGGAAGGAACTACTGGTATCACGTTCCACCTTAGCAGTAACAGGATGCTACAAAGCATTTGGTAGGTTAATACTATGAACGGTTAGGATGGGACCTATAGGGGAATATACCAACCATACTCTGCTGCTGTTCTGTATTACCAGGCATTGACCCCACCCCAGAATACCGCTCAATAATATGAAGCATCTGGTGGATCAGTAGTACCAAGGGCCAGCAAGAGACCTACAAGGATATATACAGCCTATGCTATACCTCCGTTCTAAACTACCAAGCATTACCCCCACCCCCACAAAATCACTAGGTCTACCATAACGTACTACATATACCAGCCATATAATAAAACAAAGCAATCGGTTGGTTAATAGTACCAAGCACTAACAGGGGCCTATAGGTGTATATACCGCCATACTATAGTACCGTTCTAAACTACCAGGCAGTACCCCTACCCACAATACCCCTATGCCTAGCATTGCATACTACCTATACCAGTCATACGATAACATAAAGCATCAGGTGGATTAATAGTACTAAGGGCCAGCAAGAGACCTATATGGATATGTACAGCCTAATAGTATCCTCAGATAAGTATCCCATAAAAGGTATCCTCGATAGGTATCCTCGAATAATACAATACCAGGCCATGGGTATTCTCAAATACCGAGATGAGGCTAAGAGTCGTAGTAAATTATGCCTCATTGAGGGATTTTTAATGGTCCTCAAAACCTCAAAATTCAATGAGACTATGAGGGATAATAAATGAGGACTCATTGAGGGCTTTTACATAGCCCTCATGGCCTCATACGACAAAAAAGGGATTCCACAGTCACAGGCGTTTTCCAAAATGGGATACCATAGGATATACTTGTTAAATACTGAAATGAGGCTAAGAGTCGTAGAAAATTATACCTCATTGAGGGATTTTTCAAGGTCCTCATAACCTCAAAATTCAATGAGGCTATGAGGAATAATAAATGAGGACTCATTGAGGGCTTTTACATAGCCCTCATGGCCTCATACGACAAAAAAGGGATTCCATAGCCACAGGTGTTTTGCAAAATTATGGGATATAGCGATTGGATATAGTCTTTTGTTATACACAAGGGAGATAACCCTGCATACAGATTATGGGAAATCAAGCAATCTGATTGGTTAGTTATAATCTAGATAAATGAAACAACAAGAGTACTTAGAATAGGGACCAGAACTAACAAGAATAGACCAGAAATGGCTAAATATAGCAATAATAAGGTAAACTGTTCCAGTTGATAGGCTCTTCTACTCTACTGGAGTATACTCTAGAATAAAGGAACATGGTCAGATAAACGATAGCTATTGCATATATAGATAGAAGCAGAGAATTTTGGAAGAATTCGAAATAATACAAGTTGTCGGGTTGTTTGTGGTAATTATCCAGGGAAGTCGTTCCAGAAAATACTCCGATTCAATCGAACATACCTTCCGAACATACCCCGTCCCATTGCAGAAAAAATGGGTAACATAGCAATCACGTGTTACTATAGAAACCAAGATGGCGGCTTCCAGTATACAAAATGGACGACGGAAACACGTATCACCCTAACAACATGCGCTGCGCATGCGCACTAACAACACGTATCACTATGGAGATGACGTCACAACATGGCCGCCCACGCGGATTACCATGACAACACAACATGGCGAGACTACGTCACGTGACTATGACGTCACATGAGATCCGGCAACCTACCCTCGAAACATACGAACACTACTACTAGCGGGGTTTTTGCTTTTGTTTGATCCTTTTAAGGTGCTATAATAGTAATGGAAATCAGTTTACTTTAAAATTCCTTCGTCAGATATACCATGAATATGAATGAAATATACACAAATTTTACGTATAAATGACGGCTGTGATACACAGAACATGAAACATATATTCATTAACCTTACTTTGTTGATAGCAGGCACTAGTGGTTCCTGGAAGTCTGCAATCGTATTCGTACGAGAACTGGGGTGAATGACACCCCCACCCCCCCCAAAACGACACCCGTTTTCTGCTCTTCAGTATTGGGAAATAGAGTGAATAGAGTAAAAGGCATTGCATCTAGGTCTAGGCTCTGCAAATTATCAGGATGAAAACCATAGCCTTCGTCGCATTAACTGTTGCCTTTCCTAATTAATAAGACCACTCTCCACCTTTAGATTATTTTTCGAGTGGCAAAGTTACATCACTGGTGAGGCGGCACTCCGGTCAGGCGAGAAAGGATTTCATTGTAAATTGAGAGTTCAGCCGGATTTTGCACTTGAAGCGTAGAACATTTACCCGCTCGGAAGAAAAACGGCAAACAATGACCAGTGATAGACTGAATCAAGAAGATCACAAATGATGTTCATTTAAAAAAATCCAAGTAAAAAGCTCTAATACATCTCTCTCTATGCGTTCACCAGCTCGCATCAACCGATTTCTGTCGGAAATTTTATGGTCAACACCGCCACACCTGAAAACTCGACAGTCATTTAATTTAGACTTACCCGGCAGTGAAAGGTGTGAGATCATGATGAATTATTTTCTATCATCTTTTACCTTATAGTCGATTGGTGTTTAATTTTCTTCTAATTGTCTGTGCATGTTATTATCGCCAATTAAGTTAATCTTCCAGTTGGGAGGTGTGTTTTTCTAACAATTATCTTCCATGACAATCATGAAAATTGAATGATAATTAACATTTTTGTAAGGTTTGCAATTAAACTATAAAAGTGAATCTCTCTCTCTCTCTCTCTCTCTCTCTCTCTCTCTCTCTCTCTCTCTCTCTTTATAGGCACCTGACTCACGTGCCTCGACCGATCGAAACAAAAATTGGCACAGGTCTATATAGATGTCATTTGACCTTTGACCAGGAAAGGGACTTCTGATAGGCCCCGATCGCGTCCGACATCGCGTTAATCCTTCAACCAGTGAAGGGGTGGGGTAGGATGGGAGAATAAACCCAAATCGCATCTGATTTTGTTTTAACCCCTCAACACGTGAAACGCTGGGTATGACTATTAGTACAACAAAATATTACGTAGAAAAGCCCTCAGAAGTTTAACGAAGAGCCAAAGATTACCCGATTTTTTGTTGGGGGGGGGGGGGGGGGGGGTCGTCTCCCATATCAACACCACTGTATTAATATATAATTTAAATATTTGCTCTCTTGATGAAATGTTCATACCGGCGAAATTGACTTTCGGCGAAGTCTGTTCAGACTGTTCTGCTGAGATAAATGCTAAAAATGGAAAGCAGACACTCATCTTCTCAAGTCCTTGAGCCAATATTCGCCTTCGCCCATACAATTAAAGACCAGGTACATGTTGACCAACTGTGGGTACCAGTTGTCCAACCTTGGGTACGAGTTGTCCAACTGTGGGTACGAGTTGTCCAACCGAAAATGGGTACGAGTCGTCCAATTTTGGGTACGACTTGACTGGTACGAGTTGCCGTGGGTACGATTTGTCCTGATACCGAGATTCCGATTCTGCACGATGAAAAGGTCTATTCGTTTCGGCGCCATTACCGGGTTATTGTTTTTACTGTTTTATATTTAAACAAAAACATGGCCGATTTTGAAATCTCCGTCGCCGCCTCGCGAGTACACAAATGACGACAATTAAAGGATAAAACCTAGTTTGGATTAATAAACTCTGCCCAAATGTAAGGAAATACATGTACTATCGATTGCAGTCGGTAATAAGGGCGAAAGCTTGATATATATTCCTAATTTCGAGTTTTGAGTTCCCATAAAAACTTGATGGGAACTTTTTCTATAGGATTGAATGGGAGGAATCTGAACGTGGAGGGGTAGCCACTCCGTTCAGATCGCTGAACTACCGCGACACCATGTCACCCAACGCGAAAATGAAAGAAAACTTGTCGAATAAGTCGGAAATGGAAACGGACCGAAGAGAACTTTAAAACTGATTTATGCATATGTTGAAATTGCTGCGTTGATTTGACATCAATTTACAGTGTTAAAATAAAAAAAAAACGTTTATCATTATCGGCACTGTAGGCTAATGTAAGCATATAAATATGGGACTTGTTCTCTGTGTCCGGGTCAATGTGGGGAAGATGCCCAAACACGCAACATTTTCGCCCGAACCGGCCTCCACCAGACCCAAAACGGCCCCCACAATTTTACCTAAACCGGCCGCCAACATTTTCACCCAAACCGACCTCCAACAATATTTCGCTCAATATGGCCTTCAAGTGATTTTTCCCATGATATAAAAAAAAACACCCAAGAGGAAATAAATAACACACTACTGGACTCAATGTAGCTAGGATATTTTTAGCGGGGTTGCAGAGCTTATATTTTTCCGACGAAGTACTTCATGATCACTGTTCACTGATAAAGCTTACAGATTTAACGCATAATGAATGTACCGATACCGTACGCAAACACGGCATCCCGTCAAGCTATAGTTTTAGCACTTTTTGAGTTAACAATTTTCGAAAACAATACAACCATCACTGAAGTAATGACATTGGATTGCTTAATTTTTCACAGAACATGTTCTCAAAGTGTATTTTACTGCCCGCGTTAGTTTGTTTGAGACAAGTATACCAGTACCATTATCCATCCAGAGTAGATTATTATAATGCAACCTCAGAACTGTAACAATACATCTTTTCCAAATGTAAGTTTACTTCGGGAAACGCTTACTGACTGATCAGCTGGCTGCTGATGATTTCTGCTTAAAATTTAAGAAGTTTTTGACATTCAGCGATAATCTGACAATTGCCAAATTCTCGCATTATGTAATACATTTTTATGTAAAATTTGTTTCCCCCAAAGATGGCTAGAAATTACTATTCCGATATTCGGTGCACAAACAGCTATAGCACTGATTTGTGGCGGGAACGAAAATTGGGTCGCGATAAACTTTCATTTGTGTAACAACAGCAGAATTAAACGATCTACCCGTAATTTGAAAAAGCCGGAACTCGGTGAGCATATACAGTTCGAGATGCTATTATTCTGAGTTTTGTGAACTCTTTTACTGCGACTGTTTTGCATGTAAATCTTGACGGCGGGTTTCGGTCAGGCGCGATGATATGGTATGCGTGTTAGCCATGCTTTGAAGCGAAGACTTTGCTGCTCGTCTCGGCATTCAAGTTTTTACTGGATATCATTGTTCATACGAGGCCTTGACTTTTGAATCGAGAATCAGCCATTTTTTCAGAAGCTATGACAAAAATCAAAAGAAAATTTTACGAGAGTCAAGGTTACAATGTTCTTTCTCTCTCCCTGGAAGGGGAGACTTGGGGTGGCATCATTATCCTGATTTTCGCATGGATTCTAAGCTCCATATTTTTGTGAATAACGCTGGCTGAATTCAGTTGTTGTGTGAGAACATTTAGCGACTAAATGGTCACCTCATGATCCATTTCGGTGTACTAATTGCCAGAGATAATTTTCCAACGCATACATTTTAACTCCGGTCTCACATCCACCCTCCCCCCCCCCCCCCCCAACCAGTTTGGAAAAAAATCGTATTTTTCCGTTAGTTTCATATGTTTTCGGGAAAGTTTGGGTTACAAAAAATAAGGAAAACAGTCCGATGAATTTGATTTTCACAATGCAACTTTAGACTTTTACCACATAAAAGTTTTCGACCAAATTCCGTCAGGCACTCCCCCCAAAAGTGGCAGATTTCCTCCAATTACAACGTCTGATAGGCAGCTGGAGGGTGGCGCCAAAAAATCCCGGGAGGGGGGCGATTAAATTCCCCAACAGGGTTCAATTTCTCTGAGCGAGGAAATGGCGCTTTTCATAGTCTTATTTAAAAAACTTCGACCCGGTGTGAGAAATTAAAAAATTAGCCTTTGAAAAGCGTTATTTCCTCACCCCAAAAAATAGAATTATTGTCGCGGCTCGCCATAACCTCTCGAAATAAAGGCATTAACATTTTCTGTCCAACAATTTTCCAAAATGTTGTCACTTGAAGCAAGAAGAGCTACCCTGGTGAAAACATTAACCCTTTACCCAACGTAACGGCCAAAACCGGCCAGCGCTATTCTCAAAAATCGCGCTAAATCTCAAAAACATAGGTTATGACCCCTCGTTGGAACGAGCTCGTCGAGCTCGTTCCAACGAGGGGTCATAACCTATGTTTTTGAGACAAAAAATGAAAAAATTTAGTTATTGAAGAATTTTTTTTGCAAGTGTCGTCTGCTTTTCATGTTAGGTAAAGGGTTAACCAAGCTTGCAGTGAGAAGCCCTCCCCGACGAACTTACCAATTGCCCCCCCCCCCCCCCTCTTTTGCGCCATCCCTGTGCAGGTGGGGGCTCTAGAATAGGTCTTTCCAAAATAGGGTTTCCAAATTTTTACTCGGACCCCATCGGTGTGTGTGTGTGGGGGGGGGGGGTGGGTGGGTGGGTGGGGGGGGGGGGTTCTCCCATATCTACACCCACCTCGGCATTACACGCATCGATTATGACTTGAGGAATCACGCTGGGGCAACATAAGCACAAACGAATGGCAAAACTTGCGTTTGCACTTATGTTGTGTCATGATATAGCCCAGATGCTGACAATGACGTTAAACATCAATAAATATAGAATGTACTGGTGTGTTGCACAGGCCCCTCAAACGTTTCGCAAAAAATGATTATGCCAAAGTTGATTTGCACATGTTAACCCGAAAAATGGTTATGGAATAACAGACGACACAATGCTACAATATTTGAACATTTTCAGTACTTTGGTCCCAAAATATCTATAGCTATATATGTGTCTTTATAACAAAAGGTTCGACACACCTGTTGTCATATCGTGGCATGAGCTATGGTGTAGGGCCAAATTACAAAAATATCAACACGCCAAAATATAGCTTATGAGACATTACTGGAAACTGGAAAAAATGTGGTCGATCTTTTTCCAATTAGGCCCACAGGAGTCATGAACTTGTCATATGAGCCATATATCCTCTAGAGGGTCTTATATATGGCCCACATGACAAGCTCCAGATTCCCAACAGCCGCTGGTGTAAAATCACGTTTAACTATGAAACTCGGCTGGAAAACCCTAGAACAACGACGAAAATTGCATAAGATGGTGACCTTCTTCAAAATTGTCCATGGGAATGCACCAATATATCTCCTTGAACTATTATCCCAGTCATTTCAGGACTACTCACCATATAACACACGTGCTCGTTCGAATTTCAAAATTCCTCTGATGCACACTGAATTATTGAAAAAAAATTTCATCCCATCTTGTATCTCAGAGTGGAACTCACTTCCCATTGAAATAAAGAACCTGGAATCTTTAAGTGAATTTACTCAGTATTTCAAAAGCGAAGTATGTAGGCCACCATCGTATGCTGGAATCTGTTCAGGAAAGATGAATATACTGCATTGCAGACTGCGAAAATCATGCAGTGATTTAAATTTTGACAAATTTCAAAATTATATTCATGACACACCAAACTGCTCATGTGGCAACGAAATGGAAGACGCATCACACTACTTTTTTGTCTGCCCAAGCCAAGTATTCCAATTTCGTTTTAAGTCATTCATTTCTGTCTGTAGCTGTAGTATTGTATACAATAGTATGGACTGGCTGTAGGATTTTAATGACACTGTGGCTGCAGTGTTGTTTAAAATTTTGTGGTGTAGCTGCAGTATATTAAGCGATAATATGAAATCCTGTTGTGGGAGGTATACTGAAACATGATGAATATTTAGCCGGACAAGTCATTTATTTTGGCAGGAGCTGTTGTATTGTGTACCATATTATGGTTTAGCTGCAGTATATTAAGTGATACTGTGAAATTATTGAAGAAAAAAAAAAAAAAAAAAAAAAAAAATCTGAATGCAGTGATGCTGTTAGGTTAGGTATACTGGAATTAGATGAAAATTAATGGTCAAGTCATTTAATGTCAGTAGCTGGAGTATTGTATACACTCTGTGAGTCAACTACAGTATATTACGAGATACTATGGAATATAATGCAGAATTAACATTTGAATTTAGTAAGGTGTTAGAATAGGTTTACCGAAACTTGACGACATCCGTTTGTCATTCATTTCCGTCGGTAGCTGTAGTATTGTATACAATAGTATGGACTGGCTGTAGCATTTTAATGACACTGTGGGATTACTGCAGAAATAACATTTGAATTCAGTAAGGTTTAAGGATGGGATACCTGGAATTTGATAATACATAACTGGTTAATATCATTTATTTGGCATATAACTGTAGTACTGTATACAATATTATGGCTTAGTTGCAGTATATTTGAATGATACTATGGAATTACTGTATAAATAACATCTGGATGTTTTAAAGGGTGTTAGGAAAGGTATACTGAACTTGATGAAAACTAACTGGGCAAGTCATCTATTTTGCTAACAGCTGTAGTTGTGTACAAATCCAATATTAATGGTTGGCAGTAGTGTATTAAATGATACTGTGGAATCATTGCAGAAATAACATTTGAATTTTGTGAGGGGTAAGGACAGGTTACTGGAAGTTGATGACAACTGGTCAAGCCATTTATTGTGTCAGTGTCTGCAGTATTGTGTGATGTGTATGATACCGTACAGTATCACTTAATATACTGCAGCTGATCCATTTAATTATGGATCAGCTGCAGTATATTGAGTGATACTGTGGAATTATAAAAAAAGTAAGTTTTGGATGTTATAATGATGTTAAGATAGGTATACTGGAACATGATGAAAACTAACTTGCCAAGTCATCTATTTTTGCCAGTAACTGTAGCATTGCATATATTGTTGAGGGTTGGTTGTAGTATATAAAATGATATTATGAAATTACCACAGGCATACAATTTTTAATCATAAGGCGTTAGGATATAGGATTGGTACACTGGAGTTTGATGAAAACTAACTGGTCACGTCATTTATTTTGGTCGATAGCTGTAGTAGTTGGGTACAATGTTAAAGTTAAGCTGCAGTATACTAAGAGATACAGTGGAATTACTGCAGAAATAACATTTTAATTCAGTAAGATGTCACGATAGAATTACTGAAACTTGATGAAAACTAAATGGTTAAGTCAGTAATCTTGCCATTGGCTGTACTACTGTATACAATATTGTGGATTGGCAACAATATATTATGTGATGCAATGGAATACCGCAGAAATAACATTTAAATTTTGTAATGATTTTAGAATACGTGTACTGGAACATGATGAAAATGAGCGGGTCAATTCATTTATTTTGGCAGGAGCTGTAGTATTGTGTATAATATTATGGCTTAGCTGAAGTATATTAAGTGATAGTATGGAATTACTGCAAAAAAAAACCCATTTTAATCCAGCAAGGAACATGATGAAAACTAACTTGTCTAGTCATTTATTTTGACAGTCACTGTATTAGTGTATATATTGTCAAGAATTGGATGAAAACTAACTAGTCATGTAACTTCTTTTGTCGGTAGCTGTAGTGTTGCATATAATATTGTAGCTCGGCTGCAGTATACTAACTGTATTAATGAATATATTGTCAAGGATTGGATGAAAAATAACTGGTCATGTAATTTTATTTTGTCGGTAGCTGTAGTGTTGCATATAATATTGTGGCTCGGCTGCAGTATACTAAGGGACCCTATGGTATTGCTGTAGAAATAACATTCTAATTTAGTAAGGTGTCAGTATAGGATTACTGAAGTTTGAAAACTAGCTGGCTAGGTCATTTATTTTGCCATTGGCTGTACTATTGTGCACAATGCTGTAGCTTAGTTGCAGTATATTGGACTTGTCAATAATCTATTTTACCAATAATTGCAGTTTTACATACTTTATTAAGGGTTGGCTGCAGTATATAAATTGATATTATGGAATTACTACAGACACACAATATAAATTGTAAGGTGTTAGGATATAGGTTAGGTGCACTGGAGTTTGATAAAAAATTAACTGGTCATGTCATTTATTTTGGTCGACAGCTGTAGTATTGCGTACAATATTGTGGCTAAGCTGCAGTATATTAAGAGATACAGTGGAATTACTGCAGAAATAACATTTTAATTCAGCAAGATGGCAGGATAGAATTAATGAAACTTGATGAAAACTAACTTGTTAAGACATTAATTTTGCCAATGACTGTAGTAGTGTATACAATATTGTGGCTGGGCTGCGGTATATTATGTGATGCTATGGAATGCCGCAGAAATAACATTAAAATGTTACAATGATTTTAGGATTGGTATACTGGAATATGGTGAAAACCAGCTGGTCAAGTCAGTTATTTTGGCTGGAGCTGTAATACTGTGTGCAATATTATTATGGCCCAGCTGTGTTTGTAATTTTATGGGAGAGTGTGGCATATTAAGTGTTGCTATGGAATTATTGTTTGGGCTAGCATTTAATAATAAAAAACCACAGCCACCCTGCCTGTAACTGTGTAACTGCAGTATTAATAGTAAAATTACGGCTATTGTCATATTGGGTATAAACGATTGGCTAGACTGACTTTACACCCATTTCCGTTGACTTGAATAACCAATACTGGAGTTTAATGAAAACTAACTGACCAAGTTACAATCTATAACTATAATTTAAAAGTAATATTATGAGATAGTGCGATAATGTATGTACTGATATGGGATTGTGTGGTATATAAAGTGCTGCTATGGAATTATTGAAGGACCAGTATCTGAATAATGTATTACCACAGTCACCTTTCCTCTAACTGTGGTTATCACTAGTAAAATCACGGGCTAGTGTTATATGGGTATAAACGATTGGCTAGACTTGACTTTATACCAACTCTGTGGTGATGAATAACCATTTCTGCTGAAATATGCGACAATAAAATCAATTGGACAAATATATAAGTGGCAAAGTCATATATTTAATCACCAGCTGTAGTGTTGCATGTGATATATTGGGTTGGTTGTAGTACTCTCTATGGAGGCAATCTATCGCCTTGGGCTCTCTGGGCCCTAATAAATTGTCTAATCAGAATATGCTAATCATTTGGCCTGTAATCTGTAGCGTGCGCGTGCACTGTGGGATAACTG
Organism: Pictodentalium vernedei; assembly: GCA_031216915.1. Classification (NCBI taxonomy): domain Eukaryota; kingdom Metazoa; phylum Mollusca; class Scaphopoda; order Dentaliida; family Dentaliidae; genus Pictodentalium; species Pictodentalium vernedei. The sequence continues at coordinate 715,470,408 of CM062296.1, forward strand.
TTTGACCGAAGCTTAACTTTTATCAATCCCATTAATTATTATATTCCTTTGTATGTCGATAGTACTTATCCACGGTATTTATCTGTTAAAATCCTCACTGCGAAAACATAAAAAACGCAACAATGCGTTCTGTATCTTTGCATCGGTGATTTAATGGTGTCACATGCTAAAAAATCGTGGAGGGCGGACCGATGGAAATGTAGAACATTGCAAAATTTGAGAATTACAAATGCCTGATCTGTGACACAGTTATTGATACAGTTACATTCGCATTAGCATGCTGCGGTAAGGGCTCGACTAGACAATTCTAGAATATTTTAAGGTGAACTCGGAGGGGATAGCCTTCACATTCGTGAGTTTTTCTTCCACTTTTAGTAGCTGCTGCCAGCCGCCACACATTTTAAATTCCCACATATGATTTACAGTATCATACCAATTTTTATTTTTCATGCACAACCACTTAGTTTGAGATGCAAATCACTGTCAGCTTTGCCACCAAGTGATAGTTATCCGCTGGTTTACGTATTACCGACCAATCCTTTAACTGTTGATCGCATCAAGTTTGTATAAAAATGGCTATTGATATACAAACCTATCGCATTAGGATTGGCCGATTTAACGAATGTAAGTATATACTGTGCCCTGGGAGCAGCACAAATATACTAAAAAATATAATTGGACTGGGATCTGTTAATGTATTGTTTATTATATCTTTGCTTCTTATGCAATGTGGAGATATCGAACCCAATCCCGGAGGCGTTACAGATAGCACAAAAATCGTTCATCTCAATGTCAGGGGGCTTCGGAACAAGAGAGAATGTATTACTGCCGAATTAGATGAGTTTGATATTATTGCCCTGACAGAAACGAATTTGAGTGGGGACGTTGATAATAGGGATATCAAGATTGATGGATACCATTTCCCACCGATCCGAAGAGACCGGGGTGTTGGACAGGGGGGTGGGATAGTCTTATATATTAAACTTGATCTCATTTTCAAAAGCCGTGAGGACCTAGATCTCCCTGGCTTAGAGGCATCGTGGTGTGAAATACGACAGCAGAACCATAAATATTTAGTTGGAGTCTTTTATCGCCCGCCATCCGCAAACATTGGGTACTGGGATTTGATAGATGAATCGATCTCAGCTGCTAGAAATGATTTATTTCTTAAATGTATTATTTTGGGTGATTTTAATGCGAATTGTCATAATTCACTGCATCCTAAAATTTCTTATCTGGAATGTACGCATAATATCACTCAAATTATAAAGAGTCCAACCCGTATTACCGAAACGTCAGCAACACTCATTGATCTGATACTAACATCGTGCCCAGAATTAGTTTCTACTTGTGGAGTAATTACGCCTTTCTGCAGTGACCACCACGCCGTTTACGTAGAAATAAAATGTAAAAGGTTAAAGTTTAAACCATATTACAGACAAATTTGGAATTACAGAGAAATGGACGTAAATGGTTTAAAATCATTTCTCTCAACAACTAATTGGGATCCCATTTTAGATGGAAATAATATTGACGATATTATTTCCAATTTTACCGAATATATTCTCGATTCTGCAAAACGCTATATACCCTTTAAAACTGTACTCATCAGGCCAAATGATAAGCCTTGGATGAATTCCCATATCCGTACTTTAATAAGAAAAAGGAAGAGAGCCCATAACACTGCAAAACAATCCAATCGCCCGCAGGACTGGGAGAAATTTCGAAAACTGAGAAACGAATCAGTTGACGCAGTAAGAAAAGCCAAACAAGAATATGATCAAAAGATAGATGATTTTGTCTCAACGAATTGTTTCTCCTCTGGGCAGTGGTGGAAAACTATGAAACAGTTTTCGAAACAACAGTGTGATAAAAATGTTATGTTTCCACCACTGCTGGAGAATGGAGTAGTTATTGACGATCCGAGGGAAATCAGCGAACTTTTTAACAATTTTTTCATAGAACAATGCGATACTGTTCAAGATAATCGTCTCCCGACAATTCAACATTCAGAATATGAGCTTACAGAATTTGAAATACAGATTGACGAAGTCGAACGAGAGTTAGCTAAACTGGACACACGTAAGGCCTGTGGACCCGACTTAATTAGCAATACCTTACTAAAATCCTGCTCATCGGAGTTAGCATTTCCACTGTCGCATATATTTAATAAATCACTTGTTACAGGTATATTCCCTACTGCCTGGAAGAAAGCTAACGTACTGCCAATTCACAAAAAACTTTCCATTAACTGTAAATCTAACTACCGCCCAGTCTCTTTAACTAGCTGTGTTAGCAAGGTATTCGAGAGAATAATTTTCAAGAATGTCTATTCCTTTCTTGTAAGTAATAATCTCTTGACGAAATTGCAGTCTGGCTTCATTCCAGGTGACAGTACCGTTAATTTGCTAATTGACATTGATAACACTATCAGGCAATGCTTAGATCATGGTAAAGATATCCGCTTTATATTCTGTGATATTAGTAAGGCATTTGATAGAGTGTGGCATAAAGGCCTGATACACAAATTGGAGGGTATGGGAATAAGGGGTAAATTATTAACCTGGTTCCAAAACTATTTAACCAACCGTTCGCAGGAAGTCGTTATAAATGGTCAAGCGTCGTCAAGTAAACACATCCCGGCAGGTGTTCCACAGGGATCCGTTCTTGGGCCCCTTCTGTTTAATATGTATATAAACGACATTGTCAACGACATTACGTCCAATATTCGATTGTATGCCGACGATACTTCATTATACTTAATAACTGAGGATCCCTTCCGAGCTAGTGTAGTACTAAATGAGGATTTAGAAAAAATTGGTAAATGGTCAACAGAATGGCAGGTTATTTTCAGCCCTGAAAAAACAGTGACTATGTGTGTAAGTAGAAAGACAAATCCCCAGTCGTATCCAACTTTATATCTACTAGGTCACCCGGTAAGAGAAGTTAGCTCTCACAAATATCTTGGTTTACACTTTCACTCATCGGGATCGTGGGACTTTCACGTTGACACTTTAATCAGCAAAGTGAATCCCATGATAAACTGCCTGCGTAGTTTAAAGTATAGGCTTAATAGACTGACTCTAGAGACAATGTATAGGTCGTTTATTTTACCTTTGTTTGATTACGCTGATATAATCTGGGACAACTGTTCTGTAACTAATGCAGATTTACTAGAACAATTACAATTAGACGCACTACGTACTATCTGTGGTGCAATTAGAGGGACCAGCCACCGACTGTTATACGAAGAGACAGGTTTTACTACCCTCGGTGTACGAAGGAAACGACATAAACTAGTGGCTCTATATAAAATTGTTACAAATCAATCCCCAACTTATTTGTCATTATTAGCACCCCGGCATGTCTCAAGTTTTTCTAATTATCCATTAAGGTCTTCGAATTTATTACGAGAGATTCAGTGTAAAACTCGGAATTATCAAATGTCATTCCTGCCCTCTGCAGTTAAATTGTGGAATACTCTGGATCCCATTACGCGGAATAGTATTTCAATACAGTCCTTCAAAGACAAATTAAAAAATAGGGACATAAAGATTCCTCAGTACTACAATTGTGGTACTAGAGCAAACCAAATCAATCACTGCAGGTTGCGTCTCAGATGTAGTCAGCTGAACGCGCATATGTTTGAAAGATTTTTAACTGACAACCCACGATGTTCATGTGGCTATATATATGAAGATACAGAACACTTCATGTTTCATTGCCCTCTTTATCGTGATCAAAGGCAAAATAGTTTCCACAACTTGCAGGTAGAAATGATGCCTATTTCTGATATCTTGTACGGGAACGACACTTCAACCATGGAAGAGAATACGATACTGTTTGAAAAGATCCATAGATTTATGGACCTTACTGAAAGACTTAGTAGATAAAGTACACTGTAGATGTTGATTGACGTTAGGATAAGTTGAAATAGATAATTTTTCCCCCATTGCGGTCATGCCTGTGTCATGTCGGGGAGCGGTGCATTGGACATTGGCCCAATGCACTAAGCCAAGATGTTGAGACCTTGGGATACAAACCCATATAGATACCTCAGGGACACTTGTAGGTTAACTATCAATACTGTTGGTAATGCTGACATCTGTACATAAAAGTCATCTCAGCTAAAAGAGCACAAGCACCACTATTATTATCGTTTTGTTTGTTTATAAGTTTTATGTGTAATTTGTTCGTGTAGGGTACGGTTTTACATAGGCTATGCCTGTTTACCAAACCCATTTCTATATTGGAGAAATAAAATACTGTTTAAAAAAAAAAAAAAAAGTATTCCAATGAAAGATTGATACTACAACAGGACCTGGCCAACATCACAATTAATTCTGTTACGGATATCCTTTACGGTATCCCTAACATGTCACCATCTGCAAATGACAATCTATTTCGGGTAATACAAAAGTATATCAAAGCAACCAATCGATTCAATACTTTTGAGAATGTTCATTCAGGTACGTAGTTAGTTCCATGTTTCCAGGCCCCGGAAAATAATGTAGTGCTGGTCTACTATGGTGGACAGTGCAGCTTCATTGGAAAAATTTGCTCTGGTAGCCATTGAGTGGTGTGCAAGTCGTCTATGGTGACTGGCATGATTAACCCTTCGCCGGATGTAGTGGTCTAAACCTGCCAGCGCTATTCACAAAATCACTAATTTCTTCTCTTTTTTAACCTCAAAATATAGCTTTTGTTTCCTCATTGGAGCGAACTCGTTCCAGTGAGGAATCATGAGCTGTGTGTTTGGCACAGAGGATGGAAAAGGGATAGTTATTCAGGAAGTTTAGTTGCAAATTTCCTCTGCCTTTCTTGATGGATAAAGTGTTAACTACGATTGGAGGAACTTGACTTACCCGTACGTACCGTGTTTATGAAATAGCTACACATGTTGAAACTGATCATATATATCAGTGTCACGTATATACTATTGTCACGTGAGAACCATGGGGTTCTATCTTCCAGTGGAAGAGAGAGCATTGTGGTTGTCAGATGACGATATATCGTTAGACGTAGCTTGTGAATATAAAACACTGCATGAACCTTGCAGTGATGGGGCTCTTCTGGAGCGTTGCGGCCTGGTGAGTTGGCTGGAGACAGTTTGATATTTGTTTGATGAGTACATGGCATCAGTCCCCCCTCTTTTCTTCCTTCTCTTTTCTTTCGCTGAATATCTACCACTTTAACACCATTGCAATCTTGAATAGCGTATTGTTTATTATAATGTGTGTATATTGAAAAAATGCTGCATTTACTTGTTAATCGTATACAAAGGAGAGGACGTGTTTTAAGTGTTGAGCACTTGTTGTCCAATCCTTTTTGTTTATTTTGACAAATAAAAAATATGTTTAAACTAACTATGAAATGAATTCTAACATTTAGACGGGATGGATAAGGCAAGCGAGGGAGCTAATGAATTACTCTCAAGAGACTGGAGATCTAGAAGGGTGCTGATGAAGCAGGGGAGCGGTTTTATCAAGGGAAGAGTGCTCGAGGACTGCAATAGAAACTGGCGAGCTGGAGTAGGGCCAATAGTTCTTTAGATGGGTTATACGAAAAAAGACGCGCCAGCTTTTAATGGGTACCTAGGTGAGTCGTTTTGGTGGGTGGGGGGTGGGGTCATTGTTGTTCAAAGTGACATCCAGTCTGCCGAGTTGAGGGAGGAAATCGGGAAAGTCGTGGATGGGAGTGTCAGATGTACAACTTGGGAGTAACGGAGACATGAAATATTTTGTTTTAGAATGTCCAAAATATTTACCGAGTAGAACAAGACACATTGAGAAACTAATGGAAAAGTGGGATGAGTGGATGAAAACATGAGGGACAAGTGGATGAGAAATGACGGGGGGGGGGGGGGGGGTATATTATAGTTGGAGAGATTGAGAAAGCTTCATTGGAGGAATTATGAAACAGTCTGTGACTGAATGCTTAGAGATTAGGCGGGGAAGACTACCCCCGGTGGGGAGGTGGTTGCTGTATACCTCCTCGTAACAGGACCGCGACAAATCAGTGGAAGGCAAAATCTTATTATATAGTGGTAAAACCATCGAGGTTATATTGGACAGTAAACGCAGTTAAGTTACACTCGAGCGGCGTCGACCGAGAGTGCAAGGGTGTGGGGACCTTAAAGTCTACATAATATCAGTGCGCACCTTGCGGAATTGCCCAGCAATCGAGTCGACTGGAGGATAGAAGCTACTTGCGTCTGTTGGAAAGAAGTGAAAAGGCGATGTTTTCAAGGGTCATCTGAGCCATTGCATTGTCATGTCGGCTGCTATGTCTGTGTGTGAGGATAATGTCTAACGGCGTGTTGTGAGTGTTGTGAGGATGTGGTCTGAGAGACTATAAATGTTTCGGTTGGAATTCGTTGCCGATTCGAAGTAGCTTTTTGCGTTTTTAGTTTGTTAGGCGTCAGGTGGTGAGTCTGAGGTCAAAGCACGACTCGTGGAGAACAGATAATTTGTTTACATATTCGAGTTTACAAGCTGATGAATGTGTGCTATCTCACGGTAGAGTGTATCAAGTTGTAGCAAACAGCTCGTGGATGTTTTTTGAGCTGGAATGTGCATAATGTCTCGTTCCAGCTGTGAATTATTTCGGTGATTTCAGGTAATCGTCTTGATGGTCGGTCAGAAAGGGCCAGATTTATTAAAGAACCATGAGAATAAGTGTTGCTTACTTAGGCTACATTGCACAGTAATGCACACGTTTAAACGACTAATACTCGCCGGGCGGATTTAAAACTAAAAATAACTCTTTATAGAACATGAAAATGTTAAGAATGTATTTTACAAATTTTATGTGTTTTGGGGGATGCGTTTTTGCAACAGCGACCCGCTAATTCTAATCGATTATACAGACACCACGCGATTCACACTGAATTAAAGGATTGTCGCGGACCGAGCTTTTTAAGGCTGGTCAATCTCCGGGCCCACCTCAGGTATACATATATGGGAAAACTGTAACACGATGGCCGCGGACAAGACGAAACTTGTCAATTGGTATCGGAAATCACCCCCCCCCCCCCCCCCCCCAATCGCCGGCAAACAAAAGCGCCTTCGGGCAATGAGCACGTGCATGTTAGCTTTCAAATATAAATTCAGAGGCCTTTGCCCTGTTTTTTCCACATCCAGCAGCCGCACAGGAGGAAAATCAAAGGAGCAAGAAAAGCCACCAGGTCCTAGTCCTCCAACCCGCCGGTTACAGTATGTGGTTCTAGTCTGTTCTTCATGTTTATAAAATCTGCCATTTACATAATATGTCTCGCTGAGAAAATCCACTTCGTTCACTGACAAGTGAAGCCCGGTGGCTCAGTGGTTAAGGCACTGAACATCAAACTGAGAGGTCAGTCCACGGTTCCATCCCCGGCCGGGGGTAACTACGTCGTGTTCTTCGGCAAGGCACTTAATCCAGATTGCTAACGTATGGGAAGGTGGCAGGCGTACTGCACATCTAAGGTGCACCTGCCTTTAACCAATGCTAACGCTGCTTGTATGGAGTTAGTACGCAGGGGAGTCTGACAGTTGCTCGCCATTGCTCGGTGTTTTTTCCGGCTTCCTCCACCCGTAAAACTGATCGACGAGGTGACCCTGGCTGTCGAAAGTGTCGTTAAAACTCCAATAAATAAATAAATTCATTGACACGTTTTGTCTGTCTTCGGGAGTTAAAGATTGTAATGATTCTTGGGGTGAAAACTGAGATTGTGCTTTCGTTTCCAGTATTTATTCAGATTCGTCGTATGTACTCCGAAGTAAATCGAGTATCAACCCCCATGTGACTGCCCTCTGTGGTTGTTAAAAATAATAAAACATGAACCAATCGCAATCAAAACAGTGTGGGGCAAACGAACATTGTGGACTAACAAACATTGCGAAATATTCATTAAGAATTGAGAAAAAGAATCTGTGGATCGAGTGACAATGATCAAAAGATCAACCAATGGCTTTCAGAACACCGAAAGGCAAACAATCATTGAACTCAGTAATATTGCGAAACTTTCAATCCGTATTGTGAAATCGGAGCTTGTTAACAGTTCAGTAACACGCTCATCTTTGTTATTTTTAAATGCTGAATTGGTCGGAAAAATTCCGCGAATGCTATTCATTCAGCTTGGCGCGTTTTTTAAAATACAATGTAAAAGAAAAGTTAGTGTGGCGGGTTGGGCGGGTTTTCAATTTGTTTTTCTTGAATCGTTTGAGACATTATGTCGAGATCTCGAGAGAAAAAAATCCATGTTCAAAATCAACCCCATACAAATGAGCCCACTTGGTTGAACAGGGCACAGTCCACAGCATTCATGGGGACGAGAAAAAAATAAGAAGAACAAGTCACCATCTATCAAACGCCGGGTTGCCAGGCGTATGGAGTCATGGTTTGATTGGAGAAGGGCTGAAAAGGAGAAACTAGAGAAGGAGAGAGAGATTGAAATCCATTCATCTCCACCACCCACAGGGAAGTTGGAAGGTAGTGATCGAGGAGTCGGAGAAGGAGATGATTGTCAATCAATCCAACCCTGGCTCTCGTTCAAGCCTGGACCAATCAGACCACAACTCCATGTGGCCCTCTACCTCGGTACACGACAGCCAGGACCAGGAACCAGAAACCAAACCACCACGACCACTAACTCAGCAGGAATCTCTTAGGGCTTCATCAATCGGTTAGATAACATCTGTATACAACAGCATTGAAAACTTAAACTGGACTTTGAGGGCTCAATCTAAAATTTCATCGAACTCACCCACAGCCACGTGAGTTACCCTGCATCAACTATCAAACTTTTCAACTCATTTAGTCGCGACAAGCTATAGAGACCCTTCAGATCCTCAACCCTCACTTTCACAGATGGATGAATGAGAAAGTAGAGAAAGAAAAAAACAGCCACAACCACCGCGAACTCACCTCATGCAGCCTCATCCACCTGAAAAGCACAAAAAGAAGCACAATCGCCGCTAAGTAATGACCTCTCATTGGAATGATCTCATTTCAGTGAGGTGTCATGAGCTGTGTTTTTCTGAAAAATGATAAAAATGGAGGGGAAAAGTGAACGATAGATTTTTGTGAATGGTTATTTCCGTTACGTTGGGTAAAGGGACTAATCCAGTCTGCTCTAACCGAATTAGTCGAAATGAACAAGTGGGCATAGCCTAATATTATAATTCAAACGCTTTGGAACTCGGGCTACTAGTGAGGCCCTCAGGCCTCTAATTGCTCAGTTAAGTAACCATTAGCGGTGGCGTGAGATGCTCTAGACCTACCTGACCAAAAGGTACACACTAGCCGAATCGCGGTCAAGTCGTAATGGACGCAACTGGGACTGGAGATTGAGCATGGCAAAGCCCGGTAGTCTCTACACCTCGGATGTGTAGCCGCTAATCTTGTGGCTCACAATTGGAGTGGGAACATGTAGGCCTGCAGTGCGCACCTTGCGGAATTGCCCAGCAATCGAGTCGAGTGGAGGATAGAAGCTACTTGCGTCTGTTGGAAAGAAGTGAAAAGGCGATGTTTTCAAGGGTCATCTGAGCCATTGCATTGTCATGTCGGCTGCTATGTCTATGTGTGAGGATAATGTCTAACGGCGTGTTGTGAGTGTTGTGAGGATGTGGTCTGAGAGACTATAAATGTTTCGGTTGGAATTCGTTGCCGATTCGAAGTAGCTTTTTGCGTTTTTAGTTTGTTAGGCGTCAGGTGGTGAGTCTGAGGTCAAAGCACGACTCGTGGAGAACAGATAATTTGTTTACATATTCGAGTTTACAAGCTGATGAATGTGTGCTATCTCACGGTAGAGTGTATCGTGTTGTAGCAAACAGCTCGTGGATGTGTTTTGAGCTGGAATGTGCATTATGTCTCGTTCCAGCTGTGAATTATTTCGGTGATTTCAGGTAATCGTCTTGATGGTCGGTCAGAAAGGGCCAGATTTATTAAAGAACCATGCGAATAAGTGTTGCTTACTTAGGCTACATTGCACAGTAATGCACACGTTTAAACGACTAATACTCGCCGGGCGGATTTAAAACTAAAAATAACTCTTTATAGAACATGAAAATGTTAAGAATGTATTTTACAAATTTTATGTGTTTTGGGGGATGCGTTTTTGCAACAGCGACCCGCTAATTCTAATCGATTATTCAGACACCACGCGATTCACACTGAATTAAAGGATTGTCGCGGACCGAGCTTTTTAAGGCTGGTCAATCTCCGGGCCCACCTCAGGTATACATATATGGGAAAATTGTAACACGATGGCCGCGGACAAGACGAAACTTGTCAATTGGTATCGGAAATCACCCCCCCCCCCCCCCCCCCCCCAATCGCCGGCAAACAAAAGCGCCTTCGGGCAATGAGCACGTGCATGTTAGCTTTCAAATATAAATTCAGAGACCTTTGCCCTGTTTTTTCCACATCCAGCAGCCGCACAGGAGGAAAATCAAAGGAGCAAGAAAAGCCACCAGGTCCTAGTCCTCCAACCCGCCGGTTACAGTATGTGGTTCTAGTCTGTTCTTCATGTTTATAAAATCTGCCAATTACATAATATGTCTCGCTGAGAAAATCCACTTCGTTCACTGACAAGTGAAGCCCGGTGGCTCAGTGGTTAAGGCACTGAACATCAAACTGAGAGGTCAGTCCACGGTTCCATCCCCGGCCGGGGGTAACTACGTCGTGTTCTTCGGCAAGGCACTTAATCCAGATTGCTAACGTATGGGAAGGTGGCAGGCGTACTGCACATCTAAGGTGCACCTGCCTTTAACCAATCCTAACGCTGCTTGTATGGAGTTAGTACGCAGGGGAGTCTGACAGTTGCTCGCCATTGCTCGGTGTTTTTTCCGGCTTCCTCCACCCGTAAAACTGATCGACGAGGTGACCCTGGCTGTCGAAAGTGTCGTTAAAACTCCAATAAATAAATAAATAAATTCATTGACACGTTTTGTCTGTCTTCGGGAGTTAAAGATTGTAATGATTCTTGGGGTGAAAACTGAGATTGTGCTTTCGTTTCCAGTATTTATTCAGATTCGTCGTATGTACTCCGAAGTAAATCGAGTATCAACCCCCATGTGACTGCCCTCTGTGGTTGTTAAAAATAATAAAACATGAACCAATCGCAATCAAAACAGTGTGGGGCAAACGAACATTGTGGACTAACAAACATTGCGAAATATTCAACAAGAATTGAGAAAAAGAATCTGTGGATCGAGTGACAATGATCAAAAGATCAACCAATGGCTTTCAGAACACCGAAAGGCAAACAATCGTTGAACTCAGTAATATTGCGAAACTTTCAATCCGTATTGTGAAATCGGAGCTTGTTAACAGTTCAGTAACACGCTCATCTTTGTTATTTTTAAATGCTGAATTGGTCGGAAAAATTCCGCGAATGCTATTCATTCAGCTTGGCGCGTTTTTTAAAATACAATGTAAAAGAAGAGTTAGTGTGGCGGGTTGGGCGGGTTTTCAATTTGTTTTTCTTGAATCGTTCGAGACATTATGTCTAGATCTCGAGAGAAAAAAATCCATGTTCAAAATCAACCCCATACAAATGAGCCCACTTGGTTGAACAGGGCACAGTCCACAGCATTCATGGGGACGAGAAAAAAATAAGAAGAACAAGTCACCATCTATCAAACGCCGGGTTGCCAGGCGTATGGAGTCATGGTTTGATTGGAGAAGGGCTGAAAAGGAGAAACTAGAGAAGGAGAGATAGATTGAAATCCATTCATCTCCACCACCCACAGGGAAGTTGGAAGGTAGTGATCGAGGAGTCGGAGAAGGAGATGATTGTCAATCAATCCAACCCTGGCTCTCGTTCAAGCCTGGACCAATCAGACCACAACTCCATGTGGCCCTCTACCTCGATACACGACAGCCAGGACCAGGAACCAGAAACCAAACCACCACGACCACTAACTCAGCAGGAATCTCTTGGGGCTTCATCAATCGGTTAGATAACATCTGTATACAACAGCATTGAAAACTTAAACTGGACTTTGAGGGCTCAATCTAAAATTTCATCGAACTCACCCACAGCCACGTGAGTTACCCTGCATCAACTATCAAACTTTTCAACTCATTTAGTCGCGACAAGCTATAGAGACCCTTCAGATCCTCAACCCTCACTTTCACAGATGGATGAATGAGAAAGTAGAGAAAGAAAAAAACAGCCACAACCACCGCGAACTCACCTCATGCAGCCTCCTCCACCTGAAAAGCACAAAAAGAAGCACAATCGCCGCTAAGTAATGACCTCTCATTGGAATGATCTCATTTCAGTGAGGTGTCATGAGCTGTGTTTTTCTGAAAAATGATAAAAATGGAGGGGAAAAGTGAACGATAGATTTTTGTGAATGGTTATTTCCGTTACGTTGGGTAAAGGGACTAATCCAGTCTGCTCTAACCGAATTAGTCGAAATGAACAAGTGGGCATAGCCTAATATTATAATCCAAACGCTTTGGAACTCGGGCCATTAGTGAGGCCCTCAGGCCTCTAATTGCTCAGTTAAGTAACCATTAGCGGTGGCGTGAGATGCTCTAGACCTACCTGACCAAAAGGTACACACTAGCCGAATCGCGGTCAAGTCGTAATGGACGCAACTGGGACTGGAGATTGAGCATGGCAAAGCCCGGTAGTCTCTACACATCGGATGTGTAGCCGCTAATCTTGTGGCTCACAATTGGAGTAGGAACATGTAGGCCTGCAGTCTTACGGGTTTGTCAGTTCCAATATCCGCTGCACAGCTTTTTTTTTTTTTGGGGGGGGGGGGGGGGGGAGATATACTGCCATTTTATTGTTTATTTCCGATAAGCAGTAAATTCACACGCAATACATAGTCATGGAGTGGTGAAATAAACAAACACCACGAAAGATAGAAAAATCTAATTTCAATGATGCCATGCACCACTCTGGGGAGAAACGTCGTAGCGCTGTATCAGATGATCAGTCCCCGGTTATTAAGTATTCGCGCATGTTTCGTTTATTTATCCGAATATGCACAATGTTACCATTTGCAACGCCAGAATGCATCAGAAGTTGGTATTTCAAAGAAAATGTTTCAAAATTTTCCATATGTCGGAAAGGGAAAGGGTACATTCCCACCTTCCATACCTTCCCCTTCCCACCTCGGTGCTATACGCGATTCAGCGCCACGCTCTGTGCGGCGATTGCTCCAATCCTTCAACAATACCAATAGATACCGTGCTACATTCGGACTAGTGAGTGCCGGGCAGAAAATGCAGGCGAGTGAATGATCACTCTCCTCATTTTGATTTTGACAGAGTGAAAAATTCAGGAGAGTGATTCTAACCCCTTTATTATGATGACAGCCCGATTTGACCAGCACTGTATATACACGAAAATGACCATATACAAATTGTGTTATTTATTAATTTTTGCTATAAAAAACATAGCTTATTACACTTCACTGGAACGAGCTAACTGAGCTCGTTCCAATGAGGTGTCCTAAGATATGTTTTAAGGAAAAAATGAAAGATTTAGTTATGCGATATAATGTTTTGCAAGTATCGTCTCCCTAGTTGGGTCAGGTGATTAAAATGCAATATATAACTTAATGTTTAAACATAATTTCTACACACATCATGAAGGCGAGTGATTAATTGCTCCCCCAGTGAAAGTTAAGGAGAGTGATGGTGAGTGAGAGCGATCACTCTCCTTTCCCGTCAGTCCAGTGGTGTGTTAAACCTACCCAATTAACCCAAAACTACCCCAGCGGCATTCTAACAAATCAAAATAATTATAATAGACTGCGACAAAGCCAGGAGATATAGAGACCTGGTGTACATCATGGTAAGGGCCGCGGACGTCTTATCGTCAACTGTGTAACCACTAGAGGTTATATATGGCCCCCTCTACCCCCCTCCCCACACACACACCCACAAACTCACGGTTACCCGCGGATCATACTACCCCATCCGAACGAAAGAAAGCAAATTAAAGCTAAAGAGAAAATGTATGATGTAAGCCATGTCACCCAATTAACCGCTTACCCAACGCAGGCGATATCAAAATTTATTATTTTAAATATAATTTTTTCCAAACATTTCAACAAAACCACATCATATAACCCATCATTGGAACGAGCGCGTTCCAAAGAGGAGGTCACATGATATGGTTTTGTTGAAATTTGTTGAAAAATAATATTTTTTCAGCTGCCGAATTTCAATATTACGCAGGCGGGTGTTGCCGATTCGTTGGGTAAAGGGTTAACTCCACATCGCCGCGACCCCAAAAGTTATGACAGTCTAAGCGATAGCAGGATCTATAACCACAGAAGGTGAAAACTGAAAGAATAATTGAAATGAATGCCCTATGCCTATACATTCACTACTAAATTCTTTAGTACTGCATGCCCCCCACCCACGAAGACCAGGCAATAACACAAGACATTCACAAGCCAAGAAACCTGAAGGCACAGACAAAGGCACAGATGGGACAAAAGAGAGAAAAGAGCAAAGTGAATATTTCAGACCAACAGTTGAAAAATATATTGGGAGAATAGAAACAGGCAAAGACACATGCAAAGGCAAGGTCCACAGCCCCACCTCAAATAAGGTATTTCAATCCATCTGCTAAACATTCCTATTTTTTTTTTATTTCATAAGGTTTACTTTATTTTATCTCATTTTCAACGCATTTCCCCCATTGTTGCACTCTGACATCAACTGCAATGAAATATACCTGTTGACCCCGACAACCACAACGTTATGAAAACGTTTGTACTCAATTTGTAAAACGTACTTCTCCCCAACCAGCACAGTTTGGATAAGAGGTGCTCCTCAAACGGAACAAAATTGAAGTTTTCTCCGCCAAATTGGTTTCTGGTGGTGCGGGTAGTGAGCTACATTTTCGTGTCATTTTCTAGAACTTCCGACCCGGCCTACTTTCGGGCTATACTTGCCGAGGAAAGCCTTAAGGCTAATAAAATTCAATAGCAAAATGGCAGATTATACTTGCCAAGATCAGAAAAACAAAAACTAGTAAACCCAAAAGATTCTTGAAGTTCCCGCGGGGCTAAAAACGCTTTTTATTACACGCCTGTTCTATGAAATCTTCATCTACAGCAACACTAAACCAAATGGAAAATGAAAATCTATTCCACACATATGTGCGGAACGGAAATCATTGACGGACAATGTTCAAATAGAAGCGAAACGTCACTGCAATTATCTACAAATCATGCAACGCAATTACAATTTGAATCTCGAGCGATAGCTGAAAATCGTCCCCGGCTGAGTTTCAAAGTGTTCTATGTGCCTACTGGCACATAGAACACTTTGGAACTCAGGGGACGAAATAGAAACACGGGTTCCCCTCGCAAATTTGGTTGGCGATAAAATGTATTCTCTTTGTTGATAGTTGCCAAATGCATTGCTGAGTGTCCTTTTAATAATGGTTTCTATAAACGTGATGGGGTGTAATAAACACAGAACGACACGCGTGTTTTGGGGTAATCGATATGGCACTAGTGCCATCGCGGAAGGATATAACTCGAGGCATATGGCCTCTCGTTCTACCCTTCCGCGCTGGCACTCGTGCCGTTTTGATTAACCATTAACACAAGTGTGTCGTTCTGTGTATGTACGTGCCAAGGAAAACCCCACAACCCTGAACAACCTGCAATTTACTTACAAAATGACAGAATATACTTGTCAGAAGAACAACGAATAACAACCAGTAAACAACACGGCGTATCACTGGGTCCTCTTCTGCATGCGGCACGACTTTCAGTCAGTCATAGCTCCCAAAACATTAAGTAACACTTAAAATAAGCCGAGAGGGGGTCTACAGTCTTTTAGTTCTACTTTGGTCCTTCCAGCGGATACCCTACCCCATTTCCCTTCAGGAAAGTGGGAGAAGGGGTAACGATCGGAAGATCCTGGTTACGGATACAGAGTCTTGAATTTAGTCTTCTATTACATAAAAGGTTATATATATGATTCCGAGATTCCATGTCTCAGCTAAAAATTCAAGCTTGATTATCTCCCTTTCGGGGCGATTAGAAATTTCTGTCACGCGGATGGGGCTTCGTCGTGAGACGGGTAGGCCCGCTAGTTTCACACATAAATTAAGTGCTGCGGTCACGAGTTATTCTCAAAATGCATCGTATGATGAACGGATATTTGGAACGAGTTCGGAGCAGCGTAGTAGCGGCGTGGGTACAATAGATGGCTCTTTCTGGTGGTGGAGCGAGACCATCAGATTTCCAGCAAATATTAGCAAGTATCACAGCGTGCCACGAGCAAGGAGTACAGAGTCACAACCCTAGAAATTAGCCATAGCAATGTCACACAGACTTCCGCAGCATTGACCACGACATTGCCGATTGTAACGGATTGTTGTGGCTAATTTGAGTGATTGCAATTTCGTCCACCGAGTTCCAATGTGTTCTATGTGCCTACTGCCAAATAGAACACATTGGAACTGAGGGGACAATTTTCCGAAACCTTGTCTGAATCGGTCGCGAAGAAGCATAGCTAGGCCTATGTGTGCAAGAATTAATAATCGGTCAAATTCGAGTCGTGATCGGGCAAACATCAAAACATCGTCACCCTCCCCACCCCCATCCCTCAAAATGTTAGTGTCATAGGACAGGTTTGTGTGGCACGTGTAGCGACTCATTGTATCGTTAATTTCTGTTGTAATTCCATTGAAAGAATTGGGACCAAATCAGTAGTATTTTCTGAGTGCAAAAAGTTTGAAATTACGTATGATGAACGCGCGAATTCGTTTGCGATTTTATGGTTGCGATCACAGTAGTAAGAGAGCGATGAACCGTCCCCCATTGGCCGGACCTACCCCCGGACCTAGGAAGTGGCATCATAGTCACGTGACCTAGTGGCGCCATGTTGTGTTGTCATGGTAACCCGCGTGAGCGGCCGTCTTGTGACGTCATCCCCACAGTGATACGTGATGTGAGTGCGCATGCGCAGCGCTTGTTGTTAGGGTGATACGTGTTTCCACCGTCCATTTTGTATACTGGAGGCCACCATCTTGGTTTCTGTGGTAGCAAGTGGCTGCTATGTGACCTAAAACCTTCTTATAGGACAGGGGTATGTTCGGAGGATGTGTTCCTTTGTACAGGAGTAATTTCCCGATTCGTAGAATTGCCACAAACAACCCGACAATCCCTCCAAATCACCAAAAACGACTTTATTTACTACGGATTCCCCATTTTATCGGCTTAGTATATAGTACCGAGGGGCACAGGGGGTTAGTTCGATTGAACTAGAGTAATTTTCTGGCTTGGATTTTCCCCCACAATCCTCGTTTAATTCATAGAATTACCACAAACAAACCGACAAGTTGTACTATTTCTAATTCTTTCAGAGTTCTCTGCTTCTATCTATATATGCAATAGTTTTCGTCTACTTGTTCATGGTCCTTTGTCCTGGAGTATACTACAGTAGAGTAGAAGAGTCTATCAACTGGAACAGCTTTGCTTATTATTACTCTTTTTAGCTTTTCTGATATGTTCTTGTTAGTTCTGACCCTATTCCGAGAGTACTCTTGTTGTTTCATTTATCTAGATCACCCAATCAGTTCACTTTACTAGCGCTAACTAACCAATCAGATTGCTTGATTTCCCATAATCTGTAAGCAGAGTTATCTCCCTTCTGTATAACAAAACCTATATCATTCCCAAAGCCAATAAGCTATCGAGCAGTTACTGAAAAGTCATTGCTCGAACAACTCGAAGTCCATCGAGCAAATGAGTTAACGAGTAATTGCTCGTTCGAGTGACTCGCGCACACGACTCTTAGCCTCATTTCGGAAAAAAGGGATTCTGCTAACCCCCGACGATTCCCCAAAAGGGATTATGTAAGTAGAATACCTAGAAATAGGGTTGGTGATTTTCCCCAATAAGCTAAAGAGCCAAGAGAGTAATTTCTCCATGAGCAATTGCTCGAACGACTCGAAACCCATCGAGCAAATGAGCCTTCAATTGCTCGATCGAGTGACTCCACATTCTGCTCGAACGACTCGAAGTCCAACGAGCAAATGAGCTAACGAGTAATTGCTCGTTCGAGTGACTCGCTCATACGACTCTTCGACTCATTTCAGAAAAAGGGGTGCCCAAGACCAGTCATTTTCAAAAAAGGGATTCGTAAGTAGGATTTTTCCAAATAAGCTAAAGAGCCAAGAGAGTAATTGCTCCATGAGCAATTGCTCGAACGACTCGAAGCCCATCGAGCAAATGAGCTATAGAGTAATTGCTCGATCGAGTGACTCCACCTACTGCTCTACGACTCATCTGGGTATTTTAGGATATCTATGGTATTGGACTATTGGGGGATACCTTTTATAGGGTACTTACATAAGGATACTATTACTTGTTTGGCCCGGCCTTCTGGGCACCCCAGGGCATAGCTATCCCAAATTCTCCCACAAACCATCGAACAGTTACTGAAAAGTCATTGCTCGTGCGACTCGAAGCCCATCGGGCAAATGAGTTTAGAGTAATTGCTCGGTCGAGTGACTCGAACCCCATCGAGCAAATGAGCCATAGAGCAATTACTCGTTCGAGTGACTCGCAGATACTGCTATTTGCCTCATTTCGGTATTTAAGGATACCTATGACCCAGCTCCTATACAGCTCCTATCTCCTATATAGCTCCTATACAGTTCCTACACAGGTAGTCTTACCGACGGCTTCCATCTTATCTCCAAAGCTCCAAGTCCACTACTTGTCTTTGGTCTATCTGTCGTTTCATTAGCTTCTACGACAGTCTTGTGCCATTGCGGCCTTCTACCAGTACTATTGGCTATACTATCATCCATTACTATTGACCTGTAACACTACTTCCTAGCCATACCTTCGTTCAGGCCTTCAAAATATTCAATCATATTGCTTCATTTCCCCCTGTATACATATAAACGGGGTATATAAGACATTCTGTAATTGAGATTCTTATCCGATTCCGTAAAATTTGGATTCCGTGTTTTTACACTCGAGAGTATTCCCATTCCCTATTGGAAGGATTGGATTCAAATGGTTGTAGTTCAAAAATATAGTTCATTCAGACCCCCATCGATATATTTTCAGATTCAGATTCAGATTCTTTATTTACGGTATACATGTAAAAACGTTTTTACAGATAAATGTTTTACAGATAATGTATTCAGCATACCGTGGGAAGTGACATAGCCAGATTGGCTGTCTACCTGACACTCCCTAGGAAAATAAAAATCGCAACAGACTGTGATGAAGTGATCGGACTTAAAGCAATTAATCTAATTCCTAATGAGGGGTGGGTGTTCATATTCTTTTGCCAATAATTTGTTCCCGTATAAAAATTAAGTAAGGGGGAAATAATTATAGATTCCAGCGGACTACTGGTGCCTCAATATTGCCAAAATCCCGAAACAACCTGCTTAATGTATTGTTAACATTTTCATTAAGGCTGTAGTTAAAAAGTTTGTTATGGGGCCCCAGTCTTTGCTCAGCCATTGGTATGTTCTGTTCACTTCGATCTTGGTTGTGTTGTATCTTCGTTTCATCTGTCTCTCCGTCCATCTGTCTGGCTGTCCGAACAAAACGATGTACTAATCCCATCGAGCAAATGTGCTATAGAGCAATTGCTCGATCGAGTGACTCCACATACTGCTCGAACGACTCGAATCCCATCGAGCAAATGTGCTATCGAGCAATTGCTCGTTCGGGTGACTCGCACATACGACTCTTAGCCTCATTTCGGTATTTGAGGATACCTATGGCCCAGCTCCTATACAGCTCCTATATGACCCCTAGATCCTATATGGCTTCTATACAACTCGTATACAGCTCAAAAACAAGTAATCTTATGTCGAGTGACTCCCCATTCTGCTCGAACGACTCGAATCCCATCGAGCAAATGAGCTTTAATTAGAGCAACTGGTTTCTACATCTCCTGATGTGGTCTTCAAAGGCCCCCAGATTGTGTCTAAAATTGAGCTCATATCATTGTTTGTGAAGGCTTCCACGGTCAGATAGCAATTTGAAGTTGTTGTTGTATTTTTTTTTTGGGGGGGGGGGGCGAGGGAAAAGTGTGTGTGTGTGTGGGGGGGGGGGGGGGCTATGACCCACTGAATTAACACAATGGATCTGCCATTCATTTCTTATAATACCTATAGTTTACAGTCAGTTGAAGGTGGTGTCAGAGCCATGACATGGTGGGATAAGAAAACATTGTATGCTTATTTGAAACACTTCGCTGGGTGTGTCCATATTGGATGGGTAATTCCTTGTCTATGAAACACCTGAAGTTCTTAGCACAGGAAGTTATATGGGTGTCCATTTAATATGTATGTTTAATACGATAATATGTGATAGAATATACTTGTAAACTACTCAACCAATATACCGATGACTGATATACTTCATAAATTGGTCAAAAATATACTTTATAATACTTCTATAGGCATCAGATCTGGCTGCCTGCGAATCTGCGCCACTTATGGAAAGAATCGGCGCCATTTCATGTCTCAAAAGTTCCTCATTGGCGTCAAAACTACGTAAGATAATATTACCATTTAACTTATGCAGAACGTATGAATTACAGAACCGAAGATTTCGTGAGTAATTGTGTTTCTCTGTTATGTGTTTTATACAACAATCTTGTTCGGAAAACAGATTTTACGGAAAAACTTCGAGAACTGGACTGATCAGTGCCAAGTTTCAATCAAATGGAAACAAAATACGTTCTCATTCTGTAACTGGAGATGCTCGAGGACTCACTCGGACCCAGAGCAATTGTAAAAATCCCTCTGTGTTCTTTTCTGAAGAAGAATGAATGGTTTTAGCGCGCCGAAGGCGCGCTGGGACGTTGTGGGGCAAGCTCCTTTCGACACCCGTTTACAGTATAATATTTTCCATTAATTTGAGACATCATCATCAGCATCATGTCTGAGCGGTGTAAAAGTGGAAGAGGATGGGAGTTGATGTTCCTTGTTGTTCTTCAGGCAAGTATAGTCTGCCGCTTGTAGTATTGTAGGTTAGATAGGTCTTCATCGGCAAGTAAAGTCTGCCTTGGGCTCTGTTGCTGGCGTGCACGATTATTGACTTACATCGAAAGCTCAAAGAAAACGGACCTTCACAAGGTACCACCAACCTGAACATTCCTAGTTCAGGTAACAGGCCTGCTATTTCGAACTGGGTCGGGACATTTGGTGCGCTAAAGGAGCGCTTTACAAAAATTGGTCAAGAAAGCGGGGCGCAGGACCAACGCTCGCCACCCTGGGGGTGGTTGCCCACCTCCGGGGATGGAGTGAAAGATGTGCTGAAGCCATAACGGTTATTGAATTGCCATAGCGGTTATTGGGGAGAAAGATAGAGGCGGAAAGATAGTAAAAAAAAACTTAGATTTAAAGCAGCAAAAGATAGAGTAGAATAAGGAAAAATGTACGGGAGGAACGTCTTTTCTGAATGTGTCTCTGTCGTGTGTTTTTCAGGCAAGTATAGTCTGCCGCTAAATGAGTGCTGGAGCTATCACTGGCAAGTATAATCTGCCTCAAGCTCTTCTGTTGTCGGTTGTTTTTGGCTGTTGCGATGTTGCTTTGTGGGTGGGCGGTCGGGGAGTCTTTTTCCGGTAGTGTCTGGTCTGGTACGTTTGTGGTGCTTCATCTTTTGTCTCTGCTGTGGCTGAAAGTGGAAAAGTATATACTGATTAAAGATTCCCCCCCCCCCTTTGTCTGTGAGCTTCTGTTCCTGTTCTGCGTGGCTTGGCTGCGTGGCTGATCTGTCGGCTATTTTCTGGTCTGGTCTGGTTGTCCCATGTGTCTTGTATGTTTCTTCACGCAAGTATAGTCTGCAACTAGATAAGTGTTGGAGCTATCTTTGGCAAGTATAGTCTGCATCAAGCCTGTCTGTTGGTAATCGATGGGTGGTCTTTAGCGTCTTCGTGGTCAGAAGTGATGTAGGTCGGTCGGACGTCTTGATTCTGTTGGTCTGTTTGGTGCTCGTGTGGTTGTCTGTGCTGTGTGTCTGGATATTGCTGAAATTAGATATAATGAGAGGTGATTAGTGTGCCCCCCCCCCCACCCCCGCCACTCTTCCCTTTGTCTTCCCGTATCAGTTCTACAATTCTTACCAGTGCGGCGCCGTGGGCTGAGCTTCCGAGGCTGAGAGTGAGGTTGCCCTAGGTTTTGAACGGGATCGCTGTAGCGGGAGGGTAACACAAAACCACACCCGAGGGTGTTACTTTCCTGATAGCGATCTATTAGGTTAATTTGAGGTTATTTGGAGGAAGCGAAGAACAGGCTTACACACACAGCCACACACCGGGGGTGTTACTTTCCTGTCTTGCCCTCCGTTGTGAGTCCCATTTGGTTGTTTTCGTTATCAGAAGGCGAAGGACAGGTTTACACACAATACCACACCCGAGTGTGTTGCTTTCCTGTTTCTACCTCTGCCTAATATTCGGCCTATTTTAGATGTTTTAGATATTTTGATGGAGCGAAGAACATGCTTACACACGGAGCCACACCCGGGGGTGTTACTTTCCTGTCTTGCCCTCCGTTATAAGTCCTAGTTTGGTTGGTTTCGTTATGAGAAAGCGGAGGACAGGTTTACTCACACCCGAGGGTATTGCTTTCCTATTTTGCCTCTGCTTAATATTCGGCCTATTTTAGATATTTTGAGGGAGCGAAGAACAGGCTTACACGCAGAGCCACACCCGGGGGTGTTACTTTCCTGTCTTGCCCTTAGTTATAAGTCCTAGTTTGGGTGATTTGTTATAAGAAAGCGGACAGGTTTACACACAATACCACACCCGAGGGTGTTACTTTCCTGTTTTTATTTCTGTTTAGAGCGAAGAACAGGTTTACACACAATACCACACCCGAGGGTGTTGCTTTCCTGTTCTTCTCACCGTTTAATGTTTTGACATTTTTTAGGTATTTTTCGGCAAATTTTTGGGTTTTTGTCTACTGTCGCATATTTCCCTTAGTTTCGGTATCAGTGTGCTGCCTTCGAACCGTTCTAGGCTTTTGGCAGCTAGCGTGGCGAGGCGGTCTTTGACGGTTGGTATTTTGGCCCTTTTGTGGAGAAGTTTGATAGGAGTGTCATATGGGACTCGGAGGGCTATTCTCAGTGCCTGGTTCTGGACTCTTTGGAGTTTGGCAATGTTGGTCTTGCAGGTATCGTTCAGGACCAGGGCCCCGTATTCAATTACCGGCCGTACGAAGGCCTTGTACAGCTTGAGTAGTACAGTTTCGTTTGCCCCAAAGGTGGTACCCCTTAGCATATTAAGTAAGTTATTCGTTTGGTTGCTCTCCTGGCTATGTTGTTGGTATGTGTTGTGAGACTGAGTTTCGAGTCGATGGTGATTTCCAGGAATTTTGCTTCCGTGCACTGTGTGAGGGTTTTGCCTTTTAGTTGGAGGTCGAAGTCGCGTTTTTTCCTCCTACCGGGGAAGGTTATTATCTGCGTCTTGTTTATGTCTAGTTTGATATATTCTCCATTTGTCGCACCAGTGTTCAAGGTCATCTAGCGCGCTTTGGAGTGATTTTTGGAGGGGAAAGGTTGACTGTTGGAGTCCCATAGGCCGTTGTCGTCCGCGAATTGTGAGATTTGGACACGTTCCGATGTGATTTTGAGGTCGTTTAAATATATTATGAACAGAAATGGGCTGAGTACTGACCCTGGGGCGTACCGGCTACTAATGGGATGCTTTTTGACGTCTCTCTGTTGACTCTTACTTTGATTTCTCGATCATTCAGGAAGGAGGAGAGAAGTCTATGTAACTTTTTTGGGAGGTCGAGTTTAATGAGTTTGTATCTAATGCCGTTGTGCCAGACCGAATCGAAAGCTTTCTCAGCGTCAAGCAGAACGGCGGCGCCTAGGTTATTATTATCAATTGCATTTTTCATGAGTTCTACTAGGCGATAGATGTGCTCCATGCCTTCCTTGTGGTGCCTATAGGCTCTTTGCCAATCGTTGAAGAAGTTCGTTTCTTCGAGGTGATTCCTGAGCCTATCGGCAAGGAGTCTTTCGAACACTTTGCCAATGCAGTTAAGGAGGCTAATTGGGCAGTAGTTGGCTGGTTTGGTGAGGCCTTTGTCGGGTTTCGGTATCATGACCCTAATGGCTGTTTTCCAACACTTTGGAAAGCAGCCATGGGTGAGGCATGCGTTGAATATGGTTTCTAGCCTAGATATGTAGGAATTAGGACTTTGAGGATTTTGTAGGTGATTTCGGCCTCCCCCGGGGAGGAAGAGCTTTTACATTTTTTATCTTGTTGATTATTTCGTCGGCCGTGGTGGGGGTGATTAGGTCGTGGTCGTCACCTTCCTCTTGTTCGGAGCCGAAATAGGGATCGCGGTATACCTCGGGGTGTGAGTTTACGAAGTTGTCGATCGTGTTCATAACTGAGTCGTCGTAATCCGGCCCTATATGGGGTCGGTGTGTTTTGTTTAGTAGTTCTGCAAAGGTGTCGGCTCTTGTCTGGTCAAATACTGTCCATATTTATATGATTTGATGTCGATAAACACGTATCTTCTTGTTAAAATCGGAAGGAATCTGTGCAAAAATCGCCAACGAATCCGAGCGGAATTTATTTATTTATCATTGGTGTTTAAGGTCACATACTTATGCACAATGGCTAATCGTGACCGTGACAGTTTTACGGGTGGAGGAAGCCGGAGTACCCGGAGAGAACCACCGAGCAGCTGTCAGCTCTCCAACATCGTAACTCTGAACTCTGCACCGCAGCACAGGCAGGGTTAGATTGGTTGAAGACATGCGCACCATCGACGTGCAGTACGCCTCAGTACACAGCGTCATCGTGCCCCCATGTAGGCAATCGGGGTGAAGTGTCTTGCCCAAGGACACAACGCGGTTGCCGCAGGTGGGATTCGAACCGAGGACCTCTCGGCTTGCAGCCTGCACCTCTACCAACTGAGCCACCGCGCCCCCAATCCGAGCGGAAGTAATCAAAGAACTGATTCTTATGAAAACGTAAGCGCAGGTCACCCCAGTGACTTATATATACTACTCAAAGTTTGCTAAGAACCAAATATTTGACACATCATTGTGAAATTTGCTTGTTACATATTTGCGACATTTTTGGTGGATATGATTGAGGAATGTATTGAGATGGTCCCCAGTGTGTACATTAGCTCTCTTGACAGGCAGACGTTTCGTGACAGTCAGGGAAAGCATGTACCCCTTGATTTTCATGATGTTTTCGTGTACTGTCTACGTGTACATGACATGTGTAGGGTTTTCAATCTTCATTTCAAGACAAACCCTTGTGATTTAATGATTGAATATGGCAAATGCAAATGTAAGAAGACATTTGTCTGAAGCAGAAATGTGGCGGGCTGTAGGTATGGTGGAGCAAGGTGCTACCCATCGTCAGGTTGGTGAAGCCCTTTGTGTGCACCATACGGTGATCACCAGAGCCTGGGCAAGATTTCAGCAGTATGGCACACCAGAAAGGCGGCATGGTGGTGGCAGAGACAGGGCAACATCTGCAACTGAAGACTGGTTTTTGATCATTCAACCCAGCTTCGCAGTGACCTTCAGAATGCATCCGGGGTAAATGTTTGGACGCAGACTATCCGGGCAAGGTTGCACGAAGGTGGTGTCCGGCCGAGAAGACCATGTATTTGCATTCCGCTGTCCCAGAACCACCGCCAGGCACGATATGAATGGGCCATGGACCACGCTGGGTGGACCAGAGAAGATTGGCGACCTGTCCTTTTTGCAGATGAGTCAAGGTACTGTCCAGACCACACAGATAGGCGTTCTAGGGCATGGAGAAGACCAGGAGAGCGATTCCATGCAGCCAACATTGCTGAGCATGACCGATATGGTGGAGGGTCAATCATGGTCTGGGGCGGCATCAGCAGGGATGGAAGTACAGAGCTCTGTGTCCTTGAACGTGGTACATTGACTGCACAGCGGTCTGTTGATGAGATCCTAGATGTCCTCGTCAGATTGTATGAAGGTACAGAGGGTGATAGATTCATTCTGATGGACGATAATGCCGTCCTCATGTTGCTCATGCTGTCGGGGAGTACCGACAGAGGGAGGGGATTGAGCGTATGGACTGGCCAGCAAGATCTCCTGACCTCAGTCCAATCGAACATGTCTGGAATGAGTTGCAGCTTGCAATTTCAGTCTGTCCAGTCCAGCCAAGAAAGGACCACCAGGAAGCTGATTGGGAGCTTGAGAAGGCATTGTCAAGCTGTAATTAACAGAAATGAGTTTCATCTTCGATATTGAACCCACATACCAGTTCGCTCCGTCAACTTTTTGGCAAATTGAAAAATTTCCTCTTTTACCAATAATATCCATTTTCCATGGTTATCGTTTTCAAAAGCTAAAAAATAATGTCAAACACAAATAAAATCTTAATTTCTGTACTTAAATCATTAAAGATATAATTAAATATACACTTTTCATTACAATATTCCAACTAAAACGTAAAACGGGTAGTTGAATATACTTGGTGTTTAGCAAACTTTGAGGAGTATATTATATACCACTCGTTAAATTTTAGGAAAATATTCCAAATGACAGCGAAACTATCGATCTGACCATTGATTCACCCTCACACACCAGTCAAGCAGAATTGTTTACGGACTCCAAATTTAACCACCGTCTCATCGGAGTGATAACGCATCTGATAACTAATGGATACACTGGCGTTTGCATAGTTTATTCTAGCAGATTCCAGAGGCTGCGGGTCAAGTCACCCCCGGGTCAAGTCGCCCCCACATGTATTTCCGGGTCAAGTCGCCCCTGGTTTGGGGCGAGTTGACCCGCCAAAAATGTTTTTTTACTAACTTTATTTTTTAGTAAAAAACGGGCAATTGTGGAATATTAATTTATGTACTTACCTTTAATAATAAGAAAATCCTGTTCAAAAGAAATAAAATCTATTATGCAAATTTTGAATCTTCTACACAAAGCACGCATGAAAGAATAATAATTCCTTTCCAAGACTATGAAAGGGAAAGGAGAGAGAGGGATTGCATAATAAGTCTGATTTTGTATAATTGCAGACGAAAGAGATGACAAAGAAAAACTTATTCAAACCTGCAACTAACATAGCTGAAGATGCCATGGAAGAAACCATCGCTGACGCGAATATATTTTTGAAACAAAAAACGTCTTTAGTGAAAAGAAACATAAACAGGTGCAGTGCCCAAATAAGACCACAGCCACCAGCCGAGTTGAATTTTGAAATAAATACAGTAATCCTACTGTTGAGTAATTAGTCTATTTTTGTGTCGCCGCCCCACGAAGTGGGGAGCGACATATAGGGATTACTTTTGTCGTATTGCGTCGTCCGCGTCACACTTTCTCTTATCCGCCACTCCTCTTTAACCTATGAATAGATTTTGATGAAACTTTCAGTGATTCTTTATCACATAATGGCATTGTGCACCTCCTATTTTATTTTTTGATCCGCTGTATTTTTTCCAGAGTTATGCCCCTTTTCCACTTAGAATTCTGTTTGAAACGCCAGGTGACACACGTCTTCCATGGAAGACTCACATCTAAGTTCTTTATCTGAAGATTATTGGACAACCATTTACTAATATAAGAGATATATAAACGATAGATAGATATTGATTTTATTTATGTAATGTAGTTGTATATATTTGTGACTTTATTATGTATATAAATTATATAAACCATAGATAGATATTGATGTAATTTATGAAATGTATAGTTGTATAGTACGTGGAGAGTGTATTATCACTAAATCACCCGCAGAGTGGAGATTCCACCCAAGCAATAATTGCAAATTTGTTGCAAAGCAAAACAGCACAAGTAAAGTTTCAGCCAATGGACCTCCGGGTTAAACCCGGAGGCCCATTGGCTGAAACATTGCTTGTGTTTTTTGTCGATATGTACACAAATTGAAAGTTATAGCTTGGGTGATAACTCCACTCCGCGGGTGATTTAGTTACAATCCACTCTCCACGTACTGTATATATAGTTTATTATTATGTTCTGGTTTTAGTAAATTAAAACAATTACGAAAAGTTGTATATATTTGTTATTATACCACCCACTTGAAAAGTGGTATATAGTGTTCACCACGTCCATCCGTATGTCTGTACGTCCGTCCGTCTGTCCGTCCATCCGTTACGCTTTAGGAGGGTACACATCTGCTATCCGCAACTCCTCCTAAACCAGCGAACGGATTTCATTGAAACTCTCAGACATTCTTTTACATACATTGAAGATGTGCACCTCCTATTTTGTTTTCAAATATTTTCATTTTTACAGTTTCCCATATTGAAAAATAAACTTTGTCAAATTTAATTGACATTCTGTACAGATCTGCTATCCGCAACTCCTCTTAAAACATTGAACAGATTTCATTGAAACTTTCAGACATTCTTTTACATACATTGCAGACGTGCATCTCCTATTTTCTTTTTAGATATTTTCATATTTACAGTTCCCCATATTGAAAAATGGTCTTTGTCAATTCAGGTTTTAGTAGGGAGGGGTATAGATCTGCTATCCGCTACTCCTCTTAAACCATTGAACAAACTCCATTGGAACTCTCAGACATTCTTTTACATACATTGAAGATGTGCACCACCTATTTTTCTCTCAGATATTTTCATATTTCGATGTCCATCCGTCCGACTGTCCGTTACGCTTTAGGGGTGTACACATCTGCTATCCGCAACTCCTCTTAAACCAGTGAACGGATTCCATTGAAACTCTCAGACCTTCTTTTACATACATTGAAGATGTGCACCTCCTATTTTGTTTTCAGATATTTTCATTTTTACAGTTTCCCATATTGAAAAATGAACTTTGTCAAATTCAATTGACATTCTGTACAGATCTGCTATCCGCAACTCCTCTTAAACCATTGAACAGATCTCATTGAACCTTTCAGACATTCTTTTACGTACATTGAAGATGTGCACCTCCTATTTTCTTTTCAGATATTTTCATATTTACAGTTCCCCATATTGAAAAATGGTCTTTGTCAATTCAGGTTTTAGTTGGGAGGGGTATAGATCTGCTACTCCTCTTAATCCATTGAACAAACTCAATGGAACTCTCAAACATTCTTTTACATACATTGAAGATGTGCACCTCCTATTTTTCTTTCAGATATTTTCATATTTCGATGTCCTTCCGTCCGACTGTCCGTTACGCTTTAGGGATGTACACATCTGCTATCCGCAACTCCTCTTAAACCAGTGAACGGATTCCATTGAAACTCTCAGACATTCTTTTACATACATTGAAGATGTGCACCTCCTATTTTGTTTTCAGATATTTTCATTTTTACAGTTTCCCATATTGAAAAATGAACTTTGTCAAATTCAATTGACGTTCTGTACAGATCTGCTATCCGCAACTCCTCTTAAACTATTGAACGGATTGCATTGAAACTCTCAGACATTCTTTTACATATATTGAAGATGTGCACCTCCTATTTTGTTTTCACAGATATTTTCATTTTTAGGGTTTTCCATATTTAAAAATGGGCTTTGTCGGGGGGGGGGGGGGGCGGGTTGTTGACACCTGCTATCCGCGACCCCTTTGAAACTAGTGAATGGATTTCAATGAAACCCTCAAACATTTTTTTACATACAGTGAAGATGTGTACCTTCTATTTTGTTTTCAGATATTGTAATTTTTACAGTTTCACATATTGAAAAATGGGCTTTGTCAATTCAAGCTTCGGGGTGGAGGTGGGGGTGGGGGTGGTGTCAGTGTTTGTGCTGTCTACATTAAACACACTTTTGCTGTTGTAAAATGTTTCTTGGTGGGAGTGGGTGGTATCATTTAGTGAGCAGTGCTCACAGTTCTTCTAGTTATGTTCTAGTTTTGATAAATAAAAATTACGTGTTTAATCAGACCATCTTACGTTATTATTAAGTCTTTTCAGTCCAACACTTTTGGGGGGAGGGACGACTTGACCCGAGGTATGGGGGCGACTTGACCCGTTCCCATTCCAGACTAACCTTTTTCCGGGAGAGTTCCGCCCACACATGTCGCACCGCCTCGATGATGCCTGCTACATCACTTTCCGGCCAATTTCGGGCAAAATCTTCCAGTCCCCGGACTCCCTTCTAAAAACTTTGACCCGTACGCCCGTTCTCCTGTAGGTTTTGGGACCGACTTCTCTCGTGGGCCGACTTCTCCCAAATTGCTATGGGGTAGGGTCGACTTCGTCTTGGGGCCAAGTTCTCCTCCGACTTCTCATAAATTGTTATGGCCGACTTCTCCGTGGCCGATTTCGAAATGGCTGGACTTCTCTGCGCCTACAGGAACTCGGCCAAACTGAGAACTCTAAAAAAATTACATTAAATAAGGATTTTTTGATCGATTATCTCCACCTTCTTAAAAGATATAAAATATAAAATACAAGCTTGTATTTCATATCTATTGAGGGAGGTGAAGAGGGAACTGGACTGTTCGCCCCCGGAGACTGTTCTCCCCCGAGACTGTTCGCCCCAATGGACTCTTCGCCCCCGTTTTTCTGAACTTTTCGCCCCCAACAAAAATTGTAAGGGGCAAACAGTTGTGATATTCCACTATGGCTGCATTTACATTGTTGGCTTTAGAACATGGGGGACAAGGAAAAAAAACAAACTACGTTTCTCTTTTTTTAATTGTCTCAGTTGAAAGTGTAAATAATATACATCATATATTCATATACATTTTCATCTGAATACACATATAATATCATAATTTCAACTGAAAATATGTTACTAAACCCAGGGGGGGGGGGGGCGGGGGCACGGAACTTTGGGAGTTTAGTATTCTGGGGCGGGACGATAAATAACTTGGATGAATGATAAAAAAATTTATATTTTTTTGTAATGTTTTCAAGAACGTTTTCAAGAATAATTTCCGAAAAAAAATAAAAAGATTTAACCGACCAGGGACATTTAGGAGTTTAGTATTCTGGGGATGAAAAATAACTTGGATGAATGTTAAATTGTTTTTATTTTTTTTTTTTGGAATGTTTTCAAGAACGTTTTCAAGAAAAAAATCCGAAAAAAAATAAAAAGATTTAACCGACCACGGAACTTTGGGCGTTTAGTATTCTGGAGACGGGACATACTATGGACGCACACAAGGTTTGAATGCAGCACTAATTAATTTCAAAAGTTCCTTTGAACCAATGTCACCAGCAGTAAATTTATCCCATGCTGCCAGATGATTTACCAATTTTTGCACTGTCAGATTTAAGCTTAAATTTGCCCTGAGATGTTGGCGAAGTTTATCTTCAGCTAGAAACTGAGCCTGCACATTTACTACTATTGCCTCATTGTGTAAAACCTTAACCAACTGGTAAAAAGGTAGATGATGCCTCCTAATTTTGGTGTTCAGACGTCTATGCCATGCCTCACAATTATTGTTTGTGCGAACAGCCCTAACATTACTGCATATCCATCAAATGTATTTTTTCAGAGTTCTCAGCTTGTGCCGAGGACCTGTGTCTGCCCCCACAAAAAACTGCTTAAAAACCTTTGAGATTCTAAAAAATAGTATTTTTTTGGTCGGTACTCATTTACTTTTTTGGTTCGGTACTCTTTGGGTTTTGGTCGGTAATTAGCACTTTTGGTCCGTAATTAGTAGGACCCTTTTTGTTTGAAAAATTGAATACCTATATTAAATTCTGCTAATGGGGCGAGTGTCTGCGGCCAAGATAACGACGCGAATAATTTCGGTCGATATCGTTTAAAATTTGTTTTTGAAATGTAAAAAAAAACAAAACAATTTAACAATTTTTTTCCTGTCGACGAAAGAAAAGACGAGTGGGTTGACCAATACGGGCGGCTTGTGATAATTCTAAGGCGGGTGACGTTTGTGGCAACAAGTAACAATTCTAAAAATAGATATGACCTTTCTTGAGTTGCTTTATCTACTGTTAGCACGCCCAACCGTGCAAGTATGTCCATGTGGTACACTCGATTTTTATCAAAATATCACCTATATTTCCACTGTGATTTTCACATACGAAGGGGAAAATATTGTAGGAAGTTCATAGATTTAGAAAGAACAGACACACTTGGATAATAATGCCTAAAGGACGGAGGAGAGGTGAGAAAGCGTTCGTGAATGCAACGTGTTTCCGCGCCGATCTCATTGAACAGCGTGTTGATTTCACGTTGGTATGGCGTGTTATTCCAGTGATGCAACCCAATTACGGGATTGCTTCGCCATACATATACTTCCCGTAAACACTGACGATCATACAAAATAACAAGAGATAAATAAGATCCTGATCAGTTTTTACTAATTATATGGAATTATCATATTTGGAGAAAAAAAATAGAATAAATAACGTCGCAATAGCTTGCAGTGCCGAAAATTTTCTGACATATGGTAGGAAATCCTCGGGGTTATTTTGATTAAAGAAAAGTGTCATATAAAAATTTTGGAAAATCCTCCTATCATGACAGTTCAACCACAAAAGATGAAGTTCCACATGGTGATTTTTGAAAAAGTTGTAAGGCAGAACATGGGGCCTTCCAGCCTAAGCCCCAACATTGGTAACAAAATTGTTAGTTCAGCGATCCGAACGTAGTGGCTACCCCTCTACGTTCAGATTCTTACCATTCAATCCTATAGAAAAAGTTTCCATCAAGTTTATATGGGAACTCAAAACTCAAAATTAGGAATATATATCAAGCTTTCGCCCTTATTACCGACTGCAATCGATAGTACACGTATTTCCTTAAGTTTGGGCAGAGTTTATTGATCCTAACTATGTTTTATTCTTTAATTACCGTCATTTGAATACTCGTGAGGCGTCAACGGATATTTCGAAATTGGCCATGTTTTGGTTTAAATATAAAACAGTAAAAACAATAACCCGGTAATGGCGCCGAAAAACGAATAGACCTTTTCATCGATGCGGAATTGGAATCTCGATCTCATTCGCGCAGAGGAGGTCATCAAACTCGGTCGTATTCGCACAGAGCAGATTATCAACCCCTCTCTGCGCAATTGCGATCGAATTTCCGATTCTACATCAATGAAAAGGTCTATTCGTTTCAGCGCCATTACCAGGTTATTGTTTTTAATATTTTATATTTAAACAAAAACATGGCCGATTTCGAAATCTCCATTGACGCTTCACGTCTATTCAAATGACGGTAATTAAAGAATAAAACATAGCTTGGATCAATAAACTCTGCCCACATGTAAGGAAATACGTGTACTATCGATTGCAGCCGGTAATGAGGGCGAAAGCTTGATACATATTCCTAATTTCGAGTTTTGAGTTCCCATAAAAACTTGATGGGAACTTTTTCTATAGGATGGAATGGTAAGAATCTGGACATAGAGGTGTAGCCACTACGTTCCGATCGCTGAACTACAAAATTGTAAGACCTATTGGATGTGGGTCAACACGTTCCCAGACCGAAACGTACACAATGAGTCAAAACGTACCCAGACCGAAACATACCCAAACCATGAGTCAAAACGTACCCACATATATACAGTTGTCACGGCAATATCGGATCATCTTTCAAAAATTGGCTGCCGCCAATTCAATTGATGTATTTTCCTATTAAATATATACGTGTGTGTGAAGACACTTGTCTTTTTGAAAAATGCAAACAAGTTTCAAACTGATATTGTACATGAAAGTGACAAAATAATGCACGCCTAGGTGACCGGATCAATTTTGGCGATAACGGATCATGCATCCCATTGTACACTTGCACTTGAGATATCGTACCCAGATGGGGGACATGCATGTCTGCAGTCTGGGGGTAATAATGAAAGTATTCCCATTGGAAGCATTCAAAGGAACTACGCATTTCCTTCTTGGGTAACTCTAAATCTCAACCAAAAACATGTAATAAAAATAAAAGTGATATAAATTTTAATGGCCACAACAAAAAAAGGTTTTCTTGAAGAAATTACAATAAATCACATAAAAATCATTTTCAAAATATCCCAGGATTGTTAAGTAAACTGGCTTATATCTTTGTTGTATAATATTAGAAGCATTTTTAGCTCACCTACATCTGTAAGATGTGGTGAGCTATTGTGATAACCTTGAGGGTCCGGCGTGTCCAGTATTGTAAGATTTAATGTTAAGGTGAATTTCTCAAACATCAGTGGGCTCAGGCCTTTGATATTGCATATGTAGGTTGTAGGGGACTATCAGAACAGTATTTAACCCTGAAACTACGACTTTTTTCCAAATTTCAGCTAAAATTTTCTGCCAAAAGTTGTAAGAATTTGCGTTTAGGTGTTGTAAGAATTTGTGTTAAAGTCAGCTTTTGTGCATATTGTGCTGGTTTAACTTCTCATTACTGTTGATTTTTATGTTTCAATAACAACTGTAGGTATTAACCCTACTGTATGCAGAAATTTAACGAAAATTTTCTTTTTTCTCACTCAAAATTTTCATGTTTTTCTCGGACTTGGTAAATTTTAAGTTGTAAAACTTTGTGTTTAGGTGAGTTGTGTTTCTATGTGTCTTTCCAAGCGATTAATATTCTTCACTTGAGTTACTGAACTCCATTGCAGTAATATTTAACCCTCATTACATGCATATTTGAGGAATTTGAGGCTGATTTTCTGCCAAAACTTGTTGTAAGAATTAGCATTTAGGTGTTGTAAGAATTTGCTTTAAAATCAGCTTTTGTGCAGATTGTGGTGCTTTAACTTCTCATTACTCTTGATTTTCATATTTCAGTAACAACTGTAGGTATTAACCTGACTGTATGCAGAAATTTAACAGAAATTTTCTTTTTTTTCAGTCAAAATTTCCATGTTTTTCTCGGACTTAGTAAATTTTAAGTTCTAAAGGTTTGTGTTAAGGTGAGGTGTTAAGGTGAGTTCTCAAAGATCAGTGGGCTCAGGCCTTTGATATTGCATATGTAGGTTGTAGGGGACTATCAGAACAGTATTTAACCCTGATATTATGACCTTTTTCCAAATTTCACCTAAAATTTTCTGCCAAAAGTTGTAAGAATTTGCGTTTAGGTGTTGTAAGAATTTGCGTTAAACTCAGCTTTTGTGCAGATTGTGCTGCTTTAACTTCTCATTACTGTTGATTTTCATATTGCAATAACAACTGTAGGTATTAACCCTACTGTATGCAGAAATTTAACGGAAATTTTCTTTTTTTTCAGTCAAAATTTTCAGGTTTTTCTCAGACTTAGTAAATTTTAAGTTGTAAAACTTTGTAAACTTTGTGTTTAGATGAGTTGTGTTTCTATGTGTCTTTCCAGGTGATTAATATTCTGCACTTGGGTTACTGAACTCCATTGCAGTAATATTTAACCCTCATTACATGCATATTTGAGGCTGATTTTCTGCCAAAACTTGTAAGAATTAGCGTTTAGGTGTTGTAAGAATTTGCGTTAAAGTCAGCTTTTGTGCATATTGTGGTGCCTTCACCTCTCATTACCGTTTATTTTCTCATTTCAATAACAACTGTAGGTATTAACCCTACTGTATACAGAAATTTAACTGATTTCTTTTCTTTTTTTCAGTCACAATGTTCACGTTTTTGTCTGACTTACTCAATTTTAAGTTCTAAAAGTTTGTGTTAAGGTGAGATGTTAAGGTGAGTTCTGTTTCTATGTGTCTTTCCAGGCAATTGATATTGTACGCATGGGTTACTGAACTACATTGCGGTAACATTGCGCCCTTATTACATGCATATTTGAGGAATTTGACGGGGATTTTTGGGACTTATATTCACTTTCTTTAAAAAAAAAATTTTTCAACTTTTTTTTTTTTTATTATTTAATACTTTCTCATACTTGTTACTAGTAACATTAAGGCTTATTTTAGTTGTTGATGTGATGTATTTTTGTTGGGACTTATAGTCACTTTCTTGAACGAATGTTTTTCCGCAACTCCTCTTTAACCAATGAATGTACTTCAATTAAAATTTCAGTTATTTATGAAAGCCTTTCCTAATTCTTATTTATGATTTAATATCTGGCCTCACGATTCATATTCTTAATCATAAACATTTCTAAAAGATGTATCCAATGATTCTATGTTGAATTGATATATAATAAATGCAGAAATATAGACTTTCCAAAGCCATCACATAAACCACATTAATCATTTGATGCCTAGTTAATGATTTATATTAACTAAATATTAGGCATGTTACATTGGAACGACATTATCAAGCGCGAATGTAGGTGAGCGTTGGGATGTAACATCCCTCTTGTTGTTTTCACCCCCCCCCCTCCTGTAAATGCCAAATTAGTTTACAGATACATGTAGCTGTTGATTTACTTGCTCACTGTGGTCTGTGTAGAAATTGTCTGGGTATAACCCTTTACCTAACGTTAGTAGCAGACGACACTCATAAAAAAATTATCGTGTAACTAAAAATTTTCATTTTTTGCTTCCAAAACATAGGTTATGACCCCTCATTGGAACGAGCGCAACACGCTCCTTCCAATGAGGGGGAACTTATGCAAACTTTTGAAAACATCAAGCCTGGTGTTTGAACACGAAGCTTCCAGCATGAAATGTGCTCGAAAACTATGTAATTCTGTTTCGAATGTGACACTGGCTTGTTTTCTCGACTACACGCCTTTCAAATGCAGACTGAAGGTAACAGTTTTTAAAATCATTCAGTATTTAACATCACAAATCTTTTGGATAAACACTGGTGCTGAAACGGCTCATTTTCATAACCGACTAACCAACAGCTATAACCGGATAATATCTGGCTATCCATGGCCATTATTTCACTGAATAAGGGATCAAAACTATTGGAATTTGAAAGCAGTATTCTCAAACTATTCCGCAGTGTGTATACAAATGAACGTTGTCGAATACTCGACAATGTTCATTTGCATACACACTACGAAAGAGTTTCTGTGATTATTCATTACTCACGGAAACTGCCGATCATTAACAAAGTCTTGAACACCAAAGTCAATTATTTGTCAATATATAAAACGCTGCTTCGATGTGTAATCTATCAGAAAGGAGAAGCAGCATATTTGCTAAGTTTTAAATGTGGAATGACGATCACTATCGCTATTTCGGATAACCGGTTGACTGTTTTTATACGCCCGTTTGAAAAAACGGGACATATTATGTTATGGCGTTGTCCGTCCGTCCGTCCATCCGTCCGTTTGGTTTCCGAACAATAACTTTAGTATTTGTTTTCCGAGCGGCTCCAAATGTGGTATGTGGTTTAATCACAACAAAATACAGGTCAAGTTCGAATATGGGGTCGGTCCGAACATTTTTCGCCTGAATTATGGCCCCATTTGGACTTAGAATTCGTCAAATATTTGGTTTCCGGATGATAACTTTAGTATTTGTTTTCCGATCGGCTCCAAATGTGGTATGTGGTTTAATCACAACAAAATGCAGGTCAAGTTCGAATATGGGGTCGGTCCGAACATTTTTCGCCTGAATTATGGCCCCAGTTGGACTTGGAATTCGTCAATATTTGGTTTCCGGATGATAACTTTAGTATTTGTTTTCCGATCGGCTCCAAATTTGGTATGTGGTTTAATCACAACAAAATACAGATCAAGTTCGAATATGGGGTCGGTCCAAACATTTTTCGCCTGAATTATGGCCCCTGTTGGACTTAGAATTCGTCAAATATTTGGTTTCCAGATGATAACTTTAGTATTTGTTTTCCGATCGGCTCCAAATTTGGTATGTGGTTTAATCACAACAAAATACAGATCAAGTTCGAATATGGGGTCGGTCCGAACATTTTTCGCCTGAATTATGGCCCCTGTTGGACTTAGAATTCGTCAAATATTTGGTTTCCGGATGATAACTTTAGTATTTGTTGTCCGATTGGCTCCAAATTTGGTATGTGGTTTAATCACAACAAAATACAGGTCAAGTTCGAATATGGGGTTGGTCTGAACAATTTTTGCCTGAATTATGGCCCCTGTTGGACTTAGAATTCGTCAAATATTTGGTTTCCGGATGATAACTTTAGTATTTGTTTTCCGATCGGCTCCAAACTTGGTATGTGGTTTAATCACAACAAAATACAGGTCAAGTTCGAATATGGGGTCGGTCTGAACAATTTTTGCCTGAATTATGGCCCCTGTTGGACTTAGAATTCTTCGTCAAATATTTGGTTTCCGGATGATAACTTTAGTATTTGTTTTTCGATTGGCTTCAAACTTGTTAGTCTTTTTCTCAAATGACCGTAACATATATATATATGCCAGTATAAATTTCTCGCACTCAAAAAAAATTCCAAATGTGTTAAAATGGTACAATTTGAACAGTTCACGGGCGTATGATGCAATGCCCAGCGGTGCTCTTGTTCTAATCTGTTAGGTAGCTAACTGGTTTCAAACCGATTATTCAGTAATCCATTTCAGTACTAATAAATACGTTTTCAAGTAGTCTCTCTCAATCTATTTCTAGTATTTCATTTTAAATGACATGTTTTTTCCAAACTGACAATAGTTTGACTTTTTTTTTTTTTAAGAAAACTGGGTCAAGTTGTGAACTGACATGTCTGCGGCTCATATCATCTGTTACATGTACACATTCCAGTAACATGAAAAAAGTTACTGTGTGATTTTGTGGACCCATTTCAGTGTGTTCAATAAATAGAAACTGTCCATGTGAATCGTTTTGTACATGGGCACGCCCCACGTTGAATAAATTATTCTGCCGATCTGTTTAAGGAACTGATTCTGCTCACGATGGCATAAATGAGTCAATCCCCAAAAGCTGGAAAGGGAATGGGAATGAGTTTCTGCCTCCAGAAAAAAGTTCCAAACAATAACTCTGATGCTAGAATCGTAATCTCTGCAGTAAATTGTGTAAAGGACTAAAGTCAGAGCTGTACATTTCAAGAAAAACTGTAGCAATAAATAGGTCTATACCGCAAGGGACCAATACCGCAGTGTCAAAGTCTGAAAATAATCGTCGGAAAATGGCCCCATTTGTTTATTGATTTGTGGTTTTTCTTTCATAGTAATCATACATCATAGTGGTGACATCACAATATATCAGCGAGCTGTGGTTTAGGATAAATTTCAAGTACTGCTGAATCTCCTTAAGTATATGTAACTATTTCTTTTTCATATTGTTTGCTCATCTACCACAGAAATTTGTTTTACGAAAACGCATGTATAATGCATCGAAAGGGTTAATCGACAAGGGAAAGCCATAGCACAGTAAATAAATTCCCCAAACCACCAGAC
Source organism: Pictodentalium vernedei (assembly GCA_031216915.1). Classification (NCBI taxonomy): domain Eukaryota; kingdom Metazoa; phylum Mollusca; class Scaphopoda; order Dentaliida; family Dentaliidae; genus Pictodentalium; species Pictodentalium vernedei. Next base: position 715,509,541 of record CM062296.1, read on the forward strand.
ATGCATACAGAATCATCATACATTATTGCAAGATGAGTCTTGATGGGGAGGCGGGCCCCAGTTGAGAGTGGAGCGGAGATAAATACACTCCCCATTCACCCCACCAACACCAGACAATTGAAATGTAGCTATATCTCAGGACATTTAAAAATTTTCTTTGCTGCAGTTTTTCCTTTGCGATTAGTAACCCTTCAGTCATACATTAATGGTACATGTATGCCTACATTCATGTTTCCTTTAAAAACAACCCCTTCTCTTGAACCCCCTTTTGCACTTATAAGTGGGCAGCACTATTCACAAGATTTGACCTTGATTTGTGTTCCTATCATTTTTTGCCTCCCAAATATCTGGAACCAAATGAACTAATCTGTCTAAATTTGAAATACTGTGGAGTCCTGTTAATAGAATAGCCACTTGGCCAATGAAAATTATTCAATTAACAGGAGTATTCAATTAACAGGTATTGTGTCACTTTCCTGTATTCTAGAGATAATCTTAGCATTTATTCTATTATATCTTGTTAGACAGAGCTTGTCGAATAAGATATAATAGATTATATGCCTGCTTCAGATGTACTGAGGCAAAATAGGTCTATAAACAAAAGAAAACGGGGCGAGTCGGTAATTTCTTGACAGGTTACAAGATTTTTTATTCAATTAACAGGAGTTTACTCTACAACCTATATTTGTACTGTAAGTATGGTAAATGGTTTTGTGTTCGGAAATTGTATTCACTTAACAGGGTTATTCAGTTAAGAGATATCCAATTAAGTGGGCTCCACTGTATTTACACATCTAATTTTCTTCCAGCTAAAAAAGGTGGGGAATCCCACCCACCAAGTGAAGAAGAATATGATACAGCAGATAACCAGAGTACAGTCAGTGTTACATCGGAGGATTCATTCATACCAGAAGAAGGAGCAGGTAACAGATTGACACAGTGCTGATGATTTTATGAACACCCATCATGATTGAACTTTTGAATTTGCTGAGTGCTGGAAGCCCATTTTTGGGCTCCTTTTGGAAATGCTGTTGCAACATGAATGCTTCATATTTCTGGTCGGGTTGCATTTACAACCAAGACCTATGATTTGGCGATGGTTGGTAGGCTACTAGAAGGACGTCCTTGCACTGTTGGCGCAATGACTTGAAAAATGTCCTCTGATTTGAGTAATATTTGCCATACATGTCTTTTGCAATAATATATCAAGTGAGTGGAAAACCGGCCTGGCCTGATTTTTCGTTACAGAGTTATGAGCCTTAATTTGTCATTTTTTTTATGAATTTTGAGCTTGTTAGCGCAATAACTTGAACAAACGTTTTCCGATTTAAGTAATATTTGCCATACAGGTGGCATTCTGCAACTTAAAATTGTCGAGTGTCATTTGGAAACTCAAGATTGCTATATTTTTATACTGTACCAATGACCCAGACATAGCTGGTGCTAACTCTTAAAAATCTAGGGCCAAACACAAATTTTGCCCCCCAATCCCCAAAATTTGCATCTAAAACCAAAGAAATCATGTCCTGAATGGCCCTCCATACTTCACCTCTACTGCGCATGCGCAGTGTCAAGGACGTCCCAAAATTGGTGCCATTAATCATTCTTTGTTTGGCCCTTCATCAGTTAACATCTGACTGATCTTTGTGCTTGTAAATCTCAGTTTAGATGATGCCAGACACATAAATATTAGAGAAATGGTGGTTCTAAGGAGGATATAGAAGGAGGAGAGGAAAAATGAGTGACAGAAAATAATCAGGGCTGTAACTTAAAATTTTTTAATGAAATTGTGTTAAGTTACCTATTTTCAAGGCAACGGCCTGTTGTGGTCATTCTTGCTATAAAGTTACACTGCTTGTTCAGTGTTTTCCTCTCTCCCTTTCCTTTAAGTCCCCCCTTGCTATTCTCCCATGCTTTTGGCATATTTTCTGTAATATTATTACTAAAATTTCTTGGGAGTTTTAGCTGGATAACAGAATGAATTCTGTTCTTTTCCCCATGTTTACGTCTTCACCCTTGGGTGTTTAGGCGTAGTGTTCTGCATCTACCATCTGATGTTCTGTAGTTTCTTCCCTGGAAGTCTCTGTTTTGCATGAGATAGTGTATTATTGGTAACTGATTTCGGGCCAGGGTTATCAGTGCCTGGAGTCATGTTTCTGGTGTTTTTACACTTCTTGTTTACATTGACAACAGCCTCTGTGTGAGGGGGATTTCTTGAAAATAATATCTTGATGTTAGTTTAATCATAACTAGATACATTATTATTATTCGTAAGTGTTGCATTAAATTTTTTAAAATTTTTGTCCACACTTAGGCTTGGGATCCATTGGGGCTCAACGTTACTTTTCAGAAACTTGGGTTTTTCTGAAAAACTATTTTTTCAAAAAATTATTTTGATTTCAATTATTTTTTCTATGTTAATGGATCATGTTATTATGTATTTTGATTTGCAGGGGTTGGTGCGAGTACTAGGACTTTGTTTTCTTTTCACAATGAAAGGATATTGTTCAATTGGATTAAGAGGAAATCTTCCTCTGACTTTCATAATCATTGCATAAATGTAGTCAGGGTACTCGCACTAACTCCTGTTCAGTATGTGTTATTTTCGATGACAACATGGGAAGCGTGTGTCACGGTATGTTAGTGGGGAAATGGCCATGCCGGTCCTTTCCCCACAGGGTCACTCTAGTTTATCAATCTTTATTTCAGACGATCAAGAACAGGGTGATGTATCCGTGATGTCTTCCAAAAGTGTGCCTCCGTCGTCACAATTAATGAAGAGCTAGCGGAAAAGTGCTCATGGAAATACGTCAATTGCCTAAGAGGTCCCTAGTAGGATTGACGGGCTTTGACGTCTGCTAGCTCGCCCGGTGTAGCGTCCATTCATCGAATGGTTCGGCAGCCGGGTTTGTCCGTTGCGGTCTAGAAAGGAGTTTTGGGTGATGCGAGCACTATAAAACAACCAAGTGCACACCCAGTGACGACGGATTAGAGGAGAGAACGGAGGAAGCCTATTAGTCCGGTTCATAGCTCGTCCAGGCCCATCCGGGCTGCGAGCGAGAGAGGCCCCTCTCTCGTACAACAACATCTGGCCCCAGATGTTGTGGTACAAAATGTTTCGCATTCGGAGCATACGTCCGCCGCTCGGGACGCTCCGTTATATAGATAGTCCAGAGAGACTGTCAATAAGGCTTCCTCATTCTCATGGCAGCGCGCACGACCGCACCTTGGCTATGTGACCTCCGATATCCAGTCAACTTCGCCAATCAGAGAATACGCGGCGACCAGGTCACGCCATCCGGTAGCCAGGGACACGAGGCCTGTAGACTCCGGACATTCGCATAAGAAAAGTATGCAGGAGTCAACGTACACGGAGCTTCCAGCGGCAAAGCATCGTAAGACCGCTACTGCACAGGCCTCAGTGACGGACGTGCTATCCCGAATAGCACAACTTATCGCAGCATCCCAGCAACGACAGTATATCCGTCGCATCATGTAATATCCGACGACGCTTGGTCGGGATGCTCCGCTGAAGCATCAGGTACGGACGTCCTAAAACTTCATTTGGTCCGACAGGATGGCGAAAGGGATTCGGAGGATTTCAAGCTTTCCCTTTTGGAACAACATAAGCTGCTGTATATGTCATCCGGCTTTATCTTCTAGAGGTTGTTTCGTCGGACCACAATGCTGCGATGCCGGATAAGAGACTGATAGCGTCGGTGGACACGAAAAATTTTGGATCGGTTCAGGGACATCGTCCCTCAGTTCCGACACAGTCCAATAATGTCACAGGAACTTTTGAATTATTGAACAACGCTATTTATATATATATGCTTGCTATTAACAAGCAAGTCGGGTTTCTTGTTCGCAAAGTTACTGAGATGTCTTTCAAAAGTGTGCCTCTGTCGTCATAGTTGAATGATGAGCTAGCGGCAATAAGTGCTCATGGAATGCGTCAATCGCCTAAGAGGTTCCTAGTAGGATCGACGCTAGCTCACCCGGTGTAGCGTCCATTCATCGAATGGTTCGGCAGCCGGGTTCGTCCGTTGCGGTCCAGGAAGGAGATTTGGGTGATGCGAGCACTATAATAGACAATAGTATACACCCAGTGACGACGGATTAGAGGAGAGATCGGAGGAATCCTGTTAGTCCGGTTCCTAGCTCGTCCAGGTCCGTCCGGGCTGCGAGCGAGAGAGGTCCCTCTCTCGTACAACAACATCTGGGACCGGATGTTGTGGTACAAACGTTTCGCATTCGGAGCATATGTCCACCGCTCGGGACGCTCCGTTATATAGACAGTCCGAGAGACTGTCGATAATGCTTCCTCATCCTCACGGCAGCGCACACGACCGCAACTTGGCTACGTGACCTCGAGTATCCTGCCAGCTTCGTCATTCAGTGATTCCACGGGGAACAGGTCACGCCATCCGGTAGCCAAGGGACACGAGGCCTGTACACTCCGGTCGCTCACATAATAGAAGTATACACGGGGCAACGAACACGGAGCTTCCAGCGGCAAAGCATCGTAAGACCGCTTCTCCACAGGCCTCAGTGACGGACGTGCTATCCAAAATAGCACAGCTTATCGCAGCATCCCAGCAAACGACAGAATTTCTGTCGGATGAGGAATAATCCGACGACGCTGGGTCGGTTCGCTCCGCTGATGCATCAGGTACGGACGACCGAACACTTCATAGGGTCTGACAGGATGGCGAAAGGGATTCGGATGATTTCGAGCTTTCCCTTTCGGAACAACAGAAGATGCCATACATTTCTTCCGGCATTATCTTCCAGAGGTTGTTCCGTCGGACTAGAATGCTGCGATGCTGGATAAGAGACTAATAGCGTCATTGGACACAGAGTTTTTGATCGGTTCAGGGACATCGTCCCTGAGTTGCCGACACAGTCCAATAATGTCACTAGAACTTTCGAATTATTGAACAACGCTATATATATATAAGCTTGCTACCAAAACACACTAGTCTAGTTTCTTGTCCGCAAATGCTCTAATCTGCCTTTCATCAATTCTAGGAATAATTGGAAATGGCAGGACAGGGCATACTGAGAGTTCCTCTGCGTCTAGACGACGAGGCTGAAGACTGGGTATTGTCTTTTTCGCCGTCTATGTCAATTCCAACCACGACGTTGGAAACGACAATGATGTTTAATAGACTTAACTTAGACGCTTTATCATATGTAGACCACCTTACTGAGGCGTTATCATTACGTCTTCAAGAGAAAGAATTCCAGGATATGATTCTTAATGAGATTTCTTTCAAGGGCAGTAGTTTTCCACGTATAACTCCGCCCTTCAGTGGCAACCTGGAGTTGGTTAGACGTGACGCAGCCCTAGCTACATCCACGCGCGTGGATAGTAAGGTGAAGAACTCTCTCAGAGTCGCTTTGGTCTCGGAGAAGCTTCTCTTCGACGGCAACCTTTCAGCAATCTATGAATTGCTCGATATACACGTTCTCTTGTCAATCAAGTGTAACAAGAGATTCAGACTTGGGCAAACATTCGGTGGTTGACTTCCACTGTAGTTGCCGGATCCAAGTTGTTCGATTATGACGGATGTCAGTCAAACAGGTTGGGGCACAATATTGATCCCAACGGATTCGAAGTGCCAGGGTCTTTGGGTTCCGCAGTTTTTAGGCAAGCACTTAACTTCCAAGAAATGATATTATTTTGGCTTGCACTACGTCATTGGATGAACATTATTCAGAAACGCATGTCCAAATCCTGTCCGATAATACGACAGTAGTTGCGTATATCCGGAACCAGGGATGCACTCATTCGGTTCCGTTATTGAATTTAACGGAAAGAATCCTTCTGTTTGTTATAGAACACCAAGTTCTGTTTCGGTCCGTCATATTCTGGGTCGTCGGATTGTATTAGCAGACTCCCTTTCACGTAAGGGTCGATTGTTGCCGTCAGAATGGACTCTCAACAAACAGGTATTCAATCACATTTGCTACCAATGGGAGCGCCCAGTGATAAATTTATTTGCGACACAACTCACCAATCAATTGCAGACGTATGTGTCACCGTGTCCGGATCCCCGAGCATATGTAGTTAACGCTCTATTGATCTAGTAGGACGGGATGATAGGATATGCGTATCCTCCAGTGCTGTTGATTCAGCAAGTATTGCTAGGATTATACATTCACAATACAATTCTGTTGATAGCATCTCTGTCTCCACAGAGACCGTGGATAAATTTACTTAGGTGTCTGCTGTGGGACTTACCGCGAAAACTTCCTCCACGAGAGGATCTTTTTTCGCTGGGGAAATCGTGTCAACTTCATCACAACCTGCAAGGTCTCAACCTTCACTTTTTCCGTTGTGCGGTCCTTCTTGCATGGCAAGCATTGTACAGGATGAGCAGTGGATGCGATTTCTAACTGTAGGAGGACCTCCTCTTCGCTATACTATGCGCCTATAGTGGAGGGTCTTCCGTCGTTGGTGTAGGGATCTTTATGTTGATATTTTTGATCCCTCCATACCAGACATTGCAAACTTTCTAGTATACTTGTTTGACGAGATCAACTGCAGCCAGTTACTATTAAAGGTTATAGGTTTATGTTATGTGATACCTATGCACACCATGATAGTTTACAATTGAGCCTAATGTCTCTTTATCTAAGTTAGTTTGAAACTTTTCGATAAATAGACCTAGAATCCTTAGATTAATTCCTATACGGAATTTAGCTTGGGTTCTTATTAAACTAAAGCAACCATTTGAACCTCTTGAGACAGTAGTTTCAAATTCTGGCCTTTTAAGACAGCAATTCTCTTAGTCTTCTCTTCTGCTGAAGAGTCAGTGAGCTTCATGCACTATCGGTGGACGATTCTCACTTTCGTAGTATCGGAAACTCTATTACCTTTACTACTAATGTTGGATTTTTGGTTAAGAATCAGGCTCCTAATAAATTTCCAGAACCTATTGTTTTTAAGGTCCTTCTGTCTTTGAATGGGCATAGGCCTTTACTCTGTCCGGATAGACCTTTATGTATTTATTAACAGATCTCAGTTTATCAGTAAGGACGTAAAGCTTCTTCTGGCTCTGATGCCTAATAGAAAGGTCATTACGGTCCATTCTATTGCTAAATGCATTCAATTAACTATCGGTACTGCTTAGGATAATCTATCCTTAACTCAGCAGTCTGTGCTTAAGATTTCGGCTCATGAAGTAACAGCTCTTCTACATCTTGGGCTTACGTAAATAGTGTTGCTATTATAGATTTAAGAAGGCTGCATATTGGTCTCAGCCATCCACATTCACGAATTTTTATCTCAGAAATATCGAGTCCATTTCTGGAGGCCTGCATTGTTTAGGTCCATTATCGGCTGCTCAGAATGTCGATCACTTAACAATTGCAACTATAGCTATGTAGGCTTTATTTTCCGGCAGTGACTCCGTCCTGCTGCCCTCTTCGCTCTGGGCTATTTGACCCAGGGCAAGGGAAAGGGGGGGGGGGGGGGGGGGTTGTTCCCTTGGGTCACCTATTTTATTATGAAAACAAGGGGATACCTCCTCCGGAGTCAGTAATTCTGAGCTGTTACTGGGATGGTTTTAAAGTGAAAAGTTATGTTTTAAAAATTCATTCATGTCATAGTTTTAAAGTATAGCATTTGAATATGTCACGTGTCAAACGGGCATTATTATACTATCCTCGGACACTTTTAAAAGAGTATAAAGAGTCTCAATTCTCTGGACTAACTTTATTTATTGGCTTACTTAAAAAATAATTAGTATAAGAATTATACTGGATATTAATAGAGAATATGGATGTTATGATGCTCAATTATAGAAGGTATTGTGTCTTTCTAATTTATCATAAATAAGAAAGATACATGTAAAACCTAATACTCCTTTTCTCCTCGAGGGGATGACTCTATTTTATATAGTTGTGCTTATTGGATTTTCCTCTATGTCCTGGGCCCTCCAGCCTTTTTACTATTCAGCTATGTCTGGGTCATTGGTACAGTATAAAAATGTTAAAAAATTTATAGTCATTTCTATATTTTTTATACTTACCAATGACCCAGACGGGGATGGCCCTCCCAGGAGTTGGGAACTCATACCTTCCCGCTGAGGACATAGCGCTTACCAGGCACTGATTGTAAGAATGATTAATGGCGCCAATTTCGGGACGTCCTTGACACTGCGCATGCGCAGTAGAGGTGAAGTATGGAGGGCCATTCAGGACATGATTTCTTTGGTTTTAGATGCAAATTTTGGGGATTGGGGGGCAAAATTTGTGTTTGGCCCTAGATTTTTAAGAGTTAGCACCAGCTATGTCTGGGTCATTGGTAAGTATAAAAAATATATAAATTACTATAAATTTTTTAACTTTCTGCCGTTTGTTGATTAGGTAAGATGTCACATGCCGATTGTAGCGAAGAAATGGCAATAGTTTTGGGTGTTTCCCGGAAAGTTCAGCATAATTATTCTCTGAAAATCACTCACACTAAAACATGAATCTCCATCTTAGATGCAAGGAAATGTCCTTCCTGTAGTGTTCAATTCTAAAATTGTCTTCAGTTGGTGCCAACCATGGTCGTGCCAGGCGATCTGTCATTTTTCCCTCCTACCCAATTTATTCCTAGCGGAAACCCTGAATAACCAATTTATTAAAACAAAATATTTGTAGTTGACTGAATGTGAAACATGAACAAGGTAAATGTCGGATTTTGCTGTGGTACCCTCATTTTTCTGAAAGCCCTGATAGTGGCTTCTAGCACTCAACCAGTTAACTAAGTTACCAGTTTATCAGTGCTGGAAATAAACAAAATTGATGGGCGCAGTTTTAAGCTCCCGTGAAATCTGAGACAGGAGTAAATTGCACACGTCATATGTTTGTATATGAATTTTGAGGGAATACTTTCACCAAACACCAGAAACTTTAACCCTTCACCTAACATGAAAAGCAGACGACACTTGCAAACAAAATTCTTGAATAACTAATATTTTTATACTGTACCAATGACCCAGACATAGCTGGTGCTAACTCTTAAAATATAGGGCCGAACACAAATTTTGCCCCCCAATCCCCAAAATTTGCATCTAAATCAAAGAAAACATGTCCTGAAAGGCCCTCCACACATCGCCCCTACTGCGCATGCGCAGTGTCAAGGACGTTCCGAAATTGGCGCCATTAATCATTCTAAGTTTGGCCCTTCATCAGTTAACATCTGACTGATCTTTGTGCTTATAAATCTCAGTTTAAATGATGCCAGACACATAAATATTAGTGAAATGGTGATTCTAAGGAGGATAGAGAAGAGGAGAGGAAAAAAATGTGTGACAGAATATTATCAGGGCTGTAACTTAAAATTTTTTAATGAAATTGTGTTAAGTTACCTATTTTCAAGGCAGCAGCCATTTTGTTGTCATTCTGATTATTTAGTTACACTGTTTTTTTTTTTTTAAGTGTTTTCCTCTCTCCCTGTCCTTTAAGTCCCCCTTGCTATTCTCCCATGCTTGTGGCATAGTTTTTGTAATTATTATTACTAAATTTTCTTGGGAGTTTTAGCTGAATAACAGAATGAATTCTGTTTTTTTTTCCCCATGTTTACGTCTTCACCTACGGGTGGTTAGGCGTTGTGTTCTGCATCTACCATCTGATGTTCTGCAGTTTCTTCCCTGGAAGTCTCTGTTTTGCATCAGATAGTGTATTTTTGGTAACTGATTTCGGGCCTGGGTGCCTGGAGTCTTATTTTAGTGTTTTTACACTCATTGTTTACATTTACAACAGCCCTCTGTGTGAGGGGGGGATTTCTAAAAAATAATATCTTGATGTTATTTTAATCATAACTAGATACATTATTATTGTTCGTAAGTGTTGAATAAATTGTTTAAAATATTTTTAAAATTTTTGTCCACACTTAGGCTTGGGATCCATTGGGGCTCAACGTTACTTTTCAGAAACTTGGGCTGTTCTGAAAAAATATTTTTTCAAAATATTTTGATTTCAATTATTTTTTCTATATTAATGGATCATATTGTTATTATGTATTTTGATTGCCAGGGATTAGTGCGAGTACCAGGACTTGTTTTCTTTTCACATTGAAAGGATATTGATCAATTGTTTTAAGAGGAAGTCTTCCTCTGACTTTATTATCATTCTATATGTGGTCAGTGTACTCGCATTAACTCCTGTTCTGTATCGTATGATTTCGATGACAATATGGGAAGCGTATGTCACGGTATGTTATTGGGGATTTGGACTCTCCGGTCCTTTCCCCGCAGGGTCACTCTACTTTATCAATTTCTATTTCAGACGATCAAGATTAGGGTGATGTATCTGTGATGTCTTCCAACAGTGTGCCTCCGTCGTCACAATTAATGAAGGGCTAGCGGAAAAGTGCTCATGTAAATACGCCAATTGCCTAAGAGGACCCTAGTAGGTTCGACGGCCTTTGACGTCCGCTAGCTCGCCCGGTGTAGCGTCCATTCACTGAATGGTTCGGCAGCCGGATTCGTCCGTTGCGGTCTAGAAGGAATTTTTGGGTGATGCGAGCACTATAAATTAACCTAATGCACACCCAGTGACGGCGGATCGGAGGGAGAACGGAGGAAGCCTTTTAGTCCGGTTCATAGCTCGTTCCGGTCCATCCGGACGGCAAGCGAGAGAGGCCCCTCTCTCGTTCAACAACATCTGGCCCCAGATGTTGTGGTACAAAATGTGTCGCAAGCGGAGCATACGTCCGTCGCTCGGGACGCTCCGTTGTATAGGCAGTCCACGGAGACTGCTAAGACTTCCTCTTCTCGTCAGCGCACACGACCGCACCTTGGCTGCGTGACCGCCGATATATTACCAGCTTCGCCGATCAAGGATTCTTCGGCGACCAGGTCACACCATCCGGTAGCCAGGGACACGAGGCCTGCAGACTCCGGACGTTCGCATAGGAAGTGTGCGGGAGTCAATTTACACGGAGCCTCCAGCGGCAATGCATCGTAAGACCGCTACTGCACAGGCCTCGGGAACGGACGTGCTTTCCTTAATAGCACAGTTTATCGCAGCATCCCAGCATCAACTGAATCTGTCGCATATATTTTATCCGACGATGCTGGGTCGGGACGCTCCGCGGAAGCGGGTACGGACGTCCGAAAGTTTCATCCGGTCCGACGGGATACCGAAAGGGATTCGGAGGATTTCGAGCTTTCCCTTTCGGAACAACATATGCTGTTGTGTATGTCATCTGACTTGGTCTTCTACAGCTTCTTTCGTCGGACCAGAATGCTGCGATGCCGGATAAGAAACTGATAGCGTCGGTGGACTTAGTAATTTTTGGTTCGGTTCAGGGACATCGTCCCTCAGTTCCGACATAGTCCAATAATGTCACACAAACTTTCGAATTATTGAACGACGCTATATATATATTATTATTTTATGCTTGCTAACCAAGCATTTCTGGTTTCTTGTTCGAAGAGTTAGGGAGATGTCTTTCAAAAGTGTGCCTCTGTCGTCATAGTTAATGAAGAGTTAGCGGCAATAAGTGCTCATGGAATATGTCTATCGCCTACGGAGTGACATTCGCTAGCTCACCCGGTGTAGCGTACATTCATCGAATGGTTCGGCTGCCGGGTTCGTCCGTTGCGGTCTAGGAAGGAGATTTGGGTGATGCGAGCACTTTAATTACTTTAGTACTCACCCAGTGACGGCAGATTGAGGACAGATCGGAGGAAGCCTGTTAGTCCGGTTCCTGGCTTGTCCAGGTCCGTCCGGGCTGTGAGCGAGAGAGGTCCCTCTCTCGTCCAACAACATAGGAGACCGCATGTTGTGGTTCAGATATTTTACATTCGGAGCATATGTCCGTCGGTCGGGACGCTCCGTTATATTGACAGTCCGAGAGACTGTCCTTAATGCTTCCTCATCCTCACAGCAGGGCACACGACCGCACATTGGCTACGTGACCTCGAGTATCCGATCAGTTTCGGCATTCAGTGATTCCACGGCGAATAGGTCGCGCCATCCGGTAGCCAAGGGACACGAGGCCTATACACTCCGTTCGCTCGCATATTGGTAGTATGCACGGGGTAACGATTACGAAGCTTCCAGCGGCAATGCGTCGTAAGACTGCTTCTCCTCAGGCCTCAGTGACGGACGTGCTATCCGAGTTAGCACAGTTGTTTCGCAGCATCCCAGCAATTGACAGTTTCTCGGTCGAATCAGGAATTATCCGACGGCGCTGGGTCGGTGCGGTCCGCAGTTGCATCAGCTACGGACGACCGAACGCTTTATAGGGTCCGACAGGATGGCGAAAGGGATTCGAAAGATTTCGAGTTTTCCCTTTAGTAGTATCGGAAGATGCCTTTCATATCTTCTGGCATTATCTTCCAGTGATTGTTATTTCGGACTTCATTGCTGCGATCTTGGATAAGAGACTTATAGCGTCATTGGACTCGGATTTTTCGATCGGTTCAGGGACATTGTCCCTGACTTACCGACGCAGTCCAATATTGTCATTACAACATGTGTTTTATTTTTCGACGCTATATATATATATACAAGCCTGCTACTAAGCATGATAGTTTAGATTAAATTCCTATACGGATTTTAACTTTGGTTCTTATTTAGCTAAGTAATCATTTGAGCCTCTGGAAACAGTAGTTTTCAAATTCTGACCTTTTAGACAGTAATTCTGTTGGTTTCTCTTTTACTGTAGAGTCAGTGAGTTTCATGCACTATCGATGGATGATTTTCACTTTCGTAGTTTCGGAATCACTATTTCCGTTACTATTTAGGTTGGATTGTTGCATAAGAGTTAGGCTCCTATTATCCGGAACCTATTATTTTAAGGTCCTTCCGTCTTCGTATGGGCATAGGCCTTTACTCTTTCCGGATACAGTTTATGTATTTATAAACAGATATCTGTTTATTACTATGGGCGTAAGCTTCTTCTGTCTTTGATGTCTAGTAGAAGGATGTTACGCTCCATTTTATTGTTAATGGATTCTATTAACTATCGGTACTGCTTATGGTATATCATTGACTTAGCAGTTGTGCTTAAGATTTCGGCTCATGAAGTAAGAGTTCTTCTACTTCTTGGGCTTATATTAATAGTGTCGCTATTATAGATTTTTGAAGGCCGCTCATTGCGCTCAGCCATCCACATTCATGAATTTTATCTCAGAAATATCGAGTCCATTTCTGGAGGCCTCTATTGTTAGGTCTATTATCTACTGCTCAGAATGTCATTCACTTAACAGTTGCTACTATAGCTAGGTAGGCTGTCTGTTTCGGCAGTGTCTCCGTTCGGCTGCCCTCTTCGCTCTGGGCTATTTGACCCAGGGCAAGAAAAAGGGGGGGGGGGGGGGGGGGAGGGTGTTCCCTTGGGTCACCTGTTTTACTATGAAAACAAGGGGATACTTCCTCCGGAGTTAGTAATTCTGAGCTGTTATTGGGATGGTTGTTTAGTGAGAAGTTTAGGTTTTTAAAATTCATTCAAGTCTTAGTTTTTAAAGTATAGCTTTTGAATATTGCATATGTCAACGGACATGATTATGCAATCTTCAGACACTTTTAGGAGTATAAGAGTCTCTATTCTCTAGACTTACTTTATTTATTGGCTTACTTTAAAAATTATTAGTATAAGGATTATATTGGATATAAATAGAGTACATGGATGTATGAAGCTCAATTTTGGAAGGTGTTGTATCTTTCTAATTTATCATAAATAAGAAAGATACATGTAAGGCCTATTACTTCTTTTTCCCTACAGGGGATGACTCTATTTTATTTTATTGAGCGTATTCCATTTTGCTCTATGTCCTTGGCCCTCCAGCCTTTTTACTATTCAGCTATGTCTGGGTCATTGGTACAGTATAAAAATGTTAAAAAATTTATAGTAATTTATATATTTTTTATACTTACCAATGACCCAGATGGGGATGGCCCTCCCAGGAGTTGGGAACTCTTGCCTCCCCGCTGAGTACATAGCGCTTACCAGGCACTGGTTATTAGAATGATTAATGGCGCCAATTTCGGGACGTCCTTGACACTGCGCATGCGCAGTAGGGGCGAAGTGTGGAGGGCCTTTCAGGACATGTTTTCTTTAGTTTTAGATGCAAATTTTGGGGATTGGGGGGCAAAATTTGTGTTTGGCCCTATATTTTAAGAGTTAGCACCAGCTATGTCTGGGTCATTGGTAAGTATAAAAAATATATAAATTACTATAAATTTTTTAACTTTTTTTCATTTTGTATCTCAAAAACATAGGTTAGGACCTCTCTTAGGAACGAGCTTGACGTAAAATAGAAAAAAAACACGTTGCTGGCGGCTCTTAGGAACAAGCTCGATGTAAAAAATAGAAAAAAAACATGGTGCTGACGGGAGCGATTGCACTCGCACCCGTCTCATTTCCAGGACTGGTTTATATAGTCTGTTGATTTGCCTTGTTACAATCTAGTCATGGCTGAGAGTGCAGAGTGATAGAGAGAGAGAGAGTGCAGGGGATACATGGGGGTGGGGGTTTATATTTGGCTATTTCCCTAATGGAAAAAAGGTAAGTTTTTCCCAATTTGGTGTCCAAATTTCCCAATTCATCATGTATTGTCTTGTTATAAACACTGGTTGTTATTCATATTGCCAATTGAGATTTAATTTGAGAACAGTTAACAGAAGAAAAGCATTTAAAACTGCGTTTAACAGTAGAGCTGGGTGATATTAGCCAAAATAATAATCGCAGTTTTGGGGAAAGAGAATTGTGATTAACAATATATTCATGACATAGTTCTCTTGTGAATGTTGTGTTTATTATGCCCCGGGTGCGCGGTAGCTCAGTGGTGGACTGTTGGACTTCTATGCTAGAGGTCCCGAGTTCGATCCCCGCCCGGGAGACCTAAGTTGTGTCCTTGGGCAAGTCACTTTATCCCTGTTGCCTACATGGGGGCACGATGACGCTGTGTACTAAGTCGTTCTGCACGTCGATGGTGCACTTGTCTCCAACCGCTGTAATCCTGCTTGAGCGGAGCTTGAACAGAGTTAGAATGTTGAGGAGCATCGATGCTCGGTGGTTCTCTGGGTACTCAGGCTTCCTCCACCCGTAAAACTGTCAAGGTCACGATGAGCCATTGTTCATAAGTATATGACCCTAAACACCAATAAATAAATAAATAAATAATAATTATGCCCTGACCTCCTTAGGGAGTTCAGTGGGTATATAGTCGAGGTCTATGTATGTACATCCATCCAGTGGGCGAGGCAATAAGGGAGAACATGTGACAAAACACAACATGCATTACATGTAGATGAACTTTATTTGTTTGTTAGGCTGCACAAAGTAGATCTTCTGTTTCTCAGGCCATTATTTCTGAAATTGCATGCGGGCGAGCAGGTTTTTATTTTATTTTTTATTTCAGTAATTTTTTCTTTGCCATCAAAAGTTCATGTTCATGGTTCAAGTTTTAGGCCTCATGATCTAGAGAATAGCATGGGTGGTG
This sequence comes from Pictodentalium vernedei, assembly GCA_031216915.1. Classification (NCBI taxonomy): domain Eukaryota; kingdom Metazoa; phylum Mollusca; class Scaphopoda; order Dentaliida; family Dentaliidae; genus Pictodentalium; species Pictodentalium vernedei. The sequence continues at coordinate 715,524,990 of CM062296.1, forward strand.
GTGTATTTCATCCCTTGAGTGCAAGAAGGCTTTGCAATGCTAAAGCATTGCAAAGCCTTCTTGCACTCAAGGGACAAATTCAGTTTTTTTAACTTGAGTAAAATATCAGACATAAACCATTTAATTTTTATTAGCTCAACTTTGACGAAGCCAAATTTGAGCTTATGCCATGGCCCGTCGTCCGTCTGGCCGTCTGTCCGCCTGTCCGTCTGTCTGTCTGTCCATCAACAATTGGATACGGCTTGGGCTAGAGGCCGTATTTATGAACCGATCTTTACGAAACTTCTTGGGTACCTTTATTATGACCGTGGGACGAGAACGAGTGTTTTTTGGGTGCGGTCCGAAATTCAAGATGGCTGCCAGCCACCATTTTGTACCGACGATGCAAAAATCTGTTTTTTTGTACAGAACTTCCATATGAAAGCTCTGATTTGAATAATTTTTTGTATGAATGTTTAGTACCATGGGATACATCACATATAATACAGGTTTTTTTCTCGACTAACTTTGATGTTTTTTGGTGTTACTTTCAGCACTGTAAGTGCACATGCCAATATGGCTCGGGCTAGAGGCCGTATTTATGAACCGATCGTCACAAAACTTCTTGGGTACCTTTATTATCACCTTGGGATGAGAACGAGTGTTTCTGGGTGCGGTCCAAAATTCAAAATGGCTGCCAGTGGCCATTTTGTACCAAAATTAGGTCCAATCAGTTTTTTGTCACAACTTCTACACAGCTTATATTTGTGAACTGATCTTCACAAAATTTCTTGGGTACCTTTGTTTTCACCTTGGGACAGGAATGAGTGTGTTTTGGGGTGCCTTTGTTATCACTGTGCTATGAGAACAAATATTTTGGGGTTCAGTCGGACCCACTCTGTGACTCAAAGATTTCTTTTCTAGTTTAGCATCTGACTGTAGCCCACCTTTACAATACTTTACCTATACATTTGTTACAGGCAACGGTCAGTATTTATGTACAGACCGTTACAATACTTTATATGTACCTTTGTTATCAGGTCATTACCAAGATGTTTGTCATTGCTGTCACATACTATACATGTACATGTCTTTGTCTTGACAAGTTGAGCTACAGTGTCATTGATACTTTCATTTTTTTAAAGTTTAAATTGGTTGTAAAAAGAGAGCATGCGGCAGCCAAAAGGACCATGCGGGAGGGCCTGAGAAACAGATTTTTTATTTTTTTAGGCCTTACCATAATGTTTTTTTTTTCAAACTCTATAGTCTTTGCAACTGATGCCCTAGAACCCCCGAGAATGATCAAAGTAAGTTAAGCTGACCCCAGTGGAGATACTTACAGACAGGGCATTTTGTGTTGAGGGGTGTCGTACAAACTATTACGCTCTTTTTCTCCCAAGTTAAATATCCCAAAGTGTTATTTACTATATGTTTTTAACTGACCTGAAACCAAGGTTTTTTCCTTAAATCAAAACCAAGTCAGAAAAAAATAAAAACCTTTTGGCTCAAGTCAACGTTTTTTGGAAATCTAGATTCTTGGGTCCTTGCTGAATGTACATCCAGGTATAGCTTGTTTTAGAGTTGAAACATTTGATTGGGGCGTGGTGGCGTTGCGGTAACCGGTTCTCATCAGATCACCGAAATTAAGCAGTGTCGAGCCCGGTTGTCCTTGGATGGGTGACCATCTGAGCGATCGATTCGGACTCCCATGTTGTGACCTTGGGAAAGGCACTTAACCCGGATTGTCCACATGTGGGCATGATGACGCCGTGTTCTAAGGCGTACTGCACGCTGATGGTGCGCATGTCTTCAACCAGTCTAACCCTGCCTGTGCTGCAGTGCGGAGTTACGATGTTGGGGAGCTGGCAGCTGCTTGTCATTGCTCGGTGGATCTCTCTGGGTACCCCTGCTTCCTCCACCCATAAAACTGTCATGGTCATGATTAGCCATTGTGCATAAGTATGTGACCTTAAACACCAATAAATTAATAAGTATGAAACATTTGATTGAAACATTTTTTGATTTTTTCAAGATGTAGATCAGTCAGCGATATGTTATTACAAAATATTGCCCAATTTCCTTTTTTGGTGTAAAATAATCTGAGCGGTGAAAAGGTGTTAAGGTGCTCGTAGTTTTCCCCAAATATCGTACACACTGTGTATTTTGTTTTCTTAACCCTTTACCTAACATGAAACGTAGATGACACTTGCAAACAGAATTCTTGAATAACTGATTTTTTTTTCCAGTTTTTGCATCGAAAACATAGCTTATGACCCCTGATTGGAATGAGCTCATTCAAATGAGGGATCTTAAGCCATGTTGTTTAGACAAAAAATGAAAAAAATATGAAAATTGAATGGTATTTTGGGGGAATAGCGCTGGCCGGTTTTGGCTGTTATGTTGGGTAAAGCGTTAATGATGCCATGCAGATAGCTTATAAATTCTCTGTATCTTGTTTCTTCTCTAGGTCAAGACAGTGAAGTTGATGAAAGTACTGCTGCAGAAGAGTTTGAAGATAAGTTAAAAGAGTATATAGAAGGAACAACATTGAAGAGGTAAGAAATGTTTACACTTGTAATAAATTCTCTCAAAGTCTCATTCCAGAGCTACAGAGAAGATATATATAGGGATTTGCTCATAACCTGCTGAATATTTTTAGCTCACCTGACTGCAAGTCCGTGGGAGCTATTGCCCTATTGCCATCACTTGACGTCCGTCGTCTGTCATCCTTCGGCTGTCGTCCGTTAACTTTTGCAAACTTGACTTCTTCACAACCACTAGGTCAGATTCAAACATATTTTGCGCAGATCATCTATGGAGTATACCCTTTCTATTTTATTCAAATGAAGCAGCTGCCATTTTCGAGCTCTGGTTATTGCCCCAAAAGCTTAAAGATCTTCTCATGAACCACCAGAGGGAATGCCTTGATATTTGGTAGGAAACATCCTTTGGTATTGAAGATTGAAGTTTGTTCAAGGGAAGTTGGTAGGTCAATATTTGGGCTCTCTGTGGGGACATATCCATTTTGGGCTCTGCCCAAAATTTCTATTTCAAGAACTGGTGGGCCAATTTCAACCAAATTTGGCATATTGTATAAGTGGGGCCTAAGTAATTGATTGATGCCCCAAAAGGGGCTAAAAATGGAAAAAAATTCAAAAGCCCACATTTCCCAAACCTCACGGAGCAGAGAACTGTTATTTGGTATGAAGCATCCTTAGTACCAGTAGAATGGAATGGTTTAAAAACATTGCCCTTGGTTATGTTGGTTTGTGCGGTGGGAGGCAATGAAAAAATGATGAGTCATCATTTTTGCAGTAATATTTTTCCTTTTCAAATTGTTTTTTTGAGTTCTTCAGATTGTTTACTGTTATTTTCACTTATGTCAGTAAGAGAGAGAGGAGAGACTCCTGTCACCTGTCAAACACATGTTCTCTATTATTTTTAGCTTAATTGAATTAAATAATTCTCTTCAAAGATTAATCCTCTCAAGACTTTTCATAAGTGGCAGAGGAAAAATTTATCTGATTCCTGTATGAATACCTTTAATTTAACCCTCTCAAGACTTTGTGTTTTCCAGATATTTTATTTTATGTTGAACCCTTTGAATGCTCTGCTCATGTATGCTTTTTCTGGTTTCTTGGAGACATTTATCTGATTCTTGTTATTTTAATCAGAAAATTTTGTGGACTTCAGTTTGTTTTGCAAAGATTTTATTTTATTTTATGTTGAATGAACCCTTTCAATGCTGGAAACATCTGATTCCTGTATGCATGTATTTAATTTAACCCTCTCAAGACTGAAATGTGGGTTCCAAAGATTTTATTGATGCCATGAACAAACAAACCCTTTAAATGCTGCATATGTTTTTTTCTGGTTCCTTGGAAAAAAAAATTGGTCTGATTCCTGTATGAATATCTTTAATTTAACCCTCTCATGACTTCAGAGTGTTTTTCCAAAGATTTTATTTCATGATGAACTCATGCTGTGCACATATAAGTTATTTCATGTTGAATGAACCCTTTCAGTGCTGGAAACATTTATCAAATCCAGCTCTCCGGAAAACAAAAGTGTCAAGTTTTCCAGATCATTATCATGCCTGTCCTAAATGAGGTGCACGTGAATGGACTATTTCTACCAGTGACCTATAAATAAATATAGAACATAAGCACAGAACATAAACAGGAGCGTCTCCTCGTACTCCGTTGACAAACATTCCAGTCGAGGTCTATTAAAAATGCTGAGTTGAACAATTGCAAAAAATATTGTGATCGTTTAAAATACTAAATGTAATATAATAAACAAATTACTTTAACGGTCAATTGATCTATGTTGTTGTATTCCGTCTCGTTGACGAGATAAGATTGGCAACATCAAACAAGATGCTGCAGGCATCTCATTTGATCTGGCCGATCTCATTTCATCAATGCGACGGAATACAGCAACACAGATCAATTGACTGTTGTAGTAATCTGTATATACAATGCTTTTCGTCTCTTTTTCAGTGCTCAGGCCAGAAAAACCAACCTTGAGGGTTTGATTAAATGCTTTTGCAGAAAATATTTACTGGATTTTCTTTTAGACAGGTATTTTTTATTAGCCCTTATTTTATGTCACACAGTTGACCCTTAACTCTTTGCCAAACCCATTGGCCACATATGCCTGAGCAGTTGAAAATTTATTTATTAGTCCCCTACCGGCATCGCCGGAGGGGACTGTAGGTTTGCACTCTGTCCATCCGTCAGTCTGTCAGTCACACTTTACTTTTCCGGACTTTTTATGGAAATGCTTCAACCGAATGATTTCATTTTTGGTAACCTACCTACAGATCAAGTTTGAGTTTCATGCTGATTGCATTATTCTTGTGTGAGTTATGGCCCTTGGAAATATGGAAAAGCGCCAAAATATCGGTATTTTTATACTGTACCAATGACCCAGACTTAGCTGGTGCTAACTCTAAAAAATCCAGGGCCAAACACAAATTTTGCCCCCTAATCCCCAAAATTTGCATCTAAAACCAAAAGATATCATGTCCTATAGGACCTCCATACTTTGCCCTTACTGCGCATGCGCAGTGTCAAGGACGTTCCGAAATTGGCGCCAATTATCATTCTCTGTTTGGCCCTTCATCAGTCAACATCTCACTGATCTTTGTGCTTGTAAATCTCAGTTTAAAGGATGCCAGACACATAATTATTGGAGAAATGGTGATTCTAAGGAGGATATAGAAGGAGGAGAGGAAAAAGGAGTGACAAAAAATAATCAGGGCTGTACTTAAAATTTTTTATGAAATTATGTTAAGTTGCCTATTTTCGAGGCATGGGCCTCTTGTTGTCATTCTTGCTAAAAAGTTGCACTGCTTATTCAGTGTTTCCTCTCCCCTGGTCTTCTAAGTCCCCCCTTGCAATTCTCCCATGCTTTTGGCATATTTTTGAGAAAGATCATTTCTAAATTCTCTTGGGAGAGTTGCTTGGTTACAGAATGTTTTCTGTTATTTTCCCCATAGTTACGTTTTCACCCATGGGTGTATAAACGTTGTGTTCTGCATCTTCCATCTGATGTTCTACAGATTCTCCCCTGGGAGTCTCTGTCTTGCATCAGATAGAGTGTAATTTTGATGACTGATTTCGGGCCAGTTTTGTCAGTGCCTGGAGTCATGTTTTCTGGTGTTTTTACACTGTTTGTTTACATTGGCAACAGTCTCTTTTGAGGGGGGCTGTTTGCCTTTGGAGTAGTTTATCTCATTATAAGATACATTTTTATTATCCGTAAGTGTTGCATTAATTATTTAATATAAATTTAAAATTTTTGACCACACTTAGCCATCGGATCCATTGGGGCTCAACGTTACTTTTCAGAAACTTGGGCTTCGCTGAAAAAATATTTTTCAAAAATTATTTTGATTTTCAATTGTTTTTTCATTATTAATGGATCATGTTATTATGTATCTTTGTGTCAGGGGTTTGTGGGTTAACTAGGACTTGTTGTTGACTTTTCACAATGAAAGGATATTGTTCAAAATGTAATAGGAAGAAATCTTCCTCTGACTTTCATGATCATTGCATTAATTGTAGTCAGTGTTCTCGCACTAATCCCTGTTCTATTTGTCAATATTGGGATGACAAACATTGGAAACGTGTGTCACGATATGTTGTTAGTGGAGAAAGGGCTATGCCGGCTCTTTCTCCGCTGGGTCACTCTACTCTATCAGTTTCTATTTCAGAGGAACAAGAACAGGGTGATGTTTCCATGTTATCTTCCGCAAGTGCACTTCCGTCGTCACAAATGAATACAGAGCTAGCGGCAAAAGTGCTCATGGAGATTAAACAAATGTCGTCCGCTAGCTCGCCCGGTGTAGCGTCCATTCACCGAATGGTTCGGCAGCCGGGTTCGTCCGATGCGGTCCAGGAGGAAATGTTGGGTGATGCAAGCACTATAAATATTCAACGTGCACACCCAGTGACGGCGGATAGTAGGCGAGATCGGAGGAAGCCTTCGAGTCCGGTTCCTAGCTCGTCCAGGTCCAGCCGGGCCGCGAGCGAGAGAGGCCCCTCTCTCGTACAACAACATCTGGGACCAGATGTTGTGGTACAAAATGTGTCGCAAGCAGAGCAAACGTCCGTCGCTCGGGACGCTCCGTTGTATAGGCAGTCCGCGGAGACTGCTCAGGCTTCTTCCTCTCGTCAGCGCACACGACCGCACCTTGGCTACATGACCGCCGATATTTTACCAGCTTCGCCGATAGGGATTCTTCGGCGACCAGGTCACACCATCCGGTAGCCAGGGACACGAGGCCGATGGACTCCGGACGTTCGCATAGGAAGAGTATGCGGGAGTCATCAGATGCGGAGCTGCCCTCGGCGAAGCAGCGAAAGACTGCGCCTCCGCAGGCCTCGATGTCGGACGTACTTGTGCAGATAGCACAACTTATCGCAGCATCCCAGCAACCGACAGAAACGGTGTCGGATCGGGAATTATCTGACGGCGTTGGGTCGGTACGCTCCGCCGAAGCATCGGGGGCAGACGACCGGGAGCATCATGAGGTCCGACCGGATGGTGAAAGGGATACGGATGACTTGGAGCTATCCCTTTCGGAACAACATAAAGCTGCCGTGGACTTCATCCGGCACTTTCTCCCTCAAGTTGTTCTGTCGGGCCAGACTGCTGCGGTTCCGGACAAGAGAATTATAGCGTCATTGGACTCTGATTTCTTTGAGCGGTTCAGGGACATCGCTCCTGAGTTTCCGTCTCAGTCCAATAATGTTGCAAGAACATTTGAATTATTGAACGACGCTATATTCAAACTTGCTTCCAAAATGGGAAAAGCAGGTTTCTTGTCCGCCAATACTCTCAACCTGCCTTTCATTAATGCAAGGAATAAATTCGACACGGCAGGACAGGGTATCCCGAGAGTTCCTCTGCGTATGGACGACGAGGCGGAAGACTTAGAATTATCATTACCGTCGTCGGCGTCTATTCCAACCGCGGTGTTGGAAACAACTATTTCGTCTAACAGAGCCAGTTTAGATGCCTTATCTTATGCAGATCACCTTACTAAGGCGTTATCACTGCGCCTTCAAGGGAAAGAATTTCAGGATATACAATCCTCTTTAAGACTTCTTTCAAGGGCAGTAGCTTATTCCACGTGTAACTCTGCCCTTTCAGTGGCAAACCTGGAGTTGGTTAGACGTGACGCAGCCCTAGCTACATCCACACTCGTGGATACTAAGGTGAAGAACTCTCTCAGAGTCGCTTCAGTCTCCGGAGAACTTCTCTTTGACGGCAAGCTTTCTGCAATTTACGATACAATTACAAAGAAAGCTTCGGATTCTCTGCTGTTCCAATCTGCTTCTAAGAATTCTGACACGGCAGATAAGAGTAAGACAGGCACTTCTGGGTCTAATGCGCCCAAGAAAGGTTCCTATAGAGGTTCCGGTGCGTCCTCTTGGTCTTATTCAAGAGACCGTCAAGGTAGCGACTCACGTTCGGGACGTCCTTCGGGCCGGGACAACCGGTCAGACGCCCAGAGGTCGACAGGACGAGGTGCGGGTCATGGAGGACGTGGTTTCTCCTACCGCAGGCCTCGCAGGTCCAGGAGGTGATGGCTTCAACCTCTATCGCGTACCGGTTGGCGGAAGGTTGTCGAGTTTTTCACAAGAGTGGGCGTTGATTACGGACGACCCTTGGGTGAGAGGGGTGATTTCGGAAGGTCTAAAGATATCCTTCAAACGAAAGCCTCCATTAACTCGAAGTCCAAAATGGACTCAACTTCCGTCAAATCCGCAGAAAAGGGACGCTCTAGTATCAGAGGTGCAGTCTCTTTTAATGAAGAACGCGGTAGAGGTCGTAGAAAACCAGGAGACTCCGGGATTCTACAGCCATCTGTTTCTGGTTCCGAAACCAGACGGCTCGTTCCGTCCAGTCATAGATTTGAGCTGGATAAACAAGCTGATCGTCGCTCCGAAGTTTTATATGGAGACGATTCGGTCGGTCAGAGCGAGTATTCGGGTGAACGATTATGCAACGAGCATAGATGTCAAAGATGCGTACTTTCACGTCATGGTACATCCGACATTCAGAAAGTATCTACGCTTCGCAGTCCTAGGAGTGGTGTATCAATTCCGGGCGATGTGCTTCGGATTGAATCTAGCACCCTGGGCTTTCACTCGGGTAATGAACTCGGTAATGATGTATTTCCGAGCTCATTCGTCTGCGGTAACGTCCGCCTACCTGGACGACATTCTTCAGAGGTACGGCAACGAGTTAACGCTTCAGAACGATGTGCAGAATCTACTTCTATTGCTCTGACGTCTCGGTTTTATAATAAACGAGGAGAAGTCGGATCTGGTGCCGTCCAAGTCATTCACACATCTGGGAATGAGCTTCGAGACGCACAACAATCTCGTTCGTCTGCCGTTAACCAGAGCGAAATTAGTCAGTTGTTACGCTCGCTATTGTCTGCACGCAGACAAAGTCACAGCGAGAGAATTTATGAGACTGATAGGTCTGTGCTGAGCCGCTGCGGATCTCATTCCGATGGGGCGGTTACGCACGCGTCCTCTCCAAATTTTCTTGACTCAGAATTGGAGTGTGAAAATTCATTCGCTCGACATAGACGTTCTCTTGTCAGATCAAGTGAAACGAGAGATTCAGACTTGGGCAAACATTCAGTGGTTAACTCAGGGAGTTCCGCTGCAGTTGCCGGATCCGAGTTTTACCATTATGACGGATGCCAGTCAAACAGGTTGGGGTGCATCATTGATCCCAACGGATTCGAGATGCCAGGGTCTTTGGGATCCGCACTTCCTGGGCAAGCACATAAACATCAAGGAAATGATGTCAATTTGGCTTGCGTTACGTCATTGGATGGACATTATTCACAATGCTCATGTCCAAATCCTGTCCGACAGTACGACAGTAGTGGCGTATATACGGAATCAGGGAGGCACTCATTCAGTTCCGTTGTTCAATCTAACGGAAAGAATCCTTCTGTTTGCTCTAGAACATCAGGTTCTTCTTTCGGTCCGTCATATACCGGGTCGTCTGAATGTACTAGCAGACTCCCTTTCACGAAAGGGTCGCTTGTTGCCGTCGGAGTGGACTCTCAACAAACAAGTATTCAATCAGATTTGCTACCAATGGGAACGGCCAATGATAGACTTATTTGCGACACATCTCAACAATCAGTTGCAGACGTATGTGTCTCCGTGTCCGGATCCAAGAGCATTTGCAGTAGACGCTCTGTCGATCCCTTGGGACGGAATGATAGGATATGCGTATCCTCCAGCGCCGTTAATTCAGCAAGTATTGCTAAAGATAAAACAATCTCAATGCAAGATTCTGTTGGTAGCATCTCTGTCTCCACAGAGACCGTGGATAAATCTACTCAGGTGTCTGTTGTGGGACCTACCGCGAAAGCTTCCTCCACGGGAGGATCTTCTTTCGCAGGGGAAATCGCGTCAACTCCATCACAACCCGCAAGGTCTCAACCTTCACGTTTTTCCGTTGTGCGGTCCTTCTTGCATGGCAAGCACTTTACAGGACGAGCAGTGGACGCGATTTCTAACTGTAGGAGGACCTCCTCTTCGCTAAACTATGCGGCTAAGTGGAAGGTTTTTCGTCGTTGGTGTAGGGATCATTCTGTGGATATTTTTGATCCCTCTATACCAGACATTGCAAACTTTCTAGTATACTTGTTTGACGAAATCAAACTGCAGCCTGTTACTATTAAGGGTTATAGGTCTTTGTTATCTGATACCTATGCACATCATGATAGTTTACAAATTGGATCTAATGTCTCTTTATCTAAGTTGGTAAGAAACTTCTCGATAAATAGACCCAGAACTCTTAGGTTAATTCCTAAATGGAATTTAGCTTGGGTTCTTCTTAAACTGAAGGAAAAGCCATTTGAACCTCTTGGGACAGTAGATTTCAAATTCTTATCTTATAAGACAGCTTTCTCTTCTGCTAGAAGAGTCAGTGAGCTTCATGCACTGTCGGTGGATGATTCTCACTATCGTAGTGTCGGGAACACTATCACCTTCACTACTAATGTGGGTTTTTTAGCTAAGAATCAGGCTCCTAATAAATATCCGGAACCTATTGTTATTAAGGCTCTTCCGTCTTCAGACGGGCGTAGGCCTTTACTCTGTCCTGTTAGAGCGTTACGTATCTATAAACAGAGATCTCAGTTTATCAGAAAGGGACGAAAACGTTTCTTTCTGTCTCTGATGCCTAATAGAAAGGACATTTCGGTCCATTCTATTGCTAGATGGATTCAATTAACTATCCGTACTGCTTATGAGAATTTATCTTCTCAGCAGTCTGTGCTTAAGATTTCGGCTCATGAAGTAAGTGCTCTTGCTACTTCTTGGGCTTACGCTAATAGTATTGCTATTACAGATTTAATGAAGGCTGCTTATTGGTCTCAGCCATCCACATTCACAAATTTTTATCTCAGAAATATTGAGTCCATTTCTGGAGACCTGCATTGTTTAGGTACGTTATCTGTTGCTCAGAATGTCGTCTACTAAACAGTTGCAACTATAGTTATGCAGACTTTCTGTTCTGGCAGTGACTCCGTCCGGCTGCCCTCTTCGCTCTGGGCTGTTTGGCCCAGGGCAAGGGGAAGGGGGGGGGGGGGGGGAGTTGTTCCCTTAGGTCACCTGCTTTATAGTGAAAAGCAAGGGAATGCTTCCTCCAAAGTCAGTATTTCTGAATCGTTTCCGGGATGGTTTTAAAGTGTAATATTAATGTTAAAATTCATTCATGTCATATTTTTAAAGTGTAGCTCGGTGTGAAGCATTTGTATATGTCAAGTGTCAAACGGGCGTTAATATACAATCCTCGGACACTTTTAAAGAATATAAAGAGTCTCAATTCTCTGGACTAACTTTATTTATTGGCTTACTTTAAAAATAGTTAGTATAAAGGGTTATACTGGATGTTAATAGAGAACATGAATGTTATTGTGCTCAATTATGAAGGGTATTGTATCTTTCTAATTTAACATAAAATAAGAAAGATACATGTAAAGCCTAATACTCCTTTTCTCCTTGAGGGGTTGCCTCTATATTATATAGTTGAGCTTATTGGATTTTCCTCTATGTCCTAGGCCCTCCAGCCTTTTTACTATTCAGCTAAGTCTGGGTCATTGGTACAGTATAAAAATGTTAAAAAATTTATAGTAATTTATATATTTTTTATACTTACCAATGACCCAGATGGGGATGGCCCTCCCAGGAGTTGGGAACTCTTACCTCCCCGCTGAGTACATAGTGCTGACCAGGCACTGCCAGTAAGAATGATAATTGGCGCCAATTTCGGAACGTCCTTGACACTGTGCATCTGCAGTAAGGGCAAAGTATGGAGGTCCTATAGGACATGATTTCTTTTGGTTTTAGATGCAAATTTTGGGGATTGGGGGGCAAAATTTGTGTTCGGCCCTGGATTTTTTTAGAGTTAGCACCAGCTAAGTCTGGGTCATTGGTAAGTATAAAAAATATATAAATTACTATAAATTTTTTAACTTTCCAGACTTTTTTTTGGAAACGCTTCAATGGAATGATTTCATTTTTTGGTAAACTACTATACAATCATGACTTACAGATCAAGATTGAGTTTCATGCTGATTGCATTATTCTTGTTTGAGTTATGTCCATTGGAAATATGGAAAAGCGCCAAAATATCAGTTTTCCGGACTTTTTTTGGAAACACTTCAACAGAATGATTTCATTCTTGGTAACCTACTATAAAACAATGACTTACAGATCAAGTTTGAGTTTCATGCTGATTGCATTATTCTTGTGTGAGTTATGGCCCTTGGAAATATGGAAAAGTGCCAAAATATCAGTTTTCCAGACTTTTTTTTGGAAGCACTTCAACGGAATGATTTCATTTTTGGTAACTTACTATAGAACGATGACTTACAGATCAAGTTTCATTTGCACTCTGTCCATCCGTCAGTCTGTCAGTCACACTTTAGTTTTCCTGACTTTTTTTGGAAATGCTTCAACTGAATGTTCTCATTCTTGGTAACCTACTACAGAACGATATCAGTTTTCCAGACTTTTTTTGGAAACGCTTCAACGGAAATTCTTGCTGATCACATCTAGGTTATAAGATTTGTATAATTATTGATGCTTATTAGTTCGGTAGGGGACATTGTATTGCTTCAGCGATACGTGAGCTCTTGTTTTTAATTTTTTTTTTTATAAATTTCAACAAAACCATATCACATGATTCTCACTGGAATGCTTTCATCAAGCTTGTTCCAATATCAGACATAAACCATTTAATTTTTATTTTTTTCAACAGATTTTTAACTTTTTAAAATATCAGACATAAACCATTTAATTTTAATTTTTTTCAACAGATTTTTAACTTTTTTAGGCCTCATATTTTTTCCCTTTCAGTTTTTGCCTCCTGAACATAGTTTATGACCCTTCACTGACATGCACTGGATGATTGCATTGCATTGAGGATGGTCATAAGCTATGTGTTTGAAGCAATTAATGAACTTATTAGTTATTCAAGAGAACAATTTGCAATTCTATTCATATTTGGTAAAGAGTAAACCCTTTACCTAATGAATCGGCTGCATCTATCCACATAATTTCCAAATTAAGCAGTTGAAAAAGAAAAAAATATTTAAAATTTCCAACAAAATCATACCACATGACTCTTCATTGGAACAAGCTCATTGAGCTTGTTCCAATGAGGGGTGGGTCACATGATATCAGTTTTTTTTAAACTTTTTGAAAAATTTTGAAAAACAATAATTAAAATAATAAAGTCTGATATCCTTTGTGTTGGGTAAAGGGTTAGGTTTTGTTACTGGGGAAATAGTCCCCTGGTGCATTCATTTGAGGACAGCTGTTCTTATCACTGAGAATTGATTAATAGGCACCATCAGAACCATTGAATTTGAATGTGCCATCGCAGGTGCAAATTTGCCATTGTAAAATAAAGTGACAAACAATAATTTTGTGTTGTTGCAAAATTTTTCCCAGTTTCTGTTACTGGGGTAATACATCAGTAAATAATCATAAGTAGGGATATCAGTTTCTCATAGTGTACAGTAGCACTGTAAATTTTGTGCTAAAATCAGGCCAGGAAATAACTAGCGAATGCCCATTTAGGTTTATATGTGGGTTATGCCAATTGTAAAACACACTAATTAACTACAGGTTACTGCAGGTTGTGACAGGTTACGACAAAGTAATACAGCATAAGTTTATTAAATTACCATCTTAAAGATTTTATGCAAAAATAAATGGCAACAACTAACATGCGATCTCGCTGAAGCGAGATCGCACATTAGTTGTTGAAATTTATATAGGCGTAGATCCCATTAAGACATTAAAAAAAGCATGACAGGCATAGTAAAAATAGAGAAAGCAGAGAAGCACCAAAACACTCTATTCCTATGGGTTACAAGAATGCTATAAAGTGTAACCTGCCAACAGGTTACGATATAAGCCCTTTATTTCTAGGTCTGCATTATCACCACCCCCGGATGTGAAAAGTTCCTGAATTTATTACTCATTAATTGTTTCAGGAAAGTTACAGTGAGTGATTCAGTGGTTAGATGCCTGAAGAAAGGTAAAGGAGATGAGCAATCCCTGGCAGCTCTCTGCATAAGTTTAATGTGTGTACAACTTGGTCAGGAATCAGAAAGTATAGTCAAAGAACTACTTCCTGTTATACAGACTATAATGTTGGATAACTCAGCAGCTGTAAAAGCCAGGGCACAGGTGTGTATGCTACAAGGTTCTTGCAGCTTAAATTTAATAGAAAATGTTCTGTTGGTTGTGGTGGGAAGTGGAATGGTAGTGTATTATTTTGGTGAAGAAATTTTGTTTTCTAGGACTTGGTAATTAATAACAGTTGTGCGAGTCCTCTACAGGGTTCCCACTCAGTTGAAAAGTTCTTGAATTTCAGTCCCTTCCTTGAGAAGTGCTTGGAATTATTTCTTTCCTTGAAGACTACTTGATATTTTTACACTGTAAACCAATGGACCAGACTAGCTGGTGCTTAACTCAAAGTTATTAAGGGCCAAACACAAATTTTGAACCCCCCCCAATCCCAAAAATTTGCTTGCAAAACCGAAAATTAAAAGTCCTATCTGGCCCTCCATACATTTACTCTCCACGCATGCACAGATGTCAGGAAGTGACCGGAATTGGCGCCAACATCATTCTTTGTTTGGCCCTAAAAGTCATCACCAATGAAATGACATCTGTGCTTTAAAATCTCCTTTTTTGAGGATGCCAGACACAAATCAATGCAAGAATTGGTGTATACAAGGCTGTTATTGGATGAAGGAAGTGTTCAACGGTGGTTTTGGATGTTCAGGGCTGTAACTTTATAATATTTATAAAATTATTTTATGTTTCCCAATTTCGGGACATATGCCTGATGTCATCCTTTTTAAAAATGATTATTCCACTGTTTGTTAAGTATTTCTTCCCTATCCTTCCATGAACCCTTCCTGTTAAACTCTTAAGGTTTTTGGCTGTTTTTTATTGAAATTTTTTATTAAATTTCTTGGGAGTTTAACATTTATTACAAAATATTATTCTGCTTCTTCCGCAGGATTACGTCCTTATCCTTGGGGTGTTAGGCCGTTTACTCTTGCATCTTCTGTCAAATGTATTGTTTTTTCTTTGTATGAAAATCTAGCTTTGCGTTTGATAGCATTTCAATTGGTTCTGATTTTGTACCTTTTTGTGTGCCTGATGTCTTGTTTACATTGACGTTGTTTACATTATCATTAAATTGACCAATCTTTACGAAACTTCTTGGGTACCTTTGTTATGACCCTGGGACGGGAACGAGTGTTTTTGGGTGTGGTCCGAAATTCAAGATGGCTGCCAGTGGCCATTTTGTACCGATGATGCAAAAATCAGTTTTTGTACAGAACTTCTGTATGAAAGTTCTGATTTGAATAAAGTTTTGTATAAATGTATAGTACAATGGGATACATCACATATAATACGGGTTTTTTTCTCGTGCGTAAATTATGCAAATTAGACTAACGTCGAGTGACGCTGCAGAATTACCACAAACAAGCACAATGGACTCAGTCTCTGCTTCAGGTGATGCAGGCACTGATAATCATAAAGAGAAACAAGATTCACTTTTTTTTCATTTTCAATTTGGATACAAACAAAACTGGTCTGGTATAAGTCTGGTATGTTTTGTCACAGTTGCAGTTGTAGGATAACCATAATAAAGTAACTTCCCCCACATTTTATCTTTGTTGATAAATCCAACACTTGACATGATTTTTAGCTCAACTTTGACGAAGTCAAATTTGAGCTATTGTCATGGCCCGTCGTCCGTCTGTCCGTATGTCAACAATTGGCTATGGCTCGGGCTAGAGGTCGTATTTATGAACCGATCTTTACGAAACTTCTTGTGTACCTTTGTTATGACCCTGGGACGGGAACGAGTGTTTTTAGGTGTGGTCCGAAATTCAAGATGGCTGCCAGAGGCCATTTTGTACCGATGATGCAAAAATCAGTTTTTTGTACAGAACTTCTGTATGAAAGTTCTGATTTGAATAAAGTTTTGTATAAATGTTTAGTACCATGGGATACATCACATATAATACGGGTTTTTTTCTCGTGCGTAAATTATGCAAATTAGACTGACTTTGATTTATTTAGTGTTACTTTCAGAGCTGTAAGTGCCAAGCTGCTATGGCTCGGGCAAGAGGCCGTATTTATGAACCAATCTTTACGAAACTTCTTGGGTACCTTTGTTATGACCCTGGGACGGGAACGAGTGTTTTTGGGTGTGGTCCGAAATTCAAGATGGCTGCCAGTGGCCATTTTGTACCGATGATGCAAAAATCAGTTTTTGTACAGAACTTCTGTATGAAAGTTCTGATTTGAATAAAGTTTTGTATAAATGTATAGTACAATGGGATACATCACATATAATACGGGTTTTTTTCTCGTGCGTAAATTATGCAAATTAGACTAACTTTTGATTTATTTAGTGTTACTTTCAGAGCTGTAATTGCCAAGCTGCAATGGCTCAGGCTAGAGGCCGTATTTATGAACCAATCTTTACGAAACTTCTTGGGTACCTTTGTTATGACCGTGGGACGAGAACGAGTGTTTTGGGGTGCAGTCCCAAATTCCGGATGGCTGCCAGCAGCCATTTTGTACCGACGATGCCGAAATCTGTTTTTTGTACAGAACTTCCATATGAAAGCTCTGATTTGAATAATTTTTTGTATGAATGTTTAGTACCATGGGATACATTACATATATTACAGGTTTTTTTCTTGTGCGTAAATTATGCAAATTAGGCTAACTTTGATTTATTTAGTGTTACTTTCAGCACTGTGAGTGCAAATCCCAATACGGCTCGGGCTAGAGGCCGTATTTATGAACCGATCTTCACGAAACTTCTTGGGTACCTTTGTTATCACTGTGGGACGAGAAGGAGTGTTTTGGGGTCCAGTCTGAAATTCAAGATGGCCGCTAGCAGCCATTTTGTTCAAAATTAAGTGCAATCAGATTTTTGCGCAGAACTTCCAAATGAAAGATCTGAATTGAATAAATTTTTGTATGAATGTTTAGTACCATGGGATACATTACATATAATACAGAGTTTTTCTCGTGAATAAATTTTTTAAATTAGGGGTCCGGGTGGGACTTAGAAAATTTTTTACCAAAATCCGGAAATTAGTTTTTTGGTTTTTTATGCGTTTTGGTCAATTTTAAGACAAAAAAAAAAAAATTTTTTTTACACTGAAAATTTGGGGTCCGGGTGGGACTTAGAAAATTTTGGACCAAAATCCGGAAATTAGTTTTTTGTATTTTGATGCATTTTGGTCAATTTTAAGAAGAAGAAGAAAAAATTTTAGTCTGAAAATATTTTGTTTGGGTCTGAAAATTTCCACACAAAAATAATAATCTACAATGATTGGTCTTAATCTGTAGTCCATTACAGTCACCTTGTAATTCTTTTATTATTGTTGACTGGGCCAAAACAAATACTAATTCCTGTCATATTCATTATTCAGTTGTCTTGGTCACAGCAAGTACTAATTCCTGTCGTATCCAAGTTGAGCTTCAGAGTCATTGACTCTTTCATTTGAAAAGCAGCTCTGCGGGAGAGCTTTCCAAAAAATTATTTGAAGTGTTGGAGTTATCAAAGAAGAAAATTAAGTGGGATCAATGTTTTCTTGTGTTTATCCTGCAATTTCAGCAAATATTGATACATTGATCAAAATAATTGTCACAGAATGGTCCTTGAAAAAGTTGCAGGAGTCCTTGAAAAGTCCTTGAATAGTCCTTGAATTTGATGTAGCCTTGCCTGTATGAACCATGCCATGAAGTTGGACCAATCGGTAGTTAGGGAGATGAGGCCTTGATCATCGGGATATTCGGAGAAAGGGTCCGCTTCCAACAGCCCGTCCCAGGAGCAGAATGGTGTTAAGGAACGGAAAACTGCTGCTCCTCATGACGGACTTGCTGTTGCAGATTGCGCAGCTAATCGCAGCATCCCAGTAAGTGCAGATGCAGCCTCCCTCAGACTCGGAATCTGAGCTGTCAGACAGTGCTGGGTCGATCCAGTCATCAGTTCGTGTAGATGCAATGGACCGAGATTCGCAACTGATTTCTCGGAAAGGGATAAGAAAGAGGATTACCCTTCCCTTTCGGAACAGTACATGGTTGCGATGGCTTTCATCCATCAATACTACCATGATTTTGTTCCGCTGAATCAGAATGCTGTGATGACAAGAGAGAAACCACTGGCATCGTTGGGCGCAGACTTTATCAGGACAAAGGAGGAAGTCCTTTCTTTTCCAGTTCAGTTTATGCAGGTGTCGCAGGCCTTTGGGCATATAGACATCGCCGTATTTATCCTCTTGAGTGCGAGGAAGAAGGCATTTTCTTATCTTCATCTTCCATATACATACCGTTTTTTGGACCACATTCATTTTAAAACGGTCGGGGAAAATGTTCAGAGAGTTCTTCTGCGTTTGGATGAGCAGGCCGGAGGTCTAGAGATATCCTTACCTGTATCATTCGCCATTCGCTCAGACACAATTGAGACGGCAATTTCTTCAAATAGAGTGAATTTGGACGTTATGTCTTGCGCAGATCACCTTACAAGAGCTTTGGTGCAATGTCTCAAAGGAAAGGAATTTGAGGAACGTTTGTACCTCTCTTAGAGTTCTTTCCAGGGTAATTATGTATACCACGTATAACTCCGCCCTAACAGTGGCTAATCTAGAGTTAATCAGACATAATGCTGCCCTTGCGTCATCATCACGATAAGATGACAAGGTGAAAAGCTCTCTCCGAGTTGCTCCTGTTTTCGGATATTTTATTTTCGTAGTCTATGAACAGGCTACTAAGAAAGTGCCTAGTGCTCTGCTTTTGAAGTCAGCGAATCAACGACCCACTTCAGCAGACAAGAGTAAAGGAGGGCATTCCAGACAAAAATCGTCAGAAGGAAACTCCTCACGAGGGTACAAGAAACCCTCTTATTATTACTCGGGAGGTCGTCAATATAGCGACTCCAAAAAGGGGCATAGGTCTGATCGGTACTATAAGTCAGACGCCCCTAGGCCGACGAGATGAGGTTTTTCGTGGGGAGGATGTGGTTCCTCCTCCCGTAAGCCACGCAGGTCATACAGGTGATCGTTTAGACCTCTATTGCTGGCCAGTTGGTGGAAGGTTATCAAACTCTGCAAAAAACTGGATAACAATCACGGAAGATCAGTGGGTGAGAAGTGTAGTCTCGGACGGCTTACAGCTATCATTCCGAGTAAAACCCCACTAACAAGTTGTCCACATTGGACAAATCTTCCACCAAATTGTTGCATAAGAGAGTTTCTCCTATGGAGTTATAAGCTCTCTTATCAAAGGAAGCAATACAGATCATCGAGAATCAGGATTCTGAAGATTTTTACAGTCACCTGTTCCTCATACCAAAGCCAGACCGCTCGTTCCGACAGGTCATAGACTTGAGCTGGATAACAAGTTTATCGTGGCTCTAAAAGTTTATTTATGGAAATCATTCAGTCGGTAAAAGCGAGCATTCGAGTGATTGACTATGCGGCAAGCATAGATCTAAGGATCCGTGCTTTCATGTCCTGGTACATCCAGCATTCTCAAAGTACCTGCGGTTCCCCGTTAAAGGGAAGGTGTATCAGTTCAGAACAGTATGCTTTGGTTTGAAGCTGGCCCCCTGGGCGTTTCTCTCGAATAATGAACTCTGTAATGTCTTACTTACGAGCTCATTTGTCTGCGGTAACGTCGGCTAACTTGGACGACCTTCTACAGGGATACAGCATTATTCTTCAGAACTATGTTCAGAGTCTGCTTCTATTACCCCGACGTCTCGGTTTCATCGTAAACAAGAAAAAGTCGGATCTAGCTCCTTACAAGTCATCTATTCACTTGGGATAAAGCTTTGAGACTCACAACAATCTGGTTCGTCTGCCGTTACCCAGAGCGAAATTAGTCAGTTGTTATACTCGCCTTTGTCTACACTCAGACGCATTAATAGTGAGGAAATTCATGCAACTGTTGGATCTGTGCGGAGTGGCTGTGGATCTCGTTCCGATGGGCCTGCGCGCCCGTCTCCTCCAGATATTCTTTACTCAGAACTGGAGTGTGAAGATGCTTTCGCTTGAACCAGTATTGTTTTAACGGACTTAGTAAAACAAGGGTTCAAATTGGGCAGATATTCAGTGGTTAACTCGGTAGTTATGCTGCAATTGCCGGATCCGGCTTTCACGATTATGACGGATGTGAGTCCGACGGGTTGGGGCACAACCCTAAGTCTTGAAGTGTCAGGGTCTTTGGAACCATCGGTTCCAGGAGAAACACATAAACATCAACAAAATGATGTTAATCATAGCTAGCACTACAACATTGGATTCACATAATAACGGACGTCCATGCTCAATTTGCTCAGACAACTCGACAGTAGTAGTGTACATCTGAAACTAGGGCGGCACCCATTCATTTCCTAACAGAGAAGATTTTCCTAATATGTCATGAATCATCATGTTCATCTTTCTATCCATCATACACCAGGTCGTCTGAATGTACTACTAGACTCGCCCTCTCAGAAAGGTCAATTGATGCAATTGGAGTGGACGCTCAACAAACGAGTATTTGGACAGATTTGCTACCAGAGGGATCACCCCATGATAGATCCGTTTGTGATGCACCGCAACAATCAGTTAACGTCGTTTGTGTCGCCATGCCTAGACCATTGAGCGTATGCAGTAGATGCTCTGCTGATCTCATGGGGATGGATGATGGGATACGCGTATCCTCCAATTCATTTGATTCAGTAGATTCTGTTTAAGATCAAACAGTCTCGTTGCGAATCCTACTAGTAACACCTCTGTCGTCACAGAAACCTTGGATCAGTCTTCTCAAGTGTCTGTTATGGGACGTTGCATGGAAGCTTCCTCCACGAGAGGACCTTCTTTATCAGGGAAAGTTTTTGTTATCCACGTCCTTCTCTGCCCATAGTGGCATAATGGAGTCAGTTAGACGTGAGGGAACCATTGCGTTTCCTATATTATTTTATGACTGACACAAGAACGATAAAGTAATGAGGGTGAGGAGGGTTTGATATGACTTTGAATACCCCCCACCCCCACACCGCCAATGTGTTTAGAGTTGATTACCGGGCAAGACGTAGTTTTCTTCCCGCAAGCCTCGTATGAGTTTAAATACATACATGCACTTCACTTCTCGATTGGCAGCTGGGTTGTGTTCTATGGTGCCCTCATGGGCACATCCACTTTTTAGTTGGTTGGTTTCCTGTGATTATTCATCTATATACGAGCACATATTTCATCATAAATAAATTGCTAGTCTTTGGGTACCACAGAGGCTGCATAACCAGTTAACTGGTATTCAGATGATTACATGTGGGATTTCAATGCTCATGCGCATAATAATTATTGGGCTGATGCTTTATTGTATGTTATGGACCTTACAAATTATGAATTATTTCGGGGGCGGTCCGTGTGGGAGCCTGTTAATCATACCTACTTCCATTTCTAGGTCCAGGTTTCTATTAATTTCGGTGCTCAACTCGTATATTCGCACGTTTATTGTGTCATAGATATCGAATAGTACATGTGTTACTGGAATTTATTGTACACCTGAATGGAGACGCCTGTGGGTTACCTCGGAAGTGTGTTTACTCCCCAGAGATCATTCATTGTGGTTCGATTGGACATCTGTATGTTATATATTATATCACCTATTTTTGACCTATCTGCATATGCGGTCTCTGGTGTATGTTATATAGTGGGCAATATTAATTACCGGGATTGTTGCAAAAGCCTTAACTTCTGAAGTGGCGTTATTAATAAATTAATACCTGAGTGCCTGTTCGACGAATATTTTATATTGTTTTTTGGTACTGCTTTTACTGATTACAGAGTGCTCCCCTCTTTCTTTTTGAAGATTCCTTCGAAAGAAAAGTGGGGGGGGATTTTTTTTACCTCTTCTCTGGCTTGATAGGTATGTAACTATGAGGGAAGCTGTTTTGTCCGTAATTATCCTGCATACAGCTGGAGTTTTATTGTATGTGGCGTATGTTTGTGGGGGATATTCTCTCATTCTCAAACACGCCATCCTAATTTTTGGGGCTTAGTCTGGGCTAACCTTAAAAATTGGGAACTTGTTACATCCAATTAACATAGTCTTCATGCTTAGTATATGGAATTACTTGAACTGGGCTCCTTTTGTATGATATGTTTTCTCTATTACTGTATAGAGAGACATACATGTAATTTCTAATAATTTTAATTTCCTTTCACCTTGGATTACAGGATTGGAACTATGTTGATCTACTAATTCTGAAGTCCTAGGCTCTCTACCTTTTTACGATTCAGCTAGTCTGGGCCATTGGTTTACAGTGTAAAAATATTATAAATTCAAAGTAATTTGTATATTTTTATACTTACCAATAGCCCTCCCATGAGTGGGCACTCATATGCCTCCGCTGAATTTTTATGTTGTACTCTCTTCTACAAAGAATGATGTTGGCGCCAATTCTGGTCACTTCCTGACGTTTGCTCATGCACGAGTGTAAATGTGTGGAGGGCCAGATAGGACTTTTAATTTTCGGTTTTGGAAGCAAATTTTGGAGATTGGGGGAGGGGGGGGGGGGGGGGGCAGGGTTCAAAATTTGTGTTTGGCCCTTAATAACTTTGAGTTAAGCACCAGCTAGTCTGGGCCATTGGTAAGTATAAAAATATACAAATTACTTTGAATTTATAATTTTCCACCACTTTCCTTGAAAAGTACTTTTAACCCTTTACCCAACGCAGACGATATCAAATTTTATTATTTTAAATATCATTTTTTAAAAAATTTTCAGAAAATTTCAACAAATGCAACAAAACCATATCATGTGACCCCTCTTTGGAACGAGTTCATTAAGCTCGTTCCAAAGAGGGGTCACATGATATGGTTTTGTTAAAATTTTTTGAAAACTGGTATTTGTTTCAGCTGCTGAATTTGCATATAACGTGGGCGGATGTGGCCAATTCATTGGGTAAAGGGTTAATTCTGTTTACCTATAGCCTCTAAAATGAGAAGTTTCATGATAACCAGCCTCAGTTTAGTGTGTTGATTTCAGCCCCCTGCTGTTTTTTTGTGAGTTTCTATCAGTAATCCAATAATATGGTGTGTTGTGATACACTTTTGGAAAGGGCTCAGAGAGCTCTTTCCCAAAGTGTGTTGCATCAAAGCATTTCACCATCATAACAAAATGCTTCAGCATCATTACAAAGTAGATCATGGTCCTAACAAATGAATAAAATGGCAAGGGAAAATATTTTTGTCAAAGATGTAGTGATGGAAGGGAAAAATTTTTTTGCCACCCTGCTTCTTTTCCAATGTCTTTTCAAGTGAACAAAATTCCCTGTGGGAACAGGTGGGAACCCCAGGAAATGAAGCATTGCTTGTTTGCTGTGGTGGACAAGCTCTGTTTTACTTGTAAAATAGGATCTGGTAACCAATGCTTGTGGTGGAAGTCCACTAAAATGGGCAGCATGGGTGTAAACAATTGGCAGGACTTTACATTATATCCATGTTGAAGTCATGATTAGCCATTGTGCAGAAATATGTGACGTTAAACACCAATCAATAAATAAATATAAATAAGTGAACAAAATGATCGCTTGCCTGATTTGTACAGCCCAGACAGTCCTTGAAAATCGTCAAATTCCTGGAAAAGTGCTTAACCCTTTACTCTACATAGTGGCCAGAACTGGCCAGCAGCTTGGATTAAATAGTGCTTGAATTTGATACTTTGATATCAGTGATAGCCCTGCTCTAAAATGTGCTTCATTGATATAAATGATTGGCAAAACTTTACTTTAAACTTCTGTTACTGTGATTTTTAGAGTTGTGTGGTTTTAACATTTTTGGTTCAGGTTTCGGTATCAGGGATTCTAATGCCCACTTTGATAAAGGGTTTAGGTTCCATGTAATTGGCAAAATTTGCATCATGAAGGCTCAACTGGGAGTTTGTTTTGGAGAAGGACAGCAGCTACAAAGAGTAAAAAAAATATTACCTTCAAATTGAACCAAGAACATTAATACTGAAGGTACTAGATGTAGTAAGTTTTATAACAAACAGTTAATGAAATAATAATGAGCAATCTGTCTGTAAACTCGATTAAACTGTTCTTATACTATTAATTGTGGCTCAGTGGTAGACTTTTGGACTTCTATGCTAGAGGTCCCGAGTTTGATCCCCATCCAGGACAGCCCGTGTTGTGTCCTTGGGCAAGGCACTTTATCCCAGTTGCCTATATGAGGGCACGATGACGCCATGTACTAAGGCATACTGCACATCGATGGTGCACATGTCTTAACTGCTGTAATAATAATTGATTTTCTAGAGCGTAAAACCACAAATGGTGCTCTAAAACGCTTGACAGAAATAAATACACTTTTCTGAAATAAAGAGTCACATCTGTTTTGGTTGCCTCTTAGAAAGGTTCAGGAGAATGCTTCAGTAAATAGGAAAGTTTTAAGATTTCTTTTGAAGACATCAAGAGTTTCTGAAATTCTGACACTAATTGACAGGGAATTCCACAATCTGGGACCCACGATGGGACCCACACATGATCACTAGCCTGATTAGATCTGCTAAAAGGTACAACTAGTTGAATTTGGTTTTTTGATCTGAGACTGCAGGATGGTTTATATACAGTGAGGAGCTCTATCTTGCAGGTAAACAGGAGCCAGTTTGTGGATACATTTGAATACAATGCCTATGACTGAAAGGCTAAATCTGCCCTCATTTTAGCAACACACGAATTCAAAATACCTCCATTTCTTGTATTAGCTAACCTGACTGAGTATCATTGTTGATGTTGCCATCACATGGCATCTGTCATCTGTTAACTTTGCATGTCAGTCTTCTCCAGAGGAACCACTGGACCAAGCCCAACCTAACTTGGCATAAGTTAACTTTGTGGAATCACCTTCCAAGTTTGTTCATTTAAACAAGTTAAGCCTAATGGACCAGGGCTGTTCCTGAAAAACCTGGAGTTCTTAAAAAATCTTCTCATAAACCACCAGTCACATTGCTTTGAAATTTGGCATGCAGCTTCTTTATATGCTCAAGATTGAAGTTTGTTCAGAGAAAGTTTATCTGGAAATATTTGGTCTTCTGCTGGGAGAGGCAATATTTTTATCTCAGTCATGTCTTTGTTAACCGCCATTTCACTCAATTTCTTCACAATGATGACTTCCAGATACACTGAATTTTTCAACGAATTTCAACCCAAATATTGTAACGAATCTAGGTGGTCTTGTCAGAGGGAAAGACAAAGTCCTTCTTTTGTTTTTCAACATAATCTCAAGCCTACCGTAGGGTGTGTGCTTGGACTGGGGAGTTGAAAAATAGACAACATTTTTTCAGAACCTTTTTGTTGGCAGTCACTGCAGCATGTACACATGTACAAGGTGACATTTCCTGTTTGCTTCCATTCCCTGATAACTCAACAGTAATACCCTTATTCCTTGTGGACAACATGATCCAAGTGAGTCTGGTTTTATTTTCATTCAACATTGCATTGTTTTCAAGCATTCCTGGCAAACAATACCCTCTACCTTATCTAGAAGCATGTGGTTGTCAGACAATATTGTAGCCAAAATGTATTCGCGTGTGATTGTTAGTCGTTGGGACCTCCAGCGTTTCCCATCCCTGAACAAAAAGGGGTAATGGAAACAGGAACTAAAGAACTCCCAAACTGGAAGTACAGAACCAGAAACTGAATAAATACAACACTATAAGTCTAATGCCTCTCATGACATTCTATACAAATTCTCACTGATAGGAAATCCACTGCCATGGTACTAGAGCTGAAACGGTTAAAGAGTTTTCTTGATCGATTAATCACATGGATAAACTTTGGTTAACCGATTCAGGCCTGTCATTTTGAGGAGAGCGATTTATTCGCTCGCCTTAAAAAAATTAAGGAGGGCGAAAACTAGGCCTCCTGACCGTAACCCGCATCTTTTCAGATCTCTGCTGTGTTGGTGATCTCTGTAAGATGGCTACACTCTCCCTCCCACACCTCCGTGCCTTGCCAAGGCCCCGAGGTGTGGGAGGGACAGTGTAGCTGTCTCACAGAGACTACCTTGTTAGCAGCACCAAATAAAATGTACAAAGCCCACTTGGCAGTACTACAAATAGTAAAACTTCATTTTTCCACTTTTTAGCTTCTGAAAGTTTGAGATCTAATCGCTCCCCTAGGCCATGCATGGGGAGCGATTTTTTAGCCCTCCTGCATTTTTAAGAATGCCAGGACTGCCGATTAATCATTTGCCCTTTTTTGGTAGCTGACTAATTGCTGTACCGTTGTTGATTTATAGCATTAACCCTTTACCCAACATAAAGGGCAAAATCGGCAAGCTCTACATACAAAAATCTCCATTCAGATTTTATTATGTTTTCAGGGGGTGCGGTGACGTTGCGGTAACCGGTTCTTGTCAGATCACCGAAGTTAAGCAATGTCGAGCTCGGATGGGTGACCTAACCCTGATAGTCCACATGGGGGGGGGGGGGGGGGGGGGGGGGGGGGCACCATGGCGCCATGTACTAAGGCTTACTGCATGTCGATGGTGCGCCTGTCTTCAACCAATCTAACCCTGCCTGTGCTGCAGTTCGGAGTTACGATGTTGGGGAGCTGGCAGCTGCTCATCGTTGCTCGGTGGTTCTCTCTGGCTTCCTCCCCCCGTAAAACTGTCACGGTCTACGGTCGTGATTAGCCATTGTGCATACATATGTGACCTTAAACTCCAGTAAATAAATAAATAATATGTTTTCAATTTTTGTCTCAAAAACATAGATTATGAGGGATTCCAATGAGGGATCATAAGCTATGTTTTGAGACAAAAATTGAAAAATTTTATTAATTCAAGAATCTATTTTGCAAGTGTCGTCTGCTTCCTGCATTGGGTAAAGGTTAACTTAAGAATGACCAGTTCCAGCTACTGATACAGTATAATGATCATGCAAGTGAACAAGTATGTCATCACGTAACTTGCATGCTTTACTCTGCCTCATATAATTGATGTGAGACAGTGTTTGCCTGTTTTGGAGCAAGTTTGTTCCTGTGTTAACCCAGAAAATACAGTAGTTGAAAAGTAACAGTGAATTGATCAATTACTTTTTTGATCGATCAAGACGTTGATCATTGGTTAATCAATTAATCGGTTAATCGTTTCAACTCTACATGGTACAAATCTTTCTACCTTTTCACCTGTTGTCCACACCTACACTGTGCGGATGAAGCAAATTTTCAAGAAATTTGTCCAAACTTTGGGGCACCTTTCACATAAACGTGAGCAGTCACACAAGACACACTTTTGTCTTTAAGTAATACTGGATCACTATGCAAAAAATAGATTCCCTCTGGTTTGGTCATTCTCAACTAGAGATGGGCGGTATTGGAATTTTGAGTTCGGTATCGGTTTCGGTATTTTTTTGTGGGCATACCGTGGTATCAGTTCGGTATTCGGTTTGTGACTTGAGATTCACAGATAGTACGAAAGGGGAATCCATGTCAGAAAAATACAGAATAAGTTGTTCCTGTATCATTCTATCACAGTGGTACACATGCCACTGCTAATGAGCTCAACATTGTCATGCTTTTGCCAATACAAATCATATCTACAGTAATTTGGCGACTTGTTCTAAACACGCCTTAACCTTTCAAGGCCTACTTAAGGCGTCTGTAATCTTAGAATGTGTGTTCTGAAGATGTCATCTTTAGGTGGGCCTGATGACAGTAGAAAAATCATCTGGTCAGTGATTTCTAGCCAAGTCTTGGCTGCCTGGTAAGGCAGCCAAGACTTGACTAGAAATCACTGCTAAGCAAGGCATTTACATGTCGTGGTCTATTGAGAATTCAGTTCAATTGCCCAGGCCATTAAGGCATAACAAAACAGAAAAAGAAAATCAGTCACTTCTTTCATGAAAATGAACACTTCAACTGCAATCAATCCTCAATAAGGCCTTATAAATAGCGAATGTAGGGGAACTGAAAATACCAAGGGTTTTGGTATTCAAAGATTGGTTCGGTTCGGTTTTTCGGTATCCCCATGATATCGATATCGGTTCGGTTTTTCGGTATATTGCCCATCTCTATTCTCAACTTTTAGTTACTTATTAAGTGCCCATCCTCCTTAGGAGGTTTGGTGAGTGTATAGTCAAGGTCTCCATCCATACTTCTATGCAAACATTGTGCATTGTAACTCAAACATCGCTTATCAAATATTGATGTCCTTTCAATCCTTTGGTATGGTGACAGACAGGGCTCAAAATACCTTTTTTTCTATGCGTAGCAAAATGAACTCTTCTGAGCAGATAGAATAACGTCCATCCATTTCTGTGCTTTTTCAAACGAGCTGCAACACATGAAGCACTAGCTATGTTTTGTCAGCTGAACTGCCTTTAACAACTGCATGGACTTAGATATTTCCAAATGCGTAACATCTCTTAATTTGATGGGCTTAAAGTTCTTTTGACTTGGTATTTTATGCAAAATGCAGAAACAGTGCAGGATGAATTTAAACCAATAAAATTAACGTTACATATGAAGTTGCTAATGCAAGATGGAGAGTTAATCTTATATCAGGAGTAAAGCATCAGTGAACTACATGTAGCTTGCAAAGTTTGTTGCAAATTTTCATTTTTACATTTTGCAATACAAGATATTCAACTGCAGCCTATCAGGCTGCAGTTGAATATATCGTAATGCAAAATGCTATACATAATTGAAAATTGAGTAGCTTTTAGCAAATAGTGATGTGAAACCACTTATTTTGAGCCCTGGTGACAGACCACCACAGACATGTTAACCTCCCAAAATTTTTTTCAGGGAGATTGAAGAAAATTTTCAGGGAGATGACATGATTTTCAGGGAGATTTTTTTTTGCGGGTAGAAACCATATGTGGATCGATCAATTTTAAATATAAATTAATACCAAATACCCCCTCCCCCCCCCCCCCCCACACACACACATCAGGAGTAAAGCATCAGTGAACTACATGTAGCTTGCAAAGTTTGTTGCAAATTTTCATTTTTACATTTTGCAATACAAGATATTCAACTGCAGCCTATCAGGCTGCAGTTGAATATATTGTAATGCAAAATGCTATACATAATTGAAAATTGAGTAGCTTTTAGCAAATAGTGATGTGAAACCACTTATTTTGAGCCCTGGTGACAGACCACCACAGACATGTTAACCTCCCAAAATTTTTTTCAGGGAGATTGAAGAAAATTTTCAGGGAGATGACATGATTTTCAGGGAGATTTTTTTTTGCGGGTAGAAACCATATGTGGATCGATCAATTTTAAATATAAATTAATACCAAATACCCCGTCCCCCCCCCCCCCCACACACACATAACAGGAAACAGCCCAACAACAATACATCAAAGGAACATACGTCAACGTTCTACTAACTGGTGGTGAGTGACCCAGACCTGTTAACCTCTGGAGGTGACTGTCAGTGAGATTTTGATGAGCTCCCAGTGAGACTCGGATGCTTGTCAGTGAGATTTTTGCACGTGGGCAGCACATCAATAATTTCCATGTTACCCCCCTCCCCACACACACACATATACATTAAACATTCCACCCTAATGTGTTTTATTTGAACAATTTGTCCTTTCAAAAGCCAAACCATAGAAATATAGAGAAAAACAGAAATCAGAAATATGGATGTGGTCATGTGCCAATATCTGAGCTTGTTCCAATGACATCCATATTTCAATGGTTTTATGTACAAAATGTTTGGAGATATTTTCGACCTTTTCAGCACTTTATCAGTTATGGTGCTGTGTTGAAAGTTTTGGATTCATTTGGGTAATTATGGGTACTTGCGGCGACCTGCGGTAACCTGCGACGATCTGTGGTGTTTAGGCACACCCCAGAGCCCGGTTGTTGTGGTAATTCGATCTTCCAAAGCCCAGCGCCCCACCTAACCACACCGGTTACTCACTGGAAGTAGTTGGTCATTTACGAAGGGGATTTGGAATGGGGTGATCATTTTTCAGTGAAACGTGAAAATTATGCCACAGCCAGCCCAGGACGAAACATCTCGGGGATATTTTGTTGTCCATTTATCACTACGAATGAAAAAACGTGCAAGTGCCGTAAATTACCAACTTTTTAGAGATTTTTTTCTCCAAAAACATACTTTTTTTCACAGCCTGCTTTATAAAATTGCAAATCGGAAATTTTTCCCAATATATTGAAAATTACAGCAACTCATATGTTTGAGCCGTTTGTCTCCAAAATTGGCTATAATTATCTGAAAGTGAAATCCAAAATGCACAATAAATTTGTGCGTATTTTTGCACATTTTTCGATTGGACAAGATTTTATACGTATGAAATTTATTTTTCGATTTGACTGCTACCTGTATACAAGCAAAGGTGTGCCTTTAATATATAATCAATTTCAGCAATTATCCTGCATCTCAAATTCATTTAATCCGCCTGTCAAACGTGTTGCAATAATCACAACACGGCCATTGACAGAAATGAGAATTGGTCATCAGTTCTTACGTAAGTGGTGACGTTTCACACAAACTTAATGACCTTGCCATTGAGAGTAGAGCACATGCTTTTGTATTTGTAAACAAAAGCTGGTGGATTCAGTTTTTGTCTGGTATGTCGACTTTCCGGGAGATTTTTGGTCCAAATTGACTCCCGGGCGGGAGGGCGGGAGGGGATAGCTAATTCCGGGAGAATCCCGGGCATTCCGGGAGAGTTAACATGTCTGGACCACCACGGGGGGAAAAATATCCTCATATAGTGGGTTTTGGCCATACTTAAGTATCAAGAGTTATCATTCCTTGTTACACTTGGAAATCTTTCTGTATGAGCGTTTGGCATTATAATTCAAGCTGCTGCATTTTCCTAATTTTCAATAAACATAGAATTAACCCGTTGCTTAACACAAAAGGAAAATGACACTTTAAAGAATACTCAAGCAAGCAGTGTGCTATTTTGTCATGGAGTTTTAGATACATGTAGTTACTTTCTTTCACATAATTTTTTATGCCAAGTGATGAAAAGTCGGGTGGGGGGGGGGGGGTATATTGTTTTACCCCTCTCTGTCTTTAGAGACAGTCTTAGTGCCATTTGAAGACAAGTGCAGTTTTTGTTGTGGTTTTTTTTCTATCCCAAACATTTAAGTTGCACTAACGTATTTTGTAATTAAATTTTTCTTTTTCCTTTTCAGTGTGCAACTTGTTTAGCAGTAACTTGTTTCATTGCCAGTGATGATATAGAAGTAAGTTTGTAGTAATTTTCAAGTTTTATAGTTAAACCTTTGCAGGAGTGTCACGAAAATGACTGATTGTGGGGTGTGGGTTAAACCTGATGTGTCCTGACTAATTACTCAAGTCCTGAGTGATAGAATATTCCAAGGTATGCCTTGATGATGTAGTTGGACTATTAGTCAATCAAAATTTTAGCTAAAAACTCAAGGTTTCTTGGAAATTCATTTGTGAATCCGTAAAGTACACAGGTAGTAGTTGTGCTGCAACTTCTTATGTCCCTGACCTCCGAAGGAGGATTCGGGGATATCTAGTGATGCCCTCTGTCTGTCCATCCACTGCCTGGAGTGGATGTCCACTAAAATGGACAACATGGGTATAAATGATTGGCTGGACTTGACTTTATATCCATATTGCTGTCACGATTAGGGCTGTCACGATTAATCGATCGTTGATCGGTCACGGCGAAATCGATTAGTATTTTTCGTTGTCAAATAATCGGTAAATTGTATCCCGTTTTAGATGTTTAATAATTAAAAGAAAATTTGATGAAAAAACTATTGTTTCTAAAGGTAAAGAGTTAAGAACATCGATGTTAAACCCCAAGAAGCCGTTGGAAGCATTTGTCTTCCATGTACATTCATCAAAGCTTTGAAGTTCTGAATTTTTGAACCGTCAGTGTAATAATCAAGACCAGTCGGCAGTTGCGAAGTTCGCAACTGCCGACCGGTCTTGATTATTACGCTGATG
Organism: Pictodentalium vernedei; assembly: GCA_031216915.1. Lineage (NCBI taxonomy): Eukaryota > Metazoa > Mollusca > Scaphopoda > Dentaliida > Dentaliidae > Pictodentalium > Pictodentalium vernedei. Next base: position 715,557,041 of record CM062296.1, read on the forward strand.
GTTCAAAAGTTCCAAACATCAAAGCTTTGAATGTCCCTAAAAGTTGATCGTCTTCGTTGTTTACTTGAGGTAGGTCAGCTGACTTGAACTTCATTTTTATCGACTTCAGAGAGAGGGAGAGGGGGTGGGGGTCATCTAGGTACGATTAATCGATTATTTGCCACGATTAATCGATTCCTAAAATGAAAAATCGTGACAGCCCTAGTCATGATTAGCCACTGTGCAGTAATATGTGACCTTAAACACCAGTTATAAATAAATGAATAAGTGTACTTATTTGTCAGTCTTGTGTTATTTTTTTTGCAAATGATAATACCTTATGGGACATTCAACTCAGCATATCATCTTTATGAAACACAAAAAAGAAATGATATTTGCAAAAAATTATCAGTCACATTTATGGCTTAAGAGTCTGAACCTGAATATCTGCGTGAAATTATTTTTTGAACAGGAAGATAACCAAACCAGATATGTTTAAAGAACAGTGTGGAATGTCTATGAAAACCATGAGCTGAGTGCCTAAAAAGGTATTTAAGTAAAATGCTCATGAAAACTTGTCTTTAATTTTTGGTAACAAAGGGTATCTTTCTTCTCTGTTTCAGAAAACAGCAGAGATTATGGGAGTTTTGGAAGATGTGTTCAAAAATTCCTATAGGAAGGGAGACAATTCCATTCCAAACAACAATACTGAACTTTGCAAGTTGCATGCCAGTGCATTGTCAGCATGGAGTTTATTGTTATCAATAGCACCACCATTTTTAGTTGATAAATTAGTTAAAAGGTTTGTATATCAAATTAACCTGTTTCATCACTCGCCATTTATAGACAAAGCACTGACAAGTAGCAGTACAAAAAAACTACATTTTTTATTTGTCTACATTCCTGCTTCGTGATCTGAGAAAAATTATCTTTGCCCATGTTGGTTAACAAAACCTTAAAGCCAATATGTTACATGCCTACCCTGTTGAGTAGTTCATGAAGTCCTTGCTCATGAAAAGGCCTGGTAAATAAGTGATGCTTTGATGAATCACTCATCCACTGGACCTTTTCTTGTGCAAATAGAAGGTTAGCAAAGGGAAGCTCGCCTCAACACCCTTATGTTGAGGGGGGAACACCCGCCCTGGATACAGTGCAGACGAGTGATTCAAAAGATGATAGGTTAGGGAGTTGTCATCACCATATGTGCTGATATTGACAGTAAACTGGATGTATAATATTATCACTTCATTGGGCATTTTCAGTATATTACTGAAGTTTTACTGTAACTCTAGAACCATGCTCAGCTGATCATTTGATGTGCCTGGCCAGTTGGCATTAACCCTTTACCTAACATGAAAAGCAGACGACGCTTGCAAAAAAAATTCTTGATTAACTGATTTTTTTCCTTTATTGTCTCAAAAACATAGGTTATGACCCCTCATTGGAACGAGCTCGACGAGCTCGTTCCAAAGAGGGGTCATAACCTATGTTTTTGAAGACAAAATATGAAAAACATAATGAAAATTGATTGGCGATTTTTTAGAATAGCGCTGGCCGGTTTTGGCCGTTACGTTGGGTAAAGGGTTAATGGAATCAGTTTTTCATTAGTGCCTGTTGGCCATATACATCACGTGATTTGTCTGTAGTAATAACATGACGCTATCAGGCACAGCAATTCTATAAAAATGATTATCCCTTTACCCAAAGTAGTGGTCAAAACTTTCATAAAAATCACCATTCAGTTTTCAGTATTTTGTCTCAAAACATAGCTTATGACCCCTCATTGGAACCAGCTCATTGAGCTTCGTCCAATGAGGTGTCATACTCTATGTTTTTGAGGCAAAAAATTAGTTATTCAAAACTTTTGTTTATAAATGTCGTCTGCCTTTCATGTTTGGTAAAGGGTTAAGTGCCCAAGTTTCTTTTTAGCAGCCCTCTACTCTGTCTTGGGAAACTCATATGACCTTGTGATGTTAATCATTTCTATTAGGCTACTAACTGATTCATGACACCCATGAAAGTTATGTTATTGACATATTATTACCACTTTAGTGGTCTTTAACAGAGTTTAGCATGGTGGTGAAACTATGTAATTCACTATGTTATAGAACCGGACATGGGCGACATACTGTCAACAAACAAAATATTTATTAATGGCCCATCATCCGTTCATGGTAATGGTCATGGTAATAATAGTAACAGCATGATTCTGTCAGGCGTCTAAGTTTATTAACAGCCCTTGAGAACTGAATAACAGCCCTCTGGCTTATTAACGGCCCTCAACTTCGTCTTGGGTCAGTAATAAATCCTCAGGCTGTTATTCATTCCTCTTGGGCTGTTAATAAACCATAATGCCCTCCAAACTCATGTTATTGTTATATTCCATTTACTAAATTTAATCATTTTGTTCTTTAAACCATGTATTAGGAAACGGTTTCAGTCTTTTGACAAGAGGATCGTTTAGTGGAGGGGTGGTTTGACTAGGGAATGGCTTGGGTGAGATTCTAAAGTGAACATTAAAAATATATGTTGCTTCAAACTAGTATATATGCTTTCACTCATCCACATGTAATACAATTTATTTGATCCAATGGGATAATGTGTATTTAAATTTAATTGAAAAGATGTCGAGAGAATTACAACAATATGAAAACCAACAGATCAAACAAGATCGAGTATGCCCCACATCAGGAGTCAACATTCTCTCAAGGGCTACATTAAATCTAACCAGAAGTTGCCAGATTTTGTGTCCATATTCAATTTTATTTGTGCGGTCATTGTATGGCATCAGTTATTTGTCTTTACATTTATCGTTTGGTATGTGCAATTAGCATTACTCCCCTTGGGAATCCTGTGAAGTAGACCCGTGTTTGTTTACTGCAGTAAACAAGTTCTGTTTTACTGGTAAAATAGGCCCTCAAATGAACACTTGGGGTGTAAGTCCTCTGAAGTGGGCAACATAGGTATAAATGATTGGCTAAACTTGACTTCATACCTTTGTTGCAGTTGTGATATAGACAAAGATGCTGAAAGTGACCTTAACGATTTACCTAACATAACGGTCAAAACCGCCAGCTCTATTCACAAAGATTACCATTCAAGTTTCATTAATTTTTTGTCTCAAAAACATAGCTTATGACCCCTCTCGGAATGTGATTCTTGACCTTGTTCCAATGATGGGTTATAAGCTGTGTTTTTGACACAAAAAATGAAAAAAATTTAGTTATTCAAGAATTTTGTTTGCAAATGTCTGCCTTTCGTGTTATGTAAAGGGTTAAACACCAAAAAGTAAGTAAATAAAAATGATGACTGGTAACGAGGAGGTTTACCACAAAAATGAATTAGGTGAGAATGAGGCACACACAAGCTGCAGCTTGCCTCTCTCCTGGGAAGGTTTGATTCACTCAGCACTAATCATTTACCCAGGCCAACATACTGGCCATATTCAAAAAAGTGCCATTTACTAAAATCATTATTAATATTTTATTATCTCTTTCAAATTGAAATGAAAGTTTCAATTTTAGTGTACATGTGACTCCTAATTAGAAAGATAAAAATTCTCTGAACGATCAGAGAGTCTAACTCAGTTCCCATATATCTTAAATTTTTAGTTTTTAACTCATAAAAGGTGTGGGTCCCTTTTATACCTTTTTTGGTGTGGCTGTATCATTTTGGCATGGTGGTATTCTGGAGGTACTGTAATTTCTATGTGGCAGTTCCATTTTATTAGCTTAACTTAAAGTCAAGATAAGCTATTGCCATCACGCTTGCGGAAGTCTGTTAGGCTGTGAGTATGTTCACATTTTTCTTTAGCACAGGCTACACCCCATTTCTTGTCCAATCGTCACGAAATTTCATATGCAGGTTTGCGGTCATGTCTAGATGAGAACGTTCCCTTTTGGTTGCGATCGGTCAGCCGTGATGGCTGCCTGAGCCCAAAACCAAAAAACCTTTAGCACAGTCTACAGGTCGTATTTATGAGGATATCATTGTAACTTGGAAGGATGACTCTGTACAATGTCTAGATGAGAAGGTCCCCTTTTGGTCATGATCTGTCAACAGTTACGGCTGCCCAAGCCCGAAACCCAATAACTTTTACTATAGTCTACAGATCATATTTAATATGGAGGGATTTCATTGTAATTTGGTAGAATGACTCTGTTTGATGTCTAGATGAGAACTTTCCCATTTGGTTGCGATCTCAACCGTGACGGCTGCCTGAGCCGAAAACCTTTAGCACTGTCTGCAGTTCGTATTTATGGATGGATTTCATTGTAACTCGGTAGGATGACTCCATATAATGTCCCCTTTTTGTCGCATTTGGTCAACTGGGGCGGTTACAGGGGCCCGAAAACCTTTAGCACAGTCTATAGGTCGTATTTATGAAGGGATTTAATTGTAACTTGGTAGGATGACTCCAGATAGTGTCTTAGATGAGAACGTCCCCTTTTGTCTGGTGATAGCGATCATTCATCTGTGATGCCTGCCCGAGCCCAAAACCCGAAAATCTTTAGCACAGACTACAGGTCATATTTATGAAGGGATTTCATTGTAACTTGGTAGGATGACTCAGTATAATGTCTAGATAAGGACGTCCCCTTTTGGTTGCAATTGGTCAACTTTGATGGCTTCACAGGCCCAAAGCCCAAAAACCTTTAGCACAGTCTACAGGCTGTATTTATGAAGGGATTTTATTGTAACTTGATAGGATGACTCGTTTTAGAATAATTTCACTGCAACTTGGTAACTTTGGTTGATATACATTAACTGTGAGGGTCATATTCTTTAGTACAGTCTACACTTCAAATTATTTTTTTTGAAAACATAGCATACAGGGAACAGAAATTAACATGTTCTCAATTATCACAATTCTTGATGTATTTCGTAATCCTTTCATAAACATTGAACATTATCCTTTTCATCAAACACAACACACAGTCAAGTTAAACTACAGTGTCATTGACACTTTCATTGTTTAGGCAGTATGTTTAGGCTTTACCATTTGACACGATATGGCAGTACCATTGTTTGAGTTTGTTTGCCAGTACCGTATTTGTTAAACATCGTTGTGCTTGTTCCATTCTGTTGTCAAAAGCTATGTTTATTAGGCTGAAAAAGGAAAAAATTGATCTATTCAACCCGCGTTATGTCCTTGGGGAAGGCACTTTGTCCTGGTTGGGGGTGCAGTGGCGTTGCGGTAACCGGTTCTCGTCAGATCACCAAAGTTAAGAAACATCAAGCCCAGTTAGTCCTTGGATGGGTAACTGTCTGAGCGATCGATTCAGACTTCTGCATTGTGTCCTTGGACAAGGCTCTTCACTCCGATTGTCCACATGGCCGCACGATGATGCCGTGTACTAAGGCGTACTGCACGTCGATGGTGTGCATGTCTTCCACCAATTTAACCCTGTCTGTGCTGCAGTACGGAGTTACGATCTTGGGGGAGGTGGCAGCTGCTCATCATTGTTTGGTGGTTCTCTCCGGCTTCCTCCTCCCGTAAAACTGTCACCGACTCAATTTGACCTTGGCTGTTAATGTGTCGTTAAATCCTAATAAATAAATAAATAACTTTATCCCGGTTGCTACATGGGGGCACGATGATGCTGTGTACTAAGGATTACAGCACGTGGATGGTACACATGTCTTCCAACAGCTGTAACCCTGCTTGAGCAGAGCTTGAACAGAGTTAGAATGTTGAGCTGACAGTTGCTTGTCGACGCTCGGTGGTTATCTCTGGGTACTCCGGCTTCCTCCACCTGTAAAACTGTCACAGTCACGATTAGCCATTGTGCATAAGTATGTGACCTTAAAGACCACTACATAAATAAATAAATGAATATCAGGGCTTTCACAAAAATGAGGGTTTCAGAGCAAAAGCCAATATTTTCCTTGTTCATGTTTCATATTCAGTCAAACACAAATAATATTTTGTTCATATAAATCGGTTTTATTACAATTTATTGGAGAGTGCCTGTGGGCACTTTCCAATAATTTGTAATAAAACAAATGTTCAAAAACAATTTAAGACCACCAAAAATAATCTAGCCCTTAACCAGTTAAGAGATCTGGCTTCAAGAAATATTAATTTACCCCCTTATTTTCTTCAGGCATTTAGGAAAATTACCTGATTTATTGTTGAGTCAAGATGTAGAACTCCGAATCACAGCTGGAGAAACAATAGCAATGTTGTATGAGCTAGCTCGGGAAGAGGATGATGTAAGTGTCTACTGTATTTCATCGCTTTTGTTTTTCAATGCTTTGAATTTAAAATCATAAATTAATTCTCTATATTTGTAAGCCTTTTATGTGGAGCTCTGTCAAACAAGATATAGTTGGCCAAATTTTTTTCATATAAGCGCAAAATATCTCAAGATCTGGGCATTTTGGGGATTTTCCATTTTGGTTCGGTTTTTGAGGCAAACCGGTTAGTGAATTGCAAGACCCAGCAAAAATGGCCAAACTGTTATACTGCGTTTGTACATAAGCTGATAAAACCATCTTACTTGGAGGGAACTGGCCAATTGACCACTATGGACTCTCGTTACTTAGTCTATTACTTAGTCTATCTGGCAAAAGGGCGAATATGTTGTTTTCTGATTGTCACATTTTGTCTTGTTTAGTTTGCGATGTCCACCGGGCAAGTCAATAAGGGAGAAATGTGCCGATGAGGTTACAGTAGAACCTGTCTTGAGAGACCTCCCTTTGGGCCACACAAAAGTGGTCTCTCAAGACAGGTGGTCTCTCATAACAGGTTTCAGGTTTTCTCAAGTCAGTGAATAAGCAACCACAAAATTCAGAAATGGGGAAGAATGGATTTTTGTAATTACTTTGTAGTTGTTCTTTTTTATGAAGTTTTTGTAACAAATTGAAATGGACTGTTATAAAAATTATAAAAATAAATTAGTGTTGAAAATCTTCATTGAAGATTTTCAACACTAATTTATATTTTTATACTGTACCAATGACCCAGACATAGCTGGTGCTAACTCTTAAAATATAGGGCCAAACACAAATTTTGCCCCCCAGTCCCCAAAATTTGCATCTAAAACTAAAGAAAACATGTCCTGAGAGGCCCTCCACACTTCGCCCCTACTGCGCATGCGCAGTGTCAAGGACGTTCCGAAATTGGCGCCATTTATCATTCTAAGTTTGGCCCTTCATCAGTTAACATCTGACTGATCTTTGTGCTTTTAAATCTCAGTTTAAATGATGCCAGACACATAAATATTAGTGAAATGGTGATTCTAAGGAGGATAGAAAAGGAGGAGAGGAAAAGAATGTGTGACAGAATATTATCAGGGCTGTAACTTAAAATTTTTTAATGAAATTATGTTAAGTTACCTATTTTCAAGGCAGCAGCCATTTTGTTGTCATTCTGATTATTTAGTTACACTGTTTTTACAAGTGTTTTTCCTCTCTCCCTGTCCTTTAAGTTCCCCCTTGCTATTCTCCCATGCTTTTGGCATAATTTCTGTAATTATTATTACTAAAATTTCTTGGGAGTTTAGCTGAATAACAGAATGAATTCTGTTCTTTCCCCATGTTTACGTCTTCACCTACGGGTGGTTAGGCGTTGTGTTCTGCATCTACCATCTGATGTTCTGCAGTTTCTTCCCTGGAAGTCTCTGTTTTGCATCAGATGGTGTATTTTTGGTAACTGATTTCGGGCCTGGGTGCCTGGAGTCTTATTTTAGTGTTTTTACACTCATTGTTTACATTTACAACAGCCCTCTGTGTGAGGGGGGATTTCTAAATAATAATATCTTTATGTTATTTCAATCATAACTAGATACATTATTATTGTTCGTAAGTGTTGAATAAATTGTTTAAAATATTTTTAAAATTTTTGTCCACACTTAGGCTTGGGATCCATTGGGGCTCAACGTTACTTTTCAGAAACTTGGGCTGTTCTGAAAAAAAATATTTTTTCAAAATATTTTGATTTCAATTATTTTTTCTATTTTAATGGATCATATTGTTATTATGTATTTTGATTGCCAGGGGTTAGTGCGAGTACCAGGACTTGTTTTCTTTTCACATTGAAAGGATATTGATCAATTGTTTTAAGAGGAAGTCTTCCTCTGACCTTATTATCATTCTATATGTGGTCAGTGTACTCGCATTAACTCCGGTTCTGTATCGTATGATTTCGATGACAATATGGGAAGCGTATGTCACGGTATGGTGTTGGGGATTTGGACACTCCGGTCCTTTCCCCGCAGGGTCACTCTACTTTATCAATTTCTATTTCAGACGATCAAGATTAGGGTGATGTATCTGTGATGTCTTCCAACAGTGTGCCGCCGTCGTCACAATTAATGAAGGGCTAGCGGAAAAGTGCTCATGTAATACGCCAATTGCCTAAGAGGACCCTAGTAGGTTCGACGGCCTTTGACGTCCGCTAGCTCGCCCGGTGTAGCGTCCATTCACCGAATGGTTCGGCAGCCGGGTTCGTCCGTTGCGGTCTAGAAGGAATTTTGGGGTGATGCGAGCACTATAAAATTAACTTAATGCACACCCAGTGACGGCGGATCGGAGGGAGAACGGAGGAAGCCTTTTAGTCCGGTTCATAGCTCGTTCCGGTCCATCCGGACGGCAAGCAAGAGAGGCCCCTCTCTCGTTCAACAACATCTGGCCCCAGATGTTGTGGTACAAATGTGTCGTTAGCGGAGCATACGTCCGTCGCTCGGGACGCTCCGTTGTATAGGCAGTCCGCTGAGACTGCTAAGGCTTCCTCTTCTCGTCAGCGCACACGACCGCACCTTGGCTGCGTGACCGCCGATATATTACCAGCTTCGCCGATCAAGGATTCTTCGGCGACCAGGTCACACCATCCGGCAGCCAGGGATTCGAGACCGATGGACTCCGGACGTTCGCATAGGAAAAGTATGCGGGAGCCATCTGATGCGGAGCTGCCCTCGGCGAAGCAGCGATAGACTGCGCCTCCGCAGGTCTCGACGCCGGACATTCTTGTGCACATAGCACAGCTTATCGCAGCATCCCAGCAGCCGACAGAAACGGTGTCGGATCGAGAATTATCCGACAGCGCTGGGTCGGTAGCCGGGGACTCGAGGCCTGCAGACTCCGGACGTTCGCATAGGAAGTATGCGGGAGTCAACGTACACGGAGCTTCCAGCGGCAATGCATCGTAAGTCCGCTACTGCACAGGCCTCGGGAACGGACGTGCTTTCCTTAATAGCACAGTTTATCGCAGCATCCCAGCATCAACTGAATCTGTCGCATATATTTTATCCGACGATGCTGGGTCGGGACGCTCCGCGGAAGCGGGTACGGACGTCCGAAAGTTTCATCCGGTCCGACGGGATACCGAAAGGGATTTGGTGGATTTCAAGCTTTCCCTTTCGGAACAACATATGCTGCGATGCCGGATAAGAAACTGATAGCGTCGGTGGACTTAGAAATTTTTGGTTCGGTTCAGGGACATCGTCCCTCAGTTCCGACATAGTCCAATAATGTCACACAAACTTTCGAATTATTGAACGACGCTATATATATTATTATTTTATGCTTGCTATCCAAGCATTTCTGGTTTCTTGTTCGAAGAGTTATGGAGATGTCTTTCAAAAGTGTGCCTCTGTCGTCATAGTTAATGAAGAGTTAGCGGCAATAAGTGCTCATGGAATATGTCTATCGCTTACGGAGTGACATTCGCTAGCTCACCCGGTGTAGCGTACATTCATCGAATGGTTCGGCTGCCGGGTTCGTCCGTTGCGGTCTAGGAAGGAGATTTGGGTGATGCGAGCACTTTAATTACTTTAGTACTCACCCAGTGACGGCAGATTGAGGACAGATCGGAGGAAGCCAACAACATAGGGGACCGCATGTTGTGGTTCAGATATTTTACATTCGGAGCATATGTCCGTTGCTCGGGACGCTCCGTTATATTGACAGTCCAAGAGACTGTCTTTAATGCTTCCTCATCCTCACAGCAGGGCACACGACCGCACATTGGCTACGTGACCTCGAGTATCCGATCAGTTTCGGCATTCAGTGATTCCACAGCGAATAGGTCGCGCCATCCGGTAGCCAAGGGACACGAGGCCTATACACTCCGTTCGCTCGCATATTGGAAGTATGCACGGGGTAACGATCTCGGAGCTTCCTGCGGCAATGCATCGTAAGACCGCTGCTCCTCAGGCCTCAGTGACGGACGTGCTATCCGAGTTAGCACAGTTGTTTTGCAGCATCCCAGCAATTGACGGTTTCTCGGTCGAATCAGGAATTATCCGACGGCGCTGGGTCGGTGCGGTCCGCGGTTGCATCAAGCTACGGACGACCGAACGCTTTATAGGGTCCGACAGGATGGCGAAAGGGATTCGAAAGATTTCGAGTTTTCCCTTTAGTAGTATCGGAAGATGCCTTTCATATCTTCTGGCATTTCTTCCAGTGATTATTTTTCGGACTTCATTGCTGCGATCTTGGATAAGAGACTTATAGCGTCATTGGACTCGGATTTTTCGATCGGTACAGGGACTTTGTCCCTGACTTACCGACGCAGTCCAATATTGTCATTACAACATGTGTTTTATTTTTCGACGCTATATATTTATATATATATACAAGACGGCTACTAAGCATGATAGTTTAGTTTCTTGTCCGCGTGGCTCATTTCTGCCATTTTATCTTTTTTTACATATAGTTTATTTTGGCAGAGCAGGGCATACCGAGAGTTCATATGCGTCTAGACGGTGTGATTAAAGACTGCATATATTCTTTTTCACCGTTTATGTCTTTTCCAATTTCAATGTTGGGAACGACATTATGTATATTAGACTTAACTTAGACGCTTTATTATACGTAATCCGCCTTACTGAGGCGTTATCATTACGTCTTCAAGAAAAGATTTACGGGATATTATTCTCAATGTAATTTCTTTTGAGGGCAGTAGTTTGTTCACGTATAACTCCGCCCTTCAGTGGCTGATTGGAGTTGGTTAGACGTGATGCAGCCCTAGCTACATCCACGCGTGGATAGTAGGTTAAGAACTCTCTCAGAGTCGCTTCGTTCTCGGAGGAGCTTCTCTTCGACGGCAACTTTCCGGCAATCCATGAATTGCTTGATTTATACATTCTCTTGTCTATCTAGTGTTACAAGAGATTCAGACTGGGGCAAACATTCGGTGGTTGACTCAGAGAGTGCCGCCGCAGTTGCCGGACCCGAGTGTGGCTGTTATGACGGTTGCCAGTCAAACAGATTGGGATATATACTGATCCCTACGGATTCGAAGTGCCAGGGTCTTTGGGTTCCGCAGTCTTTTAGCTATCAGTTAACTTCCGCGGAATAATGTTTTTTTAGGCTTGCTTTATGTCATTGCATGAACATTATTCAGAAACGCATGCCCAAATTCCTGTCCTTTAATTCGACAGTAGTGGCGTATCTCCGGAACCAGGGAGGCACTCTTTCGTTTCCGTTATTCAATTTAATGGAAAGAATCCGTCTGTTGGTTATAGTACACCAAGTTCAGTTTTGGTCCGTCATATTCTGGGTCGTCTGATTGTTTTATCGCACTCCCGTTCTCTTACGGGTCGCTTGTTGCTGTCAGAATGGACTCTCAACAAACAAGTATTCAATCAGATTTGCTATCTATGGGAGCGCCCAATGATGTTTTATTTATGACACAGCTGGCTAATCAATTGCAGACGTATGTGTTGGCTTGTCCAGATCTCTGAGCTAATACTGTTAACGCTCTATTGATCTATAGGACAGAATGATAGGATACGCGTATCCTCCGGCGCTGTTGTTTTTAGCAGGTATTGCTAAGATAAACAACCACAATACATTTCTGTTGATAGCATCTCTATCTTCACAGAGATCATGAGTAATTTACTCTCTTGTCTACTGTGGATCTTAACGTGAAATCTTCCTCTATGTGAGGATCTTTTTTCACTGGGTAAATCGTGTCATCTTTATCACAACCAGCAAGGTCGCAACCTTCATGTATTCCGTTGTGTGGTCCGTATTGCATTGTAAGCACTGTACTGGACGAGCTTTGGACGCGATTTCTTACTATAGGAGATCCTCTTCTTCGCTATTCTATGCGACTAAAGTGGAGGCTCTTCCGTCGTGGTGTAGGGATCATTATGTTCATATGGTTGATCCCTCCATACTACTCATTGCTATTTTTTAGTATACTTGTTTCACAAGATCTACTGCAGCCTGTTGTTATTTAGGTTATAGGTTTATGTTACCTCATACCTATGCACTCTACGATAGTTTACAATTGAGTCTTTTGTCTCTTTATCTAAGTCAGTTAGTAACTTTTTGATAAATAGACTTAGAATCTTTAGATTAAATTCCTATACGGATTTTAACTTCAGGTTCTTATTTAGCTAAGTAATCATTTGAGCCTCTGGAAACAGTAGTTTTCAAATTCTGACCTTTTAGACAGTAATTCTGTTGGTTTCTCTTTTACTGTAGAGTCAGTGAGTTTCATGCACTATCGATGGATGATTTTCACTTTCATAGTTTCGGAATCAATACTTCCGTTACTATTTAGGTTGGATTGTTGCATAAGAGTTAGGCTCCTATTATCCGGAACCTATTATTTTAAGGTCCTTCCGTCTTCGTATGGGCATAGGCCTTTACTCTTTCCGGGTACAGTTTATGTATTTATAAACAGATATCTGTTTATTACAAGGGCGTAAGCTTCTTCTGTCTTTGATGTCTAGTAGAAGGACGTTACGCTCCATTTTATTGTTAATGGATTCTATTAACTAGCGTACTGCTTATGGTATATCATTGGCTTAGCAGTTGTGCTTAAGATTTCGGCTCATGAAGTAAGAGTTCTTCTACTTCTTGGGCTTACATTAATAGTGTTCTATTATAGATTTTTGAAGGCTGCTCATTGCGCTCAGCCATCCATTCATGAATTTTATCTCAGAAATATCGAGTCCATTTCTGGAGGCCTCTATTGTTAGGTCTATTATCTACTGCTCAGAATGTCATTCACTTAACAGTTGCTACTATAGCTAGGTAGGCTGTCTGTTTCGGCAGTGTCTCCGTTCGGCTGCCCTCTTCGCTCTGGGCTATTTGACCCAGGGCAAGAAAAAGGGGGGGGGGAGGGTGTTCCCTTGGGTCACCTGTTTTTACTATGAAAACAAGGGGATACCTCCTCCGGAGTTAGTAATTCTGAGCTGTTATTGGGATGGTTGTTTAGTGAGAAGTTTAAGTTTATAAAATTCATTCAAGTCTTAGTTTTTAAAGTATAGCTTTTGAATATTGCATATGTCAACGGACATGATTATGCAATTCTCACACACTTTTAGGAGTATAAGAGTCTCTATTCTCTAGACTTACTTTATTATTGGCTTACTTTAAAAATTATTAGTATAAGGATTATTGGATATTAATAGAGTACATGGATGTATGAAGCTCAATTTTTGGAAGGTGTTGTATCTTTCTAATTTATCATAAATAAGAAAGATACATGTAAGGCCTATTACTTCTTTTCCCTACAGGGGATGACTCTATTTTATTTTATTGAGCGTATTCCATTTTGCTCTATGTCCTTGGCCCTCCAGCCTTTTTACTATTCAGCTATGTCTGGGTCATTGGTACAGTATAAAAATGTTAAAAAATTTATAGTAATTTATATATTTTTTATACTTACCAATGACCCAGACGGGGATGGCCCTCCCAGGAGTTGGGAACTCTTGCCTCCCCGCTGAGTACATAGCGCTTACCAGGCACTGGTTATTAGAATGATAAATGGCGCCAATTTCGGAACGTCCTTGACACTGCGCATGCGCAGTAGGGGCGAAGTGTGGAGGGCCTCTCAGGACATGTTTTCTTTAGTTTTAGATGCAAATTTTGGGGATTGGGGGGCAAAATTTGTGTTTGGCCCTATATTTTAAGAGTTAGCACCAGCTATGTCTGGGTCATTGGTAAGTATAAAAAATATATAAATTACTATAAATTTTTTAACTTTTATAATTTTTATAACAGTCCATTTCAGTTTGTTACAAAAAGATTTTCAACACAAATTTATTTTTATTCCTATCTGTCACATTTCAGGTATGTATGAAAATGTTTATTCAGCAATAAACCTAATCTTTTCACAGGGGTCTTATAAAAACATCTCAATCTGTAATGAGTTAGCAATTGAAATCCAATTAAGAGCTTTTAATACTTTTAATTATGTTAGTATAACCACAATGGATTTTCCAATTCCAGAACAGGTAAAAAGTTTTTGTCATGGTTTCAGTCTTCAAAGGGGTGGTCTCTCAAGACAGGTCCATTATGACATAAAAATACAAGTTGGTACCAGGTCACAGTGGTCTTTCAAGACAGGTGGTCTCCCATAGCAGGTCCATTATAGAGTAAAACCAGTCGGTGCCTAGCAGATATTGTCTCTCAAGACAGGTGGTCTCTCAAGACAGTGGTCTCTCAAGACAGGTTTTACTGTACAATATAGATTAGATGAGCATTATTCATTTGTTACCTTGATTTATGGGTTTTTGTCTGACTGAATAGGCTTAGCAGCTGATCCCCAGTACGCCTAAAAATGATCAAAGGGAAGTTAGGCTGAACCCAACACAGGGTTCCCGCAGGCCTTGAAAAGTCTTAAAAAGTATGGAATTTGAAAAAAAAAAATTCAACGCCTTGAAAAGTTAGGAATTTGAAGCCTGGGCCTTGAAAAGTCTTGAAAACGGGACATTTCTAAATGTGCAACATACTTTGCACAAAAAGTGCCAAGTATGTTACAAACTTGTAGTGCGAATAGTCTTGAAAAGTCTTGAATTTTTTTTTTTCCATCATTGAAAAGTCTTGAATTTGCATTGAAAAGGGTATGGAAAAGTCTTGAATTTGCCCCGCTGAAAAGTGCAGGAACCCTGCAATACAGACCATGCTGTTGTGGTGAGTGGTACCATACTACTATTGCAGATTTTGTCCAAGTCAAGGAGGCTGAAGTGTTATTTTATCTGTTCTTAACTGGTAGATTTCTAAATTATTTTGCAAAGGAGATTTGTAACGCAAGTATTTTTTTCAAAGATACATGGCTACCAGCAAGGGGAGCATTAGTTTAGCAAGATATTGTTCATAAATAATTGTTTTATTACCATTTATTGGAGAGTTCTTGTTAGCACTCTCCAATAAATTGTAACAAAACAAATTTATATGAAAAAAGATTCTACTGCTGAGCAAACAATAAGCTAATGTATTGAGTATAAAGCCACTAAAAGGCCATGTCAGCTTTTCTCATCACTTGGCATCTGTCGTCGTCCGTCATCCGTAAACTTTTCACATTTTCATCTTCTTCTCTGGAACTACTGAGGCGATGTTAAAACAAACCTAGCAGGGATAGTCTCTGGGCGGTCCTCTACAAACGGTCCTCATTTTGTTCCCGTAGGTTGAAAAACATGGCCGCCAGAGGCATTCTTTGATTCTGATTGGTGGATTTTCAAAAATCTTCTCCTCTGAAAGTGCCAGGCCAAATATTTTGATACTTCACATAAATGATGACTGGGACCCCCTCTACCAACGATCCTAATTTAATGTTGATCGGGTTGTAAACATGGCCACAATTGCGGATCATAGTTACTATAGAAACCCTATGGAAAATCACATTTTCATCTTCTTCTCTGGAACTACTGAGCCGATGTGAAAACAAACCTGGCAGGGATAGTCTATGGGAGGTCCTCTACAAACGATCCTCATTTTGTTCCTATGGGTTTGAAAACATGGCCGCCAGAGGCATTCTTTGATTCTGATTGGTGGATTTTGAAAAATCTTCTCCTCTGAAAGTCCAGTTCCAAATGTTTTGATACTTCACATAAATGATGACTGGGACCCCCTCTTCCAATGATCCTCATTTAATGTTGATCGGGTTGTAAACATGGCCACAATTGCAGCTTATAGTTATAATAGAAACCCTATGGAAAATCACATTTTCATCTTCTCTGGAACTACTGAGCAGACGTGAAAACAAACCTGGCAGGGATAGTCTATGGGAGGTCCTCTACAAACGATTTTCATTTTGTTCCCATGGGTTTGAAAACATGGCCCCCAGACTCATTCTTTGATTCTGATTGGTGGATTTTGAAAAATCTTCTCCTCTGAAACCACAGTGCCAAATGTTTTGAAACTTTGCATGGTTGATGACTGCAACCTCCTCTACCAACGATCCTCATTTAATGTTGATTGGGTTGTAAACATGGCCACAATTGCAGCTTATAGTCACTTTTGAAACTCTATGGGAAATCACATTTTCATCTTCTTCTCTGGAACCACTGAGCCGACGTGAACCAAACTTTGCAGGAGTGGTCTATAGGAGGCCCTCTACAAACGATCCTCTTTTTGTTCCCATTGGTTGGAAAATATGGCCATCAGAGACATTCTCTGATTCTGACTGATGGATTTTGCAAAAATCTTCCCCTCTGAAACTACAAATTTGTTTAAACTTCACATGATTGATGACTGGGACACCTACCAATGATCCTCATGTAATATTGACGTAATGTTGCAAACATGGCCACAATTGCAGCTGATAGTTACCATGGAAAGTCTGTGGAAAATCACATTTTTATATGTAGTTCCAGGTGAGCGATTACAGGCTCTTTAGAGCCTCTAGTTTTCAGACACCTATCCGAATCTGAAAAATCAAAACCTCCCAGCTGTAAATATCACCCACTAGTGTAAGTTTGTCAGGACTAGATCAAAATTTGATTGAGAAAGAGACCACTTACTTGATCACAGTACATTATTTGTAGAGACTTCAGGGAAATTAATTATTCATTCCAGTGACAAGTTTTAATTGAATCATATCTTTGATTTGTTCACTTACACCAATTAAAAATTTTATTATCACAGGAGTTTGAAGGTGAAAACATGGATGAGTTGTGTGAGACCCTTAAAAAACTAGCTACAGATGGTAACAAATACCGTGCTAAGAAAGATCGCAGACAGCAAAGATCTAGCTTTAGAGATATTCTACGCTCAGTAGAGGTATATTTTACATCTGAAATTGATATTGCAATGTGGTAAAATTGTATTGAAGGATTGAGAGACTTTAACCCTTTACCCAATGCAGACGATATAAAGATTTATTATTTAATAATTAAAAAATTTGAATGAAACCATATCATGTGACCCCCTCATTGGAACGAGCTCAAAGAGCTCGTTGCAATGAGGGGTCACATGATATGGTTTCATTGAAATATATATTTTTTTTAACTACTTAATTTATAAATTATGTTGGCGGATGTGGCCAATTCGTTAGATAAAGGGTTAACTCTTTACACAATACAACTGCCAAAACCACCCAGTGCTATTCACAAAAATCACGTTTTAATTTTTACTATTTTTTCATTTTGTCACTCAGAAACACAGCATTTGATCCCTCATTGGAACAAGCTTGTTTTGTATTCAAGAACTTTGTTTGCAAGTGTCGTCTGCCTTTGGTGTTCGTTAACCCTTAAGGGCCTGGACTGTTGTTCTGAATTCACACCTGACCACAGCCTGTACAAATCCAGTAGCTTAATGGTGATTTTTAGTCAAGTATTGGCTGCCTTGACTAGAAACCACTGCCTATGTAATTTGTCTATTGTCTGCTGGACCTACTCATGATGGCATGTTAAGGATACCTGTTCTGAGGTAAAAGTCAGAAATAGGCCTTTAAGGGTTCAAGATCACCTGATTGTTTGCATTTTATTTCTATATACTTTCGTAATATGGTTCTACATATAAATGAGGTGAATTGAGACACCTGTGGCTTCATAACTCTGCACCATTAATGATATCAAAGCAAATCAGATCTCAAATCTACACAGAGCCCTGTAACAATGCTTGTGCCTTTTATTTTACCCTCACAAACATAGTTTATGGGGATAGAGTGCACAGGGCGAATGGTTGGTTGGGCTATTGAAGTTTTTTGAAGTGAACTTTTGCATTTCTTGAGATATTGGTTTGAAACTGGTTAATCATCGAGGACAGATGTATGTGACATAAATTTTCTGCGCGGACATATGAGCATTACAGACTTATGACCCTTGAATTCTACTATATTATTATTAGTATTAGTATAAGAAATTTTTTTGGAGCAAACTATTTCTACATTTCTTAGATACTGTCTTGAAACTTGGAATACATGTTCAACATCAAGTGTAGATGTATGTGTGTTTGCTGCTTCTCGATTTAAGCATTACAGAGTTATTTCCATTGCATTCTACAATTGTAACAGTATGGGGAAATCTTGTAGAGTGCATTACTGCTACAAATTACGTAAGACATTGTATTGAAACTCGAAAAACATGATCAACATCAAGTTTAGATATGCATGACATAATTTGTCAGAGACATGATTTTTGTGTCCATTGAATAAGTATATTATCAACTATCCCGATGGATTTCTGTGTGTTGAAATTAGAGCTTTTTGTTGAGTCTATTTCTTACTAGTCTAAAGTTTAAAATATGAGAGCAGAGGGCTTTGCAAATAGTGAATCCATTATCAGATAGCATGACATCACTTGTTGTATCATCATGACTTTATACTTGAGTTGTGATCATGATATAGCTGTAGATACTGAAAAGGAGCTTAACATCAATAAACGAATAAATACTTGATGAGTATAACTGAATTTTAATAAATTTAGTTTGAGAGAGTTATTTCCCTTTATTTACTGCATTTCACTAGAAATTTCATTGTTTATTCATAATTTTAGCAATGTTAGAAAATGGTTTTGGTTCTCAGGCACTTCCCTTGTTGAAATTGAAAAGAAAGGGCATGTGAACAAATTTTTCTCGCCAAAAATAATTAGCTTTCTACCTGTTACCAAATACAAAAAATAAAAGCCTCCCAAATTGATTTGAAAATTTAATTGCACAAGAATCAAATGTACTTTTTTAGCTCAACTTTGGCGAAGCCAAATTTGAGCTTATGCCATGGCCCGTCATCTGTCTGGCCGTCTGTCCGTCAACAATTGGATACGGCTCGGGCTAGAGGCCGTATTTATGAACCGATCTTTACGAAACTTCTTGGGTACCTTTGTTATGACTGTGGGATGAGAACGAGTGTTTTTGGGTGCGGTCCGAAATTTAAGATGGCTGCCAGCCGCCATTTTGTACCGACGATGCAGAAATCTGTTTTTTGTACAGAACTTCCATATGAAAGTTCTGATTTGAATATTTTTTTGTATGAATGTTTAGTACCATTGGATACATCACATATAATACGGGTTTTTTTCTTGTGCGTAAATTATGCAAATTAGACTAACTTTGATGTTTTTTTGTGTTACTTTCAGCACTGTAAGTGCAAATGCCAATACGGCTCGGGCTAGAGGCCGTATTTATGGACTGATCTTTACGAAACTCCTTGGGTACCTTTGTTATCACCGTGAGACGAGAACGAGTGTTTTTGGGTCCGGTCCAAAATTCAAGATGGCCGATGGCAGCCATTTTGTACAAAATTTGGTGCAATCAGATTTTTGCACAGAACTTCCATGTGAAAGCACTGATTTGAATAATTTTTTGTGTGAATGTTTAGTACCATGGGATACATCACATATAATACGGGTTTTTTTCTCGTGCAGAAATTATGCAAATTAGATGAACTTTGATTTTTTCAGTGCTACTTACACACAGTAAGTACACATGTCAATACGGCTCGGGCTAGAGTCTGTATTTATGAACCGATCTTCACGAAACGTCTTGGGTACCTTTGTTATCACCTTGGGATGAGAACGAGTGTTTCTGGGTGCGGTCCAAAATTCAAGATGGCTGCCAGTGGCCATTTTGTACCAAAATTAGGTCTAATCAGTTTTTTGTACACAACTTCTATACGGCTCAGGCTAGAGGCCGTATTTATGAACCGATCTTTACGAAACTTCTTGGGTACCTTTGTTATCACCGTGGGATGAGAACGAGTGTTTTTGGGTGTGGTCCAAAATTCAAGATGGCCACCAGCAGCCATTTTGTACCAAAATTACTGCAATCAGTCTTTTGTACAGAACTTCTGTATGAAAGTTCTGATTTGAATAAATTTTTGTATGAATGTTCAGTAACATGGAATATATCACATATAGTACGTTTTTTTTTCTCGTGCAGAAATTATGCAAATTAGACTAACTTTGATGTTTTTTGGTGTTACTTTCAGCACTATAAGTGCAAATGCCAATACGGCTCGGGCTAGAGGCCGTATTTATGAACTGATCTTTACGAAACTCCTTGGGTACCTTTGTTATCACCGTGAGACGAGAACGAGTGTTTTTGGGTCCGGTCCGAAATTCAAGATGGCCGATGGCAGCCATTTTGTACAAAATTTGGTGCAATCAGATTTTTGCACAGAACTTCCATATGAAATCACTGATTTGAATAATTTTTTGTGTGAATGTTTAGTACCATGGGACACATCACATATAATACGGGTTTTTTTCTCGTGCAGAAATTATGCAAATTAGATGAACTTTGATTTTTTCAGTGCTACTTACACACAGTAAGTACACATGTCAATACGGCTCGGGCTAGAGTCAGTATTTATGAACCGATCTTCACGAAACGTCTTGGGTACCTTTGTTATCACCTTGGGATGAGAACGAGTGTTTCTGGGTGCGGTCCAAAATTCAAGATGGCTGCCAGTGGCCATTTTGTACCGAAATTAGGTCTAATCAGTTTTTTGTACACAACTTCTATACGGCTCAGGCTAGAGGCCGTATTTATGAACCGATCTTTACGAAACTTCTTGGGTACCTTTGTTATCACCGTGGGATGAGAACGAGTGTTTTTGGGTGTGGTCCGAAATTCAAGATGGCCGATGGCAGCCATTTTGTACAAAATTTGGTGCAATCAGATTTTTGCACAAAACTTCCATATGAAAGCGCTGATTTGAATAATTTTTTGTGTGAATGTTTAGTACCATGGGATACATCACATATAATACGTTTTTTTTTTCTCGTGCAGAAATTATGCAAATTAGATGAACTTTGATTTTTTCAGTGCTACTTAACACACAGTAAGTACACATGTCAATACGGCTCGGGCTAGAGTCAGTATTTATGAACCGTTCTTCACGAAACGTCTTGGGTACCTTTGTTATCACCTTGGGATGAGAATGAGTGTTTCTGGGTGCAGTCCAAAATTCAAGATGTCTGCCAGTGGCCATTTTGTACCGAAATTAGGTCTAATCAGTTTTTTGTACACAACTTCTATACGGCTCAGGCTAGAGGCCGTATTTATGAACCGATCTTTACGAAACTTCTTGGGTACCTTTGTTATCACCGTGGGATGAGAACGAGTGTTTTTGGGTGTGGTCCGAAATTCAAGATGGCCACCAGCAGCCATTTTGTACCAAAATTAGTGCAATCAGTTTTTTGTACAGAACTTCTGTATGAAAGTTTTGATTTGAATAAATTTTTGTATGAATGTTTAGTAACATGGAATACATCACATATAGTACAGGTTTTTTTCTCAAGCAGAAATTATGCAAATTAGATGAACTTTGATTTATTCAGTGCTACTTATACACTGTAAGTGCACATGTCAATACGGCTTGGGCTAGAGGCTGTATTTACGAACCGATCTTCACAAAACTTCTTGGGTATCTTTGTTATCACCTTGGGACGAGAACGAGTGTTTCTGAGTGCAGTCCAAAATTCAAGATGGCTGCCAGTGACCATTTTGTACTGAAATTAGGTCCAATCAGTTTTTTGTCACAATTTCTACACGGCTCATATTTGTGAACTGATCTTCACGAAACTTCTTGGGTACCTTTGTTTTCACCTTGAGACAGGAATGAGTGTGTTTTCGGGTGCCTTTGTCATCACTGTGCTATGAGAACAAATATTTTGGGGTTCAGTCAGACCCACTCTGGGACTCAATGATTTTTTCTAGTTTAGCATCTGACTGTCACCCACCTTTACAATTCTTTACCTATACATTTGTTACAGGCAACGGTCAGTATTTATGTTCAGACCGTTACAATACTTTATATGTATCTTTGTTATCAGGTCATTACCTAGATGTTTGTCATTGCTGTGTCACATACTATACATGTACATGTCTTTGTCTTGACAAGTTGAGCTACAGTGTCATTGTCACTTTCATTATTTGGTCTTGTCATATTTGAGTAAATCAATTCTGCTAAATTATTCCATTAGGGTGAAGAAATTTAAAATTTAAATAGCATGTTAATGTTTCCTGTCAGTGTATAAAAACAAATAAGGCCTAAAAAGTTTTAAAAAATTGGTTTCTCAGACCCTCCTGCATGGTCATTTTGGCTGCCGCATACTCTCTTTTTTATAACCAATGCAAACTTAAAAAAATAAAAATTAAATAGTGTATGGCTGATATTTTACCCAAGTTAATAAAATTAATAAATTTGTCCCTTGAGTGCAACAAGGCTTTGCAATGCTTTAGCATTGTGAGGCCTTCTTGCCCTCAAGTGTTTAAATACGCCACCACCCTTCCTATTCTGTAGATTATGAAGCCTAAAACTTAAAACAAACCAAGAATATAAACTTTTGATGGCAAAAAAATAATTACAAAAATAAAAAAATGCCTGCCCATATGCAATTTTACAAAAAAAATGGCCAGAGAAACAGAAGGTCTACTTTGTGGGGGCCTAAAGCAGGGTTTCTGCTAGACCGGCAGCGGGTCTGTCGACCGGACCCTTTCCCCCCGCCGATCATACTAGGATCAGTCAGAAAAGCTGGTGGTTAAAATGTCGAGTACAATGCTGTATCGTAACGACACTTGGGATCCTTTGTTTCCACGTAATATAGGCATAATTATGTTGTATACTATGCCTGCTGCTATTACTGACGACAACCTGATACCTTTTTACCCCCAGACGAGAGGGGGAAACAAAGTTCAAATCCAAAGTGTCGCCTATAAAATTTTGGACTCAAATTGTCGTGTTTGGTCCGAAATCACTGGCTTTTATTTTGAGCGAAAATTATGTACTTGTCTTGGAAGCTCTCACTTGTTTCAAATGAGTGTGCAGGCTGCTGTCAGTAGTTGTCTGAAACACGCCCACAACATATAGTTTTCACAGTGGTTCAATATCATCAGAAAGATACTGATTGAACACTGCCACTTTCAAGCAGTGCACAATTCATTGTGAAAGAACACTGCCACTTTCGAGTGTGCACAACTCATTGTGAAAAACGGGTGTTCAGAAATTAATGAGAAAGTGGTAATTAAAAATAAAAAATAATTACAACTCTGGTATTTGAGAATTATATAACAATATAACCAGGGATATGATTTATGACTTATTGGTTCAATAAAACATGCTCATTTATCATTTCATCATGCCCGACAACATGTGAAGTTATGACTTTCAGTGTAAAATCAATTTTTCGAATGTTGCCAAGGCAGCCAACTATTTTGTTATTCATATTTTGCTGTGTAAATTTTATCTGGTCTTCATATTATGAATTTTTTTATTGAGTTTGTATGAAGCTATATTTTGTTTTATTTGTAAAAAATGTACATATTTAAAAAAACAGCTATTTTTAAACAGACTATCTTTGTCTATTTTTAAGGGGGTGGTTTGCAGTGCTGATTAACATACTTACAAAGCACCCCCTGGGCTTCTACACGAGTCAGTATGGTAATTGCACGTGCATGACGTCACACGTCTGCATCATGGTTCTTTTCGAATATTACCGCGAGCGGTTGTAAACAAAGCTCAGTCATTGTTAGGATTTGTGGATTTTGTGTTGTTTTGAGTTTGTATTTTTATGAAACCTCCGACCAGATGTAGTATTGTGTGTCCCATGGGAATTTAGAGAATTGTAGGAGGAAAAAAATACATATTTTCCACATCAATTATTCAGCATTTTAGCGACCAGAATGCCACCAGAGAGCACCTAAAAATCAAAATTTTCTTGGGGGGCAGAACCCCCCAAGTCCCCCTTCTATACGCACGTGCCTTCGGCAGGTGCGACAGATGCCTTCGGCGTTTGAGTTTTACTTTCTTTACACTACCGGACCCACAAATTTTCCCCTAGCGGAAACCATGCCTAAAGGAGGTTTTTTCTTTTTGATACATAGATAATCTTTGGTTTAACCCATCAAGGCCTATTTTGACTTTCACGACCTCAGAACAGATGCCTTAACATGCAATCATGAGGAGGTACTGCTGACAATAGACAAATTACCTGGGCAGTGGCTTCTAGTCAAGTCTTTGCCTCCTGAACAAGCAAACAAGACTTGACTAGAAATTACAAGCCACTGGACATGTGCAGGCTGTCGTCTGGTTGGAATTCAGGACATTTGTCGAGGCCCATAAGGGTTAAGGAAGTTTACTTTGTGTCTTTCTATTGGAATTGTCCTCAAATTTTTGTCTCTACGTACTCACATTAGCTCCTTTTTGTATTTTTGTCTGCTTTCAGCATTCTGTTATTTAATTTTCTGTATAATTTAGTGTATTTAGAGAATAAATTCAGTGTGATTCTGTGTGATTAGGAATTTGACATGAAAATATATTGCCACAATTGAGTGTAAATTTTAATTGACCCTTTACCTAATGTAACAGTAACAACCTGCCTGCATTGTTCACAAATGTTGCTACTCAAATTTCATTTTTTTTAAATTTTTTTCTCAAAAGTATAGTTCATGACTCTTCATTTGAAAGAGTCTTTTAGGCTCAGTCCAATGAGTGGTCAAAAGCTTTGTTTTTGAGGCAAAACATGAAAACCTTTAGTAAGGCCTTAAAAAAAAAAGTTAAAAATCTATTTCTCAGGCCCTCCCTAGTTGTACTTAGGCTCCCGCATGCTGCTTGCTCTCTTTTCAATGAAAATTTTAAAAAATACAAATTAATTAGTTCTTGTAAAATATATTATCAAAGTTAATAAAATGGAAAAAATCATCCCACGAGTGCAACAAGGTACCATCTGCAATGCTAAAGCATTGCAGATGGCACCTTGTTGCACTCAAGGGTGGAAATACACCACTATCTGTGTTATTATACCCCCGCTTCGAAGAAGTGGGGGCTATATAGGAATCGCCCTGTACGTCCGTACGTCCGTCCGTCCGTACGTCCGTCCGTCCGTCCGTACGTCCGTCCGTACGTCTTTCCGGACATGAAATTCTTGTGTGCGCAACTCCTCCTACATTTATCAATCAATTTGGACAAAACTTTTCAGACATCATCACTACTAAGTGAACATGCGCATATTCCAAGATTTTTGATCTGCGACAATTTTAACCAGGTTATCTCCTTTTGACTTAGATTTATTATGTCTTTCCGTTCGAACAAATTCTTGTGTGCTCAACTCCTCCTACATTAATGAACCGATTTTGATGAAACCTTTCAAACATCATCTCTACTAAGTGAACATGTGCATATTCCAAACTTTTTGATCTGCGACAATTTTAACCAGGTTATCTCTCTTGAACTTTGATTTAATATGGGTTTCTGCATGAAATTCTTGTGTGCGCAACTCCTCCTACATTTATCAATCAATTTGGACGAAAGTTTACAGACATCATCACTACTAAGTGAACATGCGCATATTCCAAAATTTTTGAGCTGTGGCAATTTTAACTAGGTTATCTCCCTTTAACTTAGATTTATTATGGGTTTCTACATGAAATTCTTGTGCGTGCAACTCCTCCTACATTTATCAATCAATTTGGACAAAACTTTTCAGACATCATCACTACTAAGTGAACATGCGCATATTCCAAGATTTTTGGTTGGCGACAATTTTAACCAGGTTATCTCCCTTTGACTTAGATTTATTATGTCTTTCCGTTCGAACAAATTCTTGTGTGCGCAACTCCTCCTACATTAATGAACCGATTTTGATGAAACCTTTCAAACATCATCTCTACTAAGTGAACATGTGCATATTCCAAACTTTTTGATCTGCGACAATTTTAACCAGGTTATCTCTCTTGAACTTTGATTTAATATGGGTTTCTGCATGAAATTCTTGTGTGCACAACTCCTCCTACATTTATCAATCAATTTGGACGAAAGTTTACAGACATCATCACTACTAAGTGAACATGCGCATATTCCAAAATTTTTTAGCTGTGGCTATTTTAACTAGGTTATCTCCCTTTAACTTAGATTTATTATGGGTTTCTACATGAAATTCTTGTGCGTGCAACTCCTCCTACATTTATCAATCAATTTTGACGAAACCTTTCAAACATTATCACAACTAAGTGAACATACGCATATTCCCAAATTTTTGATCTGCGACAATTTTAACCAGGTTATCTCCCTTTAACTTGGATTTATTATGGGTTTTCAAATGGGATTCTTGTGTGTGCAACTCCTCCTACATTAATGAACCGATTTTGAATACATGTTGCACATTGTAAATGTGTTTTTCCAAATGTAAACCATATATGTGTGGGCTCTTTAAGTATTCAGTGCTGTTCTTTGGAAGGCCACATGCAAATACAAATTTCAACAACAAAAAATGATCTTTATGTATACATTTCCTTATGGCCTTCGCCTACATGATCAGAAGTGCATTCCTCTAAAAACCCAAAGCGGGGGTATTAATCACCTTCAGTGATAGTTCTAGTTCTGTAGATTATTAACTGGTTGAATGCCAGAAGCCTCTATCAGGGCTTTCAAAAAAAATGAGGGTATCAGAGCAAAAGCCAATATTTTCCTTTCTCATGTTTTATATTCAGCCAATTGCAAACAATATTTTGTTCACATAAATGTGCTTCATTACAAATTATTGGATAGTGCTTAGGGGCACTCTCCAATAAGTTGTAATAAAACAAATTTTGAGTAACAAATTCAGATCACCAAAAATAATCTAGCCCTCAACCAGTTAAGCATAAACAAATCAAATATATGAACTTCTGATGGCATAGAAATAATAATTGCTAAAATAAAAAAAACGTCCTCTTGCATGCATTTTTTACAAAAATTGCTTGAGAAACCGAAGATGTACTTTGTGTGGCCTTCTTCAAGTTTGTTTCTTGTAAGTTTCCTCTACTATCCATGTTGGGTGAAGGGTTAAATAGTGTTATCATATTTCATTTTTTAAGGAGTTTGAATCTCCAGAGTACTCCATAACCTTTGGAACAGAATACATCTTTATTGATAGCTGGACAAAGAAAAAACAGTATGATATGTTTTGCCAAATTCTAGGATCAGGAGTTAATTTACATCTACGGGTGAGTAAACTTATAAACTATTTGTTGCTCATGGATTGGTGTGCAACTTATACAACTTAAATCAACACCTCTCTGTGGTCCAGTTACATGGTTTATGGGATCACCGGTTATGGAATTGGAATTCAAACCAAAAGGTCCATGGTTCGATCCCAGCACAGGGCAACTGCATTGTGTCTTTGGGCACAACACTTAATCCCAAATGCCCATGTGGGGGCAGTGTGGCACTGTGTACTAAGGAGTAGTGTGTGTCAGTGGGGCACTTGTCTTCAACCAATGCTAACCTTGTTTGTGTGGAGTAAGTTCGTTGGGGAGTCCCAACAGTTGCTTGCCATTGCTCAGTTATTCTCTCTGGGTAATGTGGCTTCCTCCACTGGTAAAACTGTCTGACACAAGGTGACACTGACCAGAAAGTTTCATTAAATACCAATAAATATATATGGGATGGCTATTATAGTGGTAACATTGTGGCTGTGCTCTTCTCAAATACTACAAAGTGCTCTTTAGAGCTAATAAAATATATTTCTCTCTTCTCTCTCTGCACATGTGATGAGCCATTTTAATTCTGCACCTGATAGAGTATAATAGGATTTTATGCCATGACAGCATTAACCCAATAATTGATGCTTCCAGTGAGTGTGTGGGCACCTCAAGAACTTTCCCAGTTGAGGATTGATCCCAGGATCTCTAACATTAGAGACTTGCACACATATCTACTCGACCATTCTGAAGTTTGTTACTCAAGTATTTGTTTACCCTTTTCAGTGGTTGAGTAGTGAATTATTTTTGAAAGGTGATTTATAACATGACTATTTTTTTTTAAAGATTCTATTGCTACCAGCAATGGGAGCCTTGATTTAGCAAGATTTTGTTCATAAATAATTGATTTGTTACAACATATTGATGAGTGCCTGTTGACATGTCCAATAAATTGTAACAAAACAATTTTATATAAACATTTTTTATTCCACTGGTCAGTGGCGAAAAAACATCAAGCTAATGCATATAGTGTAAAGCCACTATAGTGGCTTTTAGCACTTTTCAATAAAACCATGATAGTGGCCTTTAGCACTCTGCCAGTTAAGGGTCTAATTCCAACATTGATAATGTTTGTGGCTACAGAACAGGTGCACTAACTTCCAGCAATGAGAAGTCCTGCAGACAATGTTGAGATGAACCCTTCCTCTAACAAACTGGCATTATTCGCCCATGTAATTTACAAATTTAGCAGTTGAAAACCATTTCAACAAAATCATATTTGAGCCCTCATTGGATCGTGCTCATTGAGCTTGTTTCAATGGGGGATTACATGATACCATTTTGTTAAAATTTTGTGAAAGTATAAAAAAAAAAAATTAAAATAACAAATTTCAATATGTGCATTAGGTAAAGATGTAACCCCAACATGTTTTCAAGTTAAATCATGGTTGTCTCTACAGACATGCAACAGTTGAAAATCAGTACTAAACTACCAGACTTGCTATTAGAGTCTGTAATGTGGTGGAAATTCAGAAGTATACAGATTTAGGCAGTGTTTTAAGCTAGCATTTACCAGGGTGCTCATGGGCAGGGCTCGATTAACAGGATTTGCATAGTAGTTTTCGAATCAATTTTCAACTATAGCTAATAAATTTCAAATGAAAAATCATGTAAATAATTTTGGAAAGCTAATTCAAATTTATCCAAGTTAGAAAACTGCTATTCAATTTTTAAGAGTTAAATCACCCCCTGCTCAAGGGCTGTGGAAATCACAAATACCCTTGAATTAAAAAATATAATTTTTTCGGCTATGATTTAGTGATAGTGCATGATATCTTGCAAGTCAGTAATTTTTAGCTCAACTTGACATAGTCAAGATAAGCTATTGCCATCATGCGTGCGGAAGTCTGTTAGTCTGTTCACATTTTCCTTTAGCACGGGCTACACCCCGCAGTTCTCGTCTGATTGTCACAAAATTTCATATGCAGGTTTGGGGTCATGTCTAGATGAGAACATCCCCTTTTGGTCGCAATCGGGCAACCGGTATGGCTGCCCGAGCCCAAAACCCCAAAACCATTAGCACAGTCTACAGGTCGTATTTATGAAGGGATTTCATTGTAACTTGGTAGGATGCCTCTGTATATTGCCTAGATGAGAACGTCCCCTTTTGGGCATGATCCGTCAACCGTGATGGCTGCCCAAGCCCGAAACCCAAAAAGTCTGCAGGTCATATTTAATATGGTGGGATTTCATTGTAAATTGGTAGGATGACTCCTTATGATGTCTAGATGAGAATTTCCCCATTTTGGCATGATCTGCCAATCTTGACGACTGCCCGAGCCCAAAACCCGAAAACCTTTAGTACAGTCTACAGGTCATATTTATTGAGGAATTTCATTGTAACTTGGTGGGTTGACTTCATATATTGTCTGGATGAGAAGGTCCCCTTTTGGACGTGATTGGGCAACTGTGACGGCTACAAGGGCCCAAAGCCTGGAAACCTTTAGCACAGTCCACAGGTCATATTTATGAAGGGAATTCATTGTAACTTGGTAGGATGACTCCAAATAATGTCTAGATGAGAACGTCCCATTTTGATTGCGATCATTCAGCCTGATGGGTGCCCGAGCCCAAAAACCTTTAGCATAGGCAAAAGGTCATATTTATGGAAGGATTTCATTGTAACCTAACATTAGGTTGACTCCATATAATCCCTGCATGATGACATCCCCTTTTGGTCGCGATTGGTCAACTGTGATGGCTACAGGTGCCCGAAGCCCGAAAACCTTGAGCACAGTCTACAGGTCATATTTATGAAGGGATTTCATTGTAACTTCGTAGGATCACTCCAGATGATGCCAAGATGAGATTGTCCCCTTTGGTTGCGATCATTCAACCAGGAGGGCTGCCCGAGCCCGAAGCCCAAAAACCTTTAGCACAGTCCACAGGTCATATTTATGAAGGGATTTCATTGTAACTTGGTAGGTTGACTTCATACAATGTCTAGATGAGAACGTCCTCTTTTGGACACGATTGGGCAACTGTGACGGCTACAGGGGCCCGAAGCCCGAAAACCTTTAGAACATTCTACAGGTCATAATTATGAAGGGATTTCATTGTAGCTTGGTAGGATGAGTCCAAATGTCTAGATGAGAACGTCCCCTTTTGGTCGTGATCATTCAGCCTTTATGGCTGCCCAGCCCAAAGACCTTTAGCATAGTCTATAGGTCATATTTATGGAAGGATTTCATTGTAACCTGTTAGGTTGACTCCATAGAATGCCTAGATGATGACATCCCCTTTTGGTCGTGATTGGCCAACTGTGATGGCTACAGGTGCCCGAAGCCCGAAAATCTTGAGCACCGTCTACAGGTCATATTTATGAAGGGATTTCATTGTAACTTTGTAGGATCACTCCAGATGATGCCCAGATGAGAATGTCCCTTTTTGGTTGCGATCATTCAACCATTATAGCTGCCCGAGCCCGAATACCTTTAGCACAGTCTACAGGTCATATTTATGAAGGGATTTCATTGTAACTTGGTAGGTTGACTTCATATAATGTCTAGATAATGTCTAGACGAGAACGCAATTGGGAAGCATAGCATAGCAACATAGCATACAGGGACCAGAAATGAACATATTCTCAATTATCACAATTCTTGTCTTATTTCATAATCCTTTCATAAACATTGAACATTATCCTTTTTATCAAATACAACACAAAAGTTAAGCTACAGTGTCATTGACACTTTCATTTTTGTACACATGCCAAACCTCTTCTAACATATCTGCGGGTCTCGGGGAAACAAGGCAGCTATTGTAACCCATTCGTTTATGAAAATTAATTTTGCAAAGTAGAGATTTTTGTAGTTTTTTATGTAACTATTTGAGAACAAAGAGCTTGATTTTGAAACCTTTGTTCGTTTGTAGAGCTGGGAGATTTTGATTTTTCAGCTTCGGTTTGGGTTCTGTTTCAGGAAAAACCTCATTTTCAGATCAGTTTTTCTTTGTGTTAACATGTAGTAAAGAACAGTTCAGGCAGCTTCAGGCTCCCTATCTTGGAAAAATCCCAAATACATGTAGTTTGTACAACACCACTCACCACAGAAAGTCACCCTAAGTATCTCCACTGTGTTAAGCTTAACTTGCTGTTGATCATTCGTATGGGTTCTAGGGGATCAGTTGTTAACCCAACGCTGACGATATCAAAATTTATTATTTTAAATGTGATTTTTAAAATTTTCAAAAAATGTCAACAAAACCAAATCATGTGACCCCTCATTGGAACGAGCTTGATGAGCTCGTTCCAAGGGGGTTCACATGATATGGTTTTGTTGAAATTTTTGAAAAATAGTATTTTTTCAGCTGGTGAATTTGCATTTTAAGCATGCGGATGTGGGCGATTCGTTGGGTAAAGCGTTAAGCCTGTTGAGTCAGAAAAATAAATTCAGGTAACAAATGAATAAAGTTTATTTAATCTATGTTGTTTCTTATCAACTTACCTCAATTGTTTACTACAGGCTTGCACTACAGTGGAAGAACCTAACTCGGATAAAATACTCTCTATTTTAATCTTTCCCAAGATTTGGGAAAGAAAAGTGGTGTAAAAACACCACGAAAAAATAAGCAAAAACTGGGCCGAGCGCCATCGGCGCATACCCAGTATGGGACGCTCTTCCATAGTACAAATCCACGACTTCCGTAACAGTGCGCAATGCATCAATTCGCCATTCTTTTTCTATCTGAAGTTCGAGCAGGATGTGTTTCCGCCATATGCATTATGAAACAGTGATAATTCAACTCGTGGATAATGGTTTTCCTGTTACTGGAATTATGGATCTGAAGATCGTATAATAACATGACTGTGTTTTATATATTCTCGTTTATATTTTCAACCACATTCTCATTGTTTATTAATTACTATTCCGTTTTCGCCAATGTTTTGTTTGCGACATCGTGTCATCGCGATTCGACAATGAATTTCTTCGGTTGATAAAAAAATTGTTATTGGAGTAGGTGTCGGCCGTCTGGGTTCTGCCACCTTCTCTCGTAGTTGAGGGTGTTCTTCTACTTTCTGTTTCTGTTGAGTTCACCTTTTTCTTCTACTGCTCTCACCTCTGTTCTTTCCAGTCCTTTAGGGCAATTCCTTTTGCCCTCGCCATTGGTGCATTCTCGTGTCCGTTTCGTCCGCACCCGCGGGTGGTATGGAATGCTGTCGTTTTGGGAGCCTCCCGACTCGACCACGTCTGGTGTGAGTTTGACCCCCTCCGTGGGGGATGTGCAACTCCTCCCGCTCCTGTGGGGGTGGGGGGGGGGGTGAACGCTATTGTTTCCGGTCGCCCGATTCGACCACGTCTGATGAGAATTGCTGCTCCTCCTCCGTGGGGGATGTGCAGCTCCTCCCGCACCAGCGGGGGGTGGGGACCTGTGTTTTACCGTGGTGGATACTGCAGGAGCTGTTGGTTTTCTGGTGTAGAGATGCCTGGTTCTGGGACTATGCGCCCTCTCTCCTTGGGCCTATCGAGAGAGTTGCTTGGTATGCTTTCTCTCTCCGATCACGTCGTCTCAGCTTTAGCTGCTTATCTGCCTTCAGATAAGTTTGACGAGGTACAGGCTCCTTTGCGTGTGCTGTCCAAGACGCTCATGCATCTTACTCATACGCATGCCTGTAACACGGCTAATCTGGAATTAGTTCGAGGGGACTCTGTGCGGGACACAGGCCGATCCCTTCCTGAGGAGCAGTACGCTACTCTTCGATCTGCTTTTTTGGCAGGTCCGTAACTTTTCCATGGTTCTGTGTTGACGGTCCGGGATGACGTCCTACGTCATTCCAACGATCAGCTGCTGTTTCTTCAGCTTGATCAGCCTTCTAGGGTAGGCACGGGCCGTTCCAAGCCTAACAAGTGCCCTCGGCTTCCTCTGCGAAGCAGAGGGGCTGCTCCTTCTGCCACCGCTTCTACTTCTTACTCAAGGGGTAAGGGTAAGCGTCGGCAGTCTTGATGGAAGTCCCAGGATTCTTCATTCAGTAGAGGTGTTTTCTCCTCTCGCGAGCCTCGTCGGGGTTCGCAATGAAGGTCCTCACCTCGACTCGTCCCAGGTTGGAGGAAGGATAGCAGAGTTCGCAGACCGTTGGGCCACCATCACATCCGATCCTTGGATGTTAGATGTTGTTTGGACCGGGCTGCGAATATCCTTCCGACGGCACTCCACTCTGTCCAGGGTGCCTTTTCCAACCACAGTTCCTTCAGACATTTTACGTCGGGAACTTTTGTCCACGGAGATAGACAATCTCCTGACAAAGGGGGCGATTGAGGTCATCAAGAACATTAGGTCAGTGGGTTTCTATTCCCGCCTGTTCTTGGTGCTGAAGAAGAACGGCCGACTCCGACCGGTTCTCGATCTGAGTTTCCTGAACCAGTCTATCATTGCTCCCAAGTTCAGCATGGAGACTTTCAGGTCGGTCCTCCGTTCAATTCACCAGGGAGATTTCGCTTCCAGCTTCGACCTGCAAGTCGCTTACTTTCACGTTCCGATTCATTGGGCGTTACGGAAGTATCTCAGGTTCGTTTTTCTGGGGCGAGTTTACCAGTTCAAGGCCATGCCTTTCGGCCTCAACCTAGTTCCTTGGACCTTCACCAGACTGATGTCGCATGTGATAGCTTTCCATCGCACACAGTCCAGGGTGACTACTTCGGCATATCTGAATGATATCCTCCAGGGGCATTCCAATGCTGCCTTACTGGAGTCGGATGTAGCCACTCTGTTGAGCTTGCTCACGTCGCTACGTTTCAGAGTCAACGAGGAGAAGTCGGACCTGGTCCCTTCTCAGTCGTTTTATCATCTGGGGATGGCTTTCCGCACACAATTCAATTTGATGGCGGTTCCCCAGGCCAAGGCTGTGATTCTCTCAGCTTTTGCTCCGACTCTGTCCCAGTCCACATCCGCGTTGGCTCGGAGTTTTCTCCGGCTAATCGGTCTCTGCTGTTCGGTGACGGATCTCATTCCTCTAGGTCGGCTGCGTGTCAGACCTCTCCAACACTTTCTGCTCAGCCGTTGGAGGCCGTATGTAGATTTTCTGGATCTGGTGCTTCAGTTTCCAGAATATCTTTATCCTCACCTCCTCTGGGCAGATGTCCAGTGGCTTTCGCAGGGTGTTCCATTGGACTTACCCACGTCCGATTGCGTTCTGACGGCAGATGCCAGCGATCTCGGATGGGGTGCGACATTGGATCCTCTAGGTCTTTCCATTCACGAGATGTGGGACCAGGATCATGCAGCTCTACACATCAACCAGAAGGAGCCTCTTGCTCTTCTTCTGCGTTTCAGGCAGTGGATCCCTCACCTGTCGAATCGCCAGGTCCTTCTGTTGTCCGACCATTTGACGGTGGTTGCTTACATTCGGAACCAGGGCGGCACGCACTCTGTTCCAATGTACGAATTGGCTTGGGATCTTCTACTGCTCGCTCAGGATGTCCACGCCGGGGTGGCTGTTCGTCACATTCCCGGGTGCCTGAACGTCCTGCCGACTCCCTGTCCCGTCGGGGCAGGGTCATTACCATCAGGTGGATGCTCCACATGGCGGGTTCCATCGATCTCTTGTGACTCGTTGGAACCATCCGGTGGACACTTTTGTGTCCCCGTGTCCAGATGCTCTGGCTTTCGCCGTGGACGCTCTGGCCCTCCTTTGGGATGGTCTTGTCGGCTATGCCTTCCTACCGGTTCCGATTCCACCTCAGGTTCTCACCCAGATATGAACCTGCAGTCGTCAAATCCTTTCGATCACACCCGTCGCTTCGGTGGGTGTGGATCAATCTGCTCTGCTCTCTGTTAGCGGCGGTTCTGGCATGTCTCCCTCTACCTCGCGACTTTCTCTGCCAAAGTCGCCGGAGGAGGTTTTCAAGTTGACCCGAATTCATTGTGCCTTCGCACATGTCTTTTATCGGGTCCTGTCTCCTCCGTAGTGGTTTTTCGAGACACGCAGTGGAGTTGCTTTTCTTCAAGGAGGCACTCACTCCACTGGTTTAGCCTCTGTGGCTAAGTGGAAGGTTCTTCTGTCGATGGTGTGCGATCACTCTGTTGCTTCTGTCACTCCTTCGATCACACCGCTTGCGGAGTTTCTGGTATATGTTTGTTTCTGGGGGTCTCCAGCAATGGGTACTTGTCCATGCTTCGGAGACATTTTTTCCTATGTGATACCGCATTGTTTCGACACTCATCCTTGCCTCTCCAAGCTTGTTCAGCTCTTTTCCTTGAAAAGACCTAGGACTTTGCAGTTTACTCCAAGATGGTCACTTTCTTGGGTGCTACTCTGCTTGGGGGTGAGGGGCGTTCACGCCTTTATCCTGGATGAATATGTGTTTTCCCACATGCCAGATCTCTCCTGCATCCATTTCTTGATGGAATTGTCTTGCTATTCGTGCAGCTTCCGCTCGTCTAGCTACTGGTGCTTGTATTACCAATTGTTTTTTCTGCCATGAGGTGCGTGCATTGTCTTCCTCTTTTAATAACTCTGTCATGTTGTCGGATGACTGATGTTATACTGGCAGCCTTCTGGAGAAATGCTACATTCTCCTTTTATTTGCGACAGTTGCAGGAGCCGACTGAGAACCTTGGGGCCCTCTTTCTTCGGCTCAGGATGTTGTCTATCCAAGCTTTTCAGCTTTTTTCAGGGTCAGTTCCAGCTTTGTGCTGTTACTGCCCTTTCTGTCTGTGCGTCGCACTTCACTATACGCCTCATCTTTCATTGGCTTTTCTAATGTTTGTGATGCTATGGTTTGATAGGCCTAGGGATCTCTTACTCTGTCCACAGTCCCAGTGCTATTCAGTTATGTGTGGGTTGGTTATGTGATTCCCTCCAGCCTTTTGTCTATTCAGCCTGTAGTAAACAATTGAGGTAGGTTGATAAGAAGTATAAATTTTATAGTAAATTTCCTTTCTTATTATACCTACCGAAATTGTTTACATGGAGGCCCTCCCATCTTCTTATTCGGGTAAGAATCCTTCCTCCCCGCTGATCACATAACTCCTGTGTTGTTCGGAATCAAAAGAATGATGAATTGATGCATTGCGCACTGTTACGGAAGTCGTGGATTTGTACTATGGAAGAGCGTCCCATACTGGGTATGCGCCGATGACGCTCGGCCCAGTTTTGGCTTATTTTTTCGTGGTGTTTTTACACCACTTTTCTCTCCCAAATCTTGGGAAAGATTAAAATAGAGAGTATTTTATCTGAGTTAGGTTCTTCCACTGTAGTGCAAGCCTGTAGTAAACAATTTCGGTAGGTATAATAAGAAAGGAAATTTACTATAAAATTTATACTTTCTCATTGCCACATTTTCTCCTTCATTGTCGAGGCAATAGGAGAGAAAATGTGACAATGAGAATATGATGTATTCGCCCCTTTGTCAGATGGACAAAGTGACGAGAGCACTGGTCCAGTTCTCTCCCAGCAAGATAGTTTGATCAGTTTATGCACAAACACAGTAAAACTGCTCAGCCAATTTTGGCTTGCTCTTGGTGTTCAGTTTTCTGTAAAAACTGGAACGAAACTGGAAAACCAAAAAACTGCCCAGCTCCACTTGTTCTCAAATACAAGTTCAGTTTATTTCAGTATATTCTGTAAAAGTGTTATCTTGTGCAGAAAGTTTACTTTGGAAGAATGGTCAATTTATTTGGTGTATTTTTGCTTTCTTGTTTTACAGGAAAATGATTTAATTAGAGAAGTATTTGGTTTGGGTGCACCAATTCCACCTGGTACAATAAAGCCTCAGAAAGGCCAGAAGTTGGAAAGGGTATGTACGCGTCTGATTGATTTAATTAAATATAACTCTTGAGACATGTTGGGGTATATATATGATCACAGGTAATGTACAGTGATTATGAAAATGGACAGAAAATGTCTACTGGATGAGGACTGGGTCTTGATCGGGTAAAAATTGTCTCTGCTTTTCCCCTCAACAATGCCACATAATCTCCAGGCCTGAAGCTAGGATCTCAAATTTTGACCAGTTGAGTGCTAGAAGCCACTATCATGGCTTTATTGAAAAGTGTTAGAAGCTTCTTTAGTGGCTTTACACTGTATACATTAGCTTGATGTTTCCTCAGCAGTAGAATATTTGTCCCCCGACAAAACATTTTGTTGGAGGACTATTGTTATCAGCTGCATCAGTGCATGCATGCATCTGGAGAAATAACTAAAGTTTGGGTCATCGAATCAAAACCAAATTTGGTGTATATGTCCCTTACCCCAATGATTTGGTGAATTTCGAATATCGACTGGATCCGATAATTTTTGTTGGAGTTATGCCCCTTTTTCGATGCTTTTCCTCCCAATTTTGGAAGTTTAGTGTCAGGATGATAACTTCAGTTTGGGTTATTGAATCAACACTAAATTTTGTACATAGGTTTGCCTCAAGAATACACAAGTCAAGTTCGAATTTGGGTTCGCTCAGAACAGTTTTGGCTGAGTTATGACTCTTTTTGTTTTTTTACTTTGAAAATTGGATGTCTGGCTGATAACTTTAGTTTGAGTTATTGAATCAACACAAAATTTACATAGTAAATGTACATAGTTTTGGCTCATGAATATGCAGGTCAAGTTCAAATTTGGGTTCAGTCCAGCCAATTTTGGCTGAGTTATGACCCTTTTTTCATTTTTTCAACTTTGAAAATTTCTTGTTTTAGTCTTCAATATGTCCAATGTAAGAACTTGCTCTCATGGGACATAGTCCACGCCTGGCGGTGCACTTGTTTTATATAACATTGCTTGGTTGCAATTTATTAGAGAGTGCCTATTGGCACTTTCCAATAAATTGTAACTGAACAATTATTTATGAACAGAATCTTTCTAAACTAAGGCTACTCTTGCTGGTAGCATGGCATCCTTAAAAAAAAATACCCAGTCTTCAAATCACCTTTGAAAAATAATTTAGCACTCAAATGGTTGAAGCAATAATAAACGAAGCAGGTCTGAACTGTATATTTATTATTATTGTCCAAGTTGTGTTAACAATCGAGACTTAGGCTTTGGCGATGGCTGGGCAGGCATCTGGGTTGGGGTCCTCGCACTGTTAGCGCAATAACTTGAACATACGTCTGTTTTGACTAATATTTGCCTTACAGGTGTTTTACATTAATACCTCTAACAAGTTTGAAAACTGGCCAAGCCCAATTTTTCGTTGCAGAGTTATGGCCCTTAATTTGTCAATATTTTCAAATTTTAGGCTTGTTAGCGCAATAACTTGAACTGATGTTCTCCAATTTGTCAAATATTTGCAATACAGGTCTTTTACAATAATATTTCGAACAAGTTCGAAAACTGGCCCGGCACGATTTTTCGTTGCAGAGTTATGGCTCTTAATTTGTTATTTTTACAAATTTTGAGCTCGTTAGTGCAGTAACTTGAACAAACGTTCTCTAATTTTTGCGTTACATGTCCTTTGCAATAATATCTCAGGCAAATTCGAAAACTGTCCTGGTCCGATTTCTCGTTACAGAGCTACGGACCTTAATTAGTCCATTTTTAGGAATTTTGAGCTCATCAATTTTTACAAGTTTTGAGCTCAACGCGATGACATTTCTGATTTTCAATAGATAGTGCATGAAGATAGTAGTAGTCACAACTCGATGCCTGCATCTCCGATGCACACCTCTTGTTTTAAAGAACTACTTTCGTTTTAACAAAAGTAATTCTTTAAATTAGTAAATGAAATGCACATGATTGCCCAAGTTTCATGTACTTAAACAAGCATTATGTAAACATTGAATCTCAGATGCTGTTTTCATTTGCTTTCCCTCATTCTTTGTGGATTTCTCAATATTTTATTCATTCTGTTGTAAGTGTGTCATTGACCAGCTCACAGCCTGAGGAAGCTTTTGCGATCACTAGACTGTTTTAGTAGAACAAGAAATCTGTTTCTCATGTTCCTCTTTCAATAGGTTGGATGAAGAGCTGAAATGGATTACTGATTAACTGATTAACCAATGATCAACATCTTGATCGATAAAAAAGTAGTTGATCAATTAATTGTTACTTTTGAACTACATTGTCACACAGACTCACATCAATTATATGAGACAGAGTAAAGCATGTGTTACGTGCTGATATACTTGTTCACTTGCATGATCATTATACTGTAGTAGTAGCTGGAAATGGTCATTTTTAACCCTTTACCCAATGCATGTAGCAGACAATACTTGCAAAATGGATTCTTGAATTACTAAAAAA
The DNA here is from genome assembly GCA_031216915.1 of Pictodentalium vernedei. NCBI lineage: Eukaryota > Metazoa > Mollusca > Scaphopoda > Dentaliida > Dentaliidae > Pictodentalium > Pictodentalium vernedei. The sequence continues at coordinate 715,596,333 of CM062296.1, forward strand.
TTTCAATTTTTGTCTCAAAAACATAACTTATGACCTCACGTTGGAATGAGCACAATGACCTCTTTCCAGTGAGAGGTCATCAGCTATGTTTTTGAGAGAAAAAGTGAAAACATAATAAAATCTGAATGGAGATTTTTTGATATAGCACTGGAAGGTTTTGTCCATTATGTTGGTTAATGGGCTAATGCTCTAAATAATCAGCTAGAGCTGGTCGGTTTACCGAAACTCTGTTTTTAAGTGGACACCAAAGCGAAAAAGAGATTAAAAAACGTATATTTTTATACTGTACCAATGACCCAGACTTAGCTGGTGCTAACTCCAACAAAACCAGGGCCAAACACAAATTTTGCCCCCCAATCCCCAAAATTTGCATCCAAAACAAAAAGAAATCATGTCCTAAAGGACCTCCATAGTACGCCTCTACTGCGCATGCGCAGTGACGCAGTCGTCTCGAAATTGGTGCCAATTATCATTCTCTGTTTGGCCCTTCATCAGTCAACATCTCACTGATCTTTGTGCTTGTAAATCTCAGTTTAAAGGATGCCAGACACGTAATTTTTGGAGAAAATGTGATTCTAAGGAGGATAGAAGGAGGAGAGGAAAAAGAAGTGGCAAAAAATAATCAGGGCTGTACTTAAACTTTTTTGATGAAATTATGTTAAGTTGCCTATTTTCGAGGCATGGGCCTCTTGTTGTCATTCTTGCTAATTGTTGCACTGCTTATTCAGTGTTTCCTCTCCCCTAGCCTTCTAAAGTCCCCCCTGGCAATTCTCCCATGCTTTTGGCATATTTTTGAGAAGTTTCATTTCTAAAATTTCCTGGGAGAGTTGCTTGGTTACAGAATGTTTTCTGTTATTTTCCCCATAGTTACGTTTTCACCCATGGGTGTATAACATTTGTGTTCTGCATCTTCCATCTGATGTTCTACAGATTCTCCCCTGGGAGTCTCTGTTTTGCATCAGATAGAGTGTAATTGATGACTGATTCCGGGCCAGTTTTTTCAGTGCCTGGAGTCATGTTTTCTAGTGTGTTTACACTGTTTGTTTTCATTGGCAACAGCCTTTTTTGAGGGGGGCTGTTTGCCTTTGTGGTAGTTTATCTCATTATAAGATACATTTATATTATCCGAAAGTGTCTCATTAATTATTTTATATAAATTTAAAATTTTTGACCACACTTTGCCATCGGATCCATCGTTGCTCAATGTTACTTTTCAGCAACTTGGGCTTCTCTGAAAAAATATTTTTTCAAAATTATTTTGTTTTGCAATTGTTTTTTCATTTATTAATGGATCATGTTATTATGTATCTTTGTGTCAGGGGTTTTTGCGAGTAACTAGGACTTATTGTTGTTCTTTCACAATGAAGGGACATTGTTCAAATTGTAATAGGAAGAAATCTTCCTCTGACTTTCATGATCATTGTATTAATTGTAGTCAGTGTTCTCGCATTAATCCCTGTCCTATATGTGAACATTGGGATGAGAAACATTGGAAACGTGTGTCACGATATGTTGTTTCTGGAGAAAGAGCGATGCCGGCTCTTTCTCCACAAGGTCACTCTACTCTCTCAGTTTCTATTTCAGAGGAACCAGAACAGGGTGATGTTTCCATGTTATCTTCTTCAAGTGTGCGTCCGTCGTCACAAATGAATTCAGAGCTAGCGGCAAAAGTGCTCATGGAGATTAGACAAATGTCGTCCGCTAGCTTGCCCGGTGTAGCGTCCATTCACCGAATGGTTCGGCAGCCAGGTTCGTCCGATGCGGTCCAAGAGGAAATTTTGGGTGATGCGAGCACTATAAACATAATAGATGCACACCCAGTGACGGCGGATAGTAAACGAGAACGAGGAAGCCTTTTAGTCCGGTTCCTAGCTCGTCCAGGTCCAGCCGGGCCGCGAGCGAGAGAGGTCCCTCTCTCGTACAACAACATCTGGGACCAGATGTTGTGGTACAAAATGTGTCTTTGGCGGAGCATACGTCCGTCGCTCGGGACGCTCCGTTGTATAAGCAGTCCGCAGAGACTGTTAAGGCTTCCTCTTCTCGTCAGCGCACACGACCGCACCTTGGCTGCGTGACCTCCGATATTTTACCAGCTTCGCCGATGAAGGATTCTTCGGCAACCAGGTCACACCATCCGGCAGCCAGGGATTCGAGACCGATGGACTCCGGATGTTCGCATAGGAAAAGTATGCGGGAGCCATCTGATGCGGAGCTGCCCTCGGCGAAGCAGCGAAAGACTGCGCCTCCGCAGGTCTCGACGTCGGACATTCTTGTGCAGATAGCACAGCTTATCGCAGCATCCCAGCAGCCGACAGAAACGGTGTCGGATCGAGAATTATCCGACGGCGCTGGGTCGGTACGCTCCGCCGAAGCATCGGGGGCGGACGACCGGGAACATCGGGAGGTCCGACCGGATGGTGAAAGGGATACGGATGAATTGGAGCTATCCCTTTCGGAACAACATAAAGCTGCCGTGGACTTCATCCGGCACTTTCTCCCTCAAGTTGTTCCGTCGGGCCAGACTGCTGCGCTTCCGGACAAGAGAATTATAGCGTCATTGGACTCTGAATTTTTTGAGCGGTTCAGGGACATCGCTCCCGAGTTTCCGTCGCAGTCCAATAATGTTGCAAGAACATTTGAATTATTGAACGACGCTATATTTAAACTTGCTTCCAGGATGGGGAAAGCAGGTTTCTTGTCCGCTAATACTCTTAACCTGCCTTTCATTAATGCAAGGAATAAATTCGATACGGCAGGACAGGGTATACCGAGAGTTCCTCTGCGTATGGACGACGAGGCGGAAGACTTAGAGCTATCATTACCGTCGTCAGCTTCTATTCCAACCGCGGTGTTGGAAACAGCTATTGCGTCTAACAGAGCCAATTTAGATGCCTTATCTTACGCAGATCACCTTACTAAGGCGTTATCACTGCGCCTTCAAGGGGAAGAGTTTCAGGATATACAATCCTCTTTAAGACTTCTTTCAAGGGCAGTAGCTTATTCCACGTGTAACTCCGCCCTTTCAGTGGCAAATCTGGAGTTGGTTAGACGTGACGCAGCCCTAGCTACATCCACACTAGTGGATTCTAAGGTGAAGAACTCTCTTAGAGTCGCTTCGGTCTCAGGAGAACTTCTCTTTGACGGCAAGCTTTCCGCTATTTATGATAAAATTAAAAAGAAAGCTAATGATTCTCTGTTGTTCAGATCGGCTCCTAAAAAGTCGGATACAGCAGACACGAATAAGACAGGCACTTCTGGGTCTAATGCGCCCAAGAGAGGTTCCTATAGAGGTTCTGGTGCGTCCTCTTGGTCTTATTCGAGAGACCGTCAGGATAGCGACTCTCGTTCGGGACGTCCTTCAGGCCGGGACAATCGGTCGGACGCCCCGAGGTCGACGAGGCGAGGTGCGGGTCGTGGAAGACGTGGTTTCTCCTACCGCAGGCCTCGCAGGTCCAGGAGGTGATGGCTTAAACCTCTATCGCGTTCCGGTTGGCGGAAGGTTGTCAAGTTTTTCACAAGAGTGGGCGTCGATTACAGACGACCCTTGGGTGAGAGGAGTGACTTCGGAAGGTCTAAAGATATCCTTCAAACGAAAGCCTCCATTAACTCGAAGTCCAAAGTGGACTCATCTTCCGTCAAATCCACAGAAAAGAGACGCTCTGTTATCAGAGGTGCAGTCTCTTTTAATGAAGAACGCGGTAGAGGTCGTAGAAAACCAGGAATCTCTGGGATTCTACAGCCATCTGTTTCTGGTTCCGAAACCAGACGGCTCGTTCCGTTCAGTCATAGATTTGAGCTGGATAAACAAGCTGATCGTCGCTCCGAAGTTTTATATGGAGACGATTCGATCGGTCAGAGCGAGTATTCGGGTGAACGATTATGCAACGAGCATAGATCTCAAAGGTGCGTACTTTCACGTCATGGTACATCCGACATTTCGAAAGTATCTACGCTTCGCAGTCCTGGGAGTGGTGTATCAGTTCCGGGCCATGTGCTTCGGATTGAATCCAGCACCCTGGGCTTTCACTCGGGTAATGAACTCGGTAATGATCTACTTCCGAGCTCATTCGTCTGCGGTAACGTCGGCCTACCTGGACGACATTCTTCAGAGGTACGGCAACGAGTTAACGCTTCAGAACGATGTTCAGAATCTTCTTCTATTGCTCCGACGTCTCGGTTTCATAGTAAACGAGGAGAAGTCGGATCTGGTGCCGTCCAAGTCATTCACTCATCTGGGAATGAGCTTCGAGACGCACAACAATCTCGTTCGTCTGCCGTTAACCAGAGTGAAATTAGTCAGTTGTTACGCTCGCTATTGTCTGCACGCAGACAAAGTCACGGCGAGAGAATTTATGAGACTGATAGGTCTGTGCAGAGCCGCCGCGGATCTCATTCCGATGGGGCGGCTACGCACACGTCCTCTTCAAATTTTCCTGACTCAGAATTGGAGTGTGAAAATTCATTCGCTCGATGTAGACGTTCTCTTGTCAGATCAAGTGAAACAAGAGATTCAGACTTGGGCAAACATTCAGTGGTTAACTCAAGGAGTTCCGCTGCAGTTGCCGGATCCGAGTTTTACCGTTATGACGGATGCCAGTCAAACAGGTTGGGGTGCATCATTAATCCCAACGGATTCGAGATGCCAAGGTCTTTGGGATCCGCAATTCCTGTGCAAGCACATAAACATCAAGGAAATGATGTCAATTTGGCTTGCGTTACGTCACTGGATGGACATTATTCACGATGCTCATGTCCAAATCCTATCCGACAATACGACAGTAGTGGCGTATATACGGAATCAGGGAGGCACTCATTCAGTTCCGTTGTTCAATCTAACGGAAAGAATCCTTCTGTTTGCGTTAGAACATCACGTTCTTCTTTCGGTCCGTCACATACCGGGTCGTCTGAATGTGCTAGCAGACTCCCTTTCACGAAAGGGTCGCTTGTTGCCGTCGGAGTGGACTCTCAACAAACAAGTATTCAATCAGATTTGCTACCAATGGGAACGGCCAATGATAGACTTATTTGCGACACATCTCAACAATCAGTTGCAGACGTATGTGTCCCCGTGTCCGGATCCAAGAGCATTTGCAGTAGACGCTCTGTCGATCTCTTGGGACGGAATGATAGGATATGCGTATCCTCCAGCGCCGTTAATTCAACAAGTATTGCTAAAGATAAAACAATCTCAATGCAAGATTCTGTTGGTAGCATCTCTGTCGCCACAGAGACCGTGGATAAATCTACTCAGGTGTCTGTTGTGGGACCTACCGCGGAAGCTTCCTCCACGAGAGGATCTTCTTTCGCAGGGGAAATCGCGCCAACTCCATCACAACCCGCAAGGTCTCAACCTTCACGTTTTTCCGTTGTGCGGTCCTTCTTGCATGGCAAGCACTTTACAGGACGAGCAGTGGACGCAATTTCTAACTGTAGGAGGACCTCCTCTTCGCTAAATTATGCAGCTAAGTGGAAGGTTTTTCGTCGTTGGTGTAGGGATCATTCTGTAGATATATTTGATCCCTCTATACCAGACATTGCAAACTTTCTAGTATACTTGTTTGACGAAATCAAACTGCAGCCTGTTACTATAAAGGGTTATAGATCTATGTTATCTGATACCTATGCACATCATGATAGTTTACAAATTGGATCTAATGTCTCTTTATCGAAATTGGTTAGAAACTTTTCGATAAATAGACCCAGAACTCTTAGATTAATTCCTAAGTGGAATTTAGCTTGGGTTCTCCTTAAATTGAAGGAAAAGCCATTTGAACCTCTTGGGACAGTAGAGTTCAAATTCTTATCTTATAGGACAGCTTTTCTCTTAGCTTTCTCTTCTGCCAGAAGAGTCAGTGAGCTTCATGCACTATCGGTGGATGATTCTCATTATCGTAGTGTTGGGAACACTATCACCTTCACTACTAATGTGGGTTTTTTAGCTAAGAATCAGGCTCCTAATAAATATCCGGAACCTATTGTTATTAAGGCTCTTCCATCTTCAGACGGGCGTAGGCCTTTACTCTGTCCTGTTAGAGCACTACGTATCTATAAACAGAGATCTCAGTTTATCAGAAAGGGACGGAAACGTTTCTTTCTGTCTTTGATGCCTAATAGAAAGGACATTTCAGTCCATTCTATTGCTAGATGGATTCAGTTAACTATCCGTACTGCTTATGAAGATTTATCTTCTTCTCAGCAGTCTGTGCTTAAGATTTCTGCTCATGAAGTAAGAGCTCTTTCTACTTCCTGGGCTTATGCTAATAGTGTTGCTATTACAGATTTAATGAAGGCTGCTTATTGGTCTCAGCCATCCACATTTACGAATTTTTATCTCTGAAATATTGAGTCCATTTCTGGAGACCTGCATTGTTTAGGTCCGTTATCTGTTGCTCAGAATGTCGTCCACTAAACAGTTGCAACTATAGTTATGCAGGCTTTCTGTTCCGGCAGTGACTCCGTCCGGCTGCCCCCTTCGCTCTGGGCTATTTGACCCAGGGCAAGGGGAAGGGGGGGGGGCGGGTGTTCCCTTAGGTCACCTGCTTTATAGTGAAAAGCAAGGGAATGCCTCCTCCAAGTCAGTATTTCTGAGTCGCTTCCGGGATGGTTTTAAAGTGTAATATTAATGTTTAATTTCATTCATGTCTTATTTTTAAAGTGCAGCTCGGTGTGAAGCATTTGTATATGTCAAGTGTCAAACGGGCTTTAATATACAATACTCGGACACTTTTAAATGATTATAAAGAGTCTCAATTCTCTGGACTACTTTATTTATTGGCTTGCTTTAAAAATAATTAGTATAAGGGTTATACTGGATGTTAATAGAGAACATGAATGTTATTGTGCTCAATTATTAAGGGTAGTGTATCTTTCTAATTTAATATTAAATAGGAAAGATACATGTAAAGCCTAATACTCCTTTTCTCCTTAAGGGGTTACCTCTTTACTATATAGTTGAGCTTATTGGATTTTCCTCTATGTCCTAGGCCCTCCAGCCTGTTTACTATTCAGCTAAGTCTGGGTCATTGGTACAGTATAAAAATGTTAAAAAATTTATAGTAATTTATATATTTTTTATACTTACCAATGACCCAGACGGGGATGGCCCTCCCTGGAGTTGGGAACTCTTGCCTCCCCGCTGAGTACATAGCGCTGACCAGGCACTGCCAGTAAGAATGATAATTGGCGCCAATTTCGGGACGACTGCGTCACTGCGCATGCGCAGTAGAGGCGTACTATGGAGGTCCTTTAGGACATGATTTCTTTTTGTTTTGGATGCAAATTTTGGGGATTGGGGGGCAAAATTTGTGTTTGGCCCTGGTTTTGTTGGAGTTAGCACCAGCTAAGTCTGGGTCATTGGTAAGTATAAAAAATATATAAATTACTATAAATTTTTTAACATTTTCCTGTTTTGCTTAAGTTTTGAATATTCACATTTAGCACACTATAGATTTTGTATATTCAACAAAATGTCAGCTGAAACGTGTAGTAGCATATCAATATTTTGTAAGAAGCGACGATAGAAATGCCAAATGCCAATTATGTAATAAGTCAGTTGTCGCCCAGTTCGTAAATACCTCCAGTCTACTTCACATACAGAATCATCATGCCAAAGAGTACAAAAACTGTTCTTGAAAAAGAAAGGACTGTAACACCTGCAAAAGCGACTTGGAGTCAAGGTAAGAGAAAAGGTATCAATTCGTTCAATGCTTCGTTAATGTTGGGGAAGGGAGTGCGGTGGCTCAGTAGGTAGAGGTGCAGGCTGCAAGCCGAGAGGTCCTCGGTTCGAATCCCACCTGCGGCAACTGCGTTGTGTCCTTGGGCAAGACACTTCATCTCCATTGCCTGCGTGGGGGCACGATGACGCCGTGTACTAAGGCGTACTGCACGTCGTTGGTACGTATGTCTTCAACCAATCTAACCCTGCCTGTCCTGCAGTGCGGAGTTACGATGTTGGGGAACTGGCAGCTGCTCATCGTTGCTCAGTGGTTCGCTCCAGGTACTCCGGCTTCCTCCACTCGTAAAAACTGTCACGGTCATGATTAGCCATTGAGCATAAATATGTGACCTTAAACATCAATAAATAAATAATAAATAATGTTGGGGAACCCGGGATTGCAGGAAAGGAGTGAAATTAATACTAATAAAAACGTTAGCTGCGCATACCTGTCATACAAAGTGTCAATCGGAAATTTGAATAGAACAAAAAACTAAAAATCCAAAATACACTTGTATGTGCAAAAACGCACGTGGTTGTGTTGTTTTTCAAAGTAATGGGAATTCTCAGAATTCAGTAAATACTCTCTGATAATGATAATTCAACGCAAAACTGAAAGGAAGAATGGAACATGGAAATCAAGTCAGGTGACCATCTTGTCGATAAATTGCATAACCTCTGCAGTGCTTTGTAAATGAATGATTCTGGAATTTACAGTTAGCTCCTTTCGAGAACAAATGTCAATTTGTCAAGTTAGTTAGCTAGTGAAATGGGTATCTATCTTTCTGAAAGTAAAAGACGTGTTCTAAAGTTCTCAACTTCTCCTTAATTTCGGGCAGTTGCTCTTTGAAATTCTGACCCTTTTCACTTATTTTCGTGTCTGGCAATATGTCAATGCTGTGAATGGAAATGAAAAACGAATTTGACACAACAGTCGAATCATAAAATTTTCCACCTCAAATGGCATCTTTGCAACAAAATGTCTGAGCCCCCAACACACACTCCTGACTCCCGTATCTACACCTTTGGGTTCGAATGTCTTTTTATTAAAGCATATGCAGATATAATTTTTTTTGTTCATCAAATTTTATGGGAAACATATTCCCAATAGAGTTTTATTTCATTTCTAGTTCACTTATTTGTTATTTAGCATGTTTTAATACTATCCTGTCCCAGTTTAATACATAAGATATGGAAAATATGTATTGTGTTACAAAAACCGAAACCGAAAAACCAATTTTTTTAGTCCAAACCGAAAGCGAACCGAGGGTAAATTTAAAAACTGACCAGCTCTATCATCAGTAGTATGGCAATTATCCAGCTAGCTGTTAGGGTATTTGATTAATTGGTTTACCAAGGTTAATCCATGTGATTAATCGATCAAGAAAACATCAAAAGCAGACAATACTTGCAAAAAGAAATTCTTGAATAACTAATTGTTGCATTTTTTGTCTCAAAAACATAGGTTATGACCCCTCATTGGAACGAGCTAGATGAGCTCGTTCCAATGAGGGGTCATAACCCATGTTTTTAAGTCAAAAAATTAAAAAATAATGAAAATTAATTGGCGATATTTTTATACTGTACCAATGACCCAGACTTAGCTGGTGCTAACTCTAACAAAACCAGGGCCAAACACAAATTTTGTCCCCCAATCCCCAAAATTTGCATCCAAAACCAAAAGAAATCATGTCCTATAGGATAGTGGTTTTCGGTTTCGAAATTTACTGCTCGGTTTTCGGTTTCGATTTTTTATAGAAAAAAACCTAGGTTTCGGTTTCGGTTTCGGTTTTTTCACCAGAATTTAAATTATCAAGAGTTATGATGATAAAAACATGACAATGCATTCATGTCTGATATGTGTCTTCAACCTTCATTGTGTATATTGGTAGATTATTTAGATAACTTGTAATGTCTGGTTCCATTGAGCTGAAATGCAAGGGAAGAGTGACAGAAAAGAATGAAGAATTCAAAATATCAGAAAAAACATTTATATGGCCAAACTAAGGCAAACTTGAATCATTAAATTAATAAAATAACAAAAAAGCTCACTTGGCTACATGCAAGCCTGATAATAAGGTGTCTGACATTTCTGATTTGAGGTCCCCAATAGGTTGTGATTGAATTGATAAGTGGACCGACCACGGCGACCAGTGCAGCTTTGATGGCCAATGATGGGAGCCGTCAAGACTTCTTATGAGATCACTAGATTCACTACCCATCAAGGCTGCTCAGATCAACACATATGGAAATATGCAACCTGTTGGGGACCTCAAATTAAAAAAGTCAGACACCTTATTCCTAGCCTTGGCTAGTAATGGCTACATGTTAGATGTCTGGATACTGGAACATGTATAGAATTGAAAAAATAAAACAATAAACAAAAAAGCTCACTTGGCATCTTGCGGAGATCATCTGGAACATGTAAAACTAAAAAGATTAAAAAATTGAACAATAGCAAGCCTGCAGACTGCAGTAGGTCGTGAGTTAAAAACCGACGAACTGAATCCGTGGAAGACCGTGAGGAACAAGGAAAGATAGCAGGAATATGTGCAGTGCTATGAAGCCAGATAAAACTAAAAGAAACACAATTCCTCACTGTTTGCCAAACAGTAAGAAATTGTGTTTCCTTTATATTCTGGCTTTATAGCACTGCACATAATGCCACATATTCCTGGTATCTTTCTTTGTTCCTCATGGTCTTACACGGATGTGTTCGGTTAACGTCAGTCAAGTTCAGTGAGTACTCGTCAGTCGTCATCAATTACACGTCCAACTGGCCAATTCCAGTTTTTGTTTTATGTCATTATGATTTATGATACTATCTTGATTCTTGATAATCATCAAATGTATCTGAGCCTGATAAGGAAAGTCAAAACACAAAATTAAACACCTAATCCTGAGGTAGACTGGTAGAGATCTCAACAAAACAGTGAAATGAGAATATCAGTGTGGTGACCAATGACCATGGTCAGTCAACAATGTCACTTCAATCAAATTGAATCAATCCCTGTCAAGGACTCAAGGTTGTGATTGAGGAATATCAACTGCTCGGCTACATCTGGCTTCAATCTGCTTCTCCGTTCTGATAACACAATTCCTGCTTTACTGAACATCCTCTCAGATGGGACGGATGTACTGGGAATAGCCAAATATTTCCTAGCAAGGAATGCCAGATGTGGAAATCGCAGTTTATTTTCCTTCCACCATGCAAATGGTGAACCGGATGGCTCAATAGGATCACACTGGTAATAGCGGTTTATTTCAGCATTGTAAAGAATTCTCATATCAGAGTCCTTCTCAGCTTCTGGTGATTCACATAATGTTCAACGTTTGACAGAAACACGCTCTTTATATTTCTTCCAAAAATCTGGTTTACGTGACGATGTCTTGATTGATGGATTTTGGGGGGAACCTGTCAAAACAGCTGAATCAGATTGTTTGCCCACAACAGCCGGATCACTTTTTTGACTAGATCCAGGCTCCTCTGAATCAATTTCGGTGAATTCTCCAGACGACTTGGCCTCTTTGACAGTTGATTTTGAACTGGGGGTTACTGAGGCGTCATTATATTCACTCAACAATTTGTCAATGAGAATATTTCTGGCAGTTTCCTTGATGTCCTCTTTAGAGAATGCATAAAATATGAAACGAGGATCAAGAATTGTGGTCATTATGAATATCTCATTCTCTTCATAATTGGGCCATCGATTTTTAATATTCTGTATGACAGAATTGCCAAAGTCATTGAGCTCAATAGATTTCATCTGTTCTGTTAGATTATTCAAGATGGGTATGATCATTGATGTTGTTGAATATCGGGACGCTGACATCATCACTGTCACATCCTCGAAAGGAGACAATGCCTCCACATATTCCTTGGCCGTCTTCCATTCACTCGAACTCAACATCGGCAAGTCAATATCTGCCATAACAGCAGTTAGTGGGGCTTTTTGATCCACAATCCTCTCAATCATTTGATAAGTCGAGTTCCATCTAGTCTCACAAAAAGACTTGAGCTTTCTCTCTGGTTGATTCATGGACTTTTGCATCTCCTTTAATTGGGCTGAAGACTTATAGCTGTGGTGAAAGTGATTGACTATCTTTTTGCATTTAGCGATCACTGTTTGTGCACCTTTGAATTCCTTTATGGAGTCTTTTACTACAAGCTGCAGCTTGTGATTGAAACAACCGAATGCAGTATAGTTCGCAGGTAGACGTTTACAGGCAGCTTGAATATTTGCTGCATTGTCACTAATCAAAAAAAATTTAATTGCATCACTGTGTGGGATCCAGTCAGTTACAATTTTTTTAAGGTCATCACAGATATTGATAGCAGTATGACTCTCCGGTGTGTGGCAAATGGTTAAACAGAAGTCATTAACTTCGAAATCGGTATCCAAAAAGTGTGCCGTTACAGTAATGTACGCTTCTGTTGCTCTGGATGTCCAGTGATCTGTCGTTAGCGATAATGTGTCAACCCTGGCCAGTTTTGTTCTAATTGAATCAGCTACCTTCTGGTACATATCAGGAATAAGACTATACCTCACTCTTGCCTTGGAAGGAAGTTGATACTGGGGTTGTACAGAGCGAACAAAGTCCCTAAAACCATCATCCTCAATCATACTAAACGGCTGAAAGTCTTTTGCTATCATCTTCGCAAGATGATCATCTGCCCTTACTCTCCTCGGATCATTGACATCCCATACAACACTCGGTGCTGCAAAATGATGCATGGTAGTTTGTTTCTTCTTCTGTTCTCCAGATGTCCCCTGGAAAAGAGAAAATTACCTGTTTTGAGTTCAAGTCCTGGCAGTCTGGCACATATGTTTATAAAGACTGATAAAAATAAATTATGGCGTTTCGGCCTCGAGACGTTTCGGCCCGGGACGTTTCGGCCTGGATCCCTGGACGTTTCGGCCCTCAAGAAGGCCGAAACATCTCGGAAATCGGCCCGAAACGTCTTGGGTTTTGATAAAAAAAAATTTCAGAGATTGGAAGTGTCTGTTAACTTAGTGTTAAGTTTTTAGCTCTTCATTCAGCAAAAGACTTTTAGAAGGTGTGCTCAGGCTATGTTAACTAATATACAAATTACAATGGTGATTAAATCATGATTTTCTTTATTGTTAGGGAGAGATTTTGTTATCTGATGAACGATTGTAATTAAATCCCAAATTTGTTTTCTTATCAATTATACCCGTTTCTTTAACTTTTTGATCACATAGCAGGCGACACTCGTGCCCAAATTACTAAAGAGTGTGATTCTCATTGAAATGCTAATTCATAACCCAAGTTTCATATATGGGAAGAACAGAAATCTTATTTCGTTATGATAGGTAAAGAGTAATTTTTCTGTTTTCCTTTTTATGCTAACGGAATTCCTTCCCCGAAAAATCCTTGAGATAAGACTTGCCCCCCACCCCCTCAAATTTTGATCACTACTCCCCACCGCTCCACAGTCCACACTCCCTACATGGCGATCGTGTGTTCTCGGGAACATTTACAACAAGAACCATGTTCAAATGAACCATTTTAGTGGCTTGATTGTCATGATTGACCATTTATTTCTAACCATAACGCTGGCTGCACTGCCTTGTTAGCCCGTTGACAAATGTTTCTAAAATATTGTGCTCAACAGTATCAGGTTTGCTGAGGAGTGAGGACAGCCTGAGGTTGCCCAATTCTCTCATTTGCTATCCGTCTATTCAAAAACTCATGCGCAATTATCGCATTTGGCTACAAATATTGGGGGCCGAAACGTCTCGAGGCCGAAACGTCCCGGGCCGAAACGTCTCGGGGCCGAAACGTCCCGAGGCCGAAACGTCCACAACCCTTACAGGTCATTAAATTTCCACAATGCTCGGTAGGTCACGTGACGTGTTGGGCTGCCGGGCGCTAATGGATTTTAATTTCATTAGCGCCCTGTGGCCCAGCACGTCACGTGTACCCATAGAAGGAACATTTGGCTGGTCGTTACCTTCCAAAAACATTAAACAACTGTACCATAAACTATAATGCTGCAGCTGATAAATGAACAGCTCTTTTGAAAATAAAAAAATTATCAAGTCAGAAAATTAAGTTTAAATATTTTAACAGTTGCATTAAAATGTGTTTTAGTTCTTTCACTGAGTTTCACTGAGTTTGCCTCAAATGAGTCTGAAGTCACCTGATGTTTTATGTTGAAAACTTGGGGGGGGGGAGGGGGGGGGGAGTGCTGAAATCCTGTGGTAATAATAGTAATAAGTTACTAATAACTATTATAACATGATTTTCAAGGGCGTTACGGTTCATTAGCAGCCCTCCAGAAATGATTAACAATTTAACAGCCCTTGGTCCTATTAGTGGTCCTCGACTAAGTCGACTTCGTCTCGGGCTGCTAATAACTAATAAGACCTTGGGCTGTTAATCATTTCTGTTGGGCCGATAATGAAGCGTAACGCCCTTGAAATTCTCGCCCCAAAGACAACTCGCCAGGCCCATTGGACAACTCGCCCTCGGCCTGGACTACTCGCCCAAAACCATAAAAGACAACTCGCCCCAGAGTCTGGACTACTCGCCCAGTCGCCCTAAGTTATGGACTACTCGCCCCAAATAATTTCCACGATTATTTTGTTATCTTTTCAGTGAATGTGAGAATTAATTAATATTAAAAGCCATTATAGTATTTATTATTGAATAATAACCAATTTGGCTTGCGTATTCCACTGGTGCCAAACAGTTTGGAGACACGTACATAATTTGGGTCTACAAGTAATTACACAATTATAGTATTATACAATACAATAATTTGAATGAATGAATGATCGAACGAATATTTACATTTCTGTGAAAAAGAGTAATCGGCCGTTTTATGTACTTTTAGTTCTTTTGCATGATGAAGCAGCAGCTTTACCTTTAAATTTAAAGTTAGTATCCTCTGGAAAATTGAAACGGCATCAGTCATCAACGTCGTTGCAAAGACATTACAAGATTTTTAAATATTGGGAATCCTATGAAAATAATTATAAGTAATTATTTTCTGGGCGAGTAGTCCAAGACTTGGGGCGAGTAGTCCAAAATTCCTGGGGCGAGTTGTCCAAATCTTGGGGCGAGTAGTCCAGGCCGAGGGCGAGTTGTCCAATGGCGAGTTGTCTTTGGGGCGTTGTCCACTTACCGTCTCATCACTCACCTCGCCATGTTTGGTTCTCTTGGTATCCACGCTAGAAATTTCGGCTTTTTCTTTCAAACGAAGATATTCAGACTTGTGTTTCCTCTGTAAGTGGGCACGGAGATTAGACGTGTTTCCAGATGCAGCCGATACATCTCTCTTACACAGCTTGCACGTGCACGTTTTTATGTCTTTGCGATCGAAATGTTCATGCCAAACGGATTTTATAGGCGCCGCCATTGTTGTTACGGTAACTTCGGCAAGTATACACTTCGGGTCGTGATAAGCCGACTGCCGGCCGGTTTTCCGGTTTTCGAAAATTTACGGTTCGATTTTCGATTTTTTTGTCGGAACGGAAAACCGCACGGTTAAACCGAAAACCGAAAACCACTACTATAGGACCTCCATACTTCGCCCCTAGTGCGCATGCGCAGTGTCAACGACGTTCCGAAATTGGCGCCAATTATCATTCTCTGTTTGGCCCTTCATCAGTCAACATCTCACTGATCTTTGTGCTTGTAAATCTCAGTTTAAAGGATGCCAGACACGTAATTATTGGAGAAATGGTGATTCTAAGGAGGATATTTCTAGAAGGAGGAGAGGAAAAAGGAGTGACAAAAAATAATCAGGGCTGTACTTAAAATTTTTTATGAAATTATGTTAAGTTGCCTATTTTCGAGGCATGGGCCTCTTGTTGTCATTCTTGCTAAAAAGTTGCACTGCTTATTCAGTGTTTCCTCTCCCCTGGCCTTCTAAGTCCCCCCTTGCAATTCTCCCATGCTTTTGGCATATTTTTGAGAAAGTTCATTTCTAAAATTCTCTTGGGAGAGTTGCTTGGTTACAGAATGTTTTCTGTTATTTTCCCCATAGTTACGTTTTCACCCATGGGTGTATAAACGTTGTGTTCTGCATCTTCCATCTTATGTTCTGCAGATTCTCCCCTGGGAGTCTCTGTTTTGCATCAGATAGAGTGTAATTTTGATGACTGATTTCGGGCCAGTTTTTTCAGTGCCTGGAGTCATGTTTTCTGGTGTTTTACACTGTTTGTTTACATTGGCAACAGTCTCTTTTGAGGGGGGCTGTTTGCCTTTGGTGTAGTTTATCTCACTATAAGATACATTTTTATTATCCGTAAGTGTTGCATTAATTATTTAATATAAATTAAAAATTTTTGACCACACTTAACCATCGGATCCATCGGGGCTCAACGTTACTTTTCAGAAACTTGGGCTTCGCTGAAAAAATATTTTTCAAAAATTTTTTTGATTTGCAATTGTTTTTTCATTATTAATGGATCATGTTATTATGTATCTTTGTGTCAGGGGTTTGTGCGAGTAACTAGGACTTGTTGTTGACTTTTCACAATGAAAGGATATTGTTCAAATTGTAATAGGAAGAAATCTTCCTCTGACTTTCATGATCATTGTATTAATTGTAGTCAGTGTTCTCGCACTAATCCCTGTTCTATATGTCAATATGGGGATGACAAACATTGGAAACGTGTGTCACGGTATGTTGTTTCTGGAGAAAGGGCTATGCCGGCTCTTTCTCCGCAAGGTCACTCTACTCTCTCAGTTTCTATTTCAGAGGAACAAGAACAGGGTGATGTTTCCATGTTATCTTCTGCAAGTGCGCTTCCGTCGTCACAAATGAATACAGAGCTAGCGGCAAAAGTGCTCATGGAGATTAAACAAATGTCGTCCGCTAGCTCGCCCGGTGTAGCGTCCATTCACCGAATGGTTCGGCAGCCGGGTTCGTCCGATGCGGTCCAGGAGGAATTGTTGGGTGATGTGAGCACTATAAACATTCAACGTGCACACCCAGTGACGGCGGATAGTAGGCGAGATCGGAGGAAGCCTTTGAGTCCGGTTCCTAGCTCGTCCAGGTCCAGCCGGGCTGCGAGCGAGAGAGGCCCCTCTCTCGTACAACAACATCTGGGACCAGATGTTGTGGTACAAAATGTGTCGCAAGCGGAGCATACGTCCGTCGCTCGGGACGCTCTGTTGTATAGGCAGTCTGCGGAGACTGCTCAGGCTTCTTCTTCTCGTCAGCGCACACGACCGCACCTTGGCTGCATGACCGCCGATATTTTACCAGCTTCGCCGATCAGGGATTCTTCAGCGACCAGGTCACACCATCCGGCAGCCAGGGACACGAGGCCGATGGACTCCGGACGTTCGCATAGAAAAAGTATGCGGGAGCCATCAGATGCGGAGCTGCCCTCGGCGAAGCAGCGAAAGACTGCGCCTCCGCAGGTCTCGATGCCGGACGTACTTGTGCAGATAGCACAACTTATCGCAGCATCCCAGCAGCCGACAGAAACGGTGTCGGATCGGGAATTATCTGACGGCGCTGGGTCGGTACGCTCCGCCGAAGCATTGGGGGCGGACGACCGGGAGCATCATGAGGTCTGACCGGATGGTGAAAGGGATACGGATGACTTGGAGCTATCCCTTTCGGAACAACATAAAGCTGCCGTGGACTTCATCCGGCACTTTCTCCCTCAAGTTGTTCCGTCGGGCCAGACTGCTGCGCTTCTGGACAAGAGGATTATAGCGTCATTGGACTCTGAATTTTTTGAGCGGTTCCGGGACATCGCTCCCGAGTTTCCGTCGCAGTCCAATAATGTTGCAAGAACATTTGAATTATTGAACGACGCTATATTTAAACTTGCTTCCAAGACGGGGAAAGCAGGTTTCTTGTCCGCAAATACTCTCAACCTGCCTTTCATTAATGCAAGGAATAAATTCGACACGGCAGGACAGGGTATTCCGAGAGTTCCTCTGCGTATGGACGACGAGGCGGAAGGCTTAGAGCTATCATTACCGTCGTCGGCTTCTATTCCAACCGCGGTGTTGGAAACAGCTATTTCGTCTAACAGAGCCAATTTAGATGCCTTATCTTACGCAGATCACCTTACTAAGGCGTTATCACTGCACCTTCAAGGGAAAGAATTTCAGGATATACAATCCTCTTTAAGACTTCTTTCAAGGGCAGTAGCTTATTCCACGTGTAACTCCGCCCTTTCAGTGGCAAACCTGGAGTTGGTTAGATGTGACGCAGCCCTAGCTACATCCACACTTGTGGATACTAAGGTGAAGAACTCTCTCAGGGTCGCTTCGGTCTCCGGAGAACTTCTCTTTGACGGCAAGCTTTCTGCTATTTATGATAAAATTACAAAGAAAGCTTCGGATTCTCTGTTGTTCAAATCTGCTTCTAAGAAGTCGGATACGGCAGACAAGAATAAGACAGGCACTTCTGGGTCTAATGCGCCCAAGAGAGGTTCCTATAGAGGTTCCGGTGCATCCTCTTGGTCTTATTCGAGATACCGTCAAGGTAGCGACTCACGTTCGGGACGTCCTTCGGGCCGGGACAACCGGTCGGACGCCCCGAGGTCGACAGGACGAGGTGCGGGTCGTGGAGGACGTGGTTTCTCCTACCGCAGGCCTCGCAGGTCCAGGAGGTGATGGCTTAAACCTCTATCGCGTACCGGTTGGCGGAAGGTTGTCGAGCTTTTCACAAGAATGGGTGTCGATTACGGACGACCCTTGGGTGAGAGGAGTGACTTCGGAAGGTCTAAAGATATCCTTCAAACGAAAGCCTCCATTAACTCGAAGTCCAAAGTGGACACAACTTCCGTCAAATCCGCAGAAAAGAGACGCTCTATTATCAGAGGTGCAGTCTCTTTTAATGAAGAACGCGGTATAGGTCGTAGAAAACCAGGAGACTCCGGGATTCTACAGCCATCTGTTTCTGGTTCCGAAACCAGACTGCTCGTTCCGTCCAGTCATAGATTTGAGCTGGATAAACAAGCTGATCGTCGCTCCGAAGTTTTATATGGAGACGATTCGGTCGGTCAGAGCGAGTATTCGGGTGAACGATTATGCAACAAGCATAGATCTCAAAGATGCGTACTTTCACGTCATGGTACATCCGACATTCAGAAAGTATCTACGCTTCGCAGTCCTAGGAGTGGTGTATCAATTCCGGGCGATGTGCTTCGGATTGAATCTAGCACCCTGGGCTTTCACTCGGGTAATGAACTCGGTAATGATCTATTTCCGAGCTCATTCGTCTGCGGTAACGTCGGCCTACCTGGACGACATTCTTCAGAGGTACGGCAACGAGTTAACGCTTCAGAACGATGTTCAGAATCTACTTCTATTGCTCCGACATCTCGGTTTTATAGTAAACGAGGAGAAGTCGGATCTGGTGCCGTCCAAGTCATTCACACATCTGGGAATGAGTTTTGAGACGCACAACAATCTCGTTCGTCTGCCGTTAACCAGAGCGAAATTAGTCAGTTGTTACGCTCACTATTGTCTGCACGCAGACAAAGTCACAGCGAGAGAATTTATGAGACTGATAGGTCTGTGCGGAGCCGCTGCGGATCTCATTCCGATGGGGCGGTTACGCACGCGTCCTCTCCAAATTTTCTTGTCTCACAATTGGAGTGTGAAAATTCATTCGCTCGACATAGACATTCTCTTGTCAGATCAAGTGAAACAAGAGATTCAGACTTGGGCAAACATTCAGTGGTTAACTCAGGGAGTTCCGCTGCAGTTGCCGGATCCGAGTTTTACCATTATGACGGATGCCAGTCAAACAGGTTGGGGTGCATCACTGATCCCAACGGATTCGAGATGCCAGGGTCTTTGGGATCCGCAATTCCTGGGCAAGCACATAAACATCAAGGAAATGATGTCAATTTGGCTTGTGTTACGTCATTGGATGGACATTATTCACAATGCTCAAGTCCAAATCCTATCCGACAATACGACAGTAGTGGCGTATATACGGAATCAGGGAGGCACTCATTCAGTTCCGTTTGCGCTAGAACATCAGGTTCTTCTTTCGGTCCGTCACATACCGGGTCGTCTGAATGTGCTAGCAGACTCCCTTTCACGAAAGGGTCGCTTGTTGCCGTCGGAGTGAACTCTCAACAAACAAGTATTCAATCAGATTTGCTACCAATGGGAACCGCCAGTGATAGACTTATTTGCGACACATCTCAACAATCAGTTGCAAACGTATGTGTCTCCGTGTCCGGATCCAAGAGCATTTGCAGTAGACGCTCTGTCGATCCCTTGGGACGGAATGATAGGATATGCGTATCCTCCAGCGCCGTTAATTCAGCAAGTATTGCTAAAGATAAAACAATCTCAATGCAAGATTCTGTTGGTAGCATCTCTGTCTCCACAGAGACCGTGGATAAATCTACTCAGGTGTCTGTTGTGGGACCTACCGCGAAAGCTTCCTCCACGGGAGGATCTTCTTTCGCAGGGGAAATCGCGTCAACTCCATCACAACCCGCAAGGTCTCAACCTTCATGTTTTTCCGTTGTGCGGTCCTTCTTGCATGGCAAGCACTTTACAGGACGAGCAGTGGACGCGATTTCTAACTGTAGGAGGACCTCCTCTTCGCTAAACTATGCGGCTAAGTGGAAGGTTTTTCGTCGTTGGTGTAGGGATCATTCTGTAGATATTTTCGATCCCTCTATACCAGACATTGCAAACTTTCTAGTATACTTGTTTGACGAAATCAAACTGCAGCCTGTTACTATTAAGGGTTATAGGTCTATGTTATCTGATACCTATGCACATCATGATAGTTTACAAATTGGATCTAATGTCTCTTTATCTAAGTTGGTTAGAAACTTCTCGATAAATAGACCCAGAACTCTTAGGTTAATTCCTAAATGGAATTTAGCTTGGATTCTTCTTAAATTGAAGGAAAAGCCATTTGAACCTCTTGGGACAGTAGATTTCAAATTCTTATCTTATAAGACAGCTTTTCTCTTAGCTTTCTCTTCTGCTAGAAGAGTCAGTGAGCTTCATGCACTGTCGGTGGATGATTCTCACTATCATAGTGTCGGGAACACTATCACCTTCACTACTAATGTGGGTTTTTTAGCTAAGAATCGGGCTCCTAATAAATATCCGGAACCTATTGTTATTAAGGCTCTTCCGTCTTCAGACGGGCGTAGGCCTTTACTCTGTCCTGTTAGAGCATTACGTATCTATAAACAGAGATCTCAGTTTATCAGAAATTTACGGAAACGTTTCTTTCTGTCTTTGATGCCAAATAGAAGGGACATTTCGGTCCATTCTATTGCTAGATGGATTCAATTAACTATCCGTACTGCTTATGAGAGTTTATCTTCTTCTCAGCAGTCTGTGCTTAAGATTTCCGCTCATGAAGTAAGAGCTCTTGCTACTTCTTGGGCTTATGCTAATAGTATTGCTATTACAGATTTAATGAAGGCTGCTTATAGGTCTCAGCCATCCACATTCACGAATTTTTAATTCAGAAATATTGAGTCCATTTCTGGAGACCTGCATTGTTTAGGTCCGTTATCTGTTGCTCAGAATGTCGTCCACTAAACAGTTGCAACTATAGTTATGCAGGCTTTCTGTTCCGGCAGTGACTCCGTCCGGCTGCCCTCTTCGCTCTGGGCTATTTGACCCAGGGGAAGGGGGGGGGGGAGGGTGTTCCCTTAGGTCGCCTGCTTTATAGTGAAAAGCAAGGGAATGCCTCCTCCAAAGTCAGTATTTCTGAGTCGCTTCCGGGATGGTTTTAAAGTGTAATATTAATGTTAAAAATTCATTCATGTCATATTTTTAAAGTGAAGCTCGGTGTGAAGCATTTGTATATGTCAAGTGTCAAACGGGCTTTAATATACAATACTCGGACACTTTTAAAAGATTATAAAGAGTCTCAATTCTCTGGACTAACTTTATTTATTGGCTTACTTTAAAAATAATTAGTATAAGGGTTTTACTGGATGTTAATAGAGAACATGAATGTTATTATGCTCAATTATAAAGGGTATTGTATCTTTCTAATTTAATATTAAATAAGAAAGATACATGTAAAGCCTAATGCTCCTTTTCTCCTTAAGGGGTTGCCTCTATATTACATAGTTGAGCTTATTGGATTTTCCTCTATGTCCTAGGCCCTCCAGCCTTTTTACTATTCAGCTTAGTCTGGGTCATTGGTACAGTATAAAAATGTTAAAAAATTTATAGTAATTTATATATTTTTTATACTTACCAATGACCCAGGGACGGCCCTCCCAGGAGTTGGGAACTCTTGCCTCCCCACTGAGTACATAGCGCTGACCAGGCACTGCCAGTAAGAATGATAATTGGCGCCATTTTCGGAACGTCCTTGACACTGCGCATGTGCAGTAGGGGCGAAGTATGGAGGTCCTATAGGACATGATTTCTTTTGGTTTTGGATGCAAATTTTGGGGATTGGGGGGCAAAATTTGTGTTTGGCCCTGGTTTTGTTAGAGTTAGCACCAGCTAAGTCTGGGTCATTGGTAAGTATAAAAAATATATAAATTACTATAAAATTTTTAACTTTTTAGAATAGCGCTGGCCGGTTTTGGCTGTTACGTTTGGTAAAGGGTTAACCGTTTCAGCTTTAATTAGGTGATTTGGCATTTGGTCATCAGACAGTTGGACATCTATCTATCCACTGAGGTCCCTATGGAAACACTATGAAGTGGAGCATTGCTTGTTTGATGTTGTAAACGAGTTCTGTTTTACTGTTAAAATAGTACTCAATAGCCAATGCCTGGAGTGGAAGTCCTGTGAAGTGGGTGGGAAGCACAGGTTTAAATGATTGGCTAAATTTGTCTTTGTACTTGTGTCATGATATAACCATAGATGCTGAATGTGACCTTAAAGTTAAAGTCAATAAACAAATAGATAGATACTGGTGGACTATACAAGCAAATTCGCAGCTCATTGACTACAGTAGAACCTGTCTTGAGAGACCGCCCTTTGGGCCACACAAAAGTGGTCTCTCAAAACGGGTGGTCTCTCATAACAGGTTTCAGGTTTTCTCAAGTCAGTGAATAACCAACCACAAAATTCAAAATGGAGAAGAATGGATTTTTGTAATTACTTTGTAGTTGTTCTTTTTTATGAAGTTTTTGTAACAAATTGAAATGGACTGTTATAAAAAATTATAAAAATAAATTAGTGTTGAAAATCTTCATTGAAGATTTTCAACACAAATTTATTTTTATAATCCAATCTGTCACATTTCAGGTATGTATGAAATGGTTTATTCAGCAATAATCCTAATCTTTTCACAGGGGTCTTATAAAAACATCTCAATCTTTAATGAGTTATGTAACTGAATAGCCTCTCAAAAACATAGGTTATGACCCCTCTTTGCAACGAGCTTGTCGAGCTCGTTACAAAGAGAGGTCATAACCTATGTTTTTGAGACAAAAAATGAAAAAAATTAGTTATTCAAGAATTTTGTTTGCAAATGTCGACTTCTTTTCATGTTAGGTGAAGGGTTAACGTTGGGTAAAGGGTTAAGGTGGCAGGTACAAAACTGTTGGCACATGTTACAATGATGGTCACCAACAAAATAATTACCAACAAGTACGAGTACGAACTGATGTCCATCCATCAGTTGCCAGAGTACAGAATCAACCTCTTACTGCATCGTCTTGAGCCTAACATTAATTTGTCAAATATCCTGTGATGCTGAAATATGTAATAGTTTTGTGAAGTTTTTAGATATACCTACACAAATTGTTGCAACAATCAATCCCCCGTGGAAACCCCGGGACGTGAAACCGTGTTTTTTTTACTGTGATAAACAAGCTCTGCTTTACTGGTAAAATAGGACCCAGTCACCAATAAATGGGAAACATGAGAATAAACAATTGATTGAACTTGACTTTATCTCCATGTTGCGGTCGCGTTTGGCCATTGTGCAGAAGTATGTGACTGTAAACACCGATAAATAAATAAATTACAACAATGAATCCCCCACCCCTATCCCCTAAAAAAATGTCACTTTGGGGCTTGTGAGATTGTAGATGTTGTCTTGCAGGTCTCTTGTTCTCCGAAACAGGGCTTTTCATCAAGTGGAGGCGCAGACAAATGGATAAATTAACTCTAGTATGTCTTGGGGTAGATGGGGGGTGGTTGGGGGGGTCTCAGATTAAACTTCTAATTGAGCTAATTCATCACAAACAGTTCTTTGATCACAAATCAACAGATAAATGATAACAAACAAATGATCACACAACAGAGCTTTTGATTAGGCCTAAAAAAAGTATAAATCTGTTTCTCAGGCCCTCCCACTTCGTCCTTTTGGCTGCTGCATGCATTCTTTTTATTATGAATGCAAACTTAAAAAAATAAAAATTAAATGTTTCATGTCTGATATTTTATCCAAGTTAATAAAATTGATAAATTTGTCCCTGGAGTGCAACAAGGCTCTGCAATGCTTTTGCATTGCAATGCCTTCTTGCACTCAGGGGACAAAATACACCACTACCCATGCTATTCTGTAGATTATGAGGCTGAAAACATAATAAAACAAACCAAGAACAGGAACTTTTGATGGCAAAAAAATAATTACAAAATAAACTGCCCACTCACATCCAGTTTTACAAAAAATGACCAGAGAAACAGAAAATCTACTTTGTGGGGCCTTACAAATGGACAAACAAGCAGAATAACAACTGACACTGGTGCTTCAGTTGTTCACCTTTCTATTGCAGCTAAAATGTGTTACCGGTAACTGTGTTTGTAATCGTCATTACATTGACCGGTAACTGTGTTTGTAATCGTCATTACATTTAGTGGCAGAATGTTATACTATCATGTGTCTACGTTTTTATATTTTTTTTTTCAGCACTTATATAATGCTGCTGCATTCAAAGCAAGAACTAAAGCCAGAGCAAAGCACAGAGATAAAAGAACAGTAACAGCAAATGGTTTCTGACGAAGATTCATTTATAGGATTTTAATTTAGATACAGCATTGGCATTTGATTTCTGATTTTTCAGAGCCAGATTCAACTTGACCTTTGTCATTGAGAGGTTCCATTTTCAGTTTGTTTTTTTTTTAACTCTTGACCCAACAAACAGAATATCAAAATTTGATATTTCAAAGATTTTTTTTTTTTTTCAAGTGTTTCGAAACATTTACCCAAAACCATATGTGACCCACCACTGGAATGAGCTCATTGATATCGTTCCAATGACGGGTCACATGAATTGGTTTTGTTGAAATTTGTTGTCAAATCATTTTTTTCAAGAGCCCAGTTTATAATTACGCTGACAGATTAAGTTGATTCGTTAGATAAAGGTTAACCCTTTACCTTAATGGTTAGAGGATGACACGTGTAAACAATTTCTAAATATAATTCAAACTTTTTTCTCATAAAGATAGCTTTTGAACTCTCATTGGAATGAGCTCAATCAGCTTGTTCCATTCAGGGGTCAAAAGCTATCTTTTTTAAGCAAACTTGGAAAGGATAATATTTTTATGGTGATTTTTGTGACTAGTGCTGGATGTGTTTTGGGGTAAAGGGTTAATTCTGATTTTTTACACTTTTGCCTATAGTTTTTTTTTTTACATTAACAAAGATTTATTCCTTTTCCTTAGTCCCCCTCCCCCCCAATATGCAGGTCTCAATTCAATCCAAAATTGTCCCCCAAAGTCTTTGAATTCCGTTCCCTGAAATTTACGATGCTGTTTTTAGCTGATGATTTCCTATACTGTGTGTAAAACATTGTTTGGAAGGCCTCCAGTGGCTCTTCCAGAAGTGTGTTGCATAACTTCATTTCATCACCAAAAACAAAAAAGAATGGATCTGGCTTAAAAATGGTGAAATCTCAGGAAATTGCAGTAGTGTTTGTTTGCTATGGTAGATAAGTTATGATTTTCTGGTAGAATAGGGTCCGGTTACCATAACCTGGGGATGTGAACCCTTGAAAGTGAGCAGAACCATTATAAAAAATTGGCTAAACTTTATTTATACACTTGTGTTAACTCTTTTACGTAACATAATGGTCTTAAGGTGTATTCTCCCTTTGCCAGCAAGCTGGAGTGAGAAATTTTTGCACCTCTGCTATAGTCTGTATTAGTATTGGTGACAGATAACCGCAGTCGCTGGTTCTCTGTTTGTTAGCAGTGTTTACTAAGAATAGGCAATAACTGGTAGTGAGCTGGCAATCACAAATATGATAACTTACTTAGCAGTCATCAACTTCCAAGCACAAATCAGAACAATCATTACAAAAATCTGTTTACATGAGGGCTAAAATTTAAATTTCCGCTGTGCAAATTCTTGCTCCGTCGGTCAAAAATGGAATGTACTGGTTAAATTCACAATTGCGTTATGAAAAAAGTTTAAAATTTTAAATTCAACAATATGTTGTCCCTTAAGTAGAACAAGGTGCTATCTGCAATGCCTTAGCATTGCAGATGGCACCTTGTTGCACTGAAGGGATGATATTTATAAATAAATAGATATATTAGTTGGTATTTCATGTGTATAAGCACAATATGTGTATAGAAATATAGTACAGACTATACTTCAAATCTCTGTTGTCTAAGTTATTAACACATTTGTATGAGAAAGAATACCTGCTGGCAAAGTGAGAACACCCCGGTCTTAATCTGCCAGTACTATTCCCAAAAAACAACAATCAGCATTTATTATTTTCAATTTTGTCCCCATAACATAACAGCTTACAGTACAGTCGCCGTGGACTGGTCATAATCCAGGCATGGGCAGTGATGACCATGCAGGTGTTTACCATGTAATAAAAATTATCATCAGCACAATTTTAACTAATGAAACACCAGGTTGTACCCGGTGCTTCATTAATTAAATTTTGTGCTGATTATTCCTATAATTAGTGTTTGAAATCAAATAATGTTGCGTCCGTAGAAATATTACCCACCCATGGAAAGTGACCAGTCCACGGCAGCTGTACTGTATTACCCCCTCCACACCCCCATTTGAACAGGCTCATTTTGGTGGGTGGAAGGGTTATAAGGTATGTTTTGTAAGTGAAAAAATTCTCGTGTTTCAAAAGCATGTACTCTGCTATTCATGTTCAGCAAAATTTTACTGGTGCAATACAATTATAAATGCCAAAAATTACCTATAAACGTAACCATAAACATCTCAATCATGGCGGTAACTGTTGATTCTGGATCTGTAACTCTTGACTAAATGAACACTGTGATATTGAATGTTGAATATTTGTGTATAATGTTTATGAAATGATCATGATGGTGAAAAATCAAATTGCGGTTGATTGAGAAAATGAACTCTCACAACTCATGACATATACTTTCATTGTATTTTTCCATCAACCATTTTATTTATTAGATTGTCTTCACGTAGTTTTAATTTTCCATTAATTTGAATTTTTTCAAAGTAAAAATTTTCACTATACACTTTACAGCCTTTGAAATATGTAGGAATCTTGTACAGATTCTGTGTCGAGTGTTCATTACTCAAAAACGGTGTTAGTGGGGAGTGTCCACTCATGTGATAATTTTTATTCTGTGCAATGACAAAAGCTCAAGCATTCTCGAAGCAACCCTGGAAAGTGGATCTGCATTTCTTAACAGGTGAACAAGTATTGTTTTACTGGTAAAATAGGACCAGTTTACCAATACCTTTGGTGGAAGTTCTCTTAAAGTGCACAGCACAGGTATAAACAATTGACTAAACTTGAATTTATACTTGTGCTGCAGTAACAATGTAGCCAAAGATTCTAAATGTGACTATAAATAACAGTAACCCATATAGGCACCCCAGGAAGTGAAGCAATGCTTGTTTACTGTGTTTAACAAGCTGTTTTACTGGTAAAATAGGACCCAGTTACAAATGCTTGGGTTGGAAGTCGTCTAAAATGGGCAGCAAGGGTATAAACTATTGGCTGAACTTCTATCCATTTTGCAGTCATGATTTGCCGCCATGCAGAAATATGTGACCTTAGTCACCAATATAATGTATAATAAATAAATGAACATTGGTAAATAAACAAACCAGCCTGAAAGGATGGTTGCCTGATGAAGTTAGGATAACCTTTTGTATACCCCAACTCATGAAGAGAATGGGGAGTATAGTGGATTACATGTGTCCATCCATCTGTCTGTCCATTTCTCTGTGCATCCATCCATCTACAGCAATATCTTACCAGCGAGTGGATGGATCTCAATGAAATTTGGTATGAGGGATCCTTGTGACAAGTGCTCCTGCACTTGTTAAAGAAAGGTTGCCTGCATTTTTTCAACCGAGTTAAGGTCCTTACTTTTTTTTCAATTCATTTATGCTTCATCGGTCCAGCACTGCAGTGAGGGTATAAATTGTTTCAGCAGTAGCTCTTTTAAATTGAAGTAATTTTTTGTTTGTACTGACCTAAGGAAATACCCAGAAACTGTAGTGTTAGCTTGTTATAATAGGCTATTCTCTTTAATGGTGCTTCTTATTCCATATACATGTAGGTGTACACTGTTTCAGAGTAGGGAAAGTTTACTTGTTCGAAAGATAGTAAGTAAGAGCTGGTAATCCTCAGTTTGTCATAAGTTGTGTTTTGGCAGGGTTTTTAAATATATTAACAACCTGCAAAAGAGTGCGGTGGCTCAGTGGCAGACTGTTGGCCTTCTATGCTAGAGGTCTCGAGTTCAATCCCCGTCTGGGGCGACCAGCATTGTGTCCTTGGGCAAGGCACTTTATCCCAGTTGCCTCCATGGGGGCACTATGCTGTGTACTAAGGTGTACTGCACGTCGATGGTGCACATGTCTTCAACTGATGTAACCCTGCTTGAGTGGAGCTTGAACAGAGAATGTTGAGGAGCTGACAGTTGCACGTCGATGCTGGGTGATTCTCTCCGGATACCCCGGCTTCCTCCAGCCATAAAACTGTCACAGTCGCAATTAGCCATCATGCATAAGTATGTGACCTTAAACACCAATAAATAATAATAAATAAATAACCATCTGCAACCCGATGTAAAAATTTCAAGGAGCACATTTTCCCCATAATGCTACCAGGAATTCAACCAAGTCAATCTTGTTTGACAGATATCGACTCAGTTAAATCCCAAGTTGTATTATGGGAAAAATATGATGCATAAAATTTCAATATTTTGATATCAATGTTCAGAGGGTTAACCCTTTACCTAACATGAAAAGCAGATGACTTTGCAAACAAAATTCTTGAATAACTAATATTTTTATACTGTACCAATGACCCAGACTTAGCTGGTGCTAACTCCAACAAAACCAGGGCCAAACACAAATTTTGCCCCCCAATCCCCAAAATTTGCATCCAAAACAAAAAGAAATCATGTCCTAAAGGACCTCCATAGTACGTCTCTACTGCGCATGCGCAGTGACGTAGTCGTCCCGAAATTGGCGCCAAATATAATTTCTCTGTTTGGCCCTTCATCAGTCAACATCTCACTGATCTTTGTGCTTGTAAATCTCAGTTTAAAGGATGCCAGACACGTAATTTTTGGAGAAAATGTGATTCTAAGGAGGATAGAAGGAGGAGAGGAAAAAAGAAGTGGCAAAAAATAATCAGGGCTGTACTTAAAATTTTTTGTTGAAATTATGTTAAGTTGCCTATTTTCGAGGCATGGGCCTCTTGTTGTCATTCTTGCTAATTGTTGCACTGCTTATTCAGTGTTTCCTCTCCCCTAGCCTTCTAAAGTCCCCCCTTGCAATTCTCCCATGCTTTTGGCATATTTTTGAGAAGTTTCAGTTCTAAAATTTCCTGGGAGAGTTGCTTGGTTACAGAATGTTTTCTGTTATTTTCCCCATAGTTACGTTTTCACCCATGGGTGTATAACGTTTGTGTTCTGCATCTTCCATCTGATGTTCTGCAGATTCTCCCCTGGGAGTCTCTGTTTTGCATCAGATAGAGTGTAATTGATGACTGATTCCGGGCCAGTTTTTTCAGTGCCTGGAGTCATGTTTTCTAGTGTGTTTACACTGTTTGTTTTCATTGGCAACAGCCTTTTTTGAGGGGGGCTGTTTGCCTTTGTGGTAGTTTATCTCATTATAAGATACATTTATATTATCCGAAAGTGTCTCATTAATTATTTTATATAAATTTAAAATTTTTGACCACACTTTGCCATCGGATCCATCGGGGCTCAACGTTACTTTTCAGCAACTTGGGCTTCTCTGAAAAAATATTTTTTCAAAATTATTTTGTTTTGCAATTGTTTTTTCATTTATTAATGGATCATGTTATTATGTATCTTTGTGTCAGGGGTTTTTGCGAGTAACTAGGACTTATTGTTGTTCTTTCACAATGAAGGGACATTGTTCAAATTGTAATAGGAAGAAATCTTCCTCTGACTTTCATGATCATTGTATTAATTGTAGTCAGTGTTCTCGCATTAATCCCTGTCCTATATGTGAACATTGGGATGAGAAACATTGGAAACGTGTGTCAAGATATGTTGTTTCTGGAGAAAGAGCGATGCCGGCTCTTTCTCCACAAGGTCACTCTACTCTCTCAGTTTCTGTTTCAGAGGAACCAGAACAGGGTGATGTTTCCATGTTATCTTCTTCAAGTGTGCGTCCGTCGTCACAAATGAATTCAGAGCTAGCGGCAAAAGTGCTCATGGAGATAAGACAAATGTCGTCCACTAGCTCGCCCGGTGTAGCGTCCATTCACCGAATGGTTCGGCAGCCGGGTTCGTCCGATGCGGTCCAAGAGGAAATTTTGGGTGATGCGAGCACTATAAACATAATAGATGCACACCCAGTGACGGCGGATAGTAAACGAGAACGGAGGAAGCCTTTTAGTCCGGTTCCTAGCTCGTCCAGGTCCAGCCGGGCCGCGAGCGAGAGAGGCCCCTCTCTCGTACAACAACATCTGGGACCAGATGTTGTGGTACAAAATGTGTCTTTAGCGGAGCATACGTCCGTCGCTCGGGACGCTCCGTTGTATAAGCAGTCCGCAGAGACTGTTAAGGCTTCCTCTTCTCGTCGGCGCACACGACCGCACCTTGGCTGCGTGACCTCCGATATTTTGCCAGCTTCGCCGATGAAGGATTCTTCGGCGACCAGGTCACACCATCCGGCAGCCAGGAATTCGAGACCGATGGACTCCGGACGTTCGCATAGGAAAAGTATGCGGGAGCCATCTGATGCGGAGCTGCCCTCGGCGAAGCAGCGAAAGACCGCGCCTCCGCAGGTCTCGACGTCGGACATTCTAGTGCAGATAGCACAGCTTATCGCAGCATCCCAGCAGCCGACAGAAACGGTGTCGGATCGAGAATTATCCGACGGCGCTGGGTCGGTACGCTCCGCCGAAGCATCGGGGGCGGACGACCGGGAACATCGGGAGGTCCGACCGGATGGTGAAAGGGATACGGATGAATTGGAGCTATCCCTTTCGGAACAACATAAAGCTGCCGTGGACTTCATCCGGCACTTTCTTCCTCAAGTTGTTCCGTCGGGCCAGACTGCTGCGCTTCCGGACAAGAGAATTATAGCGTCATTGGACTCTGAATTTTTTGAGCAGTTCAGGGACATCACTCCCGAGTTTCCGTCGCAGTCCAATAATGTTGCAAGAACATTTGAATTATTGAACGACGCTATTTTTAAACTTGCTTCCAGGACGGGGAAAGCAGGTTTCTTGTCCGCAAATACTCTCAACCTGCCTTTCATTAATGCAAGGAATAAATTCGACACGGCAGGACAGGGTATACCGAGAGTTCCTCTGCGTATGGACGACGAGGCGGAAGACTTAGAGCTATCATTACCGTCGTCAGCTTCTATTCCAACTGCAGTGTTGGAAACAGCTATTGCGTCTAACAGAGCCAATTTAGATGCCTTATCTTACGCAGATCACCTTACTAAGGCGTTATCACTGCGCCTTCAAGGGGAAGAGTTTCAGGATATATAATCCTCTTTAAGACTTCTTTCAAGGGCAGTAGCTTATTCCACGTGTAACTCCGCCCTTTCAGTGGCAAATCTGGAGTTGGTTAGACGTGACGCAGCCCTGACTACATCCACACTAGTGGATTCTAAGGTGAAGAACTCTCTTAGAGTCGCTTCGGTCTCAGGAGAACTTCTCTTTGACGGCAAGCTTTCCACTATTTATGATAATATTAAAAAGAAAGCTAGTGATTCTCTGTTGTTCAGATCCGCTCCTAAAAGGTCGGATACAGCAGACACGAATAAGGCGGGCACTTCTGGGTCTAATGCGCCCAAGAGAGGTTCCTATAGAGGTTCCGGTGCGTCCTCTGGCTCTTATTCGAGAGACCGTCAGGATAGCGACTCTCGTTCGGGACGTCCTTCAGGCCGGGACAATCGGTCGGACGCCCCGAGGTCGACGAGGCGAGGTGCGGGTCGTGGAAGACGTGGTTTCTCCTACCGCAGGCCTCGCAGATCCAGGAGGTGATGGCTTAAACCTCTATCGCGTTCCGGTTGGCGGAAGGTTGTCGAGTTTTTCTCAAGAGTGGGCGTCGATTACGGACGACCCGTGGGTGAGAGGAGTGACTTCGGAAGGTCTAAAGATATCCTTCAAACGAAAGCCTCCATTAACTCGAAGTCCAAAGTGGACTCATCTTCCGTCAAATCCTCAGAAAAGAGACGCTCTGTTATCAGAGGTGCAGTCTCTTTTAATGAAGAACGCGGTAGAGGTCGTAGAAAACCAGGAATCGCTGGGATTCTACAGCCATCTGTTTCTGGTTCCGAAACCAGACGGCTCGTTCCGTCCAGTCATAGATTTGAGCTGGATAAACAAGCTGATCGTCGCTCCGAAGTTTTATATGGAGACGATTCGATCGGTCAGAGCGAGTATTCGGGTGAACGATTATGCAACGAGCATAGATCTCAAAGATGCGTACTTTCACGTCATAGTACATCCGACATTCCGAAAGTATCTACGCTTCGCAGTCCTAGGAGTGGTGTATCAGTTCCGGGCCATGTGCTTCGGATTGAATCTAGCACCCTGGGCTTTCACTCGGGTAATGAACTCGGTAATGATCTACTTCCGAGCTCATTTGTCTGCGGTAACGTCGGCCTACCTGGACGACATTCTTCAGAGGTACGGCAACGAGTTAACGCTTCAGAACGATGTTCAGAATCTTCTTCTATTGCTCCGACGTCTCGGTTTCATAGTAAACGAGGAGAAGTCGGATCTGGTGCCGTCCAAGTCATTCACTCATCTGGGAATGAGCTTCGAGACGCACAACAATCTCGTTCGTCTGCCGTTAACCAGAGCGAAATTAGTCAGTTGTTACGCTCGCTATTGTCTGAATGCAGACAAAGTCACGGCGAGAGAATTTATGAGACTGATAGGTCTGTGCGGAGCCGCCGCGGATCTCATTCCGACGGGACGGCTACGCACACGTCCTCTTCAAATTTTCCTGACTCAGAATTGGAGTGTGAAAATTCATTCGCTCGATGTAGACGTTCTCTTGTCAGATCAAGTGAAACAAGAGATTCAGACTTGGGCAAACATTCAGTGGTTAACTCAAGGAGTTCCGCTGCAGTTGCCGGATCCGAGTTTTACCATTATGACGGATGCCAGTCAAACAGGTTGGGGTGCATCATTAATCCCAACGGATTCGAGATGCCAGGGTCTTTGGGATCCGCAATTCCTGTGCAAGCACATAAACATCAAGGAAATGATGTCAGTTTGGCTTGCGTTACGTCACTGGATGGACATTATTCACGATGCTCATGTCCAAATCCTATCCGACAATACGACAGTAGTGGCGTATATACGGAATCAGGGAGGCACTCATTCAGTTCCGTTGTTCAATCTAACGGAAAGAATCCTTCTGTTTGCGTTGGAACATCACGTTCTTCTTTCGGTCCGTCACATACCGGGTCGTCTGAATGTGCTAGCAGACTCCCTTTCACGAAAGGGTCGCTTGTTGCCATCGGAGTGGACTCTCAACAAACAAGTATTCAATCAGATTTGCTACCAATGGGAACGGCCAATGATAGACTTATTTGCGACACATCTCAACAATCAGTTGCAGACGTATGTGTCCCCGTGTCCGGATCCAAGAGCATTTGCAGTAGACGCTCTGTCGATCCCTTGGGACGGAATGATAGGATATGCGTATCCTCCAGCGCCGTTAATTCAACAAGTATTGCTAAAGATAAAACAATCTCAATGCAAGATTCTGTTGGTAGCATCTCTGTCGCCACAGAGACAGTGGATAAATCTACTCAGGTGTCTGTTGTGGGACCTACCGCGGAAGCTTCCTCCACGAGAGGATCTTCTTTCGCAGGGGAAATCGCGCCAACTCCATCACAACCCGCAAGGTCTCAACCTTCACGTTTTTCCGTTGTGCGGTCCTTCTTGCATGGCAAGCACTTTACAGGACGAGCAGTGGACGCGATTTCTAACTGTAGGAGGACCTCCTCTTCGCTAAACTATGCGGCTAAGTGGAAGGTTTTCCGTCGTTGGTGTAGGGATCATTCTGTAGATATATTGTTCCCTCTATACCAGACATTGCAAACTTTCTAGTATACTTGTTTGACGAAATCAAACTGCAGCCTGTTACTATAAAGGGTTATAGATCTATGTTATCTGATACCTATGCACATCATGATAGTTTACAAATTGGATCTAATGTCTCTTTATCGAAGTTGGTTAGAAACTTTTCGATAAATAGACCCAGAACTCTTAGATTAATTCCTAAGTGGAATTTAGCTTGGGTTCTCCTTAAATTGAAGGAAAAGCCATTTGAACCTCTTGGGACAGTAGATTTCAAATTCTTATCTTATAAGACAGCTTTTCTCTTAGCTTTCTCTTCTGCCAGAAGAGTCAGTGAGCTTCATGCACTATCGGTGGATGATTCTCATTATCGTAGTGTTGGGAACACTATCACCTTCACTACTAATGTGGGTTTTTTAGCTAAGAATCAGGCTCCTAATAAATATCCGGAACCTATTGTTATTAAGGCTCTTCCGTCTTCAGACGGGCGTAGGCCTTTACTCTGTCCTGTTAGAGCACTACGTATCTATAAACAGAGATCTCAGTTCATCAGAAAGTGACGGAAACGTTTCTTTCTGTCTTTGATGCCTAATAGAAAGGACATTTCAGTCCATTCTATTGCTAGATGGATTCAGTTAACTATCCGTACTGCGTATGAAGATTTATCTTCTTCTCAGCAGTCTGTGCTTAAGATTTCTGCTCATGAAGTAAGAGCTCTTTCTACTTCCTGGGCTTATGCTAATAGTGTTGCTATTACAGATTTAATGAAGGCTGCTTATTGGTCTCAGCCATCCACATTTACTAATTTTTATCTCAGAAATATTGAGTCCATTTCTGGAGACCTGCATTGTTTAGGTCCGTTATCTGTTGCTCAGAATGTCGTCCACTAAACAGTTGCAACTATAGTTATGCAGGCTTTCTGTTCCGGCAGTGACTCCATCCGGCTGCCCTCTTCGCTCTGGGCTATTTGACCCAGGGCAAGGGGAAGGGGGGGGGCGGGTGTTCCCTTAGGTCACCTGCTTTATAGTGAAAAGCAAGGGAATGCCTCCTCCAAGACAGTATTTCTGAGTCGCTTCCGGGATGGTTTTAAAGTGTAATATTAATGTTTAATTTCATTCATGTCTTATTTTTAAAGTGTAGCTCGGTGTGAAGCATTTGTATATGTCAAGTGTCAAACGGGCTTTAATATACAATACTCGGACACTTTTAAATGATTATAAAGAGTCTCAATTCTCTGGACTACTTTATTTATTGGCTTGCTTTAAAAATAATTAGTATAAGGGTTATACTGGATGTTAATAGAGAACATGAATGTTATTGTGCTCAATTATTAAGGGTAGTGTATCTTTCTAATTTAATATTAAATAAGAAAGATACATGTAAAGCCTAATACTCCTTTTCTCCTTAAGGGGTTACCTCTTTATTATATAATTGAGCTTATTGGATTTTCCTCTATGTCCTAGGCCCTCCAGCCTGTTTACTATTCAGCTAAGTCTGGGTCATTGGTACAGTATAAAAATGTTAAAAAATTTATAGTAATTTATATATTTTTTATACTTACCAATGACCCAGACGGGGATGGCCCTCCCTGAGTTGGGAACTCTTGCCTCACCGCTGAGTACATAGCGCTGACCAGGCACTGCCAGTAAGAATGATATTTGGCGCCAATTTCGGGACGACTACGTCACTGCGCATGCGCAGTAGAGACGTACTATGGAGGTCCTTTAGGACATGATTTCTTTTTGTTTTGGATGCAAATTTTGGGGATTGAGGGGCAAAATTTGTGTTTGGCCCTGGTTTTGTTGGAGTTAGCACCAGCTAAGTCTGGGTCATTGGTAAGTATAAAAAATATATAAATTACTATAAATTTTTTAACTTTTTTCATTTTTTGTCTCAAAAACATAGGTTATGACCCCTCATTGGAACGAGCTTAACGAAAACTAAGATTTCATTTTTTTTTGCCTCAAAAACAAAAGATTAGGATCTCAACATTGGAATGAGGTTGAAGCTATTTTTATGAGGGTTCATTTGCAATGGTCTGGCAGGATAAATTCCCATCTGTTAGGTAAATGATGAAACTAAACTCTCACCTGGAGCTCTGATTTCACGTAAACTTGTAAGATTAAAGCTCTTGAATAATACAGTGCAACCCTGTTAATTGAATAGCTACTTTGCCAGTGCAAATCATTCAGTTAACAGGAGTATTCAATTAACATGGATATGGTCTCTTTCCTATTTTCTCAAGATAAACTGAACATTTATTCTTTTATATCATATTTGACAGAGCTCATTTAGCTCTGTCAAACAAGATATGATAGATTAAATATGCCTGAATTGGATGTAATGATGCCAAATAAGGTTTTAAACAAGGGAAATCCAGTGACACCAGGGTTAATTTCTTGTCATATTAAAAGACTTTTTATTCAATTAACAGGAGTTTTACTCTATAAGCTATATGTAATTAATAGGTCAAATGTATACTGTAAGTCGTGGGCGCACGGTGGCACTGTGTGCTAAGGCATATGGCATGTCGATGGTGCACTTGTCTTCAACCAGTGCTAACCCTGCCTGTGTGGAGTTAGTATGTTGGGGAGACTGACAGTTGCTCGCTATTGCTCAATGGTTCTCCCCAGGTTCTCTGGATTCCTCCACCTGTAAAACTGTCTGACATGAGGTGATCCTGTCTGTTGAAAGTGTTGTTACACCCCAATAAATAAATTATACTGAAAGTATGGTAAATGGTTTTGCATTTTGATATTATATTTCACAGTGTTATACAATTAAGAGATACCCAGTTAAGTGGGCTCAATTGTAATAACCTTTCGAGTTATTCAATTTACAAATGCAAAGTGTCCACATGCAAAATTTTTACATTCCCCTGTGTGCATCGTTGTCTAATGGGTCAAGGTGGTGACATAATTTAGTTATATTTCTTGTACAGTGGAGCCCAATTAATTGGAAATCTCTTAACTGAATAACCCTGTTAATTGTAAATAATTTCCCAACACAAAACCATTTACCGCACCTCCAGTACAAATTTGACCTGTTAATTTAATATAGGTTATAGAGTAAACTCCTGTTAATTGAATAAAAAATCTTGTAACCTGTTGAGAAATTACCCTGACTCTCCCCAGTTTTTCTTTGTTTACAGACCTATTTGGCCTCAGTACATCCAGTACAGGCATTTAATCTATTATATCTTGTTTGACCGAGCTCTTGGAGCTCTGTCAAATAAGATATAATAGAGTAAATGCCAAATTTATCTCTTGAATACAGGAAAGTGACACAATCCCTGCTAATTGAATACTCCTGTTAATTGAATAATTTTCATTGTCAAACTGGCTATTCAATTAACAGAGCTCCAATGTACTTGTAATAGAGTTGACCAAGCTGAAACACTTGACTTAACACCAAGAGGAATCAGTTTGAAGACAGTTCATAACTTTGGAATAGTTTTTCATGATTATATGATTGAGTAATTGTGCTAAAGTGAACATAAAGTTTGATCAAATTTCAGGTTTAAAAAGAAAAGTGAATCAAAATATGAAAGTAAATGTCTTATTTTCGGAGTGCTATCCACTGCCTGTTGAATAGTTTTTCTTCTAACCCTTTACCTAACATGAAAAGCAAATGACACTTTCAAACAAAACTATTGAATAACTAATTTTTTTCATTTTTGGCATCAAAAATATAGCCTATGACCCCTCATTGCAGTGAGCTCAATGAGCTTGTTCCAATGAGAGGTCATAAGCTATGTTTTGAGGCAAAAAATTAAAAAATATAATGAAAATTGAATGGCAATTTTTGTGAATAGCGCTGACCGGTTTTGGCCGTTATGTTGAGTAAAGGGTTAACATTCACATTTTAGCTAAATAGGGTGCTTTGCTAACATTTGTAAAATAATCACAGGTTGCTTGTGGTGTTGTTTTTCACTCAAGTTAATTATTGTAACAAATTAATTCAAGCTTCTCATGTTATACAACTCATCCAAGCCTCTCCATATTTGGAAAATTTTATTTTATAAAAGTACTTTACACAGTGGTAGAGATAGCTTTTCATCAACTGATATCTGATTGGGTAACCAGATTTCTAGCGTTTTTGAATTTGAAATGAGTTAATTATCAAAAATCCAGTCAAAAACAATTGTTTTGGCCAAAATATAAATAAATTTCCTTCTTTTTTTTACAATCAGGGTTCCCACGGGGACTTGGGTTTAAGGAATGGCCTT
Organism: Pictodentalium vernedei; assembly: GCA_031216915.1. Taxonomy (NCBI): domain Eukaryota; kingdom Metazoa; phylum Mollusca; class Scaphopoda; order Dentaliida; family Dentaliidae; genus Pictodentalium; species Pictodentalium vernedei. The sequence continues at coordinate 715,634,686 of CM062296.1, forward strand.
GAATTTGACTAAGGGTCATTCAAGGTTTTGAAATCCTGGAAAATGTGTCAGGACGTCTTGAAAAGCCTTGATTCATGAAATAAAAATGCTAATGAATCATGTAATCTTAACTATATATTATATCTCACGTGACTTCCTTGCATTCTGATTGGCTGAAAGATGATACCCTATTTCGTGTAGTTTGCATCCACAGAACTGACCAGGCACTACACGTTTTCTATTTTTAGCACACTACTATATCAGTTTTCTTTTCATACTGTGCGAATAAAACTGATCAGGCTAAATTTAAAAATCGATTCACAGAGGCACAACATCCACAAAACGACCTGGAAAGAAATCTTTGTGGAAAAATGTATCGCTTTTCCATTGTTGAAGTCACATTTTTCGAGGCGTTGATTTTATTCCTTGAGAAGATGATCTATATCTCGTTTCGAAGAGAATAATCCATACCTGGGTCCAACTTTCATGAGAACGCGTCCGGATATGAAAAATCGTTTGTTTCGCTGCTCATATTATTTCGCTATTTAATGGTATGTTTTGGGCAGTAAACGAATAAATAATGGAATTCAATTGAATCTTCGGAGTTTGTATCCCATGCTGACCCAATCGGTAATGTACATGTGTGAAAATTATCAAACTGCGTAGTCAAATTTCGAAAATTTTAGTTTTCATTCGCGAGTTGCGCGATTCTAGAATACACAGTTCCGTTTGGGGGAAATGTTTTGTTTACCCTTGCCGACCGATTCAAAATCTGTCTTCTGCTCATATCAATAATCCAAGTTAGCCATGTTTTGGAAGAAGAAAATGTTTTTTAAAAACTACATGGTATTTTTTTGTATATAACGCTGGTTGGTAGGGCTGCTACCTTGGTAATAGATTAAATCGGACAGATGTTTTTCTTGAGGGGTGTTCGATATAATATAAGGATTAGTGCATGTCTTGTCGTTGACTATGCCCATATAGTGCCCAGTGAGGTGGTGTAGTTCCCTCCGCTTCGCGGCGGGAACTACACCACCTCACTGGGCACTATATGGGCATAGTCAACACCAAGCCATGCACTATTCCTTAAATAGTTTTATATGCCAGAGTTTGTAAAGTCATAGTCCTGTCTAGGACCCTCAGGTCATTATCCCCTCCTCCAACTTTCCTTGAAAGGCAGTGGAAGGAAGAGGTAATGATTGGAGGATCCTAGTTCGGACTAGTGAAGAGTGGCCTTGAAAATCCTTGCATTTGACAATTGTTTGACGTTGAAAAATGCTGAAATATATCATGAAACAGCTTTGAGTAGCCTTGAATTGTATCAGTCCTTGACTGCAGGAACCTATAAGACATCGTCCTATCTAGGACCCTCAGGAGGAGGTAATGACTGGAGGGTGCTAGTTAGGACTAGTGAAACCAGGCCTTGAAAATCTGGAGGGTCCTAATGACTGGAGGGTCCTAGTTAGGACCAGTGAAAGCAGGCCATGAAAATCCTTAAATTTGACAATTGTATGACCTTGAAAAATGCTGAAATATGTCATGAAATGGCCTTGAATAGCCTTGAATTTCATCAGCCCTTGACTGCAAGGACCTCAGAGGCGGTGGAGCCAGGGGGGCACAGTTGACACGTGTCCCTCCACTTTTTTCCACAAATATGTTTTGCTGTTACACAATGAGTTAAAATGGTGCATGCAAACATCAATATACAGGCATTCCTGCAGCATTTTTAAATCAAAACAGTATTTAGCTGAAGAATTCCACTTTCGGTCGCTTTGGTCCATTTCTTCTACTTCAACTATTTTCCAACCCGAAGACTGGCCTTCGGGTTGGAAGATGATTGAAGTAGAAGAAATGGACAAGACAGTGACCACACAGCGATATATATAGACGAGAGCGAGTCCTGTTACATTTACCGATATACGATTGTAACCTTTCCCACACTGGGTCGAACCATGGTAGCATTGTAAATTTGTGCTCTTCCACTTTTAGTGAGCTTCCGCTGTCCCTGAGGAATCTATGAATCTATAAGGCGTAGTCCTATCTAGGACCCTCAGGTCATTGCACCCTCCTCCCACTTCCCCTGAAGGGAAGGAGGAGGAGGAGGTAATGCCCAGAGGTTCCCAGTTAGGACTTATGAAGGCAGGCCGTGTAAATCCTTGAATTTGTCAATTGTAGGACCTTGAAGAATGCTGAAATATGTCATGAAACAGCCTCGAGTAGCCTTGAATTTTATCAGTCCTTGCCTGCAGGAACCCTGCCAATATTTAAGCAAATTTTTCTGACAAGCCAAAAAAAGTTAATTTTTGATGTGAGGGGTTGCCAATACCTATGCAACTAACTGGTTGAGTCTATTCCCTTTATACCTATGTCATTAACTGGTTGAGTCTATTCCCTTGAGGGGTCTTGAGCTATGTTTTTGAAAAGAAAAATACCATTTAGTAGTAACCCAAATAGGATATAGGAACATATTAATTGGAAACAAGCTTGGAAATAAGCAATCTGTCATTTACAGAATGAGATCCCCAGAGAGTGAATTTGCTGATACTATCCCATAAAGTGTGCCAATTTATCCTCTTTCCGTTTAGGTTTGAGACCTTGATTCAGATTGAGGTTCACAGAGGGTAAGTTTTGTGATGCTACCCTGCAAAAGGGTATCATCACCAAATTCCCCCCCACCCACCCCCCCCCCCCCCCTCCCCTCAGGACCTCAGTTTGCAGATGACAGTCTCCTTATTTCCAGGCTTGATTTGAAATGTGTTGCCCCAAAAACGTTGAAGGTACCTTTCGGTTGCCAAAATTCCAGTTTGGAGAGGCTTTGTCATTCAAGTTTTTAGCTGTATATTTTCCACAGGATTTCTGTTATGTGACATAGAATTTCCGGGTGTTTGAATTTTTCAATCATCTGAAATCCTTAAACTTAAAACAAGGGGTTACCTGTGTGTATTGCCTTTGTTTACTTACTTGGATTGTGATGTTTGGATTATGGATTCAAGATAATAGCTTGTACAGTTCTATTTATTTCCTGGATGTAAAACTGTTTTCTGGATATACAAATGCTGGTGGGTGAAAGGTTGACCTCTCCCACACTTGACATCCTAAATGCATACTGTGTAGTACAGTAGAGCCCACTTAATTGGATATCTCTTAACTGAATAACCCTGTTAATTGAATATAATTTCCCAACACAAAACCATTTACCATACCTCTAGTACTAATCTGACCTGTTAACTGGTAGAGTGCTGGAAGCCCATATTTGGGCTTTACTCTGAAGTGTCAGTACCAGCACTTAAAGGCTTCATATTTTGTGGATGTTGTTCATACCACCTTTGAAGTGAAATTATTTAGTCTGATAGGATTTGTCTTGTTACAATTTATGGGAGAGTATTGGCACTCTCCCATAAATTGTAGCAAGGCAAACTTATGTGAACAAATTTTGATGACCAAAAATAATTCAGCACTCTATCAGTTAATTGAATATAGGTTATAGAGTAAACTCCTGTTAATTGAATAAAAAATCTTGTAACCTGTCAAGAAATTAACCCTACTGTCCCCAGGTTTTCTTTGTTTATAGACCTATTTGGCGTCAGTACATCCAGTACAGCATTTAATCTATTATATCTTGTTTGACAGAGCTCATTGATCTCTGTCAAACAAGATATAACAGAATAAATGCTAAGTTTATCTCTTGAATACAGAAAAGTGACACAATCCCTGTTAATTGAATACTCCTGTCAATTGAATAATTTTCATTGGCAAAGTGGCTATTCAATTAACAAGGTCCCACTTTAATGAAAAACTCTTGATAAACAACCAAATATTTAACAAATAGTATGTTATTTGAAAGATCTTGCTGAGATCTGTCAAACATAATATATCAAATATCATTTCCCTGTGAAGTGAAGCAGTGCTTCATTTCTGTGGTAAACAAGCTCGGTTTTACTGGTCACAAATACTTGGGGTGAAAGTCCTCTAACATGGGTATAAACTATTGGCTGGATTTGACTATATATCCATGTTGTGAATACACTTAGTCATTGTGCAGAAATATGTAATCTTACACACCGATAAATAAATAAATAAAGCTTATAATTGCATTATGGAAAGATTCTGTTATTGCAAATATTGAGTGGGAGGGAGAGGAAGCTGCAGTATAGAAAATCTTGTGCAATGTACATTGCTACCTGCAGACTTTTTTGAAGAGCAGCTTTACATTATTGTACTCCAAAGCTTCTAAATTCAATCCAATCATAAATCGGCCTGATGATTCATTTCGAGTTGGATATTTTAGAACCATAGAAATATTCTCAAAATCCTAGCAAGTGTCTCCACTTAACTCTTCTGTCATGTACAGGACACCTGCTGATTTGATTCCATTTCGGGAATATTCTGCTTTTTTTGATTGACTGGCCCAAACAGAAAAGTATGAATACAACACTCAAAATAAACAGTATAGATGCCCAATATGCCGGCTCTTGGGGAAACTTCCATTCTTAAGTGCCTTGGCAGTTATTGCTAGGCAAACTCTTGGCTGCCTATAAAGGCAGCCAAGACATGCCTAGAAACAACCATAAAGCCACACAATATAGATTGCCTTTAGTTATGTTCATCATATTTCAGTTACAAACATCAATCAACAAGTGTAAAAGGTTTCAAGTCTCCTGCTACCTTTTTTGTGGTCATGAGATAGTCATAGATGCTGAAAGTGATCTTAAATACATGTAAAAAAATAAATAGCATTGGGAAGAAGACCAGTGCTTGTTTCTTGTAGTAGACATGTACTTTACTGGTACGATAATCAATGCCGGGTTTGGAGTCCTCTTAAGTGGACAGCTCAGTTAACCCTTCACTCAACATGACTTGGATTTGACACTTGTAAAAAGAAAGAAAAATTTAAATAACTAAAAAATTTCATTTTTTTTTGTCCCAGAAACATGGCTTATGACCCATCATTGGTTCAAGTTCAAGTTCATTCCCATGAGGGGTCATAAGCTACGTTTTTGATGCAAATGAAATGAGATTTTCATGAACTGGCTGAATATGGCCATTACATCTGGTAAAATGTTGAAAACAGTTGACTTAGTTAACTTTGACTCAAATACTTATTGCAGTCATGATAGAGTCATATATGCTGAATGTCACCTTAACTACTTGCATACTGCTGGCAGATATTCCTTCCAGCGGCAAGATTTTACTTACCACTGAAATAAGTATAATTTGGCCATATTTAATCAGACTTTTACTTCACCCCCATTGCCCACGTGAGGGTACGGTGGTGTTGTGTACTAAGGTGTACTGCACGTCGATGGTGCACTTGTCTTCAACCAATGCTAACCCTGCTTGTGTGGAGTTAGTATGTTGGGGAGCCTGACAGTTGCTCAGTGGTTCTCTCCGGCTTCCTCCACCCGTAAAACTGTCGGACACAAGGTGACCCTGACTATCGAAAGTGTTGTTAACCCATTAAATAAATAATAAATCAAACTCTTCCATTGTTAATTGAAGGGATTTTTTCACAAAAGATTTCTTGAGTTAAATTGGGATGAATTTTTCATCAAATCTAGTCATGGCTTCTGTAAGGCAGCCTTGACTAGATTTAATGAAAAATATCTTGGAAAATACTCAGCAGGTTAAGAGTTGAACACCAATAAACAGTCAATCTCAAAAAACTACGACAGTGGGTCTCCTGATGCTTTTTTTATGAAAGGAGTAATATGCTGTTAGGTGATGCATTAGAACGTTGTCAGTGAGCTCCTTCCAGCTGTGTGTCACACAGCAGCATTCTATGTGCATATTTAACCCTATACACATGGCTGAAATAAAAATTTCCAAAAGCAAATTTTTCCCATAATGCAGCTTGAACCAATTCAGTCTTGTTTCAGTGGCTCAGTAGGTAGAGGTGCAGGCTGCAAGCCGAGGGGTCCTCGGTTCAAATCCCACCTGCGTCAACCATGTTGTGTCCTTGGGCAGGAGACTTCACTCCCATTACCCACGTGGTGGCATTGTGTACTAGGGTGTACTGCATGTCGATGTGCACTTGTCTTCAACCAGTGCTAAACCTGCTTGTATGGAGTTAGTATGTTGGGGAGCTGACAGTTGCTCACCATTGCTTGGTGTTTCTCTCGGGCGGTACTCCAGCTTCCTCCATCCGTAAAACGGCTGTGGTCATGATTAGCCATTGTGCAGAAATATGTGACCTTGAAAACCAATAAATAAATATTGTTTCACAGAGCTCATTGAGTTCTGTCTAACAAGTCTAAACTGGTTAAATTTCTTGTATTACAGGAAAAAATTTGGTTTTTGCAATTTCAGTATTTTCTGATAAGTCTGCAGGGGATTGAAAACAAAGCATCTCTCTCTTCTATCTAGCTTAATCTGTCTCTGATGATGCGGGTAAGTTTTGTGTCATAAAATTATGTTTACTTTGGTGGATGGATTCTTGATATAGTTGATACTCATGCTGTGGTCATGATTAGCAATTGTGCAAAAATATGTGACCTTAAGCACCAATAAATAACTAAATAAATATAGAGGATATTCACGAAAATTTGATGAATACCGAAAATATCTCGTGAGTGGCTACAAAGAAATATGAGGATCTTCACGAGCGACGCAGTCGCGAGTGAAGATCCTCATATTTCTTGTAACCACGAAAGAGATATTTTCGGTATTCATCAAATTTTCGTGAATTTTCTTTTTATTTAATGCTCTACGACTACAAACTCTCCAATTTGTGGCCTTTATTTGCCATTAAGGCGCAAAATTTATGTGCCGAACCGGCGTCCATACAAAAATTACAACAACCAAACTCCAACCATTGGAATGTGTGAATATCCGCACAAAAAGTAGTCCCGTCTTATTTCTCCCCTAACTTTACGATTTACCAAGGCTGGCGAATTGAAATAATCGCAATGTGTTTCGAAGAAATAGAACAATAACAAAAAACACCACTTTCTTATTTTCAATAACAAGACACGTCATTTTATTTTTTTTTGAACTCAATGCACTGAAGACGTGTGAAGTTGAACTGAAGAAATTTGAAAGTGATTTCGGCTTTTCGCTGGAAGGTGAATGAGAAAGTCAGACTTTGAAACCGCTGATTTAATGAATTGATTTAGTCACTGTCACTATCAATTATTCGAATTCGTTTTTATTTAATGCTCAGGCATCAATTCACGCTGAAAAATTAAGTCATATTCCCCTGTCGGTCGGCAAAACGAAATATCAAAATGATATTTAGAAATCGATATTTCATCGTAGGTTCATTTCCACTGTCTTCGATGTTCAGTGGCAGCACGTTTAATGGGCCGATAAACATTTACATGCAATCATCACAGAGTCAGCACATCAGTAATGAATTCCAGAGTCCCAAATACAAACGAATTCGAATAATTGATAGTGACAGTGACTAAATCAATTCATTAAATCAGCGGTTTCAAAGTTTGACTTTCTCATTCACCTTCCAGCGAAAAGCCGAAATCACTTTCAAATTTCTTCAGTTCAACTTCACACGTCTTCAGTGCATTGAGTTCAAAAAAAAATAAAATGACGTGTCTTGTTATTGAAAATAAGAAAGTGGTGTTTTTTGTTATTGTTCTATTTCTTCGAAACACATTGCGATTATTTCAATTCGCCAGCCTTGGTAAATCGTAAAGTTAGGGGAGAAATAAGACGGGACTACTTTTTGTGCGGATATTCACACATTCCAATGGTTGGAGTTTGGTTGTTGTAATTTTTGTATGGACGCCGGTTCGGCACATAAATTTTGTGCCTTAATGGCAAATAAAGGCCACAAATTGGAGAGTTTGTAGTCGTAGAGCATTAAATAAAAAGAAAATTCACGAAAATTTGATGAATACCGAAAATATCTCTTTCGTGGCTACAAGAAATATGAGGATCTTCACTCGCGACTGCGTCGCTCGTGAAGATCCTCATATTTCTTTGTAGCCACTCACGAGATATTTTCGGTATTCATCAAATTTTCGTGAATATCCTCTATGTATTTGGGACTCTGGAATTCATTACTGATGTGCTGACTCTGTGATGATTGCATGTAAATGTTTATCGGCCCATTAAACGTGCTGCCACTGAACATCGAAGACAGTGGAAATGAACCTACGATGAAATATCGATTTCTAAATATCATTTTGATATTTCGTTTTGCCGACCGACAGGGGAATATGACTTAATTTTTCAGCGTGAATTGATGCCTGAGCATTAAATAAAATATGGTATTCAGCAAAGCTTGCATTATTTAGGTTTCCTTTAACTTATCTCCCTCCTGTGGAAACCCCTGGAAGTGAAGCAGTGCTTGTTTACTGTGCTAATCAAGCTCTTTTGTAGTGGTAAAATAGGACCTGCTCACCAGTGCCTGGGGTGGAAGTCATCTAAAATGGGTAACGTGGGTGAAACCCATTGGCTGGACTTGACTTTTTTCCATGTTGCAGTCATGATTAGCCATTGTGCATAAATATGTGACCTAAAAGACCAATAAATAAAGTTGCTTAATATTGAAAAACTGTGGCTGCTAAACATTTACTAATATGCTGGAATGCTGTGTTGTTTTTAGTTCTTTGTTAGGAGGAAATGTGGAACTTTGTACACGTGCAACTCGGTTTTGTCATTCATGCTATTGTTATTCGGAAAAATGTTTGTATGGTGATTGTCATTTACCCCTTTGAGCTTTGATGATATCTTCTATGTCGGTTCAGTGACATCAGTTGAAACAGTCAGTATTCGTTATTTGGGATTAGACTCATTAACCCTTTACCCAATGCAGACAATATCAAAATTTATTATTTTAGTTTTTGTTTTTTCAAAATTTTCAAAAAATTCCAATTTTCCTCAACGAGCTTGTTCCAGTGAGGTGTCACATAATATGGTTTTGTTGACACATTTTTGAATTTTTTTTTTTTCATGTGGTTAATTTGTAAATTATGTAGGTGGATGCGGTCAATTTGTTAGGCAAAGGGTTAACCCTTTACCTAACAAACCGGCTGCATCCACCCACGTAATACACAAAATGAAGACTTGAAAAAAAAAATTTTTCAAAATATTTCTACAAAACCATATCATGTGACCCCCTCCTTGGAAAAGCTCACTGAGCTCATTCCAATAAGGGGTCACACGATGTGGTTTTGTTGATTTTTTTTTTAAATTTGTAAAAATAATATTTAACTGGTAAAGTGCCAAGTTTTTTCTTTTTCTGACAACAAATCAAAGCTCATCATATACTGCCCTGTTACATTTAATTGGATAGTGTCTTATAGGCACTATCCAATTAAATGTCAGAGAGCAAGGTATTGTATAAAAATCTGATTCATATCAGGGACAGTAAAGGCTTCCTCAGGCAGAATGTAGCTACAGACAGTTATAGCCTGTCACTTTAAGTAAAGCCCAAAATAGGGCTGCCAGCACTCTACCAGTTAAAGTAATAAATTTTTGATATCGTCTTCATTGGATAAAGAGTTAATAGATTCAGTGTGTAGCCTTGGTGCCGCACATTCAAAATATTGATTAGTCTACCTCACAGATTCAATGTATAGCCATTTACTTGATGAATTGTATTACAGGGTTCCCATGGGGCCTTGGATTCAAGAAACAGTCTTGAAATTGATGACGACCTATTCAAGGCCTTGAAATCTGGAAAATTGGCAGTGAAAAACTTTGAATATTCATGATATAAAAATGCTGATGATGCGCCTAATCATAACTGGATAGTTTTACATGCCAGATTTTGTGAAGATGAAGTCTAAAGTAGGACCCTCTCATTATTACCACGTCCTCCCACTTCCCTTGAAGGGAAGTGAAAGGAGGGGATTAGCACCTGAGGGTCCTAGTTGGGACTGGTGATGGCCTTGAAAAGCCTTAAATTTGGTTGTTGTAAAGCCTTGAAAAATGTCAGTTGTTAACTGGTAGAGTGCTAAATTATTTTGGGCCATCAAAATTTGTTCACATATCTTTGCCTTGTTACAGTTTATAGGAGAGTGCCTACAGGCACTCTCCCATAAATGGTAACAAGACATGTCCTTACAGACTAAATAATATTACTTCAAAGATAATACGAAGCATATCCACTAAGTATGAAGCCTTCAAGTTGCAGTACCTTCACCTCAGAGTAAAGCCCAAATATGGGCTTCCAGCACTCTACCAGTTAATAAACGACCTCAAATTTTGGTTTAAACAATATTTATTGAAAGAATATTGCACTTGTTAAATACAGTTTGAAAACATTTACATAACTAATGATGTGTCATATGATTTTGTGTCAATCTATGTAGGAGTTGGATTTTATCAGTCCATGACTGCAGGAACCCTGTATTGTGAATCTAGACTTGAAAAGCAGGCTTTCGGGTTCATCATTTTTTTTGTCCACATGATATGCTGTCTCCTGTGTTGAAAGATATACACCATCTTCTACTCGGCGTGGCAGCATAACACAAACACTTTTTTTTGTAGTTTGGTGCGTGTGCAACTTGTCTCCACACACCACTGAAACTATGAAGATTAACTGGTGAGAGGATATAATTAAGTATCAATCTGTGCTATTGTTATTATTTTGTGAAACACCTTGTTGAAATTTGTTTTTAATGCTTTCAGTTGTTTGTATATAGGAATGTAAATAAAAAGACAACTTGCAGATGGGAAAGAGGCTTGTTCACTTTTAGCTTATCTGACTGAAAATTAGTCTGGGCTGTTGCCATCACTTGGTACAGTTAAAACTGGAAGTCCTGTCACGAACTGTGCGCTTATCTAGGCTTAATTGCGCGTAGGAATTGCACGCAATTGCCATATCGAATGGCATCCAAAGCACGGCAGGTTCACCTGGTTACTCACAGCAAACACAGGCAATGTTTCTGCCAATGGACCTCTGGGTTACCAGGAGGTCCATTGGCTGAAACATTGCTTGTGCACAGGCCATATGAACAGAATTTGATAGCCTTACTATGGTCATAACGCGTAGATTAACGTGCAGATCGACGTGCTATTTCATGACAGGACTTCTAGTTTTAACTGTATCTCAAACTTTTGCATTTCCACCTTCTCCTTCAGAGCCACTGGCCCAAATCCAACCAAATGTGGCACAAATTATCTTTGGAGTACCTTTCTGTGTTTATCAAAAAATTACTAACCTCTATGAGCTGTCAGCAATCCCTCAAAAGCCAAAAGTTCTTTAACCCTTTACTCAACTTTTATTATTTTAAATAGTTTTTTACAAATATTTTTTAAAAATTTAACAAAACCATATCATGTGACCCCTCACTGGAACAAGCTCGACGATGGTTTTGTTGAAATTTTTAGAAAATAATATTTTTTCAGTTGCTAACTTTGCATATTACACAGGGGGATATGGCCGATTCGCTAGGTAAAGGGTTACAAATCTCTCATAAACCCCAAGTTACAATGGTTTGATATTTCATATCCACGTGCCTTTCTTGATCAAGATTTGAATTTCTTCAAACTAAGATTCTCGGGCAATAAAAAAATTGGGCTTGTCCAAGGAGGTGCAAAATGTTTGAACCCAACACCCACCAAATTTAAATTTTCAGAATGGGTGGGGCTGTTTGAAGCGTCCGAGTGGGTGGCCGGGGGTTTCGTCCAGACATCCTCGCACTGATAGCGCAACAAACATTCTCCAAATTGACTAATATTTCCCAGACAGGACTTTTGCAATAATATCTCAAGTGAGTTCGAAAACTGGCCCGGCCTGATGTTTCGTTACAGAGATATGGGCCTCAATTAATACCTTTTTTTTTTACAAATTTTGAGCTGGATAGTGCAATAGCTTGAACAAACGTTCTCCGATTTGACTAATATTTGCCATGCATGTCTTTTGCAATAATATTTTAAGCAAGTTCGAAAACTGGCGTGGCCCTATTTTTTGTTACAGATTTATGGGCCTTAATTATTAAATTTTTATGAATTTTGAGCTCGTTAGCTCAATAACTTGGAACTTGTAAACGTTCTCCGATTTGATTAATATTTGCCATACAAGTCTTTTGCAAAAATATCTCATGCAAGTTCGAAAACTGACCCTACCTGATTGTTAGCTTAACTTGACATAGTCAAGATAAGCTTTTGCCATCACGGGTGCGGAAGTCTGTGAGTCTGTTCACATTTTCCTTTAGCACGGGTTACACCACGCAATTCTTGTCTGATCGTCACGAAATTTCATATGCAGGTTTGGGGTCATGTCTAGATGAGAACGCCCCCTTTTGGTCACGATCGGGCAACCAGTATGGGTGCCCGAGCCCCAAACCCGAAAACCATTAGCACAGTCTGCAAGTATTTATGAAGGGATTTCATTGTAACTTTGTAGGATGCCTCTGTATAATGCCTAGATGAGAACGTCCCCTTTTGGGCATGATCTATCAACCGTGATGGCTGCCCAAGCCCGAAACCCAAAAACTTTTAGCACAGTCTGCAGGTCATGTGCCCGAGCCCAAAATCCGAAAACCTTTAGCACAGTCTGCAGGTCATATTTATTGAGGAATTTCATTCTAACTTGGTGGGTTGACTTCATACAATGTCTAGATGAGAAAGTCACCTTTTGGTCCTGATTGGGCAACTGTGACGGCTACAGGGGCCTGAAGCCCGAAAACCTTTAGCACAGTCTACAGGTCATATTTATGAAGGGATTTCATTGTAACTTGGTAGGATGACTCCAAATAATGTCTAGATGAGAACGTCCCATTTTGATCGCGATCATTCAGCTGTGATGGGTGCCCGAGCCCAAAAACGTATAGCATAGGCAAAAGGTCATATTTATGGAAGGATTTCATTGTAACCTGTTAGGTTGACTCCATATAATGTCTAGATGATGACATCCCCTTTTGGTCGTGATTGGTCAACTGTGATGGCTGCAGGTGCCCGAAAACCTTGAGCACAGTCTACAAGCCATATTTATAAAGGGTTTTCAGTGTAACATCGTAGGACCACTCCAGATGATGCCCAGATGAGATTGTCCCCTTTGGGAGCGATCACTCAACCATGATGGCTTCCCGAAGCCCGAAAACCTTTAGCACAGTCCACAGGTCATATTTACGAAGGGATTTCATTGTAACTTGGTAGGTTGACTTCATATAATGTCTAGACGAGAACGTCCCCTTTTGGACACGGTTTGGGCAACTGTGACGGCTACATGGGCCCGAAGCCCGAAAACCTTTAGAACAGTCTACAGGTCATAATTATGAAGGGATTTCTTTGTAGCTTGGTAGGATGACTCCAAACAATGTCTAGATGAGAACGTCCCCTTTTGGTCGCGATCATTTTGCCTTTATGGCTGCCCGAGCCCAAAGACCTTTAGCATATTCTACAGGTCGTATTTATGGAAGGATTTCATTGTAACTTGTTAGGTTGACTCCATATAATGCCTAGATGATGACATCCCCTTTTGGCCATGATTGGTCAACTGTGATGGCTATAGGTGCCCCCCGAATCTTGAGCACAGTCTACAGGTCATATTTATGAAGGGATTTCATTGCAACTTCGTAGGATCACTCCAGATGATGCCCAGATGAGAATATCCCCTTTTGGTTGCGATCATTCAACCATTATGGCAGCCCGAGCCCGAAGCCCGAATACCTTTAGCACAGTCTGCAGGTCATATTTATGAAGGGATTTTATTGTAACTTGGTAGGTTTGACTTTATATAATGTCTAGATGAGAGCGTCCCCTTTTGGACACGATTGGGCAACTGTGACAGCTACAGGGGCCCGAAGCCCGAAAACCTTTAGAACAGTCTACAGGTCATAATTATGAAGGGATTTCTTCGTAGCTTGGTAGGATGACTCCAAATAATGTCTAGATGAGAACGTCCCCTTTTAGTCGCGATCTTTCAGCCTTAATGGCTGCCCGAGCCCAAAAACCTTTAGCATAGTCTATAGGTCGTATTTATGGAAGGATTTCATTGTAACTTGTTAGGTTGACTCCATATAATGCCCAGATGATGACATCCCCTTTTGGTTGTGATTGGTCAACTGTGATGGCTACAGGTGCCCGAAGCCCGAAAATCTTGAGCATAGTCTACAGGTCATATTTATGCTGGAATTTCATCGTAACTTTGTAGGATCACTCCAGATGGGAATGTCCCGTTTTGGTTGCGATCATTCAACCATTATGGCTGCCCGAGCCCGAAGCCCGAATACCTTTAGCACAGTCTACAAGTCATATTTATGAAGGGATGTCATTGTAACTTGATAGGTTTGACTTTATATAATGTCTAGATGAGAACGTCCCCTTTTGGACACGATCAGGCAACTGTGACGGCTACAGGGGCCTGAATCCCGAAAACCTATAGCACAGTCTACAGGTGATATTTATGAAGGGATTTCATTGTACCTTGGTAGGATGACCCCAAATAATGTCTAGATGAGCACGTCCCCTTTTGGTCACGATCATTCAGCCTTGATGGCTGCCCGAGCCCAAAACCTTTAGCATAGTCTATAGGTCGTATTTATGGAAGGATTCCATTGTATCTTGTCAGGTTGACTCCATATAATGCCCAGATGATGACATCTCCTTTTGGTCGTGATTGGTCAACTGTGACGGCTTCAGGGACCCGAAAACCTTGAGCACAGTCTACAGGTCATATTTATGAAGGGATTTCATTGTAACTTCGTAGGATCACTCCAGATGATGCCCAGATGAGAAAGTCCCCTTTTGGTTGCGATCATTCAACCATGATGGCTCCCAAAGCCCCAAAACCTTTAGCACAGTCTACAGGTCATATTTATGAAGGGATTTCATTGTAACTTGGTAGGTTCCTTCATATAATGTCTAGATGAGAACGTCCCCTTTGGACGCAATTGGGAAACTGACGGCTCCAGGGGCCCGAAAACCTTTACCACAGTCTACAGGCCATATTTATGAAGGGATTTCAATGTAACTTGATAGGATGACTCGTTTTGGAATAATTTCACTGTAACGTGGTAACTTTCGTTGATATACGTTAACTGTGAGGGCCACATACATTAACTGTGAGGTCATATTGACCCACCCCTCAGCTCTTTAGTACAGTGTACAGGTCATATTATTTTTTATCAAAAATATAGCATACAGGGAACAGAAATGAACATATTCCCAATTATCACGATTCTTGTCTTATTCCATAATCCTTTCATAAACATTGAACATTATCCTTTTCATCAAACACAACACACAAGTTAAGCTATAGTGTCATTGACACTTTCATTCATTACAGAGTTATGGGCCCTAATTAATTTTTAGCTCACCTGGCCTAAAAGGCATCCGTCGTCATCCGTAAACTTTTCACATTTTCATCTTCTCTGTAACTGCTGAGCCGGTGTGAACCAAACTTGGCAGGAATGGTCTATGGGAGGTCCTCTATAAACGATCCTCATTTGTGTTACCGTGCATCGAAAAACATGGCATCCAGAGGCATTCTTTGATTCTGATTGGTGGATTTTGAAAAATCTTCTCTGAAACCACAGGGCCGAATGTTCCGAAATTTTGCATGGTTGATGACTGGGACATCCTCTATCACCGATCCTCATTTAATGTGATTGGGTTGCAAACATGGCCAAAATTGCAGCTTATAGTTACTATAGAAACTCTGTGGTAAATAACATTTTCATCTTCTCTCGAACTACTAAGCCAAAGTTGGCAGGAATGGTCTATGGGAGGTCACCTCTTTTTGTTCCTGTTGGTTGGAAAACATGGCCGCCAGAGAGAGGCATTCTCTCTTTCTCTTTAGTCAATTAAACTACAAACTAGGCCAACTGTTTTGAAACTTTGCTGTTATATGCTATTATGAAAATATAAACCCTATGCCTGCAGGGTAGATTGAATAGTACAGTAAGTGGGGAGTGGATTGTAACTAAATCACCTGTGTAGTGGAATAATCACCCAAAGTATCAGTTTCAAATTCTGTACATCTGGACAAAAAAACCACAAGCAATGTGCCAACCAATGGACCTCTGGGTTTAACATGGAAGTCCATTGGCTGGAACTTTGCTTGTGATTGTTATGCTTTGCAACAAATTTGCAGTTATTGCTTGGGTGGAATTTCCACTCCGTGGATGGTTTTAGTGATAATACACTCGCCACGTACCGTAGCCGTTTTCTCCCCTGAGAACTGGGACAGTTATAAAATATTGTGTACAGTATTATGTTGGGATGTAACTGAAAATAACTTTGCTACTATATGTTATCAGAAAAACTGTCAAGTTTATGATTGATGACAGGTGTTTGGAAAACGTGGTGTAATTTTTTACTGGTCAGCATTCTCCACATTATTATTCTTTTGATTTAATCATTCATTCAAGATAGAAATAATGACAAATCCTTTGAATAAAATGTTGTTCTTTGTGTAACCCTTTACCTATCCAAAGCTCTTTGAAAGAGAGTACTGTCAGAAAAACTGTAATTTTCAAAATGTTCTTTAACCTTCTTTTACTTATTAGTCCCCTACGGGAACCGTAGTCCCCTACGGGAACCGTAAGGGGACTATAGGATTGCACTCCGTCCGTCCGTCCGTCCGTCCGTCCGTCCGTCCGTCCGTCTGTCTTTTTATGTTACCACCTCTCCCTCCAACATGCTTTAAGCTACACCTTTCATATTTGGTACATGGATAAATGGTTCTGAGGGGATGATGCACGCTCAAATTTTTTTTTTCAAAATCCAAGATGGCGGAATGGTAGCCATTTTTGTTGTGTTTTTCAAGCTTTTTTTTCTCTATTTTCATGTTACCACCTCTCCCACCAACAATGGTTCAAGCTGCACCTTTCATATTTGGTACATGGATAAATGGTTCTGAGGGGATGATGCACGCTCAAAATTTTTTTTCAAAATCCAAGATGGCGGAATGGCGGCCATTGTTGTTGTGTTTTTTAAGCTTTTTTTCTCTATTTTCATGTTACCACCCCTCCCACCAACATGGTTCAAGCTACACTTTGCATATTTTATATTTGGCACGTGGATAGAGGGTTGTAATGGGATGTTGCACGTTCAATTTTTTTCTCCAAAATTCAAGATGGCGCCATGGCAACCATTTCTGTTGTGTTTTTTAAGCTTTTTTTCTCTATTTTAGGTTACCACTGCTCCCTCCAACATGGTTCAAGCTGCACTTTTCATATATGGTACATGGATAACGGGGTCGTGAGGGGATTATGCATGCTCAATAATTTTTTTTCAAAATCTAACATCTGTCTGTCTGTCTGTCTGTCTGTCTGTCTGTCTGTCTGTCTGTCTGTTTTTATGTTACCACCTCTTCCTCTAATATGCTTCAAGCTACACCTTTCATATTTGGTACATGGATACATGGTTCTGAGGGGATGATACACAGTCAATATTTATTTTTCAAAATCCAAGATGGCAGAATGGCGGCCATATTTGTTGTGTTTTTTAAGCTTTTTTCTCTATTTTATGTTACCACCCCTCCCTCCAGCATGGTTCAAGCTACGCTTTTCATACATGGTACATGGATAAAGGGTTGCGAGAGGATTATAAAGGGTTGTGAGGGGATTATGCACGCTCAATTTTTTTTTCAAAATCCAAGATGCTTATATACTCTAGTGTCTTCTGTGACAAAAACACCTTATTCCACAAAAGCGCCGTAGGGGACTAATACCACCTCGGTGGTCAAACACTTGTTTTTATTGAAACAGAATCCATAAATGTCTGCTGGCACTATTTGGTAAACAGTATTACTATGATACCATTTGATTTCTAACTTAACCCTGCACATATGGTTTCAGAGAAGTAGATATTGATTTCCAGCAATTATGGCTGGAATATTATGAAATGCAGTCTGTCTGTCCATCCATCTGTCCGTCCATCCGTTCGTTCGTCCATTAGGTCGTCTGTCTGCCTGTGCCTGAAAGATTGCCTGCCTGCCCACGAGCCCACCCACGCACCCGCCCATATGCCTGCCGACGTGCTGGATTGTTCGATTTTGAAACATTTTCTCCTGTGAAACTGCAAGGCCAAATGTTTTGAAACTTCACATGATTGATGACTGGGACACCCTCAACCAAT
The DNA here is from genome assembly GCA_031216915.1 of Pictodentalium vernedei. Classification (NCBI taxonomy): domain Eukaryota; kingdom Metazoa; phylum Mollusca; class Scaphopoda; order Dentaliida; family Dentaliidae; genus Pictodentalium; species Pictodentalium vernedei. The sequence continues at coordinate 715,652,656 of CM062296.1, forward strand.
GATCCTCATCTTGTTCTCTGTAACCGCTGAGCCGGTGTGAACCTCTACAAATGATCCTCATTTTGTTCCCGTCGGATGAAAAACATGGTTTCCAGGGGCATTCTTTGATTCTGGTTGAATTTTCAAAAATCTTCTCTGAAACTGCAAGGCCAAATGTTTTGAAATTTCACTTAAATGATGACTGGGACCCCCTCTACCAACGATCCGCATTTAATGTTGATCGGATTACAAACATGGCTGCAATAGCAGCGTACAGTTACTGTAGAAACCATTTGAAAAATCACATTTTCATCTTCTCTGGAACTACTGAGCCGATGTGAACCAAACCTGGCAGGGATAGTCCATGGGAGGTCCTCTACAAACGATTCTCATTTTGTTCCCATGGGTTTGAAAACATGGCCGCCAGAGGCATTCTTTGATTCTGATTGGTGGATTTTGAAAAATCTTCTCCTCTGAAAGTGCAGGGCCAAATGTTTTGAAACTTTGCGTGGTTGATGACTGGGGGGAACCCCTCTACCAACGAACCTCATTTAATGTTGATCGGGTTGCAAATATGGCTTCAGCTGCAGCTTATAGTTACTATAGAAACCCTATGGGAAATCACATTTTCATCTTCTCTGGAACTACTGAGCTGACGTAAACCAAACCTAGCAGGGATAGTCTATGGGAGGTCCTCTACAAACGATCCTCATTTTGATTCCACGGGTTTGAAAACATGGCCGCCAGAGGCATTCTTTGATTCTGATTGGTGGATTTTGAAAAATCTTCTCTGAACCCACAGGGCCAAATGTTTTGAAACTTTGCATGGTTGATGACTGGGAACCCATCTACCAACGATCCTCGATTAATGTTGATTGGGTTGCATACATGGCCGCAATTGCGGCTTATAGTTACTATAGGAAACCCTATGGGAAATCACATTTTCATCTTATCTGAAACTACTGAGCCGACGTGAACCAAACCTGGCAGGGATAGTCTATGGAAGGTCTTCTACAAATGCTCCTCATTTTTCTTACTGGAACAACTGAGCTGATGCGAACGGAACCTGGTAGGGATAGTCTATGGCAGGTCCTCTGCAAACGCTCGTCTTCTCTGGAACTACTGAGCCGACATGAACCAAACTTCGCAGGAATGGTCTATTGGAGGCTCTCTATAAACAGTTCTCTTTTTGTTCCCGTTGGTTGGAAAATATGGCCACCAGAGACATTCTCTGATTCTGATTGATGGATTTTGCAAAAATCTTCCCCTCTCAAACTACAAAGTCAAATGTTTTGAAACTTCACTTGATTGAGGACTGGGACACCTTCTACCAATAGTTATTTATTTATTTATTGGTGTTTAAGGTCACATATTTATGCACAATGGCTAATCAGGACCGTGACAGTTTTACGGGTGGAGAAAACCGGAGTACCCGGAGAGAACCACCGAGCAACGGCGAGCAACTGTCAGCTCCCCAACATACTAACTCCACACAAGCAGGGTTAGCATTGGTTGAAGACAAGTGCACCATCGACGTACAGTACGCCTTAGTACACAACGCCCAGTGCCCCCCCCCCCCCCCCCCCCACGCGGGCAATGGAGATGAAGTGTCTTGCCCAAGGACACAACGCGGTTGCCGCAGGTGGGATTCGAACCGAGGACCTCTCGGCTTGCAGCCTGCACCTCTACCTACTGAGCCACCGCGCTCCCTTCTACCAATGATCCTCATGTAATGTTGATGCTATGTTGCAAACAAAGTTACCATGGAAAGTCCTATGGGAAATCACATTTTTATATGTAGTTCCAGGTGAGCGATTACAGGCTCTTTATAGCCTATAGTTACGAATTCTGAACTTATTAGCATTATAACTTGAACAAAGGTTCCAGATTTGACAGCCGGCATATGATTGATAACCGGGTTATGGATATGCAACACACTACGGTTGCCACCACAACTCGACACCTGCATCTCCGATACGCACCTCTTGTTTTTTTTACATCCCTGTAGGAGCCAAAAATATTTTTCAAAACTTTAAACACCCACATCATATGTCAAGAACAACATGACAAAACATTTTGGTATTTGGTATAAAGCTTGCTTGAGAGTTGTAGAATCGGGACAAAAACGCCATCACTTTCTTTGCAAGGCTCCCTGTGAACACGGTTAGTATTTTCTCATGAAATCTAGCTGCAGTGATTCGATATTTGATATGAAATATCTATTAAACCCTTTACCCAATGCGGACGATATCAAAATTTATTATTGTAAACATTATTTTTTCAAATTTAAAAAAAAAAATATTATGTGATCCCAAAGGGAACGAGCTCGATGAGTTCCAATGTGTTGAAATATTTTTCAACTGCTGAGTTTGTATATTAGTAATATAACGCTCGCAGATGTAGCCGATTCGTTAAGTAAATGAGTAAAGGGATAAAGGTGTTGATTTGTGTTTGTTTACAAAAGCAAAACGACGAATGAATGACTTCAAACCAACAGTTGTGGCAGTTCTGAAAGAAGCCATACAAAAATGCCGGGATTCCATCTCCTGCTGAATGTAAGGCTCGGGTAGTTTCAATGCCACGTCGAATTGAGGCTGTGATTCAGACAAAAGGTGTTGCAACTAGAGCTGAAACGGTTAACCGATTAATCAATGATCAAAATCTTGATCGATCCAAAAAGTAATTGTTCGATTAGCCGTTACTTTTGAACTACAGTATTATCCAGGTCAACAAAGGAACAAACTTGCTTCAAAACAGGCAAACATTCTCACACTGACTCACATCAATTGTATGAGACAGAGTAAAGCATGCAAGTTACTTGCTGACATACTTGTTTACTTGCATGATCATCATACTGTATCAGTAGCTGGAAATGGTCATTCTTAACCCTTTACCCATTGCGGGTAGCAGACAATACTTGCAAAATAAATTCATAAATTACTAAAAAAAATCAATTTTTGTCTCAAAAACATAGCTTATGACCCCTCATTGGATCGAGCTCAACCAGCTCGTTCCAATGAGGGGTCATAAGCTATGTTTTTGAGACAAAAATTGAAAACATAAATTTAAATGGAATTTTTTGTATATCGGCCTAGTCGGTTTTGTTTGTAACGTTGGGTAAAAGGTTCATGCTGTAAATCATCTACGGTATGGCAATTATTCAGATCTCTATTTGGACAAGTCTTCAATCGGTTAACCCAGGTTAATCCACGTGATTAATCGATCAAGAAAACCCCTTAACCGTTTCAGCTCTAGCTGCAACAAAATATTGACTTTAAATACCTGACTGAATTGTGGGTGTGATTAGGGCAAAAGGTACAGACAGAAACAAAATATCGACTTAACATCACACAATAAATTGGAGAAATCAACACGTGTTTAAAATATTCTAATTCTTTGAAACGCCCATTTTTCCTATTTAAATGCTGTTGCTTGCGGGGAATAAAATAGTCTGCGATTGCTTATTCATTCAATGTACAATGTTAACCCCTTACCCAACGAATCGGCCACATCCGCCCGCTTAATAGGCAAATTCAGCAGTTGAAAAAATATTATTTTTCAAAAAATTTCAACAAAACCATATCATGTGACCCCTCGTAGGAACGAGCTCGTCGAGCTCGTTCCAACGAGGGGTCACATGATATGGTTTTGTTGAAATTTTTTGAAAAATTTAAAAAAATGATATTTAATATAATAAATTTTGATATCGTCTGCATTGGGTAAAGGGTTAAAAGAGTAACAATACATTGTAGTGAATGGTAACCCGGAATATATTTTTTTTCAATAACATTGAATTTTCCAATTATTTTAATTTTTTGAACCAGACCTGCAGAGAGTGATCCCACAAGACAGTGTGTTGGTCAGAAAATGAGCGCTGGGGCTTATAGGGCACTGTTACAATCAACAAAGTGTCTTTTTATATTCTCCTCAGGCGAAGGATTGAAATAAACTATAAACCCTTCCCCCAATCGACAACCTAAAAAACAAATGCACAAAAACAGATGTAGTTTTTTTTTATCATCTCGAGAGGGGCGTTCGCAGCCTCGTCAAACCTTCTGGTCGGCCATTGATGCTGAATCGTAGAAGAGAAAGAGTTATATTTTAAATTACGTCTTATTTTGTCTTGTACTGTCCAACTTGACTTCATTTCCCGTGTTGATAACATCTTAACATTCCAAACAAAACACATGTTGTTTCCTCACGACTGTGTCGTCCGTCTCCTGGGAATATTTGAAAGAGTGATGTTTTTAAAGTAATTTGAGATTCGTGTGCATCTCAAGAAGTACAGTTTCGGCAGATTATGTAGATTTCAAATCCGCGTTGCAACGGCTTAACGGAACAAGAGCATGCCTTAGGCAGAATTCTTGAAGTATCAACAGGGCAATGATTCCAGGCATGTGCCCTTTTGAGGCACTCTACATGGACACTTGGAAAGATCACGCGCACAATATCGTTTCATGTACAGAAATGAGCGCTTTAAGAATAATAACAAAAACAAAAACAATACAATATAAAATTGAACTCAGTTGGATTTTTGTGGGCTGAAATTGTTCTATTATCGATCGGCCTTTAATACTTTGAAACAAAGGCTGTTTTTGAAGGGCCAGAGACTCGCAAAAGCCTGACCGATTTGTCCTGACTGTGATTGGGGGGTGGGGGGGGGGGTGAATGTCGGGTCTATTCTGGGCAATTCTACGAAGTTATCAATCATTCTGGATAATTAGTTAGTCTTATACAAAACAGCACGCTTATTGTTGGGAAAAAAGGAGGATTATGGGGTATCCGTACCAAATAAAGTGAAATGGGTGGCTTTGGGTTATTTTAGGGTGATTGTCGGGTGTCATGATTCCCAGAAAAAAAAAAAATGACCAATCTCACCTCCTAGACTTTGAACCCGAGAGGCCGCTTTTCTGTCCCAGGACCATGGTACGTCATAATTTCATTTGGCAGGATGGCTGCTCTATGAATGTGTGGGGTAGATCAATCAGACCAAGGCTGCACGTTGAAAATATCAATTGGTCTACCCCAAATAATGAGTATGGAATCTTCCAACTGCTGCCTTTGAAGAAACCATCAGGGTTCAAAGTATTGAAGCTAATTTACACGGTATGTTTTGTCAAATCTGTCTCAGTGCATCTGCTGAAAAATACCATCTAAATTAGGGTATCTGCCAGAAGAATGTAAAACTGAGCAATTAAGACATGTTCTATAGCAGACGCAACTGACCAATCAGCACTCAGTTTGGGATTAACATACAGCAAACAGGGCTGTTTTTATACACAGTATAAACATAAAAAGCACATCTGCTGAAAGCACATCTGCTTTTTCATATCTGTTAACCTTTTGAACACGAGAGAACGCTTTTCCGGCCCAGGAATATAATACGTCATAATTTCATTAAGTATGATGGCAGCTATGTGAGAAAAGGTTGGTTTTTTTTTTTCAAATCAATTTGCCCAGCCCCACAGGGATGGGGTGAAGGAAAAGTTTTTTTTTAAAAATCTTCTCATAAACCAGTGGGTACAATGACTTGATATTTGGTATGTAGCTTCTTTTTGAGGTGTAGAATCAAATTTGTTGAAACGAAGTTCGTGGAGCAATATTTGCCTTTGTAATGGGAGGGGCAAGGTTTTTGACCCCGCCCAAAATTACTATTTTCTAAACCGATGGTCCGATTTGAACTAAATTTGGTATTTGGTATTATTGAATCATAGGTACTTGCAAGAAAAAAAATCCCATGTACCCGTGGGAACCCAGGAGCTAAAAATAGAAATATTTTCAACTGCCCATATTTCCCAAACCACACGGAACGGAGAACTATTATTTGGTATGAAGCATCCTTGGGACCAGTAGAACTGAAATTTGATATTTGGTATACTGCATCCATGGGGGGTGGGGGGGGGGGGGGGGGGGGGGGTTGTCAGATATTAGATGCGGGCTGAACCAGATTGAGTTGACCTGATGATCTAAGAGACCTCGGTGGTTTGTGGATGGTGCAGATCCTGAGATACACTAAAACAACAAAAAGACAATTTTAAATTGAATTCTTTGCTTAGCGGGTGGGGGCGCGGTGGCGTCGCGGTAACCGGTTCTCGTCAGATCACCGAAGTTAAGCAACGTCGAGCGCGGTTAGTAGTTGGATGGGTGACCATTTCAGCGATTGATACGCGCTCCCGCGTTGTGTCCTTGGGCAAGGCACTTAATCCCGATTGTCCACATGGGGGCACGATGACGCCGTGTACTAAGGCGTACTGCACGTCGATGGTGCACATGTCTTCAACCAATCTAACCCTGCCTGTGCTACAATGCGGAGTTACAATGTTGGCAGCTGCTCGTCTTTGCTCGGTGGTTCTCTCGGGGTACTCCGGCTTCCTCCACCTGTAAAACTGTCACGGCCATGATTAGCCATTGTGCATAAGTATGTGACCTTAAACACCAATAAATAAATAAATAAATAATAATATTTGCTTGGCGAGTAGCCAGTGTAACTCAGAGAGTACTGGTGTTATATGGCAGTACTTTTGAGTTCTGGTTATGACCCGTGCAGCACAATTTTGGATGTGCTGTAGCTTTTCAAGACTAGATGATTTAGAGCCAATCAGAAGAGAGTTGCAGTAGTCGAGGCGACTGGTAACAAAGGCGTGGACAAACTGTTGTGACGTCTGCTTATCAATGAAGGGTTGGATTTTGCTAATATTTCTAAGATGAAAAAATGCACTGCGAGAGACATGTTTGATATCTTCATCAGCGGCCAAATTTTCATCCATGAAATAACTTCGAACACAGCTACTGGGTTTTATCGCAGAACCTCCAATATTGAGAGACAGTTTGGTTATTTTTGAAAGTTGATGAGGTAGACATCTATATATATTACTTCTGTCTTATCATCTTTCAATTTAAGAAAGTTTTTAATCATATACATGCCTGATGTCTGAAATACAAAGTTCAATCTTACTACATGCTTCAGGCTCAGAGGCGTGAGTAAAACTAATATACAGCTGTGTGTCATCTGCGTAAAAATGAAAGTCAAGGCCATGGCTTCGGATAATGTCACCGAGAGGTAAGACATAGACAGTGTATAGTAGGGGACCCAACAATTTATACCAATCCTTGAGGGACTTCAAAACGTAGTGTGATCTTGTCTGATGACTCACTGCCAATAAGGACACTCTGTGTGCGACCGTTACGGTACGACGAAAACCAATTAAGTGCTCGATCTGTAAGGCCTATTCTCACTGCCAGTCTTTCAACAAGTATTTTATGGTCTATGGTGTCAAAAGCGGCGCTTAAATCCAACAAAACAAGACATGTTAGGTTGTGCCTGTCCGTGGATAGGAGGATATAATTTTGGAACCTTAGAAGCGCCGTTTCTGTACTGCAATTAGATCTGTATGCAGATTGGTTAACTTCGGCTAGGCCGTGGGTTGCCAAATGAGATTTCAGCTGATAAGCCACCGCACGCTCAATAATCTTTGATAGGAATGGAAGATTAGAGACCGGTCAGTAGTTTTTCAGAACCTCTGGGTCAAGTGTTGGCTTTTTGAGAAGAGGTTTTACTAAAGCGTGTTTCATGCATGTCGGAAAGACGCCAGAGTGGAGGGAGGCATTGACCAGTTTCAAGATCGGCGTAGTTAACTCCGAAAGAGATGCTTTTGACCACCAAGTTGGAATGATATCTAGCATGCATTGCTTAGATGGTGCCTTGGATATTGACCTCTGGATATTTGTTGTAGCCAAAGGTTTGAATTGGGACAACTGTGCAACAGTTTTAAAACAGGTGCGTGACATGTCGGCCATCTGTCGAAGATCAGATTGTGAGCTTGTATCAAGCGAAGGTCTGATAGTCTCCATTTTTTCAGAAAAGAAAGAAGAAAATCTATTCGCAAGGTCTTTGGATGACGAATGCTCTGGGAGTACGGTTGTCTTTTGACGATATAGTAGCTTCTCAAAAACGACAGACAACGCATTAGGGGAATTAACATTAGATGACAGTAAGTCCGAAAAGTATTTCTGTTTCACGGATTTGACCAGTTTGTTTACAACACTTCGCTGGATGACAAACATCTCTCTGTGAACACATAGTTTCGTTTGCCGCCACTGAAGCTCTAGTTTACATCGTAAATCTTTTGCGCGCCTAATCTCATCACTGAACCACTGTGAGCAAGGGCGTATGCTAAAAGTGCGTGTTTGCTTAGGCACAAACTTGTCAGTAACCTCTTGAAGTGAGCCAGTGAGGATGTATTCAGTGCTGTCAATAGTTTGCATCTCGTTAATTTTAGCGACTGGAGACGAAGCAATAACATCCGCAAACTTAGCAAGGTCAATACTTCGGTACTTGCGGTATGTGACTTTCTTCCGGACAGGGGAGGGACGAGGAAGTGCCAAATCGAAGATAATCATAAAATGGTCAGAGATTGCAGGATCAACTATTAATAAATTTTTAACAAGATCAGCATCGGATTCTCTGGTGATCAGCAGATCAAATGTGTGGCCAAAATGTCTGAAGTTTGTGAAATGATGCGAACATCGATGATTCAAATTCGCCAACATTTCGAAATTTCAGTTTTTATATGAAATTCCCATACTCTTAGTATTAAATTTACCGATAGTCTTGAGAGAGCAGTGGTTCGGTGGTTACAGCATTGAACTTCAAACCGAACGGTTCACGGCTCGATCCCCGCCAGGCGTAACTGCGTGTGTCCTTGGGCAAGGCACTTAATCCCGATTGCCCAGGTGGTGGCACGGTGTGCACGTCGATGACGCATTTGTCTTCAACCAGTGCTAACCCTGCTTGTGTGGAGTTAGTACGTTGTGGAGTCTGACAGTTGCTCGGTGGTTCTCCCCGTAAAACTGTCCGAAATGAGGTGACCCTGCATATCGAAAGTGTCATTAAACCCAAAATGAAGACACTTGCAAAAAAAAAGAAATTCTTGAATAACTAAAAAAATCAATTTTTTGGCATCGAAAACGTAGTATATGACCTCTCAGGGGAACGAGCTCTATCAGTGCTTTCCAACGAGGAAGTCATCAGCTATGTAACCTATGTTTTTATGAAATGATCGATAAAAAATATAAAATTTGAATGGCGACTTTTTTGGAGTGAATATTACTTTTATCCATAATTTTTTACTCTTAACCTGCTGAGTATTTTCAAGATATTTTTCATCAAATCTAGTCATGATTGCTATAAATCAGCCATGACTAGATTTGATGAAACATTAGTCGTAGTATAACGAAATAAATCATTGGTGAGAAAAGCCTTTCAATTCACAGGGAGGAAATGTGAATAAATGTGCCCACATAATATTGATTTCAAATTTTCAATGACAAAAGAAGCCCTGAGGTGGGAAGGAATATCCGCCAGCAGCATTCAAAGAGTTAATTACCTCTTGATAAAGGTCCAAATTCCGAGATCCATTGGCTGGCACAGTGTTTGTTGAATTATGTATTTTAACATCATTTGATATTGGATGGAAAAAACTCCACTCAGTGGTTTTTAGGTGATAAACAAATCTCAACGCGCTGCACATGCCTGTGTCAAATTCAACTGAACAGCTAGGGCCGAAGCTAAGTGCATGGCACGAGGGAGCGTCGGAGGTGAAAATTTCTAAATTTCTGCCATGGGTGCTGGCATAGCATGCAAACCACACACACACAGCGCGAACATCAAAAAGAGCGTTTGGTGGGGGGGGGGGGGGGGGGGGGGGTTCTTTCACTGACGAGAGGTCGGAACGTTTTTAGAAATCTGTCATAAATAGTGGTATATTTGGTGGCTATCCATGACATTTAGTTCATGCCGAGCTACAATACCAGCTTAAGGGGTCGTCCAACCAAACTTTGGTCAATTTGTTGACATTTTTCCCAATGCCTCAGAAACAGATAAGAGAAGTAAGGAAAGGCAAATTATATATCAAAATAATGAGTAACGTGCATAGAAAAGGTACATAAAAGTTTTTCAGGAAAAAAAGTGAATTTTACGATTTTGAAGAAGATTAATTTGCCAATGGCATAAGTAACGAACCGGTAAAACCACAAAATAATCGGTATTTCGAAAGCCTTGTCCTCAATATAATGATAACATACTACAGACTCGAAGAAAGCATTTTTTTGACACACACTCTGGTGGGTTTTGATGTTTGAATGTAATAACACCAACACAAATTTTGGATGTTCCGGATGTGGCCATGTTTCAATGATGTTTATTCCGGTCATCTGATTACGATGTGGTCCTTGCAGAAATACTCAATTTGGGCAGTCGTAAGAATGCAAGGACGTGATCACGCCCTTTATTTGTTCGAGACAATGCATGATTGGATTTGCAAACAGGTGACAGCAAATACTTGAGCTGTTAATGTCATAACTGCAATATATGGTTCGTGTTTACAGGCCGTCTGAACTTTTTTGTTGACAAAAAATCTGAATTATTGCGCACTAGAAAGACAACATGAACCACTTGTAAAAAAATAACCTTGTGTATAAAGCGGGACGATACACATAAAATAAGCAGATTGCTTCAGAAATCACTTTTTCACGAAGCATATTCCAAGTGACCTGGAACTATATTGAGCGTGTTGATTTTCCCCGATGTTGTGAAGTTATTTACTTCCTAGTAACCATGGAATTTGTCGCGGCTGTGTTTGATGTCCGCAAAGGACCGAATCAAGATGGGTTGAAAATGATGCATTCGCGCTTTTAAATAAGGTGCGTTTGGACGATGCTGAGAATTTAGATTTTTCTTGCAACCAATCATACTAACACAAGCGTCGATCAGTGCCTTTTGTCATCGTTTTACACTGACAAATGTGACAAATCTCCCTCACTGGAAACTATCTCCCAATTTGCATATCACAATAAACATAACAGCTGTCAGCGTGACCGTGTTGTCAAAACCGAAACGAATTATCGAATCCACGGTCAAAATTAGCTGCAATTGGCTTTTAAACAATTTCTTCATAATCTATGTCGAGTTACTTTTTAACCAGACTACATGCGTTCAGTTTCGTTTGTCGGCATCAAACTGTTATTGTTTGTGGTAATTAATAGTACGAGAAGGCGAAAGAAGCCAAATATTTCCCATCATCTATAAATTAATTATAATTGATAATTCCTTTTATTTTACTTTATGAATTGATAAGGTAGGTGTGTTGCGATTATTATGCCCCAGACCTGGAAGTTGTAAAATCAAAGGTGCATCTTGAGCCGTGCAGTGGTGACCTCTGTCCTCTTAGTCTTACCCATTCATCATTACATGTACCAACATTCTCCCTTGTATCTCAACCACTGCTACTCCAATTTGAAGGATATTTGGTGTTGTGATCGAGCATCATGTGGAAACAATGCCTGTGTAGCTGCTGTAGCATGTGTTTCTTCCCACATTTTTTCAGAGTTCTGGTGCCTTTTCACTCTTTTGAGTTAGAAAATTTGTTTATAACTAGTTGATTTGTTACAATTTGTTAGAAAGTGCCTGCTGATACCCTCAAATGTATTCCTACAAAATATTTCTGGGGAAGATTTTGTTCCTATTACTTATCAAGCAACAACATAATGAATATTCTGTATAAAGCCACCAATCTGATGTTTGACACTTTTATCGGAGCTGTTATGAAGGCTTATGGAACTCAAAATGTTGATCATGGCAGGACTTTTCTATTCACCCATTAATCGATAAATTAAGTGTTATCGTTGGAAGTAAGAAGCAGGAAAGGTCCAGAGTTTAAAGTCTAAAAACAATATTTTGCAATGTAACATGATTTTTGCAGATACACTTATTTGGGGGTTACCTGTCTGATAGTGTTTGGAACATGTGTGGCCAGGATCTTAAAAAGAAAAAAGAGTTAAACGTTGAGAAAAAAGACATATGCCTTGAGAGTCATACAAGGAAGAGCCCCCCCCCCCCCCCCCCGCCCCCCCCCAGGAAATTATTTGTGTCAAATGGAGCTTACTTGTCACCTTTTGGGGATTGCTTTGTGTACTGCGTTCTTGAAAAAAATATGTGAGGCCCTCTGGATGTGCCCTTCTGATCTCAATATGCTAATATGCCTCCTTGGGGAAAGTACATGCAATAATGGTTATGTAAGGTTGATTTGATGTATTTTGAATAACAATGTACTTTTAAGTACAGTAGATGGTTTATTGCAGGGACAGGTTACAGTTACCCTTATTTCTTCTACAACAGATATCATGAGTGTATTGGTGTCCAAGAGTAAACAAAGCTATGATACTCATTGATAAACCAGACAAATTTAACAATTTAATCACTATCAAATTGATGCATGGGTTAACAGGGGTTACAGTGCAAGGGGTTTGTAAATATATTTATTCAACTGCAATGTATGACTTTGCAGTGCATTCTACATAGGAGAATATCATGGTTTCTTTCCAAACCACCACAGTGACACATAATCTTTATATTGGGAGACAGTCTTTTGTCCTCCCATACTTCTTCTGGTGGACTCCTTCAAGTTGACCTTTGTTGAACTCCCCAAATCAAAACATAAACAAAAGAAAATGTCTGCCTTCAATCAGTGAGCACTCCACTTGTACCATTTGGTCTCAATCTTTATTACTTTCATGAATTAGGAAAAGATTTCTTCGAGTATGTACTTCAATGTTTCTAGAATACAGCTGTTATTTTATTTTGAGGTATTTTATTGTAAAAATTTTGTTCTCTTACTTATGCCATAGCAGACTTTCAGGTGGTGCTATTTACACATGGCAGCAGTTTCATGGCAAAGTTCAGTTTCCACATGTTCTATATTTCATTCCAAGCATTTTGGTATATAATTTATTGGGGTTATACATTTTGGGACTTTTTTAGACTTGAAAGAAAATAGCATGAAATTTGACCAAAGTTAGGTTGGACGTCCCCTTAAACAAAGAAATAAACAAACTACAAGAAATGGCTGCTACTTTTTTCTTTCTCGATGCTTCCAAGCCTTGACATCATTTCTTGGGAAGCTCCCGGGGAGAGATTTATGAGGGTGGAGGAGATTGCGTTCCCGAGACCAACGTCGTACCTGCACCCGAGACAACGAGATCACCAACAATGCTTTCAAAACCCATGTGAAAGGTTATCTGACTGACACATCACGAATGTTTTGCAGGGTCGAGTGGCAAAACCAACCACGTGACCTTCTTATGAAACTAATTCACACCGTTTCAGTTCTTAGAACGGTGTGGAAGAGATGTGCAAATATGTAACAGAATCTACACGAAACACATGCCTCCAGGCGAGGTACCACAATCTATGTTTGGAAAGCAATAATGACAAAAATAAGAGAACGTGAATGACTATAGACCAGGTCAGTAGTATATCAGGGCTGGATAAGACCCTATTCCTTTAAGGCGCTCTATAAGTAGAGAAAATGAGTTTACATTGAAATTCCCGAGTCTGATATTACATCAAATTACATATACACAAATAATACATCACAATAAAGGTTATGATGAATAGAACACGCCAAAAATATGCAAGCAACTCAAAGAGGTTCCTGGAACTCACAGTGGTTCCTGGAAGTCTGCTACCGTATTCGTATCAGGAAAGATAATCAAGAAATACTTTATTAGAACAACCCGTGATTGATTATGCTTCAGATACCCAAGAACAAGATAGGAAATCAAACTTCTTCAAGCCGCAACAACAGAGCTGCGTGGGGTCAAATTCCAAAACTCTCGGCTTTATTTTGTTTTCTATTTGTTTTCGATTCGGTTACGGTCAAGAGAGCCGAAAAAGCGTCGAATTACAATGCTCATAAAATCAAATAACGAGACTGGTCGCTTTTAGATTGCAGACTCTTTATAAGGACTGCACAGTTACCATATTACTTTTCAAGAAAGAGTATCTTCTCACGCAACTTGGCTGGTTATTGGCGGGTACTAATGACAGGGGATGTGCAACTGGACGATATATTTCAGAGGTTCGGTTGTGTGTGAGGATCTCCTCATGTCTTTTCAGATAGTTTCTCCTTTGGGACATCTTTACACTGCTTTAGTATTGAAAGCACTTTAACCTGAATGAAAGATTTTTTGTCGCGCCCATAACCGCCCAGACGTGTAATGTCCAAGTTCGGGTGTTTCCTCACTTTTTATACCCTCGAGACTAGTGGAGAAGTTTGCAAAGCTCGCTACTTTCAGCACCAAACTTGCAGCACCCTACTTGCAGCATCTTATTGCAGAAACCCACTTTTGACAGCCATGTCATACAACCGTCTGGACATTGTCACCCTTTTTCCCAAGAGGAGTCGACGAGTTGTACGAGGAAGTCCCTCTTTCGGACGACTGTTAGCTCATTTGTTCGTTAAGATTCGAATCGTCAGAGCATAGCGTGTTCCATGAACTGTCGGCTGACTCTAATACTGATTCGTATGAGCTATCCGCCCTGATATACTACTGACCTGGTCTATAGTCATTCATGAATTATTTTTTGTTGTTGTCATTTTAGCTTCCAAATCAAAGTTGGGATGCCTTATTAGAGGGAGCTCGACCTGGAGTCATGGCTTTCATGCAGATTGTGTCACATATTTCCACACTCCTGCTACACAGTCCCAAGAAAGGTGTGAATTAGTTTCAGAAGGTCGCATGGTTGCTTTTGCGGCCCGACGATTGACTCTTATATTGGACTCATTCGTAGGAGCTAGGAGGGCCATGTGATTGTCTTGGACCCAGAAGTCGTGCCGGAGCGAGGAGCCATCAATGCACTCTATTCAAAATTGGATGAGCAGGGGAGTTGATGAGAAAGGGGGAAGTGATCATTTCGATTTTCCGCGCATTTTCGAACTGATTTTCCAGAACTATCGTATTCTTGTCTTCGGTGTTTGGTACGTTGCTCAAAACATTAAAAGTATATCCATAAACATCGTATGACGTTCAAGATGTCATTTCTTTCCGTTGAATACCCATAATCCAAGCTAGCTGTAAGTATAAATGTTCGAAATCTTTCAAGTGATCTAAACGAAGCATTTTCGCCTTGCTTATCCCTCTGTTCGAGGAGGTATGGGTTGAAACGTTGCGAAGATGACCAGTTGGGGGGGGGGGGGGGGGGGAGTGGGGTGGAGTTGGGGTGTAAACCTGATTTGGCCCTAACTGTACTGGTGTTAGTCCCGACTAATAAAATATTCCAACTTCAACATATAGCTCGAAGTGAACTGAAATGAAATTTTATTTTCTGAACATAAATGGAAAGCAAATAAATATATATATGGCATCTGAATATAATATACTGCATCCAAATGGCATGGACCGAACAACTGCCAATAGTTGTGTATATACCCAAACAGATCATAGTTGGGAGACCTCTGAAGTGACGGCATAGTCTAAATGACCAGTTGCGTCATTCGTCTCTGTCATGATAGCTTGCGTGGGCGGCCAAGTTGTGGCGCCATTACCATTGAGTATACGTAGCGTTAGTTTACGCGAGCAGCGCGTGTTGTTAGAATGACAAGTGTTACCGTTCTCCATTTTGTTTACTGGAGGCCGCCATCTTGGTTTCTACCTTACGTGGTTACTATGATCGTGGAGGGCTTCTAAATGGAGGATGGGATGGTCTGAGAGCATGTTCGATTGAATATGTGGGGGGAGGGGGGGGGGATTACCTAATTACCACAAACAACCGGACAACTACCTACAGTCACCAAAACGAACTTCATTTGACTCACATCTTCGAGAAGCCTTTCGGTACGAGAAGCACATACTTTCGATTGTGAACTAGAATATATCTAATTACCACAAACAACCCGACAACTATTTATCTATTCACATACCTACCCCCTGTTCAGAAAATTAAAAGTTCTGAAATCCAAAGGTCTATACAAACTTAACGTCCTTCTTTTTTATGTTCGACTGGTTCCATAATAGACTGCAGTTAAGTACCTTCAAGCTTTATACAAATCCATCGGGAATGGATACAAGACAACGGGGAATATATACGTTCTCAAACCTCGTACTCAGTTTTCAGCTAATCCCCCATTCCACTTTTTTCCAAGAATGCGGAATGAAATTGAACCTTTTGTTCAAAATCTCAATAGATCTGAATTTAAAAGAACTCTTACGGACAGGGTGCTTAGCTCATACTCCATTAATGTTGCCCCGTAGAAACCCTGCATGCCCAGATTGTAGTAATGACTAAGTATCGTCGTGCTTGTAATTAACGTTCTGTTATCTCGCCCAGTGTTAAATTGAGATACCTCAATATTAGGGAACACGGTGGGCCATGCTGCTGCCCCGGGGTGCTATGTCTTCACCAGGTACAGTGGGGTGGCACCATGATGGACTGTGGGTCCTTTTCGGTGTGTGTGTGGGGGGGGGGGGGGGGGGAGGGGGGGGCTCTCAATGGGTACAAATTTGTCTTATTTTGTTTTTTCTTACTAGATGCTGGTCAATATTAGTCTCTTTCAGTGAATCAAAATGTAGGTGGAATCTTCTGTGAAGATTACATTTAGCCTTTATGTGGGGACGGCAGGAAGACAGTCCTTGTGACTATGCTGTCTCCCCGCAGTATAATAGAGTTGATTTTGTTTAATACATGTATACTATTATATTATTATGCTGCGAAATAAAGTATTCAAATTAAAAAAAAACACATGCAGCACATGGACACATTCTATATGTGTTGATACAGGGACGTTGAGAGGAATATCAAACTGGGGCAGTTTGGACAGAGGAGCCAGCATGATGCGGGGCGCATCATCCGAGCTACGAAGCGAGGAGATGGGGAAGAGCTCGAGAGGGGTGTCCTTCTCTTGTAGGCTGGGGTCAGGGAACATTTTTAATCTTGTGGAGTCAAATGGCGAGGTTTCCTTATTTCCCACCAACAGCAGCGCAGTGTCTTGAGTGCCATTTCAATCTATAATTTTAATCTCTCAATTTGTGACGTCATCGATGTCATGTGGAGCGGTATCGATTAATGACGTCAGGGATGACCCTCATCGAATGATGACACCCACTGAGTTGCAGCATGTATACTGGTTGGTAAAATCTATAACCTTTTGCAACCTCATTCACCCCTAACAACTCTTTTCTAACGATATGGATGATTATCTGCCACCCTGTCAGTTTATGTATATATACTAGTAATAAAATCTAGAACCCTTTGCAACCTCATTTCTAATGATATTAATGAATCTCCACCACTCCGCTGAGAGTAGCAGCGTAGTGTCCTGACCGCCATTTTAATCGATAACATCTGTCACAATATTGATTTGTGACCTCATCGGTGCCACCTGGCGAGGTATTGATTTATGACGTCAAGGGTGACCCTTATCGATTGATGGCCCTTCCCGAGTCGTGCCATGTATACTAGCAGGTAAAATGCATTATGTACAGTACGTGGAGAGTGTATTATCACTAAATCACCCGCAGAGTGGAGATTCCACCCGAGCAATGATTGCAAATTTGTTGCAAAGCATAACCAGCACCAGCAAAGTTTCAGCCAATGGACCTCCGGGTTAAACCCGGAGGTCCATTGGCTGAAACATTGCTTGTGTATTTTGTCGACATGTACAAAATTTGAAAGTTATAGCTTGGGTGATAACTCCACTCCGCGGGTGATTTAGTTACAATCCACTCTCCACGTACTGTATATATATACTGGTAGTAAAATCTGTAACCTTCATGCCACATTATTGGCATTAATGATTATCTGCCACCTCATTTATACTGTTACATAAACTAAAATACCCCTACCAACTCATTTTCATCAATATTAATGATTATTTGCAACCTCATTTATACTTGCATAAAATCAATAACTCCTTGCCACCTCATTTTATTACACATAGATTAAACTTTAAAACCTTGTATTTAACGGAATCGCCGCTATGACATAAATGTTTCTGTATTCAACTGGTGATGTACAAACCGGAACTTTTTTCCCAGCACCGTTTATACTAGTTCCTTTTCCGTCGAGTCATAAGTTACTCTTCCAAAAGTTTCCAAATTTCGTTATACAATTATCAATTGTCTGTCGTGTAGTGTGAAAATTAAAACATCCAATGCAAAACAAAGTCGGTTCACAAAAATAAGTTAACCAAAAATGCGATAATATTTAAAAAAAACAATCATTTTCAACCACAACATTAACCCAGTCCGTGGCCGTCTCGTCTGAGGATGCAGTTATTTCTAAATTGGTCAACTTTATTTCGGTAAATCTTCGGACGTCCTGACATGCTTCGAACTTCTTTTAAAAAAGTTTCTCCCAGCCGTTTTGCAAATGTACCCAAATTTGTACTTATAGTTTTGCTATCGGTAATAGCCACCAAATGGTTAGGCGTGAACTGACACCAACCGAAGAGAAACAGCGATACGAATTTCAACAAAAACGCCCAATAGAAAAGATAACGAATGTAATTTAGCCTGGTTCACAGAAGGTTGCTTTGATTTTTTATCGATCCTTTTGATCAGTACAGCTTCAAACAAAACAAACGGACTCTTCACCTTTGGGTTTAAACATCAGAATTAAAATTTGTTTATTTAAATGAATTTTAATGCATGGGGTGTGTAATAAACACAGGCCGTGATGTGTGTTTGAATCGGTGGGTGTTTTACAAAACGACTTGGAATGGCGTAGTCATATTTCGCGAGAGCCATACATCACGTTCTGTCTATTTACATAACAGTAAGTATAAATGAGATGGCAGGGTGTGATGGATTTTACTTACTAGTATACATAAAACAACTCAGGAGATTTTTTCTTGAAGGTGGTCATTCCAAATAGTTTGTAATTGACACGTGATACTCGGGGTACTTACCATTTTTTTACAGACACTGATTTCATAATTCTAGGAAATTCATGCAAAACACGCGATAGTTCGGAAGTAATACCCCAAATGCGCGGTTTTCTGTTGTTGAAAACAGTCTGTAATGTGAAGGCGATCGGTCTCGTAATGTCGTTAACCCTTTACCCAACGCAGACGATATAAAAATTTATTATTTTAGATATTATTTTTTCAAATTTTTTAAAAAGTTTCAACAAAACCATATCATGTGACCCTTCATTGGAACGAGCTCGACGAGCTCGTTCCAACGAGGGGTCACATGATATGGTTTTGTTGAAATTTTTTGAAATTTTTTTTTTTTTTCAACTGCTCAGTTTGCATATTAAGCGGGCGGATGCGGCCGATTCGTTGGGTAAAGGGTTAATGAAGGCAGTGGATGTCGGTACTTTAAGTCTTTACTTACCTTGAGCTGCCCCGAAACACTGCGCACGCAGATCCCCCCCCCCCCCCTTCCACCCAAAGAAAGCAGACAGTTTAGGAATTTCCCCCGGCCCTGTCGCTGTATGTTGAAGCTGTTTGAATTCGTAGCTTTATTCTTGGATATCTGAAGCATATTTGGCGATGAGTTCTCATGTAATATTATTTTACTGGCTGTTCTGGAACGAATGCGGTAGCAGACTTTTAGGAACTGCTGACGCATGTTGTCAACTATGTGAGTTGAATGAATATAGTTTTTATTATGGCAGAGATGCAGTATGTATACCACTTTCAGAATTCAGTTGGATGGTGCGAAAAACTAGTTACATGTCGGCCTCGGCAAAGACCTTACACTATGTTTTTTGACTGGTAGAGTGCTAAATTATTTGCAAAGCCGATTTGTAACATGCGTATTTTTCACCGATTCTATTGCTACCATCAAGGAGAAACTTTGTTAAGCAAGATTTTCTTGATAAGTAATATATTTGTTACAATTTATTAGAGCGTGACCTTGGCACTCTCCGATAAATTGTAACAAATCAGTTTAAACATTCTTTGTTCTTCTGCTGAGCAAACAACAAGCTAATGCATGTAGTGTAAAGCCACTAAAGTGGCTTTAGTACTTTTCAACAGAGCCATGATAGTGGCTTATAGCACCCAACCAGGTAAGAAAAAATTAAAACGGTTTACAATTCAAGAAATGTTTTCGCAAGTGTCATCTATTGTCTTTGGTAAATGGTTAAATTGTACAGACAGAATTAATGTGACAGGTCATTCGAAATGGCTCAACCATGCACTGTACATAATATCTCAATATTTTCAGAAAAAGTTTCGAATTTTTGTGACAAACAAAATTTGTTTGTATGTCCTTGACCATTCAACGATTTCACTGAAAAGCTGGTCGATAAAATATAAAAATGCATTTAACCCTTTACCCAACATGAAAAGCAGACGACACTTGCAAACAAAATTCTTGAATAACTCTTTTTTTTCATTTTTTTTTTTTGTCTCAAAAACATAGGTTATGACCCCTCATTGGAACGAGCTCCATGAGCTCGTTCCAGAGAGGGGTCATAACCTATGTTTTTGAGACAAAAAATGAAAAAAATAATGCAAATTTATTGGCGATTTTTGTAAATAGCGCTGGCCGGTTTTGATCGTTACGTTGGGTAAAGGTTAATGAACGAAAAACTCAAGTGGAATCATTTGCCATGTAGACATTTAGTGAACGCAAGATTTACATGGAATCTCTTTATTTATTTATTGGTGTTTAAGGTCACATATTCTGCACAATGGCTAATCATGACCATGACAGTTTTATGGGTGGAGGAAGCCGGAGTACCCGGAGAGAACCACCGAGCAACGCTGAGCAGTTGTCAGCTCCCCAACATACCAACTCCACACAAGCAGGGTTAGCATTGGTTGAAGGCAGATGCACCATCGACGTGCAGTACGCCTTAGTACACAACGCCACCGTGCCCCCACGTGGGCAATGGGGGTGAAGTGTCTTGCCCAAGGCAGAGATATTATTTCATATCACATAAACAGATGCGTAGAGCCATTTACCGAACAGAACAGTCTGGCCTAATCTTGTTGGGTTGTTGGGTGTTGTGGA
The DNA here is from genome assembly GCA_031216915.1 of Pictodentalium vernedei. Lineage (NCBI taxonomy): Eukaryota > Metazoa > Mollusca > Scaphopoda > Dentaliida > Dentaliidae > Pictodentalium > Pictodentalium vernedei. The sequence goes on from CM062296.1 coordinate 715,673,437, forward strand.
GGGGGGAGGGGGGATGCATGGCTGTAAAATGTCCGAAAATATAGTCTCGCGCTAACCGCATCACACCGCGTTCTTTGCATTGCTAATATCAATCGGAAATCGTTCCATTACTTGAAGAAGAGTCTCCTCTCCATCTTCTGCAGATGCGCATCGTCTGCCCTTTAACTACAGTTCTGGCGGGCAGTTTGTGATCGTTTCTGTTTCTTTAATCCTTTAGCCCACCTATAAATAACTATATTATTTTGAAATCTCTAAGCGACGAGAAGTCATGTAGCGAAGCACGACCATCGCCGTTTCGGCGACCAAGTTTGAAGTGCTTTGATTACATCCGCAAACTTTCTGACGGCTGATTTAAAAAATGAGTTTACAAATAAAATGTGAGTACAAAAACGTAAAAAATGGAACCACTCGCATCGGGGGTCTTAATTTAAAATAAACACATAGAGGCGCACTAGTAGTAAGGGATGACACTATAGCGAACGAATTTAACACTGAAATTCCCATATACATTTGTTCGCCAGAGAAAATTCACGATCGTGTGTACTATAGCGAACTGATTTAACACTAAAAATTCCCATAGACATTTTTTTCGCAGGAGTGGCATCGACCGATGGCACTCTGGCGAAAAAATGTCTATGGGAATTTTCAGTGTTGAATCAGTTCGCCCAAGTCCACACGGCACAAATTTCACAAAAAATTCAAAACCCTATGGGAATTTTCAGTGTTAAATCAGTTCGCAATAGTACGCACGATCGTGAATTTTCTCCGGCGAACAAATGTCTGTGGGAATTTCAGTGTTAAATTCGTTTCCTATAGTGTCATCCCTTACGCCTTTGTGTACACTTACAGTGAGATTGGTCAGTTCAATATTAATAAACGGGGAGGATAAAATAATAACATCTGGCTGCATACTGCAGTTATTATTTTATCATAAATACCCCATGTATAGACCTCTTATCTTATGACAAAAATGGGACGAAAGTATGCCTTGAACCGAAAAATCGGTCTTATGAGTTCAAAGAGTTAACCCTTTACCCAACGAATCGCCCGCATCCGCTCGCGTAATATGCAAATTCAGCAGCTAAACAAATTTTATTTTTCGAAAAATTTCAACAAAACCATATCATGTGACCCCTCTTTGGAACGAGCTCGTCGAACTCGTTCCAAAGAGGGTCACATGATATGGTTTTGTTGAAATTTTTTGAAAAAAATTAAAAAATGATATTTAAAATAATAAATTTTGAAATTGTCTGCTTTGAGTAAAGGGTTGGGAATTTCACAAAGGTAGCGATTTTAATGAATAATGTAAAAAATAGTCTAAACTTCAAATTGACTTGAAAACGTCAAAATTTAAATTTTTAAATCGGAAACACTAAACACGTGAGTAGGTGATAAAGGCCGATTCAAAGACAGGTGTACATGTACGTGTACATGTACACGTACATCGATGTACACCTCCATAGGATTTAGTGTTAAAATCGTGTACAGGTACACGATTTTAACGTTTTTTAGGGTGTCTTAGAATCGGCTTTGCCGATTCAAAGACCACTGGATTGTATCCAAGAGTGAAAAAAACGCATGAAATTTTACGTATGTGTACATGTACCGTCTGATTTGAAATCGGCAAATGGGTTTCCCCCATAGGATTCAGTGTTAAATTGCAAGCAAAAAACGTGTTGTCGTTTCTAAATCATCATCTTGCTGATTCTAAATCATCCGCGTCTGTACACGATTTTAACACTGAATCCCTATGGAGGCGTACACGGAAATCCATTTGCGGATTTTACGTCGGAAATCGAATCGTGAACGGTACACGGGAAAGAGGTGGTCCTGAACCGGCAAACCCACTGTCACGTTTCCTGAAGTAAAACTAACACATGTTATTGTTGTGACTGAATGAGGTGTTCGTTCAAAAGAGTAGACTATAAATATGAGCGTCAGTTTTAAAAAAGAGTTGCGTGAATGAAAGGCATCCGTTCAAAAGAGTCGACTATAAAATATGATCTGTAAAAATAGACATTCGTGTTTTGTTTCGATGTAACGAAGAGAAATTGAGTTTAGAGACGATTAGAGAAAATCATCAGAGGTAAAAAATCGTTTGTTCGCGTTTGTCACTATTAATTCTTGTGAAGTAATCTTAATAAACACTTAATGGAATGTTTGAATGAAAAATGTTGCTCATGTTTTTGTTGTGGCGTGAATGAAGGTTTTTCGTTTTAATGGATCGTTTTAATAATGTATAATAAAACGCATTTTCCACTCAATTAGGTTTGAGTGGTAAATTTTTAATATATTCATGATAACGATCAGAGATTTGAATGAATGAAACGTTAAATTAGAAAAAACAGTTTCTTTTATGTGCTAGAATGTTTTTAACTGTCATCAAAGTTCTCTCTTAATTCGACATTGAGTGAATGGTTTTTTGATATGTGAATGGAATTCCTTTTAACAAACGTAAATTACTCTCAAATGCGTTAAATCAGAAACCGGTTTGTCATGTGCTTAAAACGTTTTTAAACTTTCTCAATTCAATCAATACTGAGTTGAGATGTGAATTTTTAGTTATTATATTAAAAACAGAAAGATTTTTATTAACTTAAAAACATAAAAATATAATTATACATTTAATTTTGAAAATAATAAAATAACTCGCATTAGCATACTTAAAGGAACATTAACAATTAAAAACGAAAAATGTTTTTACAGATGGATTCTAGGCGCCGAGATCAAATTTTAGGCGAGTATGAACGTGCTAAGAAGGGCATTCAGTCGGCTGACAGAAACAGACGTCTTGGTGAGATGGAACTCAAACGCGAAGCCGCAAAAATATTTAAACCCGTGACGGAGGGTCAAGAGCGAAGCAGGAAGGAGATAGTCGAAGAATTGAGACCCATAAAAGAGAGTTCTTTGAGAATGGGTTCGTTGCCTGGTAGTTTTGGAAATCGGCATTCCGTTCAATCTACACCGGATTACGTTCCCACGGGAATTCAAACAGATTTGAGCGAGACCGACGATACAGCTTCGACTATCACCACTGATAGCGTCGCATCGTCCGAGGATGGCGGTAAGAGAGATCTGTTGTATGGATTTTATAAGGATTTGGACGGTAATACTTTTATTGGAGACACAGAAGTAGAAATAGGTGATGATGAATTGACCGTGGGTTCGAACAGATACGAATTGACTGATGGACTGCGCAGATTGCTCCTTTATGACAAGCCTAGTGATTACACGGAACAGGATTTCGACAATTACGGCGACATTCTGGTTCAGACCCACGCCATGAAGAGAAATAACGATGCCAGAGAGACGAGACCCAAAGCCAACAGAGGTTACAAGTGGACGAAAGTGGTGAAACCCATATGGGATATGAATAAGAAGTTCGTCGAATCGGTGACTGGCAAAGGGGTGAAAACCACTTTTCTTCCGAGCGATTCTGACGCTCTGTCTCAGATATTGAGTTTGTTGATGGCGAGCAGACGGGCTGGTAACACAGGATTAGATAATCAGATAGTTACTATATCTGACGAATTGTTAAGACAGAAGGTTTTGAATAAAAACCATTATAAAAGGCTGATGAACGAATTGAAGATTGATGTGTATATAATAAGTAGAGAGAAACAAACAAACAGAAATAAAACAGTAAATTTTTACACTAGAATAATAAAAGTATTTAAACAACAAAACGATTTACCAGTGAAAAAACAAAATATATTATAAAAATAAATATGTTGGTGATAAAGAACAGGGGATACGTCAGAACTTATGTTCAAGGCGGTTCTGGCACCGTCGATTCTATAATGCGAGCGTTCACGAGCAATGCGGGTAGAAAACTCGCATCGACTGCGTTTGAGGTTGGTAAGAAGACGGCTTTGGATGCTGGTAAGAAAGCCGCTTCCGAAGCCAGTGGTAGGATAGCTTCTGTGGCTGGCAAGAGGGCAGCCGACGCATTGATCGACAAGTTGATCAGTCCACCAGTGAAGCGAGCTGCGTTAGAGCGAACGCCGAAAAGTTGGAAAGATTTTAAGGATGCTGTGGTACCCATACAAGATTTAGCCAAAATGACGAGTGGATCAGGATTGAAGAGAACTCGCGACAGTGTGATATAAATAAATAATAATATTAAAACAACTGAGTTTGAAAAACATAAAAGATTTGTGTTTGAAAGAATCTAAAATAACAAACAAAAAAAAATAAAACAAAGATGAACATTAAAGATATGTCTTGGAACGACGCTGCGACTAAGAGGTCGAATAATGAGTTCTTTCCCAAAAGCATAAGAGGCTTGATAGTGGGAAAATCAAATTGTGGAAAGACCAATCTGTTGATGAATCTGTTGTCCCGACCCGACTGGTTGGATTACGACAGATTGTTCGTGTTTGGCAAGAGCTTGTTTCAACCCGAATACAGATTGCTTTGAGAGTGCATGGATCGTAGATTGCCCAAGGACGTCATAGCCAGAATCTTTGACAGTAGGGAGGAATTCGACAAGAGTTAAGCTCCACTTTCGACCATTTTGGACGGTGCGGCGATGGAACTGATGAAGAGAAATGCATCTTCGAACGTTGAGTGTCGATTTTATGAGAATGCTAGCGACGTTCCGGATCCTAGAGAATTGAAATCGGAAGATAAGAATCTCATGATTTTCGACGATCTGCTTTTGGAGAGACAGAACCGACGCGAATCGTATTAAGTTAGGGGTCGACACAGCAACGTGGACTGTTTCTACCTGTCGCAGAATTTTTTTCGATTGCCCAGACAGACGATAAGGGAGAACGCTAATTTTCTATGTCTCTTTCGCCAAGATCTCAAGAATCTCAATCACATCTACGGCGATCACGTCGCAAACGACATGAGCGTGGCGGAATTCAGGAGATTCTGCAAGAGGGTTTGGGATGGAGGACTTTACAATTTCGTCGTGATCGATTTGACAAGCGAATTTAATCGTGGAAAATATCGGTGTGGATTCAACAAGTTTTATGTTTCTGATGATAATAAGATAGAGCATGAAAATATAAAAAAATTAGAAAAATAATAAATCTTCAAATAATTAGTTTTGAAAAAATAAAAAAAAATAAAATTAAATATAATGTTCGAACATGGAGAATTGTTTGAACGAATAGCCGAGAATACGGCTGCAAAACAATCCATTCAAATCGTGGTGAGTGGCGATTCGACTCGATTCGCTATGAAATTCGAACCTTCCATCGAATTGAATAGAGAGAAAAGATACGAGATGGCGTTGGTGAATCTGGAGACTTATTATTCCTTTCCCAACGTCACCGAAAAGAATAACTCATTCAAGTATTCCGACGGAGTGGATTGGTTGGAGATTCGAATTCCCAAAGGGAGTTACGACATAGACGATTTGAACAATTACATTCAGACGCGAAAGGGAAGCAACAAGATCAGACTCGCTCCCAATCCTAATACCTTACAGACGATGTTGGATTTGGAAGGTAATTTTCGAGTGGATTTCAACACGGACGATTCTATAGGCAAGATGTTGGGATTCGATCGAAAGATGTATCAAGGCCATGCGGCATCTGAAAATACGGTCGACATTCTCACAGTCAATAGCATTCTGGTGAACGTGGACGTGATTGCTGGAAGCTACGTGAATGGTAGCGCTCAACCGACGATCTATTCCTTCTTTCCAAAAGTGTCGCCGGGTTATAAGATCGTGGAGCGACCTCGAAATTTAGTTTATCTACCAGTGATTTTAGACACGTTGTATAGTCTCAAAACCACGTTGACGGATCAAAATGGTGAACTGTTAGATCTTCGTGGGGAGAGGGTGACGATACGATTTCACATAAGAGAAATATAAAACAAACAAAAAAATATTGTGTATATATATAGATAACAAAAATAAATAAACGCAATATTAATTTTACAAAATTATTTTAATATAAATAATTATTACTAAACAAGAAAACAATTGAAGTAAATATATTTTTAAAAAAAGAATTATGACCGAATACGTGATTAAAAACGTGAACATATCCGCAGGACAGAGGAAGAAACTTAAGAGAGCGTTAACAACTCGAGGCGAGGCGGTGAGATTCAAATTCACTCATGAAGATCTGAAGAGAGGTGGTCAGGATTCGATTGCCTGGACCAGAAGTCAAATCAAAAGGATGGAGAAAGTGATTCGCGATGGAAGAGGGTTGATGGTGAGATTGAGTCCCGCTCAATTGAGATACAATTTGAGAATGAAAGGCGGTTTCCTACCGCTATTGGCAGGAATCGCCACAAAAGCATTACCCTTCGCCGCAAAGGCACTACCCTTTCTCGGAAAGACTCTCGGCGTGGGAGCTCTCATGGGACTCGCGAGTTCGGCAGTTGAGAAATTAATGGGCGGCAGCGGACTGTTTTTGAAGAAGGGAGGAGCCGTGTGTCGCGTCCACGTAGACGACAGCGGTAAAGGATTGTATCTAGAACCCATTAGAGGTGGCAACTCTTTGAATGGAAACGGTCTCTATCTGAAGAGTGGACAGAACGTTGAGCGACTCGGCAAGGGTTTGTTGCTCGGTGAGAATTCGCCGTTTAAGAATATACCGATTTTGAATATGTTATTATAATATAAAATTATATAATTATATAAAATATAAATCATAGAAAGTATAAAATAATATATAAAATGGATAAAAAGGTGGAGAAACAATTAGACGATAATGATGAATATCGCGAGACAGAGTGCGAAAAAAAAGATGTGGAAAAATGGTTAGACGCTAATGATGGATATCTAAGGAAAGAACTGATGAAAGAGTTAGATAAACAGCAGGATAGACGGTTGGAAATGAAAAGAATGAGACGCTTTCCACTGTCACCACTACCTTCTGAAGAGAATGGTAATGATGCGAGTGTTACCAAGAGATGCACAACATTCGTTCATAATTATGATTCGGATAAACAAATGTGTTGTTATAAAAACGTATCATATTACAAAAAAAAAGAAAAAAAGAAAAGAAGAATCGACGCTGAAATTTAAGCAAAAAGGAAACATTATTATAATATATGGTAATAGTGAAGAAGGAAAACAAAAAAAAATGAGATCTAAAGATGATCTCATTACTTTTTTTTTTTTTTTTTCCTTCTTCTTCGCTAAAAAATCAATCTCTCTATTGTTTATATTTCCAAGCCCGTTATTAGCATGTTGACACTCGTGTATTCTCCTTTTTTGAAAATGTGTTGAATGTTTATCTTTACTCTTTTGAGTTTTTTTACATCGGTGAACTTGCTCTCACAACCTGATTTCTCCACGAGTTTGCGTGAGATTTTTGGATATATGTAACTTCCATAGAACCACGTCAAATCATCCTTGTCGAATTCTTTATCTTTAGCGATGACTATTTTCTGCAGATCGCTTTGGTAGTCATAAAACAAATCGAGCATGGCTTCATCCAATTTCAAAGTCATCTTATATCTGTCGTATTTATGCTCTAAGTCCTTCATCTCGACCTCGTTCAATTCAATGGGATCGTGTTGTTGTAATCTATAGATTTTATGACCGAATTTCTTATACGTTTTGACTCATTTCAATTTCAATTCGCATCTTTTAGGTGTTGCTGTCATGATCGATTATTTGGGGTTTTTTTTGTTTTATGAATTCTTGCAAATAATGTATATTTTAAATTTTGTATTTTAATAATTTGTTTAAAAAGTTTTGTTTTGTTTTTTTGCTCTTTATATATATATATAAAAAAAAGTTTTTTAATTTTAATATTCTTTAATGTGAAATTTTTTTTGTAAAAAGTAATGAGATCACCTTTAGATCTCATTACTTTTTCCTTCTTCTTCGCTAAAATCAATCTCTCTATTGTTTATATTTCCAAGTCCGTTATTAGCATGTTGACATGCGTCATTTTTCCATTTATCAAAATGTCTTGAATGTTTATCTTTACTCTTTTGAGTTTTCTACATTGGTGAACGCGCTCTCACCACCCGATTTATCCACGAGTTCGAGTGAGATCATTGGAAATATTTTTTTTCCATAGAACATCGTCAAATCGTTCTTGTAGGGTTTTCTGTATTTGGTGATGATATTATTCAGCAGATCGCTTTGATACTCGTAAAACAAATCGAGCATGGCTTTATCCAATTTCAAACACATCATATATTCATTGTTGCAGCATTCTAAGTCCACCATCTCAACCTCGTTCAATTCGATGGGATCGTGTTCTAATGTATAGATATAAGTATCTGATAGCTTATATATTTCAACTTGTTTCAATTCGCATCTTTTAGGTGTTGTTGTCATGATCGATTATTTGGTTTAAAGTTAATTTTTAACATCCTTTTTTTTTTCGTATTAATTCAATTTTTTTTCACGTTAAGAACATAAAATTGATTAATTCTTTTTGAAGGAATTAAAACATATTATAAACAATTTTTAAAACTTTTTAACAAATTATCATTAATACAAAATTCGAAAAAAAATATTCTTACAAATCCAATTTTGAGGTAAAAACAATGATCAAGTCCGAACATCCGAATTATAGTTTAGAATGTGCAAGACTTCAAACGTTTAAAAATTGGCCTTCGCATCTTGCTCAAAAACCTGAAGATTTAGCTGCTGCGGGTTTCATTTATGTGGGTAAAAGTGACAGAGTTAAATGTTTTTGTTGCAACATACATTTAATGAATTGGGACCCTCACAGCAGACCTTTACTAGAACACATAAATAATATCAAAGGTCGTTGCGATTATTTGAAGAAGATCCAGTCATTGGGATTGATTAAAATTGAAGACGAAGAATGGGAAAGAAATAAAAACGAGAGTTTATTAAGGGGTATTTTACAATCCGGATACACGAAGGAACAATTGTACAATACATTGAATCACGCAAACAAGACGTTATCTCAATTCTTGACTTTAGAAGATTTGATTCGATTCATGAAAGAAGCAGACGAGTTTTAGAACGTGCAAGACTTCGAACGTTTAAAAATTAGCCTTCGCATCTTGCAGTTATCATCATCTATTGAGATGATGATAACTGCAAGATGGAAATTTGTTTTGAACCTCGTGCGAGACTTCGCGTAAAAGTCATAAGAGTTCTATTTGTCTTGAACCTTCTTCTTCTTTTTTAATAGTTCGAACGACATTGTCGATTAATTTTTGTTCGCTAATAGTATTACGATTTGATTTTCTATCACAAATCGTATCGTTTTCTTACAAAACGCATAAATATAAATTACGATTTTTTTCTTCTTGGTTTTTTGGAGAATAACGATTTATTAAACAACGTCGATGTTTATGTCGAGATTCCGTCGTGGATGTTGTCGTCATGATCGATTATTTAGTTTTTTTTTTTGTTTTACGAATTCTTGCAAATAATGTATATTTTAAATTTTTGTATTTAAATAATTTGTTTAAAAAGTTTTGTTTTTTCTCTTTATATATATATATATAAATAAAAAGTTAAATTTTTAACATCCTTTTTTTCTCGTATTAATTCAATTTTTTTTCACATTAAGGAACATAAAAAAATTGATTAATTTCATCAAAAAAAAAAAAATTTTCACATTAAAGAAAAAAAACAAAACTTTTTAAACAAATTATTTTTATACAAAATTCGGAAAAAAAAAAAAAAAAAATATTCTTACAAATGAAGCAAACAGATAAAAAAATGGAAAATTTAAATGAGAAAACCGTACCTCAGTTAAACGAGATTTGTAAACTATTAAAAATTTCACATTTCAGAAATCATAGAACTAAATAAAAAAAAATTGAAGTCATGCAGGAATATTTGCGAAACGATGGAAAGGCAAATGAAATGCCGATAGCAACGACGTCAAAAAATGCATCAGTTGTGAAAGATGAGAAGAAGAAGAAAAAGATAGTAAAAGGAATCGAAATGCCAACATCGAAAAAACCAAAAACGTTTCGATTGTGAAAAGTAAGAAGACGACTAAACGAAAAGCCATTGAAGAACTTCAAGTTTCCAAAGGAAACAAAAGAAAAACTAAAACGAAAACGAGTGATGCACTTCAGATTCTAGGCAAACGAGATATATCGAGCGAAATTCGACAAGCAATAGACGTAGGGAAAGGAAAAGAATATCTAGCATGACTTGCCATGGAACTATTTCAATCAAAGTCCGTAGAACGGGAAAGTGCGATCAAAGGTATTTTTAAAACTTTCGACGTGGTTTCCTCGTTGAAGAAAATCGATCCGAAATTGTTCATGGAACGGGTGAAGAAAAAAGTATTGGATTTGTTTCGCAAATACATGGACGTGGGACTAAAAATTAAGATGATACTCCATTGTGTGATGAATAAAATCGACGTGAAGTCCGGTGAGAGCATCGTGAAAATGCATATTTCAGATCTAACGTCGAACCTGTATTTTGAGGTTCAGATTTATCAGACGTTTTCGAAAAGATGAAAGACAAGATGTTGACGTCTCTCGTGAATTATCAAGATAAAGGTAGTAATTGGACGTTCGATGAGGTGTTGAAACTCGAAATTCACATAACTGAAAACGATTCATTAAAAGGATCTTCCTTCGTGGAATTACCATATTTCTTAGCTAAAAACACGCCGTGGTCAATGTGAGAAATAAAGATGATCAGTGTTTTAAATGGGCAGTCACTTCTGCTTTATACCCTGTCAAAATCCATCCTGAGAGAGTTTCTCATTATGAGGAGACTTCTAAAAATCTCGATTGGACCGGAGTGACTTTTCCAACAGAGTTAAAACACATCGAACGTTTCGAGGTTCAAAATCCCACTGTAGCGGTGAACGTCTTGGGATACGACGATGAAAAACAAACAATCTATCCTCTCAGACAGACTTCGCATCTCGAAAGAGAAAAGACGATTATTTTATTATTGATTTCGAATGGTGACAATCATCATTATTGTTGGGTTAAACATCCGAGCCGATTACTGTCGAGACAAAATAATAAACATGAACATAAGGTATGTTTATGCAACTGCATGAACAAGTTTAAGAGCAAAAAATCATTAGCGAAACATCAGGAATATTGCAACGAAAATCAAGGTGTCACCATCGAAATGCCCAAACCCAACACCATCGTGAAGTTTGAGAATCACAATAGAAGGTTAAAAGTACCATTCGTTGTGTACGCCGATTTCGATTGTTTCACCGCGAAAATGAGTTCCCATGTCAACCCAAAGCTCTTCAAAGTTACGTCGAAAGATATCAAAAACACATACCTTCGGGCTATTGCATTTACGTGAAATGCGCTTTCGACTCGCAACACGACATGGGTCCCTTCACCTACATGAAACAGTATGAAGATGACGACGTGGCCCAAAGATTCGTGGAAGAGTTAGAATCGAAAATTCAAATGTTATATGACAAATTCAAAACTCGGCGAAAATGATGATCACACGAGAGCAGCAGGACGAAAATAACAGAGCCACCAAATGTCACATATGCAGACAATCGTTCGACGAGAATTCGGAGGAAAATAAAAAGGTCAGAGACCACGATCATTACACGGGTCTGTATCGCAGTCCGGCTCACGGCAAGTGTAATTTAAAATATAGAGATGCCGTTTTCTATCCGGTGATGTTTCACAATCTCTCGGGTTACGACAGTCATCTGTTTCGTGAAAAATGTTGGCAACGCACACGAAGAATTAAATTGCATCATGAACAGTGAAGAAAGATACATTTCCTTCACGAAATGGAAGCTCATGGAGAAGAAAAGAGTAATCAACGGAAATACGTTGGAAGAAAAAACGAAATCCATTCGTAGAGGCATACGTTTCATCGACAGTTTTAAATTCATTTCGACCGCTCTGGAAAAATTAGTCGATAATATGAGCAAGGATAAATTTAAAATCATGAGCGAACATTTCGGAGAACGAGTGGACGTCATGTTGAGGAAAGGAGTCTATCCTTACAATTACATGAACGATCTAAAGAGATTTGAAGACACCGCACTACCTTCGAAAGAAGATTTTTATTCAAAATTATATGAATCCGACATTTCTGACGAGAATTACGAACACGCCAAAAACGTGTGGAAATCATTCGATATGAAAACCATGAGAGATTATCACGATCTCTATCTGAAGACTGACGTTCTGCTCTTGGCAGACGTGTTCGAAAATTTTCGAGATGTCTGTCATCGAAATTACGATCTGGATCCTGCTTGGTATTTCAACGCACCCAGTCTGGCATGGGACACTCTGTTGAAGACCACCGAAGTCCAATTGGAATTATTATCCGAAGTTAATATGTTGCTCATGTTCGAAAGGGCTGCGAGAGGTGGCGTCTCGATGATCTCTCACAGATATTCTGAAGCTAACAATCCCTACATGAAAGAAGGTTTCGATTCGAAACGGTCAATTAAATACATACAGTATTGGGATGCTAATAATAATCTGTACGGTTGGGCTATGAGTCATCCTTTACCAATTGGAAATTTCGAATGGGTGACGGAACCGGAAGAGATGCAAAAATGGAGAGACTATCCTTGCATTTTAGAAGTCGATTTGAACTATCTGGAAGAATTACACGATCTACACAACGATTATCCGCTGGCTCCCGAACGAATGGAACCAAACGAAGGAGATGAGGAAAAACTCATTGCCAATTTATTTAACAAACGTAACTACATCGTCTACAGTGAGAATTTGAAACAATACGTTGATTACGGGATGAAATTAGTCGACATACATTGCATCATTCGATTCGACGAAGAGCCTTGGATGAAAAAATACATCGATCTCAACACGAATCTCAGAATTCGAGCCGAGAACAATTTCGAAAAAGATTTCTTCAAACTCATGAACAACTGCATGTACGGTAAATCGATGGAAAACATAAGGAAGAGAACCAACGTTCGACGCATCACGTCTGAGAAAAGAGCTAAAAAATTAGTGGCGAAACCCAATTACAAACACCGAACCATATTCGACGAAAATCTAGTGGCCGTTCACATGCAAAAGACGCACCTGAAGTTCGACAAACCATATTATCTCGGACCGATCATCTTAGATATCAGCAAGCGATTGATGTACGAGTTTCACTACGATTATGTCAAACGAAAATTTGGTGATAAAGCAAAACTACTGTTCACCGACACGGACAGTTTAGTTTATGAGATAGAGACGAAAGACATCTACCGAGATATATCCCCAGACGTGGCCGCGTGGTTCAACACGAGCAATTATCCCGTCGATCACCCGTCCAACATTCAATCGAACGACAACAAGAAGGTGTTGGGTAAATTTAAGGATGAGAGCGGCGGTAAACAAATCGTTGAATTCGTGGGCTTGAGACCCAAAGTGTATGCTTATCATCTAGAAGATGAAGAGATCAAGAAGTGCAAAGGGGTTAAAGCGTGCGTGGTGAAGAAAAACATCTCTTTCAAAGAGTATAAAGATTGTCTGTTAGGACGTGGTCCGGTGTATAAGACTATGAAATCGATTCGAAGCGAAAATCACGACTTGTATACCGAAATAGTCAACAAGATTTTGCTGACGGCCGACGACGATAAGAGATTCATGTTAGATGATAAAATAAACACTTTAGAACTCGGACATTGGACTGTGGATCCAATTAGAGACGATATGAATGATGATTGGATTCCAGATATGATTGTGGATGATAAGATTCCAGATATGATTGTGGATGATAAGATTCCAGATATGATTGTGGATGATAGGATTCCAGAAAATCAAGAGGAATTAGATGGATTCGAAATTATAGAAATCGATAGAGATATCGAGAGAGTTAGTTTAAAAAGAAAAAAAAAAAAAAGAAAAAAAATAACGTCATTTTAGTAAATTATAATAAATAAATAAAAAAAAAAAAATATATACGCATTTATTAATAAGAAAATAAAGATATCCGTAGAAGGTGCCATCTTACCTAACGAACCCCTATCCAACATCGATCTGTTGAATGCGGCAACCTCGACAATCGGAATGCGGAATTTTAAATCTAGACGATTCATCGGGTGAAGGCACTCACTGGGTGGCGTGGATCGAGAACGGGAAGAAGAAAAATTATTATTTCAACAGCTACGGAATCTCACCACCAAAAGAAATAAAGAACTATTTCAACAAATTGATGGTTCGTTACAACACGGAACAAGTGCAATCACCAGATCAAGTGTTTTGCGGTCACCCGTGTCTCTACGTTCTCAAGAGATGGTCTGAAGGAGATCGGTTTCAAGACATTCTCAATGATTTACATTAGAGAGAGATTTTTTTTATAGCATATATAAAGATAATAAATTATTTTAAAAAATTTTAATCGAATAAAAACGAAAAATAAAAATAAAATAGTTCATTTTTCATAAACTGCGTTTTGAATATATTTTTTCTAAGAAACAAAAAATCCCACAACAACATGCCAGTCGATAAATTTGGTAGAAGTGACGACGAAAAAGTCAACCTAAGAAAGAAGAGGAAGACGTTTGAAGTCGACGATGGTTACGACGTTGCCAACTTGGACAAACGTTACGTTCGGAGATACGAACCTCGAGAAGAACCTTTGAACATGAATGATAAGAAGCTCTACAATCTTCCCGAGCCGATAGATCTCGAAGATGCTGCGACTAAAAAATACGTCGACAGGGGGAACTCCGATTTCGAACGAATCATGCTACATAATTACCATGACCGACGATCTTGATCTGAAATCCAAACGTTTGGTGAACATCACGAATCCCATAGATCCCACCAATGCGGCGACCAAGAAATACACGGACGACTCTCATGCGAGATTCAGTGAACACCTGAGAAATAGATACGTTCAGAAAATGATGCCCTCGGAATTGAACGCCAATTCTAACAAGATAACGAACGTGGCCACTCCCAGGAATCCCAAGGACATGGCGACCAAACACTACGTAGATCTGGAACAGAAAAAGTCTGACAGACGAGAAATGAAATCGGATCTGAATGCGGGATTCAACAAGATATTGAATCTGTCAAAGGTCGACGACACGGATGCGGACTCAACCACAGTCAACAAGGGCTATGTGGATTCTGCCATGATATGATCACAAGAATACCTAGAATCGCAAGTGGATGATCTCTACCTGAACAAACAATCTGGCGGAACCATGGAGGGTGGTATCGACATGAATGGTAAGAATTTATTCGGACTCAGTCACGATCCCGAATTCGATTCCAGCGTGGTCAGCAGAAAGTATGTGGACGACAACTCAGTCTGGAGAAAGGGTGACATAATGGAAGGTAAACTAGACATGGGTGGACACACGCTCACGAATCTACCGGATCCCATGAACATGACGGATGCCTGCACCCTGATTTCGGGGGTGGAGAAAGTCAAATATGCTAGACAATTGATCACTGTGTGGGCCGAGGAGGCCGGCACCTTAGATGAAGGAAAAGCTGAGTGGTCTTTCGGAAATGGAGGTAGCGGATTGAAACATGCTCAGGTGGGATATCCCATGCCGCTGGGAGGTGAAATCCTTCGAATGAGTCTGGCTTCCTCGGATTTGAATAACAGAGTGGTCGTCAATCTCATGGTGAATGGAGTAGAGAGCGATAAGAGATACAGCGTCGAAAAGACTGAGAATCAACACGCGAATGTTAGCACATTCAGCACGCCTCTCAAAGTGAACGCTGGAGACAGGATTAATTTCGTTACGAAAACCAATAATCCCGAAGCCGCCACTTCCGTGGTGAGTCTACTGATCGAATTAGTTCCTTTGAACAAACAGTGAACGCGTGGAAAATAATGAATTGAAAAAAAATAATGTGTGATTTATTAAAAAACAAAAAAAAAAAGTAATGAGATTTAGAAAGATGTTCAATCTCTCTAGATCACATTACTTTATTTATTTATGGGTTTTTTTTGGAGGTTTTGTTTTAATACGTTATTTCTCATAATGTTTCATCTCGTGAAATTGGAAAATTAAAAAACAAAAAAAAAAAGTAATGAGATTTAGAAAGATGTTCAATCTCTCTAGATCACATTACTTTATTTATTTATTTTTTTTTTTTGAGGTTTTGTTTTAATACGTTATTTCTCATAATGTTTCACCTCGTGAAATTGGATCACCTATCTCGAAACATGTGTCAACATCTATTTTAGCATTTCGAAGAGCTTTTATAAATTCTCGAAAAGCAGTCGGTCCTCTATACGTCAACGTGTCTAAAAGTTTTCTGGTCTTATCTTCTATCAAGATTTTACTTTCGATTTCACGTCTCATATAATCAGTCAATATCAAAGGTTCTGTTTCGACTAAAGTGTCTAGAATTATTGCTAACGAATCTTGCAAAATATTTTTAATCAAAACTCATCTGTTTCTTCTTAAGTATTCTCTTTCTTTATCATTCATTTTTATAAATAATTTTTTAATTTTTATTTATATATATATTTTTTTTTCACACTCGTCTCTCATCGAATGATCGACATCTTATTTCCATCCGATTTGAATTGTAATTCTCTGTCCGACAGGACCAGGGTGAAGGCTTCGGTTTTTCTCGGCACGTTCCTATCGAATTGCATCTTGATCTGAATGTCTAAGACACTACTCTTGAGTCGTTCACTCTGTTTACTGACGTCAAATACGAAAATGGGATACATTGACTTGTATTCGCCGTGAGATATGTTAGGGTTGCTCATCAATTCGTCTAGACCATGATACTTCTTTCTAAAATCAGCGGCGTCGCCGTACTGTCTGCAGAAATCGTTCTTGTCGAACAACGCGTTGTAATCGATTGCTGGATATCTCGTGGCATTCAGAAAAACTTGCATGTTTCTCAAATGGCAGTGATTGAACAGCGATGCATTCTTTTCCTGAGACCCGTCCCTACCGGACTGAAACGCAACCACGATGAAACGCGGTCTCTCGGAAGCAGATTTCACCATCAATCTCCAATCGGAGTGATTCGTGGAGGGTGGAATGCTAGCCGTGTTGCACTGTCTCATCTAAATCCCATGGGTAATTTACTCTTGGATTCTATGATCTTGCAGAGACGCGCTTTTTCCACAATCGAAGGCTCCACATCGCTAGCTTCCACGGGAGTCATCTTGATCGATCTGTGTCGCGTGTTGTTGTAATCTTTGACCAGACCGTTCAGAGCGTATATGTATTTCTTAGTCGAATTCGCCGTGAAGTATCTGTGCATCTTTTCCTTCATCGTTCGATTCCAACGTTCCACCATGCTGGCTTTCTCTTCATTTTCGATCGAGTAGAGGTCTACCAATCGATGAACGTGCTTGTTGTAGAATGCCTTTCCCTTATCCACCCACAATTTACTCGGTTTTCGAGAAGACGAGTCGAACACGCTCTTCAGAGCCTCGGCGACGCAAGGTCCCGATTTATTCTTCAAAGCTCTGATCCAACCGTATTTGGAAAACACGTTGATGACTGTCAATAGATATTTGACGCCCTCGTTCCACCTCGAAAACGATCTCATGTCGACCAAGTCGGCAGACCAAATATCATCCAAACCCTTCACGAACACCCTTCTCTTTCGAAATTCACGCACTATGGGTTTGTGTAACTCCTCGGCCAATTCGCTCGTCAATAATCGTTTCTTCTTCTTTTCCAATGCGCTTTTTTTTTTGAACGCCCCATCCGAATCGATGTTTCGCACCGATCAGATTGCCGACCAGCGAACGTTCTATCTTCTCTCTCCTGGTCGGATTCGATATGCCTCTCAATTTCCTCAACATGTTTTTATCGCAGACGTCGTTGCGAGTCTTGGTGTCGGGATGTCTGGCGTAGCACAGATCATGATCATACGCGGCCGCGTCCACCCTATTCTCAGGTTTGCTCCAAGATTTGGGTGTCAGATCGGCGTTGAGTCTCTTGTTCAATTTCGTTCCGGGTCCCGTGAAACTGTGACCGGGCAGATGCATTTCGAAAGGTAGATTATTGATCATTTTATTCACGATGCCTTTACCTTTACTTGCGTTCTTTTTTTTGACGAATCGAGTCTTGACAGAACCACACATGTCGCAAATTCCGTGAAGCATCTGTCTGTCGTTTTTAGTTCGTACTTCTCGAGAATTACTCGTCTCGGTAACTCTCTTACACTTTACGCAATACATTTTTAAGAGTTATTTAAATTAATTTCGTTTTTTATTTTATATATAAATTTAATAATTAATTAATTCTGTTCTTATTATATATATATTTTTTTTTTCAATCGCTGCTCTTGAGTACTATCATCTTACTGAATTCCTCCCTGGTCTCTTTCCTCCCCTTTTCCACGAGATAATCCTTCATCTCTTCCTTGATGATCTGACGAGTCTTGATTCTCACGGCTTCTTTCATGGCATCGTATTTCGTTTTCTCACTCAATATCGCAAAGTATTCTCCATCTGATATCCTACCGTCTTTCAACGCCATAGAGATCATTTCGGATATCGTGTCGATCTTGGAGTCGGCCAAGACGCGAATCTTGTCGTGTTTCCTCGCCTTCAGATATAATTTCCTACTCAAAAAGTTTCTGAGCGTGCTAAACAATCCGGCGGCGAGAGCCACTCCTTCTATGGTCAACACGATCGGAATGCCGACCACGGTCGACAACAATCCGATGCCGGCCATGTGTAAACCCATGGAAATCGTGATGAGTGTCGTGTCGATCACGTTGACGAATTTCACGAAACGATAATACTTCTTCTTGAGAGAATGACGAGAATCTCTCTCTCGAGTTAGATACTCTTGGATTCTACTGATTTGATCGATGCGATACCTCTCTCCTCTTTCTTTTTCTTCTAGCGACGGTGCCGTCGGCAAAACGCTGATCGGCTTCTCATCCTCGTCATCATCTAACGTCGGATACAATTTATTTCTGGTTCTCATTTTTGTTTTTTTTCTTTCTAATATTAGATAAAAAATTTATGTGTGTATTTATTTTTATTTTCTATTCTCCCTCATTTTATATCAACGAGAAACTTAGACGTATGCTTCATTGAACAATAATTTCATGACGCATCCCTTATCTTCTAAAGTCAGACTTTTACGTGCCAATTTCTGTTCTTCCGAAACTGTGGGCTTGCTTTGATCCTTACAGATGAGTAATCTCTTCCAAAACGCGATCACTTCATCGATTTGAACGCGTTCGAACGCCGGTTCGAAATACTTGACCATATCTTCCCTTTCCATCCACAGACATGAATGATTCTCGTGATCGAAGTCTAGGTGATCCCGACATCCGACGCATCGTTCTAACAAGAGACGACCTAGTTGTTCGTTCACGCAGAATGCGTAGGCTCTCATCAGCATTTTTAAAAGAAACCTTACTCTAATAGTCTGAGAATCGCTCATGATTTACGTATTTATTTTTTTTATTATCTATTCAATTTGATATATTATTTTTTTTAAATAACTATTTATTTATATATTTTTTTTCTCTCCTATATATATCAATCACTTTTATTTCTTCAGGAAACGTGACAGTGGGTTTGCCGGTTCAGGACCACCTCTTTTCCGTGTACCGTACACGATTCGATTTCCGACGTAAAATCCGCAAATGGATTTCCGTGTACGCCTCCATAGGGATTCAGTGTTAAAATCGAGTACAGACGCGGATGATTTAGAATCAGCAAGATGATGATTTAGAAACGACAACACGTTTTTTGCTCGCAATTTAACACTGAATCCTATGGTGGAAACCCATTTGCCGATTTCAAATCAGACGGTACATGTACACATACGTAAAATTTCATGCGTTTTTTTCACTCTTGGATACAATCCAGTGGTCTTTGAATCGGCAAGGCCAATTCTAAGACACCCTAAAAACGTTAAAATCGTGTACCTGTACACGATTTTAACACTAAATCCTATGGAGGTGTACATCGATGTACGTGTACATGTACACGTACATGTACACCTGTCTTTGAATCAGCCTTTATCACCTACTCACGTGTTTTCTGTTTTTTGGAGCTCCACAACATACTGAAATTTCGTGAAAATCGGACAGATTAATTTTTTTACGCCACCACCCTTGACGCCACTACAAAGTTCAGCATTAAGGGTTGAGAATTTCCGAGAACGGTAATACATGTTTAGATATGTTTTGTGTGGTGATTATTTTATCAAAATTTGGAAAGACTGAGGCTCAATATGAGCTTGAAAATGGCTGGCATCTGGCGTCCAAATTTGAAATAGAAAAATAAAGGTGCAAAATTTCAAATAACTGGAAATAGGTATGAGAAGTTTCATAACTGTATTTCTTATAAATATGGCGCAATTGGTCCCACAAAAGTCATTTTTTTAGTGAAAATTATCAAATGTTTGAATTGACATAAGAACGTTAAAAAGGCGTTAAATTGAAAATTTAAAAAAAACCTCTGTATCGTTTATTTTTTGGAGTTCTTAAACATACTAAAATTTCATTAAAATCGGTCGAAATTAATTTTTTTTTGTGACGTTGACGTGAAAAAACGTAACACGAAATTCGACCAGAGCTTTGAGATTTTCCAGATCGGTCCCATATTTTAGATGTTTTTTGTTAGGGGGCAAACAATCAACGATCAAAAGGCTGCAGCTCGTTCAAAATTGTGCAGCCAGAATAATAACTCGACAACGGAAATCGCAGCACGTCAGTCCTATTCTCTCTCAGCTTCATTGGTTGCCGGTAGAGGAAAGGATTGAATACAAAATACTTCTCCTAACATACAAAGCACTCAGTGGTCTGGCTCCCGATTATCTCAGTTGCCTGATATACTCCTACACACCATCCCGTCCCCTACGCTCGTCGAGTTCGAATCTGCTGTATTTCAAACCGGGAAGTCTTGTTAGTACGGGTGATCGAGCATTCTCTGTCGCAAGCCCATCTCTTTGGAATAGACTTCCGGAACATGCGAAGGCGCCACAGACACCTGAATTGTTTAAAAATGCACTCAAAACTTGTACCTTTTTACCCTTACTTTTGTAAAGCATTGAAGAGTTACCGTCATTATTTGTGTGTGTGTGTGAAGCCTGAGAGTGCAATTATGCGGATTCATGACTCTAAACTGTATTATTATTATGTTTACACAACTTGATACAGAGAGGCTTGATACAGCAGTTGATATTAAAAGATAGAGAAAACACGTTAGAAGTGACGTTGTTTTGGAATGAGATCGGAAATGAAAAATCTAACTGCAGAAATTTAGAAATGCGGCTGTAGAAAGGTTAAGAAGAAACGAAAAAAGCTAACGATCGCTAAGTTTTTTCAGCTTTGTTGAATGACTTTAATAAATATTGATCTTTTTACCCAACACGAATTGCAGACGACACTTCAAATTTCTTGAATAACTAGGGGAAGTGGGGGGTGGGGTGGAAGAAAGTGTGTGACACAACGTGTGTGTGTGTGTGTGTGTGCGGGGGCGGGGAGGAAGGGGGGGGGGGGGGGTTCCCAGGTGTCAAAAACGCATTTTCTCCAGATCATACACATTTTTTCCTTATCCATTTTTTGTGTGTATTTTTATTCCAAAACAGCTTCACCATGCATTGCATCTTTTTGCATACCAACTACAAGGCATTCTGAGCAGTATATATGCATCCAATGACAGGGAACTTGGGTGATTGTTATTGGAACTCATATGTGGAGACAGGGGTGGGTGTCGTGTGGTCAATGGGAAAAAAATGCATGCATTTTTGTCCAAACTGTGTCTACTTTGAAAGCAGTACATGGGTTTTCATAATTTATGCAATCAGTTTCCACATTCAAACTCATACAATACACAGAGATTGCAGAAAAATGAAGATATATGTGGATATTCCCTTTGCATGCTGTTGCGAGGTTACAAGTGTTACTCTCATGCGTCCCCAACTGTCTAGAGCTAACTTGAGAGTTATAGCAGCAACCCAAGCTCACCATTGTGAATTCAACCACAGTGTCCGGCATAGGAATTCTTTGATAAATAGAGGATATGAAATGAGTGTTTTTCTCATATGATATTTATGAAACGAGAATGAAACGAAGAATTTTCCGTTTGGGCGAGCCTCTGACGAGCCCCAAACGGAAAATTCGGACGAGTTTCATAAATATCATATGAGAAAAACACTTATTTCATATTCTATTTATCATATGACACACATATGTACAAATTAACGACTTAGCATGACTTTTTAACCCTTTACCTAACGTGTGTTGCAGACGACACTTGGAAAAAACATCATCATATAACTAATTTTTTTTAATTTTTTGCTTCCAAAACATAGGGTATGACCCCTCATTGGAACGAGCGCATCGCGCTCGTTCCAATGAAGGGTCATAACCTATGTTTTGGAAGCAAAAAATGCAATTTTTTCGTATATAGCACTGGCCGATTTTGGTCGTTATGTTAGGTAAAGGGTTAATGCAATATAACCCAACCTAAATAGGACAGATAACATAAATTCTCTCTACTCAAATTATGCAAATGTGACCCAGTTGTATATTGTTCAGCCAATCAAACTGTCCATATTTGAAATTGACCAATAAAATCTTTCAACCCCAATTATGCAAATTATGAAAATATGGCCCAGTTGTATTTTGTTCAGCCAATCAAATTGTCTAGTTTTGAAAGTGACCAATGAAATCGACGGAAGGCTTTATTTATCACTGATTAATATGAAAGCAAAATATCAAATGTTTTAAAGTGAACAAAATGGACGAGTCATATGATAAAGACAGTTATATGTTTTCAGTCTTTGTAATCATTAGGAAATAAATAAAACTTTGATAGTTTATTGATTGGCACGAAAATGAAAAAAAGGAAACAATAAAATCATCTGCAGTATGTCGGCGCATCAACTTGCTGTTGATAAAATATCATTCAACCTGATTCAACGTCATAACAGAAAAAACTTTATTCATATATTTGTTACTGATACTGGAATTACCTTATCAGATCTGGTGTCAACTTAAACTGGTAGAATGCTAAAAAAAATTGCCTGACCACACAGGACACAGAGTTTTTTCCTCAAATATTGCTCTGTCACATTTCATTGGACAGTGCCTCTGGGCATTATCCAATCAAATGTGACAGAGCAATGTGTCTTGGCTTCCAGCACTCTACCAGTTAATTGTTTGAGTTATATCTGGTGACAGGTATTGAACATGCATTGATGGTATTGATCATGTACATCACATTACATATTATTATATTGACTTGCAAAACCATTCAGATTCCGTTTACCTGCAAAAAAGCTTTTGATGGTGGGGGCGGGGGGGGGGTGAGTCCTGGAGGTGGGTGTCAAAAATTTGTTGGAAAAAATTGCAGGTAATGGTGGGTGGGTCGGAAAAATGGCAATAGCAAAAAATGAGACGTTGTGTCAGCAGTTTTCCGCACCCCGCCCCCCCCCCCTCCCCACCCCTCTTGAATAACTAAATATTTTCGTTTTTTGTCTCAAAAACATAGCTAATGACCACTTCTAGAACGAGCTCAACGAGTTCGTTCCGATGTAGGGTCATAAGCTATGTTTTGAAACAAAAACTGAAAAAAAATCATGTTTGTGAATAGTTCTAGCCGGTTTTGGTCATATATGTAACATTAGGCGAAGCGTAAAAGGAAACGCATGACAATTACATAATACTCACGTGTTTTAATAGTTTAAGTTTAATAGTTTAATAATGCTTTACACCATAATGAGTATTAATGACAGTTGCACAATATAAACATAACAAATAAGAGGAATTAGTAAACATGATATACAATATTAAGTACTAATGACTTTTTTCTTTAACAAGATGATCTCGCTTACAGAAGAATGACCAGATCATGTTAGAAATAATATTAATCGATTTATTATCACAGTTTTTCAATATATAAGTATTTCTCCGAATCATTAAATTGTTCAAATTCTGTGTTTTCTTTTATAATTTCTTCGAACCCCGTTTCCCTAATTTCGACATATGCCTCACAATACACAACAAAATGTTTTTCGCTCTCTATTTCACCGGTATCGCACACCTGGTATTTCCTATCATTTAGGGGCGTTGGGGTTGTTTATGTCTACCCTTTTCTATTTCTAATATGAACTAAACCTTTTGTCCATGACCTGCTGTTTCTGGGTGAATTCTTGACTGGTGTTGGTTACATAATTTCAGTTCCAACTGAAACCATATTTAAGATACGGGCGTCCGCATAACAAAGTAGAAAGTGCGACACTTGATTCACAAGAACATTTGCACTCTGATCGCGTGGTTGTTTTTCATTCTAACCATGAAGGCATTTGTGTTAATTCTTGTGGTCCTGATAACCAGTGAATACGGATCTTGCAATCGCCATGGTCAAGGACGAGGTGGTAGAGGAGGCGGTGAGTTTTAGTTGTTGTATAAGAAGTCATAACCCTTTGATTCCGAGAGGCCGCTTTTCCGACCCAGGAACACGAGACGTCCTCATTTCATAAAGTAGGATGGCTGCTAAGTGAATACGTAGGGAAACCACTCGATATTTCTACTTTGGGGCTGCACGTTGAAAATATTAATTGGTCTACCCCCAGATCAGTGGCGGCGCTAGAGTTACAGAAGTGAGGGGGTACAGTTGGGTATTGCCCGCCGCGCGTAAGTTTTGAAAATTTTCTCAACTTCGGGAGGGGACACCCCTCCTGAACTTGAGAAAATTTTTAAAACTTACGTTGTAAATGGTGTTCTCGGGAGAATTCTCAGACAATTAAATTAAAACAGTTTTATCCTTTTGAAACTTACTGGTTAGGTCTTTCAGTTATAGAAAACGTCGTACATGGTGAGATTTTAACGGAAGAACGCTGTTGTAAAGTGCGAGCACAAAGCACCAAACGACACTCAAATTGAAAATGAAAGTAGGCTGCATTCCAAACGGATGCGTTGCACGCTCTCGATTCTAGCATTCCTCAAATACTCTTAAGCGGTATGTTTCAGACCGTTTGAACGCGGCACGCCTTGTTGCAATTTGGGCCCTCGACTCTTGTTTGTTGTTTGCAGCTAATGTGTGTGTGTGTGAGGGGGGGGGGGAGGGGGGAGGCACACACAAACATAATTTAAAAACTTCTCTGATTTAGTGCACTTGGGAATATGGAATTAAGCATACCCACCATTACACCGCAACGTTCAATACAAAAATTAAAATGATAGTATTTTTTACTACGCTTGGCGAAAAAAGTGGAGGGGTAAGTACGGGTGGAGAAAGCAGGAGTACCCGGAGAGAACCACCGAGCAACGGCGAGCAACTGTCAGCTCCCCAACATACCAACTCCACACAAGCAGGGTTAGCATTGGTTGCAGACAGGTGCACCATCGACGTGCAGTACGCCTTAGTACACAACGCCACCGTTCCCCCACGTGGGCAATGGGGCGAAGTGTCTTGCCCAAGGAAACAACGTGGTTGCCGCAGGTGGGATTCGGACCGAGGACTTCTCGGTTTGCAGCCTGCACCTCTACTAACTGAGCCATCGCGCCCTACCTACACATAAAATGTCCTTCTAAATTTATGATTAACACAGAGCTGACTTTATTTATTTTAATTTTGTAAAGCCTGAGAGCACATTGCGTGGAGTCATGGCTCTAAACTGTATTTATTATTATTATTATTATTATTATTATTATTATTATTATTATTATTATTATTATTATTAAGTTTCAAAGAGTTAAACCACGTTTGTTCTTTTCTTTATCCCTTTACCCAACGTAACGGCCAAAACCGGTCAGCGCTATTCTCAAAAATCGCCAATTAATTTTCATTATTTTTTCATTTTTTTTTTGTCTCAAAAACTTAGGTTATGACACCTCGTTGGAACGAGCTCGTCGAGCGCGTTCCAACGAGGTGTCATAACCTATGTTTTTGAGACAAAAAATGAAAAAATTAGTTATTCAAGAATTTTTTTTGCAAGTGTCGCCTGCTTTTCATGTTAGGTAAAGGGTTATTACAATTATTAATTGGTCAAACATCATTGATTATCATCTTTGTTTGTTTCCACAACATGGATTCATAACATTCCGAGAAAGAGTTTTTTCTCTCATTATGATGATAAAGTTTTTCGTCAAATACGGAATTTGAAGCAGGAAGGATGCCAAGGAAAAACAACGGTCTTCATTCACCCCAATTTAAGTAGCTTATATATATATATATCAATACACAAGAAATGGAAGAAACGTGTGGAGAAAATATAGAAAAATGTAAACAGTTCCTGGAGAAAATAGAGAAAGATGAAAGTAGTACCTGCATGTCGAAAATAGAGAGAGAGAGAGAGAGAGAGAGAGAGAGAGAGAGAGAGAGAGAGAGAGTTTCCTTCGGTACCAACCGCCTTGCGAAACTACACAAAACCACGCGGGAAATTTGAAAAGGAGACGTTCTCGCTGATTTCTATGTAGTTCACTATATATAATTAATAACCTAGATGAAATTATATCATGAATAAATGAAAAAATTAGTATTTTTTCCGTGTGTTCTGTACTTGCCTTGAACATCCATGATTAACTAGCATTCCTCTTTTAAGGTCTATCGCACAGGTACTCGGCATAAGCTGTGACATCGAAAGAAAAATGATATTTGATAGCATTTTTGAAACTATACTGACGTGTCCCCATAATGGTATATAAATATTAACAAGGCACACAACTCGCTTTTCGAAGACGATAGCACTCCTCTTCGTTATACCCCCTCAAATTTGATTGACATAATGTATCCAGCAGTACCCAGTGTCAGTGGAAAGGGGAATGAATAAGATTTACAGAGGTGTATTACACGACCTTTTGGGTGTTCTTGGGTTGTTCATGATAACTGGGAGAAGTCGCAGAAAAGGCCGAAAAACATTTAGTCGGACAAGATAGTGCACAGTGGAAAGTGGGTTACGAGCGACAATTATCCGATTTATTATAAATAATTGGATGTCCTACTTCTATGGAAGGCAGATTCAAACATTAACTGTATACCTTTATCAATTACTAATCTCGGATCCACTGTACACTATCTTGTCCGACAAAATGTTTTTCGGCCTTTTCTGCGACTTCTCCCAGTTATCATGAACAACAATAACGAAGATGAGTGCTATCGTTTTCGAAAAACGAGTTGTGTACCTTGTTAATATTTATAGACCATTATGGGGGCACGTCAGCATCGTCAATATTTTATGCATATTGCCATTGAGTGTATACACACGAACATACTCCACCCAGACACACAAACACACACCCACACACACACACACCAAAATATATATATTTGTTTGAAATTTCCTGTTACCCAGTTCTTCATCATCGTTATTTATTGGGCATTGCTGTCGACTTGGGACTCCCTTTTTCTGTAGCCAGTGGTACACAAAAAGCGCCACATTATTCAGGGATTTTGTATCATCGCACTTTAGAAAGTGAAGAGCTTGAGTTTCTGTGTGTCATCATTGCTGTTATGGAAACTTTCGCCCATCCCTAAGTGCCCTAACGAATTCTCTGGCTCCGTATTAAGTTAACGACATTGAAGTAGAAAGTGTGTTTCGTCATCTACCGACTCACATTGCCAGCACAGCCGTTGACAGGCGCCGAAACGAATAGACCTTTTCATCGATGCGGAATCGGAATCTCGATCTCAATTGCGCAGAGGAGATTATCAAACTCGATCGCATTCGCACAGAGGAGGTTATCAACCCCCTATGCGCAAATGTGATCAAATTTCCGATTCCGCATCGATGAAAAGGTCTATTCGTTTCGGCGCCATTATCGGGTTATTGTTTTTACTATTTTATATTTATACAAAAACATGGACGATTTCGAAACATTCGTTGCCGCTTCGAGAGTATTAAAATAACGATAATTAAAGGATAAAACATAGTTTGGATCAATAAACTCTGCACAAATGTAAGGAAATACGCGTACTATCGATTGCAGCCGGTAATAAGAGCGAAAGCTTGATATATATTCCTAATTTCGAGTTTTGAGTTCCCATAAAAACTTGATGGGAACTTTTTCTATAGGATTGAATGGTAAGAATTGAACGTAGAGGGGTAGCCACTACGTTCGGATCGCTGAACTACATCGTCGCATGAGTGCTAGAATGTTCTATGTCCCCCGTGGGACATAGAACATTCTGGCACTCAGGCGACGGCAGTTTTACTTCAGGGGATCAACAAAGCGAAACGAAGCTGGTTTACCGTGTGACAAAATCCCCGCGAAATTTGAATCGCTTTAACGTGTCTAATGCGAGTGCAGTTTTCGAATTATTATTGAACGCCCCCTATCAGTTATATTTGACTGCGGGAGCCGATAAAGTGTTCATTAGCTCTAATGAATCGCGGAGAACTGCAGCCTGTCAAGTCTGCAAGACGTTAACCTTCTGCTGACGGAATGGTAAGTAATAATAGAATATTGATACTTTCCAGAACGCAATTGAAAATAATAATAATAATAATAATAATAATAAATAATTTTATATAGCGTAAAATCACCTAGGGTGCTCTAAAACGCTTTACAATAAGATGACCTAAGAGTCAATCCATATAGAAAACTGAGTTAAATAAATATGTTTTAAGTTGTCGTTTGAAAATAGGTAAGCTTGTCTGTGATCTGATCAGGAGAGGTAGCTCATTCCATAGTCGTGGACCTGCAACTGAGAAAGCCCGTTCGGTCGCAAACACAGACTTAACAAAAGGTATAGGCAGTGAAAGGTGGTTAGATGAACGCAAACTTCGACCAGGAACATGACGGGTGATGAGCTCTCTCAAACATGGATGTGGCTAGAGGGTTTCAGCTGGGGGGAAGGGGGGGGGGGGGGTGCCACCGGTGTAAATTCCAACTGTGAGTGGTTTCGATAGGTGGTTGCACTGCAGCGCTGGGTGATATCTTTTAACCCTTTACCCAACGAATTGCCCGCATCCGCCCGCGTAATATGCAAATACAGCTGCTGAAAAAATATTATTTTTCGAAAAATTTCAACAGAACCATATCATGGGACCCCTCTTTGGAACGAGCTCGTCGAGCTCCTTCCAAAGAGGGGTCACATGATATGGTTTTGTTTAAATTTTAAAAAAAATAAAATAAAAAAATGATATTTAAAATAATGAATTTTGAAATCGTCTGCGTTGGGTAAAGGGTTATGAACCCTTCTGAAAATTTTCACTAGTCCTGAAACGGAAAAAGCATCATTTATAATGTGTCTGGGTCAGAAAATTTACCGGATTGATGTCAGAGTCGAAATTTTGAGGCCATGTCAATTTTAGAGTAGGAAATTTGAAACTCAAGTTTCCAGTTGGAAATAAAAGATCAAAATTTCTCATCATTAGTTGGAATTTTAATATTTTTCATGAACAATGTCAAGTAATTGAATTTCCAACCATTTGATTTTTGACCTCGGAATTTACAACTATTGAAAAAAAATACTTCTAGCTGGGACCCCCCCCCCCCCCCCCCCACACACACACACAAACACACACACCCACACCCCTGTCGCCACATCCCTGCTCTCAAGTAAGCAGGTGCCAGACCATTGATACATTTAAATATTAACAAGAGGATTTTGATTTGAATTCTACTTTTCACTGGAAGCCAGTGGAGACTTTTCAGGACGGGTGTGATGCGGTCATAAGGCTTAACACCACTAATAATTCGAGCAGCCGTGTTCTGAATTCTCTGCAACTGCTGTAACAGTGATGACGGCAGACCAAGGAAAAGGGAGTTTCAATAATCTACTTGGGATGTTATAAACGAATGAACCAGTTGTTCTAGAGCTTTACGACTAAGGTATCGGCACAGTTTGCCTAGTTTTCTGAGTTGCCAATAGCAGGTTTTACAAATCTTTTTGATATGTGGTTCAAATGTATAATTCTTATAAAAATTGACACCGATATTTCTTGCACTGTCGGTGACCACAGCAGTATTGTCACCAACTTCAATTGATCGAAAAGGAGAATGAATGTAATTCTTTTCTTGGCGATGACCAGAATCTGTTTACCTTTCACGTTTTACAGGAAATGTTCGCATTTGTCAACAAATACATCTCCCATAGTCCAAACACAGGAACCAGCAGCTTGTCATGCGGGCCATATATAAGACCTTCTAGAGAGGATATTATATGGCTCATAGGACAGCAGCTCGGTGTTTAAAAACCGACATCCAGGTATTAAATCTCCTTATCTGATAACCATAGAGTATAACAACCGTTGTATATACTTGAAGTATATACAACGGGTGTTGTATATAATTATAATTTATGCGAACGACCTCTGACCTCTTTCAATTCCATTTTCATTCATTCATTCATGAAACATCGTTATATCACAGGGCAGGTTTTAATTGTACGCTTATTGCACTTTGTCAAAATCCTCTGATGGTGTCATTTCTTATTTATTTTGCTTCAATAAAGGCAACCTAAAATTTTGCTTCAAAACATTGTAGAAATTACTTGAATGTCAATAGTAATTAGTATGCGGCGATTGCAAACTATTTATAGTCACGGCCTCGATCAAAAGTACTCGCGGAACTGCGCTAATTAAAAGTTCGTCTGCTCTACCTGAAAAAAAACCACTTCGTAAAAATTGTAAACAGACGCAAAATTATTTGTTATATTGGGACTACAGCATAAAACACGGAAGAAAACTGGAACTATGTCAAAAAAAAGAATAACTCTACTGAAACACCGTTTTGTTACTGTTAATAAAATAGTTGAAATTTATTTTGTTCCAGCGCAGTAACATGATGCAAGAAGTGCAATCGCACTTTACAATCGCCGTCATCGATTTTGTAATGTAAGGGACACAACTCTATGCGTCTTGTCCTATTTCTTTTATCTCGTAGACTGGTTTTCTTTGGAGGCCCGTGGGAAGCATATATAAGTCTGGTAGACGCACGAGACGGGTGTCTGTTTGTTATCAGATAAAAACAATAAACATATAGGTGTGTTTTTATATCTGTGTTATACAACTCGTTGAAATATGGTTTATTTTTTCTCGGCGAAGCCTCGAAAAAATAAACCATATTTCAACTCGTTGTATAACACAGATATAAAAACACACTGTATGTTTATTGTCTATATATACCATACATGTTGGCAGAGATAACTTATAATATCTGATATATGATTACAGTGGGCTTTTTGTTGGACAAGAGAATTTGAAGTTTTGTCCCAAATTTGGAGTCTGATACATAGGGGTGAATTACCAGATGAATTATGGGAAACAGTTTAACAATGGCTTCGAAAAATTGTCTATTTTTTAAAGTGTACTTTTTACACGGTTTGTTACCAGACATGTAACTAAAAAATGAAATGGAAACATATAGATTTTTTTGAAATTTTAGAAACGGGATGATATGCTCCAGGGTAGGTAGGTGGGGATGGTGGGAAAATTCTGCTTTTGAGGCAATGACTGGTTTCGGCATTTTTTAAATGCAGTTTTGCAGGTGGAAGTCTTGCCTTTGACAATAAATTATTCCACCCACATTCAGATTGTTTATTTCTACTTAGTCAGATAGTGTTATATGTTTTTTGCGGATTTGGGAAATGTAATACACGTTATGGGTTAGATAACTGATTTACAGAATATTTGCATTTGAAGAGAGTGTATGGCATGTCTTTTTTTGGAAATGCCTGGAAAATTGTGGCGCGGAACCTGAAGTAGTATCTCATGAGGCAATACCTCATACTCCTAATATCCTCATACGACAAAATCGAAGATCAGTCGGTTATCAGTAGGCTATGCCACTATTTGCCCAACTACCTTTCAAATACGTATTTAAGGGCACGAGGGCCTTGGGGTAATACATCAGTAAGGAAATACCCCATATTCCTCATTTTCTTATACGACAAAATTGATTACCATTTCGATACCATGCAGTAGGTTATACCACAACGTCAAAATACATGTATCTTTCAATAACGAGATAATTGTTTTGGAAAGAACTCATCCTAATGAGAGGTCATAATTAAGCTAGGAGGTAGCAAAAGCCTATAAGCATTGTGAATTATGTACTATAGAGAATGATACCGCAACTGCAGTACCTGCACCAATAATAGAGAGGATTCGTACAGGGCCGTCGTGAGAAAATCCGGGCCCCGGGAGAGGGAATATTCCGGGCCCCCTAGGCAACATGGGCGAGTAGATGTTCTACGAAACTACAGAGCTAGTGATTCTTGGTTGAAATACATTTATTCTTTATAGTAAGACCCACTAGTTCTATATTGTGCAGAACTAAAATGTTGATAAGGTTCCAAGTTTGTAACTGCGTAAGCTAGCAATGCATCGAAATTGCGCTTTTGTGAATGCACACAAACAGTGTCAGTTTGGAACACCGGGGCCCGCCGATTTTCTCTAATTGCCTTAACCCTTTACCTAACGTAACGACCAAAACCGGCCAGCGCTATACACGAAAATCGCCATTCAATTTTTCAAATATTTTCATTTTCTGCTTCCAAAACATAGGTTATGACCCCTCATTGGAACGAGCGCATCGCGCTCGTTCCAATGAGGGGTCATAACCTACGTGTTGGAAGCAAAAAATGGAAATTTTTAGTTATACGAGAATTTGTTTACGAGTATCGTCTGCTACTAGCGTTAGGTAAAGGGTTAAGGCAGGATTCTCTTACTCTCGGGCCCTTCACTGTACATCAAAATTTGACGTGCAGTGAAGGGACCACACGTAAGAGTATCTCGCCTTCAGGAAATTACGGGAATCGGCGGGCCCCCAATAACGCCGGGCCCCGGGGTTACTACCCCGGTTCTCCCCCCTTCTCGGCGGCCCTGGATTCGTATAATACCCCGCCACAACAAGAATTACGCTTAGGGTGCGAAATCACTAAAAATTGTTTTCTTCTTCATCGAAGTTGTTTACCTTATCAGTATGCACGGTTACAGTTCCAAGTTTTCATAAACCCACCAAGGTACACTGTGAAGCGTAAATTCCAATAGTCTTCTGCGCAGCCCACCAGGTATTCACCACAATACCTGGTGGGTTGCACAGGAGATTAAAACCCCAAGCAGTGTTGTCTCCCTTCGTTAAGCTCAAGCATAACGATGGGAGAGAAACGATCTCTTTGAGATTGTTTCATTTATCCCTGATGTCACGTTGACCGTGTGACTGTGTCCGTTTTTTGATGACCGAACTCTTAGCATTTCACAGTCAGCGATATGAAATATGAACGGCACGATTTTATCACAAATGTACTCGCAATCGTCAATTGGGCGAAAATGTTTTTTTCTGTCTATCCGGAAAATTTACGACTACTATAATAGCTTCCGTATGCTTATTATTAGTGGGTCATTATGCGAAACCTCTCTCTAATATTGAAATGTTGTCCCTCCATTTAAAAAAAAGCCACGAAATTAACCAGAGGTGTGGAACTAGGAGCATGGCCCCCACCCCACGTCGCAAAGTAGCCTAATATCGAATAAAAATAACAAAGGGTTGTGATGATTAAACAGTTCGGAACTCGGTTGAGCCATTTGTGTTGATCAATTGTGATTCAAAGTTCCAGGCAGCGGAATTGTACAGTAATCCTAGTTGGCCAAAGACAGCAGTAAAGCCATTGACGGATACGCTGGGTAACTCAGTAGGTTCTTTCAACGTGCAGAAAGCAAGGATCACAAATACATGGTGTCTGCTGCTTGTACCTCCCTCGAACTTCCTTAGAAATCGGGGTTTGACGATGTTTTATGACTTCTGTTTTTTTACAGCCAGCTAAAAAAGCACCCCTGTTTCCGAAAACCATGGGTACCACCATGTAAGCAGAAGTGGACCCGTTAATTTGGATTTGAGGGGGTGCCACATTTCAAAGCATCACTCGGCGATCGTAGCGATGAGTTGGAGCCTAACATGAGAGGGGATATCCCACTCTTGTCAGCGACGTCTGGGGATCTCGTGGGAAAATGTTCGAGGGCATATTTCGAACATGGAAGGTCAGTGTGCCGTTGGCTGACTTTTTTGCACAGGACCTCAATGTTTTCCAACCAGAGCATTCCAGCATTCAAATTTTGAAGAAGAGAAGGCAATTTATATCGGCTCACATGAGACTCGCGTAGGTACTGGATGTTCATGTGTTATCGTCGATAATATCATGTCCCTTGGTATAGGTGCTTGTAAAATAATTGTATTACAAAATAGGGCGGGGGGGGGGGGGGGCTGCTGCGCCCCATCTAAATCCGCCCATGGTAAGGAAACCCATTCTGATTGTATACTACTCAAAGTTTGCTAAGCACCAAATATTTGACACATCATTGTGAAATTTGCTTGTGACATATTTGCGATATTTTTGGTGGACATGATTGAGGAATGTATTGAGATGGTCCCCAGTGTTTACATTAGCTCTCTTGACAGGCAGACTTTTCGTGACAGTCATGGAAAGCATGTACCCCTTGATTTTCATGATGTTTTCGTGTACTGTCTACATGTACATGGCATGTGTAGGGTATTCAATCTTCATTTCAACACAAACCCTTATGATTTAATGATTGAATATGGCAAGTACAAACGTAAGAAGACATTTGTCTCAAGCAGAAATGTGGCGGGCTGTAGGGATGGTGGAGCAAGGGGCTACCCATCAGGTTGATGAAGCCCTTGGTTTTGCACCATACGGTGATCACCAGAGCCTTGGCAAGATTTCAGCAGTATGGCACACCAGTAAGACAGCATGGTGGTGGCAGAGACAGTGCAACATCTGCAGTTGAAGACCGGTTTTTGATCATTCAGGCCCGTAGGAACCGCTTTGCCACAGTAACCCAGCTTCGCAGTGACCTTCACAATGCATCCGGGGTAAATGTTTCGACGCAGACTATCCGGGCAAGGTTGCACGAAGGCGAACTCCGATCGAGAAGACCATGTATTCGCATTCCGCTGTCCCAGAACCACCGCCAGGCACCATATGAATGGGCCATGGACCATTTTGGATGGACCAGAGAAGATTGGCGACCTGTCCTTTTTTACAGATGAGTCAAGGTACTGCCGCCTAGACCACAGAGATAGGCATTCTAGGGTATGGAGAAGACCAGGAGAGCGATTTCATGTAGCCATCATCGCTGAGCATGACCGCTATGGTGGAGGGTTAGTCATGGTCTGGGGCGGCATCAGCAGGGATGGACGTACAGAGCTCTGTGTTCTTGAACGCGGTACATTGACTGCACAGGGGTATATTGATGAGATCCTGGATGTCCACGTCAGATTGTATGCAGGTGCAGTGGGTGACAGATTCATTCTGATGGACGATAATGCCCGTCCTCATGTTGCCCATGCTGTCGGGGAGTACTGACAGAGGGAGGGGATTGGGCGTATGGACTGGCCAGCAAGATCCCCTGACCTCAATCTAATCAAACATATCTGGAATGAGTTGCAGCTTGCAATTTCAGCCCGGCCAGTCCAGCCAAGAAGTGTCCAGGAGCTTGGTGCCATGCTGGCCCAAGAATGGAACAACATCCCATAAATGACCACCGGGAACCTGATTGGGATCATGAGCAGGCGTTGTCAGGCTGTAATTGGGGAGCGCGGTGGCTCAGTAGGTAGAGGTGCAGGCTGCAAGCCGAAAGGTCCTCGGTTCGAATCCCACCTGCGGCAACCGCGTTGTGTCCTTGGGCAAGACACTTCATCTCCATTGCCTGCGTGGGGGCACGATGACGCCATGTACTAAGGCGTATTGCACGTCGATGGTACGCATGTCTTCAACCAATCTAACCCTGCCTGTGCTGCAGTGCGGAGTTACGATGTTGGGGAGCTGGCAGCTGCTCGTCGTTGCTCGGTGGTTCTCTCCTGGTACTCCGGCCTCCTACACCCGTAAAACTGTCATGATTAGCCATTGTGCATAAATATGTGACCTTAAACATCAATAAATCAATCAATCAGTCAAGCTGTAATTAACTGTAATGTGTCTCATACTCGATATTGAACCCATACCAGTTCGCTCTGTCAACTTTTTGGCAAATTTGAAAAATTTCTTCTTTTACCAATAATATCCATTTTCAAAGGTTATCGTATTCAAAAGCTAAAAAATAATGTCAAACACAAATAAAATCTTAATTTCTGTACTTAAATCATTAAAGATATAATTAAATAAAAAAATATATACACTTTTCATAACAATATTTCAACTAAAACGTAAAACAAGTAGTTGGATATACGTGGTGCTTATCAAACTTTGAGTAGTATATAATATTCACGTGTTTTGGTAATAACTAACGGAGTGTTTATGCACTGCTGTTTCTGACCGGATCTCAGCTGGCATTGTTTACATTAATTTAGTTTCAATTGAGACCACATTGCTGGTACCGGCTCACTTATAACAAAGTTGAACGTGTGACTTTTCATTAAGAAAAAGAGCTGCACTCTGAGCGCGTGGTTGTTATTCATTCTCACCATGAAGGCATTTGTGTTGTTTTTTGCGATCCTGTTAACCTGTGAATATGGATCTTGCAATCGCCGTCGCCCAGGTGCAGGAGGTGGTAGAGGAAGTGGTGAGTTTTAGTTACTCAACAAGTGACCTGCAACATCATTCAGTAAAAGGATTGTTGCTATTGTTTGTTTGTTTGTTTACTGTGGGTTAAAAGACACTTTCAACAGCCAGGGGCATATCGTGCCGAGTATTTTTACGAGTGGAGAAACCCGTAGCATCTGGAGAGAACCAACGCCAACAGGAAATTCTAGCTACGCCCCTGCCGTAACCTGCCCCAAGGTCGATATTGACAAAAATAATTTTATACGGTATTTTGGCCGTAATGATAGGGTAGATGTAGGAGCAACTGGTTACCAGCAATTTTACCGCAATTTTAACGGTATTTTTTAGCAGTGCATCATAAAATTGCTTCCAAGATCAGTGGCGTAGATAGCTTTACGTTGGCGAAGGGGCAAGCCCAAAATTTTCCGACAGACCGAAAATATTCCGACAGTGTAACAACAACAAAAATCCAAACAAACAGAAAGAATCTGTTGTTTACTGCAAATGTACTGAAAATTGGTCTTTTTTTACCCCAAATTTACCCAAAATGGCATGTTTTTATCGCCAAAGCCAGCATTTTAATGTTATTAGGCATAAATTCGCCTAAAAATGGTCCCAAAAAATTTCCGACAAAACTTCTGGTGGGGGAGGGGGGGGGGCCTCCGCGCCCGGGACCCCCCTTTATCTACGCCACTGTCCAAGATCAAACAATACAGCCATATGACACTTTATTAACCCTTTACCTAACACGAAAGGCGAACGACACGTGAAAACAAAATTCTTGAATAACCATTTTTTTTCATTTTTTTGCGCCAAAAACGTAGCTCATTGGAACGAGCTCAGCTAGAAAAAAGAAAATTGAATGGTATTTTTGTGAATAGTGCTGGGCGGTTTTGGTCGTTATATAAAGGGTTAAATAGTTCTAAAATGGGAAGGCAAAGTTTTGTCGATAAAGTGAAAAAAACTGAGCGCATCGCGGTAGCGCAGCGGTAGACTGTGGGACTTCTATCCTAGAGGTCCCGAGTTCGATCCCCGTCCGGGACGACCCGCGTTGTGTCATTGGGCAAGGCACGTTATCCCGGTTGCCTAGATGGAGGCACGATGACGCCGTGTACTAAGGCCTACTGCACGTCGACGGTGCACATGCCTGCAACCGCTATAACCCTGCTTGAGCGGAGCTTGAGCAGAGTTAGAATGTTGTCGAGCTGACAGATGCTCGGTGGTTCTCTCCGGCTTCCTCCACCCGTAAAACTGCCACGGTCACGATTAATCAGTGTGCATAAATATGTTGCCTTCAACACCAATAAATAATAATAATAATAATAATAATAATAATAAAACTGAAGAAAGGAAAACTACTTGAAAAAAACAACAGCGTTCACCCACCTCGCTCAGGGCAGGATACGATTGGGCAGCAATTTGGGCTTGGAAAAAATAACAAGGCCTGCACAAAACAAGACGAGAGATGTGTTCGATCGTTTGTCGCTGCTTTCTCGGTAGACGGGACAATTTTCACCCTGTCTCACGAACTCGCATTTATATTTTGAATTATATTTTGTATCTGCATAGCGTTAAGTTTGTATCTGTGTTTCATTTTGATACTCCTAACAACTTTAAACTCGAACAGAATAGAATAGAAAGGAAAGAAATAACAGACTTGCACTGATGCGGCGAGTCTCGGGCCTGGCATTTTCAGGAGAGCGATTTATTCGCTTGCCCACTGCCCGACTTAAAAAAAGTAAGGAGGGCGAAAACTAGCCCTCCTGGCCTTAGAAAATAATGCTTACCATAATAGCCTATTCCTAAAATCCACATCTTTTCAGAGCTCTGTGCTATGCTACTAGTCTCTGTATGACGGCCACACTGTCCCTCCCACACCTCCGGGCCTCGGCAAGGCCCGGAAGTGTGGGAGGGACAGTGTAGCTATCTCACAGAGACTACGTTGTTAGCCGCGCCAAATAAAATGTACAATGTCCACTAAGCAGAATTCATTAATAGTAAATCTTCATTTTGCCACTTTTACCTTTTGTAAGCATGAGGAGAGCTAATTGCTCCCCTAGGCAATACGAGGCGAGCGATTTTCAGCCCTCCTGTTTTTTTAAGAATGGCAGGCCTGGAGTCTTTCGGTATGTATTCATTTATCTTAAGAGAAATAGGCCGAGCGACTTTTCGTTCACCTACATTACAAGACTTCAGAAGTATAATACTTTTTGCTTTTTGCGGAACCTTGATCTGTTTCAACATAATGAACATAAAATTCGACCCTTTACTTAACACGACTAGAGGCTAACACTTGGAGTAAAAATAAATCTTGAATGAAGCTATATTTAAAAAAATCTTGTTACTCAGTCACCACCTTCGTGATTCAAAATCTGCCTTATCATCGTTTTTTTTACCTGGAAATCTCTTCAATGATACGTACTATTTTGCACTTGAAAGACTAAAACTTTAACCAACTATAGCTCTGCCAAACAAGATAGAGTTGGTTTACTGCACAACTGCAGCATGATACATCACTGCTGAAAACATTTGGGGGGTGGGGGTGTGGGGGGGGGGGGGGACTTCTACAGAATATTTAAATGACTTAAATTGATATTTTCAACTATATGCTGTAGAAGGTTTTATGAATTAAGAAAGAGAAAAAAAAAACAAATAAAAAATCACGGAGAAACATGATTTTTTAAATAAGCCTAACTAAGAGTTTCACTTTTGTCCCCAACACATGTCTTATTACCTCTCATTGGAAGGAGATCATCGATCTTGTTCAATGCGGGGGCTGGGGGCCATAATGTATGTTTTGGAAACAGAAATATTGAAAAAAATTTAAATAAAATTGGAATGGCGAATTTTGTAAATAGCCCTGACCGAACAAGTTTTGGCAGTTACATTGGGATAAAAAAAGGGTTAGGCCTCCTCTACACCCCGAACGCGACGGAAGCGTTGAATTTGATGCGACAAAATGATAACGAATTCCGTTCTGAGTTATGAATTTCAATATTGTTTGCTACCAGTCACTACTGTTTTAACATTGTTATCGAAAAAGGGAAACTAGAAATAAGTCCAATGTCCAAACTGAAACACAAATTCACCATATATAATTCGTTGTGTCAAAATTATGATCACTGATTTTATTCTTCAATTTTCAAATTGATCTCAGTGCTGCCTGTGTTTATGCTTCTTTTACAGCGAGGCCCACATGAGTCACATCTTCGACACACCACACGAAATTACAAATTAGAAATCCCCATTGCCCAAGGCAAAATTATTTAACCCTTTACCTAACATGAAAAGCAGACGACACTTGCAAAAAAAATTCTTGAATAACTAAATTTTTTCATTTTTGTATCAAAAACATAGGTTATGACCCCTCGTTGGAACGAGCTCGACGAGCTCGTTCCAACGAGGGGTCATAACCTATGTTTTTGAGACAAAAAATGAAAATATTTTGAAAATTAATTGGCGATTTTTGAGAACAGCGCTGGCCGGTTTTGGCCGTTACGTTGGGTAAAGGGTTAAAAAACAACAAGCAAAGTTTCCGCTGATGACAGGGGCGTCGCGACTGGGGACGTGACAACCGTTACTTATTCCCAGTTCCTTATTCGACATTCGTTATCAGCCGATTTTATCGGTTGATAACGAATTTCGAACAAGGCCTGGGAATAAGTAACGCTTGTCAGGTCCGTGTCGCGACTGATAAACTATTCCAACCACATCATAAAGATTTATACCTTCGTCGAGGGCTTGGCTTCGCAACTGATGAAATATTTCAACCACATCATCAAGGAATACCTTCGCGGCTGATGAAATATTCCAACCACATCATCAAGGCACACCTGCGTAAAGGGCATGCGATCTCTCCGTGGTTACGCCTCTGGTTGATGGGCCAACATTTACACCCGGAGGTCTATCAAATGATTGTGTGATTGTGCTTGGGGTTTTTTTTTTGTAATAGAATCAGTTTATTCGATTGAAACTTCAGTACACGGATGATTTCTAAACAAACAAGGTGCAACGCTACCAGTATCCCCTTCCAAGGGGTTCTAAGTTGAAAAAAGCGGGAAAACGCTCATAATTCTAGAAAAAAATGGACAAAACCTGTTACTTGTGAACATCCTACCCCATGGTGGTCTATCAGCATAACCAAATCCAACATCCACTGACTGAGATATGAAGGTTCAAAGTTGTTACGAACTGACGGACGGGCGGGCGGGCGGGCGGTCAGACGGGGACTCGGACTCCATTTCTCTATTCCTCGCAAACTTAGTTCTGGCGGAGGATATTTACACTTCCTGTACTGCATGTCAAATTTAAACCCATTCAGCTGTTCAGTCGCCCAACGATAGGCATAATTAACGAATGGCCAGCCATATAATGCACATTGTAATGACATGTCAAGATACTGGTCCGGTGACTGCCGAGTCTGCCACCCCGCTTCCAACTACACTGCATTTAACCACTGTACCGTAAAGCTTCGTACACATTTATCAGGTTCTACGACAACGATCACACATACAGTTTCGGTACGGACCTGACAATCGTTCATTATTCGCCATTCGTTATCAACAGATTTTATCGGTTGACAACGAATGCACGGATTGTTCTGCCCTTTTTGGGAAAAAGTCCGGTTCCTTGCCATTGAGAAAATTTGTGTCGTGGTGGCTCCAATTGGGAATTTGTTTTGAAGGAGAAAAAACAAACAAAGATTCAAGCCAGAAAATAAGCAGACTGACATCTGCAAAATGAGGTCCCCAGAGGGTGAATTTAGTGATGCTACCCTGCACAGCAGGGTATCATCACAAAATTTACCCTCTGTGAAACTCAATCTGAATCAGGGTCTCAAAACTAAACAGAAGGAGGTACCCAGAGGATAAAATGGCCCACTGTATGGGATAGCATCATCAAATTCGCCCTCTGGGGACCTCATTCTGCAAATGTCAGGCTGCTTATTTTCTGGCCTGCAAAGATTAAGACATTTTACATTCGAATTGAGCAAAGAATATCGAGACCGATGCCTAAACAATGCATGTCTATTGCATTTAAATTTTATAACAAATAGTCACATGGAATCATGTTCACGTTGTAATCTCTACTAAACTGTTCTAAAACCACACCACAGTAACGGCTAGGGCAACGACAATACGTTTGTCGGCTGTTACAGTGTACACTTTAGTTCGGTAAAATAAATATTAACTCTTTGTACGCTGCTGGCGGATTTTCCTGCCCAGCACAGTGTTTCTCTTGTCATTGAAATCGCTATAATTTGTACACATTTAATCATATTTTCCCCCTGTAAATTGAATGGAATTCTTCACCATTGATTTCTTTTGTTATATTTAGATTAATTTTTCGTCAGATCTAGTCATGGCTGCTTAATTGCAAACATGACTAGATTTGATAAAAAATATCTTGGAAAATATTTAGCGGGATAGCAGTTAAACTGGATGCGACACTGCACACATTTCACATCGAGATAGACGATGGTGAATGTAAAAGTAGACAAAATAAACACACCCTAAAGCCATAAACCAATCTCTGGGAGGGTAGGCAACAAACAACGTCCTTGGTACGCTGTATTACTGTGCAATTTGGCTATCGATGCATACCCCTGGAACTTAATTAAACACCCCTGTTTTTTCGCAGTGGTGTTAATAGAAACTGTCATTACTTTCATGCTATCTTTCAGATAGCCAAAAGTGATTGTTTGCAGAAAGAATGGTCTATTGACAAATGAAAGACAACACAATGATGAAAATATGCAGTATTTTATGGCGCTAATTACACATATCTGTCACTAATGTTTTGGATAGAAAAATGTTCTCTCGACAAGTATGGTGCTGGAACGGTCCATGATGAAACAATGCCAGTAATTACTGACAAAAAATGTGGCTCGTGATCTCATGAACATAATAGCAATGTCTGATGCCAATAGCGAGTGTATCCACCTTGTGCCCGGATGACAGCCTGAATCCTCCTCCTAAATGCTACCAGTGAGCCTTCTGATACGGCACAGAGGCACCTGATGCCACTCCTCGTGCAATGCAGCTTCCAAATCAGCCAAATTTTGTACAGGCGGTTCCCATGCATGCACACGACGTCCAACAAAGTCCCAGATGTGTTCTAAGGGATTCAACTCGTGGCTCATTGCAGGCCAAGGTAGTGTTGTAATAGCGTTGTTCTGAAGGAATGCTCTAACAGCATGGGAACGATGTGGCCTTGCAATTTCGTCCATACAGGGCGAGTAGCCAACGGGTGGTTGTCAAAAGAAGGCACGACAACCGAATTGAGAATGTCCCGGGTGTACTGATGACCATTGAGATTCCCACGTACAGTCACCATATCAAGTTTACAATCATGAGAAAGGCATCCCCAGATCATTACTGATCCTCCACCATAAGGAACAGTAGGTCTGATGTTTCTGGACACGTAAGCAGTATTTCTATACCTGTACAGTACTGCACTCTCATGCGACCATCTGTGACGTGAAGCAGGAACCTAGTGCCATACACCACCCCAAACGTCGTTTTTGATGCTGATTGGACAGAGCTGGACGCTTGATGACCCTTCTGGACCTCCTACCCAGTGCTTTGAGACGGACAGTTCTGTTGCACAAACGCTTGTTGGAGAGCCAAAGGCGTTTCAAAACCCCACTTGAAGCAAAGGGTTCACGCCTAACGAGGCGTGCCAGACTCCGATCGTCGCGAGGAGAGGTCTTTTGGGATTGTCCAGGCCTTGGTCGGTCCTTAACATCGTTGGTTTCTTGATGTTTTCGGACAAGTCTCTGCTGATGACAGAATGACTACAGCCAAGTTGCCTTCCAATAGCTTTGAATGACATGCCTGTTGCATGTATTCCAACGAATTGTTATCTTAGTTCCTCTGACAGTCACCTCCTAGCCATGTCAACATTTATTGATAAAAGAAGTGACAAATTTTCTTGTTTTATACACAGATATTGCATATGGATGATACTGCTTCTTGTGACATTCGTGGGAAGCATGCTTTACGTGGACGAGGGATGTGTTTGGGGTACACTATCAACCAGAAACATCATGTACTGCAAGACATCGCAATCATTAAAACATAATAACCAGTAACAGCAACTTCACTGTCATGAAACATTTCAGGGGGTGTTTGGGGTACACTCTCAACCAGAAACATCATGTACTGCAAGACATCGCAATCATTAAAACATAATAATCAGCAACAGCGACTTCACTGTCATGAAACATTTCAGGGGGTGCTTAATTAAGTTCTAAGTGTATATTATGAACAGGCTGGCAGGTCAATAAATATAGAACAGATATATGGTAACTGCGTGTAGCTACAAAGATGTCAGATATCTGAAGGTACATGTGCACACAGCGAAAATAAAGTATTTAACGTGACTGTAGCAGAGATACCGGAATGTTGAAAGGGTAAGGGGGCAAGCCAACTTGGGAAGGCAGCATGATCAGAGCGTCAGAATGTACATGAAGTATTGAAGCTCTAAGATCATACTCGCAAGACTTAGTTCAACGAACCAGTGTCAAGCTAAAGTCGCTCGAATTGATACGATATCTCTGTCCTGATTTCGGACCTGTCATGCTTAGCGGATCAGATGGACATAACATCATAATCACGGAGCTGAACCGATGATTGTTCACAGGACATTTTTAATTGATGATGTGAGCACCACTAATCCTCATGAAAAAGCACGGATTCCCCTATTCCCCTTTGTTCAAGGTCAATGCAACGAGTATCTGCCCCCTCCGCCTCGGCACCCCTCGGTGGTATTTAGTGCCGCAACCCTATCGATGTGCTTAGGAAATCGGAATTAATTGCTGGAAACGAGACTCTGTCATGTTAGAATAGTGCATGGCCATTGAGATAAATTAGGCAACCAGGTATAAAGGGTGATCGTATGGCTGAAACTGAAAGCAGAGCACGAAACTGATTGGCAATGGGCTTCCGGGTACATCTCTTTGCATGCTGCTGACGGAAATTCTTACCCAGCACAGGGCTTCTCTTATCATTGAAATCAATATAATTTGGGCACA
Source organism: Pictodentalium vernedei (assembly GCA_031216915.1). Classification (NCBI taxonomy): domain Eukaryota; kingdom Metazoa; phylum Mollusca; class Scaphopoda; order Dentaliida; family Dentaliidae; genus Pictodentalium; species Pictodentalium vernedei. The sequence continues at coordinate 715,717,734 of CM062296.1, forward strand.
TTTAATCACATTTTTGCCCTGAAAATTGAGTGGCTTTTTTCACCAATGATTTCTTGTGTTATACTAAGATTAATTTTTCATCAAAATCTAGTCATGGCTGCTTAATAGCAGCCATGACTTGATTTGATGAAAAATATCTTGAAAATGCTCAGATGGTTAAGAGTCAAATGTGACTGCGATGGAATGTAAATTTGGTCCCTCGACGAAGATATTGGACTGCGTCTGTAAATATCTCACATGCTTGGGTGGTGTCCGTGTCTGTTGCAAGTTCAAACAGAATGCCAGTGCTAATTTCTACAGAATCGTAGACCGTACAGGATTAGCATTGTGAACTGATGTGAGAGAAATGAGAGGGTGCTGTTTCTGAGGAATCGCAATGGGGGTGGTGGAGGGTCGCGGAAGGTTAACTCTTAAACTGGTGTCCGACGTCTGGGTCCCGTGTTAGTGTTGGGTATTTTTTATTAGTTCATGCATTTGTTATGAGAGTTAGGGAGCGCGGTCGCTCAGAGGTAATGACACTGGACTTTAAACTGAAAGGTCCACAGTTCGATTCCCACCAGAGGTAACTGCGTTTTACACCATGATTACCCACTCTACTGTATGAAAAAAAGCCTGTGGCATAAATTTTAGCTTTACACACCAACAGCGGTGAACACGCCAGCAATGGGATTTCAATAGTTAACATTTACACCTACAGTGGAACTACATCCAAGTTGACCTTTGGTGACGTCGACCTGAATTAATGAAAACGTGTCTAAATTCATCGCACGCCGCCTCGCGAAGAGTGAAATGAAAATGGCAATTATTTATTACGTTTTTAAATGGGTTTACCTCAAAAGATGCCAAAATAAACAAACATGCATTGTCTCATGTTAATAAAACAATCCATAACTCGCCTCGAAAAAGTATATTATTATGTTATTAAAATGAAAAAGACCCCGTGATTTGCGCGGTTATTTTTCCATTTCGTTTCGGCGATAAAACCGCCCACCGGCGCTCATGTAAACAAAAAGATATTCACACATGTGTACGTCTGTCAGACATTTAAACTCTAAATAATCTGATGACCATGGTACAAATAAAATAAACCCAAACAGTACTCGTGGTGAAGTGGTGTTAACCGCGCGCCAAAGGCTCGCGGTTAACACCACTTCACCAATCGTGGTGAACATTTGGAACACCAAGCTGCTATGGGTATATTCTATATATGTTCTTGGGCAAGGCATTTCATCCCGATTACCCACATGGGGGCACGGTGGCTTTGTGTACTAAGACTGCACGTCGATGGTACACCTGCTCGCCGGCGCTCGGTGGTTATCTCCGGGTACTCCGACTACCCCAACCCGTAAAACTGTCCGACACATGGCGACCCTGGCTGTCGAAAGTGTCGTTAAACCCCAATAAATAAATGAATAAATAAATATTATGAGAGATGAGTTAGAGAAAACCAAGCTACACCGAGAGGGTGGAAACTGTGCTTTAAGAATGCTGTCAATTTGTTTATTGTATACCAAAAATAGAAAAGATAGCGTTTTGTGAAAAAGTATTCTTTTGTCTTGTGTAAGTTATGTACCGTTGATTATAAGTTTGGGTGCCTGTGTAGTTGCGGTGCTTGCCTTAGGACATGAATGGTATTTGTTTATGTAAGATCTCTGCTACCATCGCGGCGACTTTTGAAGCCAGAATATTCCAGTTGGGCTGGCCTTTATATCACCCCAAAATTCAAGCCGGTAAAGGGTATCCCCAAATTAGGAGATGGCTACCAACAGCTTGTTGTAACATTCCAAAATGAAGATATTTGTTAAGAAATTCTTACGAAATACTTTTGCACCATGCAAAATAGGTCTTAGAAAGCCCTGTATTATATTCTCTTTGTATGTAAATTGACTAATCATGAAGTTTTCCATATTTTGGGGACATTTTTTACTTGAATCCGGTGTCCCCAAATTAGACCAAACTAAAGCCCAGGGTTGGGTCTCATTTTCTACCGCGGAGCTGCTCTGTGCTTTCCATCGTGTATAATGGCCTCACTTTTGTTTTAGGCAAACCCCTTCGGTTTGAAGTCTGGCATGGATGGATGAGTGGCCGACGGATAAGCATATTTCCAACTGTCGAAGCCGATCTACAATGCTCATTCATCCGTAAAATCCTCATTTTTGTCAGGTTTCTGGTTTCTCGTGGGTCTAATGCTGAATCAAAATATCAAATGCAAGTAATCTGATATCTGGACCTTGATTGGTGTAGGATGATATGCTTTGGCTTCTCTTGGAGCTCCAAGGGGTCTCATCTTACAGTTTTCGGTTGCGAGTGACGTCATTTTGGGAATTTTGCCCTAGGGTGTATGTCTGGGAACGGTAAAATATCGCCCCCAGACTGATTCGAAAAATAGCCGGATACTCGGACGGTGTCGTTAACAGATACTGCCACCGTTATCGTATATATATATATGTGTGTACACTCTTGTTCAGTTTCATTAGGCCGATTTTTTTTACCGATGCCGTCTTGACGTCACCGCATCACCGTTACTGGAAACAATCACAGTCAGTTACCCAATAACAGCTCGCGTTTTTATCTTGCATTTTACCTTCCGTGGGGATACCATGACCTGACATTTATTCTTTGAAAGTTTTCGAATGGAACCTTCAAAGAATCATCGTATTAAGAATAAGAGAATCGAGAGAAAATTTCTTGAACGTTGTGAAAAATTCTCGTTAAAATCGTTAAAAGGACTGTCAACCAGTTACTGGTACTTCTTCTGTAACATATTTCGGTTAATAACACCGGTGATCTCATACTGTCTGTAAACAAACATCATCACATGTCTCCACATATCGAAGCGTCATTCGGCTTTTCCCTCTGGAAAAGACTCTTGTTATTCTACGGATTATTATTATTATTATTATTATTTATTATTATTATTATTATTATTATTTTTTTTTTTTTTTTGGGGGGGGGGGGGGGTGGGTGGTGTTTTTTTTCCACACATTTTGTCCGTACGATTCAGAAGCCATTTTCGATCCGATTTTCACGAAACTTTGCAGACTCATCGACGGTTACAAAATCTAAAAATGTTCCGAAGCGGAATTTTCGATTTAACCCTTAATACGTCAGAATTGGCAAAAAATTGCTAAAATTGGGGTTTACAGGCACTTTCTCGAAACACGTCTTGTAGATTTTTTTTAAACATTCACCATTATTAGACCTGTCTGTGACACGACATTTGAAATACACGACATATCAGGCGATGCATATGGTAACCCTCCACAGAGTGCCAAACATCGAAATTTTGATGAAATGGGCCGGTTTCAGGCCTCCACAGCACCCAAACGATACACGAGAGATAAACATAACTTCCTTTATTGGAAGTAGAATTCACCGAGAATCATTTTTGTAAGTTATAAGGGTGTTAAAAAACCAAGCGTTAACCCGTTTTGGGCCGCTTAAACAGCAATACCCCCATAAAGCTAAAACATTCATGTTTTGCATGGATTTCTCTAAACGAGTCTTGTAGATTTTCAAGAAAAATTTGTCACTTCCAAGCCTTGGTGTGGCAATGGAAGTTGCATGGACAAAATACTGCGGTGAGCATTTGTTAACCCTCCACGGGCTGCTAAATGTGAAAATTGTGAAAAATGGGCTGTTTTTGGACGCCAACAGCACCCACTGGGTACGCCACAGAGAAAAGTGCCTTCTTTTAACGAGCGCACAATCTATACGGGAACATTTTTGTAAGTAGTACGGGTATTCAAAAGTCGAAGTCTTAACCTATTTTGGGCGGCTAAAGAGAGAGACCCCCTTAAAATTCCCATTTTCTGTGGATTTCTCTAAAAACATCATGTAGGCTACTAACAGTTCTTTGTGTGACATTACAATTTGCATGGACAAAATATTCCGGTGAGCGTTTATTAACCCTCTACAGACTGCCAAACATCGTAATTTTGTTGAAATGGGCTGTTTTCGGATACGCACAGCACCCAACGTGTACCTGAGAAATAAACATAACCTCCCTTGTTGGAAGTGGAATTTACTGAGGACCATTTTTGTAAGTAATAAGGGTATTCAAAAAACCAAGCGTTAACCTCTTTTGTGGTTGTTAATAGTGACACCCATCAAAAGCTTAAAAATTTATGTTTTCCCTGGATTTCGTTACAAACATCTGGTAGGGTTTTCAAGAGAAAATGGCCATTGATAGGCCTTGGTGTCACATTACCAGCTGATTGGATAAATTATTCCGGTAAGCATTTGTTAACCCTCCATGGGCTGCTAAATGTCACAATTTTGAAAAAATAGTCTGTTTTTGGTCACCAACAACATCAAATGGGAATGCAACAGAGAAACATAACTTCTTTTACCGGACGCAAAACTGACAGGGAAACATTTTTGTAAGTAGTAAGTGTATTCAAAAATCGAGGTCTTAACCCATTTTTGACTAGTTAAGGAGATATACCCCTTAAAAGCTTAAAATTCCAGCTTTCTGTTGATTTCTCAAACAAAAGTTTCAAGAAAAATTGACCATTCGCAGGTCTTGGAGTGACATTACAAGTTGCATGGACAAAATATTTCGGTAAGCATTTGTTAACCCACCAGAGGTTGTCAAGCATAGACATTTTGAGAAAATAGGCTGTTCTTGGGCACCCATAACACCCAATGTGTAACTGCGAGATAATAATAACCCCCTTCACTGAAAGTGGAATTGACAGAGGATCATTTTTGTAAGTAATGAAGGTATTCACAAAACCAAGCATTAACCCGTTTAGGGCTGGTTACAGAGCGATACCCCTCAAAAGGTTAAACATTCATGTTATCTGAGGATTTCTCTAAAAACATCTCGTAGATTTTCAAGAAAAAATGGCCTTTCTCAGATCTTAGTGAGACATTACAAGTTGCATGTACAAAATATTCCTGTAAGCATGTGTTAACCCTATACAGGTTCTCAAACATCAAAATGTTGATGAAATGGGCTGTGTCTAGGTACCCACAGCACCCGAAGTTGAGAGGAGAGATCAAAATAAGTGGAAGTAGAATTCACTGAGAATTATTTTTGGAAGTAATAAGAGTATTCAAAAAACAACACTTAACCCGTTTTGGGCTGGATAAACAATGATACCCATGAAAAGCTTAGAATTCATGTTCTCCCTGGATTTCTCTGAAAACATCTTGAAGATTTTAAAGAAAAAATGGCCATTCGCAGTTCTTGGTGTGACATTACAAGTTTCATGAATAAAAAATATTCCTGTTAGCACTTGTTAACCCTCTACAAGCTTCCAGACATCAATATTTTGGATACATTTGAGATAAAATGGACCATTTTCAAATAGACACAGCACTCCGTGGGTATGTGTCAAACAAACATAACTCCTTTTGTCGGTCATTGACTTGTTGGACAACGATATTGACATTAACCCACTCCAACGTTAATGGTGGTTTTTACCTAAACAATTTGTTTATCAAACTGAGTCATCTGAGACTACTATACTCACCTTTCTCATAACATCAATAAAGGAACTTCAGTGAGACAGTTAAAAACAATTCATCAGACACTGTGGGGTCATAGAAACTCATGGAATCTAATCGGGAAAAGCCATGATTCTCCAGAATCATAAAGTCTAGTTCAACAGGAGTTTATTCATCACTTCTTCCTCGTGCAAGTACAGTTAGTTTTTATTGAATGTTTTCTTTTTGGTACCCTGTTTTTTTTTTAACCCTTTACCCAAACTAACGACCAAAACCGGCCAGCGCTATTCTCAAAAATCGCCAATTAATTTTAATTATTTTTTCATTTTTTGTCTCAAAAACATAAGTTATGACTCCTCGTTGGAACGCGCTCAACGAGCTCGTTCCAACGAGGGCTCATAACCTATGTTTTTGAGACAAAAAAAAATGAAAAAAAATTACTTATTCAAGAATATATTTTGCAGGTCTCGTCTGCTTTTCATGTTAGGTAAATGGTTAAATTGAAATACCTTTCAATACTCATTTGCAAATAAGAAAACATATCACTACCGATGATTTCGTTTGTGCCTCTGTCATCATTTTCTTCACTGTTTCTGGTTCTATTGCAGCCGAAGATACCGTAAATGTAAATTTACGTCTAATATAAACCGAAAATTACAACATAACAAAATCTTTTGCCGTCTAGCATGCCGTGCCGCAATAGACGACGGTGCCTTTATTTTGTGCGATTTTCTTTAGCATTGTACACAATATTAACATAAACTAAATTCTACACTGAGCTCTCTGTCACGGACGACTGAACCAGTCAGGAAAAACCAGAGATAAAACTATTTGAAAAATTCATCCTGGAGACCTGTATCCGAAGCTATGTTGCAAATCGCCTCAAGAGAGGGAATGTCGGACCTCACTCCATTGTCGGCATTAAAAAATGATTTGACATGAAATATAACAAATATTTTTAACTCTTTTTTTCAGCATGAATGAAAATTAGATGTTACTATGGCGGTGGCTGTACTAGAATTGACTAAATAGACTAACATAATTATTTCCCCATCTTTCCAACGAAAACTCGTAAATAGATTGGCTAATACAATCTCCCATAATACACTTTCCCGCGAAAGTCATTTTACAGTTACTTCCAGACAATGTTTTCCCGCTATACTAGCGAACCGCGGGAACAGATTAATAAACACAGATCGGCAACTTTCGACAGTATTATGAATGGAGGCAACTACTTGGAGTTTGGGTGTATGGGAACCAGAAAATTCAGGGAGGCGGGCATGCTGGACTAGTTTGCCCTTATTATCCCCAGAGTGTTTTTAAAGAATACATGAACACAAATTTGTATCAGTTTGGTAAAATAAAACTGAGAAACACGGGACAGTCCATATCGTCCTGTCGGTGCAACAATGCGCCATCTGCTAGGCTTCAGCATTGCAGATGGCACTTTGTTGCACTTGAGGGGGGATATTTATTTTGTGGAGTGTGGATTACAACTTTTCTTTCTTTCATTCTTTTCTTCTTTTTCCTTATTTTCACTCAGTAACCACGTTTTTGGTACAAGAGGTATATGTTATGCAGTATAATTATATAGATACATAACAAGGAAGCTGTACATGTACAAATAAATAACAGTACCGATATTGAAGATTACAAAATGGTGTTTCCGGTTTTTACATCATGTGCATCAGTGCCAAAGCGCCACCTTCAATTCCCATCTAAAAATAATATTTTAAAAAAAAGAAAGAAAAAAAGAAAAAAATGGGCGGGTCATAGGGTGGTGGAATCATAGCATATACCCTTCTATTTGCCATGTACTGAAATACGAGGAGTGGAGTTTTAACATGAGCATTTATTTATGTTCTTTAAACACTTTACGTAACTTAACTGGCATATCCGACAGCATCCACCAAAATTGCCTTTCGCCATTCAATATATTTCAATATTTTTCTCTAAAATATAGGCCTTGACTCCTTGAAATGGGGTCATCGTGCTAGTTCCAATGAGGGGCCATAAAGTATATTTTGGAAGCGAATTGTTTTTTTAGTTATTTATGAAAAAATGTGGGTTTTGCCTTCTTCAAATCATGTTTGGCAAAGTCCCCACAGTAGTATGCAGGAATACTTTCAGGATTTATTCCCCAAAATTGTAAGTTATTTAACCCTTTACCCAACGTAACGCCCAAAACCGGCCAGCGCTATTCTCATAATTCACCATTCAATTTTTATTACTTTTTCATTTTTTGTAACAAAAACATAGCTTATGACCCCTCATTGGAACGAGCTCAGCGAGCTCGTTCCAATGAGGGGTCATAAGCTATGTTTTTGACGCAAAAAATTAGTGCTTCAAGAATTGTATTTGCAAATGTCGTCTGCTTTTCGTGTTAGGTAAAGGGTTATATCAAGCTGGGACAGGAAAACTGCAGCATAGATTTTTATGCATTTAATTTCATAGAATGACCTGTGTTAGCTGCACTGTTTTCAGAGAATGTCAAGGCGTGACATGCCAAGAACATCGAGTTCACTTCGTAAGCAGGCAAAACTATTTAGCTATTACTCCATAGCACGAGAGCGCGGTGGCTCATGGTTATGGAATTGGACTTCAAATCGGAAGGTCCACGGTTCGATCCCCGCCAGGGTTAACTGCGTTGTGTCCTTTGGCAAGACACTTAATCCCGAATGCCAACGTGGTGGCACGGTGGCGCTGTGTGCAAAGGCGTACTGCACGTCCACCCTGCACTTGTCTTCAATCAACCCTGCTTGTGCGGAGTTAGTCCGTTGGGGTGTCTGACAGCTGCTTGCCGCTGCTGGATGGTTCTGTCCGGGTACTCCGCTCCCTCCACCCGAAAAACTGTCCGACACTAAGTGATCTTGGCTGTCGTAAGTGTCGTTAAACCTCAACGAAAGCGAAAAAAGAAAAAAAAATCATCACACGGCACGAAGCGCTCGCATAGCGTTTGATGTGTAACAACCTTTGATGTGTTGCGATCACTTGTTTGGACGTTTATGTTGTAATCCTTCAAAATGAAGAGTTTCTCTTATAAAATAATACCAAGGTACACCATCGTAAGCCATGGTGTTCTCCTAAAACACCATGGCAAACCAAGGTTTACCATAGTGTTTTGGGACAATACAATGGTTTACCCGAAGCCCTGCGAATCTCAAATTTCGCATTGAATCTGGCGAATCAGGAAGGGATTTCGAACCGAATCCAACCTCGAATCCAACCTCACCCATCTTTAAATTGGACACATTGCACCTTATTACAAACTTAACCCTTTACCTAACGAATCGGTCACATCCGCCCGTGTAATAAGCAAATTCAGCAGCTGAAAAAATAGTATTTTACAAAAAATTTCAACAAAACCATATCATGTGACCCTCTTTGGAACGAGCTCGTCGAGCTCGTTCCAATGAGGGATCACATGATATGGTTTTGTTGAATTTTTTTTTTAAATTTAAAAAAAATGATATTTAAAATAATAAATTTTGATATCGTCTGCGTTGGGTAAAGGGTTAAATATTGCCAGGCTCTACTAAGTATTGTATTCAACAACGACTTGTAGGTTGGGGTAAATCAATCAGAAAGGCGCAAAAAATTTGAACGGAATCAAAGAAATTTTGGAAGCGAAACATCCTTGAATATATTTTATATCACATTGGGTTCCTAAGTGTTAAAAAGGAGATACGTGGTAGGTTTTTGAGAACATCTCAACGATTCGAAATTCATCGGGACGATTTCGAATCGAATCGAATCGAATTTCGAAGTTTTTCGCGGCCTTAGGTTTACCATGGTACTTTTTAATGAGGGATTTTTCATAGGGCCTTGCGAAGCTTCGAGATTCCATTCGATTTCGAATCATAAGTTGGTATTCGGTTCGATTCGAAATCGGCTGTCCGATTCGTTTTCCATCGAAACTTTTCACTCACTGGTATTTCGCTTGGAATCAGTAAACTTAGTCGTCTCACAAAACGTATACAGTACATGGAGAGTGGATTGTAACTAAATCACCCTTGAAGTGGAGTTATCACCCAAAGTGTTATTTTCAAATTCTGTACATGTGGACAAAAACCCCAAGCAATGTTTCAGCCAATGGACCTCCGGGTTTCACCCGGAGGTCCATTGGCTGGAACTTTGCTTGTGCTTGTTAAGATTTGCAACAAATCTGCAATTATTGTTTGGGTGGAATCTCCACTATGCGGGTTATTTAGTGATAATACACTTTCCACGTACTGAAGCTGAGAGAAAACTTGTACATAAATAATGTTGTAAATAAAGACTTGTGCAAACTCGCCATATTAACATAAGTATCTATACCCATGCCACCATCCATGCTAATTCCAGTTTCACCAGTCACTACCACTGCTGAAAGCAAATTTAATGTTCTCAAGCAATATTGACGACGATCCCACGGTCGCTAGCAGCTAGCCCCGTGGAGTGCCCAGTACAGAAATTCTCGAACCCATTTCTGTTTTTGAACACAAATCCTTACTGGGTAATATTCTAACCACATCATCAATGCATGCCAGTCATTATCAGTCGTGACTTCAAGACGACAGTATTCAATTCGAGATTCGATTTGATGTCGAATAACAGACACGATTCGAGATTAGATTTGAATCGAAAATATGTGATTCGCAGGACCCTAATTTTTCAGTTAATACAATACATTTTACTTCTGTCTTTTAGCGGAGTTTAACAATGGTCTGGATGCTATTGTGTATTGAAAGATAATAACGTGGGGTATTCTTTGATTTTTCTTTGCAGCTAGAGGAAACAGAGGTCGATGTATGGGTCAGGCGACGCACGTACATATGCACACAGGAGATCACTCGCATGTAGATCCAGTTCATCAAGGGTCGTCTGGCGACACACAAATTCATGTCCACGTATCGTTTGACCCACACAGCAGCGTTGCTCCACAGCATGCTCCAGATGGTAAGTTTCGCCATGGATACGAACTGAATTTCCGAAATTAAACTGGAACCGATATGGTACGCTATTTTGACATAAAAATGTCCATTTTTGAAAAATTGTTTTTTTTTTACAATTCGGAAATTATATAAAAAACGTGATCTCACCAAAGTTACAGACACTGTCGAGTATTGGACGAAAACTGAATCAGAAACGGCAGTAAAGGAATGGTGACGCCAGACTAATGTTTATGGGAGGGCAAGTGGGTAGCAGGGTCTCCGTCAGTGTAGATCAAACTTGGACCCAAAAGTGGTAATATAAATTTGGGGTGTGATACGTCCCGTGGGCCCAGAACACTCCATAACAGTGTCAGTGTCCATCGAGAATGTTTACAATACCTCGCCTTATAGACACAATACGACATATCCGGCCGCAGTGTGATCGAAAGAGATATGCTTCTAGTCCTCGGCTTTGATATATAAACCCGACGGTCGCTTGATAACCCCGAAAACGTGATAGATTCTTTCTCACGAAACGATTGCTGGAAACGACTAATAACAGCCATATATCTAAATTGGTAAACGTGAAGTGAGTGATTCTTGGAACAGCGGTAGGGATGTGGCACAAAACTTCCTACTGCCAGGGCGTGGACTATAGAGGTTAAAAACTGTTACTGACACCATCCATTGTTATTCATTGGCACATAGTTTGATTGTCTCACGCTTAATAGTCGGATAGTTGTGTATCCAACAGCTAACTGTTGGATATTTTACATCTATTGAACTACCCATTGCCCTTCCCAGGTTCATCACTCAATTTTTTCAATGATTTTCTCGAAGTAAAGCATATAAATACACCCCAAATCAGTTCTGGGAGCTTTCAATATTCAGTGGGGAGTTTGGGGGGGGGGGGGGTGGTGCCTTCCTCTCCTCCACCCATCGCGGGCCTTCGGCCTTCGAGGCATGCATGCTTCGACGTGTCACAGCAAGGCTGATAGTGCGAGTTAATGGGGTCCAACTGAAGTGCTTCCGGCGCTCCTGGCAATACAGTATTGTGTTTGAGCCAGTGAGAGCTTTTACTCGTAGATATCGTGCGCGACGAGTGTACACCATTCATTCTAACTTTCTCATGGTAAAGCTAAAATTTCTTGGCTCCATTATTGATTAATTACATTGTATTGTAATCTGGAATCATTATTTTTCCGCCTCGGTACTGTCGTATTGTTGGTTTCTTTTCGTATTTGTGTAGCGAATGTCCACGCAGTTTTGGGTTGCGCTTAATCTTTCATCGAACAACAGGTTCCCATAGCCTCCCTTAAACTAAAAAAAGTAGAGGTTGATCTGTGTTTTTGTCCTGGGCGCTCACGTGACCATTAGGATTTACTTGATCTCTTTATCTGCAATCCATGCTCACTCATGTGTATCACACGATTATGTTTTTATTTTTTATTTTTGTACGTCATGAACTTAAACCATGAAAATAAACGCCGACAAGTCACTCTGCTAGGCTAAATGCATAAGCGTGTTATAAAGTTACTGTTCATTTTATTGCATTTCTGCCGATTCGATCCCCACCAGGGATAACTGGGCTGTGTTCTGGGGCAAGGCACTTAATACCACATGGGTGGCACGGTGGCGCTGTGCACTAAGGCGTAATATACGTCGACGGTATATCTGTCTTCAACCAATGCTAACCCTGCGTGTGTGGAGTTAGCGCGCTGTGTAAGTCTGTCAGTTGCTCGACGTTCTTCGGTGGTTCTCCCCGGGTACTCCGGCTTCCTCCACTCGTAAAACTGTCCGACACGAGGTGACCCTGGCTGTCGAAAGTGTCGTTAACACCCAATAAATAAATAAATATTGCATATCTGATGTGGATACACTGCAGACTTGCGAAAATCTGAGAACGCATGCAACCACGTTCCAGCTTTTCAGTAGTATAGAGCTGCAACTCTCCTGGATCATGGAGTTTTTTATTGTATTTTTCAAGTGTCACGACAAGATCTCGAATTGACGTTATAACGCCAGATCGGAGGCGGAAATATAAAAATGGCTCACAGATTATGTGTTTATTTCTTACCTGCCAAGAATTTTCTTGAACCTGTCATAAAATTAAGTCACGGTAGCTTCAAAGCAGTCATGACTTGATTTCACAAGAAATTCCAAACAAGCGTTTAAAAATCATTGTCAAGAGGTCTGATACTATTTATAGGAGTATCAGAGGCATAGCTACGAGGGATGGGGCGTTTCGCACCCCCCCCCAAAAAAAGGCCCATTGCAAGTTTCACACGACATAAAGCCCCCAAATGGTTCCCAATATGGGGCTATACACACTACAAATGCCTCGGATTCTCTGGTAGAGCACTAACATTTACAAAATTCTCAGGGGTGTTGGGAGAGGACCCCGAACCCCACGCAACCTCCTTTCAAACATCATACCTCCCGCCCCCACCCCCCCCCCCCAAAAAAAAAAAAACAACAACAAAAAAGCGGCACCCGGCTACGCGCTTGAGGAGTATATCGTGTTAACAAAATTTAGCAACATATAACTACTAGTAACGGGGTATTTTTGTCCTGGGGTGGAATATCCGCCTGTTGCATGCGAAACATTAAATTTCGGTGAACCTTGAGCAGGTGTGGTCAGAGACGTCGCTAGAGGCTTCTGATTGGGGGGGGGGGGGGGTGTAGGGTAGTGAATTCCCAACTACGGGGAGGGACTGGAAGGGGGTTTCCCCCTTCCCGGTTTCTCCCCATGGTTGGAAATTCACTACCGAGAAAAAATTTAAAAATGAAGCCATGAAAAGGGGCATAAAATTGATTCTAGTAACTGAAATGCCAACACATTTATGATAGAATTATCAGGTTGTTATTATTTGGTATTATTCTGGGAATTGAATATGTGCTAAATAAATGCTCAAGCTGAGAACTATGAGCAATTCGCACGGTCCTAACATTAAATCAGATCTTATACAGGAATGATCAATTTTCGATGTTTCATCATTTTATAATTGTGAATGATAGAATTAACTCAAGATAAGGGCTTTACATGATGTGATTTTCTTCAAGTGCATTTCGAGGATTTTTATCTCACCGAAGGGAGCTCAACTTATCACATGCCGTCCGTCGTCGTGAACATTTTTCAAACGACTTCTCTGATGAAACCACTGATCCGATTTTCACAAAACTTTATGTGGATGTTCATTACTATATGGCAATTCATGTTTGTTCAAATGAAATGGTCACGTCCCTTGGGAGCTCTGTATGGGGCATGACTCTGATAGCACAGTGTGAATTATAGAAAAAATATTAAAAAATCTTCTTCTCCAGAACCAGTGGGCAGAATCTTTTGATATTTGGTATGCAGCATCTTGGTATGGGTCTGATTCAAGTTTGTTCAAATCGGCCTCCTGGATTCATATTTGGGCTCACTATAGAAGCTCAAATTCGAACTTAGTGCATTTCAGGCAAATTTCTTTAAAAATCCTCTTCTCCAGATCCAGCAGGCAGAATCTTTAGATATTTGGTATGCAACATTGTGGGGTGGATCGGATTCAAGTTTGTTCAAATCGGCCCCCTGGATTCATATTTGGGCTCAGTATAGAAGCCCGAATTCAAACTTAGTGCATTTAAGGCAAATTTCTTAAAAAATCTTCTTCTCCAGATCCAGCAGGCAGAATCTTTTGATATTTGGCATGCAACATTGTGGGGGTGGATCTGATTCAAGTTTGTTCAAATCGGCCCCCTGGGTTCATATTTGGGCTCAGTATAGGAGACCAAATTTGAACTTAGTGCATTTCAGGCAAATTTCTTTAAAAATCTTCTTCTCAAGATCCAGCAGGCAGAATCTTTTGATATTGAGTATGCAGCATGCTTAGAGGGGTGAGATTCAAGTTTGTTCAAGCCAAGTCCCTGGGTTCATATTTGGGCTCACTGTGGTAGCCCGAATTATAACTTAGTTCAAAATGAGGAATTTTCTTTAAAAATCTTCTTCTCCAGATACAGCAGGTAGAATGTTTTGATATTTGGTATGCAGCATCCTTAGGGGGTGAGATTCAAGTTTATTCAAGCCATGTCCCTATGTCCATATTTGGGCTCACTGTGGGAGCTTGAATTGTAACTTAGTTCGAAATGAGGAATTTTCTTAAGAAATCTTCTTTTTCAGATCCAGCAGTCAGAATGTTTTGATATGTGGTGTGTAGCATCCTTAGGGGGATGAGATTCAAGTTTGTTAAAGCCAAGTCCCTGGGTCCATATTTGGGCTCCCTGTGGGAGCCCGAATTATAACTTAGTCAATGTGAGGAATTTTTCTTTAAAAATCTTCTTCTTCAGATTCAGCAGTCGGAATGTTATGATATTTGGCATGCAGCATCCTTAGGGGGTGAGATTCAAGTTTGTTCAAGCCAAGTCCCTGGGTTCATATTTGGGCTCACTGTGGGAGCCCGAATGATAACTTATTTCAAAATGAGGAATTTTCTTTAAAAATCTTCTTCAGATCCAGCAGATGAATGCTTTTGATATGGTATGCAGCATCCTTAGGGGGTAAGATTCAAGTTTGTTCAAGCCATGTCCCTAGTTCCATAAAATTTGTCTCTCATGACTTCATTCCTTTGTAGTGTTGATGAACCAAGTCTAACTGAATGTGACCCCAAATACTTCTTTGAACCACTTTGGCGGGTGAGCGATTAAGGCTCCTTGGGGCCTCTTGTTATTTATTACGATAAGTAAACGTACTATAGAAATCTCGTACCGATTGAATTCATGCATACTTATGAAGCTCGATATTGCGTACACTGTAGTTGTAAATAGTAACAGTTGGAATTTTTGCCGATTTGAAACCGAGTTGGAATTTTGGGAAGTAAAGGAGACGTCAGCATCACCAAAGAAGCTCTAAACTCCAGATAGATGGTTTTCCAACTACTCATGACTTGCCCTCCGAATTTCCAACTATAGGAAATGTTGGCCAGGATTGGGGGGGGGGGGTGAGATACCCCCCCCCCCTTCGCCACTTCCCCGGATGCGGTCTCGATTAACAAGTTCCCAAACATTTGGAATTCCAACTGAATAGAGAGACTAAATACCACAGACTAGCCTCTCCATGTCAAACTCACCCGAGAGATTCCCATTGATAGCTGGTGTTTGCGTTACCGAAAAAGCTATTTTTTAAAAGAGCTGTTATTAGGAAACAGCTGCAAAATACCGAACGTCTGTGCAGTAATCATCAAAAACATGCAACCCAATGTCTGTGTTCTCACTAGTATTGATGCTCAGAGGCAATTGCGTATAAAACGTAAAAAAGTACCAATGAGCTGGAGTCTCGCTCAGTCACGCTTTGTTCTGTTATCCCATCACATATTATCAACTGTTGCAATACTGTTAGATAGGCCTTAAAATTTGTCCCGATTCCCGATCAATTTGATTCTCGCAAACTCCTGTCTCCTGCTGCGAGATTCAGTTTTCAATTCTAACATAATTTAGAATTTGATAGTTATTATATGTCTGTGCGTACAACCAGAATTTGATAGTTATTATATGTCTGTGAGTACAACCAGCACATATTCCTTTGTAAAAACCGAACCTCATATTCATATATCTACTAAAGTTTAGGCCTTAAGGGCCTAGTTCCAATTTTGGTGAGTTTCCTGTCTCCAGTATACAGGGTTTTGGTGGTCTTGCTGAGAGAGGCAACATCAGTTTGGCAAAATCGTCTAGTGAATTCTTGGTTCCTGATGCAGTCAAGACTTCACTGGACAACATTGCTTAGTCAAAGTGTTTCTTCATTATACGGACGTGGCAACTGTTACTTATTCACAATTCCTTATTCGACATTCGTTATCAACCGATTAAATCGGTTGATAACGAACGTCGAATAAGGAATTGGGAATAAGTAACGGTTGTCACATCCTCCTGTATTGTGATGGAGCAAAATATGTAGAATTCTCCAAGTTTTTTGGGACACTTTCAAAATCTATAACAACATGGGCGGATCGTGGAATTAAAAGACGGGGGGGGGGACTGATGTGATCCGACAGTCCTAGCATGAGTCGCCGAAGGCGACTGCCGCACGTGCCAAAGGGACGTGCGTTTGAGTGTGTGTGTGTGTGCGTGTGAGTGTGTGTGTGGGGGGGGGGGGGGGGGGGGGGTGCTCGGGGGGTTCAGGTGCTCTGAGGCGGCTTCTAAATGTATTCTGGCCTCCGATTGAATATGATGAAAGGAAATTCAAAACACACATTTTTCGTTGTAAAAGTTAAAATTATCAAACCATACATCGCATACACTGTCACATACTGTGGTCAAAGAGCTAGTCTGTCGTGGACAAAATATGACAGTCACCTATTTGCGAAAGTGACTTTCGCGAATAGGTGGCTGTCATATTTTGTCCACGACAGATTAGTGATCTTTGACATCATGGGAACATCAATCGTCGGAAACGCAGAAACAACAAACCTCTTTTACCTTACATTTTCTGGCTGTATAGTGGCAACAAATTTGGGAAAGTACTGCAATCCAGTATACCCCACATTTTCAGAAAGTGGGGGTATAATAAGTTAAAAGATTGTTGTTGGCACTGCGGTGTGCCACAATGAGAACTCGACCGGTCAACTCATCTGGCCATTCGCAGATTCGGGCGAATGGCCAGCTGAGTTGACCCGGCGAATGCCAGAAGCCCTCAATAAAATTAGAACTGGGAAACATACGCGACTGGAATAGAAATATTGGCTCCCCATTAACATTAACTTCAAGTTTGGGGCATGCGATGTAAAAATTATGATACCAGGAACATAACATTTCTTCGGCCTTGTGGCGACAAAATATTCTTTTATACTTCGCTTCATTGCGTCCCGCTTTCGACTATCGATTTTGCAGACAGTGGATACTTGCAGAGACTGTCGTCAGTTCTATAAATAACCGATATTCTGGAAACTCTAAAAGAGGATCATGTCCCTTATTTGGCAACGTGATGTCATTGGTTAAAGAGGGGCGTTATAGGACAAGATTGTGTGGAATAAGAGCATGACTTTTTAGTGGGCTCGGGGAGGGGGGTGGGGGTTAGTCCACCTAGTCCCCCCTCTGGATCCGCCCTTGAACAATTAAGAATCAAATGAAGATTTTGCTAGAATCAGAGTTGCTTTGATTCTCACGATTTACAATTCCTCGCATGAATTTTACATCGTTTAACCCTTTACCTAACCTGAAAAGCAGACGACACTTGCAAAAATAATTCTTGAATAACTAATTTTTTTCATTTTTTGTCTCAAAAACATAGGTTATGACCCCTCGTTGGAACGAGCTCGATGAGCTCGTTCCAACGAGGGGTCATAACCTATGTTTTTGAGACAAAAAATGAAAACAATAATGAAAATTTATTGGCGATTTTTGAGAATAGCGCTGGCCGGTTTTGGCCGTTACGTTAGGTAAAGGGTTAAAGCCGCTAACTGTAGGTTGAAGGTGAAAAACGTCAATTTTTTTTAAAAATCGCACATTCTAAAAGTAACTGACTTGGTGTCAAGTTGGTGCTGCTCCTGGGACAGATTAAGGACTTACCTGTTCTAAAAATAGTCATCAGGTAGCCGAGATGTGCCTCTAAATGGGATACAACGTAAACTAGATTACAAAACATGAGTTCCGTCTCTTATACTAGGGCTGTCACGATTAATCGATCAATCGATTGTCGATCGGTCATGCCGAAATCGATTAGTATTTTTCGTCGAAGAATCGGTAAATTTCACCCCGCTTTAAACGTTTAATAATTAAAAAAAAATTGATGAAAAAACTATTGCTTCTAAAGGTAAAAGGTCAAAAACATCGATGTTAAACCTCAGGAATCCGTTAGAAGCAATTGTCTTTTAGGTACATTCAAAGCTTTTGAACCGTCAGTGAACAATCAAGACTGGTCGTCAGTTGCGAAGTTCGCAACTGACGACCGGTATTGATTATTACACTGACGATTCAAAAGTTCAGAACATCAAAGCTTTGAATTTACGTACCTAAAAGAGGATCGTCTTCGTTGTTTACTTGAGGTAGGTCAACTGACCTGAACTTCATTTTTAACGACTTCAAAGAGAGGGAGGTGGGAGGGATCTAGGTACGATTAATCGATTATTATCGTTTATTTGCCACGATTAATCGATTCCTAAATTAAAAAATCGTGACAGCCCTATCTTATACAGGCCCAGCGATCATCTGCGGTATTGTGTGGTTGAACAAACAGTGGTTACATGAGTTGCTCTGATCACCAAATTCCATTGGACGTGCTTTGTTGAATAAAAATAATATTATTTGCACAGTAATCACGACGAGCAGCTCTGCAGTTTTGACACTTTTGTATGAACTTGCTATGGTTTGCTCAATTACTGCGAGATAGACAGATTAACTCAGAAGCAGCGGAGCCGGGCGGGGGCGGGGGGGGGGGCACAGGGGGCACGTGCCTTCCCACCCACACTTTTTTCACCAATTATAGCTACCCAAACGGCATTTTTCGACATAACGTACACAACCCCTATGGCCACTACACATTTCTTTCTCATCAATTCTCATTCGATTCATATGTACCGTAATTCTTTTCTTATTCTCTTTTACCCTGTGATTGGGGCGCGGTGGCGTCGTGGTAACCGGTTCTCGTCAGATCACCGAAGTTAAGCAACGTCGAGCGCGGTTAGTAGTTGGATGGGTGACCATTTCAGCGACTGATTCGTGCTCCCGCGTTGTGCCCTTGGGCAAGGCACTTAACCCCGATTGCCTACATGGGGGCACGATGACGCTGTGTACTAAGGCGTACTGCACGTCGCTGGTGCACATGTCTTCAACCAATCTAACCATGCCTGTGCCGCGGTGCAGAGTTCAGAGTTACGATGTTGGAGAGCTGGCAGCTGCTCGTCGTTGCAAAATAGTGACAATGAAGTTGAGGTCAGGTTGAGGTCGCTGAGGTTAGTGTCTTAAATGGGGTGGGAATAAGGGTGAGGGGTAGCGTATCTAAATTTATATATTTTGCAGAAATAAACCGCCCAACCACCATTGACCCCCCCCCCCCCCACCCCGAGGAAAATTATTCTCCATCCTACACCCTAGCGGAACCCAGAAAGGTGTGATCCCCAACTTTTTCGTGTGATCTCCACTTTTTGAAGCTTCCGCCGCCTCTGCATTAACTGTCAGACCACTACCAAGTTTCAACGGTTTCGATAGAAATAACTGGTGGGTATTTAGATTTTTAGTTCGCCCATCTGACAAATTGAGGAATACTATCGACAAATGTCATTTTAGGCAAAGTGGGAAATCCCACTCTGTGGGAGCCGTTGCACTCTTATACTCATTTTAACGTCGGCAGGTAAAATAATAATTAAAAAAGAGAATAGTGGTGCATTTGAAGTGACGAATGTGGGCTCCATATTAACAAATTTTCACAGCAGGCTTTTACAATGTTAACCCTTTACCTAACACGAAAGGGAGACGACACTTCAACGAGCTCATTCCAATGAGAGATCATAAGCTATGTTTTTGAAGCAAAAAATGAAAAAAATAATGAAAATTGGATGGTGACTTTTGTGAATAGCCCTGTTCGGTTTTGGCCGTTACCTTGGCTAAAGGGTTAAATATGGAGCCACAACTGTACATTAGAAGTGCATTAGACCCAAGCAGATCTCTGAGTACTGTTTTTCTAATTTGCTACCAGGATACGTGACATGTGCCACCACTGATACATATAAGTACGCGGGTGACCTTCCCAGACCTCACCCCTCCAAAGTTCGAAATGCTTCACAGTTGTTAACCCTTTACCCAACGTACACGATGTCAAAGTTTATTATTTGAAATATTATTTAAAAAATAATTAAACAAAACCATATCACGTCACCCCCACCCCCCACCCCCCATCCCCCACTGGAACGAGCTCGACGAGAGAGTTACATGATATGCTTGACAAAGTCAAGCTAAGCCAATCTCATCGCTCGCCGTCCGTCCGTTCGTCTGTCCGTCAACGCCATGTTTTGGTCTTCTCCTCCAAAACCACTGGGTCAATTCAAGTGAAAGTTTGTGTGAGTGATGGCCCCGAAGGGGCATTGCATTTTTGTTCAACTCAACATGCCCATCCCCATAGGGGGGGGGGGGGGGGGATGCTCCAAAATATTTTGAAAGTCTTCTTCTCATGAACCAGTGGATACAATGATTTGATATTTGTCATGAAGCTTCCTTTTGAGGTGTAGAATCAAATTTGTTCAATTTGCTATGTGGCCCAAATTTTAACTTAGTGCAATATGAAGAAATTTCTTTAAAATTTTTCTTCTTCAGATCCAACAGTCAGAATGCATTCATATTCGGTATACAACATCTCTAGGGAGGTCAGATTCCACTTTGTTCAACTCGAGAGCCTTGGTTAATATTTGGGCTACCCATGGGAACCGGTGTAAAAGGAATGGAAGTCCGTAGGAACGTTAGTCCCTCTGGACTATTATTCCGCGGAATTATAGTCCTAGGTCTAACATTTCTAGGAATAGTAGTCCGGCGGACTACTATTCCTAGAAATGTTAGACCTAGGACTATAATTCCGCGGAATAATAGTCCAGAGGGACTAATTTTCCTACGGACTTCCATTCCTGTTACACCGGAATTAGCCACGTAGCTGAAGTGTTATACATTTCGTATTCAGTACCCTCTAGGGTTGAGCTTCATAGGTGAGCTCCAAGTTTTGTATTATGATCAACTGAAGAAAAGGCATGATGCTCGGACTATATTTGCTACCCGAGAATGTCAAATTGAATGGGTTACTGGCGATTTTTTTTGTGTTATGTTGTGCTAGAGAGCATGGGTTATTGAGAAAACACGCCAGTTTTTGTCTTCCGACATTTTAAAAAAATGCCAAGGTTAACCGAAAATCGGAGGGTGCGTGCCATTGGTATGTATGAGGCTGGGATACCTCCAAATGAGCTCGCTGCTGAGTTCGGAGTCACTGTGGCCACTATTTACCGTCTCATTGGAAGGTATATAACCACTGGATCTACTGCCAACCGACCGCGTTCAGGTCGACCAAAGTAGGTAATAAAGGCCGATTCCAACTCAGATGTACATGTACATGTACATGTACATCGATGTACACCTCCATAGGGTTTAGTGTTAAAATCGTGTACAGGTACACGATTTATCGTTTTTTTATGGTGATTTGGAATCGGCTTTGCCGATTCCACATCACTGGATTCTATATACACATTGCTCAAGAGTGAAAAAAATGTATGAAATTTTAAGGAAAAAGAGGTGTATCGTCTGATTTGGAATCGGCAAATGGGTTTCCCCCATAGGAATCAGTGTTAAAATTGCGAGCAAAAAACGTGTTGCCGTTTCTAAATCATCATCTTGCTGATTCTCAATCATCCGAGTCTGTACACGATTTTAACACTGAATCCCTATGGAGGCGTGCACGGAAATCCATTTGCGGATTTTACGTCAGAAATCGAAGCGTGTACGGTACACGGAAAAGAGGTGATTTCGAACCGGCAAACCACTTTTTGATGCCCTAAAGCTTGAAGAGCTTGAAATAAGTAATCACCCAATCACTTCACGTTCCTAACACTAATTAACCAATCAGATTGCTTGATTCTCATAAACTTAATCATACAAAGTTATCTCCCCTTGTCGTTGGGAGTGGGGGGTCACGCCCGTCATAAAAAGGTGAAGCGCGTTTAATAACGTGATATAATGGCTAGAGCAATGTATACCAAAAACCAAAACCTCGAAGAGCTTGAAATAAGTAATCATCCAATCACTTCACGTTCCTAACGCTAATTAACCAATCAGATTGCCTTGATTCTCATAACCTAAACTTAATCATACAAAGTTATCTCCCCTCGTCGTGGGGGGGGGGAGGGGGGTGGGGATCACGCCCATCATAAAAATCGAAGTTTCGAGAAGGTGGTCACGTGACCAATCAAACTGAAGGTCTCGACGAGTGGATTGAGAAGATCGTAATTTTAACCCTCGTAGTGGGGTGGGGTCACGACCAGAGCCGAAAACGACTTCCTTTTTACATATCCAAGCATCATGTGAGGTATTAATATGAAGGGCTCGATGAATACATTACAAAAATGACGTTTTTTCATTTTATGTGGAGGTGGGGTCACGCCCATCAGAAAAATCGAAGTTTCGAGAAGGTGGTCACGTGACCTATCAAATTGAAGGTCTCGACGAGTGGATTAAGAAGATCGTAATTTTAACCCTCGTCGTGGGGTGGGGTCACGACCAGAGCCGAAAAACGACTTCCTTTTTACAAATCCAGGCATGTGAGGTATTAATATGAAGGGCTCGATGAATACATTACAAAAATGACGTTTTTTCATTTTATGTGGGGTGAGGGTCACGCCCATCAGAAAAATCGAAGTTTCGAGAAGGTGGTCACGTGACCTATCAAATTGAAGGTCTCGACGAGTGGATTAAGAAGATCGTAATTTTAACCCTCGTCGTGGGGTGGGGTCACGACCAGAGCCGAAAAAACGTCGTTCTTTATACAAAGCCAGGCATGTGAAGTACTGATATGAAGGCTCGATGAATACATTACGAAAATGACATTTTTCATTTTATGTGGGGGTGGGGGTCACGACCAGAGACGAAAAACGTCTTCCTTTTTTACAAATCCAATCATGTGAGGTATTGATATGAAGGGCTTGATGAATACATTACAAAAATGACATTTTCCACCATCGCCGTGGGGATGGGGTTAACACCGATCAGAAAATCAAAAGTTTCGAAAAGATAGTCGTGTGACCTATCAAATTAAAGCTATCGACAAGGATATTATGAAAATCATAATCTTTCCCTTCTTATAACGGTGGAGTTGGGACCATCTTGAAATCGAAAGTATTAAGAAAAGGTAGTTATGGAACATATTAAATTGAAAACACAACAAGTTGAATCTGATGCATCATTCATTTTTGATATCTGTGTTAAAAAACGTGAAGAATGTTTTCAAAAAATATATATGATTGTTATGCAAATTAGAGATGCACTCGCTTATTAACAAGTCACGCCTTAAGATGTTTCCTTCAATAATAACTCTGTTTACTGAACCATAGATTTGTCAATAAAAAAGTTATAAGTTGATCTTCTAACATTTCTACATATTGAGGATAGCCTATTTCACCATTTCCGAAAAAAAGTGTCAATCCAAACTATTTTTTTAGGTAACAATGCCCACGTCGAGAAGACATTACAAACTGAACCAGTATAATCTTAACTGAATTCAAATAATACCATTTGTCACGTGTTAAAAAAGATTTAAAAAAACAGTCTAAACGCACGTGTGGAAAAGTTGTTTTGTTTTGTTTTTTACAACAGGAGTTAAAATATTTTAAGATAGGTGGCGTTATATAAATACAGCAACAACAAAAAAACAGTGTTTACAGTGTGTCAGCGTATGACTGAATGAAAATGAGAAAAAGCTCTTTTTCTAACCACTTGGTAGCGAAGCATTACATCAGTTGTCGCGATATTTGATGTCATCCAACAGCAGCCAAGACATTAAGCTTTTTACGTCGACATACCACTTGTCCAAAACAATTCTCTTTTAACCCTAAACGAGTGAAATACATCTCGGTAACGACTCCCTTTTTTTTCTTGATCAGACACAGTTGTTGGCGGAAAGTTGACTGGAGGGTCGTTCAAAACAATTGATCAAATATATCGAACGAAAACGACTCATTTTTTAACTACGATTGTCGCCGTATTCTAAACGTCATCGATTTACCGAAATGAGCACAATATCTCATGGGTTTTTTTTAAAGATTTTTTGATGACATAAAAAGGTTGCATGCGCAGCAAAAATAACCAGTTTATCTTTCTTGCTTCTCAGGTTTTCGAGTTGTAAGAATCGTTTGCTTTTGGCCAGTCTGTCTTGAAAATCGAATATGTGTTTGGTAAACGGATCGAACGATTTTTTCATCTTTTTTTTTACCTTCCAGAGGAACTTCGAATTCTCCTCTTTCGCTCACGAAAACCCATTGATCATTTCCAGGTTCGATCCAGGTGAGCAATATACTGTAACACATCGCGCTATCGTAAGGACAATTCTGCTTTTTGTAAGGATTTTATAACCTACATTAGGTAGGGATACGGACCCTCTAGAATTTCAAATTCTCGACATTATCCCTATCTTTTTTTACACAGTAGAGTAATAAGACCTAATCTCTGAGACTCTGACAGATTTTACCAGAGATAAAACGCTCGGGTTGAGATACTTCCACTTCATGTTCTAATGATACTGAAACGGGAGTTCTCTCTCTGAATACTACTATGGAAAACTGTGATTATAACCCTCAACTAAATTGTCCAACACAAAAAAAATTATATATTTCCTGTACATCTCTCTAACCGCCGGCTCCCCTCCCTTCCCTTCCCTAATCCCTTCCCTTCCCTAATTCCCCCTCCCTACCCTCCCTACCCTCCCTACCCCGCCCCTCCCCGTCCCTCCCCGTCCCGTCCCTCCCCTTCCCTAATCCCCTCCCATCTTCCCTACTCCCTCCCCCTCCCCTTCCCTAATCCTCTCCCCCATCCCATCCCCTTCCCTACCCCCCTCCCCTAATGGATCCGCAAATGGATTTCCGTGTACGCCTCCATAGGGATTCAGTGTTAAAATCGTGTACAGACACGGATGATTTAGAATCAGCAAGATGATGATTTAGAAACGGCAACACGTTTTTTGCTCGCAATTTTAACACTGAATCCTATGGGGGAAACCCATTTGCCGATTCCAAATCAGGCGATATACCTCTTTTTCCTTAAAATTTCATACATTTTTTTCACTCTTGAGCGACTCCGTAAAATGGGATTCCGTGTTTTAACATCTCGATTGCTTATTGGGTTTGGGAATGCTTTTGATATACACAAGGGAGATAATGCATTATGGGAAATCAAGCACTGGTAATTATAAGACTTGGACGAGAGAATCAGAGATAGTTTGGACTGGATAGACTGTTAGTGATAGAGAAACATATGCAATAGGCAATAAAACATGGGATTCTGGGAAAATCAGGCCCTGTACTCCTATTCAATAGAACATACCCCCTGTACCCCTTGGTACTATAGCATAACGTGTTATTTTTATATGCCCAAAATGGGGCTTCACATGTCCGTTTGAGTGGTTTGTTGGAGATTTTGGTGGTCTGTAGGGGTTGTCGGGTCTATTTGGGTAATTAGGTACACTCTAGTTTAATCGAACACATCCCAGGGGACCCCTTGGTACTATAGCACTACGTGCTATGCCGATAAAATGGGAAATCCGTATCAAATAAGTCAATTTCGGTGATTTGGGGTGGATTTTGGTGATTTGGAGAGATTGTCGGGTTGTTTGTGGTAATTAATTTACTCCGATTCAATCGAACACACCCCCGAACATATCCCGTCCCATTGTAGGACTTTGGGTAACATAGCAATCACGTGCCACTATAGAAACCAAGATGGCGGCCTCCAGTATACAAAATGGACGTTATTTGAAGCATCGTCCTGCCTTTTTCAGTAACATTAAGTATTCGTTATTTTCTACAAGAAAAAGTATAATGAAAAGTTCTTCGCTCCAAAGAAAATGTATTGTATAGTTTAGGGCGTATGTTTAATTAGGAAATGTATTAAATATCTAGAAACGTAAGTACTTGTCTGTGTTTGACTTTACCCTTAACCAGCTGAGACGTTCCCGATGAGACCGCAGTGAACTTTTCAGGAGTGATCACGAACCTGATTTTTTTACCTTTGTATTCAGACATTACTTTGAGCGTTCGTGTGGTGGGAGTGATTACGAACTTCCTCCCCAAAACTTTTAAGTCCTAAATAATTCCACTAGACGACGGGAGTGCTACGATCACGGCCATGCCCCTCTACTGGGCCCCAGACATGCACGCTATTGACTGCATGAGTGAACTTTTCATTTCACCTCATGTCTGAATTGCGACTTCCTGACGTGACGCTGGCAACAGTAAGAACATGAAATTATGCAAATTCATACATCTAGACTCGAAATATGAATTTACAATAATTTGTTTGGGATTAAAGTCGATGATACCAAAAGAATTGCACCTGGGGAGTTTATTATACATTCTTTTTTGACTCCGAATAGTTTTTCTTTCAACTGGTCAGTTTGTATATTAAGAGGGCAGATTCATTCGATTCGTTAGGTAAAGGGTTAATATTATTTTATTTTATCTTTCCAGGTTATATTTACGCTCACGCCAATATACAGCCAAACAGTGCTGCGACAGTTCCTTCCACTGTTAATGGTTTTGTCCATCTACGGCAGAGGGTATGTACATTATAATAAAACACCAACAGATCCGGGTTTTATTTCTTAAGTTTCTTTTTCTCTTTTAAAAGTGAATGACTAGAATATGCCCCACACATCGTTACGTCCTGCAGTTTTATTTTCATTGAAGCACTGAGTGCATGCACCGCGTACCTGATGCTTCTAGAAGCTAATCTTATAACACCAGTCTCCAGAGACAGCATTTTCCACAGCATGCTTCTCCATACACGGCGTTTAAACCAGACGCACACTTTTGGGGACACCTGTGGCCTTCAAAATTGATGCAGCCCAACACCTGTTCGTACATGAAATTTCGTGAAATTGACCAAAAGGCGAAAAAGATCTGACTGAAAAGGCTGGCTGTATATCGACATGCCCTCTCTGTGGACATGGAGTGTATTTCGATATACTGGAAATCTACTCTGCCATTGATCGCTTAGATGCAAGGAAACGGCATTCTTTCCGTTCGAAAAATGAAAATGGTCTCGCACTCTTCCGAAATGTGGTCGGCCCTATGAATCCCCCCCCCCCCCCCCCCGCGCAACCATCTTTGCCGAATGAGCGAGGCAGATAATACAAAAATGCCATCATTAATGCCCTTTATGTGGGTGCCACTAATCGATCAGATGCATACAAGCAGCGTCCATTCAGTTTGAAAAATCTATATTTTCTCCGGGTCCGCCCCTCCTGTGCACTTCCCGGTAACATTGTTTGGTCCAGTCCGCCCCTGGGCATTTTCTTCTTATCAACTAGTGCGGTTTAGAAATAATTTGAAGTTACTGGAAACTGACATTGCGCTGTTACATTTGTTTATGTAAGTATAGTATTTTGCTACCAATACGAGTCGATTTTACCATTGGAAGGTCATCTGTTTTGGAGATCTTGTGTATCAACTTTATATATCTCTCGCACCCGAAATCCCCCACACATGCCTATATCCTCTCGCTCTGATATCCGGGTATACTTAAGCCTTAAAAAATTTCACTGCGTGCTCCAGTTGGCATGGAAAATAATCGACTTTCCAAAGAACGATATAGGACCTAGTTATTCAATACAAGCTAATATTATATCTCACGTGACTTCCTTGCATTCTGATTGGCTGAAAGATGATACCCTATTTCGTGTAGTTTGCATCCACAGAACTGACCAGGCACTACACCCAGGCACTACACGTTTTCTATTTTTAGCACACTACTATATCAGTTTTCTTTTCATACTGGCCGAATAAAACTGATCAGGCTAAATTTAAAAATCGATTCACAGAGGCACAACATCCACAAAACGACCCGGAAAGAAATCTTTGTGGAAAAATGTATCGCTTTTCCATTGTTAAAGTCACATTTTTCGAGGCGTTCATTTTATTCCTTGAGAAGATGATCCATTTCTCGTTTCGAAGAGAGTGATCCATACCTGGGTCCAACTTTCATGAGAACGCGTCCGGATATGAAAAATCGTTTGTTTCGCTGCTCATATTATTTCGCTATTTAATTGTATGTTTTGGGCAGTAAACGAATAAATAATGGAATTCAATTGAATCTTCGGAGTTTGTATCCCGTACTGACCCATTCGGTAATGTATATGTGTGACAAATGTGTGGAAAGTATCAAACTGCGTTGTCAAATTTCGAAAATTTTAGTTTTCATTCGTGAGTTGCGCGATTCCAGAATACACAGTTCCGTTTGGGGGAAATGTTTTGTTTACCCTTGCCGACCGATTCAAAATCTGTCTTCTGCTCATATCAATAATCCAAGTTAGCTGTGTTTTGGAAGAAGAAAATGTTTTTTAAAAACTACATGGTATTTTTTGCTATATAACGCTGGTTGGTAGGGCTGCTACCTTGGTAATAGATTAACAAATCGGACAGATGTTTTTCTTGATGGGTGTTCGATATAATATAAGGATTAGTGCATGTCTTGTCGTTGTCTACGCCCATATAGTGGACAGTAAGGTGATGTAGTTCCCTCCGCTTCGCGGCGGGAACTACACCACCTCACTGGGCACTATATGGGCATAGTCAACTCCAAGCCATGCACTATTCCTTAAATATTGTACACAGAGGCGGACTGGTCGTATGGTCCACATGGAAATCGACGGTGCCCCCCATCCCCTATTGGGAGCCACCCAAGCGTCCCAAAAATTTAGACAGTTCAAAACCTGTTGGCGCATGAAATTTCGTGAAAATGATCAAAGGGCGAAATGGATCTGATTGCTTAGACTGTCGGTTTATCGAAATGCCCTCAATATGTGGAGTGCCATTGGGACATAGAAGACATTTTGATATAACGTTACCAACAGTCAAGGCTGCCTCTGATCTGACCAGATGCAAGGAAACAACATTCTTTCGGTTCGAAGAATTAAAATTTTCTCCCATTGGGCCGAACTGTGGTCAGCCGGATGAGTCCGGGGCTTCCTTAAAGCCTTGAAAGTTCTTGAACTGAAAAACAACTTTTTAAGGCACATGAAAAAGGTGTATTAGCCTTGAAAATCCTTGATTTTTAAGGATGCTTCAAAAATTTAAACTCGAGGAAGCCTTGGAAATAAGATAGAATAGATCGAAAATTAGAAGGTATCATGATTTATGACCTAGCGGTGTTTGTTTTTAGTCAAGGGTCGTCTGCCTTTTCAGGCAGACGACACTTGACTAGAAACAACTCCTCAGGTAACACAACTCTTGTTCACTAGAGTGACAAGTTAGTTTCTTAAGTTGAAGACTTATTTTTAGCATTTTTTCAGGTATGATCTCGAAAATTATTTCTGCTATTTCTCAGTTTTTAATTTTGAATTGATTCCTTGCCTTTTGATCCAAAAGCACCCCAAAACGTTTGTTTAGTAACAAGTTCAGCAACTAGGATAG
The DNA here is from genome assembly GCA_031216915.1 of Pictodentalium vernedei. NCBI lineage: Eukaryota > Metazoa > Mollusca > Scaphopoda > Dentaliida > Dentaliidae > Pictodentalium > Pictodentalium vernedei. The sequence continues at coordinate 715,747,219 of CM062296.1, forward strand.
AGGATTATAGATACTTGACAAGTGGTATTCACCAGATCATGAGGTTTGTGTATTCCATTAAGGATTTTTTGCAACTCCCCATTAAACTTTTTTTTTCATTTATTTTTGAGGTGCTTGAACTAGTTGGGCCTGCTTTAGTATTTGTTTGGTAGTTATATGTATAAAAAGGTCGAATACTTACATTTCTACCCCTAAAGTAATCGCAGACTGACGAGAGAGTAAGATTTCATGTCACTTTATCATATTGCATGCTAGTATGAATTGCATGTCTTGGAAGATCAATGTGTGATATTGTTTTCCACCAATTAAGTTCAGTGGCGGCGGAAACAGAAAGGGAACAAGGGAGGAGGAGGAGGGGTGCTTCCCTCCCGTCCATTCTTTTACAGATCATACATTCAACCCCACCCCCACTTTGATGAATAAAACATTATCATTGAACGTTTTTCAATCACCATTTAACTACTATTATTTTTCCCTTGCCTAAAATGAATAGCAGACGACACATGCAAAAAGTCTGGACTAATTTCATTTTCTTATTGCCTCAGAAACACAGTTTATGACTCGTTAATGAAGAGTCATATGATAGATTTTTAACCCTTTACCTAACACGAAAGGCAGACGACACTTGTTCCAATGAGGGGTCATAAGCTATGTTTTTTGAGACAAAAATTGAAAAAAATAATGAAAATTGGATGGTGATTTTTATGAATAGCGCTGGCCGGTTTTGGCCGTTAGTTACGTTGGGTAAAGAGTTGGAAGAAAAAATAATTTGGCCGTCTCCTCACTCCATCCCTGCCGCTTCACTTTCATTCTACTTTCTCCGCTTCTAATAATGTTCCTCCTTGTTCAGGCTTCTCTCTTCCAACGACAGATTCCTTGCTCAAGAGATTGCGTAATATCAAAATGTTTGAAACTACCCCTCCCAAGTGTTTCGATTTGCACAATATTTATTTTCTATTTTGCCAGAATTGTCGGACCATAGAAGTGGATCCAGGATTCTGAGGTGGAGGGACCGCCACATTTTAATCACGCGCCATGATGCTAAGTCTCATCCGGCACGCGTATTGGTAAGTCGGGTGCGAGCACGAGAAGGGAGTATCCTGTTCTCGTCCGCAGGACCTGGGGACTTCTCCGGGGAAATTTGAAGGTCAGTGTGTTCCCCCGGTTGCTCTTTTGCACGCGATCATAATGTTTTTCAGTCAAAATATTCTCGCAAATTTATACAGACTCATTCAAAGCTTGTAAAAAGGAAACCAATTTATTGCATTTCCTATTAGTAAAGAGAGACTCTCTTACAACTCGTCCCCTGAGTTTCAATGTGTTCTATGTGCCAGTAGGCACATAGAACACATTGGAACTCATGGGACGAACTGTCAACGTGCTATTTCAAGTCATTTACGCTACCTGGCTGGCACTGATAAGGGGGCTGTTATTTAAAACATATAACGTTTCAAAATAAACAGTTTTCTTCATGAAACAATTTGCTGTATCGAAATATCACAGCTTTTTAGCAAATTGCCAGCGAGAACATGAAAATAAATAGGTCATATTCGAGTTCCTCGAAAAAGGTTGAAACAAATTGACAAAGTATGCGAATTGGGTGGACACTATATAGGTTGTAGTGTGCACTAGAAGCTAAGATATATATAGACGAATGCACCTCTTAATCAAAAACGAAAAAATTAAATCTACTACCACTACCCTAATCTGTGGTAATACCCGAAGACAGCCAATGCCACACGAAGACAGCTGATGCCACACGATTCAATATTGACCGGTCAATATCCAATATATCGCAACATAATGACAATAAGATTGAGGTCGCTGAGGTTAGTGTCTTAAATAGGGTGGGAACAAGGGTAAGGGGCATCGTATATAAATTTATATATTTTGCATGAATAAACCGCCCCACCACCATTGCTCCCCCACCCCGAAGAAAGATTATTTTCTATCCTACACCCTAGCGGTACCCAGAAAGGAGTGACCCCCCACTTTTTGCTATGACTCCCCACTTTTTTTGAGCTTCCGCCGCTTCTGGTTTTACGAGTGTAAAGCGAACCTACCATACGAAGTCTGTAACAAATTGTTTTGCTTATGAACAATCTACAGAATAGCATGGGTGGCGGTGTATTTCGTCCCTTGAGTGCAAGAAGCCTTTGCAAAGGTAAAACATTGCAATAGCTTGTTGAACTCAAGGGGCAAATTTATAAATTTTATTAACTTGGATAAAATATCAGACATAAACCATTTAATTATTATTTTTTCAAGTTTGGATTGGTTATAAAAAGAGGGCCCGTGGCAGCCAAAAAAAAACATGGCGGGGAGGGGGGACTGAGAAACAGATTTTTAACTTTTTTAGGCCTAACGGCGACTCGCCCATTGCGCAAATCAATAATAAAAAAAAAACAAGCTGAATATTCCAGAACGGAATCTAAATAGTTTTGGAATCGGAATCTCTTTAACTATAATCAGGTCTTCTGTACAGGAAGAGTTACGGAGGACAAACTTGGTAGGATTTTAACCCTTTACCCAACGAATCGGCCGCATCCGCCCGCGTAATATGCAAATTCAGTAGTTGAAAAAATATTATTTTTCAAAAAAATTCAACAAAGCCATATCATGTGACCCCTCTTTGGAACGAGCTCGTCGAGCTCGTTCCAACGAGGGGTCACATGATATGATTTGGTTGAATTGTTTTGAAAAATTTGAACAAATGATATTTAAAATAATAAATTTTGATATCGTCTGCGTTGTGTAAAGGGTTAAGAGCATGTCGACGATTCAAATATTTCCGAAAGAGCGAAACTCGTTTCGAATCGAATCATTGGGACGATTTCGAATCGAATTAATTCCGAAGCTTAACGGAACCCTGATTGCATCTCCTCCTCACCTGACAAATTTCTCTCCCTCACCCCACCCCTCCTCCCCGAAAGAAACCTTAAAATCCTTGCATATTAGGCTGAGAAGATGAACGAGACGTGCAATGAGTGTAGATGGAGCACGGCGACTAATTGGTTCAAGCATTGGACTTTAAACCGAAAGACCGACGGTTCTATCCTGACCCGCGCCATGTCCTTGGGCAAGAAATTCAGTCGCGATTGTCCATGTGGGGGAGGGTGGCGCTGTGTTCGAAAGCGTGGTGCACGTAGATGGTACACTTGCCTTTAACCCTTTACCTAACATGAAAAGCAGACGACACTTGCAAAAAAAATTCTTGAATAACTAATTTTTTTCATTTTTTGTTTCAAAAACATAGGTTATGACCCCTCGTTGGAACGAGCTCGACGAGCTCGTTCCAACGAGGGGTCATAACCTATGTTTTTGAGACAAAAAATGAAAATATTTTGAAAATTAATTGGCGATTTTTGAGAATAGCGCTGGCCGGTTTTTCCGTTACGTTGGGTAAAGGGTTAACCGTTGTTAACTCTGTGCCGAGTTAGTAAATTGGAGAGTCTGAAGTTGCTCGCCGCTGCTTCGTTGTTTCATCCGGGTACACCGGCTCCCACCGTTCGCAAAACTGTCCGACACAGTGTGACCCTGGCTGTTGAAAGTGCTGTCAAACCCCAGTAACAAAGATTCTGTAAAAATGAACGAGAATAAGAAGCAATGTTTCGGTCATTGAACTTCCTGAGTAGTATAGAGCACGTTTCGTCCCTGATCAGGGTGTCCTTATGGGATTTCCCAGAACGTGGGACTGATGTTTGGTGGAATGTGGTTGTGAGCTAGTGAAAACTGATGAAAAATGAAAAATTAAATGAAACTTTTATTCACAGTATATCAATTACATAAAAAGTACAAATGTTAATTCAATCAAACGCAATTTTGATACACTGCAAGGATGCGACATAGCAGAAAATGCTGTCTTCCTGTCGCTCCTCAGACGAAGCAAAAAAAAAAAATTCTCGACAGCAGACCGTGTATTTAAAACGATTTTTAAGGCGTATGATAGTGTCACATTGACGACATGGACGAGCAAATAAGGATCACAGCTGTTAAGGGAATAATAGTTGTATTGACGAGGATACAAGACAAAAAACGACTTGATAATTATTAGGCAGTACAAAGTTCTATGATGTATTGAGTCGTCAAGTGACAAAGAAAAATAAAATGATGATGTGTCACAATGTGTACACATTGCATGCAGCACATGTGATCTGTGCAGATACACACTAAAAACTAAAGTGTTAAAACTGACACTTTCAAGGTGTTAAACCTATTCTAACTCTTAGGATTTGGTTTTAACACTCAAAGTGCAATGCTTTAAGCACTTAGACATTACAATCGTCAGACATCTGAAACTTGAATGGATGGCACTTCCCATGTGTTTAGCATTGGTGGTTCTTCCAGAATCGTCCATAATTTGATTTGCGCTTGGTGGGTACATAATTAAAAGGACACAACGCAGATGACGCGGATCAGGCTCGAGAGTTCGAGCCTGATCCGCGTCATCTGCGTTGTTTCCTTTTAAGTGTCGCGACATTACACTTGTCAAGTGGTATTATTGTAACACCTGTCAAGTTCTGGGATATCTGCACTTGAACAAAGTGCTAGTTCAGCACTTAATAAGTGTTAAATACAGCACTTCAAGTGTAGTTTTTAACACTTTAGTTTTTAGCGTGTATGTGCTTATGGGAAAGCCTTCTTGAACTCAAGGGACGAAATACGCCACCACCCATCCTATTCTTATATTATGGGGCCTAAAACATTAAGAAAAACAGTATATGAACTTTTGATGGCAAAGAAATAATTACAAAAATAAAAAAAATAAAATAAAAATCCGCCCGCTCACTTGCCATTTTATAAAAAAATGGCATGAGAAACAGAAGATCTACTTAATGGCGCCAAATTGGAAATTGTCAAGATACTCATAAATAGTAATATTTAAAGCAATATATTGTTTTAGGTTGTTCCTCAGTCTGGACCTGTAGAAGTTAAAGTGGATTTGTCAGGTTTTGACCACTCAGCTGGGCACACACATGCATTCCACATTCACAAATTCGGAGATCTCAGTGACGGATGTGAATCAACTGGAAGCCGATTCAATCCTATGGGGGTCGACCACGGAGCCCATAGCCATGGGGATCAAAGTGTGTCTGGTCCGCAGTAAGTGTTTAGACAATAAATATTGAATTGATTTGAATGCACGAATTTCTCTCAAATACTTCAATTTCTGGTGACCCAAAATTTTTGACAAACGACATTCAGAATTAGGCCTATCTGTCCATGTGCATTCAAACATCATTTAAGTCGCCAGTAACTCATTTCGAAATTATGGCAGTTCTCATACAATATTGCCATTGCCGTAACCCTTTACCCAACGCAGACGATATCAAAATTTATTATTTTAAATACCATTTTTTAAAATTTTTCAAAAAATGTCAACAAAACCATATCATATGACCCCTTGTTGGAACGAGCTCGTCGAGCTCGTTCCAACGAGGGGTCACATGATATGGTTTTGTTGAAAGTTTTTGAAAAATAATATTATATTTTTTCAACTGCTGAATTTGCATATTACGCGGGCGGATGCGGGCGATTCGTTGGGTAAAGGGTTAAACAAATGATTACAATGGCTAAATGTTTTTTGAATTCGCATTAATAAACGTAATGGGGTCCGAAGCTCTTCACTCGCCCTCTTCCCCCATTGCTTACAACGTGCTTTCTTGAACGTTTAAACCTCGCGACCTGTGACCTTGCATTGATTAAAAATCTAAGATGGCAGTTACGAAAAAGGCTTATGGTTTCACAGAATTAAATATTTTCCCATAGGCGACCATTATAACGTTCGGGCAAAAAAAAATATGATCGCATCACTGTAATTTTGGCATTCAAATATCTTTGTCAAGTATAGTCCTTCAGACAACTTTTTCTGATCCCAAAACAGGGGATCATGCAACACATAAGAGAGATAAATTGACAGTAAGTGAAGTACCGGTCACGTGCACATATTTTTCAGGGAATAAGCCTTTTTCGAAACGGCCATCTTGGCTTTTCATCTATGCAAGGTCACAGGTCGCGAGGTGTAAACATTTCCAGAAAACACGTTGTAAGCAATGGGAGAAGAGAGTGAGTGGGGTGCTTCGCACCCCATTACATTCATCAGTGCGAATTCAAAAAAACCTTTAGCTAAGGATACCGTTTGATTAAGAAACAGGCAATGTTGTATGAGAACTTTCATTATTTCGAATTGAGTTCCAATAGACTTAAATGGCATTTGAATTCACACCGTGTCATCATGACTCTGTGGCTGTGGGCAATGTTTCGATAACTTTCGGGGATTCTCCAAGCCGAGAAACTCCGCGCAACGAGTGTTTCCCTGTTGCCAGTCAAAACAAGTCCTCGCCTCCGTAAAAAAGTCGTTAAACCTGCGGTATCCCATCGTTTAAAATCGTCTAGGGTTGCCACTTCAGTTAATTCGAATGATGATATCGGTTCTGCGAATTTGAACTTGATATTTCACGAAACTAGTTGCCTTGGCTGACACAGAACTCAACGCGACCAACATGGAAATTGCTTTGTTTACACCCCGCGACCTATGACCTTGCATAGATTAAAAGCCAATTTAAGATGGCAGTTTCGAGAAAGGCTTATTCCCTACAAAAACACACCAAATGAAAAGTGTATTTTTCAGGTCCAAATGTTATCAGATCACCCTCTTTTTTATCTGGAATATTAATCAATAATACAAGATATCAATAGAATGCTTCAAACGTTTATTGAAACAATTTATTTTCCCAAGGCTGTTCATTTTTAGAGATTGCATCACTTGAAACATTTCAAGGCGAGTATTTCTAATTCAAATATTTAGTTCAGTCATACCCTGTGAACTGTAAACAAACTCCAAGCAGTGTTATCTCCCTCGCTACGCTCGATACGTCGCCAGATGTCCACTACTTGGATAATCCAGCACCAAATCATCGCGCTGGAAATTAACCTTTTTCCCACCACTTTTTACCTTATACAGAGAGAATATATATGAGCGTGTAAGTGGGGAAGTTTAATACAATTTTTACACATTTGTAACGCCATCACCTGATTAATTGATGAAAAGAACTCTCTGAGATCTTTCCAACTTATAATCAGATGGTAGTGTTAACCCTTTACCCAACGAATCGCCCACATCCGCCCGCGTAATATGCAAATTCAGCAGTTGAAAAAAATATTATTTTTCGAAAAAATTCAACAGAACCATATCATGTGACCCCTCGTTAGAACGAGCTCGTCGAGCTCGTTCCAACGAGGGGTCACATGATATGATTTTGTTGAAATCTTTTGAAAAATTTTTAAAAATGATATTTAAAATAATAAATTTTGATATCGTCTGCGTTTGGCAAAGGGTTAATCTGCCTAGGCCAGGACTTGCAGAATATCAGAACAAAGACTCAACAGTAATGACGATGGCGCAGGATTAGGGTTAAACTTTTATTACATCTCCATCTACAGAAGAACAATTGGCAAAAAAGAGATAAAGATGCATCAACCCCGTCACTTACCACCAGCACTCACCACCAGCATGTCAGGCATTGAAAGAATAATTTATTTTACATACCAGTTGCCCGTAACAGGTTAAACTGTAAAGGCTTGAATATATTTCTTTGGAAGTTTTTACAACCGTTCTGTAGGTCTAATGACTCGGCAGGGGTTTCTAGTCAATTCTCGGCTGACAACAGGTCGCTATTCTCGAACACAAGCCACTGCTAGGTTAATATTACTATTCTAAGAAGGATTCTTTCATGAATGTTTGTTGGGACAACTCATCTCGGATAATAATTAGGGCTAACGTCCATGTGGGCACGGTAGTGGTGTGTACTAAGGCGTACTGCACATCAATGGTGCATTTGTCTTCAACCGCTGGTTACTCTGCTTGTGCCAGATTAGCCCTTTACCTGACATGAAAAGCAGACGACTCTTGCAAACAAAATTATTGAATAACTATTTTTTTTCATTTTGTCCTAAAAAACATAGCTTATGACCCCTCATTGGAACGGTCCCGCTTCAATGAGGGATCATAAGCTATGTTTTTGAGGAAAAAAATTGAAAAAATAAAAATTGAATGGCTTTTATTTGTGAATCGCGCTGGCCGCTTTTGATCGTTACGTTGGCTAAAGGGTTAATATGTTGGAGAGTATGACAGTCACTCGGCTATTCTCTCCGGGTTCTTCGGCTTCCACGACATGCAAAATTGTCCTGCACGATGTGACCCCGGTTATTGAAAGTATGGTTAAACTCCAATAAACAAACTTTTATCGTGCCAAAATGGGAATTCGGCCTTAAGCGCAAAACAAAACATATATTCCCCCACTCTCCGGCACAAAAGGCCTGTGAAAGAATGCACCCCTACTCCCAGGACCAGCCTGTACCCAGTTGCAGTAATGACTACTCGGGCAACTGTGCGCCACACGATGCAAAAAGGGGGTTAAAATTATAAGTTGGGACCGCCAAAATATCTCTGTTTTGAATTTTACATTTTATTTATCCGCATTGTCACAGAAAGAAACGGGAAACCATCAACAAAAGTACCCCTTTTAACACATTTTCTGCCATAACACACAAACATTGTTGTTTATTTCAGAGAATTTGCAGATTGGGGAACCCTTGAATGTGACGACGACGGGGAGATGGATGTCTCATTTACGGACACTTTTGGAGCACTATCTAGCACAAAGTCTTTTGTTGGACATGCCATTGTCGTAAGTATTTTCACCCAAACTTGGTGAGTTACGAAACCATCCCCATGATGCAAGATCCACGATAAATCATACAGTCCGGGTGTGATGCACGTGATTTCTGTTCATCTGGGCTAAATCGAATGGAACTCGACTGAAAAAGTGATGGGGGAGTGGGGTGGAAACCGTGTCTATTTGGTGTCTTTCAGATTTCAGAATTTATTTATTTATTTATTGGTGTTTAAGGTTACACATTCATGTACACTGGCTAATCGTGACCCTCAGACTCCAGAAAAGTAATATTTATTTCTGGGTTGATGCATTAACGGGTTTCTAAAATTTAGTAAGCATGTGAATGCTTTAGACCTGATTTTGTATTGCAGAGTCGAAGGTGAAGCTCAGTGTTCATGAGTGATCCCTTTATGAAACGTAGCGGCAAAAACCGGCCAGCGCTATTCGCAAAAATCACCATTTAATTTTCATTATTATATATTTTTTGTCTTAAAAACATAGCCTATGACCCCTCATTGAAACGACGTCGTTGAGCTCGTTCCAATGAGAGGTCATAAGGTCTATTTTTTGACGCAAAAAATGAAAGAAAACTAGTTATTGAAGAATTTTGTTTGCAAGTATACCGTCTGTCTTTAATGTTACGTTAAGGGTTAAACCAAAATGGCTGCGAGTAAATCGTCTCAAGACATCTCTTCCCGTTTTGATACTTTTATTAGGGCATATCTTAATGACACATATCAACTGTGGGTTCAAAGGGAGCACAGCCAAATAAATATGTTCATTTAACTATTGAGTAGGTATTGCTTAACCCTTTACCAAACCTGAAAAGCAGACGACACTTGCAAAAATAATTCTTGAATAACTAATTTTTTTCATTTTTTGTCTCAAAAACATAGGTTATGACCCCTCGTTGGAACGAGCTCGACGAGCTCGTTCCAACGAGGGGTCATAACCTATCTTTTTGAGACAAAAAATGAAAAAAATAATGAAAATTAAGTGGCGATTTTTGAGAATAGCGCTGGCCGGTTTTCCCCGTTACGTTAGGTAAAGGGTTAAGCAAGATGGAGATAAGAATTTAGTGACGAATTTACGCTTCCAACGTACACTGGACCCACTTAGAATTAAGGCCATAAAACTATTTTACCAGCAGGATTGATGACACAAAAGTCACTTTGTATTGAACAAGTGTTCGGAATATAATTTTCATTGTCTATCGAGAAAAAGTAGAATATTCAGAATATTGATGAAAAAATTGAGGCTGCGTCTTTATTTGTGTTTTCCCACGGTATTGACGAAAGCGGGGCTAGATTGTTTCCTTCAATTTCAAAGTTATAATTGGTCGATACTGCATTGAATGAACTTAAATACTATCTTCGTATCGTCTCTTTTCAAAACGTTGTTCCTCCAGCGTTTCTAGGAAGACCATGCAGTTTTATGTGCGATCCATCCGAACTATACAGAAATAGTGGATCATATTCGGATTACACAGTTTGTCGTGGATCTAATTTTGTGGTTTTGGAAACGGAAGTCGTTTTCAAACACCATTTTATCCAGTCTTGATCTGGGTACAAAACAGTTTATAAGATAGAAGGTAATTGTATAATTCACTCTACTAGCCTAATATAAGGGTGTCTCGGGAGTATGAGTTTTCTTTTGTTAGGTGAATTTCTTTCCTTTTGCAATTAACGAAACAATTTTCTTTTTTTTCATGAGTACTTCCCACCATCCGTAGTACTGAGCATCGATCAAATCACAAAAGGAAGAGGGAGTTGAGGATTTGTAATTGAGACACCTCATTCTCATTTCACTCCGCTGATGGTTCCGGGCCCGGGTGCCATCTCCTGGGAAGCTCGCAAGGTGACTCAAGAGGGGTGGTGTCCGGGTTTGGTATTGTCAGCGGAGGATAACTGAGAGCTAATTTCTCATGTGAGTGACCTACCGCTTATCTCCTCTTATACTGTGCATCCTAGACCCCATCGACCACCAGTATTCACTAGAGACAGGATATTTACTTTTTGAATTTAAATTCAAACATTCTTTTCTGGTATTTAAACAACCTCGCTATATCGAATCAGCCAAATGTACTTAAATGCAATGGAGACAGCTTACATAAGTTGTATGTTTTTGCTTACCGGAAATAAAATATTGTTTAAACTAAATCACATAATGTTTAACAGAGTTCAAACACCACCATCACACATGCACGAAGCCAGGATTCTACAATAGGGGGTGCCATAGCCATTTTTTGGGTGGGGAGGCACAGAATATATTTGGAAGGCCATTCTGTGGGGTTTCGGAGGCCTCCCTTATCCTAACTAGACCCACTCCAGTTGTTACCCCTCCTCTCACTTCCCTGAGTGTGAGGAGGGGGCAACGACCGATGGGTCCTGTTAGGACTAGCCCCCGACCCCGCAACTATATTGGAGACCATGTTGGGGCTCTGTGTTGTGTGAAAGTTGCATTGCTCAGGCAGCCTGGACATCAGAAAATCACTGCTAAGAAACCAGACATGTACAGGTTGTAGTCTTGTAGGAATTCCGGACAATACCCCAGACCCTCAACGGTTACCAAAACTGAAAAAAAATCAGTCACTTCTTTCCTTAAAATGGACCCTTCAACTACTATCAAGTCTCCACACTAAAAACTAAAGTGTTAAAACTGACACTTTCAAGGTGTTAAACCCATTCTAACTCTTAGGGTTTGATTTTAACACTCAAAGTGCAATGCTTTAAGCACTTAGACATTACAATCGTCAGACATCTGAAACTTTAATGGATGGCACTTCCCATGTGTCTAGCATTGGTGGTTCTTCCAGAATCGTCCATAATTTGATTTGCGCTTGGTGGGTACATAATTAAAAGGACACAACGCAGATGACGCGGATCAGGCTCGAGAGTTCGAGCCTGATCCGCGTCATCTGCTTTGTTTCCTTTTAAGTGTCGCGACATTACACTTGTCAGGTGGTATTATTGTAACACCTGTCAAGTTCTGGGATATCTACACTTGAACAAAGTGCTAGTTCAGCACTTGGTAAGTGTTAAATACAGCACGTCAAGTGTAGTTTTTAACACTTTAGTTTTTAGCGTGTCAACAAGGCCGTTTTAATAGTACAAATAGTCAATGTTTATTTCAGAGAATTCTAACCGCGTGCATACCCCCGCAGACCCCATTTGCGGCAAAGAAAGCTAGGCCTGTGTGATCCAAGTGAAATAAAATAAGGTTAACCGGGTCGCAAGGAATATGTAAATCCCACATCGTCCCTCGCGCCTTCGGCGCGCTGAAACCTTTCCTTCATTCAGAGAATTTGCAGACAAATTCAGACAGTTTCGGTATCCAATGGTGGTTCGGTTCGGTTTTTCGATATCCTCGTGATATCGGTATCGGTTCGGTTTTTTGATATATTGCCCATAATAAACCATCTTTCAAAGTGGCACGATCCTCCAACCCAGACAAGCAAGGACAGTATTGACTGAAGGAATGTGACCCAATAACTTGCTGTATGTCTTAGTGGACAACGTCGTTGTTTTGCCGCTTGAGCAAGTAGAACTAAGTATTTTGTTTTGGGACCCAACACACATGGCACAGGACAGAATCGGACCAACGACCTTTCTATCTAAAATCCAACATGCTAATCAAATGGGCCACATCGTTCCCATTTATACGAAGGCCCGATTCATTGCTTTAACAGAAAGCCACAAGACAAACAATCTTTATACTCAACAACTCTTTATTTAACAAACCGAAATCATTTCCTAAATAAAGTCTTCTTCACAAAATACAGCTAACGATAATGCCATCTTCTGACAGTCGTTTAACCCTTTCCCTAACGCGAAAAGCAAACGAAACTTGCAAACAAAATTATTGAATAAATATTTTTTATATTTTTTGCGTCAAAAACATAGCTTATAGAGCCTCATTGGAACGAACGCAGCGGGAAATAAGCTCTATTTTTTAGAGAAATTTTTTTTTAAAAAAGTAATGAAAATTGAATGGCAACTTTTGTGAATAGCGCTGGCAGGTTTTGGCCTCACGTTGGGTAAAGGGTTAATGAAATGTCATAAACTTTAGATTTTTTTCAGTTGACTAACAAAATGTGTATGACCCTTTTTATTTTCAACGTCATAAGTATGTCAGGGACATTTTATCCACCCTTTCTTAACTTTTCATCTTGACATTGGTGCATGCTGGCTGTTACATGGGTCGTTACGATACCAGCGACAGGAGACACTGATAACCAAGAGACATGTCACCCATATATGTTCTCAAAAGACATGAGCAGTACCACAGCGTATTACCACGATAATGACGTCAGAACATGACCGCTCACATACGCTACCATTATAACCCACGTGACACCTAGCATATGTCGTCACTTCAAGGTCCGGAAGATGGGAAGGGTGGGGGGGGGGGGGGGGGGGGTTAAGATGTTCTTAACACCCTACTAATGTTAAAGTGGTAGGTTTAGTGTCTTTGAACAGTTTCTACTGTCGTTTCGAAATAATGTCACTCTATTAATTTTTTTCAGATTCATGCACATGGGAGCGACGCCAAATTAGCATGTGGAATTATTGGCTACGCTGCTCCACACGAGTGGCCAGGCAGTGACGCGACCCACGATGGTCATAGTACTCACGAACACAGGGTAACTCATGACCACCACGATCACGATCACGATCACGATCATCACGGATAAACGGATGGAAGCCACAGAAGGATACCAAATTTAAGGTGTTTGATGAAACAGGTTGCTCTCTACGATAAAAGTACCTACAAACGAACAGTCAAACGAACAGTCAGAACTGCATTGAACGGCTGAGCGTGCACCATTTGATTAACTGGCTTTTTCATTTCGACTTATTTACATTTATTGAATTGAGAAACAGCTGATGGCAAGACATCCGAGTTAACAACAGATTCACAAAGAAAGTTAGTAAAAAAATTAACCCGACAGTCCTCATCCCTGACAAAAATCGTCATGAAAATCGACTTTCGATAAACTTGGCTCCCTTGAAATTATTAAACAAACGAGGAAAGTCCAATTGTTACTTTTAATAAACGAAAACAACAGACAGCTCTCAGAGTTGTTTCACTTTCTCTCTCTCTCTCACTCAGTGGTGGCGCCAGAGTTACAGAAGTGAGGGGGTACAGTTGGGTATTGCCCGCCGCGCGTAAGTTTTAAAAATTTTCTCAACTTCGGGAGGGGTGTCCCCTCCCGAAGTTGAGAAAATTTTAAAAGCTTACGTTGTAAATGGTGTTCTCTGGAGCATTCTCAGACAATTAAATTAAAACAGTTTTATCCTTTTGAAACTTACTGGTTAGGTCTTTCGGTTATAGAAAACGTCGTACATGGTGATATTTTAACGGAAGAACGCTGTTGTAAAGTGCGAGCACAAAGCACCAAACGACACTCAGATCGAAAATGAAAGTAGGCTGCATTCCAAACGGATGCGTTGCACGCTCTCGATTCTAGCATTCCTCGAATACTCTTAAGCGGTATGTTTCAGACCGTTTGAACGCGGCACGCCTTGTTGCAATTTGGGACCTCGACTCTTGTTTGTTGTTTGCAGCTAGTGTGTGTGTGGGGGGGGGGGGGGGGGGGGGGTGCACACACAAACATAATTTAAAAACTTCTCTGATTTAGTGCACTTGGGAATATGGAAATAAGCATACCCACCATTACACCACAACGTTCAATACAAAAATTAAAATGATAGTATTTTTTTTACTACGCTTGGCGAAAAAAGTGGAGGGGTAAGTAACCCCCCCCCTATAACCCCCCCCCCCCCACGCACCCACCCACCCCCCATGGCGCCGCCACTGCTCTCACTTTCCGTCCGTCGTCCGGCGTTAACTTTACATTATCGACTTTTCACAAACTACTCGACCAAATTGAACCAAATCTGGTGTGCATGTTCCCTATCATAATATTATGTCAATTCAAGTTTGTTCAACTAAAGTTGCCACGCCCACAGGGGGCACCATAAGGGGCATAACTCTGATAGCACCCATAGAATACAAAACAAATCTTCTTCTTCAGATCCAGTGGTCAGATTCTTTTCATATTTGGTATACAACATATCTAGGGGGTCAGACTCAAGTTTCTTCAAATCGAGTCCCTGGGTTAATGTATGGGCTCCCTATTGGACCACGAATTTTTACTTAGTGCAATACGTGGAATATTCTTTAAAAATCTTCTTCTTCACATTCACCACTTAGAATCCTCTCATATTTGGTATATATCATCTCTAGGTGTGTGTGAGTTGGGGGGGGGGGGGGGGGGCTGTTTCAAATTTGTTCAAATCGAGTTCCTCGGTAAATATTTGGACTCCCTATGGGAGCCCGAATTATAACTTAGTGCAATATGGAGAAATTTCTTTAAAAATCTTCTTCTTCAGATCCACCAGTCAGAATCCTCTCATATTTGGAATACATCATCTCTAGGGGGAAGGGGTAGATTCTAATTTGTTGAAATCGAGTTCCTCGGTTAATATTTGGGCTTCCTATGGGAGCCCGAATTTTAACTTAGTGCAATATGAGGAAATTTCTTTAAAAATCTAATTCTTCCGATCCACCAGTCAGATTCCTTCAGCATTTGGTATACATCATCTCTAGGCGGGTCAGATTCAAGTTTGTTCAAATCGAGTCCTTGGGTTGAAAATTTTGGGTCCGGTGCGGACTAAGAATTTTGGGACAAAAATTCTAAAAAAAATTGTTTTCGATTTTTTTATGCGTTTTGTTCAATTTTGAGACGAAAAAGGGAGGGCAGTTAGATGTAACAAAATGTTTGGCTGCAAAATATATTCTGAAAGATTTAGAGTGATTTTACGCACCCCCCCCCCCCCCCCAAAAAAAAAAGATGTCCATATGACCACCAACCCCACTCCCCACCCCCGGGGGTCAATTTAGCGGAGGAAAAAAAATTGCTACAAAATGCGTTTTGAAGGAATTAGAGTGAATTTATGTAAAAAAGGACCCCTATAATAATTTCATGACTTCATTCCTCTGAATTAGCTGAATGTGATCCAAAATAGTTCTTTGAACAACTTGTCAGTTGAGCAACTAGGGTTGCTTTGGGTCTCTTGTTTAATGTGCTGGTTCAACAATGCAATGCAATCTTGGGAAGGGCCGGGGAGGACCTGATTTACCCAGACTTTGACAGCACAATTTCCGACTAAAAATATTTCAACTGCATCGATAAAGACATGCCTTGATGATATGGTTGTGGAATATTACGTCGCCTGAGTGCTAGAATGTTCTATGTCCCTTATGGGACATAGAACATTCTAGCACTCAGGCGACGATTAGTCGGGATTATAATATACAAACTTTATAGAGTTCTTGGAAATGTATTTGCTGATAAATATACATGTAATCATGACCCATGTACTTCCAAACTTGTTATTTAATTGGCATGTACCGTATCCCAAATTGGTCAAACCATTGGTAGGACCCACTGTTTAATTTAACCCTTTGAACCCTGGTGGTATCTTCCATGTCAGTTCAATGGCCGCAATTAGAAGAGTCCATATTCATTGTCTGTGGGTAGACCAATTAATATTTTCAACGTGCAGATTGGTCTACTCTACTCATTCACTAAGCAGCCACCCTACGCAATGCAGTTATGACGTATGTTCCTAGGCAGGAAAGGGCCCCTCGTGTTCAAAGGGTTAAATCAATGTATTACAGGCCTGGAAATAAACAGCAAGCGATCACTTAGGTCACGCGAGGTTACGTCAATCAGAAAATACGCGAACGAATTACGATTAACTCTTTACCCAACGTAACGTTCAAAATCGGCCAGCGCTATTTTCAAAAATCACCAATTAATTTTCATTATTTTTTTGGTTTGATCTCATCGCTTGCCGTCCGTCGTCCGTCAACACCATGTTTTGGTCTTCTCCTCCAAAGCCACTGGGTCAATTCACGTGAAAATTTGTGTGAGTGATGGCCCCAAAGGGGCATTTCATTTTTTGTTCAACTCAGCATGCCCAGCCCCATAGGGAGGGAGTGGGGGAAAATGCTCCAAAATATTTTAAAAATCTTCTTCTCAAGAACCAGTGTGTACAATGACTTGATATTTGCTATTGAGCTTCCATATGAGGTGTAGAATCAAGTTTCTTCAAACGAAGTTCGTGAAGTAATATTTGGCTTTGTAATAGGAGGGGTAAGATTTTTGGCCCGCCCAAAATTTCTATTTTCTGAACCGATGGTCCGGTATGAACCAAATTTGGTTTGTGGTAGTATTGGGTCATAAGTACTTGACCCATGCAAAAAAAAAATTCCCACATCCCCATGGGAACCCTGGGAGCTAAAAATAGAAATATTTTCAAACGCCCATATTTCCCAAACCCCACGGAACAGAGAGCTTTTATTTGGTATGAAGTATCCTTATGACCAGTAGAATTGAATGTTAAAAAAACAATTGCCATCGGTTATGTTAGGGTGTTCTGTAATGGGCATCGAAAAAATGCTGAGTCAGCATATTTGCAAAAATTGTAAAAAATCTTTTCTCCAGATCCAATCATCCGAATCTTTTGATATTTGGTATACAGCATTCATAGGGGGGTCAGATAAAAGTTTGTTGAAATAAAGCTCATTGGTTCATATTTGAGCTCTCTACAGGAGCCCGAAGTTTTAACATAGGGTAATATGGGGAATATTCTTTAAAAATCTTCTTCTTCAGAACCACCAGTCAGAATCTTTTAATATTTGGTATACATCATTGTTATGAGGGTCAGATTCTAGATTGTTCAAACCAAGTCCCTAGGTTAATATTTGGGCTTCCTAGGGAAGCCCAAATTTTATCTTTGTTCAATATAGAGGGTAATTTAAAAAAATCTTCTTCTTCAGATCCATCTGTCAGAATGCTTTGATATTTGGTATGCAACATCTCTATGGGGGTCAGATTCAAGTTTGTTCAAATCAGATCCCTGGGTATATATTTGGGCTCACTATGGTAGCCCAAATTTTTACTTAGTGCAATATGAGAAAATTTCTTTAAAAATCTTCTTCTTCAGAACCACCAGTCGGAATGCTTTTATATTTGGTATACAACATCTCTAGGGGGGTCAAATTCCAGGTTGTTCAATTCGAGTGCCTAGGTTAATATTTGGGCTCCATATGGGAACATGAAATTTAACTTAGTACAATATGGGGGAATTTCTTCAAAAATCTTCTTCTTCAGATTCACTTGTCAGAATGCTTTCACATTTGGTGTACAACATCTCCAGGGGGGTCAGATTCAAGTTTGTTCAAATCGGATCCATAGGTCAATATTTGGGCTCGCTATGGTAGCCCAAATTTGAACTTAGTGCAATTCGAAGAAATTTCTTTACAATTTCTCTTCTTCAGATCCAACGGTCAGAATGCTTTCATATTCGGTACACAACATCTCTAGGGAAGTCAGATTTAACTGTGTTCAAATCAGGAGCCTGGGTTAATATTTGGGCTCTCTATGGGAGCCGGAATTGGCCATTTTGCTGAAGAATTAAAAATTTTGTATTCAGTACCCTCTAGAGGTGCTAAGATTAATCTACATAGGTTGTATCAAGGGGCTTCATAGGGGAGCTCTACATTTTACTTATGATCAACTGAAGAAAAGGCATGATGCCTAGATTATTTTTGTCACTCCTGAGGGACTCAAGGATTGACAGTGTAGCCTATGGAGATGGCTTGCTTAATCTAGATTCATTCTTGGACTCTGTTTAAATTGTGTTCTGTACAAGATGAGCGCTTCAGGCCCCGTGGGGCCTCTTGTTTCATTTTTTGTTTCAAAAACATAGGTTATGACCCCTCGTTGGAACGAGCTCGTTCCAACGAGGGGTCATAACCTATGTTTTTGAGACACAAAATGAAAAAAATTAGTTATTCAAGAATTATTTTTGCAAGTGTCGTCTGCTTTTCAGGTTAGATAAAGGGTTAAAAAATAAAAGGTAAATTAAATTCCTAATCCAGCATGTTTTGCCGGTCAGACTTGACAATCTTTCCGAACTTACTCGACATAAGGGTTACCCATGTCATCTCGATATGAATCGAGTGACATGCCGTTTACATCTTAAGAGTACTTCCGCCAGTATAAAAAGTAACAACTAATAACATTTTATTCTAAGGAATGGAAAAATAGACACATTTCTCAACAAGGTTACATGGTTGGATTCAAATAGCGGATTCAAAAAGGGCGGAAGGGGCGATCGCTCTTACTTCCATGAAAACAACTGCATCTATTGTTATGGTAATGACGTCACAACATGGCCGATCATGTTCGCTAACATGGAAACCCACGTGACAATCACTGTGCACCGCTGTATGACATCTCTTCGGTGTCCTGACATGCTTCTGTCACTCCCCTATTATCGCAACTGTTGAATTGAAATCAAAATTAACGACTTCCGCTTTTCAGTGCCATGCTTTTTCGTCCATACAAAAATTCATTTACATTTTGCCCCCTAATTTTATTTTTTGTTCGACTGCATTTGGAATTCTTGGAAAATTGGAAAGTCATTCAAAAAAGCTTGTGCCCAATCAGGCTTAAGAACCACATAAGAGAAGGAAATGACAGACGTAGAACGTTTACTGTAGTATTATACGAAAACGTTTACACACACTGATGGTGCCTGAAATTACATTTCTATCCAGATAACTGTTCCATTGTAAGTGGCGATAGGACTACTTGGTATTATGCTATTTTATTACTTTCCAAAGTGTGATTTCCTGGAATTTCCGGGTTTGATTATAAACGATAACTTCACAAGTGAATTATGCAATCAACAGTTGAGCCATGTATCCGTGCGCGCAAACGAAGACTCTTTGCCGTGGGTGTAATGGGGACTCCATTGTTTTTTTTTTGTTTGTTTTTTAACCCTATATCTAACATGAAAAGCAGACGACACTTGCAAAAAATTTTTTTAAAAACTATTATTTTCATTTTTTGTCTCAAAAACATAGGTTATGACCCCTCGTTGGAACGAGCTCGACGAGCTCGTTCCAACGAGGGGTCATAACCTATGTTTTAGAGAGAAGAAATGAAAAAATAATGAAAATGAATTGGCAATTTTTTAGAATAGCGCTGGCCGGTTTTGGCCGTTACGTTAGCTAAAGGGTGAAATAATATAATTATCTTTAATAATGAAAAGTAATAAACAGAGTAATCGCTTGACTGGACTGGTTACGTGAAATAATTCATTCGAGGCGAGGGACTACATTTAAAACACTCGTGCGCATTCGCGCACTCGTGTTTGTACAACGTCCCTCACCTCTCATGAATTATTTCACGTAACCAGTCCAGTCAAGCGATTACTCTCTATATTGTGGCAGCTCTTTGTTGTAAAGATCACATATTTTTGTTTCATACAGTGATCTGTGACAATCGTTGTCTGAGTGAAAGAGGGCGACAGTGAACAGACGAGGAAAACCTCAGCATTTTAATAAATAATTTTTTAAAATAATAATTATGAGTTGTTTCCTCTGTCTGTGCACGAATATGTGTGTTCACGTATCTGTGTAGGTGGGATATCGTTTGTGTGTGATGTGGTGTTGATGAGGAGGAGAGAGTAAGTCCATCACATTTTGACCTTGAAAGCGAGGTCATCTGCCACTTGGTCATTGATAACATGTTGGTTGTCATATTTATGTGCGTAAGTAGCCATGTTGTGACATCTGGCGATTTGTAGTGTTAGTGCGCATGTGTTGATATTATAAGACGAGTGTTTCCGTAGTCCATTTGGGTTTCTAAGATAGGGGTTTCCACTTTGGTTTCTACTGTGCTGTGGGTAGCACTCAAAGCAATGATATCTTATTGCTCATGTTGTTTGTCGGTTGTGTTCGATTCAACGGAAGTAATATGCTAGTTTGGTAAGAAGGCCTCTGCCCCTCTTGAGCTAGTCTTAGCCTATGTATGGTGACAATGGAACATAGCAGGTGTAAAAGTATTGATCACGTGTTCTAGGGTCGTGTTAGATTGAATAGGAGTGATATGCTAGTTTTGCGTGCACACCCTGTACTCTTTTTGGTCTGTTTAGCCTTTAGTGCTTTTAACCCACTTGAAGCCTCATACCACCATATGGGTGTGATGTCATAGGTTGGCGTTTTGAGGCCGTGGTCGATTTACTGGCATTGTAGTACAGTATGATCGGCTAGTACCTCTTTCATCCTTAGGCACGAATGTTTGCCCACCTAAGATATCATGTTGTGTCACTCTGTGGGTGTGCTCTATTTGTATAATAACTTAGGGTATGTTTCACTGTTCTGGAATATACTCTAATAGCATGGCTGTGACGCTCAATTGATATTTGTTGCTATTGTTTCTTTTTCGGACTATTCTCAACTCTTTTCGCAGTACGCAGTAGGTTAAATCAAACTGCATACTTCCCATTAGTCCTGCCAGAAATTTCATCCGAAACCCGCCCCTTTGGTACCATGTAGATGAGAGTGTGATCTCTCCCAATTACATGTGGCTCTCTGTTGATCATAAGTTCTGAGATATGTATTGGTACACAGTATTTCCCAAAAACATTTTACACAATCAAACACAAATATGGATTTTTGTGGGCCATCTAAATCCATGGTTTGTGGACTAGTGAGGACCAGTACCAAAGGACCAAGTTATGTGGACTAATGTGGCCCATTGTCGAAGGGCAGTGGTATATGGAATAACATGGATCGGTATTTGAACATCATGTTATGTGGAGAAATGTTGACCAATATCAAAGAAACTATTGTTGGTGAACTGATATCTTAGAAACATGCGATCATCACCAACGTTAAGTATCCCTACCATTACCATTGAGTCCATCCATCGCTACTATTAACTGTTAATCTGCTGAGTACTTTTATCCCCGCCACGTAATTGCTGGATGATACGGGAATGAGTTTCGTTCGCCCTTTCATCCGTTCGCCATTCTGTCCGTCCGCCCTATTCACCTGGCGTTTGTTCGACCTTCCGTTCTCCGTTCCGTCCTTTCCCATATTTTGTCACCACCTTTTAAAGAATACCGTTCAAAATAATATTCCCATATTTGACATATAGCATTTTAGTGATGATATCATGAATGAGATTGAAAACCTGCTCTGTCTACGTCCTTTGTTCGCAAATTAAGAATTATTTATTTACACGTATAGGGGAATACACGGTAAATTTACTTACAAATTCATCAGTCCGGGAATATATAGAGCTGATACCCAATTACAGTTCGCGCTCTAAGAACCTTGGTTGCCTTCCAGACCGAGGCGGACTGACCGTATGGTCCACCGGGTAATTTCCCGGTGGGTCCCCCAATAGGGGGCCCCTCTGGCCCTCCCAAGTATATGCAGCCCAAAACCTGTTCGTGCATGATATTTCGTGAAATTGACCAAAAGGCGAAATGGAATTGATTGAAAAGGCTGGTTGTATATCTGAATGCCCTCCACAGAGGCCATTTCGATATACCAGCAGTCTAGTCAGCCACTGATCGCTCAGATGCAAGGAAACGGCATTCAAAAAATGGTCTTCCCTTGGTCCGAAATGTGGTCGGTCCTATACATCCCCCCCCCCTCCCCGCCTTGTTGCAACCATATTTGTCGAATGAGCGACGCAAATGATACAATGGGCTGCCACTGATCGCTCAGATGCAATTTGAAAAATCTAAATTTTCGTCGGATCCGCTGCATATCCCAGCAACATTTTTTTGGCCCAGTTCGCCCCTGCCTCCAGAGCTAGCTGTGCCATCCGGGAAAAGAACACTTCTTTGGCTTCGGTCTCCGTCTCCGCATGGTTTTAGTCCACGTAATGGATAGTGTTTATGCACGTTGTCGCCGAAACTTCTTCCACATGGTTAAACTTACATTAACCAGGACTTACTTTGCTTAAAGTTAAGTTTATGGTACGCCCTCGTCGGCGTTTTCACACACTTGCTAATTTTACTGCCACAGTTCATTTATACATTCCCTAGGCTTGCCCCGAATGGTTTACTTGACCTCCACCTACCAAGCAATCACTATATCAAAATTCACATATAAAGTTCTCACAAAGTACTGTCAACAGCTCTGTTTGGCCAAAAAAATTCAAACACTAAATCTCTATCTCACGAGGTCATAAAACTCTCTATAGCTCTTTGCTATTTAGTAATTTAACTGACGTCCATGACCCACTCCCTGCAGGTGGTTGTCCACCGACACCACTTAGGTAACCTTCACCGAATTTCAGAGCAGGTCCATCTACTGCCTACTGAGTTCTCTGGTGACTGAGAGACTGACTACCCTGGGACTATATTCTCAAATATTTACAGTTTTGGAAGGAATTAATTCTAGTAATAATTGCCTTCTTTGAAATCGGAGATACCTAGCTAGATTGATGCACTTGAAACGGGCTTGTTTTAAAGTTCTCAGTCTTAGATATTACTGGCCACAACGGACGACATTTATGGGTGCCTGGCGATCATTGCACTTCTCCCTTGAAGAAAATAACTGTCCGTTTCAATTAGAATACGATTCTTTTCTGATCGTTACGAATCGCAAATAGTTTTACAGACGACAATATTTCGTTATATAGAAAATCGTCGGCTGAGTGGTAGAATATTCTATGTCCCATATGGGACATAGAACATTCTAGCACTCAGGCGACGAAATGACATCGGGCGTTTGTTACGACCCGTAATGTAATAAATGCCCATAATGTAATACCTACCCGTAATGTAATACAAAAACGACCCATAATGTAATACGAACCCATAATGTAATAAAAAACGACCCATAATGTAATAAATGTAATAACGTGTAATAAATGTTAGGTACCCATAATGTAATAAAATTTTTTAAAAATTAGATACAAATTACACTTTTCCAGGCCCGTAATGTAATAAAATTCTAAGTTTGATTTTTGTTTTTTCTCTTTACTCCAGCAGTGCGTTCGGCTACTTATGACACATCCTACGCCTTCATCAATGCTGCCAATGGCCCCTATGCCGTACACAGCCAACATGTGTGGGTGTGTTGGGATTATGATGGAGAGTATTCCGGGACCTGGGGCGGGTATACTCTGCTCTGAGCGGCAGGCATTATCCCTCTTCTATTTGTACCACCCGCGCAAACGTCTTCCTCAATAGCCTCTACTTCCCTGCCACAACCATATAGGTCTACCTTACCAGACATTCAGTAATTTTGATTCCAGGATGGTCATTTATAACTGCAATCATCATATTCGACCGGCTGTTCACTTGCTCAAAACCAATGTGGGTAGCAGGTTCCTACTGTTAATAAATGCAAGTAACTCTGGCCAAAGTTGCTGGGGCAAAGGGTGGAGTGGGTGCCGTGGGATTTGGGTGCACCAAGACTGGATAGTGGCGGGGGGGGGGGGGGGGTAGTGTGGGATACAAGGAAAAGATGGAACAGAAGCAAGACGTTGAGTCAAGCGGCGCAGAGGAATATCGGGAGGCGATATGGTAGGTGTACTGGTATTGGGATAGGGGATATCCTATAGCTCGATGGGATTTGGATTAGGCTACTTTCCTCCAAATTAAGCGTACGATCTATCCTCTGTCTCTCCAGTTTTCACTACCTGAACAAATTAGTCATTTCCCTGTACTGTACTACTATAAGTTTATGTCACACCCACCGCACCTGGAAATCAATGAGCCCGATCCCAGGATGGCACTTAATAACGACCACATCATATTCCCGATCCTGTGATAACATGCGTCAAGTAATATTATTAGTCCACCACACGGCCTTCCACTTAAACTACCTACAGTCATGGCAGTTCCTGGCGGTTGGCAGGGACTTCCTGCCAACCGCCTACTCTATCACATCGACTATTGGCGTATTCATCTCCGCTATTGTGCCATCTTCTCCTAAGTTACACTCAAACAACATACATAGCTAGACACGAGGAGTAACATGGGCGTATCCGTTTGACCGGGTGTGTGACCTTGACCATCAAACCGGAAACCTTGAACCTGTGTATCGGCTCCTGCTGGGCGATTGTCCTGAAACTTGGTGTGTGGTTCGGGCGCCCAACAATTTCGCCACACCCGATGCCCGTCATGTGTGACCTTGATATTCAAACCGTTGACCTTGAACCTGTATCTCGGTTCATGCTGGGCCGATTTTCGTGAAACTTGGTATGTGGGAGTCGTTCAGGACGCTCAATATATATATATATATATATATATATATATATATATATATATATATATATAGAGAGAGAGAGAGAGAGAGAGAGAGACCCGAACTACCCCCACATACCAAGTTTCACGCAAATCGGCCCAACATGAGCCGAGATATAGGTTCAAGGTCAACGGTGTGAATATCAATCAAGGTCACACATGACGGGCATCGGGTGTGGCAAAATTGTTGGGCGCCCGAACCACACACCAAGTTTCATAATAATCGGCCCATACACAAGTTCAAGGTCACCGGATTGATGGTCAAGGTCACACCTCACGGTCAAACGGATATGCCCATGTTACACCTGGTGTTTAGCTGCGTATGTTGTTTGAGTGTAGCCTAGGAGAAGATGGCACAATAGCGGGGATAAACACGCGAATAGTCGATGTGATAGAGTATGCGGTTGGCAGGAAGTTCCTGCCAACTGCCAGGAACTGTCAGGAAATGTAGGTGGTTTAAGTGGTAGTCCCCACAGCTCAGAAAATGCTGTGGAATGCTTTTCCAATCAACATAATCTCAAGAACCACCAAAACTATTCTCTATTATAGATCTGCATTCGTCCTGTGCATACTATGAGTGATGCCACACCACTGGTGAAATTTATTTGTGAATGCAATCCCCTGAGCTCAATACAAAGAGGCTGCTTTGTACAACCAAGTGATGTGCACATTAACTCGACTCAGTTGCTGGTCACAGCCACAGGTGAACATGGCATACTCTTAACCAATCTTCTCGCAAAGGTGGCCTGCGTGGATGATAGCAGTCTACAAGGCGTTTAACTTGCTTCGATTCATCTCAATTGAGGGTGTTCAATCTGTGGTGTGTTGAGGTTTTAGAAAAATAACACTGAGAGGAGTTGAAACCATTTCACTCAGGGCTGTCACTATTGAAACTGATACAATTTTTATTGAAAATGTAAGGTCTTTCTTGCATGTGCGAAGTGCAAACTATTTAACTGGAAAGCATTTGATAATATTACTTGACACATGTGATCACAGGACCGAGAATATGACGTGGTCGTTATTAAGTGTGGTCCTGGGCTCGGGCTCATTGGTTTCAAGGTGCGGAGGGTGCGACATGAACTTATAGTAGTACAGTACAGGGAAATTATCAATTTGTTTAGGTAGTGAAAATTGGAGAGACAGAGGATAGATTGTACGCTTAATTTGGAGCAAAGTAGCCTAATCCAAATCCCATCGAGCTATAGGATATCCCCCATTCCAATACCAGTACACTCACCATATCGCCTCCCGATATTCCTCTGCGCCGGTTGACTCACCGTCTTGCTTCTGTTCTATCTTTTCCTTGTATCCCACACTATACGCCCCCCCCCCCCCACTATTCGGTTATTGTGCACCCAAACCCCACTGCACCCCACTACACCCTCTGCCTCAGCAACTTTGGCCAGAATTGCTTGCACTTATTAACAGTATAGGAACCTGCTACCCGCATTGCTTTTATGCAAGTGAACAGCCGGTCGAATATGATGATTGCAGTTATAAATGACCATCCTGGAATCAAAATTATTGAATGTCTTGTAAGGTAGACCTATATGATTGTGGCAGGGCAGTAGAGGCTATCGAGGAAGTCGTTTGCGTGGGTGGTACAAATGGAAGAGGGATAATGCCTGTCACTCATAGCAGAGTATACCCGCCCCAGGTCCTGGAATACTCTCTATCGTAATCCCAACACACCCACACATGTTGGCTGAGTACGGCATAGGGGCCATTGGCAGCATTGATGAAGGCGCAGGATGTGTCATAAGTAGCCGAACGCACTGCTGGAGTAAAGAGAAAAAACAAAAATCAAGCTTAGAATTTTATTACATTACGGGCCTGGAAAAGTGTAATTTGTATCTAATTTTTTAAAATTTTTATTACATTATGGGTACCTAACATTTATAACACGTTATTACATTTATTACATTATGGGTCGTTTTTTATTACATTATGGGTTCGTATTACATTATGGGTCGTTTTTGTATTACATTATGGGTAGGTATTACATTATGGGCATTTATTACATTACGGGTCGTAACAGGCGTTGCTTATTACCAATTCACCCTATTTGCTGGAATGTACTAAATACTTCATTTAAGCGCATGTGGATAATACACGCGACTGGGCTGTTCTCTTAATTGACATAACTGATCAAGTCTTCGGGTATCATTTATACACTTCATAATATCAGATACTATCTACCGTTATATGAACGCATAAACAATTAACCCAAAGTATTTACAAAATATAAGGAAATTCTGCCCTGACAACCTCTTAACTCCTTGACATATTTCTCCAAGAGTTATTGCCCTTGTTTGACTTAGACCCTCTTGTCATCGGTTTACCCTTTCCTGTCACCACATTTAATAGGAAACCGTTTAAGATTTCCTTTCCAGATTTTGTTTATCGCTTTTTGGTGACAATATTATGAGTGGGATTACGAACCAGCTATGCCCAAGTATTTCCTCGAGAGGTGTTACTTTTTTTGGACAGTGGACTAAGAATTTCTTGTCATCTTATTATCATTTCTTGTGACCACATTTCAAAGAAAACTGATTTTTTTCTAATTTAATATATAGATTTTTGGGGATAATATCATGACGGAGATTGCGCACTAGCTGTGTCCAAGTATTTCTTTAAGATATATTGACCCTGTTGGACTTAAGTGGCGGGGATTGGCCATCCCATGGCATTGCACGTGTTGAGAATATTTTTTCATTAAATCTAGTCATGGATGTTGTGAAACGACCATGACTAAATTGAATAAAAAACTTAAGAAAATAACCTTTAAAAGGTCGGTTGTCTAAAAGCTGATTTAATTTACAGAGGAAAATATGTTTAAAAGCTCTCCTAATCGAGTCGCAGGGGATTTTCTGTCTCGAGCAGGAATACCTACCAGCAACTTGCAAAACGTTAATAGTTTTCGAGAATCCCAGGTGCACTTGTGCTATTGCTAGTGCCGTCTTCGGCCAGTAGCTGACTCAACCACTGTTACCTCCTCACCATCACTACGACTGCCATTACTACTGACCTCTGTGACCATTACTAGTGTCTGTCACTACAACCCCCATCATCGCACAACAATGTGCCACCACTACGGGACTTACGACCTCGATTTATGTATCACTAGCCGTTCTGTGCATAACTTTCACTGTTAGATATTAGCTGAAAACTGGGAATAGCTGGAGAGAGGCGCTACAGAATGAGTAAAGCAGACAAGCAGGGATACATGTATCTGCAGAACTATATCTATCGATGGATAAGCACAATATATAAAACACTTTTTGTTGAATTTTCCACCAAACGAATGTTTGTGAATGCTAAGTAAAGAAAACAGATGCATAAGTAACCTTGCTGCTCATGGACCACCACATGTATCTGAAAGGTTGCCCATACTTCGTAATGGATCATGTGTCTCCTCAGTGGAATGAGCTCGTGAGCTCGTTCCAAAGAGGGGCCACATGATATAGTTTTGTTGAAATTATGTGGACTTTTTTAAAAATAATGATTAAAGTAGTAAATTTTGATATCGTGTTGGGTAAAGGTTAACGACCCTTTCAAGTGCAAGGGTCTCATCGTATCGGACAGCTTTACGGGTGGAGGAACTACAAAGTAAAAGAGGATTCTGCAGGAATCTGAACCAGTAAGACTACTCTAGTTCAATCGAAATTACCCCCAGTAGACCTATCGGTCCTATAGCACTACGTGCTACTATTATTATATACCCAAAAGGGGGGTTCGTGAAATCCATTTCGGTAGTTTGGGATTGATTTTCGTGATTTGGAGGGATTGTCGGGTTTGTTTGGGTAATTCGATTTACTCCTATTCAATCGATAACACCTTCCGAACACCTTCCTATTACAAGGTTTTAGGTCATACGGCAACCACGTAATACAATACAAACCAAGATGGCAGCCTCCAGTATGCAAAATGGCCGACGGAAACACGTATCACCCCAACAACACGCGCTGCATCACTGTGGTAATGACGTCACAACATGGCCGTTCACGCGGGTTACTTTGACAATCCAGCATGGCGCCACTGGCTCACGTGACATGACGTCAGTTCCGATATCCTCCGATGAGATCCAACAACCTGTGCAGTTGAGAGAATATGCACTGTTTAAAACATTGAAACATAATTTTTTTTCCCAAATACTGTTCAGTTTTTTTGAAAAATATAAAAAAGACTGAGGTTATCCGAATAAAAAAGCCTGATGTTATCTGAATATTACAATATTGAGTTTCTAACAACAACATGACGATGGGTTGGTTTTCCGCCCAACAAGTGTTGCCGAGTTTCTGAAAAAGAATAAAGAAAATTTTTCAGTTCTTTCACCATTGAGTACAATCAGCTTCTTGTTTTCTGTTCTCAGAAAAAGTAGATTTCGTCAGATAGAAGGAATACCTCGCCGTAATAAGCAGTAATTCGCCTTCAGGAAACTGTACGTGTATATGTAGTTGAGAAAACAAACGCTTTAACCCTTTACCTAACATGAAAAGCAGACGACACATGCAAACAAAATTATTGAATAACTAATGTTCTTTTCATTTTTGCGTCAAAAAGATCACTTATGACCCTTCATTGGAATGAGCTCAACGAGATCGTTCCAATGAGAGGCCATAAGCTATGTTTTTGTCGCAAAAAAATGAAAAAGAAAATAATGAAAATTGAATGGCAATTTTTGTGAATTAGCACTGGTCGGTTTTGGACATTACGTTGGGTAAAAGGTTAAAGCAACAAAACTGTTCTTATTCCTCAAGGGTAATATCAGGGAAACTGATGATTTTAAAATTATTAATTATTAATAAACAAAGAATATTTTTTGTGTTTATTTTCCGGGGGTGGGGGTGATTGGGAGATGCATGATTCGAATTTCCCAGAAATGCATTTACAGCGATCTACGAATGAGATGGATGACGCATTGAATGCGACAACTGTTCATGCGACTGAAATTCTCTGTCAAAGCATACTTTCACATTCAAATCATCGAGTAACTTTCTTGAAATAGAATGTAATTGATACTCGTGACACAGCTATGTAGAAATGTAATTTTTTGGCTTATCTTGGAAAGACATTATTTATTTTGAAGAATTTGAGTAGATTTGCAAGTCTCAAAAAATTCAGATATTTTAAACAAACATGGAAATGAAAACTTATTTTTTCAGCATGACATAAGGCTATTGGATTGAACAGAGAATGTCTGGTAGTAAATCTGCGAAGACTTTCAAAAGCTGACAGCTGATACTTTACATGAGAATTTCATTACCGCAGAAAAAACATACGCAGCTTTTCGATGAAAACTCATATAGATAGCGGCGGAAAACTGCATTAATAACTTTATTGCATTTAATCCACACACAGTGCTTTATGGCTGTACAAAATTACAAATACCTTGCAGAAAAGGTACGTTTTAACCCTTCGAACTCTAGTGGTATCTCCCATGCCAGTTCAATGGCGGCAATTAGAAGAGTCCATATTCATTATTTGGGGTAGACCAATCAATATCTTCAACGTGCAGCCCTGAGGCTGCACGTTGAAAATATTGATTGGTTTACCCCACACTTTACTGAACAGCCATCCTATATAATGACGTTATAACGTATCAATTCCATGGCTGGAAAAACGGCCGCTAGGGTTCAAAGGGTTAATACCCGACTTGAATGATTCTAGAAAATACATTTCTTTAAGACGGGTTGGAAGAGAATTACATTGTTTTGACTCAACAAAGCCAATCAGCTGTCAGATTTTCATGCTTGACATTGCCACATCTTTGAAAATGTAATCGTTCATTTCAACCCATTTAAAGTCATAATTAGAAAATACAATTCTAGAAAAATACAACTGTAAAAGTTTTATAGTATTGGCCCAAGTTCAATATTATATATACTACTCAAAGTTTGCTAAGCACCAAATATCTGGCACATCATTGTGAAATTTGCTTGTGACATATTTGCGATATTTTTGTTGGATATGATTGAGGAATGTATTGAGATGGTCCCCAGTGTTTACATCAGCTTCTTGAAGGCAGACTTTTCGTGACAGTCATGGAAAGCATGTACCCCTTGATTTTCATGATGTTTTCGTGTACTGTCTACATGTACATGACATATGTAGGGTATTAAATCTTCATTTCAACACAAACCCTTGTGATTTAATGATTGAATATGGAAAGTGCAAATGTAAGAAGACATTTGTCTGAAGCAGAAATGTGGCGGGATGTTGGACTGGTGGAACAAGGGGCTACACATCATCAGGTTGGTGAAGCCCTTGGTGTGCACCATACGGTGATCACCAGAGCCTGTGCAAGATTTCAGCAGTATGGCACACCAGTAAGACGGCATGGTGGTGGCAGAGACAGGGCAACATTTGCAGCTGAAGACCGGTTTTTGATCATTCTGGCCCGTAGGAACCGCTTTGCCACAGCAACCCAGCTTCGCAGTGACCTTCAGAATGCATCCGGGGTAAATGTTTCGACGGAGACTATCCGGACAAGGTTGCACGAATGTGGTCTCCGATCGAGAAGACCATGTATTCGCATTCCGCTGTCCCAGAACCACCGCCAGGCACGATTTGAATGGTCCACGGACCACGTTGGATGGACCAGAGAAGATTGGCGACCTGTCCGTTTTACAGATGAGTCAAGGTACTGCCTAGACCACACAGATAGGCGTTCTTGGGTATGGAGGAGACCAGGAGAGCGATTCCATGCAGCAAACATTGCAGAGCACGACCGCTATGGCGGAGGGTCAATCATGGTCTGGGCGGCATCAGCAGGAATGGACGTACAGAGCTCTATGTCCTTGAACGTGGTACACTGACTGCACAGCGGTATATTGATGAGATCCTGGATGTCCACGTCAGATTGTATGCAGGTGCAGTGGGTGATAGATTCATTCTGATGGACGATAATGCACCGTCCTCATGTTGCCCATACTGTCGGGGAGTACCGACAGAGGGAGAGGATTGAGATTATGGACTGGCCATCAAGATCCCCAATCCAATCGAACATGTCTGGAATTAGTTGCAGCTTGCAATTTCAGCCCGTCCAGTCCAGCCAAGAAGCGTCAAAGAGCTTGGTGCCATACTGGTCCAAGAATGGAACAACATCCCACAAAGGACCACCAGGAACCTGATTGAAATTGGGAGTATGAGCAGGCGTTGTCAAGCTGTAATTAACAGAAATGGGTCTCATACTAGATATTGAACCCATACCAGTTCGCAGCTTCAACTTTTTGGCAAATTGAAAAATTTCCAATTTTACCAATAATATCCATTTTCCATGTTTATCGTATTCAAAAGCTAAAAAATAATGTCAAATACAAATAAAATCTTAATTTCTGTACTTAAATCATTAAAGATATAATTAAATAAAAAATATATACACTTTTCATTACAATATTTCAACTAAAACGTAAAACGGGTAGTTGGATATACTTGGTGCTTAGCAAACTTTGAGTGGTATATGTATACCACATCGAGACTCATGACATCCACTTTCGGGTACAATTTGTCCACTGGAATTCAATTTAATTCAAATGTTGAAGATCCACAATTTATAGATGGAGTTTTCAATCTTGATCAGATCTAGCCTCATGTTTAACCCTTTATCCAACGCACAGAATATCAAAATATATTATTTTAATTATTGTTTTTTTTAAAGGTTTCAAACAATATCAACAAAACCATAACATGTGACTCCTCATTGGAACGAAATCGTGGAGCTCGATCCAGTGAGGACGTCACATGATAGGGTTTTGTAAAAATGTTTTTAATTTTTTTTTCAAGTGCCCAATTTATAAATTACAAGACCGGGTGCGCCCGATTCATTGGGTAATGGGTTAAAGGTTTCGGGTAGGCGCCTAAAATTTTTTGCCCAAGGATGACTCATAATTTAAAGATGGCTGGATGGAAAACACATATCCCATTGGAGGTTGGGTACCAAGATAGAAAACACATAAAATTCCACCTAGTGTCTGCACCCCACCCCCCACCCCCATATTCATATATTCCCCACTGAGTTAGAAGAGGTTACAAAGACAGAACGCGATGTGTGTTTGAATCGGTGGGTGTTTTACACAACGAGCCTACGGCTCTCGCGAAATATGACTACGCCATTCCAACTCGTTATATAAAACACCCACCGATTCAAACACACATCGCGTTCTGTGTTTATTACACAACCCATGTATTAAACAGCATTTAAATAAACATATTTTAATTCCGATAATTAAACCCAAAGGTGAAGAGTTTGTTTTGACTGAAGCTGTACTGACCATATGGATCGATAAAAAATCAAACCAACCTTTTCGGAATCAGTGTTTCTTGAAATTCCTATCGCTGTTTACTAACAGTAATAGCCACCAAATGGTTAGGCGCGAATGGGCACCAGCCCATTCACGCCTAGCCATTAATTTTGGTGGCTATTACTGTTAGTAAAAATATAAGTACAAATATGTGCAGATTTGCAAAACAGCTGGGAGAAATATTTTTAAAAGAAGTTCGAAGCATGTCAAGGTGTACGAAGATTTACCGAAATAAAGTTGACCAATTTAGATATAATGGGATCCACAAAACGAGACGGCAACGGGACTGGGTTAATGTTCTGGTTGGAAATGATTGGGTTTTTAAAAATAGTATCTCATTTTTGGCTAATTTTTTTGCGAACCGACTTTATTTCGCTTTGGACGTTTTCATTTTCACACTATGCGACAGACTGTCGATGATAAGCCTTTTTTGAAACTGCCATCTTTGAGTCTAATCTATGCAAGGTCACAGGTCGCGAGGTGTAAACAAAATGATTTCCATGTTCATCGCGTTGAGTTCTGTATAAGCCAAATCAACTAGTTTTGTGAGATATCAAGTTTAAATTCGTAAAACCGATGTCGTCATTCGAATTAACTGAAGGGGCAACCCAAGAAGATATTAAACGATGGAATATCGCAGGTTTACAGAGTTTTTTTTTACTGAGGCGAGGACTTGTGTTGAATGGCAACGAGAGCACGTGTTGCACGGAGTTTCTCGGCTTGGGAAATCCCCTGAAGTTGTTGAGAACAGTGTCCATGGCCACGGAGAAATGACACAGCGTGCATTCAAATGCCATTTATGTCGAAGGAACTCAATTCGAAATAATGAAAGTTCTCATACAATATTGCTATTGCCTTAAACAAATGGTAACCTTGGCTAAATGTTTTTTGAATTCTCACTAATGAACGTAATGGGGTCCGAAGCACTTCACCCGCTCTCTTCTCCCATTGCTCACAACGTGTTTTCTTGAAATGTTTAAACCTCGCGACCTGTGACCTTGCATAGATTAAAGTCCAAGATGGCAGTTTCGAAAAAGGCTTATTGTATAACGAAATTTGAAAACTTTTCGAAGCGTAACTAAACGGTGCGGTATAAAAGTTCCGGCTTGTATATCACCCGTTGAATACAGAATCATTTATATCATTGCGGCGATTCCGTTGAATACAAGAGTTTAAAGTTTAATGGATGTGTAAGAAAAGCATGGTTTTATTTTGATTTTATTTCTTTCTTTCACAAATTTGAAGTGTAACAATTTACAAATATAACTGCACTTTTCCGTGCATGTTTATATTCTATGCTGTCGCGTGAATTCACTCTTCCGCAATCTTCTCGTGTATCCAGTCTATGAATGGAATGACGCGTGTAAATACACTCGGGTAACCAGCTCTGTTACACTCATCGGTACCCCACGACACAACGCCAACAAGGTAAAACCTTCCATTGTAACGGCAAGACATTGGACCTCCGGAATCGCCCTGGAAAACAAAGAGAGAACGATGATAGGGGATTCCAGAGAAAATGAATCAGAGTGAGAAATGAGATTGGATCATCAGAAAATTATGAGTGGAATATCATAGACGTTTGTTTGTTTTGGGGGTTTAATGACATTTTCAACATCCAGAGTCAATACGTGTCTGAAAGTTTTACGCGTGGAGGAAAATGAGTACCTAGAGAGAACCAGGAAGCTGCGTTAAGCAACTGTCAGACTCTCCAACTTACTAACTCTGCACAAGCGGATTTAGCAACGGATGGAGGCATCAGCGGGCAGTATGCCTTTGTACACAGCACCACTGTGCTCTCATGTGGGCAGTTATCGCTGGTCAGGATCGAACCGTCGACTTTTTGGTTTAAAGTCCTACGCTCTAACTAGTGAGCCAATGCAATCTCTATCGCGCAGATACATTTAAAAACAAAGAAGATGATTATAATAAACATATATTTTTTTATTGGACTTCCGTTTACGTATATTTTACGATGTAGATTTTAGGCATTGCTTAAAATAAAAACATGTTGTCACATGTCGAGACTTGTGACAACATGGGTTTTTTTTTTGTTTTATTCCATAGCCATAATTTTCTTTCGTTGTCTCTTATTTATATATATTTACAGGAAAATGGCCTAAAAGACCATTTTCATATAAATGCATAATTTTTTTTTATTTATTTATTTATTTATTTGTAGTTGGTAGATGCAGTGTTACTTATTCATTTATTTATTGGAGTTTAACGTCACTTTCGGCAGCCATGGTTACCTCGTGTCCGACAGATTTATGGGTGGAGGAAGCCGGAGTACCCAGAGAGAACCACCGACCAACGGCTAGCAACTGCCAGACTCCCCCTGTGTAATAACTCCACACAAGCAGGGTTAGCATTGGTTGAAAACAGGTGTACCATCGACGTCTTAGTACACAGTGCCGCCGTGCCCCAACGTGGGCAATCGAGATTAAGTGCCTTGCCCTAGGACACAGCGCAGTTATCCCTGGCGGGGGATGGAACCGTGGACCTCTCTGTTTGAAGTTCAATGCCGTAACCATTGAGCCCCCGCTTCCTGCAGTGTTACTTTCGGCAATAAAGAAAACAGTTGCAAGTGAGACGCAGTCGAGCCTGAAACTGCTTAGTTTCTAAACTTTAGAGAACTGTGATAAAAAGTGGTCTCCTTTTCCACCAGAACGCGATTCGATCGTGATTTGATCGCTATACACTTACCTATTATTTATCAGTATTAATTTAAACCTACAACCCTAACAGTAGTGGAACTGAATTATCACTGACCCTCCCTATAGGGTACATATACAGAACAACACACGCGTGTGAATGAGATATGGCACGAGTGCTAGCGCGGAAGGATAAAACGAGAGGCTGCAGGCACAAATGAATTGCTCCGTGGCCTCCACGTCTATAAAAACAACTTTTAGAAGGGCGCAGCAATTCATTTGACAACTAACAACAGAACGAGCACATTTCATCGTCAACCAAACTTACGAACTCATACTCTTCTTCTTCTGTATACTCATTATCTCCGTCATATATCGACTCTATTTCTTCTTCGCTATTTTCGTACACATTAAACTCGCCAAATCATTCAATTTTAGACATTTTATTTAGTTATTTCGCAATCGGTTTAGTTTCGGGTGATCAATCCTCTGCTCAACGATTTCCGTTCGGCACATGCATGCGGAACGGATTTTCATTTTCCGCATGGTTTAGTGTTGCTGTAGATTGGGATTTCATAGAACAGGCGTGCAATAAAAGGTTAGTTTGCCTATTTGCAGTGGGTTGAGTCGCATATGACGATACCTTCCAGGGTTTGACAGGTTTAAAATTATCTTAAAAGCCTCCATTTTCAAACGCCATTTTGCAAATTATCAACGTAACCCCAAAGATCTCGTATAAGTTCGAAAAGGATCTCAAATAGTTCTGGGGGGAATTACGATACATCGTGGCTACAACCTGTATGATCCAGTGGCGTACCCAATGTGTGGCAGGTATGGCACGTACCCTTCCACTTGATGGGGGGTGGGGGGGGGGGGGGGGGGCACTGAGCAATTTCTATTAAAGTCAAACAAGCCATCCTCGAACAGCGAAAGGAGAATTTTCTTCAGATGTATGATCTGTCTTTGATTATTATGGGTGAGAATCATTGTTGCAAAATGTAGTCTACCGAGTGAAGGGGTTAAATTGGGAATATGAATAAATTAAATATTAGTTAGCAACTTAACCCTTTACCTAACATGAAAAGCAGACGACACTTGTAAAACAAATTCGTGAATAATTAATTTTTTTCATTTTTTGTCTCAAAAACATAGGTTATGACCCCTCATTAGAACGAGCTCGACGAGCTCGTTCCAATGAGGTGTCATAACCTATGTTTTTGAGACAAAAAAATGAAAACATAATGAACATTAATTGGCGATTTTTGAGAATAGCGCTGGCCGATTTTTGCCGTTACGTTGGGTAAAGGGTTAATTGTGCTCGCAGAAATTAGCTGGCCAGTATATTAAATATTATAGAAAGGCAGCATATTAGAAAATCAGTAATGGGTACGAATGTAAGGGCACGGTGGCGTTGCAGTAACCTTTTCTCGTCAGATCACCGAAGTTAAGCAACGTCGAGCCCGGTTATTCCTTGGATAGGTGACCGTCTGAGCGATCGATTCGGACACCCGCGTTGTGTCATTGGACAAGGCACTTCACCCCGATTGTCCACATGGGGGCACGATGACGCCGTGTACTAAGACGTCCTACACGCCGATGGTGCGCATGTCTTCGACCAATCTAACCCTGCCTGTGCTGCAATGCGGAGTTACGATGTTGGGGAGCTGGCAGTTGCTCGTCGTTGCTCGGTGGTTCTCTCCGGGTACTCCGGCTTCCTCCACCCGTAAAACTGTCACCAACACGATATGACCCTGGCTGTTAAAGTGTCGTTAAACACTAATAAATAAATAAATAAATAAATAAATAAATAAATAAATAAATAAGTACGAATGTTCGGTGTGAACACGGCTTCCCCTCATAAAATTATTTGTTTACTGAGAATATTATTTCAACTGTTAGAAGAGTAAAAATCGCAGTGATAAATATACAAACATATTTCAATTATACTGTCAATCAGGGAGTGCACTCGTGGGAAATACTTATACTATGCAATTAGCACCATATTCTCTCTCTAGCGGCCCAATGGGGAGACAATTTGTATTGAAGTATATGCAACGAAACACATTATTCTTCACATATTGAGAACAGGTGTACCTGGCTTGTACTCGGTGTTTCAGACAGAGTTTCAGACGTAATGAAATTTTAAGATGTCAAGTTTGATAGGGATGTTCAACTTTACAGATCGGTAGGAATTATAACTCGCCAACTAGCTATTATAGAGTATCCATTGTCCTGTCCAACAGTATCATAACAGGGATTTGGGAACTCGGACACCGCGTTATTGTTGAAGGACGCTGTGTTGGGCTTAGTAAGCATCGGCAAGTTTTACTGTTACATTAACCCTTTACCTGACATGAAAAGCAGACGACACTTGCAAACAAAATTCTTGAATAACTTATGTTTTTCATTTTTTATCTCAAAAACGTAGGTTATGATCCCTCTTTGGAACGAGCTCGACGAGGGTCATAACCGATATTTTTGAGACAAAAAATGAAAAAAATAATGAAAATTAATTGGCGATTTTTGTGAATAGAGCTGACCGGTTTTTAGTGTTACGTTGGGTAAAGGGTTAACAGTCACCCGGATGGAGTTAACTGAAAGCTGGGGATTAATTTTAGACTATGGGGAGGGATCGGTGGAGGTACCTATTTGGTAGAGGGTGCCTCATGTCACCTTACCAATTGGATTGACTTTGCTGACGATCATGAGATCTGGAGTCAGCAGATTGCGCTATTTACTCCGGGACAGTCACGTTCCACGGTGTATATAATAGCCGTCAGTAAGCCAGGACGGACACTTTCGGTCCCTGTTAGCCATCCGACACATGTGTGCTTGTAAAGTCTTGTTGGGAAATTTGTGGCTGGACATATAGTGCCAGTTAAACGAATTTCGGCAGTTTCTAGTAGTGATTTGTAGTGGTAAAAGTTGTATAGTATAATGTTGAAAGTAGTGCAGAATAAATTTATATACAGAAAAGTATTTGCAGACTGCTAGAGCGTTCCATTATTTGCCCGACTGCTGAACCCCAAGACGCTATACAGATCCGAGGTCGCAGCTTACACGAACCTATTCAGAATCCAAACACGTTTGAGGGTATTGAAGTCCGAACTCTTCTCTTCCAAATCCACTAGACGATCACCGGGGCGTCATCTCAGCTATGCCACAAGCACTAGGGTGGCCGGATTGTTAAACCACTTATATAAATTATTTGATAAAATACAGCGCTGGGAGCAACATGACCATATACCCCATAGTACCCATGTTGAGTCCCGGTACCAGCTGGGAATACGATCATTCTCCTGCGCAAACTAGAGATGTTGTGTTGCTTTTCCGCCTTCTCTATTTTTACTGCGCCAGTCATGCTTTTTACGTCTCAACGGAATTTTCGCCTATATAAATATCAGCAACTAAAGCGCGATCTCGCCGTCGCGAGATCGCGCGTTAGTTGTACCTATTTATTTTGGAAGAAATTCCTTTACATATGTGTATGCCAAAAGTGTTTTTTTTCCGAAGATACACCGCAGTTTGTACCAAACTGAAGGCTGTTAGATTTTGCCCCGATCAGTTTTGGGAAGGCACAAACAATGAAAATATTGAGTTGTTCAAGAAACTTCAAGTCCAGTTAGATATTAAAGTAAAAGGGGTTCTCGTCAAGGCGCCCGTCGGTGTTGGTTTTTGACTCGCTTGAGTGGACCAACTGGAACTTTCAACCAAGCCGAAGGAAGCCGGAGTACGCGGAGAGAACCACCGAGCAGCATCGAGAACCTGTTTGACTCTCAACGTATTAACTCCTCACAAACAGGATAAGCTTTGGTTGAAGACAAGTGCACCATCGCGCAGCGCGCATTAGTAATAATTTAGTACACCGACTCACCGTGTCCCACGTGGGCAATTAGAATTAAGTGTCTTGCCGAAGGACACAACGCAGTTACCCTTGGTGGGGATCGAACCGTGGACCTATCGATTTAAAGGCGAATGCCGTAAACACTGGGCCATCGCGAACCCCAACAGTCTGTACCCTGCTTCTTAGTCTATCAAGTGGAAGAGTGAAAGTAAAATTTCGAAGCTAAAGATACTAACCTGGCATGGTCCAGCTGTGCCGTCACCAAAACATATCATATTGTGATTGAGCTGTGTTCCCCAGTATTCGCCACACGTCTCACTGTTGATTATTTCACCACTGACTTGCCTCAACACGGTGTTGAATGTACCATTTACTGCAAATTCAAAGCTGCCGATATACATAAATTCATTGACTTTTTTACCTTAGGTTACGATATATCGTGACCCATACAAATAACTATGACCCCTTGCCCCCATGCGGTATCTTATACAAACAGACGCAGCATGGGCGGCGGAACGATTTTCAAAGTGGGGAGGGGGGATGGATGGTCGTCGTCAGTATGACGTGGTAGAACAATTTTAAATTCCAGGGTCCCAAAACCCCCATCTCCATGCATCTGAGAGGATATTTTGAGATTTTTCTGGAGATGTATTTTAAAGATATCACACTTTGAGAGCCGTTAAAAAACGTCGGTAAAGCATACGGATGAGGCCTATTTATCAGCTTTGGTCGTAATGACCAAAGCTGATAAATAGACCTCACCTGTATGCTTTATCAGACGTTTACAGCAATTATACTGTCTGTGCATTATCTTGTCTGGGGGGGATTTGGTACATGTATGTCTGTAAGATTACGATCTATTTCAGTGAACCGATTTTTTAACAGACTGCATACATTTTAGCGTTTGCTGCCACTTACTGCAAAAAAAGATCCGAAACCCATCGAAACTGAATCAGTACTACAAACATAGCTGGCGAAAATATGGGGGAGGCTCTGGATCCGCCACTTGTTTTACCAGTCATTGGTTGTGTTAAAAGCCAATCCCCCCCCCCTCGCCCCCCCCCCCCCCCCGGTTCCGCCGCCCCTGCACAGATAACATTAGTATCGGCCAGAAATTTCAAAGCAGACACACGTTGGACGATCTTGGGAGTTAGGGCACTGAGAAGCTTCGAGATTCGATTCGATTTCGATAGCTTAACCCTTTACCCAAAGTGACGACCAAAACCGGCCAGTGCTATTCTCAAAAATCACCAATTAATTTTCATTATTTTTTCATTTTTTGTCTCAAAAAAATAGGTTATGACCCCTCATTGGAACGAGCTCGTTCCAATGAGGGGTCATAACCTATGTTTTTGAGACAAAAAATGAAAAAAATTAGTTATTCAAGAAATTCTTTTGCAAGTATCGTCTGCTTTTCATGTTAGGTAAAGGGTTAAGCTGCCCGATTTGCTTCCTTTCGAATCTTTACACGGGGATACAGCTTGGTATTAGTCACTGTCATCGTCTCAGAAAACGTATAGTTCAGATGGAATTTGTACGTAAATAATGCTAAAAAATAAATACAGAGTGTAATTGCATCTATATTAACATAAACAGCATCTGTCCCATGCCACCTCCCATGGTAATTCCAGTTTCACTAGTCTCTACCGCTGTTGAACACAAAGTTAAAGTTACCAAACAACAAGGATGTAGCCAGGGAGGGTCATGGGGGTCATATGAGCCCCCCCCCCCCCACCCAACCGAATCCCAAAGATCCGCGGCCGATATTCTCCACAACAATCTAATACATGCCTGCATTGAATTTGATTCACTTTCCCTCAACATGAAATCTTTTTTCTCTCATCAAATATTGAATACCATCCCCCCCCCCCCACCCCTTATAAAAAAGTACCATGGTAAACCATGG
The DNA here is from genome assembly GCA_031216915.1 of Pictodentalium vernedei. Classification (NCBI taxonomy): domain Eukaryota; kingdom Metazoa; phylum Mollusca; class Scaphopoda; order Dentaliida; family Dentaliidae; genus Pictodentalium; species Pictodentalium vernedei. The sequence goes on from CM062296.1 coordinate 715,788,743, forward strand.
TAAATCCCAAAATACCCTGGTAATACCATGGTATACCATGGTATTACCAGGGTATTTTGGGATTTACCATGGTACTTGTTTATAAGGGACCCGCCCACCTCCGATGGTCAAAGGTCACGTTGGAGATGATGGGAGTGGGTCGCCCTCTACCATAATCTTCACCAACTTGACCTCTGGCCAAGGCTCGGCCCCTGGCCAAGTTTTCAGTCTTTTTGTTGCCAGACATTCTCATCCTTGGGTTGCATTGTCGGCGACCCCCCCCCCCCCCAAAGAAATACTGGCTACACCCCTGAACAAGGTTGACGATGAGCTGCTGCTGCTGCTGCTAGCGGCTAGTCCTATGCAGTGCAAAGTGATGGTAAGTCTCGCACTCGTTCCTGGGTAATATTCCAACTACATAATCGAGACATGCTTTCCAGGAAGGCATGCCTTGATGCTGCAGCTGGAATATTTTATCAGTCAGGGCTTGAGCCGTCACAGTGGGAACAATCGGGTTCTCAGCCCCCCCCCCCCCCTTTTCGGTCATCTTGAAGACGCCCTGAATTTGATTTGAGATTCGAGATTCGACTCGATTTCGAATAATAGACCCGATTCGATTCGAATAGAAAATGTGTGATTTGCAGGGCCCTATTCGGAGTAGACACGAAACTAATTTCTCCTCCAGAATTTACGACAAGAAGAAACGGAAACAAAAACAAATTACGGACAAACAACACATTTAAAGACGACTATATCACGTCATATTGAAACCAAAGCTTACAACTGTACACAAGGGAGCCGATGTCCAGAAAATGACCGACGCCATAGTTGCGAGCCTTGTGGAAAGATTAAGGTGTCAACACCGGAACTTGGATAAAGAGTGAACGAAGAACTGAAAAGGGCCATAAAGGGTAGAAAAGCCAAATGTGCTGCATATAGGAGAAGTAGAAAACTCAGGGGGGCGGAAAGCAACGAGGCCATGGTAGCAAAGGAAGAATACCTACAAGCACGAAATAAAGCGAATAAGATTAAAGACGACAATCGGAGAATGCGAAATAGCAGTCTTATTAGGACGATAAGTACGATGGGGGGGGGGGGGGGTGGCGGTGACTCTGGAGGTGAGTCGAGTTCGAACGTTTTTTGGAAATGGGTGAATAAACGTAACAAAGGAAGTAACCTACAGCGTATTAAAATAGATGGCAGAGAAACCGACGATCAAAATAAAATCGCATAAGAACTAGTCAAGTATTGGGAAAGGTAAACGATATGCGACGGGGCATGGGGAACCCACAGGAGTGCCCGAACCAGGTCGAGGAAAATCTATCGAACTTCGCGTGCAGCGAAATTAAAACCGAGGAGGTGCGACAGGTGATCTCAAAATTAAGGAATTGAAAATCGGGAGGGGTGGACGAAATTCCTAACGAGTTTCTCAAGAAAAGGGGAGAGGAACTCTGTGAAAGCCTAACTGGCCTATTCAATTTAGCCATCGAAAAACAAGAGGTCCCAAAAGAGTGGAGAGAAAGCAAAGTGATATTCATCCACAAAAAGGGGGAAAAAGACGTTTTGGACAATTGTAAAGTCCTGTATGGGAGAATAGAGGAGGTGATTGAGATGGGTTTTTTGGAGAGATTCGGAATGGCTTCAGGAAGGGAAGGAGAGTCACTGACCATCTTTTCACGCTATCCCAAATGATAAAATCCGTGAAAGCAAAAAAGAAAAAGATGTTTATGGCCTTTTTGGATGTTAAAAAGTCATACGATAGAGTATGGAGGGAGGGAATGTGGCGAAACCGAATCCCAAAGATCCGCGGCCGATATTCTCCACAACAATCTAATACATGCCTGCATTGAATTTGATTCACTTTCCCTCAACATGAAATCTTTTTTCTCTCATCAAATATTGAATACCATCCCCCCCCCCCCACCCCTTATAAAAAAGTACCATGGTAAACCATGGTAAATCCCAAAATACCCTGGTAATACCATGGTATACCATGGTATTACCAGGGTATTTTGGGATTTACCATGGTACTTGTTTATAAGGGACCCGCCCACCTCCGATGGTCAAAGGTCACGTTGGAGATGATGGGAGTGGGTCGCCCTCTACCATAATCTTCACCAACTTGACCTCTGGCCAAGGCTCGGCCCCTGGCCAAGTTTTCAGTCTTTTTGTTGCCAGACATTCTCATCCTTGGGTTGCATTGTCGGCGACCCCCCCCCCCCCCCCAAAGAAATACTGGCTACACCCCTGAACAAGGTTGACGATGAGCTGCTGCTGCTGCTGCTAGCGGCTAGTCCTATGCAGTGCAAAGTGATGGTAAGTCTCGCACTCGTTCCTGGGTAATATTCCAACTACATAATCGAGACATGCTTTCCAGGAAGGCATGCCTTGATGCTGCAGCTGGAATATTTTATCAGTCAGGGCTTGAGCCGTCACAGTGGGAACAATCGGGTTCTCAGCCCCCCCCCCCCCCCCCTTTTCGGTCATCTTGAAGACGCCCTGAATTTGATTTGAGATTCGAGATTCGACTCGATTTCGAATAATAGACCCGATTCGATTCGAATAGAAAATGTGTGATTTGCAGGGCCCTATTCGGAGTAGACACGAAACTAATTTCTCCTCCAGAATTTACGACAAGAAGAAACGGAAACAAAAACAAATTACGGACAAACAACACATTTAAAGACGACTATATCACGTCATATTGAAACCAAAGCTTACAACTGTACACAAGGGAGCCGATGTCCAGAAAATGACCGACGCCATAGTTGCGAGCCTTGTGGAAAGATTAAGGTGTCAACACCGGAACTTGGATAAAGAGTGAACGAAGAACTGAAAAGGGCCATAAAGGGTAGAAAAGCCAAATGTGCTGCATATAGGAGAAGTAGAAAACTCAGGGGGGCGGAAAGCAACGAGGCCATGGTAGCAAAGGAAGAATACCTACAAGCACGAAATAAAGCGAATAAGATTAAAGACGACAATCGGAGAATGCGAAATAGCAGTCTTATTAGGACGATAAGTACGATGGGGGGGGGGGGGGGGGGGGTGGCGGTGACTCTGGAGGTGAGTCGAGTTCGAACGTTTTTTGGAAATGGGTGAATAAACGTAACAAAGGAAGTAACCTACAGCGTATTAAAATAGATGGCAGAGAAACCGACGATCAAAATAAAATCGCATAAGAACTAGTCAAGTATTGGGAAAGGTAAACGATATGCGACGGGGCATGGGGAACCCACAGGAGTGCCCGAACCAGGTCGAGGAAAATCTATCGAACTTCGCGTGCAGCGAAATTAAAACCGAGGAGGTGCGACAGGTGATCTCAAAATTAAGGAATTGAAAATCGGGAGGGGTGGACGAAATTCCTAACGAGTTTCTCAAGAAAAGGGGAGAGGAACTCTGTGAAAGCCTAACTGGCCTATTCAATTTAGCCATCGAAAAACAAGAGGTCCCAAAAGAGTGGAGAGAAAGCAAAGTGATATTCATCCACAAAAAGGGGGAAAAAGACGTTTTGGACAATTGTAAAGTCCTGTATGGGAGAATAGAGGAGGTGATTGAGATGGGTTTTTTGGAGAGATTCGGAATGGCTTCAGGAAGGGAAGGAGAGTCACTGACCATCTTTTCACGCTATCCCAAATGATAAAATCCGTGAAAGCAAAAAAGAAAAAGATGTTTATGGCCTTTTTGGATGTTAAAAAGTCATACGATAGAGTATGGAGGGAGGGAATGTGGCGAAAACTTGAGGCTCTGGGCTTGGGAGGCGAGTTTGTTGGAATTCTGAAAGCTTTATATAAAGATGTACAAAGTGAACTTAGCCTGGGTAAAATAACAACAAAACGTGTGCCTATGGAGATAGGCCCAAAACAGGGGTGCATCCTTTCGCGAATTCTTTTTGCATTGCACATCAAAGGTTTGGGAGATGAACTCCTGCGTAGTGACGAGGGGGTAGCAGTTGGGGACTTGAAGATCCCAAGGCTATTTTTTGCAGACGATATGGTGCTAGTGTCAGAAATCAAAGAGGGGCTAAGGAAAATGCTGGGAATTGTTGGGAAATATGGGAACAAATGGAGACTCGAACTAAATGAAAGCAAGGGCGAAGTTATATGGCCGTAAAGTGGACCCCACTCGAAGTTTAGAGTGGGGGTGTTCCGTATACCTAAAAGTAGCAGCAGACTCCTTAGCGTAGGAGAGACAGGTGACTACGAGCATCTGGGGGTACATATAAACATCATAGGAAGAGGCATCTACCGAAACCACACAAATAAATTGATTCTCAAGGGGAGGCGAATCCTTAACCAAATGAAACTTACAGGGAGAAACAGTTTCAATAAGGTTTTCGAGGGGAAAGCGGTTTGGAAAATGGTGGGCCTGCCAAGTATAACATATGGTACGGAAGTGGTACCCCTAAACCAAACGGCTGTAAAGAGCTTGGAAACCCTGCAGAACGATGCAGGCCGATGGATAACGGGGTCGAGTAATGCCGCAGCACTAGAAGCAATCAGGGGCGAGCTTGGATGGATGAGGATCAAGGACAGGATAGACTTATTGAAACTCGGTTATCTTCATTATTTGGTGAATCTCCCCGACAGCCGATGGTTTAAAGTAATGTTCCAGCGTATTTTCTACTCTAATACCAAGACAGGGTGGATGGTCCAAGTGAGGAAGCTAATAGAGAACTACTCATTGGGGATCTCGGACCTAGACGTAGAGGCAACCCAGGGTAAAGGGTAATACAATCGTCAGAAAAAGAATCATGGAGGATGGTAACCTTAATTGGCGAGAGGGGGTCAAATCTAAGAGGTATTTGGGTGGCCTGCGTGATAAGGAGAAGCCTCGTTTTGAGGAGTACCTTGGTGGCACCTTTAGGGGGTCACTGTTGTTCAAGCTGAGGTCGCGGACCCTGGAGCTGAGGGCAAACAAAAACAGTGAAAAGGAGTGCCAAATGTGTAGTTTAGGCGTGGTGGAGACCCTGGAACACTTTCTTCTAGAATGCCCAAAATACCGGTCTAAAAGAATAAGATTCTCTGGGAGTATAATGGAGAAGTGGGATGGGAGAATGAAGGACACGTGGGTAGTGAGTGACTCTAAGGAGAGGGTTAATATGCTAATCGAAGAGATTGGGAAACATGGGACAAAGGAAGTCATCAAGCAGTTCGTCTCCGAGTGTCGGGAGGAGAGAAGATGCGTGGGAATAGGGAGACAGTTGGGAGCACATGGGTAACCAAGGCCTTGTCACCCGAGAAATCAGCGGCCGGCTAAAGTGTTGTTATTATTATTATTATACATACAACTTATCGAGAAACTAGAAACGCCTTCAGTCAATTCCGAATCAGTAACCACAGTCTGTTAATCGAAAAGCGGAGGCACTCACGTCCTCCTATCCCGGTCGAAAAGAGAATTTGTAAAGTTTGTGGTTCCAGGACGATTGAAGACGAGTTTCATTTGGCTATGGATTGTATCGCTTATGACAAGATGCGAAACGATCTCCTAAAAGAAATAAATTAGGAGACTGTACACTTTATATATATATGGATAAAAGGAGAAAATTTAACCCCATAACGAGAAACAATAACCACGGTCTGTGTTATCCCATCTGTAACATGATCCGGTGTTTATTTCAACACAGGAGAGCTCAGCTCACAAAATAAAAAAAAATTCTTCTGTGTTGATATTTATAGTTTGTTGTTATGTACTTTTAACACCTTTTCTTTTCTTTTGAATGTTTCATTTAAGAATTGAATGCAATTTCTATAATCTTTATTGGTGTATGAACGTGTGGGAATGGGTCCCACATGAACGTGTGGGAATGGGTACAAATTATGTATGAATCCCTCACGTTCAGTTGGGTTAAAAAGCAACCCAAATCAACTGGGGTGAGTCAATATGAACCCAATTGGGTTCATATTCACTCAACCCAGTTAATTTCGGTTGATTTTTAACCCAATTGATTTTAGAGTGTATTTGTAGCGTGTAAGTTTTTGATAAAAGAAAGTAGTTATGCTCAAGTATTTGGGCGATATGACCGAGCCGCCGGACACCGACGTCCTACACCCCCCCCCCCCCCAAAAAAAAAGAAGAAAATAAATATTAGTTATCAGTTACGGTCCTGTATATAATAATAATAATAATAATAATAATAATAATAATAATAATAATAATAATAATAATAATAATAATAATTCGACCTTCCGCTGATTTGTCGCGTCCTCTAACGAGGAGTCCTACATTAACCCAGTCCCCCGCCGGGCAATTCCTCCCCAATCGCCTAATTTCCCAGCATTCAGTCAAAAAGTGTTTCATAATTCCTCCCGTCGGTGCTTTCTCGTTGTCGATCTCCCTATCTATCAAATTGGTCCTTTCCCTCATGTCATTCCCCATCCACTTATCCATCAGGTTTTCATCCCATTTGCCATCAGTATTCCAAGGAGTCTTGTTATACATTGGCGAATATTTGGGGCATTATAATATGAAATGTTCCAGGGTCTCCGTTACTCCTAAATAACACATTTGGCACGCTCTTTCCACGCCTTTCCTGATTCTCCAGCGACTTCGATTTCTCCTTGAACAACAAAGACCCCACTATAAGAATCATCTAGGTTCTTCTCAAGATCCATCTTGGTACTCCTCAAAACCTACATATTAAACTTTTTAATTTCTTATTTAAATATATGCCTATAGTTCATCAACAGGACGAGCTCCACGAGCCTGTTCCAGCGAGGCTTTATAAGTTATATTTCGAGGCAAATTACTTATTTGAGAACAAATTTGTGTATTGTCATGTGAATTTCTAAAAATGTGTTTTCCGATCATCCTTCTTGAATCAGTATTGACGTTAAAATATTCTATTTATAAAATCTCGACCGCTAGTGTAAGCAAGTGTGTGGCGATCAGATCGCGACCCGCCCGAGAAGAAGCTGTTTTTACGATCACAGTATTGGTCTTTCTTGCTTTGATAACAGTTTTCAGTTTATTATTCAGATGCAAAAAGTAATGTTTTGGAGACACTGCTGAACTGTTCAACTCTTCACCCAAAGTGACGACCAAAACCGGCCGGCGCTATTCACAAAAATCACCATTCAATTTTCATTATTTTTTCACTTTTTGTCTCAAAAACATAGCGTATGCCACCTCCCTGGAACGAGCTCGTTGAGCTCGTTCCAAGGAGGGAGTCATATTTTTATGTTTTTTGACTACAAAAAGTGAAAAAAATAGTTATTCAATAATTTTTTTTGCAAGTGTCGTCACCTTTTCATGTTAGGTAAAGAGTTAAAAAAAGTTATATTAAGACAAACAAAAAATGCAAAATGAATACAGGGGAGGGGGAACCGAATGCTCGCAAAGAACTGTCAGCCGTTTTTCTACAAAAATTTGGAATGAGATATCACGTACGTCAGGCGCCTGCTATGTTCGCTATTGGGGTATAGCCACCGACAGACACCTATACTTACCGGCTTGAAATACATATATCAGATGCAGACATATTAGGTTTCCCACCCTCCAGGCGCCCCTTCCTTTACCATAATAATACCAGGACCTTCCGCTGATTTGCCGCGGCATTCTAATGAGGAGGCCACATCAATCCCGCCCCTCCTGGTACACCCCCGGCACTCTCCCCCTAATCTCCCAGCATTGAGGTACAAACTGTTTTATAATTTCTCCAACAGGCGTTTTCTCAATAGCTCCAACTATAATATTGACACTTCCCCTCATGTCATCCCTCATCCAGTTATCTCTCATGTTTTCATTCCATTCTTCCCTTAGTTTCTCAAGGAGTCTTATTCTACGAGGCAAGTATTTGGGGTATTCTAAAATTAAATGCTCCAGGGTCTCCGATACTCATAACAGCACATTTGGCACCTTCTCAAGGCACCGGTGTTGAGGGAGGAAATCGGGAAAGGCGGGGAAGTTCCTCTCCTTTCCCGATTTTTCCCCTCAACACCGGTGACTTTGATCTCACTTTGAACAACAACGACCCCAAAAGACCCACACAGGTACTCCTAAAAAGCTGACGCATGTTTCTTGCATAGCCCGTCCAACGAGCTTTTGTCCCTAACTACAGCTGGCCAGTTTCCTTTGCAATCTTCGAGCACCCTTCCCTTAATGAAGTTGTTCCACTGCTTCAGTCCCAATTCTAGATCTTCATTCTCAATGGAATTAAGCTCAATTGCCTCCCTAGCCTGCCTTATCCATCCCATCTAGATGCTGGAGCCACATAATAGTTGAACGTCACTCTGCTGTTTGGAAGGTTTACCAGATAATTCAGGAAGTATAATCTGCCCATATCCATTCTATCATCAACGGACATCCACCCAAGTTCCTCTCTCACCACTTCCAGTGCGGCTGCGTTACTTGATCCAGCCATCCACCGACCCGTTTCATTTTTGTACCACTGTTGAAAACAAGGTTAAAGTTTCCAAACAATGCCGACGATGAGCCATTCCTGGGTAATATTCCAACCACATCATCAAGGCATGCCTTCCAGGAAAGCATGCATTGGTGATGTGGCTGGAATATTTTATCAGTCGTGACTTGAGCCATCACAGTCGAAACAATCAGGCTTACAGCCCCCCCCCCCCCCCCCCCTTTATCGGTCATTTTCATAATTCGATTCGAGATCCAATTCGATTTCGATTAATAGACTTGATTCGATATTCGAAACGAAAATGTGTGATTCGCGAGGCACAATTATAGTAAAATACAATGTTTATCGAATCATGTTTGTTATTTGTGCCCACCAACGGGGAGGTCACTGATTGGAATTTGAAGAGATTTGTTATCTGATATTTAGTAATTTGAATATTACAGGTGAATGATATGATACTGTTCATAATCAACAAGTGGAAATGTTGTTTGAAGAGCCATGGGAGGTAACTCTATCTATCCAGCATTCAATTCACAGGAGTGGAGTCAAACTCCAAGCAGTGTTGTCTCCCCTCGCTACGCTCGACACATCGGTGCGGTACGATCCATTGAGTGCAGCGGGGGTGGGGGTGGGGGTGGGGAGGGTGGGGGCAACACTGCTTGGAGTTTGGAGTGGAGTTACTGTTCTAAGTTCCGCTTCAAAAGTGTATTCCGCATTACCTTTCAAAACGAAGTGCTGCTTGAAAGGAGAAATTTAACATTGAACCTTCAACAAGCTGACTACTTTATCAGAGACCAAAAAGAATGAGTGCGCGATCAGGGATTCTATTGGGTGTGTGCAGGGGCCGAATATGGGACCATTTCTCAATGGCATTTTGGCATGATTTTTTTCCAATTCAAACCATAAATTTCCCAATCTCAGTCCTCATTCAAATACAAATTCAATTGTTTTTTAACTCTCGAAAGTTTAATTTTGAATTTAATCACTTTTTACTGCAACAAAACATGTGCCTCAGCAGGCAGTTTTTAGATATATTTGCAAGTTACATCCCAAGAGCCTTGTCAGTTGTTTGCAGGCAAGTCTTGGCTGCCTATATAGGCAGCCAAGACTTGTCTAGAAACAACTGTAAAGTCACTAAATGTAGCCTGTCGACGTGTACGAAAAAGCATATTTTTTAATAGATGTTACAGAAACTGATCATTATTTCATGTGACTATTTGTTATAAAACTTACAACATGTTGTAGACAAGTAGTACCTTCTGTATTAATATTGTCAATTCAATATGAAGGTAACTTTTCCTATTCATTGTGTATTTCTTTTCCCAAACAGATTCTCAAGTGGAGCCTTCATGACGCGAATTTTTCCAATTGCATGGGCCTCGGACCCTTTCCCGAAGAGGGCAGAAACATTCCATGTAGAATTACTGGTACTAGGCACAGCCCATGGTTAGTCGGCGGCTCATCATCGACTCGGCATTGTTGGGAAACTGTAAATTTGCTCTCAACGGTTCTACTGACCAGTAATATTGGCATTACTATGGGTGGTGACATGGGGCAGCAGCTATTCATGTTAATATAGCGGAAATTACGCCCAGTCTTTATTTTCAGCATTACTTATGTACAATTTCCATTTCAACTATACGCTTTGTGCGATGGCGTAATTGACCGACACCAAGCTATATTCTCGTGAAAAGATTCGCAAGGAAACGAATCCAGCGGCCAATTTCGAATTGAACCGAATAGCAGTTTAAGATTTGGAATTGAATCGAATCTCAAATCTTCCTCGGCAGGGCCCTACTCTGTTGCTGAGCCCTATGTCTACACCGAGGTCTACATGGCAGTTTTCAAGCTCTCAGACCACCAGTCTAATTCTGTTCGTAATTCGACGTAGGTATGGGCTGCTTGTTTACTCACTCTTTGTGAAACTTTTCGCGCAGACAACCGTTGATGTAAATCGTAATGTAAGGCGACTTTATTTATAAAGATATTCAGGTGTTCTTTCTTTACGAAGCTATAGATATTCTAATGAATAAGTATTTAATTTCCCTTGAAAACATTATGATATTAACATAATTTGTGGAACTACCCGGCGTATTCATAGCACTCCGTCTGTTGAGTCTTCCTCCCCTGATTGCAAGGTCATCAAAATGACGACCAAATCAAGTCTTGATAAGCATCATTTGAAGCTTTTGCTTCACAGAAAATTAATCTTTATGAAATTTTTCAAATTCAGTCGTCAGGAATATATCAGTTAGTTGGAAAAGCGAACCGTGGGTTCGCTTTTCCAACCAACTGAAATATTCCAGACGAGTGACTTTAACCACATGCGATGAACTATTTAAGGGTTAGACTGGTTCCAGGCCATAACAGCGTCAACTTTCATATAAAAGTAGATTGGTAGAGAGCTTGGGTAGTCCATGAGTGTCGGCTGTATCCCCAGTGGAAAGTACACATTCCTCCACAGGAACAGTGATTCCCATCTCCCAACAACGTCTTGTTCTATGTAGTGGCAGTTGAAAATGGAACGTGATAAGTGCCGCGAACGACAACAATGAATGATTAAAGTAGCTGTCGATTACATAACTGCGGTGGATGTTAAAAAGACCTTGCAGCACGGAATAATTTCATTGTTTGATACATATCTACAAATATATCTATTCGAAATTCGGAATCACAAAAGCTATTTATGTCGTCCCTTTTAGCAATACAGTGGAACCCTACAAGCGAATAGCCACTCTGCCAGAGAAAACTGTTCAGTTATCCACTTTACAGGAATTTGGTCATTTTCCTATATTCCAGTGATATAATGAGCATGTATTCCAATATATTTTTGTTTGACAGAGCTCCCTGGGCTTTGTCAAACAAACTATAAGATATTCCATTCCGTAAGGATGTACTGAGGCCAAATACGTCTATAAACATACGGATTTCAGTGAGTGCTTGTCATGCAAAGTAATTCTTAGATACATTTATTTTTTTACTCAAGTAACAGGAGTTTGCTCTATAACCGGGAAGCTAAAGGAATGATAAATGGTTTGGTGTTTGGAAATTGTATGCGATTAGCGGAGTTATACGATAAAGTGATATCCATTTTTGAGGAGTCCACTCAATTTTCAAAACAGACCCGAGAAGGCCCCAACATACATTAATTCCCAGCCTTCTTGAGCATAATGTTCAGTTTTCCCATCCGCAACTCCCAGCTCTATATTTCTATACAACTTTCATTTTGACAGTAACCGTTCAAAAATTCACTCGCTTCATACCTTTTGTACTTCCCCATCCTGTGCTATAACATTCTCCAAAGAGCTCCACACTTCGAAGATTCGCAAATCCCCTTAAATAGGTCTCGTCGTGAATTTCGTTCGTTTCATCATCCTCTTCTTGTATCTGTTCCAATCTTTGGTTCTGTTCGTCAACCTGTCTTCGTCTCCTCTTTCTCCTCTTCTGTGCATTTCGCTCCGGTAGACATATTGTTCTAATGTAGCGGTTGCTGGTATCAACGGGTACAGCTAATTTCACGAGAGCGAGGTCATTTGCAAATCTGTTGTACAAAGTTGCAGTAGTATTTCCTGTTTCGGAAGGACGGAGGACCAATTGTCTTCTCGCATTGTAACCGGGATGCTGCAAAAGAAATATTATGGACGAGTTAGGTCATTTGTCATCTATGTTCAGCATATGTTTAGTTAGTTCATTTTGTTCCAAAGTCAGAAACACACAATCGGGTTTATCGATTTCACAATCAACATGAATGGCTACACCAAGTATTTGGGTCAATACTATAAAACATTTGCAATTGCATTTGCTAACTTGTATTTTCTAGTTATGACTTTACATTGGTTGAAATAAACCATTAGCATTTTCAAAGATGTGGCAATTTGCCTTTTGGCAAATTGCCATATCATTTGAAATGCTAATGATTCATTTTAGTCAGTTATATTAAAAGATAGAAAATACAATTCTAGGAAATACAATTGTAATTTTTTTTTATAGTATTGGCTCCTTTCGGACATGTTACTAGTCATGCCTGAACATTTTCGTTATTGGAAGAGATTTACAGAAAAGTTATCTCCCCTTAATTTCATTTTCCTGTCAGCAAATTGAACAACAAGGGTTTGGGATTTCATTTAAAGACTGAAATTCCGAGATGTTAGCAAATTTGTATCCACGAAGAACACATCATTTTACAAACTTCAGGTTTATTCTTGTAGATTAGTACAAAAATACAGAATCTGGCTTTTTACAATTTTTCCCAAACAGTTTGAACGTTTGACTATTAATTTCTGTTGAAACTCTGTTTAAAGATAAGACAACGGCATTTCCATCATCCTTTGATGTTCTGTAACATTTTTTTCTGTTCGTTAAATTCAACAGTGTGCGCATCGTGACATATACTCCACGCACTGTCCTCTCCGTTAACCCTTTACCTAACCTGAAAAGCAGACGACACTTGCAAAAATAATTCTTGAATAACTAATTTTTTTCATTTTTTGTCTCAAAAACATAGGTTATGACCCCTCGTTGGAACGAGCTCGACGAGCTCGTTCCAACGAGGGGTCATAACCTATGTTTTTGAGACAAAAAATTAAAAAAATAATGAAAATTAATTGACGATTTTTGAGAATAGCGCTGGCCGGTTTTGGCCGTTACGTTAGGTAAAGGGTTAATATGAAAAAAGCATATGAGGTGAGATTTGCTTATTTTAATCATGGGAGGAATAAAAAAACTTGCAAATGACTGTAAAAACACATTCGCTAAACAAAGAACCAGAGTGGTAAGGTGTTGGGGGTGTGGTACTAATAAATATTTTTAATGGCGGACTATCTTCGTACCAGTTGCTTCTAATTAGCTTGCAATAAAAATCCAACGGTGCTGTCTGTTGTTTTCGTTTATTAAAAGTAACAAACGAAACTTGGCCTTATTTCCTGCTGATGTCACAGGACATTGGTGGTTTCTCAACAGTTTTTTGCTTCTTAATTGGACCTTCCTCGCGCGTCTGATAATTTAAAGGGAGATAATTTCATAGAAAGTCAATTTTCATGACGATATAAGTCAGGGATGTTGGAGGTAAATATTGCTAATCGTTTATACTTACGCTGTTAATGCAGCGTTTGTTACCTGGTCCTGTTTAGTCCCAGGAACAGGACATATGGGTTTGCCTCACATCATAGTACACCTAAGGTCGGGACTTTACAAATGTGATGGCGTTTCCGGGGGGGGGGGGGGGGGGGGACGGTTCAGTAACAGTTGTTGCCCCTTGCCTAAATCGCCGATGAAACTAAAGCCCACGCACGGGAGTTTATTACAATCAACGCATTCACTTGTATTTCTTAAAGATAAGATTCTTAATTTGTAACAACGTAAGATTTACTAAATTTGTTTCGCACCCCTCCCTTGAGAACTGTTCTATTATAGTGCTGTCTGACCAAGCAAAGTACATATCTCCAGGTGAGTGAAACCGAGCACCATCGGTTCCATCGGGAGTGGTCCAAAATAGAACTGTAATAGCATTCTCTTCTTATTAAATCTCCCTCCATTGAAATAATTTACATACTGTAAAAATGGGGTATTTCACTTGGAATTGAATTCCCAAAAAGGCACAAACACGAAATAATGTGTTATGGCTTCAACTTATTTTATAAGCTAGGCGTGAAAGTCGACTGGACTTGAAAAACATCACGACAACTTATAAAATACTTTCCTGGAATAAGCAATGTACCTTATACGAATCCTGTTACAATCAGCATACAAAACACCCCAGAAGGGATGCTAAGCATATATAAGGAAAAACGTAAAAGTTGAGAGAATCTTTTTTTACACTTCTAGAGCTCTCTTATAAAGGGTAAATTGAAAAAATCTCCAAATATCTGCATGACAAAAAAACGGGGAAATGGTCAACTTGATTGAGGTATCGTTCTCAGAGCGAGGCAGAAACGGGTGGGGTGGGAGAACGGATGGTCACTTTATCAGATCATATATCATGGCCCCTCAAACTTTTATTGAAAAAAATATTACCTATGGGCATTCTTTGATCAACATTTAAATATTATTATTTATACCTTTGCCTTGCCTAAACTAACACGAATAGCGAACGACAATTACCGAAACCATTCTGAACTCTAAAATCAGTTGGGTTACAAATTAACCCAAATCAATTGGGTCGAGTGAATTTGAACCCAAATTGGCTCATATTCACTCAGCCAAGTTAAATTGTGTTGACTTTTAACTCCAATTGATTATAGAGTGTGGATACTCCCACAAAATCCTTTCTTACCTCAAAAACGTATCTTCTGAGACACAAACTGAAACAACAATTAGTACCCTTACACACTTTCTTTTTAATTCCGCAGCAACTATGCTTTCATTCTTGTTATTAAGTGTGGATTGGATAAAATAAAAAGTTACAGTGCTGGAAATGAACACAATTGACGGATGCAGCTCCCGCGAAATCAGAGACGAGAGTAAATTGCACCCGTTTCATGTTAGTATATGAACTTTCGAGAGAATACTGTCACCAAACAAAAGAAAACTTAACCTTTTCAACCCGAGTGGCCGTTTTTCCAGCCAGGAACATGATACATCGTAATGTCATTAAATAGGATGGCTGTTCAGTAAATATGTGGGGTAGACAGTCAGTATTTTCAACGTGCAGCCTCGAGGCTGCACGTTGAAAATATTGATTGGTCTACCACAAATAATGAATATGGACTCTTCTAATTGCTGCCATTGAACTGGCATGGCAGATACCACTAGTGTTCAAAGGGTTATATGTTTTAGGAATTGCTAAATTATGACAGGCAAGCAAACCATGGTCAATGTTTCAAACAGGGCAGACAGGTATTACTGTTACAATTACAAACTCGTGTGCGCAAACATAGATCAGGAGCCAATACTACAAACCATTTTCAATTGTATTTTTCAGAATTGTATTTTCCACCAGTGAATATTAATCACTGAAAATGATCATTGATGTTTTAACCCTTTACCCAAAGTAACGACCAACATGGACCAGCGCTATTCACAAAAATCACCATTCAGTTTTCATTATTTTTTTCATTTTTTGTCTCAAAACCATAGCTTATGACCCCTCGTTGGAACAAGCACGTTGAGCTCGTTACAATGAGGGGTGATAAGCTATGGTTTTGACGCAAAAAGTCAAAAACATTAGATATTCAAGAATTTTATTTGCAAGTGTCGTCTGCTTTTCGTGGTAGGTGAAGGGTTAAAAGACGAGGCAACTAACCTACCGGTAAATTTCTACGTCTTTGAAAACGCCAGTGATTTATTCAAAATATTTATAGCGATAGACATAAAATACAATTCTCGAAAATACAATTGTAAAAGCTTATAAGTATTGACCCCAGAAAATAATTACACACCTCACAATTTGTTTACAACTCTCATCGAAGAAAAGAATTGCGAAAGTCGAAGAGACAAGACAGCCAGGGTGTCGAAGGATTTCCGAGTTAAAAAATGATACGCTCATCCATTAGTCTTTATTCAGACATGTTGTTAAGATAACAATGCGCGTATTTATGTAATTAAACTGAATTCGTGACAATCTAATAAAGAATAGGTATGGGAGACAGAAAAAATCTATTCGGTTATACAAAAGTAATTAAGGGAAGTTTTATTTCCTTTCCATTCATCATGTTTTGTCAGACAATGGACAGTTTTCGGTTTATTTCTGGACAGGAATGATAATGGTTAGCTTCACGATGATTCATTATCACATCAATAAACCTTTCAAACTAAATAAGAATGAAATCCACCCACAACAGTTATTAAATTATTATGGCATCATTTAACCTTTTTGGTAATCAATCGTCCAAAACATTTTTCACCGCATCCGTGGAAAGAGTGGGCGTTGAGTACAGACACAGTAGTCTGGTCGTTGTCCACACGAGGCCAGTGATGTCGACGCATGCGATTACCAGGTAATAAAAATCATCATCAGCAAAATTTTAATTAATGAAGCACCCGCGTGCTTCATTAATTAAATTTTAATGATTATTCCTATAATTAGTGTTTAGAAATCTAATATCATTACGTCCGTGGAAATATTGCCCACTCGTGGAAAGTGACCAGTCCACCACGGCGGCCGTATTGTACTGCATAATCAAGGTACACGGGGAGCGCGGTGGCTCAGTTGGTAGAGGTGCAGGCTGCAAGCCGAGAGGTCCTCGGTTCGAATCCCACCTGCGGCAACCGCGTTGTGTCCTTGGGCAAGACACTTCATCTCCATTGCCCGCGTGGGGGCACGATGACGCCTTGTACTAAGGCGTACTGCACGTCGATGGTACGCATGTCTTCAACCAATCTAACCCTGCCTGTGCTGCAGTGCGGAGTTACGATGTTGGGGAGCTGGCAGCTGCTCGTCGTTGCTCGGTGGTTCTCTCCGGGTACTCCGGCTTCCTCCACCCGTAAAAACTGTCACGGTCATGATTAGCCATTGTGCATAAATATGTGACCTTAAACATCAATAAATAAATAAATAATAAATAAATAAATCAAGGTACATATGCCTTCAGCTGCATCCAATTCTGTTCGTGCAGGGTTAGAAAGTTGGAGAGACTTCTTGTCGCTGCTCGGTGGTTCTCTCTAGGAACTCCGGCTTCCTCCGCCCATAAAAGAGTCCGACACGATATGACTGAAGCTGTTGAACGTGTTTTTAAACCTCAATCAATACCGTTCTTAAATAAACAAATAAATAAATGAATAAATAAATAAATAAATAAATAAATAAATAAATAATTCTGTTCCAATGGGGAACAGAATTTTATCAGTTAACCATTTGAACCCATAATGCAGGGGGCGTGGTGGCTCAGTGTTTACAACCGAAAGGTTCACACGAAAATAAAAAAAAACACCTTTGATACGGTTCAGCGTTTCATCACGAAGTCGAACCGTTTCAACTACTAATTCTAAATTTTAGGATTGGGCTAGAGTTCCGTACCGCCTAGGTGTACCAGTGTTCACTTCAGCTATATGGGTATTGCACACTGAGTAACTAACACCTTTCTCGTGGTACGTTATGTAGTAGATAAGCAGGGGAACCTACCCAGGGAATTAATCACCAAGCAATGACTGATCTTCAAGATTAATCGCGACGTGAATTACTAGTGACCTTCCAGTCGATCGAGTCTCAACCTGCCAGATCAATGGCATCATGGCATTGATAAACTGACCCCACTTTCCTCATTTTTTCACTCTCAGTCTATTTTTCTCCATCTTTTTAACCAGTTTGAAAATACATGTACGAGGGGATGTTAAAAAGTTTTGAGCCTAACATAAATAAAGCTGGAATATCGGTACAGAACATATTTATTTTTCAACACAGTCCCCTTGTAATTCAATACACTTGTTCCATTTGGTCTGCCAGTCGTTGATGCCGCGTCTGTAGAAGTCCATATCTTGGTCCTGTAGCCAAGCCTTCACAGCAGCAGTAAGTTCCTCATCATCTTGAAATCTTTGACAACGTAAGTGTTTCTTCATATTTGGAAAGAGATGGTAGTCACAAAGTGACTACCATCTCTTTCCAAATTTGAAGAAACACTTACTTGGTCAAAGTCACTACCATCTCTTTCCAAGAAAAATAAATATGTTCTGTACCGATATTATTTATTTATTTATTTATTTATTTATTTATTTATTTATTTGTTGGTGTTTGAGGTCATATACTTATGCACAATGGCTAATCATGGCCGTGGCAGTATTACGGGTGGAGGAAGCCGGAGTACCCGGAGAGAACCACCGAGCAACGACGAGCAGCTGCCAGCTCCCCAACATCGTAACTCCGTACTGCACACAGACATGGTTAGATTGGTTGAAGACATGCGCACCATTGACGTGCAGTACGCCTTAGGACACGGCGTCATCGTGCCCCCATGTGGACAATCGGTGTTAAGTGTCTTGCACAAGGACACAACGCAGGAGTCCGAATTGATCGTTCAGAAGGTCACCCATCCAATGATTAACCGGGCTCGACGTTGCTTAACTTCGGTGATCTGACGAGAACCGGTTACCGCAACGCCCCCCCCCCCCGCCCCCTGTACCGATATTCCAGCTTTATTTATGTTAGGCTCAAAACTTTTTGACAACCCCTCGTACCTCTGTTATATCACTCTAAACCATAAATTATTATGTCGTAACTTTACATTTTTTAGGAGATGACTTACATAAGCCTTAGGCTTGATATCGTATCCTGTTATTACAGTTAACTATACAAAAGTACAATACCTTTTATTGTTCATGTATATTTTATAAAATTTATTTGGTCCATGTAACTACCAACCATTTTCCAATAAATATTGCTTAAACTAATGGCCCCCGATTCGATCCCCGTCAGGAAAAACTGCCTTGTGTCCTTGGGCAAGGCACTTAATCCCGTTGCCCACGTGGGGACACAGTGGCGTTGTGTTCTGAGGCGTACTGCATGTCGATGGTTCACTTGTCTTCAACCACTGCTAACCTTGCTTGTGTATATATAGAATATAAACATGCATGGAAAAGTGCAGTTATATTGGTAAATTGTTACATACACTCATACAAGAAAATAGGTGGTCAGACAAGGACAATGTCAGGTACAAAAAAGGCCATTGTCTGACTGAGGTTTTAAAATGCCAAAATTATCAATGAAGTTCAGTGACCAGAACATCCTGCATGCTAGAAATCATATACAAAACTAGCAACCCTAAAATTAATGATTATTGTGATTTCTGGTCCTGGCAAGTTGGGAAGTGTGACGAAAGTTACTGAACAGCTCATCATTATTGACATCATGTGAAGGAATACGATTTGATGTAGCCACACATGTATCTAAATTATGTCTGAAGAGTAATTCAGTTCCAATTCAGAATGAAACCAATCATACCTTGTTTGGCAGGGCTCATTGAGCCCTGCCAAACAAGGTATGGTTGGATGCATTCTGGACAGTTTTAAGTTGAAGGTATATGTACACCCAAAACACATTATTTCGAATACTCAAACTCCATTTTGAAATATGTCAGATATCATTCTTAAATGACGACATGATTAGGGCTGTCACGATTAATCGATCAATCGATTGTCGATCAGTCAATCAGAAATCGATTAGTAATTTTTCGTTGTCGAAGAATCGGTAAATTTTACCCCGCTTTAGACGTTTAATAATTAAACAAGAAATTAGAGCAAAGCTATGTAAAAAAGGATGATGAAAAAAAATCAAGAGCTGCGAGTAACTACCTGATGATATTTTTTATATTTTAAAATTTTAATCCCAAATAACCATGATTCTGCAATTTGTGACAAAATCAGATCACTTTGGTTGGCCGTGCTGTGAATAGGTTCTGACCAATGACAGTTCTTAATTTCATCAAATGTATTTGCATCAAGTGTATCATTAGTTTTGTTACTGATGTTATCTACAACATGAACAGTTTTTCTGTCATTTTCACAAGTCTCTGATATGCAATATGTATGGTCTGTCAAATGAAACTCATTTTTCTGGCTTGAGAGATAACTGTAAGTGTGATCGTTGGAAAAGATTGGTTTTTGCCTCTCACAATAGGTATGATCTTCCATACCCTCCTATTAATAATTGCTTAATTGCTTAATTAGCCTATGTTTTGTTTACTGAAGTGAATTTACTCAGCAGTTATAATTTTGAAACAGCATAATGCCATAAATCAAAATAGCTATACAGACTATTACAGTATACCATGAGCACTTGGTCTTAAACAATAAAAAAAAATGAAAACCTGATTATTTTCTGTATATTTTTGAATTCACTGGCATGATCACAAATATTAATTAATTTTTTACACAAACTTTACACTTCAACTCGATTTCAAACTAAATATTATTTATATAAGAACTGTAGATGTATAAGTTGACAATCGCTTTTCCTGACGTCTGCATCAGCAGTCATTTTACTAACGCAAGGAATTATCCCCTTAGATCAGCGTCTTGAAAAGGTCAATCCACGAATGTTGGCAAAGCCAAAGTGGGATAAACTGTGTAAATTCGGGATTGTATTGCTAGCCCATTTAATGAATCCCATAGAATTGCGCCGAAAGGCATATAAATGTGCACTCACCTCACATATGTACAGAAAATCAAATGAAATGGCTTTGAAAAATGGATATTTCACTCGATACACACAGCTTCAAAATTCAAGTTTATGAGACTGAGAGACATGCCACAACTAACTGTCGTCTTTCCCACTTGAGTTCAAGTTTATAACTCGATTATAAAACTGTAATATCTGGGATACACTTTTGTGGATGCAAAGGCAAATGGCGCTGTTTTGCTTGGTGGGTGTGAAAGGAAAGTTTTCAAATCGAAAGTCTAAAAGTAGAAAACCGATTTTTTGATGCATCGCTCCGTCTCACAGCATTCGAGACCTGCACTCCTTTTCAGATTGCGTACCCACCGGAACAGCCACGGAAATCCCATCCATAAAACCAGTGAACGAGACATCTATTGGGGTATTGAAAATGTCAAAACGTTGAGATTGATAGCAGTATTTGGTATTTTTTTAATAATTACTGATGATCGGACACGATCTGACAATCAATCGTCTTTCCAAAATATGACGATGTCAGATGATTTTCGAAAAGCATGTCTCAAAACAGTCACTAACATGTCGCCACATAAATTAGTTTGGCACAATATATCACTCGTTACTAGGGAGGCACGTTGGTTGGTAAGGTAACCAACTAACATCATTGCCGACTCCTTGGTTTAGATCCCTGGTGTATTATAGATACATATACTGAATTTAGTCAAAATTGTTCTAACAGATAGCCCATCGCTAGGGAGGTACGTTGGTTGTTATGGACACCAACTGGCATCACTACAGACTCCTTTTAGATCGTAAGTGTATAATGGGCACATATGTCAGACTTGTCCAGAATTTGCCCAATAGACCACCCGTTGCTAGGGGGCATGTTGGTTGCCAAGGAAACCAACGGACGTCATTGCCAACTCATTGGTTTAGGTGTCTAGTGCATTCTGGCTTCGTATATCAATTTATCAAATTTGGTCAAAATTCACCAGTTTTCGACTTCATGGTTTAGATCCCTAGTGCACTGCGGGTCCATATATCACATTTAGTCAACATTGGCCCAGTAGGTCGCCCGTTGCTAGGGAGGCACGTTGGTTGTTAGGGAAACCAACTGACACCATTTTCGATTCTTTGGTTTGGATCCCTAGTGCATTGAGGTTCCATATATCAAATTTGGTCGAAATTGGCCCAAAAGGCCACTCGTTGCTAGGCACGTTGGTTGCTAGGGACACAAACTTGCATAATTTTCGACTCCTTGGTTTGGATTCCTAGTGCATAATGGGTTCATATATCAAATTTGGTCAAACCTTGCCCAATAGTTGCTAGGGAGTAGCGAGGCACGTTGGTTGCTAGGGAAACAAACTGACATCATTATCGACTCCTTGCTTTGAATCCCCTGTGCATTAATGGTCCACGTATTAAAGTTAGTCAAAATTGGCCCAGTAGGTCGCCCATTGCTAGGGAGGCATGTTGGTTGTTAGGGAAACCAACTGACACCATTTTCGATTCTTTTGTTTGGATCCCCATTGCATTGTGGATCCATCTATTAAATTTGGTCGAAATTGTCCCAAGAGGCCGCCCGTTGCTAGGGAGGCACGTTGGTTGATAGGGAAACCAACTGACATAATTCTCGACTCCTTGGTTAGGATTCCTAGTTCATTATAGGTTCATATATCAAATTTGGTCCAATTGGCCCAATAGGTCGTCCGTTGCTAGGGAGGCACGTTGGTTGCTAGGGAAACAAACTGACATCATTACCGACTCCTTGGATTGAATCCCTGATGCATTATGGGTCCATGAGTGAAATTTAGTCAAAATTGGCCAAGTAGGTCGCCCGTTGCTAGGGAGGCACGTTGGTTGTTAGGGAAACCAACTGACAACATTTTCGATTCCTTGGTTTTCATCCTTAGTGCATTGTGGATCCATATATCAAATTTGATCGAAATTGGCCCAAGAGGCCACCCATTGCTAGGGAGGCACGTTGTTTGCTAGGGAAACAAACTGACATCATTACTGACTCCTTGGTTTGAATCCCTGATGCATTATGGCTCCACATATCAAATTTAGTCAAAATTGGCCTAGTAGGTCGCCCGTTGCTAGGGAGGCACGTTGGTTGTTAGGGAAACCAACTGACACCATTTTCGATTCTTTGGTTTGGATCCCCAGTGCATTGTGGTTCCATATATCAAATTTGGTCGAAATTGGCCAAAGAGGCCGCTCGTTGCTAGGGAGGCACGTTGGTTGCTAGGGACACAAACTTGCATAATTTTCGACTCCTTGGTTTGGATTCCTAGTGCATGATGGGTTCATATATCAAATTTGGTCAAAACTTGCCCAATAGGACGCCCGTTTCTAGGGAGGCACGTTGGTTGCTAGGGAAACAAACTGACATCATTATCGACTCCTTGGTTTGAATCCCTGGTGCATTAAGGGTCCACGTGTCAAAGTTAGTCAAAATTGGCCCAATAGCTCGCCCGTTGCTAGGGGGGCACGTTGGTTGTTAGGGAAATCAACTGCCACCATTTTCATTCTTTTGTTTGGATCCCTATTGCATTGTGGATCCATCTTTCAAATTTGGTCGAAATTGGCCCAAGAGGCCGCCCGTTGCTAGGGAGGCACATTGGTTGCTAGGGAAACCAACTGACATAATTTTGAACTCCTTGGTTTGGATTCCTAGTGCATTATGGGTTCATATATCAAATTTGTTCCAACTGGTCCAATAGGTCGTCTGTTGCTAGGGAGGCACGTTGTTTACTAGGGAAACAAAATGACATCATTAACGACTCCTTGGATTGAATCCCTGATGCATTATGGGTCCACGAGTGAAATTTAGTCAAAATTGGCCAAGTAGGTCGCCCGTTGAAAGGGAGGCACGTTTGTTGTTAGGGAAACCAACTGACACCATTTTCGATTCTTTGGTTTGCATCCCTAGTGCATTGTGGATCCATATATCAAATTTGGTCGAAATTGGCCCAAGAGGCCGCCCGTTGCTAGGGAGGCACGTTCGTTGCTAGGGAATCAAACTGACATCATTACGGACTCCTTGGTTTGTACCCCTATTGCATTATGGGTCCATATATCAATTTTGGTCAAAATCTGTCAAATAGATCGCCTGTTGCTAGGGGTGTTGCGTGTTGCTAGGAACATCACGTGGTGTAGTAAATTGTAAATTAGTCTGACTACCGGAGTATTATGGGAGAATATCTCAATAGCACCCCCCCCCCCCCCGCGACCCCTCCCTGTTACTTCCCTCAACTGATGGTTCACTTCCTTTACCCAATTGGTATCTGAATGTTCCTTTGAAAACAATTATATTGTCCCTTTTTGTTCTTGGGAAGATTTCTCGAATAAGAGCCGTTCTCATAAAGTCTCTTCTCGGGCGTTCCTTCCGGTGAATAAAAAAAATCGTCCTTTAAAAAAAAAAATTGATCAAAAATCAAAAAACTATTGTTTCTAAAGGTAAAAGGTCAAGAACGTCGATGTTAAACCCCAAGAAGGCGTTAGAAGCAATTGCCTTTTAGGTACATTCAAAGCTTTGATGTTCTGAACTTTTGAACCGTCAGTGTAACAATGAAGACTGGTCGTCAGTTGCGAAGTTCGATTACACTGACGATTCAAAGGTTCAGAACATCAAAACTTTGAATGTACCTACAAGAGGATCGTCTTCGTTGTTCACTTGAGGTAGGTCAACTGACTTGAACTTCATTTTTAACGACTTCAAAGAGAGGGAGTGTGTGTGTGTGTGTGTGTGTGGGGGGGGGGGGGGGTAGGTACGATTATTTGCGATGATTAATCGATTCCTAAAAATCGTGACAGCCCTTGACATGATTCATCTGGTGTCTGACATTTTGTCTGGAAGCGCAATGAAAATTATCTTCAGGCTTGTACACTTCAAATTTGCAAAAGAAATAAATAAAATCAAAATACAACAGTGTTTGTATCTCCTAATTCAATAGGAAATATATAAATATGAGAGAGGGCGCTGTAGATCAGTGGTTATAGTATTGGACTAAAAATCGAAAGGTCTACCGTTCGATCCCCGATAGGGGTAACTGCGTTCTGTCCTTGTGTCCTTGGGCAAGGGCACTTCATCCCGATTGCCCACGAGGGGACACGGTGACGCCGTGTACTAAGACGTACATCACGCCGATGGTGCACTTGTCTTCAGCCAATGTAAAACCAACTTGAGTGGATTTAGTACTTTGTGGAGTCTGACAGATGGAGGTGACGGTTCTCTCCGGGTACTCCGGCTTCCCCCACCCGTAAAACTGACCGATACGAGGTGATACTAGATGTGAAAAAGTATCTTTAAACCCCAAATTGAAAAATAGAAATAGAACCCTTAATGCATACATTTATTGCGTAATAAAAACAGTACCATTCTTTGATGAGATGACATAATATCCAACCAAGAGGTAAAGATGTTCATTAATAATTTAACAACAAAGCTGCAGCATTAAATTATTAATGAACATCCCCATGATTACAAAATGGACTTTCCCAATTTGTTGTAAATTATATTCTTTAGGATGATAACACTCAGGAGCTTTGAAAGGCTTAACCCTCTGAACCCTGGTTGTATCTTCCATGTCAGTTGAATGGTGGTAATTGGAATAGTCCATATTCGTTATTTGGGGATAGACTAATCAATATTTTTAGCGTGCAGCCTTAGGGCTGCACGTTGAAAATATTGACTGATCTACCCCACATACTTACGTAGCACCCATCAAATTTAATGAAATTATGATATATCATGTTCCTGCGCCGAAAAAGCGGCCTCCCGGGTTGAAAGGCTTAACAACTAAGACAGGCAAATTCGCCGAGAACTGGAGCCAATTCTCTTTTCACCAGCAGCTTGTGTTGGGTGAAAGGTTAGACAAAAATTAAAAAAAAACCCGAAACTGTCTAGCTATTTAGAAAAAAATAACGCCGCTGTTTTCCATTTCAGTCAAGTCTTCTTTAAATATTAATGTAACGATTTCTGCCACATTCTGATTTCTCAAACACCCAAGGTGACCACACTTCTGATCTGAACGTAACCCATCTTAATCGTAGTCGAGTTTTCTACATTTTGGTTTTCGTTGCATCTTCCATATTGTAGCATGTAACACGGGGCATGTACAACAATGCGCATCCCTTAGTGATATCGTAATGGTATCGCTGAACTAAATATTTGAATTAGAGTTACCTGCATTGAAATGTTGCACTCGGAAATGATGCAATCTCTAAAAATAAACAGGCTTGGGAAAATATATTGTTTCAATAAACGTTTGAAACATTCCATTGACATCTTGCATTATTGTTGAATATTCCTGATTAAAAAGGGTGATTTGATGACTTTTGGACCCCAAATATACACTTTACATTCTGTGTGTTTTTGTATGGAATTCCCTGAAAAATATGTGCACGTGGCCGGTACTTCCCTTCATGTCATTTTGTCTCTGTTGTTTGTTGCAAGACCCCCTGTTTTCGGGACAGAAAAAATGGTCTGAAGGGCAATCCTTGACAAAGATATTTGAATGCCAAAATTAAAGTGATGCGATCATATTTTCTTTCGCAAGAACGTTATAATGGTGGCCTATAGGAAAGTATTCAGTTCTGTGATACCTACAGGAAATATGTTTTTTGGCTTCCAAACCGGATTCAGTTATTATTTTGGGGGATTAAAGTTACATTTTTGTCAAATGAAGGCAATATATTACCATAACCAAGGCTGTCAATGCAAGCAAAATCACATTCATTTTGAGCAAGTGTATTTCCCAGGAGCACACTATAACATATAGTAGCTGCTAGCTAACAGGCTATCGTACCCCATTAACACATTTATTTAAACTATGGCTCACCAACATAGTATTAGGGGCAAGGGGGATTCCAATCTTCCAACCCCCTCCCAAATCACCATTCAAACACGGCCAGAAAACCTATACTGCACTTCTGTTCACTGGTATTTAGAAGTTTTTCTTTTCTATATTATGCTCTTTAAAATGTTGGAAAACAATTCCTTCATTGAAAGAGTATTTTGGAATACAGATTTGGGGAGGGGGGGGAGGGGGCTTACAGTGGAAACAATAGCATAATAAAATGACAAATGTGAAGAAATGGCATTTGTGCATAGCCACCAATATAGCAGTCTAGTACCAGTGCTGTCATGGTTCCCATAATAAGCACAGATTTACAGCGGCAGTTGTGGAATATTGCTCTCTCCTTGAACCAAGTCCCTCTACCACACATACTTAATCCCTCTGCTGATGGTAAACATTTGGCAAGACTGCACATCATGCTTTTAGCGGCTGAAGTTAATATCATACATTTTCAGTTTCTTATGATTTACTTTAAGACTGCAACACACATGGTCCACTGAGTTATTTTTCTATTTGACAATCTTGTCATGGCTCTTCCATTATATTTTTATTGTATGTCATCCATTACTCTCATGTAGACTTCCTAAATGTGTGTGTCTGTCTGTCTCTTCATCAGACCAGGTGTTTCTTTGCTTTTCATTTGCCTGGATCTACATTTTCAATAATTAGCAGTTGACTATCTTTCACCCCCCCTCCCCCCCCCCCCCCCCCCCCCCCACACACACACACAAATATATCAAACATCAGAGACCACGATATTCTGGAAGCAAATGTCTGTTTCATCCTCGTTGGAAACATATTTTCTATAATTTCACTCTTTTTGTCAGAATGGGTGTCTGTGAGGATTAAAACAAAGGTTGTGAAAGTGCACTTATGGGTACTTGCAGCACAAGCATAACACTATAGAATCAATATTTGACGGTTTTAAGCATTTTGGCAGTGTTATGAGATACCACAGCAGCAGGTGCTGGTCAGAACGTTATAATGGTGGCCTATGGGAAAATATTTAGTTCTGCGATACCTCATGTAAATCGACTATAGATAAAGTTATCTTCCTTGAAATTATTAGAGAAATGTCTAATTTAGAAGCAAGTAAGTAATAGATTCTAATCGAGCTGGAGGTATTTCGTGAATTTGAACAACCTGCCCCAAACGGCGTTACAGCACGGAACAGGTTGTTTAAATTCATAAAAATACCCTCAAGGTTGGAAACTAACTTACATCCAGTGGCGGCGCCAGAGTTACAAAAGTGAGGGGTACAGTTGGGGATTGTGCAGCGCCGAGCTCGGGTGGGTTTCGGGGGGGGGGGGGGGTCCTCTCCCTAAGTTGAGAAAAGTTTTAACTGTTTTGCAACAAAATCATGCGAATATGGATATCATTGGAACCGGCTGAACAAGCCGGTTCCAATGATATTCATATTCGCATGATTTCATTGAGAATTTTTCAAAAATATTAAATTTTATTTATTTTTTAAAATTGCTGTAGGCTGAATTCCAAACGGATGCCTTGCACGCTCTCGATTCTAGCATTCGTCGAATACTCTTAAGCACTATGTTTCAGTCCGTTTAAACGCGGCATGCCTTGTTGCAATTTGGACCCTCGACTCTTGTTTGTTGTTTGCAGCTAGCGTGTGTGTGTGTGGGGGGGGGGGGAGTGGGGGGACATAATTTCAAAACTTCTCTGATTTAGTGCACTTGGGAATATGGGATTAAGCATACCAACCATTACACCACAACGTTCAATACAACAAAAATTAAAATGATAGTATTGTTTTACTACGCTTGGAGAAAAAAGTGGAGGGATAAGTACCCCCACATACCCCTCCATGGCGCCGCCACTGCTTACATCCCCTGTTCTTTGTTCAAACAACAAGACACACGAACTCGTGTGTACTCACTAGACCAAAGTGACGTCATTTGAACACCTCGTCTATTGTTCTACCAGGTATTTCATGTTGCTTCCATGCCACGAAAAGATAACATAGCCAGGGTGTACTCTTGGAGAAAACACCTATGTCCTATGACCTCAGTAGAAAATAAAGCCAATTTTGGTTTAGCTACTTTTAATGAAAGAAAACAACAGACAGCTCCAGGGGTTGTCTGTTGTTTTCGTTTATTTAAAGTAGGAAAAGTAAACTTGTTTTTTATGGAAAGCCAGTTAGAAGCAAATAGTACACGTATCCAACATTAAGAATATATATTAGCATTGATCGACCAAGTGACCACATTGACTCTTTTTTAGCGAATGTCTTCTTACAGCAATTTGCAAGTTTTTATTTTTCCCAGGAAATATATTCGAAAATCTCAGCTCCAGGACTTTATATTACTGGAATGGAC
Organism: Pictodentalium vernedei; assembly: GCA_031216915.1. NCBI lineage: Eukaryota > Metazoa > Mollusca > Scaphopoda > Dentaliida > Dentaliidae > Pictodentalium > Pictodentalium vernedei. The sequence continues at coordinate 715,817,321 of CM062296.1, forward strand.
AGTGTTTGTATTTTATGTCACGATTCGCACACTGTTGATAAAATGAACAAAAAAAAAGCACGCACATCAAAAGGTTGTGAAAACGCAAGAATAATAGTCAAACGTTCAAATTCATTGGGGAAAAACCATCCTTTGTGAAAAATGCCTTCACCTAACATGAAAAGCAGACGACACTTGCAAACAAAATTCTTGAATAACTATTTTTTTTTCATTTTTTGTCTCACAAACATAGGTTATGGCCCTCATTGGAACGAGCTCGATGAGCTCGTTCCAAAGAGGGTCATAACCTATGTTTTTGAGACAAAAAAATGAAATTAATTGGCTATTTTTGTGAATAGCGCTGACCGGTTTTGGCCGTTACGTTGGGTATAGCGTTAAGTTTGTCAAATGATGCGCACATTGATGATATAAATTCACTAACATTCTGAAATTTCAATCTTTATATACCCTTAGTTAAATTTACTGATAGCTTTAGGAAATTTCGGCTGTTCGTGCGATTCATTTTGTTTCAAACAGGGGTCAAAAACAATTCTTTGAAGAAAAAGGTGGGGGAGTTTTAGAAATGAAGAATTTCCGACTCGAGCAGCATGCGACAAACACATGAATAGGAGACAACATTAATCAATGGAATCTAGCCCCAAGCAAGCAAACATCAGTTCCAACATCGACCAAACGAGTGTAAACTGAATAGTCGGTGAATATGAATGCATTTCTCTTGAGAAACTAGTATTGTCAGGCTGAATTTATATCTGAATATTGGTGTATTCTCACTTTGCCAGCAGATTGAAGTAAGATATTTTCACACCTCTGCTATAGTCTGTATTGGTATTTTTGCCAGATGCTCACAGTCGATCGTCATTCGTTTGTCAACAGGATTATCACAAAGATCTGTCGTTGGGGCTAGAATTTGAAATAGAACATTGCAAAATGGGTAATACTGGGGGAAATGACCAATTCAAACTTGCACAGTCAGTCAAGAATGAATTGGTTAAATTACCAATTGCATTAAAGAGAAATTTGTACTTTTTCTAATCAACAAGATATCGTCCATTGAGTGCAAAAAGACGTCATCTGCAATGCCATAGCATTGCAGATGATGCCCTATTGCACTCAGGAGGCAATTCAATTCACTGAAAAAAAATTAATAGATATATCAATTGGAATTTCATGAATGTAAGTGCAGAAAATATATGTCAAAAATTAATGTTGCCATAAGCGCACTTATTAAATGAAATGCAATGTTTTTAATTTAATTCTAAATTGTCAAGGTCAATAATAATGAATAAACCCTAATCCTACCAAGAAATATAGTACAGACTATACTTTAAAACTATATTGTCTTAGTTATCAACCCTTTACCTAACATGGGGGCGCGGGGGCTCAGTTGGTAGAGGTGCAGGCTGCAAGCCGAGAGGTCCTCGGTTCGAATCCCACCTGCGACAACCGCGTTGTGTCCTTGGGCAAGACACTTCACCCCCATTGCCGACGTGGGGGCACCATAACGTTGTGTACTAAGGCGTACTGCACGTGGATGGTGCACCTGTCTTCAACCAATGCTAACCCTGCTTGTGTTGAGTTGGTATGTTGGGGAGCTGACAGTTGCTCGGCGTTGCTCGGTGGTTCTCTCCGGGTACTCCGGCTTCCTCCACCCGTAAAACTGTCACGGTCATGGTTAGCCATTGTGCAGAAATATGTGACCTTAAAAACATAAATAAATTTACCTAACATGAAGAGCAGACGACAATTGCAAAAAAAAAAAAAATCTTGAATAACTAATGTTTTTCATTTTTTGTCTCAAAAAATAGTTTCTGACCCCTCGCTGGAACGAGCTCGTCGAGCTCGTTCCAACGAGGGGTCATAACCTATGTTTTTGAGACAAAAAATTAAAATATAATGAAAATTAATTGGCTATTTTTGAGAATAGCGCTTTCTGGTTTTGACCGTTACGTTGTGTAAAGGGTTCACACATTTTTATAAGAACAATACCAGATGGCAAAGTGAGAACGCCCTTGAATATTTGTGATTTGTGTTCTGATGTTAAAACAAAGATTCCCACGAGCAATAATATCATTCACATATCATAAAGGGAATTCATTAACACAATTTTGCCTGCCTGTAAATGTCCATCTATAATAAGCCCTTGAAGACACGATGTTCGCATTAAAAGAACCTAGGGTAAGAAATAGAAATCTCAGATTAAAAGGAATATTTGATGAGTCAATTTATAGATGTGACATTGACTCTACTCTGAGGTGGTCCATTGTTAGGCTGAACAGACTTGATTATCACTACTGTCTTTTCATAACAATAAGATAATAATAACACTTGAGCTGCTGCCTTATAGCGGTTTTCAGATAAAACCCGCTCTTTCCTGCACCCACAGTTGCACCCTGCCACTTCTCTTCTCGCAACACTCAGAAACGAACTGTTCATTATACCCGCCGCCTTCTTTTCTCGATTTGCTCTGTAAACATAAACAAGCTTCTCCCTGTGTCACGTATTACCATACTGCCCCTTCATTCTGTCACCCCATTATATAGTGGAGCCCACTCAATTGGATATCTCTTAACTGAATAACCCTGTTAACCTAATATAATTTTCCAACATGAAACCATTTGCCACACCTCCAGTACAAATTTTCCCTGTTAATTGAATATAGGTTATAGAGTAAACTCCTGTTAATTGGATAAAAAATCTTGTAACCCGTCGAGAAATTACTCTGACTCTCTCCAGTTTTCCTTTGTTTATAGACCTATTTGGCCTCAGAACATCCAATACGGGCATTTAATCTACTGTATCTTGTTAGACAGAGCTCATGAAGCTCTGTCAAACAAGATATAATAGAATAAATGCTACGTTTATCTCTAGAACACATGAAAAAGACATCTCCCTGTTCATTGAATACTCTTGTTAATTGAATAATTTTTATTTGCAATATGGTTATTCAATTAACAGGGTTCCACTGTACTCCCAGTTAATTCAATTAGACTTAGACTGGTACCGATAGTTTGGATAGGCCTATTCTAAGAGAAGATGATCCACGGTCTCCTTGACTCGTAAGCAACACTTTTGGCTCTTGTAATCAATGTTCCAATTCCCCCCAATAAGCTGCAGATATCTAGATCTAGACCTCAACGTGAACAGCATTAGACCCTCCTCGCAACCAACATACGCATGCAGGGACGCCGGAGCCTAAAAATGCGGGTTCAGAGATTCCAAGATCCCACGGGGCGACCCTGGTTCGCCCCCGCGGGGAGAAAATGTTGATAGCTTGGGCAGGGGCAGCCATGGCCTCATAAAATTTTCGCCCCACCCCAAACATTGCCCCAATGCAAGTTTAACACAATATAGCGTCCCAAAATGGTCTCCAATATAGTGGTTACACATGCAAGAAATGTGTCAGATTAGCATTTAGAGGACTAAATTTTGCAAAGTTTTCTTGGAGGTGTGTGTGTGGGAGGGTGCATAAGTAGGACCCTCCAGTCGTTGCCCCTTCCCCCCACTTTCCTTCGGGGAAGCGTAGAGAAGATGTGTTACAGCGCGGGTTGTTCATATCCATGAAAAGCCAACAGAGAGTTTGGGTAACTATTACAAATACTAAAATTATTCTTCCCTGTCAATACAAGTTTATCATGTCGTCAGAAACGAAGAACACCACGAGTTCAACATTTTCTTACCGGTTAGAATGTTATTTAGTTGAAAACCGCCCCTTGGTAAGCCTCCAGTTATGCTCTATTTTGAACATTTTTCGCAAAAAGAGACTTGAGTTATGCCCCTTCCTATTAAAAGCTGGAGTTGTGCTCCTTTGTTTTCGTGTATACCCTCTTGTAGATTTTTAGAACAGTATAATGATCAGGAATCAACACTACAAAAGTTTTATAATTGTATACATTTAGAATTGTATTGTCTACCCGTGATTATAATTAACTGCAATAAGTCGTTAGCATTCAATAGGCATGGCAATTAATCTCATGAAGCACTAATGATTCATTCCAGTCGTTATTTCTCATGAATAGAAAATACAATTCTGGAAAATACAACGAAAAACATTTTACAGTATCAGCTCCTGTTTGTACATGTCACGTGAAGTTGGCGAGGTCAGATCGCAAAATCAAACGAGCCGCCTATGACGGCTCGTTTGTCCTGGCGATCTCACCTGGTCAACGACACGTAATTCGACATATCAGCTAACTTAAACCGCTATAATGATATGTTTATTACATACCTTTATGAAAAACTGCCTTTTACTAGAGAAATCAACCAAGAACATATAACCAGCCACTGAAACCAAAACTATATTCACTTTCGACCAACGTGCGTATAAAACACAGCGAATGTTCAGTACTTGAGGTAGAATTGTGAATCGAATCATCCGCAACATGAAAGGTAACATGAAAGGTAACTAAAATGAATTAAGTCTAGAATCAGAATTCAAGTTATGAGAATTTATTGATTTACAAAAAAAGAAGAGTTCCTGGAAAACAAATCTACGTGATACGGAATAAGAAAACGTCTACGTTTGTTGTAGTCCAGCACTGAAGATTTTCCAAACACACCCCATACTATTGACTGGTATATAATACTATTTGTAACTTAACATATAAATTCTACTAAACATTATTTTACTTCTCGACGATGAATGGGGCGGGGCGGGCGGAGCGGGGCGGGGCGATATCTTTAAAAAAATTCCGGATTTTGGTCCAAAATTTTCTAAGTCCCACCCGGACCCCAAATTTTCAGTGTAAAAAAAATATTTTTTTTTGGTCTTAAAATTGACCGAAACGCATAAAAAACCAAAAAAAAAAAAATTCAGGATTTTGGTCCAAAATTTCTAAGTCCGGAACGGGGCCCCAAATTTTCAGCCTAAATATGAACCCAGGGACTTGGCTTCAACAAACTTGAATCTCACCCCCTAAGAATGCTGCATACCAAATATCAAAAGATTCTTGTTGGTAGATCTGAATAAGAAGATTTTTAAAGAATATTCCTCTAACTGCACTAATTTAAACATTTGGGCTCCCATAGAGAGCCCAAATATGGACCCAGGGAATTGATTTCAATAAAAATGTGAAACAATCTTCCAAAGATGTTATATGTGAAATTTGAAAGCTTTTGGAGCAGTGGTTTGGGAGAAAAGTAGTCTTACATGTTTTTCCCATTACCCACAGTGTTAAAAAATGCTGACTCAGCACTTTTTCAAAGTCCCCAAAAAGTACCCCATGATAAAACCGATAGCAATTTTTTTGACCATTCCGTTCTGTTGGTCCTAAGAAAGCTTCACACTAAATAAGAATTCTCAGTGCCGTGAAGTTTTGGAGATATGGGCGTTTTAATTGTTTTCTATATTTAGCTCCTGCGGTTCCCATGGGGCGACGAGAAAAAAAAATTGGGCATAAATTAAGTACTTATGACCCAATAAACCCTCATATCTAATTTGGTTCAAATCTGCCTCTCGGTTTGGAAAATAGAAATTTTGGGACTGGCAAAAATTCTTGCCCCCTCCCATAATGAAGGCAAATAATACCCAACAAACTTCTCTTGAACAAACTTGATTTTAAGCCTCAAAAGGACTCTGTATACCACATATCAAGTCTCTGCTACTGGTGGTTCATTAGAAGACGATTTTCAAAACATTTGGCCATATTTTCCCCACTCCTCTGCTCAATGTGAGCCGAAACCTAATTTGCATAAAAATCAAAATTCCCCTATATAACCAGTACTTACATGAAATTTAATTAAAATGTAGCCAGTGGTTTAAGAGAAAGAGGCTCAAACACCACCTTCACGACGGATGGCGGATGGACGACGGACGAAGAGTGATAAGAAAAGCTCTTCCTGACTTTCAGTCAGGTGAGCTAAAAACGTTCTTGCATTCTGAAATCAGTTGGGTTAAAAATCAACCCAAATCAACATTTGGGTTGATTTTTAACTCAACTGATTTTAGCGTGCTGCCTTTTTCTATTTTTGATATTTCTAGCATATTCCATATTCCTTAGTGCGTTGGCGTCGGAACTAAGACAACGATAAAAAGTACGTGCTATTAATTATTGTTTTTCGATTTTCCCCAAAATATATTTTATAATCTCTCTTTGGAACGATATCGAACTGCTAGTCCCAATGAGGGATGGGGATCACGAGCTTTAATTTTTAGTCAAAAATATGAATATTTTTAATTATTCCAGGTTTTTTTATGCTTTTGGCAAGTGTCGTCTGCTATTAATGCTAGATAAAGTGTTAAATAATGACAAATAAATTAATGTATCCGCAGATTGGTTACACGCCTTCATATCATTGTGTAAGCTTAACGTCCTATAACATGGTATGTCAGCACAGTTCGTACATTTTCAATGTCGAGGTTGAGTCTGAAAAGGACGCTTACGCTTTCTCTTGCAATTTTTGGTAAGTCCTCGTTTAAGTTCGACTTTTGACACTGGCAGTGCATAACAGATTACAAAATAAATAAATAAATAAAAAAAATTAAAAAATAAATAATTTTTTTTTTTAAACAATTAATTATGAACTCACACTGATAATTTTTTCTATTTCTATCTCTTCTTCTGATGAATCATCAAATCTCAAATCGTGTTCCCCAAAGCGCATTCTCCACATTTCTGGAAACGGCAGTCTGAATATATAATAATAACAATACTGGGTGAAGTTTTACCATCACACAAAATTGTTCTACTTCCACGCTTGGCTTTATGAAAAATCAAGGGTGTCAAAAACATCGCCCTCCTTGAAGATATTTAGCCGAGGATATTTCTCTCCTGTTCTATTTTTCATTTTTTTGTTTCACAAACATCATATAAATGCCACGTAAATTGTGTGTGTTCTCCATGGAATGCATTCAAGCCAATTAATCCTAATAAACTGTTGTTGAACCTGCGTTTGCTTTTCACAACCCCCTCTACACCAGTATAGGCCCATTGAGCAAGAAATTCTGCCCGGACTCCAGGCAGAATTTCGTGCTTAATCGGCCATTACTGGGGTAGAAGGGGTTATAACAATTCAAACGATTCTCTTCGTGAAAAACAAATACCATTCTATACAAAACTGCTATAATATTAATATAGGCAACATAACAATTAATAACATGATTTGGGAGCACACTGCGGTTTATTGATGGCCCAACAGGAATGATTAACAACCCGACTCGTACCGGAATGATCAGACAAAGTAAATTCACCTTTTTTGAGGGTTCAAGAACAAAGGCATTCTTAATGCCACTTCTGTCTTACCCTTTGCGAAGGGAGCTGTCGGAGTGTCTGGGAAAATGGCAACGTCGAAAACGGCTGAAACTGTGTGCGCAAAAAATCCCGCTAACGCGGTAGTAAAATTGAACAAGCGGAAGACTCGCTAAACATTGCCTGCATCAGATTTCCATCACTGCACTTCTAACCTGCCTTGGAACTAAACTGACACTCCGAGAAGAGATATTATATCGTCGGCGTACAAGGAAAAAAATCAAACGAAAAAAAACCCTGATGGACAAAATCCCTTAAGAAAAACATATATGGAAAACCCTTAACAAAAATCGCATGAGTAGGAAAAGAACCCTAACCTATTTTTATCTCAGCAAATGGTTAAAGGAAACTAAAGGAAATTTTGAATAAAAATAGCAAAAATTTAATCCGTGTATTTTAGAGTAAAAAAATTACACACTCCCCAAGCACATGGAGAACAGTAATGCCGATACACAGGGAACAAACTCAGCATCTGACTCCAATGGTATCCACATTTATATGGTTTGAACAAAAGTATAAATTCCATGTGCATATTTGTAATATATGACCGGGAGAGAGTCTTTTGGTGATCGCAGCTAATTTAACTATACATTATGAAGAAAATATCTGAAGACTGATACAAACAGATTATCATGATAATGTGCATGTCCTGTGATTTGTACCAGATTCGAGGTGGTGTCCAGAATGGAATCTCAACGAGCCGGCTTTGTGATCCCATTTTTGCAACTTCTAACTTCAAACTCCGCAACTGGGCAAGATTTAAAAAAAATTCAAATCGACTTTAAAACCTTTTCTCGGCTGATTGACTTTTAGTGTGATGTGTTAACCCTTTTTAAAACGAATCGGCCGCATCCGCCCGCGTAATTTCCAAATTAGGCCATTGAAAAAAGTGTATGTAATGATCTCGGGTATACATGTAAGCTTTTAGATTTGGTGCGCTATCCTTTATGGTGTGTATACGCTATAGACAAAAATGAACTGATTCTAACAGATGCTCTAGACATCTTTCGGTCTTGTGATACCGTATACATCTTTCAGTGAATAGCAACAAACGCGAGGTGTGTGGGAGAAAGCTATTTTTAAAAATAGATTTTGGAGTGAGGGACTCTCGGAAATTCGATATAAATGAAGGTAGTCTATTGAAGTGCAGATATACGCTTTTGTGTCTTGAATAAGCCATATCTGTGATGTTTTACCTTTTGAAGCAATGTGCTGCTGTCACAACCCATCTGTTAGATATCAAAGCGCCACCACACGAACTTGTCCCCATTGCTGAGCGCAAAGACACAAGCCATGGCCACGCACCTTTCTGTGACACAGTCCCGCCAACTATCCGCTTCCGTCTATCTTGGTAGTATGATACACCGCAATCTGTGCCGTAGTCTGATAAAGAAAATGAGAAGAAAATCCTCGACGTGATGCTATACAACTTTTACAATAGTATTCTCCAGAATTGTATTTTCTGTAACTGACTTTGAATAGTTTAAATAAATCATTGGCGCATCCGTGACTTGTATCGTCATGAAAATCTGCTTTCGATAAAGTTATCTCCCTTGATCGTATTAGACGCGCGATGAAGTTCCAGTCAAGATGCAATTAATCGTTGAGAAAACACTTATGACACCGTAGAAAATAATCTGAGTTTTCTTTTTTTAATTTTAATAAACGAAAACAAGAGACAGCACTCAGCTTTTGTTTACGTTTATTAAAAGTAGAAAAAAGGAACTTGCCTTTCTTATAGCAGACCAATTAGAGGCAATTAATTCACAGATGAACCGTCATTAACCCCTTGATCACTCGTTCCCTGGAATGGTATCACCTTTGTGTACACTTACAGTTAGATGGGTCAGTCCAATATCATTATACATGAAGGATGAAATAATAACTGCAGTCTACAGCCGTCTGGCTGCAGACTGCAGTTATTATTTTATCATTATAGCCCCGTGTATAGACCTCGTAAAATAAGACAAAAATGAGACGGAATTATGCACTGGACCGAAAAATCGGTCTTATGGGTTCAAAGTTTTAAGAATGCCTATCAGTATTACACCTACCAACACTAATTTATTTATTTATTTATTATTTATTGGTGTTTAAGGACACATACTTATGCACAATGACTAATCATGACCGTGACAGTTTTACGAGTGGAGGAAGCCGGAGTACCCGGAGAGAATCACCGAGCATCGACGAGCAACTGTCAGCTCCTCAGCATGCTAACTCTGTTCAAGCTTCGCTCAAGCAGGGTTACAGCGGTTGAAGACATGTACACCATTGACGTGCAGTACGCCTTAGCAAACGGCGTCATCGTGCCCCCATGTAGGCAACCGTGATAAAGTGCCTTGCCCAAGGACACAACGCGGGTCGTCCCGGACGGGGATCGAATGCGAAACCTCTAGCATAGAAGTCCAACAGTCTACCACCGAGCCACCGTACTCCCTGCCAACACCAAAACACCCACTTTGGCTCTTTGTTCAGCGAATGTGTTTTTACAGTAATTTACATGTTTTTATTCTTCACAGGAAATGTTTTTAAAAATCTCACCTCCTAGTCTTTTATAACAATGGAAAGGACAATGCCTGTATTATATATCATGATCAGCAAACTGTTGATTTTATGAACAGACAAAAATACAGAACATCGTAAGTAGTAGTCAAATGTTCGAACTGATTGGGGAAAAAATTGTAAAAAAACAGATGGGGCGCGGTGGTGTTGCGGTAACCGGTTCTCGCCAGTTCACCGAAGTTAAGCAACGTCGAGCCCTGTTAGTCCTTGGATGGGTGACCGTCTGAGCGATCGATTCGTACTCACACGTTGTGTTCTTGGGCAAGACACGTTACCCCGATTGTCCACATGAGGGTACGATGACGCCGTGTACTAAGGCGTACTGCACGTCGATGGCGCGCATGTCTTCAACCAATCTAACTCTGCCTGTGCTACAGTGCTGGCAGTTGGCTCGTCGTTGCTCGGTGGTTCTCTCCGAGTACTCCGGCTTTCTCCACCCGTAAAACTATCACCGACATGATATGACCTTGGCTGTTAATGTGTCGTTAAACCCTAATAACATAAAAAAAAATAAATGAATTAAATAGTCAGCCTCTGTATTTTTATACCAGTTTGCAGGAAGGTGGCTTTACGTTTGTGAAATGATACGCACATCCATGACGCTAAATTCTCGAAATTTCAATTATTAAATTAAATTCCGACACCGTTAGCGTTAACTTTACTGACAGCTTTGCGAAATTAAGGGGAGCTAACTTTCCTATAAATCTCTTCCAATGACGAAAATTGTCAGCGATGTTTGAAAAGACTGGCAGCTTACCGGTAAGTAAATTGCCACGTCTTTTAAAATGCTAACGATTCATTTCGTGTATTTATAATTTAATTTTCTTTAATGAGTTTCTTGCATATGATTGGTCGGGGTGAGTTTTTTATAACAAAGGTTGTTCACACTGGTATTTTTCAAACATTTTTCGTTGGGCGAAAATCTTGCTGCTGAAGAGGGGAGTCCCCGGAACTGGTTGAGAGCTATACGGCGATTTGGTGAAAACGGTTCGTCAGAATGAGGATTGTAAAAATTTCAGGCGTGGAAGGGGTGATGAAATCTTACAAAGTTTCGTTGGGGCAGCTTTTCAATTCTGAAAACATCAGTTCAACACACAAACAGTGCGACGCTTGATTTCCGATTCTGTGCTATAGATTTCACGGATATCGTGACCGGCTTTTGGAACCAGGAACCCGGAAATCCCCGTACCCTGCATTAAACCCTAATTTTTCGTGACTGCGGGTATCAACCAATAACTGCTATGTGTAAAACGCTGATATGGCTGCATGATATAAATGACGCGACACTAAATGGTATATTATAATACAAAAAAAAAAACAACCTGAATTAAATTTAAACGCTTGAAATAAATTTTCTGTAGGTTTATCCTATGAATGTGGGATTGGAGTATTAAAAGACAGTTTTGGAGAAGACAGCTGTGAAGGTTTTATAGTATTAACACAGACATTTACTACAAATACCAAAGGACAGTTCCAATATTAAAAGGGAAAACTGAGAAAAGCTATCCTCTAAAATATAACTTTGGACTTTTTCTTGAAACGAGCTTGAGTAGATGTTTTCAAAGAGGGCCATAGATTGTGAGTTAATCCTAGAGGGACGTTACCGATTCTGATTAACCCTTTACCTAACATGAAAAGCAGACGACACTTGCAAAAAAAATTCTTGAATAACTAATTTTTTTCATTTTTTGTCTCAAAAACATAGGTTATGACCCCTCGTTGGAACGAGCTCGACGAGCTCGTTCCAACGAGGGGTCATAACCTATGTTTTTGAGACAAAAAATGAAAATATTTTGAAAATTAATTCGCGATATTTGGGAATAGCGCTGGCCGGTTTTGGCCGTTACGTTGGGTAAAGGGTTAATTTTACTACCTTGCATAATTGCTGGAGAATATTTAATAATGTCCCAGCAATGATTTCTCGTCAAGACTTGGCTGCTTGCACGTGTAGTTAAGATTTGACTAGAGCCCACTGGAAAAGACAAAGGCCCTTGCTGAGCTTAGTATGGCAAAACTGTGGAAAATGCCCATACTTCAAAGGTTAACCCTTTACCCAACGTAATGGCAAAAACCTGTCAGCGCTATTCTCAAAAATCGCCAGTTAATTTTCATTATTTTGTCACAAAAATATAGGTTATGACCCCTCGTTGGAACCAGCTCGTCGAACTCGTTCCAATGAGGGGTTATAACCTATGTTTTTGAGACGACAAATGAAAAAAATTAGTTTTCAAGAATTTGTTTTGCAAGTGTCGTCTGCTTTTCATATTAGGTAAAGTGTTTAAATAAAACGAACTGTCAGAGTTCAACCCCTCGAGCCCTTATGACATATTCTACTTTAGTTCAATTAATTAGATGGAAAGAATCCATATTCATTATTTAGGAGCGAACCAATTAATATTTTCAACGTGCAGCCTAGGGGCAGCCTTTCCGAAAACGGCGATTTTTAGAATAAATTTGTGTAACTTATGGTTCTACTTATAAAAGATACACAGTTAAATTGTTGATTATTTCCAAAGATTTGCACGAAAATGGCCTGTAAGAATCGACATATTTGATGAAATTTCTCATTTCTGGGGATTTTATTTTGACGCTGGTGTTGAGGGAAAAGCAAATTGTCATCTGATTATCTTTTTGTGACTTGTTGGTGATTGATTTAGACGGGACACGTGAAGTCTGATTTACGACACATCGATCGATCTTCTTGCCCTGGGAATAATCTTAAAACATCTCTCGCAAGGCTTTCAAATACAAGATATATACTTTCTCGTAAAGAATCCTGCCTCACATGTTCTTTATTAGCCCTCCTCTCAAACTACGTTTAGTCATCCACATCCACTTGCACAATGCGTTCGTACCACGGACGAATTGTGTACATGTAAGTAGATGTGATTGATAAAAAGTACGGCACGAACTTCCGGGTGTGCTTTCAGTAATGCATGTTCCCATAAGACTCTAAACCTCGCCCTCTGACTGGACGAGAGCTTGCGTACATTTTAAATGTTAACGGCTCCAGTAGCATATGTTACCGTTTGACGTCTCCACACGAAAAATGCGAAATGAGGTTGCCCGTTTCGCAATTATTCCATCTACGGAGTGACTTGCAAACCGCTTCATTTTTGTAGATTTTTTTGTAGTTGTGGAGTGACCTTAATCTCTATCTTATATATGTATTATTTGTCCAGTAACGTCGTGGGATACACAGTAGGTTTATTTACTATACCTGTTATCGTTAAACTTTGTCTTGTTCATTTTCACGATATGGGTTTTGGTCTATTGGTAGGGTATTATTGGGACATATACGCGGCTCGGCTGAACATAAGCTTCGAGCCGCAAACCTCAGACCTTCTTACCGTCAATTCATCACAATAACTTATAATGTCTGTCGGTTTCGAAAGTAAGGTACTGAAAGTATTGAGAAATCGCCATGTTTTCTGGCCAGTCAGCGTCTATTTGGGTATTTGATAAGTCCCCCGATGTGAACGCTTGTCAAGTAACTAAACTCTATAAATTATTGTGATGTATCATCGAGACGCGAAGCGTCGAGGTTGAACATACGCTCCGAGCCGCAAACCTCAGACCATGTTACAGTCAACTCATCACAATAACGTATATGTTCCAATAAGACACTACCCATAGCCCAAAACCTACACTGTGAAACAGGAGAGGGTTATTTACTGAACTTGTGATCGTTAAAAGTTGCCTTGTACCCACGACGGCAGTGGATAAATAATCAATAAACCAGATATACATATTATTATAACAGTGTCTTGATCCGTGTCGTAGTATCACGTCGAGTTGAGATGGCCAGATTGTCGGATCACACGAGCTGCCGCAGGCAGCGAGTGTGATCCGACAACCTGGTCACTTCAACGACACGGATCAGGACACTGTTATGATGATAGGTTTATTATATGACTGACACACTAACAGTAACTTAATTTGCTTACCTCGATTTACTTATTCCTTGAAAGCCAAACATAAAAATAGCAGACGAAACTTTTTAAACAACGACAACAGCTTCCCTAGTTACGAAGTCTATTTTTAACGGATAAATAGTCCGACGTTATTCATACGGAAATTCTCGGCAATTTCCGTAGGAGTAGGATATGGATTTTTGATCTGGGAAAATCTCACCTGGTGTGAAACGACAGTCTGGATAGAATCGTCAAACAGTAGTGGTATTTAAGGTAAAAATATCATAGTCATACAATAAAAACTCATTCCATCTTAGTTCGAATCGTAAATCGGTTTGTAATTTAAACAACACTTTTTCCGGAACACCGTCTGCTGCACGTGTGAAAAATCCAGAAAAATGACGCGGCTTGCTAGTCACTCCGTTGATGAAGCAATTACGAAACGGGCGACGTCATTTCAAATATTTCGCGCGGTGACGTCAGACGGTTACATTTGCTACTGGGGCCGTAAACATAAAAGAAACTACACCAGCTCTCATCCAGTCAGAGGGCGAGGATTTTACTCTTAATGGAACGTAAAAAGATTCATTTTGTTTTTTAGCTCAGACGAGTAGCTGAGTTGTGTGAAGAGGTAGACGACAGTTAATTTTTAAAATACATTTGGTTTAAACTCGCGCAGTTATGACCATTCGTATCAAGAGTAATGACGGCCGGCATCAGAATCACCTTGACCTTTTCGTTGTCTAAGAACATCATTAACTAAATCAATAATGTTTGAACCTTGTATGACTTCTCAATCATAACTTAATATACCCTGATCAGCCCAGCTCATGTTTGGATGAGTTGATAAAGTAACAGGTACACTTTCTATAATACGATCTCGTAAAGATATGGATTATTTTTTTCTGAACCGGGTATGACCAGTGAAGATTGTAATGTTTTTTTATGCGACATTTGAAATTTCTGAAAAGCTTCCCCATACTTTAGTTCTTTCTTACTTTCTGATAACTCTGAATTGTCTAACACTAGTGATAAATTAAAATAATTTAACTTGTGGGTTAGGTGGTAATCTAGGACATTACGCTTTTTCATTTCTAAACCGCTGCATATCTTCTCATAGTTGATAAGGTACCATAACCATTTTCTTCATATTTACTGATTAATTGATTTCCAAGATTTGTTGCAAGTCCAACCAACCACTGGAGCAAGTAAAATCCAAGTAATGGTAAAAAACACCTTTTTGATTTAATATTTGTTTTTTCTTTTTAACATAAACTGATTTACTCTTCAGATGCAATTTCTCTTTCTGACTTGGTGTTAGATGTACATTCTCTTTTAAAAGATTAGTTTAACCCTTTACTTAACGTAACGGCCAAAACTGGCCAGCGCTTTTCTCAAAAATCGCCAATTAATTTTCGTTATTTTTTTATTTTTTGTCTCAAAAACATAGGTTATGACCCCTCGTTGGAACGAGCTCGTCGAGCTCGTTCCAACGAGGGGTCATAACCTATGTCTTTGAGACAAAAAAATGGAAAAAATTAGTTATTCAAGAATTATTTTTGCAAGTGTCGTCTGCTTTTCAGGTTAGGTAAAGGGTTAAACAATATTTATTTATTCAACATTTTCAAGGGATACAAAGTACAACATAGTTGATGGTGGATCCGACAGAAAGTTAGAAAGCTTATACAAGGTCGTTTCCACGTATGACATCCACAATATAACGATATAATCAGATTAATGAAACAGCCGTGGTATTAATGGTAGCAGCAATGATTGGTTGCAAAAATAGAAGCACTAGTCGTCGTAATAGTCGTAGTGATAGGGTTGGCTGCTGTAAGTGTTTAGCACTTTTTCTTCAGACCTTTTTTGCTGTTCCTCATAACATATAACCCATGTTTTGTCAAGAGATAGCAACCCTCCGATTCTGGTTTTCCGATCATGGTTATCTAATATTTATGTCGATTTATCGTGATCTTGACAGGTTGAGAATCAACCTGTCAAGATCACGATAAATTGTCATAAATAGTCGTAATAGTAGAGTTGGCTGCTGTAAGTGTTTAGCACTTTTTCTTCAGACCTTTTTGCTGTTCCTCATACATATATAACCCATGTTTTGTCAAGAGATAGCAACCCTCCGATTCTGGTTTTCCGATCATGGTTATCTAATATTTATGTCGATTTATCGTGATCTTGACAGGTTGAGAATCAACCTGTCAAGATCACGATAAATTGACATAAATAGTCGTAGTGGTAGGGTTGGCTGCTGTAAGTGTTTAGCACTTTTTCTTCAGACCTTTTTGCTGTTCCTCATACACATATAACCCATGTTCTGTCAAGAGATAGCAACCCTCCGATTCTGGTTTTCCGATCATGGTTATCTAATATTTATGTCAATTTATCGTGCTCTTGACAGGTTGAGAATCAGTTTCTCACATGAGTCAGTCAAGTGACTGCTTGAAGAATCATTTACGCGAATATAGGGATGCTCATTAGTTAGAATGTTTGAAGGTTTTAGGGCCATGTTGAAATGTGACATGGGACTGGGTTCGCCTGCCCAAGGCCTAGCTAAATATCGTAGGGAGAACAGGATGTGGCACAAAGTTATGAGACGTCAAACGTTTATGGACGGCGGTGTTTGCAAATGATATGCTGAAATATTGAACTTAATAGGTTCATAGAGAATACTACACATTAAACGGATTTAAATAATTCGCGTCAGCACATCGTGGTCTTGAGCAATTCACTCTACACACGCAGTGATGTAGACAATGGATTATATACCTACGTATCTGTAATACTAAAACTGGTTCAAGAACTCTCACTCTGAAACTTTGCCATCACTTTCCTGGTACTTAAGACTTAAAACAATATCCAGGGAGCGCCATTTGGCATGACAAGTTAATTTTTGTCTCACAGGGGGGTGGGGGTGACCTTCATTTATATGAAATGCACATTATTGATTCAGCACCGGGTGAAATGAACTCGAGAGAAAAAACTATTTCTCTGCTGCCATTGAAAAGAGAAGAGGTGGAGGGAACAAAATATTTTTCTGCTGCCAGCAGAGAAATATTTTGTCCCCCACACCACACACTTCACTTAGCTTGTTTACGCCCCTACACACAAAGCGATCTAAAAGCATCTAGGTTCTGAATAGTTCAAAGGCATGCCAATTTCATATCACGTGTGTTCAACCATGATATTCAGACTGAAATCCGAAAAAGATAGTAGACACCTGGTACTGAATTATTATTTTATACAGACCTGGTAATATTGATTCGGGAACTGTAGTTGGTATCGTGGTTGTCTGTGTAGCTATAACTACAGTCGTTGTGGGAGCTTCGGTTGTTGTTCTGTTATTCTGGTTTTCTCTCATTCTTTGCGCTGGATTATAAATGAATTTGTTATTTCTCTTTAGTACAAAAAGGAGAGGTTTTACGTTATGAAATATTGACTCGCCATTCCATAATTTGTCAGGGGGAAGATAATTAATCACAGTCAAAATATTTTTTGTTATTCAAATAAAGAGTGCATGCAAGCCTGAAAATAAGCAATCTGTCATTTGCAAAATGTGGTCCCCAGAGGGTGAATTTGCTGATGCTATTCTATACATTGGGCCAGTTTATGTTTGATACCTTGATTCAGATTGAGGTTCACAGAGAGTAAATTTAGAGATGCTACCCTGCTGTGCAGGGTAGCATCACCAAATTCACCCTCTGGGGACCTCATTTTGCAGATGACAGTCTGCTTATTTTCTGACTTGAGTGTTTTTTAAGCAGTGTTTTAAGCTCATAATCAAATCGTAAGTAAATGATAACTCAAAATGAGATCTCTGAATGCTATATCGTGCTCTTGACAGAACGGAACCGGCTGTACTGATATGCGGCTCTATGTTGGGGTAAGCGTAATGGTGCGTCTAACTGTCGCACGTGATAATACGGACTAAATATAGTGCCCGTGACGATTGCTTCTGTTACAGACCTTAGAACGTTTTTACGATAGATTGGGATATAAAGTAATAACTGACTATCGTTCTACACAGCTTCGAATTTCGACAAATTTCGTAATGCCACCGAGAAAGACGGAAAGTAATCAAATCAGAAAACTTTCCAGTTCAGGTCGAATGGGATAAGTGCACTGAACGTGTATATCCAAAGTATTTCATGACATGGCCGTTCGTTGGCGGTGTTGGATCCATCTGGGTAATGACTGGGACGTTGGGACTTCAATCTAAGGTAAATTTACTTAATGACCATGGCCGTTGACATGTTACCCGTAACTTAAGTCTTATGTCGAAAAACAAACAAAAATTGCTAACGACTCAACGAAAGCATAAGGGCGTGAGGCTTCAGAAAGGGCCAATTCGCTGCAACAAAATTGGAGAAAAATAATTCTATATTTCAACTTTCACTTCAGTATTAGTGTAGTCAATCTTCATGATGCAGTGGTTCATTGCTTAGAGCACTAGACTGAAACCGAAAGGTCGACAGTTCGAGCCTGTCCACGGCGTTCGCACGACTCTTGCAACCCGATTACCCTTGTGGGGCATGATGGCATTGAGTACTAATGCACTCCGATCGTACACTTGCCTCCAACTGCGGCGAACTCTGCTTGTTCTGGGTTAGTACATTGAAGAGTCTGGCAGTTCATCGCCGCTGCTCGGCGGTTCTCTGTGGGTATTCCGGCTTTCTCTACCCGTACAGCTTCCCAACACGATGTGACTCTAGCTGTTGAAGAAGGAAGAAGAAAGAAGAAGAAGAAAGAAGAAAGAGAAGAAGAAGAAGAAGAAGAAAAAGAAGAAAAAGAAGAAGAAGAAGAAGAAGAAGAAGAAGAAGAAGAAGAAGAATGAGTTGAAGAAATTATATATATTTAACTAGTCAGGTCTCTGGGACACTTCTTCTTCCATTCTCATGTTGTAAACGTTCCAGTGCGGACATACCTGGCAGGTCATTTACCCCATACTCAGTGATGCTGCCTCCCCAACTTTAAAACCACATAGCGAACGTGCCCTCTTTACGCGTGCCACTGATAAGTTTACCGTTTAGCTCAAGTGGAGTCGAGGGGTCTTGACATCCATCTCGAGGGTACCCCATCAGTAGAAGGTCACCCGCTGTCACCGTCAGTGGATCGATGGCTGACGCTGTGCTTCAGAAAAACATGAGAATGTAATCGGATTTCAAAAGGCGGGAGTCCTCTTGGCGCACATGTCTTCTATCGAAATCTAATTTACATTTCCTCCGTTCTCTGTGCACAAGACATTACTTGGGACATTTTACTGTAGTAGTTCAAAAAAGACAATTGAGAAATGGATAGAAACCATGATTTGCTGGGAATAGAAATGTATAACCTCTTGTTCCTACTAATGAACATAATCGTATATATACAAAGAAACTTGATGTCCTTTTTTACGTTTTATTATTATTTTCTTTTTTCCACCATGACTAGCGACCCAGACATCTCATGTTTGCACGTCGTACTAAAACAGAGAACACAGTAGCATATTGGTCAACCCTTTACCCAACATAACGGCCAAAACCAACCAGTGCTATTCTCAAAAATCGCCGATTAATTTTCCTTATTGTTTCATTTTTTGTCTCAAAAACATAGGTTATGACCCCTCATTGGAACGAGCTCGTTGAGCTCGTTCCAACGAGGGGTCATAACCTATTTTTTTCAGACAAAAAAATGAAAAAAAAATTAGTTATTCAAGAATTTCTTTTTGCAAGTGTCGTCTACTTTTCATCTTAGGTAAAAGGTTAACGTATAGGAATCCAGATCGAAAAAAATAACCCCATTGTTGAAATGGAAGCGCGGTGGTGATATGTACTAAAGCGAACAACACATCGACGATACGCCATTTTTCAACCAATGCTAATGCTGCTTGTGCCGCGTTAGCAAGCTGTGGAGTCCGATAGTGACTCGTCGCTACTCTGTGGTTCTCTGCGAGTACTCAGGCTTCCTCCACCCATAAAAAAAACTGTTCGACGGGATATGACTCTGGCAGTTAAATGTCGCATTAAACCACAATAAAGGAACAATTATAAAAAGAGAACGTCAGAATGTGTGCGCTTAGTATGTCATCTAATACATCAAGTGCAAAAAGAAAAAGCTTTCAGCGTCCCATATATCGCCCCTTGAGTGGAACTGGGTGCCATCTGCAGTGCATCAGAATTCAATATTGTTCTGCTTTTGTGCATATAAAGGAAATAAAGGAACGTACAGTACATGGAGAGTGGATTGTAACAAAATCACATACGGAGTGGAGTTATCACCCAAAGCATCACTTTCAAATTCTGTACATATGGACAGAAAATACAAGCAATGTTTCAGCCAATGGACCTCCGGGTTTAACCCGGAGGTCCATTGGCTGAAACTTTGCTTGTGCTTGTTGTACTTTGCAACAAATTTTCAATTATTGCTTGGGTGGAATCTCCTCTCTGCATGTGATTTAGTGATAATACACTCTACACGTACTGTAAGAACTGCCCGTGAAGTGAAAATATAGATAGCGATGGAAGCAGATAGAGATTCTGTTGTTTTTCATACTTAATACATTACCTATATGGTCTGGTACACAACAGTGATAGCCTTCCAGCGGGCACAGCTGCACATGAGTCCATTTATGTCGAAAGAAGAACTGGCATTCATTCCCGCAGCTACCTCGGAGATATGCACACAAGCCTGGTAAATATCTACAGTTCACTGAAACAGATAACATAACACAAAATGACAATAAGAGAAAAAAAAATCATTTTTGTCTTAACTGTAAACCTTTTTGCCTTTCTTCTGTTCGAAACTTTCTATCACAGAAACATCGTTGTTTTGGTACCGAGCCACATCTTACAAAAAAACTGAGAAGAATAATATTTCGTAGTTAACTATATTCGTAAGTCAAAATTGGCTTCGAATAATATTTCTACGAGTTGAATGATGCTGGAAAACAAATGAAAGCACTTTCGGTACTTACTTCGATATCAAAATTGAAATATAAGTTCACTGTGGCGTTACGTGGGGAACCAAAAAAGAACTCTGCTGTTCTTCTGTATAACTTTTGAGGACCTTAAAAAGACATTCTGTTAGCTTGTCGCTCTTCTCGACCCCAACGATCGGTTAGTCGATACGTGAGTGTTGTTACCTACTCAACCGATCTAATGCACTAGCTATGTTCTCGGATATTTTAGGTAACTTCAGCCATAGATAGTTTGATGTAATTCACATCTGTGTTCAGTTCTAAACACAATACGGTAACAGACTTTCAGGAATCATCACTAAAATCCGCTTCTTCTAGTTTGGTAGTTGGCATGCGCTCATTCAGGTTCTTTGCAATACAGCATCACTGGCGGACAAACATAGATAGCAGCTCTGGGACACCCTGATAGATGTTTCCATATCCCTATGCATCATTAGTATATTTTGGGGGCTGGTTTCATCCACTCTAAAATCAGTTCTGTGAAAATTCAACCCAAATCAACTGGGTTGGATGAATATGAACCCCATTGGGTTCATTTTCACTCAATCCAGTTAATTTGGGGTAATTTTTAACCCAATTGATTTTAGGGTGTCTAAACATCTAGATTCCATGCTTCATGACATACTTTGATATATTTCGCCGCCGATCGGAGTCGTCGCTCCCGCCTCCCCACCCCCCACTATTGCGCCCTTCATTGTGATGTATAATATGGGTGTGTTAATCAAAGTTCGACATACCGTGTAGGTATCATGGAACTGAATATTTGAATTACAGTTTCCCGCCTTGAAATGTTGCACTCGGAAATGATGCAACCTCTAAAAATAAACAGCCTTGGGAAAATATATTGTTTCAATGAACGTTTGAAACATTCTATTGACACCTTGCATTATTACTGAATATTCCTGATAAAAAAGAGGGTGATTTGATGATTTTTGGACTTAAACAATACAATTTACTTTTTGTGTGTTTTTGTAGGGAATTCCCTGAAATATATGTGCACGTGACCGGTATTTCCCTTCGTGTCAGTTTTTCTCTCTTATTTGTTGCATGACCCTTTGTTTTCGGGTCAGAAAAAGTTGTGTGAAGGGCTATACTTGACAAAGGTATTTGAATGCCAAAATTAAAGTGATGCGATCATATATTTTTTGCCGGAACTTTATAATAGTCGCCTATGGGGAAATATTTAGTTCCGTGATACCTGTCGGTATTAATGTCGGAAGTTCTCACATAGCGCGTGTTACAGCATTGGTGCTAACCCAAAGAATCGTTCCAAAGCGAGACATAAACTATCACTTGGAAAAAACACGAAGAATAAGAAAAATAGGGGTTCTGCATACGTATTGCCGGGAAGACGACTAAATAGATTTATTCGTCTCGTATTGATGGTGTGGCTGAAATGATTGTAATTAAGGCGCGAATAAAATAAATTTTAGTAGAATCTGTAATGATGTTATGGTTTATTTACGATTCTCATTATTTATTATATATAAAACATAGCGTTTTTTTCCGTTCGATATCAGATCGTTCATTTATTTTCTAGACTTCCAATTACTTTACAAGTAACTTATCGCTTCGCAATCTCGTGGCATATATCAGGTAACTCAAGTTATTATATATCGTCGATAATCTACCCATATCGTATAACGCTTTCGAGAGGGACAGCAGTTTACGTCTTACTGGTCAGTGACATCTCGAATGTACTTTCATTTTACATCTTTCTTACAAATCGAAACACGTGCACATTATTACCGCCGTCATCTTCAATGTTGTTAACATCGTGAATTTCATTATGCCGATAATTTTAATCATCATCATCGCAAACACATTACCAGGTAATCGTAATGAATGGGTTTTCACGCAAATGAATCTTCTGGGTGTTTAGCTTAATTTTCAATTTTATTGCCCGAAGAGATCTATCACGATCCATTTAATGTAATATAAGTTCATTTGGAATGACAAACCGAACAACTGGGACGATTGAAAATAACCAAACAGAGAACAATTTTTTTTTAGTTTAAACAATATTTTATTCAATAAGTGTTAATTGTTATACGATAGAGACATCAGTGTATTATCAACTCAAAAATAAATAAACAGTAAGACAATATAACACAATAAACAGTTACATGGTACAAGGTAAATGAAGGATTTGACAAAAAAACTTTTAGCTTATTCTGGTCATCTCCCAAGATTAGACATAGACAACTTAGGAAGGTGGTATAAAATAGTGTAATGAATGAATATACTGCCGTATTGGGCTCGTGGCTAAGTTTGTTCTTTAATCAGCATTCCGGTACCAAAACAATTCTACACAGCTTGAGTAGCCTACGATTCTGAGTCGTGAGATAAGAGAACCATGCCAGAATGTTCTGGGAGTGAAGAGCCAGACCCCAACACGGCAATACATCTTATCGTTTAAACCTTGTTTGTGTACAAAGAGATGTGGAAAGCAGCGAAGGAAAGTAAGAAGAGAACAGATCATAGAAAGCCAGCTTTAGAACATAACGAAATGCTTTTAGATTCACGACAATCGTTTGTGGGGCAGCTTATATATACACCAAATAAGCGACAAGGTAGAGGAAAGCCTGTTGATGGATGCTAGAAGAAGGGAAATTGAAGAGGGTCAAGGCAGATAATCTTCCTAGTGGAGCTAGAAGGTAAGGTTATTTGTTTGTGTTTGGCAATCATCAGAAACGTTCACTTGATAGAATAAAATTATGCACCTCTTCGAACAGTAGATAATTCTCGTAAGTACTCAAAAGCTCTGAGCCAAAAAGAAGTATTGATACGTTAACATGGAATGGGAGTATATTGATAGTCTCGAACGCTTGAATATATATGACAGAGTAGAAGGAAATGATCTGGCGTCTCTTCCAAGCCGCATTGGCAGGAAGAGGTGAGAGAGAGGTGATTGGCAAATAAATGAGAATTGAGGTTACTACAACCAAGCCTCAACCTACAATGGTATCTTTGGGCTGTTCGAGACTTTGACCAGCAGTAAAACTTAGGAGGGCGTTGACTTCCCGCGTTTAGATACATTGTAAAATTGGTCAGTGAAGAGGCAGTTGGTTCCATTGTTCAGTGGTGATTGGAATGAATGATGACTGATACAGCTGCGTTCTACAGAATGGAATTCTGTGGTTATGACTTGATCGGAGGTTGTGCATGAAATTCGGCGATGAGATGACTGGAGGGACTTTGTTGGCAATATATGAAGGCGACATGAGATGATACATTTTAATGAATTGTAACAATTTGTGTTTCCTCCGCCTTTCATGTAGGGGATTCCAACGAGTTTCGGAGTAGAGTAAAGCTTTGCTACAACTGGCTGTATCCCCTGTAATTATCCTCGCGGCTGCAATTTGGATTTTTTTCAAATTCTTCAACTTTAGTTGCTATGCAGTTGTCCCAGACAACGTCGGCGTATTCTAGCAGGGGCCTGATAAATGCAAAATATATTTTCTCTAGAATGCTGCGATCGAGTTTGAATTTCTGCTTTCTCAACAGATCTAAACGAGTCCAGGCTTTATAGCATATATGGTCAATATGGTCGTTTCAGGTGCACGTGATGTTTAATATGACTCCTAAGTGTTTGTGACTACTGACTTCGGTTATTTTTGAATAACCTAAAAAGGGTGGTGGATAGGTGGTAGATTCGCTTTTACAGGTTACAAGCATACTCTCTCTCTTGAGGGGGTTCAACTCAACTAGCCATGCATTGGCCCAATGTTCAACTGTCGCCAAACCATGATTGATTAGGATCGATGCTTGCTCTGGGTTCTGAACAATTAAGTACAGGGGAGTGTCATTTGCAAAGAGGCGTATGTTGCTAAGTAAATTTTCAGTTATGTCGTTGATGTATATTAAGAAGTGTAGGGGACCGAGTATCGAACCTTGCGGAACGCCAGCATTGAGGCGTCTCCATGATGAGGCATCAGACCCAAACACAATCCGCTGTGACCTATTCGAAAGGTAGGATTTCAAAAATAAGAGTAATTCACCTGAGATACATATTTGCTTCAGCTTGTGAATAAGACCACCAGGCCACACTTTATCGAATGCCTTGCTGACATCACAGAAAACTACCCTGATCTCTTTTCCTTCGTCGAGAGCTCGACTGAATTCGTCATAGATATCAGTCAACTTAAGGACAGTTGAATCACCAGGTGTAAAACCTGATTGGAACTGACTAAGAATGTTATTATCAGTTAAGTATCGCCACAAGTGTTTGAAAAAAAATATTTTTAAAAAATTTTATCTACACAACTGAGCAATGATACTGGGCGATAATTAGTGACTGAGTTCGATGGTTGTTTTTTCAAGATTGGAGAGACATTCGCTTTTTTAAACAGTGAAGGAAAATACGAGTTATTCAACGGTACATTAAATAGAATTATAAGAGTTTCACATAGCGACGATTTGCATTCCTTTAGGAGACGCGGATTTATAAGATCGGGGCTAGATGCCTTGGAGCCTTTATAGATTTCATCACGTCCAGCATTTCTCCACAATGGAGAGTAATACTGTCAAGAGTTTGTGAAGCTTGAGGTTCGCGTTCAGGGAGAGACACTTTGGAATCATCAACAGTTGATATCGAAACAAAGTATTCGTTCAACACCTCGGCTTTATCAACATTGGTGGAAAAGATTTTATTTGAATGTATAAGCGTAGGAACTGCCGCTGTTTTGCTGCTAGCAATGAGCGTTTTAAGCGTTTTCCACCGATGTGAAGCTGGTGTTTTGTTACTTCCTAAAGTAGCTTGGACTTTGGATAGATACGCCGCTTTGGCTTTTCTTACTGCTGATACTACTTCATTGCGTTTACATTTATATTTGGCCCATCCATGAAAAATTTCCAAATTGTGAGTGTTTATATAGCTTGGTCCAGGGTTGAGTTCGATGTCTCCCGACAGTAGTAAGATTTTACTTAGACAAAGAATCATTAAATTAATGATTACGACTGAGATTAATATTCCCAAAGAGGTTAGGAAGAGCTGGAGGCTGGAGCTGCTGTGTGTGTCTAACAAGGGGCACTATTGTATTTGAGATACTTGTTGTGGTACATAACTACCAAAACAAATTTACCATAACTGTGAAGCATTCTTGGATTTTGCTACCACTGAGTCGCAGGTGTAGAAAGAATAAAGCAATAACTGACTGATTTTTTGAGAGTTTGCGTTTTAAGCTGCGAACATAAACTGAGAAACTGAAGATACCTATCCGAGCACGGTATGATTCTATGGCACACATTTATGTAATATAGTATGTTATTTGAATATAACAAAAAACTACCAATTGCTCGGAGTGCGGTATTGGTCAAAAGTACATGAAAACAAACAAAACTGTTTTGAAAGCAAAATGTGGTCAAGCTGGCTGCAAGAAAGATATTTGAGTGAAAAGTGTTCAAAAGGAGACAGTTAAGCATACATAAGGAAGAAGCATAGGATATCAAGTAGAGGAAAAAGTGAAAAATATATACACGAAAGCTGTAGAACATGTTTTGAAAACAAGAGTAAAATCTGCATTGTCGAAGTCTCGAAGAAGTACTCTTTACATGGATATAGGTAATCGTTCTCACGTTGCAATCAATGGACTGTTGAAGCTACCAGCATCCGAATACTGACCTCAGCAATATTTGAATTATCTGTGGAGTAGGGGAAGATGATCAATAATTAATATTCAATTTTCGATGCATTTCTTCAGTATCATAATCTTCTGAAAGTTTGGGTACGCCATATTAGGTCATGTACTATGTAATCAGGTGAAGCACAAAACTCCACTCCAAATTTGGTCGGGTCAAGAACCAACCCAAATCAGCTGGGTCGAGCGAACACGAACCCAATTGGGTCTCACTCAACTCAGCCAACTCGGGCCGCCTCTCAACCAAACCGAATCTGGAGTGTCGAGGAGAGTTATAGGTTACATGACACGCAACACAGATATCCACCACCAAAAGGACCTAAAAAGGACATTTATCGTCTACTTATTACTTATGAGTATCCCCACCAACTCCCTCCACCGGTGCATAATCTCATGACACATTGATGTCTAGGCGCCTCAGTGCTCAGTCTGGCCTTTATTATAACCTCGCCAAAAGACTTACACTGCATCCATCGATGTTAGCGGCCACCATGAGGCGATAAAAATGCGAAGAGGAAAACGCTATTCATATATATACATTATACCCAGTACTATACAGTATACTGTGCCCTCTTGTTACGAAAGAGTCGAAAAAGGAAATACGACAAGAGGGTCTTATAGAATAATTTTGAATACGTTGGGGGTACGGGGCAATATGAGCTCACCCCTATGGATGATTCAGTCTTGCAAGAGAGAGAATGGAAATGGATTTAATTGTCACACGAGCGCCTACGCATTCGCGCACACGACGCCTGTTCTTGTAAGAGGAATAAAAGGGTGCCCCAGCTGCGGATGTTTGATGGGTCCAGTGTAAGGGCGAAATCAAGGTGGTTGATGCTGCTTCGATATTCAATGAAGCAAGGAAATAGTGACGTCAAGTAACTCGGAATTTTTTTTTTAAAAGCGTAGGTAGCAGATTTAAGGGTATGTACATATGTGCAACAACTCATGTTTTTGTCTCGATCCGCGTGAGATGGAGGTTGAGTACTTAAAGAGCACATCCAAAGCTATATACAGAAGTAGAGAATTTCGTGTTTATATCGCGATCAGCATGTACTGCGCTTCGACATTAGATGAGCAACGGTCTTTTGACTTGGACATCACCCAGGAGAATACCAAACACGAGATATTAAAAAGAATACATCAGGGGTATATATATTATCAACAATACTACATTGACATCCATTCATCTTGGAATGAGGAATGAGTATCAATGTAGCATTGACCCCCACCACTATCCGAAAAAAAAAGAAAAAGAAAAATGTAGTATAGTATCAAACGTTATATGGCCTGCATGCGAGCCATATATGACATGGGGATGGGATGCAGCTAGATTGCTACCTCAATATGTAATGGGTGGAATGCAGCTAGTCTAAAATGCCCAGTAGGCATATATTCAGGTTGCACACAAAAACTTGATGTGCCCTAAGGTATTGGGAAATCCAGCCTTGGCAACCCGTGAATTGCCATAAACAAAATAATTATCCCTTGTGATATATCAGTGATAATGCAACTGGGCAGTATATTTTTGCCACAATGCTACAATGATCATCTCACACAAATGTCAAACACAATACAACCGGGTACATCTATTAGCTACAATGCTACATTGACACAAATTCATTTTAGATTGAAGAATCAGTATCAATGTAGCATTGCCCCCCCCCCCCCCCCCCCCAACCCCCACACCGAAATAATGTAGCAAACCTTTTATGATGAGCTACGTGTGGCAGGGGATCGAGTTCATCTAGATTCCTAACTCAATATGGAGTGGAATGGATTGTATCTAATTCTTTTTTCAACTACTCCAGAAAAATGAATTTCAAGTAATTTGGAGTGGGCTAGACGAGCAATGTCGAAAAGAGGACAGAAATCAGTTTTAAAAACGCAGTAAATAAACATTTAAGGGGATGAGTTCCGGAAGACAAAATTGTTTTACTATAAAGTGTGGGTACTGCATCTTAAAGGCTTCATATTCTGTGCGTCATCGTATATTTGATGTGAAGTTATTTAGTCTATATGAATTTGTCTTGTTACAATGTATGGGAGAGTGCAGGCACACTCCCATAAATTGTAACAAAACAAAGACAAGTGGAAAATTCTGCTGACAAAAATTACGAAACACTCCACAAGTTAGTTAATATTGATGATACCATTGCTGTCTCACGGACAATTCCGTTTCGTTCCGACAGGAATTTCTGAATCGTAAGTGCCCAACGATTATATCATATCATATTAAATGAGACTCTTCGGTTGTGCCAGAGTTGTAAGTTCACATTACATTGGAACCCTGTTAACTGAATAGCCACTTTGCTAGTGAAAAGTATTATGTTAACGAGAATATTGTATTAACCTACCCATGGCCACGCAGCCATAATCTAGTGATGAACTAAGCATTTTACTCTATTATATCTATATAGTTCGATTCCGGCATCCTTGGGCTCTGCCAAACAAGATATAATAGATTAAATACTAGTAGTATTTGTACAGAGGCCAGATAAGTGGAAAAACGTGAGACATTCGGTAGATGTCAGAAAAATTCTTCCATAAGATCAAAGGAGTTTTTTGCTCAAATAACAGAAGTTGGATATTAACCTTTTACCCAATGTAACGGCCAAAACCGGCCAGCTTTATTCTCAAAAATCGCCATTTACTTTTTTTTTGTCTCAAAAACATAGGTTAGGACCTCTCGTTGGAACGAGCTCATCGAGCTCGTTCCAACGAGAGGTCCTAACCTATGTTTTTGAGACAAAAAATGAAACAAATTAGTTATTCAAGAATTTTTTTTGAAAGTGTCGTCTGCTTTTCATGTTAGGTAAGGGGTTAAATCTATATGCCACTAGCAGACCAAATGTTTGCTGAACATATCGTAAATGTTTATGTATGGATGTTCTTTACAATTAACAGGGAATGCTCTCAGAGCTGTCTGTTGTTTTCGTTAATTAAAATCGTATAAAAAAATTACTAAAAGAAACTTGGCTTTTTATGAAAAGCTAATTAAAAACATCCAAGTAACTGTCCACTTTGTCTCATTGTTCAGCAAATGTGTTTTTATAGTAGTTTTTATTTTTCTCAGGAAAACAATTAGCAAATCTGACCTCTTAGATATTAATGGGGTGGAGTCCGTATTATATGTCAGGATGCCCACACTGTTGATATGATTGACACAAAAACGTTACAGAACATCAAAAGATGGCAACAACGCCGTTTTCTTATTTTTACATGGGTTTTAAAACAGAGAATATCAGTTTAGCGTTCAAACTGATTGGTAAAAAATTGTAAAAAGGCAGCCTCTGTATCTTCATCCTACTCATCAAGAACATGACTGAAGTTTGTGAAATGATGCACACAACTTCGCTAACATTTCGAAATTTCAATTTTTGTATGTAATTCTCATACCTTTAGTGTAAAATTTACTGACAACTTTAGAAAATTAAGGGGAGTTAACTTCCCTGTAACTCTCTTCCAATGACGAAAACTATAAGCCATGATAGAATCGATTCTTTTAATTGATTCCGTGCCAAATCTATTTTCATTTTTTGAGTTACATTAGAACAGGACGGAAACGGGCTACATTTCAAGATGATACATTTATATTACAACATAACTGCAATAATGAAATAATTGTGCAGAAACAATTTCACAATTATCGCAAGTCGTTTTCCAGAATTTTCGTGGGAACTGCAGTCGATTGTAAACATGCAATAAAACACATATACCCAGAAGAAAAAAAAGTATTTACGCGCTGGCGTTCAAGTTTTGTTGTTATTGTTCAAAATGTTGCGATATTACCAGCAGCATTTGTCAAGTTGTGAACCGCTGGAGAGTTACTCGCTTCTTTCCCGACAAAATGGGTTCTACCATTTTTTGTTACAAGAAGAACGAATGAAGGATATATCGTCCCTTGACTGCATCATGGTGCCATCTGCAATGCTTTTGCATTGCAGATGGCACCTTGATGCACTCAAGAAATATTCATTGTGCCCGTTACAGGAAACGAATTTTGTGTTTATTTGTAAACATCCAAGAATAAAAGTCTTGTATCTTAAATGAACAAATAATGAAGATATTCGGCGACAAAAACCGGCAATGTTGTGTGTAAAAAAGCCTTAACTCTAGAACTCCGTAGGATATACCCATCATATGTTACAGCGATTTGTCATTTCTAACTGGCATAAAATAGCCACGTTCAATAACAGACTGGTGTTCTCTAGGACTAATTTGCGTAGACTAACAAAAGCGAGATAAGTATCATGCACAACGCTCCATCCATCCTGTAAAGTCACATGACTCGCCAAAATGCATACCAAATACCCAGTGAAGAGAATATAAAGTCACTGTAAATAAAAATATTGTATATCATGCCAGCTGAGATTCGCAACAGAGCCCAAAACAAGTCTAACAAATGAGACGTGTTAGAAATACAGAATATACCCATAAGTAGCCTGCTATACCAAATTTTCAACACGAGTGGGAAGTGGTGTCAACCGAGAGCCTTCGGCGAGCGGTTAACACTACTTCACCACGAGTGGTGAGCATTTGGTACACCAAGCTCATTTAGGTATATTTTATTTATACAATGATCGTCAGATTATTAAGAGTCGCTATTATTGTTTCTCGATTTTACTGAGCAGCAGACGTACAAACGTGCGAATCTGTTTTTGTTTACATGAGCACCCGTTATCGATATTTTCGCTGT
This sequence comes from Pictodentalium vernedei, assembly GCA_031216915.1. Taxonomy (NCBI): domain Eukaryota; kingdom Metazoa; phylum Mollusca; class Scaphopoda; order Dentaliida; family Dentaliidae; genus Pictodentalium; species Pictodentalium vernedei. The sequence continues at coordinate 715,848,349 of CM062296.1, forward strand.
CAATTTTGTCGTCGAAATGAAAGGGAAAAAGAAACGCGCAAATCACGGGGCCTGATTCTTTTTTATTTTAATAACATAATAACATACTATCCCGAGTTTTGGATGCTTTATTAACATGAGAAAATGCATGTTTGTTAATTTTTGGTATCTTCTGACGTAAACTCATTTAAAACGTAATAAATAATTCTTCGCGCTGCGACGGGCGATAAATATAGACAAGTTTGCATTCAACCTTGGATGTAGTTTCACTGCAGGTATAGATTTTAACTACTGAAATCTCATTGCTAGTGTGTTCACTACGGTTGGTGTATAAAGATAAAATTTATATCATAGGCTTTTTATATATAGCAGGAAAGGTAATCATGGTATAAATGATGTTACATCGAGGTGACAAAAGAAATAAATTCTTTATGTGAGATTCCATTGAGGATGTGGTTGAACTGTAACGTAACTCGAATTACGGCAAAAGAACCAAGGTCGAAGTAGACGCAAGATTAAATAGGAAACATCGCTATGGGGACACAGCTAGACGATGTTGGGCCGATGATTTGTGAATAGTAGTCGATAAAGTTTCCAAATAATGTACATATGTGTGTCTCTTGGTTGACGTAGGAAAGATTGTAAGGTTTTTTTTATATGTAAATAAATTATTTTTACTGGATCATCGTTCAAACCCCCGTTAACACTTGAAGTCATTGACTCCTTCGGGAGAACAATCCCCCCCCCCCCCCCTCCCCAATCGAAAGACGATGACTGGGATACGGTTTCTAGGTAAACGATTGCACCAGAACATGGCATTTTCATGCGCTGACCGAAGTCGTCAAAGACCATAGACTCCTCCACACAAAAAACCCAAGAACAACTAAAAAATGTAAACCCCATTTGGCTCCATCAATAACTGAGACACCATCCCTGGGGTTACTTTTCTTACGTTTCTTTTATACCATCGACGTATTCTTTGCCTCAGCATTGGCTGCCATATTTCTATACTCCAACACGAAATATCATTGCCGTCATTTTACCAGTCATCACATTTGTCTGCAAACTCAAATTCGACAATTGGTTGAGTCATAACTGTCAAAAAGGGCGATGCTTGCCGGGGAAGATGATAATATAACATCAAAGATGGATATCATTCTTCTATAAATGACATTAATGATGATCAAAATGTAATATATGCATACAGAGATAATGATTGTCTTGATGCACAAACTTGATTGAAGATTTCCTTAACATTCTTTGCTAGGTGCATCGATATTCTATGGTAATTCACAGTTGCTTGCATTTAACACTCTCTTCTCTGATGTCAAAATACCATATTCTTCCACAGCATTGTCTTCCCATAGCGCATGTGGGAATTTAACCATTTATATCTTCTTTGTCAGAGCGCAAGGAGCTCTGTCACAGAAAATAAGAATTGGTTGAATAACCAATCTTAACTGGACAATTATTATACTATCAACAGGCTGAAGGTTAACAATCGATTAATCATTTTTTAAACAATAGTAATTTGATAAGGCGCACAATTATTCGCGACTGTGATACCCCGTTCTACTCTGTCCGTTGTCGTTGTTATAAATTTTCGAAAAATGTTGGTAATCTATGACAGATGCAATACAGTTTTTGTACAAACCAACATGAGTAAGCGTGGCTGTAGAAAAGAAATTCTATAACATACTGATTTTGGGGACGTTGGCATCGAGAGAGGAAAGTGGAGACGCCCTCTGCAATCTAAAAGTATACTGGTCTGAAATTGTTCAGTCCTGTAGTCTTGGTTCACGTACTTAAAATGGAAACGTACGACAGAGGTAACATATAATTTTTTTAGAATCTACATATGATAAATGTAGTTGCAGAGACAAACATTCCATAACATGCTTCATTCTGGGACGTTTGGTATGAAAGGGGCAGGTAGGGTTACGTCTTTCACAAGTCACAAGTATTTTCGGGAGATTTGCATACTTCGGCGAAATATTTAGGCCGGTTCTCTTGGTCCATATACTTAAAAAACTGAAATGGAGTGGGATGATTACCGGCTGCTAGTTAGAATCAAAAGGATTGTGTCTTTAGACATTCTCTTTTCAAATATCGTTCATGTTAGATGAGGATACAGCCGTCCGTAAAGCAGTGTTTGAGGGCATGAAGTGTCATGACACAAGCGGGTGATGCAATGTGTCGGTGCGTGTTACTTGTTGCACACGACGATACTATGCATCGGTTAATTATTGTCAGAAATTGTATGGAACCGCCCCTGACAATATAGTTTCCTTCGCCAACGACTCCAATATCTTATCACCGGGGCTAAAACCTGTTACATTTTACTTTTCTGAAAAGCAATTAGAGGTTTCAGAACATTTTTTTCTTACATGTGTAACTCGATGCGTTAATCAGGTCTTCGAATTAGTTTATCTATCATGCAGGTACAACAGATTAACCAGTTGACGAATTCAATATAATTTTTATTTTGCGTACAGTAACAGATTACAATACACTGTTTTCGTGCAAAAAGCGCCTTTTGTGGTTTGCACCACAACCTTTAATGGAGGACAAAGGTTCCCTGATTTATCCGATTGGCGGAAAATGAACTGAGATTGTAAGTGCGAATATAATGCTAAAGTGCATGTTTTGAAAAAAAATTATACAATATTGGTGATAATTGTCTTCCGAAAAGTGTGAGAGAAGATAACAATTTGGTGGGGGTAGGTAAAAATATGACTATTTTATTCAATGCGAAACTGGACGGGAGTAGAGGAATCACCAAATTTAAAGGCAAAAGTCACAAGGCGACCTATATGTTGTTCAGTATATTGTTTTCATGAGGTGATAAGCTAAGTGGAAATTGGGTTGTTCTTGCTTGATGAGATGGGGAGAGGAGGAAAGATTTGTACAGTCGCCAATGAAAAAAAAAACGTTTGTTGTAACCAACAATTAGTTATTTCAAGTTTCGTCCTGTTTATTCTAAAACATGTATGCTGTTGTCTCATATTTTAATTGTTGCTGATAGTACCTACAATGTACATAAAACAAGTTTTTAAGGTTAAACAGGGAATTTTGGAAATACCATTTCGCAGTGTGAATCAGGCTGTTAGCAAGGAAATATCCCATCTGAGTTGAATCGACTGGAATCCAGTATTGTGAGAATAAATTGTGTTTCATATGTAACAAAAGACTTAGTCGCAGTTCAAAATTTTAATCCAGGTAGAAAATTGTAAATGACCGACAACCAGCCGCCAATACTATAACATTTTTACAATTGTATTTTCTAGAATTGTATTTTCTACCTATTAATATAACTGACTAAAAAGAATTGGGGTTAATATTCACTCAACCCACTTGATTTTGGTTGATTTTTACCCCAACTGATTGGGTGTGGTTTAACCCTTGAACCCTCGTTTCCTGGAATGATATCGCCTTTGTGTACACTTAAAGTGAGATGGGTCAGTCCAATATTAATATACAGGGATGATAGAATAATAACTGCAGTCTGCAGCCGTCTGGCTGCAGACTGCAGTTATGTTTTTATCATCAATATCCCTTGTATACACCTCATATAATAAGATTAATTGGGACGAAACTATGCCTTGGACCGAAAAATCGGTCTTATGTATTTAAAGGGTTAATGGTAATTTACTCTTCATGTAAAATGAAAACTGAAAGGTAGATTTCGCTCTCATAGTGAAGTTTCATATAGTGAAGCTAGCTCGTTTCAATGAGGGCCCAAATGATATGGTTTGTTGAAATTTTTTCAACAATAATTTTTTTCTGTTACTGAACTTGTAAATTACCTGGGCGGATGCTGCCGATTCATCTGGGAAAGAGTTAACGTTTGGAACTACCAACAGAGAGGAATGTAACAGAAATGTTCATGGGGTTATCTTACAGCTGTTTCATTTGGTTCTGTAGCTCGATGAAATTTCCGAAGTGCATTTCAAAATTAATGCAAAAATAGATACCCCCAATAGCTACAGGTAGCTCTATTATAACTTATTTCCAGGGGCGTAACTTATTAAAATATTGTAGCAATATACTGCCCTGTTGGTAGCGCAAATCGCCGTGTTTACCCCCGCCCTATTCCTTTCAATTTAAACGCCTAATTCCTATAAAATAACAAGATGAACTGTATCTGTACATGTCAGGTGCTCTGAATGCAAGGCACCAGATTTGGCGGGACGAATTATTAACACTCACGCAGTATTCCTTGTAATTTCTTACATCATAAAACTGCAACCAATGATCGTAGGGCGATTGCGTGCCCTGCTGGGCGCATCCTGCCTAACCAATGTCTCGCGAACTGCCTGGTAGATAAAGAATTTTTGTAATCCCAGATTAATGCAAAGCAATTGCCTCGAAAGAGGCAAACATTTCAGTTTTAATTAATCGTCCGCGAAACAAAACAGTTCCTTCAGCTTTTCAATGAAACATACACACAGAGACCACAGTGGATATTAATTGAATACCACAAATAACAATCAAAACAGCTTTTCACCATGAAGGAGTAAATATTTCTCACTTTCATTGATGTTATTTGTCCACATCAAATACATTAATTTCATTTGAGGATCAAATTGGTAACACCGGTATCATTCAGTAAGATTCGATATCTGATTGGTCATTTTATGTGAGTTAAATTCATTGTCGCAAAGTCGGTCTTGACAAAATTTTCCATCGAAGCAGTTGGTTTTGAATTTATAAAATCGTTTTCAAAACAATCCTTTTCCTTCAAAATTGCATGCAAGTCCTGTAAATACTGTTCCCAAAAAGGACGGTGAATGAAGAATCATACTAGTGGTACCTTCCATGTCAGTTCAATTACAGCAATTAGAAGTGTCCATATGCATTATTTTGTGGGTAGACCAATCAATATTTTCAACGTGCAGCCTCGGAGCTGCACGTTGGAAATGTTGATTGGTCTACCCCACACATTTACTGAACATCCATCCTATATAATGACGTTATGGTGTGTCATGTAACTGGTCGGAAAAGCGATCGCTAGGGTTCAAAGGGTTAAAATATCCCTATGTTGACAATTTAGTTTCTTATATTATTAATAAAGGCAGACAATGTTTACTTTTCAAAAAAGATTTGAAACGGGCTTACAGACAAATTCATATAGATCCCAGGGATGTGCATCTTGTAGCCTTTGTTTGGGAACAAAAGATTTATTTTGATCTAGATTTATCTTTGGGATTAAGATCTGCTGCTTATATTTGTCAGAGAACCACTAATGCTATTTCGTATATTTGTTAAAAAATGAAATTGCTAAATTATCTGGATGATTTCGCCGGGACTGAAGAGTCGTCTAAGGCCTTCGATGCCTATAATACTCTAGACTAGGTTTTGCCATCTTGTGGCATTGAAGAGCCTGGCAAAAATGCCTGTCCTCCTTTCAAACTCATCGAGCTCGTTCCAGTGAGGTGTCATAACCTATGTTTTTGAGACAAAAAGTGAAAAAATAGTTATTCAAGAATTTTTTTTGCATGTGTCGTCTGCTTTTTGGTTAAGGGTTAAGAGTAATCTGTTTTTATGCTGCTTTGTTTGAGTTCGAAATCCGGGCTGTTCACATTCAAGCTGTGGATAAACGAATAGCAGACTTGCTTTCAAGATGGGATTTGAATCCAAATAGTGCAGTTTATTGTTTGAACAGTTCAAAAACGAAAACGTCTTTGAGTGTGAAGTTTCCAATGTTATCTCTTTTTTACACGACTGGTAGTGGTATGTTTCCTTTTTCAAGTTTGGAACTAAATACAGTCGAGAATGATGTTCAGTTTTCATTTGCACACTCCTTTGCGAGAGGAACTTTTAAGAATTTAAAAACACAGTGGAAGGCCTATCTTCTATTCTGCACATATTTTGACTTCACACCTCTTCCAGCAGATACAGAGACACTCAAGTTATATATTTAGTTTCGAGCAATCGTTTAGGTCGACAAAATCAAAAAATAATTACTTAAGTGGTGTTAAAATTTTACACCTGTTTCAAAATTTGGATTATTCAATTATGAAGTTATGAAATCATATTAGTTACCCTTGTGTTTACCAGGGTGTATGGAAGGAAATTCACACCGGTTTGGGAACTCATACACCTTAATACTTTAACCTTCATTGTTAGCAAAAACTGACAGAAAATTTGTACTTTGTAAGTTTCTTAATAAAACCAGACAAATATGGATGTCATTGGAACTGGTTCAATTAGCCAGTTCCAATGACATCCATATCTATAATATTTTATTGCACATAAATAACACATTTCCTGTATTTTTATTTTTGTTGTAACATAACCGAACAAAGGTATGAATTAATAATTGAAAATGAGTATTTGTTTTAGCCATATAGCCCTGTATAGCCCGCCATTGTGTATTCTGGTTTTCACACCATGGTTTACCACGGTGTAAAAAAAGGTTACCGTGGATTGGAAGTTACACCGTACCTCTCTCAGCCAATCAAAACGCAGTATTTTTTTCATTTGGAAATAAAGCTACTTATTCAAGGTATAGCTCGACTACATCCTCACCTTCCAAAACAAGCTTTACCGATTATTCCTTCTTTGCTTTTGGAAATATTCCCTCATATTGAACAGAAAAATCCTTTTGAAGTGTCTGTGTGGAGTTTGTTTTTATTAGCTTTCTTTATAATGATGCGAAAATTAAATCTCGCTCCAAATTCTGTCAAAAAATTTAATCCCAATAAACAAGTAACTAGAGGGGATATTTTCTGAACAGATGAATTTTTACTCATTGTTATAAAATGGTAAAAAACAAATCAGTTTGGTAACAAAATAGTTAAAATGCCAGTAGTCGCTATTAAACCTTCCACTCTATGTCATGTTGCAGCCTACAAAAGAATGCTACAATTAGTACCCGGTAAAGATACAGATCCTGCATTTATGGTTAAGTTAGGTAAAAATCGTAATCATTCAATTACCTATTTTAAATTTCAGATGTTTTTAAAAAAAAAATTCTGCTACTGGAAGAAGTGCTGACCAATACTCTTCCCACAGTTTTAGAGGGGTGGGGGGATTGGGAGGGGCATCTTGAGCCTTTCAATCAGAGGTTCCTGGCGAACTCATCCAGCAAATGGGGGGGGGGGGGGGGGGGGGCTAGTGACGCCTATAAGACCTATTTAGATTACACAATCAAAGATAAATTTTTGATCGCTTGTAGGATGAGGGATCTCATTCGATCCTCATTGTAAGTTTATAAAGGTATTCTATTTCTTTTCAGCCAAGAGAAATAAGAAAGTTTGGGTCATGTCAGACTCAGTCTGCAAGTATGTGTCTAATATTTATGATACCAAAAATAAAAGCATATTCTGGAAGGATAATTGGTGGGATCACATACATCATTCAGGGACATAAACTTGATATCTCTCCTTATTCCCACATCAAATATCATGTTGGGAACAATGACACTGAGCATAAGGACACTGGATCATATTATGGCAGCGTATAATAATTTAGTAACTGTATCGAAGGCAAATTCCAGCGCCAAAGTTTTAATATCTTCTATACTTCCTAGACCTACAGATGACAGGTTGGGCGAAAAAGTCTGGAATGTGAACAAAAATTTGCGTGATCTTTGCTTTCAAAGGAACGTCACTTTCGTTAAATCTTGTAGACCATTTTTAAGGGTAACATTCCAACGCGCGAGTTGTTTGCCGTAGCAGATGGTTTGCATTTAAATTCAGAAAGAACTAGGAGATTGAGAACCCTTTTCATACAGGTGGTTAATCATCTCAAATGAATTGTGTATTAAATTGGGTGGTATTGTCAGTATTGTTGTAAATAAATCGTTTAACTTCTTAGGACCGGATGAACTAACTTGCTCAATTTATTCTCAGATATGCTGTCTTCGGCTTTACAGACGCATCGTTTCTGGGAGACACCCTCCTGTTGGGTTCAAGGAACAATCGTAATGCAGTCACCTCGCCCTCCAGTTTTTTAACATGGTACGATGTCTTCACAGATTATGTGAGTATGTTTTTTCATCTTCTCTTCCTTAATTTTGGCTGCCTTCGGCTTGGCAGATAAAATTTGCTGCAAATAGCCAACTTATGTATATTTATATGTATGTATATAGTTACAGATTATTGCCAATCACTACATATATGATATTATTAGATAACCGACAGTTAAATTTGTGTTCGATACATTCTACCCCATTACATTGAGCTCTTGGAGCTCAGTGTGGTGGGACATAAAGAATTCAATTATGTTTTCTAGTATCTCATCTAGTGTCGTTATTAGATGACTGACAGTTAACAGGTTGTATGCGTGGGGCGCGATGGCCTTGCGGTAACCGGTTCTCGTCAGATCGCCGAAGCCGGTTAGTCCTTGGAAGGGTGACCATCTGTGCGATGGATTCGGACACCCACGTTTTGTCCTTGGGCAAGGCACTTAACCCCGATTGTCCACATGGGAGCACGATGACGCCGTGTACTAAGCCGTACTGCACGTCGATGGTGCGCATGTCTTCAACCAATCTAACCCTGCCTGTGCTGCAGTGCGGAGTTACGATGTTGGGGAGCTGGCAGCTGCTCGTCGTTGCTCGGTGGTTCTCTCCGGGTACTTCGGCTTCCTCCACCCGTAAAACTGTGACCGACACGATACGACCTTGGCTGTTAATGTGTCATTAAACCCTAATAAATAAATAAATAAATAAATAAATAAATAAATAAATAAATAAATAATAACGGTTGTATGCAATGCATTCTACACCGTTACATTGCGCTCTTGAAGCTCAGTGTAATGGAATATAATGGATTCAATTCTATATTCTAGAATCTCACCTGATGTGAGAGGAGACCTTAACCCTTTACCCAACGAATCGCCCGCATCCCCCCGCGTAATATGCAAATTCAGCAGCTGAAAAAATATTATTTTTCGAAAAATTTCAACAAAACCATATCATGTGACTCCTCTTTGGAACGAGCTCGTCGAGCTCGTTCCAAAGAGGGGTCACATGATATGGTTTTGTTGAAATTTTTTGAAAAAATTAAAAAAATGATATTTCAAATAATAAATTTTGAAATCGTCTACGTTGGGTAAAGGGTTAAGACATGTTCTCACATTGACGCTTCATGAATGCGAATTCTGATTAAGAATTCGAAAGTGTTATTCTTGCAATTGTCGTATCATTAGCTGTATAATCGATCGAATTTTTTGTCTGTGCCTCAATAAAATTATTACTTGCAGATTTCTTGATAATTTATCCTCCATAAGTCAATTACATTTAAGCGAGTTCATTCCGTGTTCGTTGATACTATTTTCACCCTGATTCGCCTACTCGTCCTTCAGAGAAAAATACGATTTGTAAATAACGCAATGTCGGTCAGGACGAAAACGATGACGTCCACGTTTTCGCGATTTCTTATATTGTTAGCGGAATAGACAGTAGTTCACTGCGCCTGGACGGAATGGTTTTACGCGCCGAAGGCGCGCAGGGGCGGTTTGGGGAACAAGCCCCTTTCGCCCCTCAGTGACTGTATGTGGTCAGTTTTCACATGTCTAGGCGTGTTGAAGGAGGAAAAGGTTCAGGTACTCGGCAGGTGTCTCGGGTTTGTGGCGTGATGGCTTCGTTGACAGATGTGGGTTGAACCCTCGGGTGAGGACCAGTGTGGGAGGTTGGGTCCTCTCACCAAGGTACTACCTCTCCCCGAGGGTGCAGTAGTCTTGGGTTTTCAAGCAAGTATAGTCTGCCACTTCGGAGATGATTTCGAGTGATGGCCATCACTGGCAAGTATAATCTGCCTCAGGCTGTCTCTGTTTGGTAGGACGTCTTTGAAAGAAAACAACAACGACCCCTTTCGGGGATCACCAGAAAGAAGACCCAAACTTCCCTAGTTCGGGGGCAGGCCTGCATTATAATCCTATTGGGTTGGGAAAAAAGATGCGCAATGCGCTTACAAAAAGGGGCAGAGGTGGGACGCAGGACCAACGCTCGCCTCCCTTGAAGTGGTCGACCACTTTCAGGGATGGAGTGGAGGATGTTCACTGCGCGGATTCGTGTACGATTTTTATCCTCGAGTGGGGCGCGCGGAGGATAATTTAACACGCTGCTGAAATCGACTATTGGTCGCCTATTTTATGATGATTATCTGTACGTTCTGGTATGCGCAGGACAAGCCTACCATCTGATTAATTGTTGGAAAGGGCGCAGGGAGCCCTTTCCAATAATTAATTAGATGGCAGAGTTTCAAGTATATCATAAATTTTATTAAACTTTCTCACATACAAGCGTACATAGAGGCCCTCCATATATGGCTAAAGTGGGCGTGGCAGTAAAAGGGATAACTCCCCGTGAAATAATCCACGCGGACCACGAGAGGATAAAATTGTACTAGAGTCCGAACAGTGAACTTTTGTATTTATTTTATTTTCTCTTTATTTGTTTTTCCCAAAACCCTTTATAAATGATTCAACTCAATCGATTTGTAAACAATAAAAAATAGTCCTTCATCGATGAAAGTGGAATACGATGCTGGGGGTGGAATACCATTTTCGGGGAGTGAGAGTGGGAATACGATTTGTTTTAGGGGAAGAAAAACGAATGAAAATAAAATAAATGGCAATATTTTTGTAAAATTACGCAGGTCGGACATTACTGTAGGTGCGTGAGATAAAGTGTCAATCTCGGGAAAGGGCGGGTGCAATAACACATTCTGCATGCACACTTGCTCTTTCCCGAAGTTGATGACGCTCATGGACTCCCTTCTGGATAATAGGAATAAATTCCCATAAATTGGCAATCCGCTGTGAAACGTTTAAGTTAAGATATCAATACAGTTCATATATTTGAGTGGGTGTCTCAAATCAACAATTTAAATCATAACTCATTAAAGGGAATTCCGCAGAGAATATACAGACGTCATACACAACATTGGATAATTTACAGATATAATCTGATATGAGCTCAATGTCATATACTTAGAAGTTCAGATTCCCCAACGTGTGTTAAAATACCGTGTAGTTTTCAGATAACGCAGTATCTAGTAATATCAAAGCTTCTCTGTAATTTTGTTCACAATGTCCTGGTTATAAATATTCATTTAGATTTTATTCGCCTTTACCAAACCCAATCGATTTTGCGAGTTAAGTACGATTTTGCCTAAATTGCACGAACCACACATGAGACAATGGCAATGGATATTAAAGATTGGTCGACAGTTTAGAAAACTCATTTTTTATGTAAAGAGGAATTACTTTTAGTACATCACTGAACCCCATGGGCGGATCGAGATGGCGCCCGCGGCGTCGCTCCCTATTATTCTTCAGCTCAATTTTTTTGGTCAAATACCGAAATCGGTGGCCACGGATCACATGGTATTATTGACGATTAAACGTGAACATCCACTACACTGCAAAAAATATAGGTTCTCTTTAGAACCAAAACTGGTTCTAATCTTGTCACTGAGATGGAACCAGTTCTGTTTAAACAGCATTTATTTCACATCAAATAAATTTATAAAGATTAACATTAAATATTAACAGAATTAAACATAAATTGAGGGGGTTTCAGTCGTAAGTTTAGAGCTTATAAGAGGTTGTCTCAAATCATTATTAAGCAAAGGAGATATGAACAGTGGGCATATCGAACCAGTTTTGGTTCTATACAGAACCAAAACTGGTTCGATATGCCAACTGTTCATATCTCCTTTGTTTCAAAATGTTTGGCGACTGAGTTGAATAAGCTCCAAGTTTACTGCTGAATCTACTTCAGTTCATGTAATATCCTGTTAAAATTGAATGTTAATCTTAGTAAATTTATTTGATTTGAAATAAGTACTGTTCAAACAGAACTGGTTCCATCTCAGGGACAAGATTAGAACCAGTTCTGGTTCTAAAGAGAACCTATATTTTTTGCAGTGTACCTCATGCTTACAGCTATAGCTCATGTGCGGTTCTCCTGCGAGACGTTATAAAGTGGCTTTCTTTTTCAAAATCTGAATTAGTATATATTAAATTTAAGAAATATTTTGGGTCGAAGACACTGTCGTCATATGCTAAGATACCATCGGAGGGAAACAGACCTTTCATTTTCAAAACTGTTCCTGGACTCCTAAGACGAGAATGGGATACACCCATCTCAAGCTCGTCCCCAACTCGCCGCTACGCCCGTCGGATGATCCTCGCCCCAAACCCAGAATCCTGGACCCGAAACTGACAGTTGAACACCTTTGATACTTAAAAATGGTTAACACAGCTTGAAGGCGACTAAGGTGAAACCTCATATGAGATGATAAGACTTGCATTCGCGTCTGGCACCGTTCAGACTACTTTCACTGTGCGTCGGCCATTTTTTTCTGCCGAGAAAACCAAACATCTCCCTACTGTATCCCGTTCCAAACAACCTGTTATTCTTTAACTCACTGTTCGTTTCTCGAATAGCTCTAGAAAGGTGTGTTTTGAAGAGATAAAAAAAGACTGGGAATTGTTTACTTTTAATTTTTTGTTTCCATTTTCAGTGGCTTATCCATGGGATGCCCGTGGGTGCCTGGGCATACACAGCACCTATCCAGACGTTCCCAAATATACGTTATGATTCACTCTCAATCAGGTTAAGATGCCACTGTTTAGAAAGGTGTAGAGATGCACTGCCCATTGAATTTTTTATCATTAAATAACATGCACGCCCAGATTTATTTATTTATTTATTTATTGGTGTTTAAGGTCACATATTTATGCACAATGGCTAAGCATGACCGTGACAGACAAGTGCACCATCGACATGCAGTACGCCTTAGTACACAACGCCACCGTGCCCCCACGCGGGCAGTGGAGATGAAGTGTCTTGCTCAAGGACACAACGCGGTTCCGCAGGTGGGATTCGATCCGAGGACCTCTCGGCTTGCAGCCTGCACCTCTACCTACTGAGCCACCGCGCTCCCCGCCATCCTACATAGTGTTTATTCAAGCGTTGACCTTGTTTGTCCGGAAGATTTTATACTTATTTATTTATTTATGTTGGTTTAACGACACATTAACAGCCAAGGCCATATCGTGTTGGTGACAGTTTTACGGATGGAGGGAGCCGGGGTACCCGGAGAGAAAGTCCGTGCAACGACGAGAAGCTGCCAGCTCCCCAACATCGTAACTCCGCACTGCAGCACAGGCAGGGTTAGATTTGTTGAAGACATGCGCACCATCGACGGTCAGTAAGCCTTAGAACACGGCGTCATCGTGCCTCCATGTGGTCAATCGGATCGGGTTGAACTGCCTTGCCCAATGACACAACGCGGAGTCCGAATCGATCGCTCAGACGGTCACCCATCCAAGGACTAATCGGACTCGACGTTGCTTAACTTCGGTGATCTGACGAGAACCCACTTTTATACTCCAACTTTTCACCTGTTGATTGCAATTCGGTTATTCCAGTAGTCCCAACTTGGGTCCTCTTTAAGTCTTAGCCGGAACTGGCTATATTAATAATAATAATAATAATAATAATAATAATAATAATAATAATAATAATAATAATAATAATAATCCAGCCATCCGCTGGTTTGTCGCGCTTCTGTGCAAAAGTCTGGATTATCCGCTCCCTCATGCTTAAGAATGACACGCCGCTCTTCTCTACTCCCAACATCCAGAAATGAACTCGTTAGAGATATAACGTTTCTCGATCATCCTCGTTTCACAGACCAGCATATAACCTGCTCCTTTGTATCATTCATTATAACAACATGTCCTTAATTCTCTCATCCTCCTTCCCTTTTGCACGCTCCTTGCAGCTTATTCTGCCAGACTGATAACTTGGACGTATCGACGAAAATGTTCCAGGGTCTCCATAATTCTCAAATTACAGATTTGATACTCTTCGTCGCCGTCTTTCTCGATATTCCAACTAAACTCCAGCAGAGAGAACCAACTCGTGGCCCAAAATATATTGGCGCCATCTGGAGATTGTAGTGCTAAATGGAATATGATTAAAATTAGAACAAATGAACCATTTTTCGTCTTATGAGTGCAATAACGCGCCATCTGCAATGCTAAAGCACTGCAGATGGCGCATTGTTGCACTCAAAGGCCGATATTTTAATTTACTACTACGTGGCGCAAGTATTTTAGTTGAAAAAGAACCAAAAAATAATAAAAATATAGATAATACAAATAGATAAATACAATAAAATACAACAAAATAAAACAAAAAGCTAAAGCACACCTTTTCAAAATAATTTAGTGATTATTATTTATTCACTGTTTATTCACTCCAAATAAACTGGGAGTGAATAATTTATTCTCCTCCAGAAGGTTTATGAATTGATTTAACCCTTTACCTAACATAAAATGCAGACGACACTTGCAAAAAAAATTCTTGAATAACTAATTTGTTTTATTTTTTGTCTCCAAAACATAGGTTATGACCCCTTATTGGAACGAGCTCGACGAGCTCGTTCCAATGAGGGATCATAACCTATGTTTTGGAGACAAAAAATGAAAAAATGAGGAAAATTAATTGGCGATTTTTGAGAATAGCGCTGGCCGGTTTTGGTCGTTACGTTGGGTAAAGGGTTAACAAGATAAAGCAGAACAAGAAATGTTTTGATAAGAATCAGATGAAATGGAGAAACTGTTAATTCAGTTGACCCCTAACAAAGTGTCATAATTAAACATGTTACCTGACAGGCATGAATTCTGTCTGTGTCGTCAACAGCGATTTTATCGAAAACGAGACACGAAATAATAGCCCACAAAGCCTTTGAGACCTACCAAAAGTATACAAGTGGCAAGCAGATTTTTTAGTACAATTCACACCATTGGCATCGGACTGCGTGAAGACTCAAACCAGCGGGCTCCGTGAAGTAACTATCCGGGCGCAAGCATGGTTGTGTGGCATTCTTTGAAAGTATGTATACCACCAACGTGTCTTTTTGCACTGCGTCAGTGTGACATTTAGGATTAAGTGCGTTGCTGAAGAATGCAGCGCGGATCAAGCCTGAAAATAAGCAATCTGTCAGAGTGAGGTCCCAAGAGGGTGATTTTGCTGCTACTATCCCATACAGTGGGCCAATTTACCTGTGGGTACCTCTTTGTGTTTAGGTCTGAGACATTGATTCAAATTGAGGTTCACAGAGGGTAAATTTAGTGATGCTACCCTGCTATGCAGGGTAGCATCACCAAATTCACCCTCTGGGGACCTCATTGTGCAGATGACAGTCTGCTTATTGCCTGGCTTGTCCTGGATCGAACCTACGATCTTTCAATCAGGAGTCTAATGCGCCAACCAACGAGTCCCCTTTAATGCCCTCTCATTATGTTAAGGTACAACACAAGTAAGGGGAATTTGTTTACTTTGAAATCCACCTCCGATATTCCATAAATTCAAATTAAATATACACAAATTATACATCAAAATGAAGGTGTAGACGGCAAAAAAACATTTGCAATCAACTCGCAGAGTTGACAGCTCCCGGAAGACTGCTACCGTTTTCGTACCGGAACTGATAATAGAATAATATTTCAGTTGAATAACTCGAGGCCAGATGTGCTTCAGATATCCAAGAACAAAGCCAGGCATTCAAGCACTTTACGATGCAGTGACAGGACCGCATTTGGGGAAAGGACAACACTGTCTGTATTCTTCATTGAAGATGGATCCTATGACCGACGGACATGCGCATATCACGCGATACCGCGAATTTTCATCGAAAAACAATCACTTAATTCTAAGACATTCAAGTTGGTGTCGTGATACCTTGCAAGTATTATGGCAACTGTGAAGTCTCCATATAATAATACTGTGTTGTATTAAGGCGATCTTTATCATTATTTGATTTTAGACGGCGTTGTATCTCGACGTTTTTTCGGACCAGATGACCTTGACCAAAATCCAAGCAAACAGACAACGAATGCAAAGCCGAGAGTTTTTGGACGTTACCCCCCACGTTGCTCTGTACCTGCGTTTTTAAGAAGTGTGATCTAGCTTTGTTCTTGGATATAAAAAGAACATTTGACACGAGTTGTTCTGAAATATTATTTTGTTATCAGTTCTGGTATGAATACTGTAACAGACTTCCAGGAACCATTCATTGGTGCCTGCTGTCAACTCTGTGTGTTGATTTCATTTATGTTTCGTGTTCTGTACATCACAGCCTTCATTTTGATGAATAATTTGTGTGTTTTTAGTTTGAATTTATGGAATATCAGAGGTGGGAATTTCAAAGTGAACAAATTTCCCTTACGTATAAAGCACCTTGAGGCTTGTAAAACAAATTGCGCAGTCGTGTTCTTCCACTATTTAATTATCTCGCTGAGAAGTTACAACAAATCAAAACCCATGTCATCTCAGTGTTTATTCATTGACGCGAGCCTAAATATTCGTTTCCTCAATGCTGTTTTAGATTATGAAAATCTGAACTTTGAAATGTCCCTGCATAAAAACAAAATAAACAATAAAGGTGCTTTCTCATGGACAGCAGAACCCGCATCTTTTGTCAATGTTAAAAATGAATGTTTTTTTTAGTTTTACTGAATTCACCGCAGTTGATTGAAGGTCGAGAATGGGTTTAAAATATTGGATTAAATCATTTCATAACTCGTCGCCTGAGTGCTAGAATGTCCTATGTCCCGTAGGGGACATAGGACGTTCTAACACACAGGCGACAATTACTGTCGGGTGACAGCTGCCGAGTTTTGAATATCTATCGTCGCCTAAGTGCAATAATGTTCTATGTCTCCTGTGGAACACAGAAAATTCTAGCACTCAACCGACGATATGTAGGGTTAATCGAACCACTGTTAAGACTTGTTTTTAATCAGTTTTGGGGATTACTGGAACTAAGGTCTGGTAATGATATACTGAAACGCCATATAAGGGGAATGTTCGAAGTCTTTCAATATTGAAATTCTGCGTTTTAATTCTCAACAAAGATGCATAACTGTCACCACTAAGTTCTGGTAATGATGTACTGAAACTTCATATAAGGGGAAAGTTGGAAGTCTCTCAATATTGAAATTCTGCATTTTAATTTTCAACAAAGCTGCACAACTGTCACCACTAAGTTCTGGTAATGATGTACTGAAACTTCATATAAGGGGAACGTTCGAAGTCTCCCAATATTAATTCTGCATTTTAATTCTCAACAAAGCTGCACAACTGTCACCACTGCGCTATTGTCAACACGGAAGAGCCACTGTGTATAGAAAGTGGTTCAGCAGTAAATTTCAGTACGGCTCTATTGTCTTTTCAGGATATGCAAGCAACTTGAAAGACTTACCTGATAGAAGAAAAGACAAGGTGTTCAAGTGACGCCACTTGAACATCCCTGGTATTCTGAGTATACCCGAGTCCGTTCATTTTGTGGATGGAACAAAGAGTATGGTGCAAGTTGGTTATCAACCTCGCTGCCGTTTCATCCGTGGCTGTATTGTCTTTTCGAGGTATGCAGGCAACTTGAAATACCTGGTAGAACAATAGACTAGGTGCCCAGGACAGGGTGTAAGTCAGCTACCAACCTCTCTGTCGATATTGTATGAATTCGAACTACCTGTCCCGTGCTACAGTTGTTTCCGTGCCACTAGGCAGGTTGTTCAAATTAATGAAATGCCTCCAGGCTGATTGATAACCATTTCATATTTCATGAATCTGAACAATCTGTCCCGTGCTATAACACCTCGCCGCTACGCGGTTCGGTATCAGTCAAGCCACGGGACATGTTGTATAAATTTATGCTGCTATGCAATACCTCCAGCACGATTGTTAACACTTAGAAGTTTACCCATAAAATAGATTATATTCTGTGAAAAAGCATAAGTAGCACACGCAAAGTTTCAGCCAATGGACCTTCGAATTCAACACGGAGGTCCATTGGTGGCACTTTGCTTGTGATTCATTTCTTCAGAGAAGTTATCACCTTTAGACTAATTGAGGACCCTTCTCAACAGGAGATGTAGCGGTTATCCACCCTCCACGCACTGTACACTGTTACACAAAATAAGTAAGATTAATAAAAAAAAGCGAAAAGTGGGTTGCTGCTGAAACACAGTGCGGTGAGTTTGCCATTCGCGAGTTATTTCCAGTTGCCAGTAGAAAGCAACAGCAACATTAGAAAATTTTAGATCTGGGCTACTGGGTGCAGACGGGTGCAACCCGGCGATCCATGAGCTTGAAGTTTTGTGCCTGATTTTCCTATTTCAAAAAACAAATGTAGGCACCCATCGCCTGGAAATCCACCCGGCGGTATTTAAGTAGTAATCTACTATTTCTGCTCCACTACCAGCTTGTCCGTTCTGTCTCGGAACATTAATTGAGCATAATGACATTGCACGTTGGACAAATCCCATGTATAAAGTGCTACATTCTAAAATCAGTTGGGTTAAAAATGAACCCAAGTCAACTGGGTTGAGTGGATATGAATTGGGTCCCACTCAACCCAGTCAATTTGGGTTCAATTGTAACCCAACTGATTTTAGAGTGCATTAACCCTTTGAACTCCAGGGGCCGTTTTTTTCAGCCGGTTCATAAGCTACGTCATAATGTCATTAAGGGGGATAACTGCAAGGTAAATGTGTGGTCTAGACCAATCAATATTTTCAACGTGCAGCCCCAAGGCTGCACGTTGAAAATATTAATTGGTCTACCCCCAAATAATAAATGTGGACTCTTCCTATTGCTACCATGGAACTGACATGGAAGATACCACCAGGGTTTAAAGGGTTAATCTTGTGAATAGATCCGTATAGATTTTTTTTTATCTTATTCGGAAAATATTGAAATTGCAAAAGCTTGCAATAATATCAGGCGTGGGTGTTCAAATGTCTGCTAATCAACTAGCAACTGCTCATTACAACACATAACCACAGATTACTACAACATTTTAACTTGTCAACAACAGTTTTAAATAATGATAGTCGATAATATTGAATATTTACAGTCAAATACAGCCACATTTTGTACTTTTGGGGGCGTCTTTGTGTAGTATTTGATTTTAATTTCAGTGTGTTTTCAATTCAGGTGTGTTCGTGGACGAAATCTGTCGTCTTGTTAATATATAATTGAACTAGAGGTGTGCCCGTCATAAATGGCGTGTCACAAAAAATAAACCAATTTACATGATAATTACGTTAGTAGTACAATTGTAGTACATTGTTTACATCTTCACGCCCACCACCCATCCCGAATAGTTAATAAACTTATCAGACTTCTCAGCAGAGACTGTAAAGATAGCGTTGGTGACATGCTCCTTTTACCACAGTGTTAATCAATCAATCAATCAATCAATCAATCAATCAATCAATCAATCAATCAATTAATTAATTAATTAATTAATTAATTAATTAATTAATTAATTAATTAATTGTGGCTTAACGACTTTTTCGACAGCCAGGGTCATCTCATGTCGTGTATTTTACGGATGGAGGAAACCGGAGTACCCTGAGAAAACCACCGAGCAGCGGCGAGCAACTGCCAGTCTTCCCAACGTACTAACTCCGCACAAGCAGGGTTAGCATTGGTGAAGACAAGTGCACCATCGACGTGCAATACGCCTTAGTACACAGTGCAACATGCCCTCATGTGGGCAATCGGGGTTAAGGGTTTTTCCCAAAGGCACAACGCAATCACCCCTGGTGTGGATCGAACCGTGGATATTTCTGTTTGAAATCCAATGCCGTAACCACTGAGCCACCGCGCACCATTTTAACACAGTATAAAAGTGTGGCGTATATTCTCATATATGACCGTGCCCTTAGCGTATGGTGCTTAACCCTTTCAACCCCAGAGGCCGTTTTTTTCCTGCGGGTCACAAGCTACGTCATAATGTCATTAAGTGGGATGGCTACAAGATAAATGTGTGGTGTAGACCAATCAATATTTTCAACGTTCAGCCCCTAACCCAAGGCTGCACGTTGAAAATATTAATTGGTCTAACCCCAGATAATAAACATTGACTCTTCCAACTATTGCTACTGAACTGACATGGAAGATACCACTAGGGTTCAAAGGGTTAAAAGAGCCTTACGTTGGTACGCGAATGTAAAGTTCAGAAATACACACTGTTGCCTGTGTTCGTATAGTTAGATGTTACTCTGTTTGCTTCCTGGGGTTTGACGATACTTTCAACATCCAGGTTCATGTCGTGTCGAACAGTTTCACAGGTGGAGTAATCCGGAATACCCATAGAGAACTACGGAACAACTGTCGGACTAAAACATACTAAACCAGAACAAGCAGAAGTTGAAGGCAGTGGAGACACTGCGGAAAATGGGTTGAAGGCAGTGGAGGTACTGCGGAAAAGCTCCATGGTGCCTCCACATTTGCAACAGGTATGAAATGTCTGCACAAGGAGACAATGCAGATGACGCGGGTTAGGATCGTACGTCGGCCTTTCGGTTTTAAAGTGCAATGCTTTAAGGGCCTATATAAGTAATGGAATTTTGTTTATTAAATTATACATCAAAATGAAGGTTGGGATGTATAGCACACGAAACACATATGTAATCAACTCATAGAGTCGACTGTAGGCACCACTGGTTCCTGGAAGTCTGCTACCGTATTCGCACCAGAACTGATAATAAAATAATATTTCATCAGAACAACTTGTGGCCAAATGTGCTTCATATATCCAAGAACAAAGCTAGGCATTCAAAACACTTTCGAATACACTGGCAGGACTGCATTTTGGAAAAGGACAACACTGTCTGCATTTTTTATTGAAGATGGTTTCCATGCTCGACAGACATGCGCAAATCACTCGTTACCACGAATTTCCATCCAAAAACAAAATCGTAATTCTAAGAAATTTCAACAGGTATCATGATACCTTGCACTGAATATGGCAACTATGCAGTCTCTATCTAATAACAGTATACTGAATGAAGGCGATCTTTTTCATTATTTGATTTTAGACGGCGTTGTTTTTACATGTTTTTTCTGTCCGATGACGTCGACCGGAAATCGAAAGTAGACTCATACGTAAACAAAAGCAAGGGCTTTGGAATTTTCCCCAATGTAGCTCTGTCGCCGTGTTTTGAAGAATTTTTATCCCCTAGCTTTGTTCTTGGATATATAAAGCACATTTGGCCACAAGTTGTTTTCGTGAAATATTATTAAATTATCAGTTCTGGTGCGAATACGTCAGCAGACTTCCAGGAACCAGTGGTGACTACAGTCGATTCAATGAGTTGATTACTTATGTGTTTTGTATTCTATACATCCCAACCTTCATTTTGATGTACATTTTGTGTATATTTAATTTGAATTGAAGGAATATCAGAGGTGAGAATTTTCAAAATAAACGAAATTTCATTAATTATATAGGCCCTTAACCGATCAGCCACCGTGTTCCGCGTATAGTCAGATGGAAGTATTGACAACAAACAACTTTTGAGTCTCATAAATACATGATGAAGGATGCATTAATTGCGTTTCAAAATTATATATTCTTTAATTCTAAAGAAAATAAGCCTTTTCTTTTTAAAGACTCCCCAAGACACATGCAGTTAGGATCAAGTGAAACGCGGTTACTAAAACATGTAAAGCTTGAAGAATAAATTCGATTATTTGAGTAGAAGCCGTAACAGTTTCACCAGTGAAGACGCTAAACAATATATGTTCATGCATGATTTTTTCATGCGAGAAAATGCGTTATTTGCTCTTCGAACAATTTCTAAATCAACTTATAAAGGAGTGACTTATTTTATTGTTAGCGCTTGACAAATCAATAGCCCATATACTCTCATACGGGTGTGAGATTTCACAGGCGCTCGTCGTTTTATCAGAATTTTACATTTTAAATTAATATTAGGTCTATACTATCTATACTAATATACTAGAAGCCCAGACACGCTTCAGACCGCGATTTTCAAAAAACGGGGAAACAGCGAATAATTTACCGATTTTGCTCAAATAAATGTCAGTTTGGCGTTCTTTTCACGAAGCCACTGCCATTTCGTCACCGAGTTGGGCAAAAATTATTTTTATCACCATTTTAATCTCATTTTCATATACTCAGGCGAAATATTTCATCTCCGGCAGCCCTGCTTATCCGGTTCACTCGCAATGAATTCTCCCCGCTCGTTATTTGAGCAAAATCGGTAAATTATTCGCTATTTCCCCGTTTTTTGAAAGTCGCGGTCTGAAGAGTGGCTGGCCTTCTAGTATATTAGTATAGATAGTATAGACCTAATATTAATTTAAAATTCTGATAATACGACGAGCTCCTGTGTGAGATTTGGGAAAGTTGTAACACTAAATCAATTGAGAATTGGAACTATGGTTTATTTTGAAATTAAAAAAAAAATACGCCGGGAGTGTTTATTTATGGGGAACCGGGGATTTTGAAGATTTAAATGCGAATTTTGAAAACATTGGAGCAAGATGATGTCTTTTCCAAACACAAAATGTACGGATATGTATACAGTAAGGTAACATGTGGGGAAATGCCGAATGAATGGATAAATATGGTGCAAAATACATTAAACTGCCGTGATATTCCGAGGTGTGGATATATCAGGCTAGACCCAAATTTCGCTGTCTTAATAATGAAATTGCACAAAGATTACATCGAACAAATATGATTTTTATAGTAGTTTTAAAACTCTATACTGTAGAAAACCATACTTGTCCAAATTAAGTGGAAAACATTTGCTAAGCTTATTACGTTTTAGGACAAGAAATCATAGACTATCAATCGGGGTTGGGACGTTGCTAAATCGGGATAGCAACAGTAGAGTGTGTATCTTATGTTCTACTGAAGTGGGCGATGAATATCATTATATCATGCAGTGCCCGTCCTTAGCAGAGGAACGTAGATGATTTTACGTGTCCCCTAACCACTACAAATGTCCCAGTATGTGCAAACTGTGTGAGCTTTTAACAGTAGTATTGAAGGTTCGAAATGACTTGGCCAAATCTATTCGTAAGATAATGTCTTTTCGCTCGCTTACTTTTCAAGTTTCGAAAGTACTTGGCACAGTATCCTGATGAAAAATTAGTATTTCAAATTTGTAAGTAACGTTTATCAAAGACTTATATCTGACTCTCTGATAAAGACCCCTGCTAGAAATTGTATGTATGTCTATGTATATATGTGTATGTATGTGTGCGTATGTATACATGTGTGTATGTGCGTAGGTATATATATATATATATGTGTGTGTGTGTGTGTGTGTTAAACGTATATATGCAGGTATGCATATGTATGTATATGTTTGTATGTATTCATGTATGTATGTGCATGAGTAAACGTGTGTATATGATGTGGGTTGCTACATATCTGTAACTGGTTATCTATCTCATGGCTTAAGGAACAAGAAAGTGAATTTGCATTTATATAAGCAACATAATATTATTATTTGAATGCTCAGGCATTGCTGCTAGAAAAGTCGGAATTAGGAAAAGATATTCCATATTAATGACATTAGCCGTGTTCCCTCATACTGTTGAGTTTGTTAGGTTATGTTTACTATACCTGGGCCGACGTGGCGTTACACGAATGCATGAAACAGCACTGTGAATGGTTGTTTATAAATTGCATGTTCACAAGAGATTATCTTGACAAAAATAGTGTTCAGAAATAATGAAATCTATCTCTCTATCTTCTACTATCTCCCTATCTGTCTCGTTATCTGTGTGAGTCTCACTCGTATCCCCTTCACGCTCCTCTTTTTATTTTTGTTTTTATTCCTGTTTTGTCCCTGACATTCTTTAATTGCTAACATCCGGTGTTCCCCGAATTATGTAATTATGTACATTATTGTTACCTATTTTGTGTACTCTATCGCCGAAGTGTCAGCATACAGAGAAAATAATAAAGACATTTGCTTATTCCAAGAGCATTTGAAGAAAAAACAGCAGATTTTGAACATGACATTACAGTATGAATAACAGCTGAGTGATTGCCTTGTATTTGGACTTACTTGCATACATATTGTGGACCAAGTTCTCAAGTCACCAGTCACATTCTATGAGGATCCGACGCTGTTGTGACCGGGAACCAGTTTAGCCCTTAAATAGTCCATCGCCCATGTTTTAGATTCAATAGTCTGAAATATTTCAGCTGGTTGTAAAAGAAAAACATAGTTTCGCTTATCCGGTCAACTGAAATATTACTGTAACTGAACAATTTCTAAGCCCATACTCGCTACATGTCAACTGTAACAATCCAGTATGTCCCAACTGTAGGTCGTAGTTCTGTGTATTTCATCGCTACCTTTCTATTGGACTCAATTTTCATCACATGTCAGAAAACATAGAATAGATTTCTCACGTGTCAGACAGAACCAGCCTAACATATCATTTGCAGTAGGGCTATAAAATGCCCTCTTATTTGAGAACACGCCGTTGTCAGGATTGTCGTGATTCTCGTGTCTGCTTCTCGTTTTCATTTCTCTTCTTTCATTTTTTTTACTTTTCTTTTCTCTGTTTTTTTCTCTCTCTTTTTTCTTGTTCATTTTTTTTAAAACGGGAATGGCGGGAAGACAGCCACTAGTGGCTACGTCATCTCCCTGTGGTACAATCATGTAGTTGTGAATAATGTTACCTCTATGTATATATTTGGTTTTGATTGTATACATGTTGTACTACTGAATACAATCAATCAATCAATCAATCATGACATTACAGCATGAATAACAGCTGTTTGATTGCCTTGAATTTGGACTTACTTGCATACATATTGTGTACCAAGCTCTCAAGCCATCAGTCACATTCTGTGAAGATCCGACGCTGTTGTGACCGGGAACCAGTTTAGCCCTTAAATAGACCATCGCCTATGTTTTAGATTCGATAGTATGAAAATTACAGTTGGTTGTAAAAGAGAAACATAGTTTCCCTTATCCGGCCAATTGATATATTTCAGACCATTGAATCTAAAAGTATCATCAACATTCATTTTCATTGAATGAACGCAACAAATGTTTCTCGGTCGAGAATTGATTTGAACGAATCTTTAACCCTTTATCCAACGTAACGGTCAAAACCGGCCAGCGCTATTCTAAAAAATCGCCAATTAATTTTCATTTTTTGTCTCAAAAACATAGGTTATGACCCCTCGTTGGAACGAGCTCGTCGAGCTCGTTCCAACGAGGGATCATAACCGATGTTTTTGAGACAAAAAATGAAAAAATTAGTCATTCAAGAATTTTTTTTGAAAGTGTCGTCTGCTTTTCATGTCCACGGATGCATTAATATTAGATTCCAAATACTAATTACAGGACAGCCAAGACTTCACTAGGCACCACTACTAAGTAATTGGGTGACGGCAAAATATAAGTAGCAATCTTCGGGGCGCGTGATAACGGGTACTTATTCCCCGTTCCTTATACGACATCCGTTATCAACCGATAAAATCGGTTGATAACGAATATCGAATAAAGAACTGGGACTAAGTAACGTCGTCACGTCCGTGATTCTACAAGTCTTTAAGGACACCTGGAATCTATGACAAGAATCAAATGAGCATTTAGCGGGAACTAAAGTTGATTCTCATTGTTTTCCTTGCAAGAATTTTTCGCGAGAACAGATTCTAACATGAATTTTAAGTCCCCGTCTTGATCGTTAAGGTGGTTCTTGGCATTAAACGGTAATGTTTCACAGTACCCGTCTCCCGTATGACACGCCTGTTAGTGGAGGGAGGATCCGCAAACTTCGCACAATGTTTTCACGGATAAGAAGATGTGACACGAGTGGCAGAAAGCATTATGCACTAAACAAACGGTCATCTTTGAAGAGAATTTACTAACGTGTCAGTTTGGGGTTTTATTCACTTTTCTTCAGATAAAAAATAAATAAAATATCGAAATAGTTCGTTTTTGTTGCTTTTATCCGTCTCCCGATGCATACATCTGGAACAGAGGCTTCGAGACAAATAATATCGACTTCTGAGACGAGCTGAATGCGAAATAGTATGATGCAATGTTGTGCTGTTCTTCAGGTAAGACAGTACTAAGTATTTGAATCAGAGTTACACGTCTTGACAAGTTGCACTCGGAAATGACGCAATCTCCGAAACTAAACAGCCATGATAAAAAAAAATTTGTTTTAAAAAACCCCTTTGAAGCAATGTATTGACATCTTGCATTATTGCTGAATATTTGATGAATTTTGGGGCCTTAAAATACAATTTACTCTTGGTGTGGTTTTGATCACAGGTACTTGGCACAAGCTGGGAAATCGAAAGAAAAATGATATTTGATACCATTTTTGAATCGATGCTGACGTGCCCCTATAATGGTATATAAATATTAACAAGGCACACAACTCGCTTTTCGAAAACGATAGCACACATCTTCGTTATAGCCCCCACAAATTTGATTCACGCAACGTATCCAACAGTATCCGGTATCAACGGAAAGGGGAATGAATAAGCTTTACAGTGGTATATTACACGACCGTTGGGTGTTCTTGGGTTGTTCATGATAACTAGGAGAAGTCGCAGAAAAGGCCGAAAAACATTTAGTCGGACAAGATACTGTACAGTGGAAAGTGGGTCACCAGCGACAATTATCAAATTTATTATAAATAATTCGAGGTCCCATTGTCTATGGATGGCAGATTCAAATATTAGCCGTATACCTTTATCAATTTTCAATCTTGGGTTGACATTTATTCATTTCTGGAGTTCACATTTACCGTTTATACACTTTTAGCCGTAACTTTGAAATAGTTTCCAAGTTGATGGCGTCCATAGATACGCGACTTGTGCAAATATTTCCCCATTCTCCCATTGGGTTATTTTCATTGATGATATTCTCAGCATAAATAGTAGCCAATGGGATGTTTTCGTGACCATCTTCGCTTTTATGGATTCCGTTAGCTTGTTTTGTTTCCAAAGGAAGATTAAAAAATGTATAAACGGCAAATGTGATCGCCAGAAATGAATAAATGTGGATCCAAGATTAGTAACTGATAAAGGTATACGGTTAATATTTGAATCTGTCCTCCATAGACAATGGGACCTCGAATTATTTATAATAAATCGACTAATTGTCGCTCGTAATCCACATTCCACTGCGCACTATCTTGTCCGACTAAATGTTTTTCGGCCTTTTCTTCGAGTTCTCCCAGTTATCGTGAACAACCCAAGAACACCCAACGGTCGTGTAATATTCCACTGTAAAGCTTATTCATTCCCCTTTCCATTGTTACCGGATACTGTTGGATACGTTGTGTGAATCAAATTTGAGGGGGGTATAACGAAGATGTGTGCTATCGTTTTCGAAACGCGAGTTGTGTACCTTGTTAATATTTATACACCATTATAGGGGCACGTCAGCATCGATTCAAAAATGGTATCAAATATCATTTTTCTTTCGATTTCCCAGCTTGTGCCGAGTACCTGTGGTTTTGATTGGAATTGCAGAAAAAAATGTACCCGTAACCGGTAGTTTCCTTCGGTCATTTTTTCTCTATTATTTGTCGCATGACCTCTCAGTTTTGAGGGAAGAAAGAGATGCCTGAAGGGCTATATTTGACAGAGATATTTTATTGTGCAAATTAAAATGATGCGATCATATTTTTTTCGCACCTTTGTACCTTTATGGTATTGAATCTTCTATCCTGCGCACCGGCTGAAACTGCAGTGTTATACACGAAAGTTAAGATGCATTTTCCCTTTTGTCGTTGGATGGCAACTCATAGCTTATGATCCTCGTTGGTATGAACAAATTGAACTATGAAAGAAAAGCTGCGTGGGTCACCTTATGGACGTGTTTGGCAAATGGTTAACACATTTAACCCTGATGGTATTTTCCATGCCAGTTCAATGACCGCAATTGGAAGAGTCCATATTGATTATTTGGGGGTACACCAATCAATATTTTCAACGTGCAGCCTTGAGGCTGCACGTTGAAAATATTGATTGGCCAACTCCACATATTCAGTGAGCAACCATCCCACTCAATGAAATTATGACGTATTGTGTTCCTGGCCCACAAAGCCGTCTTTCGGATTCACATGGTTAAATCAAACTATAATATCGTAACCAGTATTAGGATGTAATGAAAGTCCTCTAGTATACTGCTTAATCTATCCGCCATGGAGAATAAAAGACAATTACAAGAGAAAATCCCACAAGATGATTTAATGGAAGCATCTTGAAGTTAAGACCCATTACAATACGTTATGATGACCGATGATTTTCTTGAAACATAATTCTTGTTCAGATTTGATAATACGCCGGGGATTCGTTTATAGAGAAAAAAGATGTAAATATTGTGAAAAGACAGAAATATGTCAAAACTATTTTATCCAAATATTGTCATATAAATAGTTTTCCTTTTACAATAGTAACACCCTTTACGTTCCGGTATAGAGAGAATATGGGCTTTAATTACATCCGATTGATCTCCCTCACTCTCTCAGATGGAGGGACAAATAGAGACGGATAAACAGAAATTGTCACAGTCACTCAACCACCTGAATCATCATCCCCAAACCACGTCGACATACAGTACTGAGATCTGAAAAATCGGGATTGCCTCGATCCGATCGTGATCGAGTCGCAGCAAACTTACACACAATGCGTCGTGATTTCATAAAAAAAACAAATGATGCGAAATCAAAACCGAATCAAGAAAAAACTCACGAAAATTGTATCCCAGATTGAATATTCTCATACTTTTTTCCGAGGGGTGAAATTCTCCATTGTTGTAGGAATAAATGCGGAAAGATAATTTCGACCGGATTATGATCTGGTCGAATCTATCTGTTCGCTTTTATGGTCACCGTGCTTTATCCACAAACACATTGAGCAACACATACAGTACAACCAGAACTCTCTACCATCAAAACATTGAATGTAGATTTTTGCTCCCGACAGTTACAGTTTCTGAGAAAAGGTTGGATTTGAAAGACAAATTCTTATTCCCATAAATACGCCCAGCTAGTGAACAATGGTATTGCAAATGCATGCTCTGGTTGTACTTTTCTACAAAGATGTCAACATCTGGTCGTTGGAAACTCGACCCCGTCGTGTGAATAATAAGACAGCACACAATGAGGGTGGAGTACGGAGACAGAAAACAACTACCCGTGTTAGAGTTTTCGGGTGTTTCTCGAGTACTCTTCCTGAGTGGTGTTCTGTATTAATACCACGATTAAACTTGAATTAAGTAAATGAAGTTTTGATCTTTTAACCCTTTATCCGACGTAACGGCCAAAACCGGCCAGCGCTATTCTCAAAAATCGCCAATTAATTTTCATTATTTTTTCATCTTTTGTCTCAAAAACATAGGTTATGACTCCTCGTTGGAACGAGCTCGTTCCAACGAGGGGTCATAACCTATGTTTTTGAGACAAAAAATTAGTTATTCAAGAATTCTTTTTGCAAGTGTCGTCTGCTTTTCATGTTAGGTAAAGGATAAAAGAAAAATATCATCTTCGACGGACTGTTTATTTTCTTGCGTGACTCTGTTCTTTTGTACAGAAACATCAGTGGCGTAGATAAAGAATTAAAAAAAATTCCGACAAAACTTCTGGTGGAGGGGGGCCTCCGCCCCTCCCCCCCCCCCCCCACCAGAAGTTTTGTCGGAAATTTTTTGGGACCATTTTTAGGCGAATTTATGCCTAATAACATTAAAATGCTGGCTTTGGGGATAAAAACATGCCATTTTGGGTAAAAAAGACCAATTTTCAGTACATTTCCAGTAAACAACAGATTCTTTCTGTTTGTTTGGGTTTTTGTTGTTGTTACACTGTCGGAAAATTTTCGGTCTGTCGGAAAATTTTGGGCTTGCCTCTCCGCCATCTAAAAGCTATCTACACCACTGAGAAACATTACACTGGCTCACACGAATCCCTGCGTCATCAACAGACCAATTAGAAGCGTGTTTGCACGTTGTAAGCCGGATTTCTGAGTGGTCTTCGTAACCTATTTCCAATACCTAATTCTATCAGGTAACGCTGAATAAACGCAAGAATCGTAGTGTTACCCATTTCATGATGTGCTCAGCTATAAATCTTTGAGAAAATGTAAGAGTTTTAAGATTTCATATCTCCTAATCGGTTTCATGGCAGCACGAAGTTTGACGACAAAACGCCGCGTCAAATTATTTAAACTGTCGACTCTGATAAGTCAACGAAACTGTTGAAAAATATTGTTTTATAGTCCAATTATTTCTTAAATATTCTTATTAAATTTCGATCTGTTTGTGAAAGTTGTGTACGAAATACTAGGTGACAAAATTTACTGCGTCTTGTAAGTACGCAGCAGGAGAAGGGTTAGACAATGTTCAGATGGTTTGTGTTTTAACGATCCACTCATGGCTTTATCGAATATGAAGCGCGCCTGATAAAAAGATAATCAAGTGTTTACTCGTCAGTGTCAACTGTTATTCCATTATAGTCCAGGCACATTAGACATAAAAATGAGAAAGTAAGGAAAAAAATCGGAGAAAGCTGATTTTTTTATATGTTTCCGGGACACACATTGCGGATAAAGTGTGAAAAGTCCCCGCGAATCCGAGTTGAGCTTTTTTAGTTATAGCGTTTTTTTGATGAAAAAAAAAATTAAAAAAAAAATTCGACCCAGCTCCATATTTCTCATTCTTATTCGCCTTAGTAGGGTGAGAATCATAAATATCGTGCTGAATTATATTGAGAATACATATCCCCAACAGAAAATGCCAACTTTGTACCAATCCTCACACTCAATGGTGAAATATTCACGAAAATGTACAAAATTACGAAAAAAAAATTATTGTTTTCATACACACAACGGTACACAACGTCCATTAAATCAAATCTACGACTACTTTGGGAGTTAAATTATATAGCAAAAATTGCAGAAAAGCAGTGGCTTTATAATGATATATAACAATAGTCATTTATTCCATAATGAACTGGTGAAACGTGTGAAATATTAACCATACCCCCTAAACTCAAATTCAAACGGCATCGACTTTTCTCATTCAAATACCGTATTATAGCATCATTGTTTCAATTTCCATGTTCGATTAAATCACATAATGTGGTGTTCGCCTACACTCAAGATGCATTGGCATGTAATGTTTCGTTAGACTCGGCGGCTTCCATATGATTATGTCATATTTAGGGGCAATTGGTTCGATCATGGCTGGTAGCGGCTTGGATGAACTTTGGGAGACTGTTTATGCTGGTGGGTCAATCCATCATTTGATCAGTGGTCATGCATATTCAAGAGCAGTTCGTGCCCATTTGCTAACACAAATTGCCATTACAAAACTTGTGTTTGAAGAAAGCCGAACACTAGATAACATAGACTGCACAGAAGTCAATGAAATATTCTGTGGACGTGCCAGAGGTGACTGTACAACAGCTGACGCTGTTAATCAAGAAAGTGTCAACCATCTACTGTCAAAATTACACGAACTGCTCCAGAATGCGTCCGTAGGACGCACAGGAAAGCTTTGGGTACAATACTACGAGCAAATAGGTCTTCCCCAGTTGTTCTTGAGAGCAGAGCGCACAGGCGACTGGGAACTCCACACATATTGTGTTCGCAATATGATTCCAGTATTTCACGCAGGTGGTCATTTTGCATACGCAAAAAGTTCTCATCTCTATTTGCAGCAGATGAATGAGCTAACAGAAATAATGCAACAGGATGCTTTGAAGTTGTTCACTGAGAAAGGTTACTTTACCATAAGGCGCTCAGATAAATTCTGGGACGGGATATATTCTGATCAGACCATAGCGCAGTGTTTAATGAGAATGTTCAAGCTCCCTGGTGGTCTCACACATAGCAGGGGAATAACCGATAGCACTGTTGCGAAATGGGTACATGGACTACCTCTTTGCCTTCCGATATGTAATGCTCTCGAAAATTTTGTTCATGTTCACACTGGTCATGGCGAACAACATCGGGATCTCCGTCAAAGTTCACAATTGACTGATGCCAATGATATCACCAAATTATTGAACTGGCTCAGAGTGCATTCCCCCTTTCAGAATAGAGATCCACTACAATTAGTCTCTATAGTGACCGGGCTTGTGGCCGACGAAACTGTGAACTGTGACCAAGTTCGCAAAATTGGTGAATGTTGCGTATCGAATGTTGTAAGCAAAACGTTCAACAGCATCAAACTACGACGTGTTGACACTGTGAAGTCTTTCGCATCGATGGCAAATAGCATCAAAGTCCGTGGAAGTAAGGTAGTGATTGACCCCACAATTCTGTTCAACCGCATCACATGTGTTATTCAGTCACAAGCAGAGATGGAAGAGTATCTCAAATATGAACTCGCCCCGAAACCACCAGCATTGTTTGATTCTGCTGGAATGAGGAAGACACAGAAAAGCACGCTCGGTAAGATCCTCAAAACATACGGTTCCGAACAAACTAAAATCCCAGAACATTCTCTGTTTGTTGTAGATGGTGGATTTTTATTGAGGGCAGTTGTATGGCCTAAACAGTCGTCATATAAGGACATATGTACATCATATTCCAATTATCTAGTGAGACATTTTGGGGCGAACGTCGTGGTTGTTTTTGATGGTTATGCTTGTACAATGTCGACAAAGGGCATGGAACAAGCCCGTAGATCTAAAGACAGGTATTCCATTGATATCAATATCTCACCCGAGTTACCAGCCACCACACCCCAATCCGATTTCCTTGCAAATGCCAAGAACAAAACCCAACTGATCGATCTTCTAATGCAGGAGCTATCTGCTATCAATATTCAGTCCAAGCAGGCCGAGGCTGATGCTGATGTACTGATAGCCGAAACTGCACTTTACATCGCTCAAGATGACAACAATGTTGTCGTTGTGGGAACAGACACAGACTTGTTAGTCATTCTTACCTCTCGAGTTCAACCGGGATGTAATATTCACATGATGTATTCCATTACCCCAAACTTACTAGTTTCAGTTAGTGAAATAGCAACCAAAATGGGTGACCATAGAAGCAACCTCCTTGTAGCACATTCTATAAGTGGTTGTGACACTACTTCTGCACTCTTTCGAGTTGGTAAGAAGAAAGTATTCAGTACAATTGTCTCCGATGTTACTAGCGACTCACAACAGTATGTCAACACAATTTTGGCGGATGACAGTACACCAAGTGCAGTAGCCGCTGCCGGGGAACAACTTCTCCTGATCTTATACGGGAGTAAAACTGTTTCCTCTCTCGACCAATATAGATATGTCACTTACAAGCGTTATGTAGCAAAATCTAAACTGAATAAACCCATCGACCTAGCCTCACTCCCACCAAGCAGCGATGCTGCACAACAACATGTCTACAGATGTTATCTCCAGGTCCAACAATGGCTGGGCACTTCGCTTCCTCCGACGGATCGGGGGTGGTCGCTAGACAATGGACTTCTTGTACCGACTGCAGCCACAAAGCCATATGCCCCCGATAACCTACTGAATCTGATCAGTTGTGGTTGCAAGAGTGCTTGTACAAAAAGGTGTGGGTGTAAGAAGGCAGGACTCTCTTGCTCAGGTTTGTGTAATTGCAGTTCGGATTCTTGTAACAACCACAGAAACACTGTCCTGTCGGAAATTTCTGAGTTCGATGAATAATATGTATATAGGTCATGTCATTTCTGTATATAGCGTTGATAATAGTCAATGTAACTTAATCCATGTTGATTGATTTGTACATTCTGTAAATATTATTTATTGATTTTTATACATTCTGTAAATATTATTTATTGATCTAATGCTGCCAGACACAGACGTGTCTGTTCGGTCCCAAGCCCGAAAATAGTTGAGTTCTCATGCTGACGAATTTTATGCCAAAAGGGGAACTCGGCCAGAAGCAGAGGGGGTCTTCCATAATGTCTGTTTTGTAAGCAATGATAAAAGTCTTCAAATGGTGGTGGATTTTTTATCGTCTGTCCAACTAACATCCCGTTCTGTACTACGACCCTTTGGGCAAATCCGTTAGGAAAATCGTCATTTTTTGCGTAAATCCGATACTTTTTTGTGAATTTTCAATAATTTTTCGCAGAAATTGTCACAGAATGCACATTTTCCTCTAGGTAAATGTATATTAGACATTATGTAGCTCGAAATACGCGTAAACAAAAAATACAGTTGGATCAATTCGAGGTTACAAAGTTCGTGCGATTTTTTTTGATTTTTTTCAAACGCGTTTTCGAAAAAGGGCTGTAGAAAAAAAAGCTCAACTGGGATTTTAGGGGACTTTTGTCTAATCGTTCAGTGACATGTACTCGACATTCCCTGAAAAAATCAGCTTTCTCCGATTTTTTTCCCTAGTGAAACCTAATGTTCTTGGGCTATCAACTTCGCGATGCTTCAGAGAGGAATAATTCGCCGCTTCTTACAATTCTTCAAAATTTCCCCATTGGAATAACACGGAGCAAAACGACGATAATTGGAAAATTACAAATCTGACGGATGCCGAAGTTGCGTCACTTTACAAATTCATATGGGGAATTTGTATGGAAAAAAGGTGTTTCCGAGATCGTCTCTTCAAGCATACTTACCGTCTCTTACATTTCTTCAAAATTTCCCATTGGATTAGCACTGAGAAAAACAGTGATAATTGGACATCTGAGGGCAAAAAGGAGTAAAATCCCCTTCTTTACAAATCTCAAAAAAGTCCTCATTGGAATAACGCTGAGCATAAAGGTGATGATGAGGGAAAATTCATTTTCGCAAATGTTTGAGACGAGCGATCTTCACACTTTTACAAATAAATTCCTGAGGGAAATTTGTATAGAAAAAAAGTTTTTCGAGATCGTATTTTCTAGCTCACTTCAAGTTTAATTTTTTTTATTCTCTCAAATAATCCCTGTTGGATAAACCTAAGTCGAAAAAATTAACTAAGTCGTTTTTAAGCTGGTCTAGGAAATGTTTCAAACAAACTTCTCATTGCTTTCAAGCTTAAATTTTCAATCGGTTAGAAATTAAATTTTTGTTGGGCTAGAACACTCCCTTTTGCTCTACTGTAAAATATCCTGATATAATCCGTTGATTAGGCCAAAAAGAGACATTTTTGGAAAATGTGTAAATCTTTTCACTTTTTGGTGTAAGGGAGGTAACTCAAGGATGAATTGCTCCAGGTTCCGGATTCCGGATCTGTGGGTGGTCTTGATATGTCGATAAAGATTAAATTTCTTTGTGAAAATTTTCTGGCGCTCTTCACAAGTGTGGTGTGAAGTCAGTGATGGTCTAAAGCAGAATGACGAAGCTCTAACGGTATCCTCAGTTTTATACCCTGCGAAAGGTGCTGACAAGATATCTTCAGATAAGAATCCTGTAAAAGCTATCCTCAAAGGTTATCCTCGAATGATGCATCGCCATGTCATAGGTATCCTCAAATACCCAGATGAGTCGTAGAGTATGCGGAGTCACTCGATCGAGTAATTGCTCGATAGCTCATTTGCTCGAGGGGATTCGAGTCGATCGAGCAATGACTTTTCAGTAATTGCTCAATTGTGTGTTCCCAAAAGGTATCCTCAAAGGGTATACCCAAATGATATATCGCCATGTCATTGGTAACCTCGAATACCGAAATGAGTCGTAGAGCAGTATGTGGAGTCACTAGATCGAGACGTTGCTCTATAGCGCCTTTGCTCGATGGGATTCTCGTCATTCGAGCAATACATCTACCAGTAACTGCTCGATTGTCTTTTGGGTTTGGGAATCGTTGGGGTCTTTGTTATATACAAGGGAGATAACTCTGTGTGGTTAGGTACGGATTATGGGAAATCAAGCAATCTGATTGGTTAGTTAGCTGCTGTAAAGTGAACTGATTGGATGATCATATAAATGAGACAAGAACAAGAGTACTTCGAATAGGTCTAGACTGAACAGGCAGAAAAGCTAAGAATAGTAACAATAAGCAAAACTGTTCCAACTGATGGGCTACGTGCTATTCTTATAAGCCCAAAATAGGCCTTTCCCAACTCCATTTCGGTAGTTTTGTGTGGATTTTAGTGATTTGGTTTGTATCACCCTAACAACACGCGCTGGTCATGCACACTAACACCACCTATCTCTATGGTAATTATGACACAACATGGCCGCTCAAGCGGGCTACCATGAGAACACAACATGCCGCCACTAGGTCACATGACTATGACGTCACTTCCCACTTATTCATTCCCTCACCCCAAAAAGGGACGTCCAGCCCCTGACATACCACTTACCTATGTTGCCCTTTTAGAGGACTTCCATCCCAAGCATTTGTGACTGGATCCTCTTCTAGCAAAAAGGGCTTGCTTACCACAGTAACCAATGCACTGCTTAACTTGCCGAGGTTTCCGCGCGGGGGGGGGATGTGAGGGGGGGGGGGGGTGATGGGCGGAAAGTTAATTTGAACAAAATCAAAATGTGATGTCAGAACAATCACCTCAAATTTCACAGCAATGGACACCATGTTAACAGACCACGGATGTACCGACGACGGACGACTGGCGGAGAGCGACCACTGGTGACTTAATTGCAAAGCTGGGTATGAATAGTGGCTGATTTCAAAACAATAATAAAACAATAATAAATTATTTTTAAACTGGACAACAATTTTTAAACTAGACATTACGACATTGGAACGGTTTGATGACGAATCCCTCAACACTTCATTCAAACAACTCTCAAAGAAATACTTGGGACACACCTGGTTGTATACCAAATATCAAAAGATTCTGATTGGTTGTTCTTGAGAAGGTTTTATCTAAATTTAGAAAATATGCAGACTCAACATTTTTACCCACACCACCCCTCACCCCCACCAAAACCCCCTCCACCATCACCATACCTTCAGACACAACCGATTGTGCCATTGTTTTCTTGCCATCGATTCTACTAGTCCTTAGGATGCAATGCTGGACAAAAATCCATTAAAGTTAATACCATAAATTATGGCCCCTTTTATCCACCATTAAAATCATTATTTCCCTCATTAATATCATAAATAATTCATTAAAATATAAGAGAATTTAATGGTCATTAATGTTTTTAATAAAATGCTTCATAAAATTTTAAAAATTAACAGCCATTACATCATTCTGACTAAGGGGCATTAAAATATGTTTTTCCAATAATGGCCATTAAACGATTGGCGTAAAGAAATGATGCCCCTTAAAAGGGGCCATAATTAATGGCAGCATTAATTTCCCCCATCTTTCTACAAATAATGCGCATTAACTTTAAGTTGTTGGTAGATATCGTGGGATTTAATTTTTCATCTGAAAAAAGCATGGGCATTAAAAATATATACCTCAATTAATGGCCCATTAATACAGAGCTTCATATAAATAACGCCTATTAAAAGGACCCATAATTAATGGCAGCATTATTTTTGTTATCTTTCTATAAAAATGATGGCCATTGAATTTTTAATCTTTTAATAGAGTTCATGGCCTTTAATATTGTTTGGGAAATTTAGGAAGTTAAAAATGGCTATTAAAAATTTCACCTAAATTAAAGACCCATTAATATATTAGAATTTAATGGCACCATTAATATTGCGTAGG
Organism: Pictodentalium vernedei; assembly: GCA_031216915.1. Taxonomy (NCBI): domain Eukaryota; kingdom Metazoa; phylum Mollusca; class Scaphopoda; order Dentaliida; family Dentaliidae; genus Pictodentalium; species Pictodentalium vernedei. The sequence continues at coordinate 715,885,714 of CM062296.1, forward strand.
TGACACAGCAAAAAATAGTGGCCATTAGTTTGTAGGAAAATAGATTGGGGAAAACATGGCCATTAAAAAGTCACCACTCAGTTAATGGCCCATCAGTCAATCAAGCTGTGTAATTTTAATTGCACCATTAATCTAAAGCACAGGAAAAGACAATTAATGGTTACTACTTATGGCCCAATAAAATACCCATTACATTAGTGAAGCAAAAAAATAATGGCCATTATTATGGGCATCATTCGTTTTTATCATAATTAACCCATGGCCATAGCACTCATTCATTGTTGTCTTATTAACCCTATAACTAACATGAATAGTACACAGAACTCACAAACAATTCTCGAATAACTAAATAGTTTCATTGTTTGCTTCAAAAACATAGCTTATACCTCCCTCATTGGAACGACTCGATGAGCCCATCCCAATGGGGGCTCATAAGCTATGTTTTTTACGCAAGAAATGAAAAAATAAGACTTTGAATGGCAACTTTAGTGTATAATGTTAAGTAGCTTTGACCGTTACGTTGGGTAAAGGGTTAAGAAGTACCAAGCTCTCTTGTGTTGGGAAATCAACCAAAGCTTATTCTGATTGAGAAAGCTCAGTGAGGTCTCATTTGAAGTGTCAAATTATGTTATTCGTTCTGGGAAATCAACCATAACTCGTCCTGATTATCAGAGATCAATGTGGTCTCTATCGTAATATCTTTGACTAATTTCTTAAGTAAAATACTGTAAAAATGTGATGCTGATCATGTTGCTATTTGGACAGTGTACTAGGGGTAAGTAACATTGTTTTATAGAGATTAAGGTTTGAGGTCACTTTCAGTACTAGTAATGTTTTATTATACTTTCAGTATATAGAGTTTTATTACAATTGCAACACAAAAATAAAGTCAAGTTCAGCTAATCAGTTACTGCTGTATGACACTAAACTTGATTAGCTGACAGTTGCTCGTCGATGCTCGGTGGTTCTTTCCGGGTACTCCGGCTTCCTCCATTAGCCATTGTGCATAAGTATGTGACCCTAAACACCAATAAATAAATAATTAAATAAATAAATAAATAAATAAATAAATACACAGTGGAGTCAAACTCTACAGTTAAAACTAGAAGTCCTGTCACGAACTATGCGCTTATTTTGACATAACTGAACGTAGGAATTGCGTGAAATTTCCTTATCGAATCGCATCCAGAACATGCCAGATTTTCCTCGTTACTCATAGCAAGCAAAAACAATGTTTCAGCCAATGGACTTCCGGGTTAAAGGTCATTTGGCTGAAACATCGGTTGTGCATAGGGCATATGTACAGAATTTTATACCTTACTATGGTCATTACGCGTACATAAACGCACAGGGTGATGTGCAATTTGTGTCATGTCAGGACTTCTAGTTTTAACTGAAAATATGATACCTTCAAATTAAAAATGGAATATGTTAATCACACACAATGAATTAAATCTGCAAGCCTAGGGTTCCTCATAGAAAATTAACGACGCTCGAATCTTTAATTATAAGAAAAAGAAAAAGGAAACCTTTTCTACCACTTTGCTCGTATATATGTAGTGTTGGGGCCAATACATTAAAATTATTTTAACCTTTTACCCAACGAATCGCTCGCATCCGCCCGCGTAATATGCAAATTCAGCAGCTGAATAAAATATTATTTTTCGAAATATTTCAACAAAACCATATCATGTGACCCCCTCTCTGGAACGAGCTCGTTCCAAAGAGAGGTCACATGATATGATTTTGTTGAAATTTTTGAAAAAATTAAAAAATGATATTTAAAATAATAAATTTTGATATCGTCCGCTTTGGGTAAAGGGTTAAACGTTTAGTTGATGGCTACATTTTTATTGAATACACATAGAAAGTTCAAGTACTTTTCCAGTGTTGAATGACAAAACATTCTAGTACCTTTCAGTTGCATGTGAATGTTTATTTGAACAGGTAGAATATCATACCCCCTTTAAACCGCAAATTGTACTACTCTGCTTTCAATACTGATTTGTCCAAACTTAGTTGGTGAGCCCATAAAATAATTTTATGGTGTGGTACATCCTTAAAAACGTATCACAGCAAATATTATTTTATAGCCTTGCCATCCAGTTTAGTTTGGATGGAGATTAACAGCTTCCGAACATGGATGCTACAAAGAGGACTTTCTGCTATCAATATTCAGTCCAAGCAGGCCGAGGCTGATGCTGATGTACTGATAGCCGAAACTGCACTTTACATCGCTCAAGATGACAACAATGTTGTCGTTGTGGGAACAGACACAGACTTGTTAGTCATTCTTACCTCTCGAGTTCAACCGGGATGTAATATTCACATGATGTATTCCATTACCCCAAACTTACTAGTTTCAGTTAGTGAAATAGCAACCAAAATGGGTGACCATAGAAGCAACCTCCTTGTAGCACATTCTATAAGTGGTTGTGACACTACTTCTGCACTCTTTCGAGTTGGTAAGAAGAAAGTATTCAGTACAATTGTCTCCGATGTTACTAGCGACTCACAACAGTATGTCAACACAATTTTGGCGGATGACAGTACACCAAGTGCAGTAGCCGCTGCCGGGGAACAACTTCTCCTGATCTTATACGGGAGTAAAACTGTTTCCTCTCTCGACCAATATAGATATGTCACTTACAAGCGTTATGTAGCAAAATCTAAACTGAATAAACCCATCGACCTAGCCTCACTCCCACCAAGCAGCGATGCTGCACAACAACATGTCTACAGATGTTATCTCCAGGTCCAACAATGGCTGGGCACTTCGCTTCCTCCGACGGATCGGGGGTGGTCGCTAGACAATGGACTTCTTGTACCGACTGCAGCCACAAAGCCATATGCCCCCGATAACCTACTGAATCTGATCAGTTGTGGTTGCAAGAGTGCTTGTACAAAAAGGTGTGGGTGTAAGAAGGCAGGACTCTCTTGCTCAGGTTTGTGTAATTGCAGTTCGGATTCTTGTAACAACCACAGAAACACTGTCCTGTCGGAAATTTCTGAGTTCGATGAATAATATGTATATAGGTCATGTCATTTCTGTATATAGCGTTGATAATAGTCAATGTAACTTAATCCATGTTGATTGATTTGTACATTCTGTAAATATTATTTATTGATTTTTATACATTCTGTAAATATTATTTATTGATCTAATGCTGCCAGACACAGACGTGTCTGTTCGGTCCCAAGCCCGAAAATAGTTGAGTTCTCATGCTGACGAATTTTATGCCAAAAGGGGAACTCGGCCAGAAGCAGAGGGGGTCTTCCATAATGTCCATTTTGTAAGCAATGATAAAAGTCTTCAAATGGTGGTGGATTTTTTATCGTCTGTCCAACTAACATCCCGTTCTGTACTACGACCCTTTGGGCAAATCCGTTAGGAAAATCGTCATTTTTTGCGTAAATCCGATACTTTTTTGTGAATTTTCAATAATTTTTCGCAGAAATTGTCACAGAATGCACATTTTCCTCTAGGTAAATGTATATTAGACATTATGTAGCTCGAAATACGCGTAAAAAAAAATACAGTTGGATCAATTCGAGGTTACAAAGTTCGTGCGATTTTTTTTGATTTTTTTCAAACGCGTTTTCGAAAAAAGGCTGTAGAAAAAAAAGCTCAACTGGGATTTTAGGGGACTTTTGTCTAATCGTTCAGTGACGTGTACTCGACATTCCCTGAAAAAATCAACTTTCTCCGATTTTTTTCCCTAGTGAAACCTAATGATCTTGGGCTATAGTGGGGATGAGAAATTAAACATTTCCACAGCACATTAAACAACAAATGGGTTAAGAAGATGCTGTGGGATTAAATTTTTACTGAGCCTCCCCACAAAAGCGAAATATATTCCCCTAATTGCTATAGCCAGTATTGTGTCTGATGTCGCAAGATCTTGAGTAAAGACTTGAGCCCAAGTTAAATTTTGAACAATTTGTCTCACCCCTAACCACAAATATACGAAACAGAAACTCCCCATATCCTTTCGAGATAGTTGTATCCACAGCTATCCACGCAAAAACTCTAGATACTTTGTATTTCTCCACGCTGTGCAGTTCAATGTTCGCCGTATAATGTCTGAAAAAATCTATTAACTCGAGGAAAAGCAGCTAATATTTGAGAGAAAAACACTTTTGACTATCATTGTACAATAGACATGCGTGAAATTTCTGATGATGCCAGTTGTGTACCATGAACAACAAGCCTCAGGCTAGCTGCTGTATGACGTTATGAATGAAGCAATGCTTTTAATGGGCTGGATTGATTTTAATCAACCAGTCTTTATAAAGAATCTCGCGATTCTGGTTGAATCAGTCTGACTATCTTGAAGCCATTTTACCAGTATGAAAACCACGTGAAACCCTATTACACCGCGATAGTTTTCGTTGCTTCATCTTTCCATTGCCTCTAATTATTGGTACTGGGGCAAAGTGCCAATGTGTTCTAAGGTGCACTGCACGCCGATAATACACTTTCCCTCAACCGCTGCTCACTCTGCTTCTGCAGTGTTAATTGGAGAGTCTGACAGTTGCTCGCCGTTACTCGGTGGTTCTCTTCGGGTACTCCGGCTTCCTTCATCCATAGAACTGTCCGATATGATCTGCTATGGTTGTTGAAAATGTCTCTAACCCTTCACCTAACGATCGGCCGCATCCACCCGTGTAATTATGGAATTGTTTTTTAATATATTTTTCAAAATATTTCAACAAAACCATATCAAGTGAACCCTCATTGGAACGAGCTGATCGAGCTCGTTCCAATGAAGGGGCCATATGATATGGCTTTGTTGATTTTTTTTAAATATAAAAACAAAACAATAATTAAAAAAATGATTTTGTTATATTCTGTGCCTTTGCGTAAAGGGTTAAACCATAATAAAACAAACAAAATAAACTGTTGGGATTGACCTAAATAATCCTTGACAAGAGCCCACCTGTTTCGATTTATCCATGTCTACGCCATTATCCTCCGTTAAAATTTGCCTAGTGAAATGGACAGTGCACGGCAGTTCCACGTATATTGTCCCATCCTCTGTTAAATTTGGAGTCCAGTGAAATGGACAATGCACGGAAGTTCTCCGTGTATTGCCTTGTTCCTCTGTTAAATTTTGTTCAGTGAAATGGACAATACAGGGCAGTTGCCGCAAATCTCGTTTTGTTCTTTCAACAGAACCAATAAATCCTAAATACAAATGTACCTTCCAGTTCTTCACGACTGACCATTTTCATCACTGCACTGTAAAAAATTACCGTAATTTTTTACGATCATACGACCGGCAGCTAGTTTCCAGGCATATGACCGTAGGCGTTACGGCAAACCGTAAAAAAATTTCACTGCCATTTGCCGTATATTTCCGTAATTTTTTTCAGGGTTTCCGTTATTTGTACGATCATATGCCTGGAAACTAGCTGTCGGACATATGACCGTAAAAATCTGTAATCATCATTTGCCTTATTTACCAGTAAAAATTACCATCAAAATAATTACGGTCAATATGGCCGGTGGCAGTGTTCCAGCCATATGGCTGGAACACTGCCACCGGTCATTTTGACCGTAATTTAATTCCATCATTAACCGCATTTTACCTTGAACCAATAAAAGCATATGGGTTTGCCGGCCTTAGCGGAGATCCCTGGCCACAAGCCATAAGATCCATCAAATATCGGTGACGCAGTACAAACAGTCTGCTTTTCTGCATGATTACCGAAACAATTATACGCATAAAAAATTAACGTTGTTTGATTTTCATGTCCAAGTCTGCAATGAACATGATTCACTTGGCCACAAACTTAGAAATTGATAGTAATACGTCGTTGTTCGTCTTCAAAAGCATCGGGCATCCTTCTAAGAAATGGCGACTTCCAGGGTGGCGTATGGCAAGGCCGATCTCATAATTCAACATTTTTACCTCCGTACGACGTACTTGGATAGCGTGACGGGAGAAATACGTTCATTGGATCAAATGCGCGGTTTTTCTACGGAAACACCGTTAAAATTAATTAACGGCCTCGCGACCGTTGTATTTGACAGTCATCTGGCAGTAGTTAACCGTAGAATTACGGTAATGTTTTACAGTGTGGAAGAGATTTACAAGAAAGTTTTAGCTCTCCTTAGTTTCCTTAATGTTCTAAACTTGTCAGTAAAATCAACACTAAGGGTATAATAAAAAAAAATATTTACAATTGAAACTTAGAAATGTTAGCGAATTTGAATCATCGATGTGCGCAAATTTCACACATTTTCCTGCAGAGTGGTATAAAAATGCAGAAGCTGACTTTTTCAATGTTTCCACGATCAGTCAGTGGCGTAGGGGGATGTGCCCGCAGGACCCGCATTTCAGGGGGGGGGGGGGGGTAGACGGGGGGCCCCGTCTTGAAGGACGTCCCGACGCTGGAAGAAAGAGAGAGAGAGAGAGAGAGAGAGAGAGAGAGAGAGAGAGAGAGAGAGAGCGAGACTGTGTACCAAATACACATAATTGCAAACTCTCACTTCCACACGACGTACTCTTTGTAGTCTATGTATTATTCTTTTAAGTGAACGCTACATTCATTGTAACTGACAGGGGTGAGAAATGAACAATATACATGCATGGTGCCTCTCAAGTCACACATGTTGGGCGTGCATGTGTGTATCGTTGGATGCTGGGGGTGAAACTTAAAACATGTAATGAAAAAATCTACAGAGTCTTACTTTTAGAATCGATCCTATAGGCTATACCTTCATTTAATTTATGGCGTATGTACTACGTGAAATCCTGTATGCTGTGCACGGTAACAACACTAAATTTGCTCCCGTTTTAAAGGCAACCACCATTATGAAAGGGCCCCCGTCTCTATCTCGCGGGGGGGGGGGGGGGGGGGGGTGGGCACAAGATTTTCCGCTACGCCACTATGATCAGTTTGAACGTTTAACCCTTTACCCAACGCAGACGATTTCAAAATTTATTATTTTAAATATCATTTTTTAATTTTTTTCAAAAAATTTCAATAAAACCATATCATGTAACCCCTCTTTGGAACGAGCTCGACGAGCTCGTTCCAAAGAGGGGTCACATGATATGGTTTTTCGAAAAATGATATTTTTTCAGCTGCTGAATTTGCATATTACGCGGGCGGATGCGGGCGATTCGTTGGGTAAAGGGTTAACTATTATTCTCCGTTTAAACCCATTTAACATAAGAAAACGGCGCTTTCACCATCTTTTGATGCTCTGTAACTTAACTGCTGTTCATTATATCAACACTGTGGGCACCGGGACATGTAATACAGACTCTATCCTTTCCATTAATATAAGAGTCCAGGAGGAAAAATTTGCTAATTTGTTTCGTGAAAAGATTAAAAACGTCCAGATTAGTTAGTTACTTCTAATTAGCTTGCCATAAAAAACGAGTTTCCTTTTGTAAAGTTTAATATGCGAAAACAACTGAAAGCTCCAAGAGCCGTTTGTTGCTTTCGTTTCTTAAAAGTAACGAAAGGAAGTTTCGCCTCGCCTTATTTTTATACTAATGTCATAGGTATTTGTTCAACAATTACATGCTTCTTATTTGGACCTTCCTGACCCATCCACAAATTTCAGGGGAGATAACTTTATCGAATGTCAATTTCCATGACGAGAAAAATCGGGATGTATACCATTTCGGTTGAAAGTGATTATTTTGATTTAATAAGAGAGAGCTTAAAACCGACAAAATGAATTTGTGTTTTAGGCTGCAAGTCTTCAAGTCAAAATCTCGCACTGTATTAAGGCCAATTTACACGATACAACTTTAGTTCAAAAAATCCATCGATGTCCTTGTTTATATCATAGAACTTTGTTCAAGATTATTTATGAATGTTAGGGCTGAAACAGTTGGCTCATTTTCGTAACCGACTAACCGAGAGCTTTAACCGGATAATATCCGGTTATCCGTGGACATTATTTCACTGAATATGGAATCAAAACTATAGGAATTGGAAAGCAGTATTCTCAAACTATTCCGTGTTGTTTTTTTTTTCAAACGAACGTTGTCGATTACTCGACAACGTCCGTTTGTTTTCACACGATGAAATAGTTTCTGCGATTACTCATTACTCACGGAAACTACCGATCATTATCGAAGTCTTGAACGCCAAAGTCGATTAGTTCTCAATATACCCAACGCGGCTTCGATGTGTAATCTTTCACAGAGGACAAGCGGCATATTTACTACGTTTTAAACGTGGAATGACAATCACTATCGATATTTCGGATAACCGGTTGACGGATTTTCTAATCGGATAGGTAGCTAACTGGTTTCAAACCGATTATCCGGTTAACCATTTCAGTACTAATGAATGTTTTATGGAGTTTTTAAAGGGAAACATACCAATGTATACCATGTGACCCGGAGCTGTAATCTGATTGGTTCAAGACGTAAAACATCGTCAAAACATCGTTCAAATTAATGTGCATGCTCGAACATCGTCCAACATGTTCAAATTCCAATATTCACCATAAAACATTCTCCCTTGAATATCAAACAAATGTTGGATGGAGTTTTTAACCCTTTACCCAACGTAACGGTCAAAACCGGCCAGCGCTATTCTCAAAAGTCGCCAATTAATTTTCAAAATATTTTCATTTTTTGTCTCAAAAACATAGGTTATGACCCCTTGTTGGAACGAGCTCGTCGAGCTCGTTCCAACGAGGGGTCATAACCTATGTTTTTGAGACAAAAAATGAAAAAAATTAGTTATTCAAGAATTTTTTTTGCAAGTGTCGTCTGCTTTTCATGTTAGGTAAAGGGTTAAACAAAGATTGTATCGTGTAAATTGGCCTTCACCTTTAAGCTCTCTTATTAATTTCTCTCTTATTAAATCAAAACGATCGGTTTAGTCGAGTGAATAACAATTTTGGGTGGAATTTACGAGGCATTGTCCCTCTGCGGTTTTTCAGGCGGTATTTAGGGCTGCACGGTATGTCGATAAACCGATACATACCGGTATTCAAACCAGTATCGATTGAATACCGGTGTAATTGCAAAAATATCGGTTTATCGTCATAATTTGTTTACCTGCAATTCAATTTTCAAGATGTCCTGAGTTTTTTTACCTATATTCCCGAACGAATAATATTATCCCTGTACCTAACGAATTGGCCGCATCCTCCCGGGTAATACACAAATTGTGCAGTTGAACAAATATTATTTTTCCAAAAAAATTCAACAAAACCATATCATTTGACCTGGATATGGTTTTGTTGAATATTTTTTGAAAATAATCGATAAACCAATATTTAAAAAAAAAATATTTTGATATCGTCTGCGTCGGGTAAAGAGTTATTCGAACTGTATCGTCAAGTCATGCTGTTTTGTTCTGTTTGTGAATGATCAAGTCCCGATTATGGTTCGTATGTCCAGATATCTGAACAGTCTTTCGATATACCGGTATACCGCGGTATTTTTTTGAACACCGATACCGGTATTCATTTTCGAATACCGTGCAGCCCTAGCGGCATTACGTTTCAATTCAAAACGTCACAACAGGTCTCAACAGTAACCGCTTTCGTTTAGTTTTGAAGTATTTATTAACCGATACTTAAGACATTATTACTTGGTTAGTTTCGTATCATCCGAGATATCAGCCCGAGGTAACTTCATATCAGCCTGAGACTGAAGTCTCAGGCTGATATGAAGTTACCTCAGGCTGATATCTCAGTCTCAGGCTGATATTTAATTACCTCGTCTGATATCTCAGCCGATATGAAACTAACCAAGTAATAACTTCTTTATTTATTAAACTATAACAAATAAGAGAGAAATGTTATCAAATCTTTCAAAGTTTTCTTGCAGTGTTATTTTTTCTCATTCCTTTCACAAAATCCGAAATTTTCTCTTCTCCAAGTTCGGCTGTCCAAACGTTTGGACAGCGGAACTAGATCTTCTCCCAAATCTCCGCTTACGACTCTGAATTTTAGTTTTCGTTGAATTCTCTAATTTCGTCTCCTCATCCACCTACCCATCACTTGTTGTCACCTCGGGCTGATATCTCAGCCGGTATGAAACTAACCAAGTAATAACTTCTTTATTTATTAAACTATAACAAATAAGAGCGAAATGTTATCAAATCTTTCAAAGTTTTCTTGCAGTGTTATTTTTTCTCATTCCTTTCACAAAATCCGAAATTTTCTCTTCTCCAAGTTCGGCTGTTCAAACGTTTGGACAGCGGAACTAGATCTTCTCCCAAATCTCCGCTTACGACTCTGAATTTTAGTTTTCGTTGAATTCTCTAATTTCGTCTTTTCATCCACCTAACCATCACTTGTAGTCATTGTTAAATCCTCACCATACAAAACTCAGCTTCAAACCACTCTACCGTGTTTGATTACACAAAGTCTCCTGATTGCGTTCGACGAATAACTGTGAACATTTCGATGTGAACAAATTGGTTGCTTCAAAGAGGACAACTCTAGGTTCATTATTACCGTTCATATCGGCCTAGATCGGTGTCATATCAGCCGAGTTTGAAGGAAGATGATCTCATTGAAGCTCATCAGTGGTAGGGATATATATATGTATATATTTATATGCCATTTTAGTTCGTGCGTCTTACATGGAAACCACCCCCGGGCATAGCAACACGTACGTTCAGTTAATACTAAACAGTTAGTGAATGCTATTATCTCAGAAGGATGAAAGATCTGTTCGAAAGCAAGATTTTGCGCTATTTAAATTGCGGCACACGGCAGTTGCTGCTCAAAACGACACGAATGCCGCAGGCCTCGAGTTTTATCCTTCCGCGATGGCACAAGTGTCATATCGATTAACTCCTTCATACACGCGTGTCGTTCGGTGTTTATTACACGCCCTCACTTCAATAACAACCATTATTAGATGGATATGCGGCAATTCATTTGACAACTATCAACAAAAAGAACACATTTTATCGCCAACCAAATTTGCGAGGTGAACACTTGCTACTATTTCGTACCCTGGGTTCATTGGAACTCAGGGGACGACTTTTACCTGTCGCCAGAGATTTAAATTGTAATTGCATTGCACTATTTGTGGAAAATTCCAGTGAAATTTCGCTTCTTTATAAAAATAGTCCGTCAACGATTTCCGTTCCGCACATGTGTGCGGAACAGATTTTCATTTCCCGCATGGTTTAGTGCTGCTGTACATGGGGATATCATAGAACAGGCGTGAAATAAAAAGGCCAATGACGCGTTGGAAACCAAGGCCTAAGAGAACACTGACGACCTTTGTCGAAAGGCATCGCGGTAACCCCCATCCACGCGCAAACATTGTACACTGAATAGGTTTAGTGGAGTTTAGCTGCGGCTCTATTTATTTTTTCTTTCTTTTTTCTTTTCTTTTTTACTTTTCATTTTCTTTTGCGACAAACAGTGTGAAAGCAGTTATTTATGTAAAATTATGAAATTATGCTTTATATCCCTTCTTGTAGGTTTGCGCAAATTGTGCACATGTATAGTAGGAGGGGTCATTGTACATTGTTGTCCTTGTTTTTAATCTGTAATCGAAGAGGGGCTTAATACTCTTTATGAGCTGTTCCATACTTTACATGGATGTTTGTATACCGTTCATGATTGACTTTTGCACACTGTACTTTTGAAACAGATTTCTTCAGGACATAAATGTGAATGTATCTCACTCTAAGCAGCAATGCAAAAAACGACCTTTCAAAGTTTTCGTTCGGATCAGTCCTATTTTGGGATAAAAGGCTAGCAAACAAAATCACGCTGTTGAAATAATAAATAACGAAAAAATAAGTCCAATTTCGAAATGTTAAAATGCAAAAGTTGACAAAGAATCATTGATTTATGAATTCAAAAATTGTGATAATTGTTTTTATTCAGAGAATAACGTGAAATTATCTGAAATAATCCGGTGGATCTTTTTTTTTCTTAACAGTCTTTGTGCTTTATTTAAAAGTTGAGGTTTTCATCTGTTAGGCTTGTGTTGCTGTCGCTTGGCAAAAATTGTGTCCGTATATGTTTTTCCATTTTTTTGCTGCTGTCTTGCTAAGATTTTAGAAGTTGTATAACGTATATTTGGAAGTGCTAAAACTGAACTTCACCATCTTCGTGATGCGTATTCACGAAGATTACTCAATATTCCCCAGATTAACTCTTAAACCGCTGAGTATTTTCAGAATATTTTTCATCAAATCTAGTCATGGCTGCTTCACAGCAGCCATGACAAGATCTGATGAAAAATTTATCTAAATTTGACTGAAAGAATCATTGGTGAGCAGGGGAAAATTTAATAAATGTGTCCATATTATACCTATTTCACTGGCAAGAGAAATCCTGTCCTGGGCAGGAATACCTGCCAGGAGCATGCAAGGAGTTGAGTGAATGTACAAATAATGATTGTTAAATATAACAACAATGTATTTGGATATATGGTGGGCGTAGCACCACACAGTTTGGGGGACTAACTTCCCATTTGAAACGGGAATCGGCTACGGTAACTCTCTAACCTCAACAAGAGGCTAGAGGCAGATCACCTTCAAGAAGAATCTCTTCACAGGTTACCGAGATAGAAAGACTTGAGAGCAGGAGATACCCGACGTTGGAAATTCGTTGATGCCGGTCACTACACCCAAATTTGGGGATTTTGAGGTAAAATTAAAATAGTTTATGATATTCAAGTGCTGAATATACATCCGCAATGGAGGAGATCATAATCTTCAATCTTCTTAACGACGTATCCCCCACGCGACTTTTTTTCTATTGCCTAAATAAATTTCTCTCCCTTGACATGGCGAATGCGGGCGTTATCTGCCTTCAAACGAGCGATGGCTTGTTGACTGCAAGTACCGAAATGTGTTTGTGTGCTAGTAGATTGAATAATTACTAAAACACGCACGAAGTGAAGGTGAAAACTCCGATTGTCTGCGACCAAACGTTCAAGGATTGTTTCAGCCGATGAACGCCCGGGATCGACCCAACGACGGTGTATAAAATGGAACTTTGCTTGTGACTTTTATACTGTGCCACAGACTATGAAGAAGAAATTGCATTCCACTGGTGTATCAGTGATAATTCACTCCCACGTACTGTAATAAGAGGCAGCGCAATGACATTAATTGGTCACTCCATTTGAGCCTCGGTGTCAAGGGTTAACTAGGAACAGATCGTTATCTACTCATGTCACAACATTGAACCCTTTAGCCAATTTAACGGTCAAAACCGGCCAGCGTCACTCGTAAAATTCGATATACAATTTTCATTATTTTTGTTTCAATTTTTGTCTCAAAATATAGCTTAACCCCCTGCACACTGATGTCGAAATATTTAAAGTTCAGGGTGCAAATATTTCCCATAATGCAACTAGAAATTTAACCAATTCAATCTTGTTTGACAGAGCTCAATGAGCTCTGTCAAACAAGATTGACTTGGTTAAATTCCCAGTTGCATTATGGGAAAAATGGCTACTTCAAATCTGGATATTTTTACATCAGTGTGTAGGTGGTTAAGGGCCCTCATTGGAACGAGCTCATTAACCTCGTTCCAATGAGGGATCACAAGCTATGTTTTTGACACAAAAGCAATGAAAAAATAGGTATTCAAGAATTTGTTTGCAAATGTCATCTAACTTTTGTGTTAGGTAAAGGGTTAAAAGAAAATCAGGCAAGAAAGATTACATCAAGATAGTGTTATGTTTTACAAAAGTTAAACAGATATGTAAAATGTTCTTTTAAAAGTTGATCAAATTTGATCTTCCCTCTTGTTTAGAACAAGTAAGGTGTTTTTTGAGTATATTCTTTTATGTCCATTGGCGAATTTGATATTGGGCTTTTTTACAGCGAGAGTTCTGCTATTTAATTCTACAGTTCTGATATGTACCTCTTCCGAGAGAACTGTTCTTAAATCGTGTAACCAGCTTTGTGTCAAACCCAATCACCAGAGTGGGAGCGCTGCGCGATAAAACGTACTGGACGCCGATAGTCCACGTTAGCCGATGATAACCTTCCCCGTGTTGGGTTAGTAAGTTGGTCATTCCGTCGGTTAGTCTAGCTGTTCGGTGGTTGTCCGGGTACTTCGGCTTCTTCAACTGAAGTAAAACTGTCAGACGTGATATGACCCTGCCTGCTAAAAGTGTCGTTAAACCATGATGAATAAATATCCTATCGTGTTATCTGATTAGATATAGTGTCCGAAACGTCGGGCTAGGCACTTTTCCTCACCAGTGAACAATATAGGAGAACAGTTCCCCCAAGCTCTCAAGCCACAAGCCAAAGTTTTAAACGAATCGGACGCTGTGAGTCTAGCCTGTAAATAGTCCATCGCTTATTTTAGTTCTATCGGACGGAATATTTTAGCTGGTCGGAAAGTGAACCTGAACCATCTGATTGAATCTAAGAATTAATATAGGAATCATAAGCTATGTTTTCAAGGTTAAAATGGATTGTTTTCAGTTATTTAGAAAATACTTCTGCAAATTTCGCCTTCTGGTTTTGTTAGGTAACGATTTAACTTCTTGCATGCTGCTAGCGGATATTCATGCTCAGGACAGAATTTCTCTTGGCACTGAAATAAGAATAATTTGGGCTCGTTTAACCCTTTACCTAACATGAAAAGCAGACGACACTTGCCAAAAAAATTCTTGAATAACTAATTTTTTTCAGTTTTTGTCTGAAAAACATAGGCTATGACCCCTCATTGGAACGAGCTCGACGAGCTCGTTCCAACGAGGGGTCATGACCTATGTTTTTCAGACAAAAAATGAAAAAATAATGAAAATTAATTCCCGATTTTTGAGAATAGCGCTGGCCTGTTTTGGCCGTTACGTTTGGTAAAGGGTTAATTAAATTTTTGTCTGGTAAATTGAAGGGTTTTTTCACCAATGATTTCTCGAGGAAAATTTAGATGACTTTTCATGACATCTAATCTTGGCTGCTGTAAAGCAGCCATGACAAGATTTGATGAAAAATATCTTGTAAGTACTCAGCTGGTTGGGAGTTAATGAAATGAATAACTGCAAAGAAAGAGAGTATTAATTTCGTTCTTCTTCCAATACCACCTCACTCAGGGTATTAGTTGATCGTGGGTATTCGATAAATGATAAATAGAATTTAATAAACATTGTATTTCGCGCGCTAAAGACCACGTTCGATCTTACTGTTGATCGAATATACTGAAAATTTGACTACAAATATGTGCCTACGAGAAATAGGTTGTTTTACTTCACCTTGATAATCTCCCTGGTCTGATTCGTTTTAGGAATGTTTCATCGTAATAAAAGAGTTAGGCTTAACACCGATATGCGAAAGGCGCATTTATGATGTGATAAATCAAGGAAAAAGTTGGCTGTGTAAAATTGGAATATGCATTATTGATGGGCTGTTGCGGTCCGTGAGGATGAAATGGCTTAAGAGATCATACAACAAAGCTTGTGTGTGATGCTCACATCGACGATACAACTTCGCTAACATTTCGAAATTTCAGTTTTTATCTGAAATTCCCACACTTCCAGAGTTAAATTTAATAACAGCTTTAGAAAATTAAGGAGAGCTAACTTTGGTGTAAATCTCTTCCTGTGAAGACAATGGTCAGCCATGAGTATTTCTGCGTAATGAAAAAAGTGATTCCATCAATTGGTCAGCTTTTCTTTTTCCAGTTAGCGGCATACTGTCCTTTTAAACAGATCAATTCTGGACGCAGCGTGAAGTAATGGAAAATCAAGCGTGAGTTGAACGTCAGGACTGATAAAGCCAACAAGTTTATGTCGCACTGGATAACATACCAGGTACGAAAAACATGACACGAACAGTCAAGCCATACTGTGTAACTCGTACGTAACTGAAAGGAAATCGATGTAGCTGTTAGACAATGGCAAATTAACACAGCAAATATATAAATGACTGAATCGAAAGCGAATAAATGGATGGAGAAGCGAGTACAAAACCGAACGCTTTATCTTCAACCCTTTACCCGATGAGCATTTTCACGATATTTATCATCAAATCTAGTCATGGCTGCTGAAGCAACCATGACTGGATTCGCTGAAAAAAAATCATTCACATTTAACTCAAGAAATTATTGGTGGACAAATCCATTTTCCGCATGAAAATTTGTTTAAATGAGCCAAAATTGTACTTATTTCAGTGACAAAAGAAATTCTGTTCAGGTCTGGAATATCCGCCATCATCATGCAATGAGTTAATTTACTAGAACACATGGTCATTTAACCCTTTACCTAACGTAACGGCCAAAACCGCCCAGCGCTATTCACGAAAATCGCCAATTAATTTTCATTATGTTTTTAATTTTTTTGTCTCAAAAACATAGGTTATGACCCCTCTTTGGAACGAGCTCGTCGAGCTCGTTCCAATGAGGGTCATAAACTATGTTTTTGAGACAAAAATGAAAAAATTAGTTATTCGAGAATTTTGTTTGCAAGTGTCGTCTGCTTTTCATGTTAGGTAAAGCGTTAACAAAGACGAGTTCAAAGAAAAACTAGATTGAGATCGCAAAGCGAATCTCCTCGAATCTCCAGATGTCGTCACCACGACCAACGCCGTTCTGAGGGCCTAATCTGATGTGTTTTCTGATTATATTCCCCAAACTTTGAAAGGATGGAGTTCAAAACGAGGTTGAAAGGAGAAGGTAAAACAAAACGGTAAAACTGGCATCGCTTTTAATTCGAAATAAAAACATAGAAGCACACAATTTTAAATGACCATACTTATTTATTTGTTGGTGTTTAAGGTCACATAATTCTGCACAATAGCTAATCATAACCACTACAGTTTTAAGGGTAAAGGAAGCCGGAGTATCCGGAGAGAACCACCGAGGAACGACGAGCAGCTGCCATGTCCCCAACATCGAAACTCCGCACTGCAACACAGGCTAAATTGCCATAAATGTGTGTGTGAAGTTTAATAATTGTATAAACATATAAACGCGGAGCTACGGAAGACATAAAAGTAGCGTTTGCAGTGAAAATTGTCAGAAATGGTAATTGGCGAAAAAACGTCCAAAATGTCGTTAAATTCAGAAACAGATAATACGTGTGCTTTAACCCTTTACGTCTATGGTTATCGTGACGTTTTAACGTCAGGAAGAAAAAAGGTTTTGGCGACGCCAAACGGAATCGTTAGTCCTTTGAATTCTGGTGGTATCTTCCATATTAGTTCAATGACAGCAACAGGAAGAGTCCATATTCATTATCTGGAGTAGACCAATTAATATTTGCAACGTGCAGCCTTGTGGCTGCACGTTGAAAATATTAATTGGTCTACCACACACATGCACTTAACATCCATCCTATTTAATGGAATTATGAAGTAGGCTATCGTGTTCCTGGACGAAAAAACAGCCGCTCGGGTTCAAAGTCGGAGTACGTAATATTACGTACGGAAGTCGCAAATCATTCCATGCAGACTGTGAATAGTTTATTGAACATGCTTTTCAAAATTAAAGTTTTTCCAAACAAACTCAACTGTCGTTTGCTTTGCTGACTAAATGACAGAAATTGTCGAAAAGCTAAATGTTCCCATATATGCACATTGGATTTCATCGTCTGCTGGCTGGCTGTTGGGATCCCGCTGTTGTTCGATTCTGCGGAGTATTCCGTCACGTGATTTATCTGTTTTGTATTTGCAAGTGCAAAACGCTGTTCACTTCAAACCAATACTGCGTGTTATTGGAACAAAGTTACCAAATGAAAAGCATCAACAACACGTCCGTTTGTTGTAACTTAAAAGTACTCACAGGTCGGATTGTGGCAAAGGTCGTTTTCATTCAGTTATTACGAACCTAAGATGTCGAAGTGACATACTGTCTGACAAACGTCCACGAATTACCATTTCCAAAACAGAAGTTCCGTTCCTCAATGTATGCACCCCAGCGAAACAAAAACAATACATTTTCGACAATACGTTTCGAGGCCAATTTTATATTGTAGGTCTGATATGTTTTAGGGGAAAATAAATCTACAAGACAGCATGTACATGCATTAGTTCACAACGCAAAATGTTTTGTTGGACGACCCCTTAAACACTATTTTAAATTTTGTTAAGTTTATGTCATTATAATTTGAAAAACACTGTGAGTTGCGCGCGCTTCTTGGTTTTACCAAAGTTCATATTATTACGTACCGTAGTCGCAAAGGGTTAATTCTTTTGTGGTCCAAAAAACTATTAAAATTTTATGGAAATCGATGGACATTTTCATTTTTGGTGATGTTGACGTGAATAACATAACTTTGAAAATCGGCAGTAACCGTTAATAATTTCCCAAAGCGGTACCACATTTTTAGAAATAGGTTTTCTCTGGGAATATATTTCCAACATTTCAAGAAGGAGGGCTTGACACCGGAGTTGATATTGAATAATGAGGAAAAACCCGTTACTTTGGGCGTTATTGTGGTTAAAGATCAAAATTCAAAAATCTAATTTTAGAATGTTCAGTGGGGAATGGTCGTTAACACCTGTGCAAAATGTTGTGGGTGTAGTTTTAAAAATGCGGCCGTGGTTTGCTGAAGAAAAAAATATTATAAAAAAGGGCTGACGATCAGTATATGTCATTTCGACTTCTTTGCATGACATAAATACAATAGACAGAAATATTGTCACATGACAACCATTCATGCTAGTATAAAATAGTCAGATAAAAGGGTGATTCTGTCTTGTAGAATTGTGTTAAAATACCTTTATTCTGATAACAATCTTGCGATAGCAGAGTTATTTCTTTGAATGTGCATGAATATGGCCTGAAAAATCACGAAAATGGAGGTATTCTATTCACCGAGAGAGGATCAATAGAAAAGTTCTAATTATTTTATTATGCCGAACAAAATTCTAAATACGGACTATTGGGTTAAAACGGCTTGCAATTCAAACTGTAAAAATCATCATCAGCCAAATTTTAATTAATGAAGCACCGGGTTGTACCCGGTGCTTCATTAATTAATTTTTTTTATGATTATTCCTGTTATTAGTGTTTGAAATCTAATATCGTTGCGTCCTTGGAAATATTGCCCACCAGTGGAAAGTGACCAGTCCACGCCGACCGAACTGTATAAACAAGGTACATGAGCTCTAAAAACTTCCTAGGATTTGGCCCGAATCACGCCGGTAGAGGGAGTTTCTAGATCACCAAATACAAATTGTGTCGATCGACTGCAGAATATTATTGTGAAACTATTGGAATCAGCATGGTTTCCATGTACCAATATATAAGACTATAAAACGGACTGAATGATAAGAGGTATAGTAAAAACATTGACTTTTGTAAGACAATAAGTACATGAATTTTGGTGAAATGAAGCAATCTTAAACGATTTAACAAGAGAAGGCATATGGAAAGACGGAAAAATACGTGAGTATTAATTTCTCATGGAAATTATTTGGTTTAATTTACTGTATGTTGTTAAAGGTGAACAGACATTCATTAAAATCGAATATGGGTGTCCCAATGAATCTTGACTAGAGTTGCTGTAAAAATTTGAATAGCAACAGTCCGTAGTCAGCCGTTAATATATCTTCCAAGTTTCATTTCTGGCGTGAATGAATTATTCGTCCTTGCATCTGTTGTTGACAACTTCCAATTAGTGCGCGTTTTATCTATCGGCTATATTGATTAGTGGCCGCGAAGTCTAATTTTTATTTTGTCGACGTCTCCAGGCAAGAATCTTCCGACAATATCCGTGTTTTGTTCAAAACTGCACTGCTCTAACTTTTTGGGGAGAGTCAAGTTAATACCTCTTGCATAATAAAAGTGAGGGATAATAACGAGCTCCATAATAAATATAAATATGAAATGCACTTGGCAGGAGTTGGGAGGCTTAATTCAGACTTTTAATGCAACTGAACAGGTGCCCCAGCATGCAATATCTGTAAACTTGCAATCCACATTCAAATTACCATGGTAGTTGTTTTTAGGCAATTCTTAGCTGCATATACAGGTAGATACTAGAAACATCTGCAAAGCAACAAATGTTCAGTACGGCAGCCCTGGACTGGTCACTTTTCATGGATAGGCAATATTTCCACAGACGCATTAATTTTTTGTTATGAAACACTAATTATGGGAATAATCATAAAAAAAACTGTAATTAATGAAGCACTGGGTGCAACCCGGGGCTTCATTAATTAAAATTTCGCTGATGACGATTGTTATTACCTAGAAAACGCAGGCGTGGACATCGCTGCCCTCGCGTAGATTACGAACAGTCCGCGGCGATTGTACTTAGTCTGTCAAATTGTAGTAAAATGTCCAGGCCCTTGAGAATAAATTCAACGTGACCATTCCTATGTTTAAAAAATTGTAACCTGTACGTTTCAATTCATTATTCTACACAAAAACAGTAGGCTTTCTTCGATGACACCTGTATTGTTATTGATTCTCGAATGATACCTTTCCCTCATGAACACTGATTGATCGCAAGACAGAACACAACGAGGGTGGAGTACGGAGGACTGGAATCGACGATCCGAGTTGAAGGCTTTCTTGTACTTCACGAAATGATATTCATATTTGCATGATTTCATTGAGTTATACCTTTGAGAATTTTTCTAAAATATTTTTAAAAAAATATTTTTTAAAATTGCTGTAGGCTGAATTCCAAACGGATGCCTTGCACGCTCTCGATTCTAGCATTCGTCGAATACTCTTAAGCACTATGTTTCAGTCCGTTTAAACGCGGCATGCCGTGTTGCAATTTGGACCCTCGACTCTTGTTTGTTGTTTGCAGCTAGCGTGTGTGTGGGGGGACGGGGGGGGGGGGGGGGTGGGGGCAAGCATAATTTCAAAACTTCTCTGATTTAGTGCACTTAGGAATATGGGATTACGCATACCGACCATTACACCGCAACGTTCAATACAACAAAAATTAAAATGATAGTATTGTTTTACTATGCTTGGCGAAAAAAAGTGGAGGGGTAAGTACCCCCACATACCCCTCCATGGCGCCGCCACTGGTCCCATGTACACTACCCAAGCTATGTTCTGTATTTATGCCACAATTAAACTTAAATCAAGTGAACGGAGCTGATATTTTCAAAAAATAATTCACTGCTGTTTACTTTCTTGCTTGACACTGTTGAGGAGAAGCACTTCATTCACGTTGTGACGTCAGTCAGACTCGCGACTTCCAACCAGATGTGTTCTTAAATGACGTTCTTACAGATTCCACGCGTGGGGTTTCTACAACATTTCTCAGTTTCTGTATTGAATACGTACAACAATCGTATACTATCATTTACCCGATGAATATCAGTTGATAATGTGGTATTCGAAATCCAGTTTCGGTAATAGCGCACACGTGACGTGATAACTGCTTGACACAGAAGATAAAGTTTATATTCGTGCAAGTGCATCCTCACGGATCTCCCATTATTTGAAATCTCTATGTCACACCCGCCATCCGACTTAGTCTTGTGAGGAGGACTGGAAGTGCGCGACGGAGAAAATATGATTCGAGGCGAACAGGTGAGTCATAATTCGACATATAAAATAACTTTTAGCCAGCCGATAAACAAACACGCGACCATACCATGGCAGCGGATGCTACCACGTCCATGTACAATGTTTGTCCTTCCATATCCTCTGTTTATTAATTTTACTGCCAGTTTGAAGCCGACAGATTCTGTTTCCAAACAGCTTTTCGCCACCTCAGTAGCTATATATGCTTTAAAAAACAGCCCGACGTCAATTTTCCAGCACGCATTGAACATTATCTTTTGCATCGTTCGTATGAACGCAAGTTGCCGATTTGTCGAAGGTTATGCCAAAGAACTGCAATTTGTTCGGTCAAACGAGGTTCAAAACAGATCACATGTTCACAAAGAAGGATCACATATTCGCATGAAAGAATAACGTTAGGCTTAAAATTTAATACCGCGTGGATAACATGCACTGCAAAAACTATAGGTTCTCTTTAGAACCAAAACTGGTTCTAATCTTGTCCCTGAGATGGAACCAGTTCTGTTTAAACAGATTTATTTCAAATCAAATAAATTTACCAAGATTAGCATTCAATTTTAACAGAATATTACATGAACTGAAGTAGATTCAGCAGTAAACTTGGAGCTTATTCAACGCAGTCGCCAAACATTTTGAAACAAAGGAGATATGAACAGTTGGCATATCGAACCAGTTTTGGTTCTGTATAGAACCAAAACTGATTCGATATGCCCACTGTTCATATCTCCTTTGCTTAATAATGATTTGAGACAACCTCTTATAAGCTCTAAACTTACGACTGAAACCCCCTCAATTTATGTTTAATTCTGTTAATATTTAATGTTAATCTTTATAAATTTATTTGATTTGAAATAAATACTGTTTAAACAGAACTGGTTCCATCTCAGGGACAAGATTAGAACCAGTTTTGGTTCTAAAGAGAACCTCTATCCTTTGCAGTGTGTTTAGGCATTATTTTCGTCTATTCCTCGCTTTATGGTAGAGATTTTAGCTTCCTATGACCCTGACATCCTTACTTACCCAATCTACCCCGTCTGGATATTAGAATTTCATATATTATGGAATATCAGTTTACACCATTGGCTCTCGGGGAATTCACAAAATAATTAAGATAACAGTGTTTCATTTGGTCTGTTGGGTCCTTGATGCTCATCCACTCATGCCCACTCCCGATTGCTTCCGACGCCGAGGCATAACTCGACCCTCTTATCCATCGACCTGTACTATTCCGTTGAGTTTCCAAAACCGTTTGGTTTAGAGGAATTACTTCCGTATCGTGGGTTATAATTGACACACCTACCATTTCCCAAATGGTTTTCCCCACAAACTCCTTATTGACGTTGTTCTTTCCTAACAGTTTTAGTCTATTAAGAATTCGTTTCCCCTGCAATTAATTCATTCGTGTATTTTCGGTAGTTGCCGCTTCCCGTGATGTTTATATTGACCCCCCCCCCCCCCCCCAAATACACGTAGTAACCTGTCTCCCTACACTAACATGTTCATTGTCACTACCCGGAATTGAGAACTCCCCGGATCTTCACCCCGAGTAGCCTCCATTTTAAAACGACCCACAAGTATAACCTTGATTTTGCTTTCATTCACTTCAAGTCCGTCTTCACTTATTCCCAAATTTCCCAACATTTATCTGGTCCCTCTTCGCTTTCTGAAGCAAGTACCATATGATTCGCGAAAACAGCCGTGCGATTTTAAAGTCTTTTACTGCAGACCCCCCCCCCTCCCCCCCCCCCCCCCCCACCCCCATCGCTATGCAGAAGTTCGTCTCCTAAATCTTTGAAGTACTTCGCAAAAATATCGTTGAAAGGACACACCCTTTCTTGGGGCTTATCCCCTTAGGCGCCCGTTTTTATTATTACTTCACCCAAACTGAGTTCAATTTGCACATATTCATACAACGCTTTCAAAATTCCAACAAACTCTTTTAACATCGACAAGAAACATACATATCTTTTCCTTTTCGGCTTTGGCTATTTCTAATATGAGGTATAGCGTGAAAAGATTGCCCGTGACTATGGTTTCCTTTCTGAGCAGAAAAGCGAAATTTTCTCTAGCTTCATCCTGAATCCATTTCCTTACTAAATGTACGCTTCCGTTGTATTGTTCAATTTGTATATTTCTACTTTGGAAGTACATACAGTTTAAACTAAAATTTTCTCTCACCCCGGATACTGCAAATAAATAACAAACTTTTGAATGCCAGCCTGAAGTGAAATAATTGAATTTACTTTACACAACGAAAACCCAAACGTATCATTCTTACAATTTTCTGAAAATCTTATTTTTGTTTTTCAAATCTGCGGAAAGACTTGACAATTACACTGATTTGTTACCCCCGGTACTAAAATTAATGAAGACTTGCAATATGATGCCATTACCTATGTATGAAATGTCCTCTTATGTATAGAACGAACCATTTTATCTGAGCTGCCTCCGCCGCCTAACAATTGCGCCGACGCCCTTGAATGAGAAACTACTGACCATTTTTTACTGATATTTATTTTTTTTATTCTTACGAAGTGAACCGGGAAATAGTAATTGCAGTCGCCAATTATATTCTCTCCTCCAAAAGGTTCCAGTCCTCGCGGTGAGGGGTGTCAGTCTGCACAAATCTCCTTCTTGTGTTTGCCTGTTATGACGACAAGTTGTCCTACAGTAGATGTTTAGCAGTGGTTACTAGTAATTATTCTTTTTTGGTTTTTTAGTTTAACCCTTTACCCAACGTAACGACCAAAACCGGCCAGCGCTATTCAAAAAAAAAAATCGCCAATTAAATTTAATTATTTTTTTCATTTTTTGTCTCAGAAACATAGGTTATGATCCCTCTTTGGAACGAGCTCATCGAGCTCGTTCCAATGAGGGTCATAACCTATGTTTTTGAGACAAAAAATGAAAAAAAATGAGTTATTCAAGAATTTTGTTTGCAAGTGTCGTCTGCTTTTCGTGTTTGGTGAAGGGTTAAACAATATTTATTGGAATAGTGTTAAGGTATCCCATGGAATGGGTTATTATTCTGCAGGATTGGACTTTTACTAGTATGAAGCGAGCCGGGATGTTTTTATCGCCTTCCATAATTATTCGTTCTTCCTCAAAAGGTTCCAGTAATCGCGGTCTGTTGCATCATTCTGTACTCTCCCCCTTGTAGTGATGTTTTTCCGGTGTGTGTGTGGGGGGGGGGGGGGGGGGGGGGAGGTTGTACTGCAGTAGTTGTGTGACAAGACGCGTCAATGGTTATCAAAATGATATTTTTATTTTTTTTAATTTAACCAAGATTCACTGGAACAAATTACGTTCTGTGCATACAAAATGGAATACTTTCACATCACAGAATGTGTTACAATAATATGCAGTATAATAATAAACAGAAATAGAGTACGATCGCCGTGGACTGATCACTTTCCACGCGTGGGCAATAAATTCATGGACGCATTAACATTAGATTCTAAACACTAATTCTATGAACAGTCACCAAAAAATTAATTAATGAAGCACCAGGTACAATCCGATGCTTCATCAATTAAAATTTTGCTGATGATGATTTTATTACCCGGGAAACGCAGGCGTGTACAGCGCTAGCCCACGCGTGGAATACGAACAGTTTATGGCGGCTGTACTGTACATGTTGAAGAAGGAAATCGGCAGAAAGGTTACAGCTTATTTAGGTTGTTTACACAAGAAGATGGTCAGAATCGGTTGCAAACCTCATGTATTGTCACCCATGGGGGAAAAGATATCTTCTGTGCAACCCACCAACTGAGATCAATTACCGGCTGTCCCCTGCCACCCACCAAGCCAGAACGCTCCTTTCTGCACACACGCAATCAAACGGAAACGTGAAGACATGAATCCACGGACAGACAAGCAGGTACCATTTCCGTACATGTTTGAGACAATATATTTTTGTTGGCTTGTTCTCCCTGTTTTGCTTCTGATGCTGAGCTACAAAACTGGAGCAGCAATACTATTCAAATTGACATCTCCAAGATACGTACGGGCAGATGATTGTCTATGACATTTGGAGAGTGTTATATTAGCACGAGATTCATCTCTCTCTCTCTCTCTCTCTCTCTCTCTCTCTCTCTCTCTCTCTCTCTCAATTTAGGCGCAGTGTTGGTGAGCCCAAAAGTAGGTGGCCGAAATGAATAGGAAAATTTTCCTCGATTTGGTCACAGCATGTCCACCGATGCAACGTTCTTGGTGAAGATAGGGATGTCAAGGTAGGTTTCCGTTATGTCAGTATGGTCTTTGATATAAGGTGTGTCATGTGGGCCTTCTATATAAATTATAAAGGATCGGTATAGCGGGTAATTAATTATTTAATTATTATTCAAGTTCTCAAATCCTAGTTAGCGGACAGAAAACGGAGAGCAGTTTTGCACATCAAGCTTCCCTCTTGGCGTAAAATCAGGACAGGTGTCCCAGGTCCTTATTTTTTTTTCTTTTTCAGTGTCATATCATTCAATCTAACTAGCATCATCGGAATATTCGTGACGACGAAAAGAGACGAAATCCACTGTCCCCAGGTGCCAATGTGACTTGTAAATTTCGAAACCAAATTACTTTAAAAATACACCATTTTTATGTACAATTTGAAAGAAGACACCCCAAACAGGAGGGAGGGGGGGGGGGGGGCATATCGAAGTTCTCTTGTCTAAATAACTATGTAAAACTGTGTACATTAGGTTGTTTTATAACCAGAACCTAGAAATTTCTTTTGATTGCTGTTGTAAACTCTTGTCAGAAACAGCGATGGCGGTGATCTCGTGACACCACGCACATGGAAAAGCATAATGGTGGAATTTGTGGGAATTACGTATTCTCTTGCAGGCAAGAGCTTTACATTGGTCAGTGGGGCATGTGTTATGTGACAGGTGTACCATATACATTATATTATTTTAAATGCAGAGCGTAATAAAGTACTAAAAAATGGTCACCATGATCAGTAAAATTTCGAACTTTGTGATTGAAATAAATTCTATCAAAGTAATCAACAGTACTATTAATAATGATTTAATCAGCAAATGGATAAGGCAGATTTCAGTTATATACATCCATCAAAAAAGGTAAATCTTTTGAGTCTCCCCATTTTTGAAGACACTGCAAGGCGATAAAAACATCTAATGAGGGTATTAAATTTCAGTGAGGGATTGCCTGAGAATCAATTTGTTTTTCCTAATGTCTGATTTCACAAGGCTGCGTCTTTTTACAAAATTCCATCGGGTTGATACTCATAATATTTTGCATTTCACTGTTCTTGTGACCGTCTGATTTACCCCAGAATTAGCCAACATCTGTCAATTATCCCCATCAAATATCACTTTTTAAAGAAATACAGCATTTACAGTAAATTACCAAAGGTGTTAAGAAATATCCTCAAAACTCGATAATCTGTAATGGTTGGCATTTCCTTGTTTTATGCAACTTCGTCCACGAAGTTACAAATCAACAATATCACCCAAAACCCAAGAAGGGATGAAAGTCTACATGCATCTTTAACTTTGATAAAATATGAAAATAATGTCAATTGCAAATAAAGGTACAAAATATATTTTAAATAATAGTCAGTGTGGGCAGCTACAACGAGTACAAGGTTAGCGAAAGAAAAATGAAGATTCCTGTACATGTGTTCATAAAGTATTTGATACTGGCGTACTTAGAACGGTTTTGAAACATTTTGCGTTTAACCCTTTAGACAACGTAACATCCAAAACCGGACATCGCTATTCACGAAAATCGCCAATTAATATTGATTATATTTTCATTTTTGTCTCAAAAAGATAGGTTATGACCCCGTGTTGGAACGAGCTCGTTGAGCTCGTTCCAACGAGTGGTCATAACCTATGTTTTTAGACAAAAAATTAAAACAAATAGTTATTCAAGAATTATTTTTTGCAAGTGTCGTCTGCTTTTCATGTTAGGTAAAGGATTAAAAGGGTTAAATGACCATACAAAGTGGGATCTACTTCAATTAAGTACAGAAATTTACAAAACTTAAAGATGCCAATAAGTGATTACATCGTTCACCTTTGCATGACGTTAGGGGGAGTAAATAATAGCATTTGTCATGTGACGTCATAGTCTCTTGGATTTATATCCTGCAACCAGTTGATATTTACACTGAAATATCATATCTTGTTGGGATATTATCTGAAAATATTATACAAAATCCAATGAAATGAATTTATTTCGCAACATGCTATAAATCTGTACAAAGTTGTTGGAACGTTTTTTACCAATAATAAATTTACAGTACAAGCTGCAAGTATACTTCTTTTAATATGTAGTTACAAAGAAAGAGGATAGTAATGTACTGAGAGAAAGCATGCTGTGTGGAGATGGTATAGTCAATGCGACTGTCTTCCCACCATCCACATGCAGATAAAACCGTCAGACAAATAACCTGGGGATATATAAATGACAGAAGTATGTTTATAATAGTATTTCAGTAAAATATCTAATTTTCAAGTGATATGATTTGTGGTTCATGGGGAAAATGCGTGGTGTCCTTCCATTGGTATATGTCAAACAAGCTCAAGTAGCGACAGAATAAGGGCTGTACCAATGAAAAGAGACTGGGCTGGTGGTATGCTGTAAAATACTTGTTTAATGAGACAAATGAAAAAGTGAATCGATGGTGGTTAATGATGAGATATTAGAATTACTTATTTGTACAGTCAGAGCACCTTGGGTTGTCACAGAGTACTGTGGAGGAATCTGTTCTCAGCATCTTATCTTTAATACCTTTCTTGAATAGCGATCTTGGGAGAGTGTGAGTAGCTTGTTCGAGCTCATTCCAATGTTTGGGAAAGTCGTGAATTGGCAGGTTGGCAGTAAAAAGCGTTTTCGGTTTTGGCACTTGAATTTTTCCGGATTGTCTAATTTCCATTCCGGACGGGTTTGTGTATATACGAAAAAAATCTGAAAAGGTTGTTGGCAGTCTCGAGTGATACCAGTCGTACACGAAAAGCAGCACGTG
Source organism: Pictodentalium vernedei (assembly GCA_031216915.1). NCBI lineage: Eukaryota > Metazoa > Mollusca > Scaphopoda > Dentaliida > Dentaliidae > Pictodentalium > Pictodentalium vernedei. The sequence goes on from CM062296.1 coordinate 715,914,126, forward strand.
TAGCTTATGAAGGTCTTTAAATTTCAAAATGCGATGTTTAAAAAAAGTGGGTTAGTATGTGCCTTATGATTGCTGTTACTGATAATACGAATGGCTCTTTTTTGTAGTAGAAATTTTCTTCGATTGACCGAGACATGTTCCCAAACTTGAACAGCATATAGCATATATCTGTGGACTAAAGAATAATAATACAACGTTTTAAGGCTTCAATTGGGAGTATATGTTTTGCTTTGTTTATTGCACAAGCAGCCCAACCCATTTTTGAGCATACGGCCAAGATATTAAATTTAAGGTTTTCGTCCATATGTACCCCTAAAACTTTGAACGTTTTTAACTCTTGAAAGTTACCTAAGCCTTTATAGGGGAATTATTTAGAAGTGCGTGCCTATTTTCAAAGTTATAGAGATCATTTGGGGGGGGGGGGGGATCATGAATCTGGTTTTGTTAGCATTGAGCGCAAATTTGTTTGCATTAAAACCAATCGCTCACCTTCGATAACTCGATATTTGTTTTTTCAACTATATTATCAAAATTGTTATCTGAGGTGTGGATTGATGTATCATCCACGAATGAGAGCACTTTGTGAATAGTCGATTTACTGATATCATTTATGTATAATAAGAATAGTAGGGGCCCTAGTATTGATCATTGTGAAACACCTGCTGAAATTTCCATCAAGTCAGATTGTGTGTCCATGCAGGAGACAAAATGTGTTCTTCCACTTAGGTAGCTTCTGAACCAGTTATTAGCAATACCTCGTATACAATAACGTTCCATGTTTTCAAGTAAGATTTGGTGGTCAATCGTGTCAAAAGCTTTGGAAAAGTCAAGGAATACTGAGAGAGTGCAGTTTTTAGTTGCCTTGTCGTTCATCTCGGCAATTGTTTGGAAGAAGTGTAGAATTGGATGTATCGTGGAATTTTTTTTCTGAATCCAAGCTGGTATGGATATAGAATATTATGTTGAACCAAAAAGTCTGAAATCTAGTAAATATAGTGAACTTTATCTTTTTTTAAGACTTTAGAAAATACTGGCAGAATGCTTATAGGTCTGTAATTAGAAAATATCTTTGGGCTATCTGCTTTAAATATGGGTGTAATTTTGGCTATTTTTATTGTTGTAGGTGCTACACCCAAAGATAACGATTGATTGATAATGTGTGTTAAGGGGATAGCTATTTCATAACTTATTTCTTTTAGTAACTTTGTTGATAGGTTTTCGAAATCTTCCCCTACATTTTGACGTTAGGTTGTTTATACATATGATTATTTATTGTGGGTTGGTTAGTTGAATAAAGAAGGACGCATCATTGCCCCGTGGCATGTATTTGGAGAAATGGGTCGGGGATTGTGGCAGTTTGTTACATATCTCTTTCCCTACATTGGCAAAGAATGCGCTCAGTTTGTTAGCAATTTTTGGGGGGTTAGTTAATTCGACGTGTCGGTACAAAAAAGGTAGCCAATTTAAATGCTCCAATCTTTGCGGACATGTTTTCCAGTTTTGCGCGCGATGTGATCCATTTGACGCACAATTGTTATCTCCAGGATTTCCAGGTGAGCACATGTTATACATATGTCTTCGCACATGGTTCTGGGAATCTTTGTGAGAAACCTATTTGATACATCAAGCTCGACAAATGAAAACATAACAGCGTCTAATAGAACTTTCATCATAGATATGCTGAACAAATTACGTCAAGCCGTTTTTGAGCCCAAATAGCCCCTTCAGAAGTGACGATATTCTGGTCGAAAAAAAACATTTATTGGCTCCAAATTGGCAGTAAAATTAATAAAAGAGGAAATTAAGAGGGCAAACATTGCACGTGGACGTGGCAGCAGTTGCTGAAAATGGTATGGACGCGTGTTTGTTTATTAGCCGTCGGAAAGTTACTTTTATATAAAGAAATATGGCTTTCTGTCCGCCTCGAAGCATTTTCCCCCAGTGCGCATATACAACCCTCCGCGCACGACTAACGCGGATAACAGGTGTTTGTGTTAAAACTGAAACCACCGGCCTATATAAGAGTTTTATATCTGTATATCATTCATTCAAAGAGAGTGGGTTGAAATGTTACTTCCTTCCTTGATCTGTAGACATGTGACGAATGTCATGATAACTAAATGCAAAGCACGACTGGCATGGCAAAGATCTATGATCAAACAATATCAGATAAAACATCTATCTTTTTTAATGACTCAACCGATTATTTTCTGCACCGATGCAGTGACTGACATACCTTGTAATCAACAGGATAATATTGAAAAACACTTCAAACACGCTTTCTAATGATCGGATGTAGTACAAGCGGGGGCACAAGTAAATCATCATATCGCCGAGACATGGCGCAGCGTAACTTACAAACGCCATTTTTTGTTTATAAAACTGCATGTGGACGGGAGTTTTTTAATTTATTTTTTTATTTTTGTAATTATTCATTGCCATCAAAAGTTCATATTCTTGGTTTGTTTTATGATTTAGGCCTCATAATCTACAGAATAGCATGGGTGATAATGTATTTCATCCCTTGAGTGCAAGAAGGCTTTGCAATGCTAATTCATTGCAAAGCCTTCCTGCACTCAAGGGACAAATTTATCAGTTTTGTTAGCTTAGGTAAGATATCAGACATAAACCATTTAATTTTATTGGTTATAAAAAGAGAGCATGCGGCAGCCAAAATGAGCATGCGGCAGAGCCCGAGAAACATATTTTTAAATTTCGGCCTTATCTCACCTTTACTTCTCTTGTTGGTTTATTTTATTTGTTTGTTTGTTTGTGTTTTTTTACTGAAGTTTAACTAGACTTTCAACAGCCAGGGTCATATCGTGTCATACCGTTATAAGGGCTGACGCAGCCTGAGTGCCCGGCGAGAACAACCAAGCAACGGCAAGTAACTGTCGGACTCGCCAACTTACTAACCCGGCGCAAGCAGGTCAGCATTGGTTGAAGGCAAGTGTACCTTCGCCGTGCTCTGCCTTTGTACACAACGCCATCCCGCTCTCATAAAGGCAAACGGAATGACGTGTCTTGCCAAAGGACACAACGCAGATAACGCGGCCAGCCATCGATCTTTCGATCACAAATCCAATGATCTCACCAATGGCCCACCGCGCTCTATGTACTTCTCTTTAAGTCCAGTACATAGCAATATGAGGCGAGGAGATAACAGTGACGACAATATTGTTCAGATTTTTGCACCAATGAAAGGTTAACCATTGAACATAATCGACTCGTTTATGTCCAAGAATTAACCCGGACTTTCAATCATGTGTGCATAATTCTTACATGAACCAGATCTAGGTGGGAGCGCGATGGCTCAGTGGTCACCCTGGGAAACTGCGTTCTGTCCTTGGGCAATGCACTTAATCCCGATTGTCCACGAAGGGCATGTTGGCGCTGTGTACTGCACGTGGTTGGTGCACTTGTTTTCAACCAATGTTCACCCTTCTTGTACGGAGTTTGTATGTTGAGGAGTCTGGCATTACTCGTCGCTACTCGGTGGTTCTCTCCGGGTACTCCGACTTCCCCCACCCGTAAAACTGCCCGACAAGAGGCGACGCTCTGTTGAAAGTGTCGTTAAACACCAATATATAAATAACTAAATAAATAAGAACCAGATGTTAGTGGTCCATGATAAGACAAGGCAAAAACACCCAATTGGGCAGTAGGAGAATAAGTGCTAATTTAATCCTACGGGGACGTGACAACCGTTACTTATTCCCAGTTCCTTATTCGACATTCGTTATCAACCGATAAAATCGGCTGATGACGAATGTCGAATAAGGAACTGGGAATAAGTAACGGTTGTCACGTCCATTAATCGAACAGCCACGAGGGCTGTAGGATTAAATTATTAATTCACCTTCCACAGACACAAGATAGACTTGCCAATATCATTGTTTAAATAACAGGCGCTGCTGACCCCGAACGACATTGTGAACAGCATATAAACACTTCAGCAGCTCTGAGCAGGCCAGTTGTTTCCGGTCATGCTCCGTGTGTTGGAGAACTGGGCATGCTGGCTCCACTTCTGGGCTTTACCCCTAGATATGGCCCCAATACGTCGGGTTTTCTGGAGTAGTGTAGAATGGGGGGAACGAGTCCATTAAATTTTGTGCGAGAATCGTGTCTCACGAAAAACTTATTTTTTTCGGCAAATCGCATTCGTAACGATCGAAATCTATTCACTTGTGCGAAGCGACACGCACGCGTTAACATCGTCACTTTCTCTTGGTTTTTACAGTGGTTGCGGTAGACGAGGTGTTGTGGGTTCGATGTTCAATTTCTCTAACGGTCAACGTGGGTGCGACTAAAATTTCGACGAAATTTATTAAAAACTCGAAAAAAATCACCGACTTAAAAATTCACTTTTAGGTGCACTCGTAACTTTTGACAACGACGTTTCTCGGGAAAACACTTACCCTTCCACAGAGGTAACTCGGACTCGCATTTTAGGTGATTTTTTTCGGGTTGGATATTACGTATTTTGCAAGATTGCGACATAGACACGATTAACACTGAGATTCCTATTGACAAAAATTCCAAAAAGAGACTGTCGTCGCGGACAGAAGACTAGCGATCCAACACGGATTCCCGCGGTAAAAGCAGAGTCTGAATCGAGCGGCGAATTTTATTTGGTGCACCCGAACCCGCCTGCGATGACGTAGAAAGATGTTTGGCGAGGAGAAAGAGATAGCTTGTCAGAGTTTAAAAAAATGTGAGGTGCGCTGGAACCCTCTCTCCTGTGAAAAAAATATAAGTCAGCTAGTCACGTGACCTATCAAATTAAAGGCATCGACAAGTAGATTGCGAAAATAATCATCACGATTGAAAAAAATTTATGAAATATATATTATGATGAGTTGTGAGACGAGTGATGAAAAAAAATTGACTGTTTAAAAAATAAAAAAAAAATATATAACAACATTTGAAAAAAAAAAAAAAAGAACACAAAAATATAACTGTTTTTCATTAACGAAAGAAAAAAAATAATATATATAAAAAACAAAAAAAAAATCAAAATCGAATGGGAACTATGGCGAGACTGAGTTTCGCTCAATTGAGACACAATCTGAGAATGAAAGGCGGTTTCTTAGCGCTATTGGCAGGACTCGCCGCAAAAGCATTACCTATTTTCACAAAGATGGTGTTGCCAGCTCTGGGCATGGTAGCTCTCTCAAGACTCGCTAGTTTGGGAGTCGACAAATTAATGGGTAGAGGATTCTTTTTGAAGAAAAGGGGAAATGGACTGTTTTTGAAGAAGGGAGGAGCTGTGTGTCGCGTAGACATCGAAGATAAAGGATTGTATCTAGGACCCGCGAGTAAAGGCGGTGATGCTTTCCATGGAGACGGTCTCTATCTGAAGACCAGAGAGAATGTGGAACCAATTGGTGAAGATTTGTTGTTCGGTCAGAATTCACCGTTTAAGAATATACCCATTTTGGGTATGTTATTATAAAAAAATATATCAAGAAATAAAAAAAATTATAATAAATATAATTTGAAAAAAAAAAATGAAACAAAAGGAGAAAAAAGCTCATCTTTTAAAAGACGTGTTAACAAAAACGTTTTTGTTAACAAAACAACATTCATTTTATGAAAAGCTTTTAGCTTTTTCTAAACATTTACATGAGTATGCATGCATTAGAAAGAATTCAATCAGAACAAATTGTATATGATGTGTGTTTAAATAGGTGCGTAACAACGTTTTCATTAATATTATTATTCATATCCCTAAATCGAAGCTATTTCAAAAATATCAAAACGTGTTGGAACGAAAAAAAAATGTGTCTTACCAAGATTATCGCATAATTGTAGATATCCTAGATTGATTAAAATACAAATTGGAACTTGTAAAATGTTACATTTACAAGGAAATTATTACGTGTTTATTTGTGCGAAAAATGTAGTTAATGTATTCGATCGTGGTGGTGGTGATGAAAATATTGAGAAAAAAATCCATTTGCCAGTGTGTCAAATTTATTCGCAGATTACACTCGTTCATGTCAAATAGATCATGGATCAAATTTTCTTGAAGGATAGAAATCATTATGCATTATTTCCCGTATCTTTCTAACAACGATGACGATGAAAAAATGATGGTTTTATCGAAACCCAAAAGGCATAAAATCCTTCTTTCGAAAAAATATAATAAAAATATGCGCAATCATAATTGATGAAAAGAATTCGTCCGTTCGGTTGATGATGAGATGAACAGAAAGTGTACTACTATACATAAAGAAAGAAAAATAAATAATAGAAAAAAATAATAAGAATATAAAAAAAATATTTTTTTAGGACTTGAAAAAACTTTTTTTGTATATATTTATGAGTAAAACGAATGATTCCATGGAATCGAGAGCTTGGTTTCTTTGAAGGGCACTGTGTAGAGCTTATGCAATCTGCGTGAACGAACAACTTCCTCACATCTTGAACAAAAGATGCCTCAGCTGTCAAGAGGAGAGAGAATTTAACCACATTAATCATTCGTGTCTCATGATGGAATGGGAAGACATCATCACCACGTAATTCATGTCCGCATTGGAATGCGTATGACGCGATGACATGATCAAATGTTGGAGACAATTCGTGTCTGGCTTTGGAGAACCTGAGCCTACAAAATCGGAAGAGTTGAAATTAGCACATCGATGTCTCACCACCGAAGACAGGGGACGCATTTTGGAATATTTGTTGGAAAAATGAAGACTACCACCACCACTAAAAAAAATGTTCCAATGGGAATCACGTTTTTTATGAATTCCTTGTTGAAGGGAAGAAACCACTAAAAAAATTTCGTTAATTAATAAGAGGTGAAAATACAAAAATAAATAATAATAGATATAAATAAATAAATAAAATAAAATGAAAATGGAACTTCGAAGTAAAGACATCTATCCATCATTAGAGAAGTCGAGTCCATGGCACCTCTTCTACCACCACCAGAAAGTAGCGACATTGTGGGACAGAAGTATCAAATTGAACAAATCAATAGGATTCAATCGTATCTGATGCGAGAGACAGATTCTTGTTCACTCAATAAGAAATATTCGAGATTCGAGAAATTCGTGAGTGATGTGGATTTGACTCTCATCGCAGTTTTTATGGGTTTGAACGTTGCCAGAATAAGTCTATTGTCGACCACAATCATTGCTCTTCTGGTCGTGTTGGCCATAGAAGGATTGGCTTTGACTGCTGGATTCGCCAGTATGATCGGAAAATTTCTCGCTAAGAAATTATCCGTGAAAGCCAAGAATCATGAAAACATCAGCGTTTTAGCTGATGCAAAGATTGACACCATGTTGGATAAAATCTCCATGGCATTGAAAGATGGTAGGATTTTGGATAGCGAATACATTGACACATTGAACAAAAAACAAAAATACGAAGTCATAAAACCGAGGAGAAGAGTCAAGAGTCGTCAGATCATCAAGGAACAATTGAAGGATTCTCTCATGGAAAAAGGTAGGGAAGAAGCGAGACAATTGTTTCATAAATTGTTGGATCCCAGAAAGATTCCAGAAGCAATCGATTGAAAAAAATGTATACATATAAAAGAAAAAAATTATATATATATAAATTTAAAAAAAAAAAATTAAAATATATACAAAAAAAACAAATGTACTGCGTCAAATTTATTTATTTATTTATTGGTGTTTTAAGGTCACATACTTATGCACAATGGCTAATCGTGACAGTTTTACGGGTGGAGGAAGCCGGAGTACCCGGAGAGAACCACCGAGCAACGATGAGCAGCTGTCAGCTCTCCAACATCGTAACACTGAACTCTGCACCGCAGCACAGGCAGGGTTAGATTGGTTGAAGACATGCGCACCATCGACGTGCAGTACGCCTCTGTACACAGCGTCATCGTGCCCCCATGTAGGCAATCGGGGTGAAGTGTCTTGCCCAAGGACACAACGCGGTTGCCGCAGGTGGGATTCGAACCGAGGACCTCTCGGCTTGCAGCCTGCACCTCTACCAACTGAGCCACCGCGCCCCCACTGCGTCAAATGCAAGAGAGTTTCCGATATGGTTAACGTTAAAAAAATACTGACGAAAAATAAAAGTCCCATGCTTCACAGAATGTGTAAAGTGTGCGGTTCGACCAAGACGCAATACGTCAAATGTGGTGTACGTCTGACGAATAAATTGATTAATAATCTACCCATCAAAATGCATCCACCAGGACATCAATTTACGAGACCCGCACGAAATTAAATAAGAGATTGAATCGAGATCTGACACCTGAATCTTGGAGCAAACCCATCAATAGGGTGGATTTGGCCACTTACACTCACGATCTGTGTTACGCTAAACATCATGATGTCGAGACTCGTAATCAAATCTGCGATAAAGACATGCTGATGATGTTGAAAATATATATTAAATCACACTAGGAGAAAGAGACTCGAACGTTCCTTAGTCGGTAAAGTGATCAGTACCAAACATCGATTTGGATAGGGGACATAAAAAATATCCAGAACAGATTATAAATGAATGCATTGGTGAACGAACTACACAAGCCCATCACACGTAAATTTCGAAGGAGAAGGGTGTTCATGAAGGGTTTGGATCAGATCTGGTCAGCCGATCTGGTCGACCTGAAATCGCATTCGAAACAGAACAAGGGCATTAAATACATACTGATGGTCATTGATGTATTTTCGAAATACGGATGGATGAGACCACTGAAGAATAAATCGGGAGCTTGTGTGGCCGAAGCTCTGAAGAGCATATTCGTATCGTCTTCTCAAAAAACGGATAAATTGTGGGTGGACAAGGGAAAGGAATTTTACAACAGTCATGTTCTTCCATTAGTCAACCTCTATTCCATTGAAAATGAAGGGAAAGCTAACGTGATCGAACGTTGGAATAGAATAGAACCATGAAGAAAAAAATGAATAAGTATTTCACAGCCAATAAGACCAAGAAATATATCGACGTCCTAGACAAACTGGTCGAAGAATACAACAACATATGACACAGATTGTTCAAGATGATGCCTGCGGAAGCTACCAATCCTCGAAACGAAAAATGCGTCGTCGTGAATCTCCATCCTGAAAGGATTTAGATCAAGAAGAAGTCCAAACCACTGAAATTGCAGTCGGCGATCAAGTGAGAATCACTTCTTATAAGTCACTCTTTGAGAAAGGTTACACTCCTCGATGGACTAAGGAAATCTTTAAGATCATTAGAATATTTTACACAGATCCAGTGACTTACAAATAGAAGATTAGAGGACGATGAAGATGACAGAAGAGAAATCATTTGAACATTTTACGAACAAGAATTGCAGAAGACGGCATTTTGAAGAACCAACCCTTCACTTTTTTATGCATATATAGTAAAAGGAAAAAAAATAAATAAATAAAATTTACTAATTAAAAAAGCAACAATTAATAATAAAAAGTGAATTAACACAGACAAAAAAAACAAAACATGATGAATATATTAGATATAACCAAAGGTATATTGAGAGACGAAAGCATTCAAGAATACGAAGTTCACCAGTCTGAACAATGCCGGTGAAATAAGAATCAATGTTGAGACTCAAGATCTGTTTGTTCATCCCAGCAAAAGTTACATAGTGATACAGGGACATCTCACCAAGGAAGACGGAAGTGATTATGCTGACGATGACATACTCACTCTAGCCAATAATGGCATGATGCATCTGTTCAGTAATATAAAATACATGCTCTCGGGACAAGAGATAGTATCTGTGTTTCATCCCGGACAAGCCACTATGATGTACGGACTCTTGACGTATCCGGACGATTTTTCGAAATCTAAAGATCAAGACGTCCAGACCCAGAGGATCGTTTTCGTTCAGGATACCTCTGAAACACATATTCAGATTCGCGGAAGATTACGATAAGATTCTCTATGGATTCAAACACAATCTGACGTTGATTCGAAAAAGAAACGACGAAACCATCATGAGACCCGCCGCGACCGATGCGAGTAAGATACATCTGAACAAGATATCTTGGTTCATTCCAAACATGTTGCCTTCGGTCATGGAGAAAGTACATCTCAGAAAGAAATATCATCGACTGGATGAATTGATGGGCAATCCTAACATCACTCCCACTGAATACAAATCGATGTGCTCCCTGTTCGTATTCAACGTCAGTAAACAGAGCGAGTGATTCAAGAGTAGCATCTTAGACAATCAGATCAAGATGCAATTCGTCAGGAATGTGCCAAAGAGAACCAAGGCTTTCACTCTAGTCCTATTGGATAGAGAGTTAGAATTCAAATCAGATGGTCAAAAAATGTCCATCATTCGATGAAATAATAATTAAAAAAAAAATTAAAATATCAAAGATATGATTTAATCTGTAAAAAAAAATCGTCAGATATCGATTCAATCTTAACTAACTAGATCGGGTGACGAACCTACCATGGTATTTGCTAAATATATAAATTGCAATTACAGATGGGTGGACAATTAAATGTTTATTGAATAAAAATACCCCACCCCAAAAAAATAAATATATATAATTGGAGTTGTCCTATCTACATCACAAAAAAGTAATTATTTCAGTTTTTGTTCTTTTTGTTTTTTCACTGTTTGTTCAGAGGATCGAGTTCGATCAACAGAGAGACCACTGAAGTGGCAGCCTCGGGATTATTGGTTTTCGTCTTGAAATTGATCCTGTCCCCATCTGCATCAGAGGCATACTGAAGACGCTAGTGCTCGAGTGTTGTTCCTTCATCTTTCGACTCTGTACCTCATGTCGCATTCCACACTGTTCACCACGAGATTGGCGACTGCCTTATTGCTCAAGTCCGGAGATGTCAGACTCATTCGAATGATATCACCTCCCACCGGCATGGGATATCCTATCAGACTGTGCAGCTGTCTGTTACCTCTGTTTCCAAAGGACCATTCGGCTATTTCTGCTTCTAATGCACCGCTCGCCTCGGCCCAGATGGTGATCAATTGTCTGGCGCATTTTATCCTTTCCACAATGGACATCAGAGTGCAGGCATCCGATATGTGGGTGTGATCCGGCAGATTCGTGAGTGCGTGTCCCCCATGTCCAATTTGCCTTCCATGATATCGCCCTTTCTCCAGACCGTATTTTCGTCCAAGTACTGTCTGCTGATCATGCTGGAAGCGAATTCCTGTTTGTCGTCGAGACCGAATAGATTGTGACCAGCCATGTCGATGCCGGCCTCCATGGTTCCTCTGTATTTCTTGTTCATATACATATACACGATTAAATATCTTGTTGAATCCCGCATCCAGATTCGATTTCATTACTAACTCGTCGACTTTATTCTTTCTCAGTTCCAAGTCTACGTATTGTTTAGTCGCCGCATCGTTGGGATTTGTGGGAATGGACACCTTGATTATCTTGTTAGAATTCACGTTCATTTGTGACTGAATCACTTTAGGAACATAGCGATCTCTCAGATATTTACTGAATCTTCTGTGAGAGTCATCCGCATATCTTTTAGTGGCGACATCGGTCGAATCTCTAGGATTCACTACATTCACCACTCATTTAGATTTCAAGTCGAGATCGTTCGTCATGTCTTTATTCACGAAATTATCTCTCATCATCTGTCGGAAATTTTTGTCTTCTCTATCGACATATTTTTCAGTTGCAGCATCCGACAGATCGATCAGTTCAGGAAGATTGTAGATTTTCCTATTGTTTAAGTTTAAAGGTTCTTGTCGAGGTTCGTACCTCCGAACGTATCATTCGTCTAAGTTGGCAATGTCACCACCAACAACTTCAAATATTCTTCTTTTCTTTCTAGAGGAACCTTCATTATCACCAGCATGGCCAAATTTATCGACTGGCATGTTTTGTTTTTTGTTTTGTTATTATTATTTAATATTATTTTGTTTTTTATTTCAATTATAACTTTATTTTTTATTTTTATATATTCCTTATATATATAACTATGTCAATTTTTTCTTTATTTATATATATCTATGTCAATTTTTTTTCTTTTTTTCTCCTTAATGTAAATCATTGAGAATATCCTGAAAGTGATCTCCTTCCGACCATCTCTTGAGAACGTAGAGACACAGGTGACTGCAAAACACTCAATCCGGCACTTGCACTCATTCGGTTTTGTAAATAACTGACGATAAATAGTTTCTTATTTCTGTCGGTGGTGAGATTGGGAAGCTATCGAAATAATAATTTTTATTGTTCCTGTTCGAAAACCACATGACCCAATGCGTGCCCTCACCTCTGATGTCATCCAGATTTAAAATTCCGCATTCCGAATCATGGTCTTTTTTTCTCAGTAAAGCATCTCTAGAAAACACACCTCGAAAATGTTTGATTTTTAAATTTTCCACCGCTTTCAACAGGTCAATGTTAGATAGGGGGTCATTGGGTAAGATGACACCTTCTACAGATATGCGTTTTGTTTTCTTCTTATTCATAAATATGTTTTGCTTTTGTTTTTGATTTGTTTATTATTTTTTTTCTATTCTTTTTCTTTAATTTATAAAACTCGCGAGTGTTTTTTGAACTTACGACATTTCAAGTTCTTCAGTTGTACTCCATTCATCATTCTCTTGATTTTGTTGTTGTTGAAATATCGCGGAATAATGTCCGAGTGCGAAAGTGTGTATTTTATCCTCGCATATAATTCTCTTGTCATCGTTGGCTGTCAACGCAATCTTATTGATTTCTTTGGTGTACATCTTGTGCATTTCGCTTTGAATTGCAGTCATCTTTTTATACACCATTGAACCTTCGAAAAGACATTTTTATACTCTTCGAAAGTGATGCTTTTATTTGTCACACATGCTTGAACGCCTTTACATCTCATGATCTCTTCACCATCAAGGAGATAAGCATACAATTGTGATCTCAAACCCACGAATTCGGTGATCTGTCTTCCACCACTCTCGTCTTAGAATTTACCCAACACCTTTTTATTGATGCCCTCTGGAATCCTAGACGGGGGATAATCGGGATAATTACTCATGTTGAACCATTCGTTCACATCTGGCACTATGTTCTCATAGACATCACTAGTCTCTATCTCATAAGCCAGACTGTCTGTGTCAGTGAACAATAGTTTAGCTTTCCAACCGAATTTGGATTTGCCGTAATCTAAGATCATTGTTCTGAGATAACAGGGTTTGTCAAACCTCAGATGCGTCTTTTGCATGTGCACGGCCACTAGATTTTCATCAAATATGATTCTATGTTTGTAATTGGGTTTTGCGATTAATTTTCTAGACTTCTCTGCGGACGTGATGAGTCGAACATTGGTTCTATTCCTTATGTTTTCCATGGATTTCCCATACACGCAATTGTTCATGAGTTTGAAGAAATCTTTTTTTGAAATCGCTCTTGGCCTGCATGCTTAAATTCGTGTTGAGATCGATGTATTTTTTCATCCAAGGCTCCTCGTCGAATCAAATGATTCGATGCACATCGATCAATCTCATCATGCGATCGATGTAATTTTTCAGATTTTATGCAATAGACCACGTACTTGCATTTGCAATCTAAATTGGGAACAGCGCCATTCACTTCTATTCATTCAGGAGACAGCGGGTAATCGTTGTGCAGATGGTGTAACATTTCCGGATAGTCCAAATCAACCTCTAGAATAAAAGGATATATTTTTGTTTTTCTTCTGACGTTTCGACCCATTTGAAATTTCCGATCGGTAAAGATGATTCATGGCCCAACCATACAAATTATTAGCATCCCAACACTGTATGTATTTACTCGGTTTTTCCAAATCAAAATCTTTTCCCATGTGATAATTATTAGCTTTGGCATATCTGGTGGAAATCATAGAGACGCCACTCCTCATGGCCTTTTCCAACATGACTAACATGTCGACGTCCGATAATAATTCCAATTGAACTTTGGTCGTCTTCAAGAGAGCATCCCAAGCGAGTCCGGGTGCCATGAAATACCAAGACGGATCTAGTTCGTAATGTCAATGACACACTGATCGAAAATGCTCGAACACGTTGGCCAAGAGAAGCACGTCAGTTTTCAAATAGAGATTGTGATATTCTCTCATGGATTTCATGTCGAATAATCTCCACACTTTTTGCGTGTGTTCGTAATCGTCATTGGAAATGTGCGACTGGTATAATTTCGAATAAAAATCTTCTTTAGAAGGTAGAGCGACTTTCTCGAATTTCTCGAGATCACTCATGTAATCATAAGGGTAGACGCCTTTTCTCAACATGACGTCCACCAATTCTCGTAAAATGTTTACTCGTGATTTTAAATTTCCCCCTATCCAAACTGTTGACTAATTTTTGCAGACTGGTCGACATAAATTTATAACTGTCAATGAAACGTATCTCTTTAGGGATGGGACTCACTATTTCCTCACTCGATCCATCCTTCTTCTTTTTATTCTCCTTCTTCTTTTCACCTACGTCCTTCTGCTTTGTGCGATGCAGCTCAACTCTCCCTCGGTGACACCCATATTTTTCAAGAACAGGTGACTGTTGTAACCCGAGAGATTGTGCATTATCACCAAATAGAATTCAGCGTCTCGAAATCTTAAATTACATTTGTTGTGAGCAGCGCCGCGAAACAGACCTGTGTAGTTATCGTGATCTCTAACTTTTCTATTATTTTCAGACTGATTATTGAATAACTGTATACAGATGTCACATTCGGTGGTTTCATGGAATTCTCGTGCTTGCTCCGGCGTGATGATAATTTTTTTAGGTTTTTTAAATTTATCGTATAATAATTGAATTTTCGATTCTATCTCTTCCACTAATCTTTGAGCCACGTCGTCATCATCTGAACGTTTACTGTAGACGAATGGACCTGACGACTGAGAATCATAGAAAGAACATTTCACATAATAACAATAGCCTGAAGGTACGTGCTTCTGATATTTTTCACCATAACTCCTATGCTCGTCGGGTTGGAAAGAATTTATTTTCGTGGTTAAATATTCGAAATTGGCGTAGATGACAAATCGTGGTTCTAATCTTTTATTGTAGATGCGAAAATCCACGTAAGTGTTAGGTTTAGGCATTTCGATGGCAATGCCTTGCTTTTCGCTGCAATATTCCCGATGATGCATCAACTATTCTTGACAATGGAACGAATTCATGCAGTTGAAACAGAAAAATCTCTTGCACTTATGTTTACTAATCTCAGTAATCTGCTTTGACAGCAAATGACTCATATTTTTAATCCAGCAATAATGTTGATTGTCACCCTCAGAAATTAACAACAAATTAACAAACTTTTCTCTCTCTTTGTGCGAAGTCAGTCTGAGAGGATAGACTATTCCCTTTTTATCATCTTCATCATATCATAAGATGTTCATGGCCACGGCAGGATTTAGCTTTCTGAAACCTTTAATGTCTTTCAACTGCATTTGGAAAGACACTCCCGCCAATCGAGATTTTTACAAGTCTCCGCGTACTTGGAAACTCCCTGAGCATCCTTTTTTACGGCATACAAGGCCGATGTGATCGCCCATTTGAAACACTCATTATCATCTTCATTTTTCATGTTGATCATGGCTTGTTTTTTAAATACGAAATAGGGCAATTTTATATAGGAAGATGCTTTGAAAGGATCATGTCTGTCCACGTGAATCTCGAGATTCAATATCTTCTCGAACGTCCAACCACTTCCCTTGTTTTGAAAAGTAGCCATGGATTCCAACATCTTGTCTTTCATCACTTTGTAAACGTTGGCTCATTCGTCATCTCTAAACACAATCTCGTTTTTAGATCAGAAATAGGTATCTTCCACCAAGCTCTCACCGGTCTTCACTACGACCTTTTTCATCAGACAATGCAAGATCATTTTTATTTTTAAACCCTTATCTAGATGTTTTCGAAATACGTTTAGCACTCTACCCTTCACCTGTTCCATGAACGATTTGTGATCGAGTTTTGTGAGACCGGGCTTCGTGTTGAAAGTTTTAAACCATCCTTTGGTGGCTTTGTCTCGTTCTATCAAAATCAATGGTGACTTCAACACATTGATTTCCATTATTGTGCTGAATTCCTTTTTTTCATTCACTGCTCTCGCAATTGCATCCATTGTTTTTTTCTAACGAATCGTTATCTCGAACTGCGTCGCTTTTCATTTTTTTTATTATTCTCTTTCAAAATTTTCTGTCACTCTGCCACTTTTCATTTAATGGTCATCTTCTTCTTCTCAGTTTCCTCTGTGGTCGTTTATTGACGTTGTTTTGTTGTCGCTGTCTTCTCATCTTTTTTGTTTGCAATTCGCATTGTTTTTGTCGCTACCACAGATCTTTTGTCCATTCCTTTTCCGTCAAGCAAATGACTGATGCATTCATCTTTTTTCATGTATTTGACACCATTCAATTTCAACAACTGACGCACTTTAGTTTGTAATTTCACCACTGATAGATCACAAGTCTCCTCGTGCATGACTTCGATCAATCGTTCTTTAGTTCTGTGACTGTTGTAATTTTTAATTCCTAGATTTCTACAGTACTTTTCCAACTGGGGTATGGTAGACAAATATAATTGTTTTTCCACGATATATAAATTGAATTGTTAAACTTCTTATTATATATATATATATATATTTTTGGTTTTTTTTCTTTAATGACAAAAAACCCCAGAAAATTAAACAGAAAAAAACGTGTACTAACTCATGATAAGTACTTTAAAATGAGCTTTCGAGTCGAGATTTAAAATCTATCTATAAATGAACTAACTCTCTCTTTTTTCATGATTTCGCGTCCGTGACGTGCATGTTAACTTTAAAGCTATTGTCTCCCCGCTGATAAATCCATCAGAAAATCAGATTCACCATCTCAAACGTTCGTTCTTCCCTGATGATCAGATTCAATTTGTCAACCACTTCTTCAGAGAAACGTTCGGATATATATTACTCCCATAGATGAACGGCAGATCGTCTGGATCGAAATTTTCTATCTTCTCTTAGAGAATGGCTAATAGATCGTCTTGACATTCGTATATTAATTCCAGAGCGGTCTCATTCAATTTCAAAGTCAATGTATATTTGTTGTATTCCTCTCACAATCCACTCGTTTTCACGTCCTTCAATTCGATGGCGTCCTGTGATTGTAGTCTACAAATTTTACTATCAAACTTCCGCTTGTTTCTGTACCGACGATTTCATGACTGATTATTTTTTTTGTTGTTATCGTTTTGTTGAAATTTTTTTTTATAAAATATTAAAATTTTGTGTGTGTGTGTTTTTTTAAAATGATAATTATTAATTGTAAAGAATATTTTTTTTTCTTTTTATTATATATGTAAAAAATAAAATAACAACTTTTTTTACAGTTTTTTTCTTTAATGACAAAAACTCTTATTATTATGACTGATTATTTTCGCAATCTACTCATCGATGCCTTTAATTTGATAGGTCACGTGACTAGCTGACTTATATTTTTTCACAGGAGAGAGGGTTCCAGAGCATCTCACGTTTTAGACTTGGATGAGCGATCTCTCTCTCCTTGCCAAAAACCTCTCTACATCATCGCGGGCGGGTTCGAGTGCACCAAATAAAATTCTCCGCTCGATTTGGACTCTGCTTTTGCCGTGGGAATCCACGTTGCATCGCTAGTCTTCCGTCAGTGACAACAGTGTCTTTTTGTCATTTTTGTCAATGGGAATCTCAGTGTTAATCGTGTCTATGTCGCAATGTTGCAAAATACGTAATATCCAAGCTGAAAAAAATTCACCTAAAATGCGAGTTCATGTTACCTCTGCGTAAGGGTGAGTGTTTTCCCGAGAAACGACGTCGGCAAAAGTTACGAGTGCACCTAAAAGTGAATTTTTAAGTCTGTGAATTTTTTCGGGTTTTTAATAAATTTCGTCGAAATTTTAGTCGGACCCACGTTCACCGTTAGAGAAATTGAACGTCAATTCAACGACACCTCGTCTACTGCCGCCACTGTAAAAACCAGGAGAAAGTGATGATGTTAACGCGCGCGTGTCGCATTGCACATGTCCATAGATTTCGATCATTATGAATGCAATTTGCCGAAAAACTAGGTTTTTGGTGAAACACAATTCTCACACAAAATTTGGTAGGCTCGTACCCCCCATTCTACACTACTTTCTGGTACATGGGGTGTGGTTGGGAGTATCCAGTTTGTTCTCCAGGGATTTCCTCCTATCATTGCAATTTCTTATTTCGCAAAACTGATTTTTTCACACCATGGATGAACCGACTAGTTTTGTATTTCCTCAGCAAAACTTGATTGGATTTGTCGGCACGTGAGTTATCTGAACAGATTGACAAATTGGACCATATCTGCCCTATGCCAATCAAAGCCATATTCACATAAACTCGCTTTCTACGAATTGCTTTAAAACTCAAAGAAACCGATTTTGTCAAGTGTATTTAGCTTCCCTTAACCTACCTGAACTGAGAGTAGTAGATAATAAATGCAGACTCGGTAGTACTTGTACACGATTTCGTACATGTACACATACATCGATCTACACCTCCATAGGATTCAGTGTTAAAATCGTGTACAGGTACACGATTTGTCATTTTTTATGGTGATACAGAATCCGCAAACCCACTGCCACGTTTTCTCAGATCACACATTTAACGTTGAAATACCTGTTGGCGAACGTGTACATTCTACACGTCGCTCAAGAGTGAAAAAAATGTATGAAATTTTAAGAAAAATGAGGTGGATTGTCTGATACAGAATCCGCAAATGGGTTTCCCCCATACGATTCAGTGTTAAATCGCAAGCAAAAAAAACGTGTTGCAGATTCTGTAGCAGCGTCGAAAAGGTGGTTTCCGGATTCTGTAGCATCCGTATTTGTACACGATTTTAACACTGAATCCCTATGGAGGCGTACACGGAAACCATTTGCGGATTCTACATCAAGAAAATCGACTTATGTACGGTACATGGAAAAAAGGTGATACCGAACCTGCAAACCCACTGCCATGATGAGAGTAAAAACTGACACTCATGTTTTTGTTCTGGTGTGAATGAAGGTTTTCGTTCAAAAGAGTCGACTATAAACATGAGTGTCAGTTTTTGTTTCTGGTGTGAATGAAGGTTTTCTTGTTCAAAAGAGTCGACTATAAACATGAGTGTCAGTTTTTGTTTCTGGTGTGAATGAAGGTTTTCGTTCAAAAGAGTCGACTATAAACATGAGTGTCAGTTTTTGTTTCTGGTGTGAATGAAGGTTTTTGTTCAAAAGAGTCGACTAAAAACATGAGTGTCAGTTTTTGTTTCTGGTGTGAATGAAGGTTTTCGTTCAAAAGAGTCGACTATAAACATGAGTGTCAGTTTTTGTTTCTGGTGTGAATGAAGGTTTTCGTTCAAAAGAGTCGACTATAAACATGAGTGTCAGTTTTTGTTTCTGGTGTGAATGAAGGTTTTCGTTCAAAAGAGTCGACTATAAAATATAATCTGTAACAAAATAGACATTCATGTTTTGTTTCAAGGTAAACGAAAAAAATTGAGTTTTGAAAAAATTAGAAAAAATCAGAGGTAAAAAATCGTTTGTTCACGTTTTGTCACTGCTAATTTTGTGAAGTAAGTTTTAATAAAACACTTTATACAATGTTTCATTCAGATAAAAAAAATAGTTCGTAATTGACACTCATGTTTTTGTTGTGGTGTGAATGAAGGTTTTCATTTTAATGGATCGTTTTAATAATAGATAATAAAACGCATTTTTTCCACTCAATTAGGTTTGAGTGGTAAATTTTTAATATATTCGTGATAATATTCGGAGATGTGAATGAAATCCTTTTAACAGACGTAATTATTCTCAAACGCGTTAAATTAGAAACCGGTTTCTTTATGTGCTAAAACTTATAAACTTTTTTCAAAGTTTTCTCAATTCAACACTGAGTGAATGATTTTGAGATATGAATGAAATCCTTTTAACAGACGTAATTATTCTCAAACGCGTTAAATCAGAAACCGGTTTGTTATGTGCTAAAACTTTTAAACTTTTCAAGTTTTCCCAGTTCAACACTGAGTTGAGATATGAATGAAATCCTTTTAACAGACGTAATTATTCTCAAACGCGTTAAATCAGAAACTGGTTTCTTATGCGCTAAAAACTTTCAAACTTTTCAAGTTTTTTCCCAGTTCGACACTGAGTGACTAATCGGTGATGCGATTTTAATGCGTTCGGAGGCAAAACGCATTTATATAGTTTTTATCGTGTAAAATGTTTTTTCTCAACTGGTTTTTTAGTTATTATATTAAAGACAGAAGATTTTTATTTACTTAAAACATAAAAAAAATAATTATGCATTTAATTTTGAAAATAATAAATAACTCACATTAGCATACTCAAAGGAACATTAATAATTTAAAAACGAAAAATGTTTTTACAGATTGATGCTAAACGTCGAGATCATATTTTAAACGAATATGAACGTGCCAAGAAGAGCATTCAATCGGCTGACAGAAGCAGACGTCTCGGAGAGATGGAACTCAGATGTGAAACCACAAAAATATTTAAACCATGACGGATGTTCAAGAGCGAAGCAAGAAGGAGATAGTTGAAGAATTGAGACCCATAAAAGAGAGTTCTTTGAGAATGGGTTCGTTGCCCGGTAGTTTTGGAAATCAGTATTCCTTTCAATCTACACCGGATTACGTTCCCACAGGGATTCAAACCGATGTGAGCGACGATACAGCTTCGACTATCACCACTGATAGCGTTGCGTCGTCCGAGGTTGGCGGTAAGAGAGATCTGTTGTGTGGAATTTATAAGGATTCTGACGGTAGAACTTTTGTAGGTGACACAGAAGTGGAAATGGATGATGAAGATTTAATTGTCGGTTCGAATAAGTATAAAATAACTGATGGACTGCGCAAATTGCTCCTTTTCGACAAGCCTGGAGATTACACGGAACAGGATTTTGACAATTACGGCGACATTCTGGTTCAGACCCACGCCATGCTGAGAAATAACGATTCCAGAGAGACGATACCCAAAGCCAACAGAGGTTACAAGTGGACAAAAGTGGTGAAACCCATATGGGATATGAATAAGAAGTTCGTCGAATCGGTGACTGGTAAAGGGATGAAAACCACTTTTCTTCCGAGCGATTCTAACGCTCTGTCTCAGAGATTTAGATTGTTGATGGCGAGTAGACGCGCTGGTAACACAGGATTACATAATGAGATAGTTAGCATATGTGACGAATTGTTAAGACAGAAGGTTTTGAAAAAAAACCATTATAAAAGGCTGATGAACGAATTGAAGGATTGGTGTATATAATAAGTAGAGGGAAATAAACAAACAAACAAAAATATATAAAATAAAAACAGTAAATTTTTACACTAGAATAATAAAAGTATTTAAACAACAAACGATTTACCAGTGAAAAACAAAATATATTATAAAATAAAAATATGTTGGTGATAAAGAACAGGGGATACGTCAGAACTTACGTTCAAGGCGGTTCTGGCATCGTCGATTCTATAATGCGAGCGTTCATGAGCGATGTGGGTAGAAAACTGGCATCGACCGCATTTGAGGTCAGGAAGAAGACGGCTTTGGATGCTGGTAAGAAAGCCGCTTCCGAAGCCAGTGGTAGGATAGCTTCTGTGGCTGGCAAGAGGGCAGCCGACGTGTTGATCGACAAGTTGATCAGTCCACCGGCGAAGCGAGCTGCATTAGAGCGAATGCCGAAAAGTTGGAAAGATTTTAAGGATGCTGTGGTACCTATACAAGATTTAGCCAAAATGACGAGTGGATCTGGATTGAAGAGAACTCATGACGGTGTAATATAAATAAATAATAATATTAAAAACTGAGTTTGAAAAAACATAAAAAATTGTGTTTGAAAAAAATCTAAAATAACAAACAAAAAAATAAAAAAACAAAGATGAACATTAAAGATATGTCTTGGAACGACGCCGTGACCAAGAGGTCGAATAACGAGTTCTTTCCCAAAAGCATAAGAGGCTTGATAGTGGGAAAATCGAATTGTGGAAAGACCAATCTGTTGATGAATCTGTTGTCCTGACTCGACTTGTTAGATTACGACAGATTGTTTGTGTTTGGCAAGAGCTTATTTCAACCCGAATACAGATTGCTTCGAGAGTGCATGGACCGTAGATTGCCCAAGGACGTCATAGCCAGAATCTTTGACAGTAGGGAGGAATTCGACAAAAGTAAAGCTCCTCTTTCGACCATTTTGGATGGTGCGGCGATGGAATTGATGAAGAGAAATGCATCTTCGAACATCGAGTGTCGATTTTATGAGAATGCTAGTGATGTTCCGGATCCTAGAGAATTGAAATTGGAAGATAAGAATCTCATGATTTTCGACGATCTGCTTTTGGAGAGACAGAACCGATGCGAATCGTATTACGTTAGGGGTCGACACAGCAATGTGGACTGTTTCTACCTGTCGCAGAATTATTTTCGATTGCCCAGACAGACGATAAGGGAGAACGCTAATTTTCTATGTCTCTTTTGCCAAGATCTCAAGAATCTCAATCACATCTATGGCGATCACGTCGCAAACGACATGAGCGTGGCGGAATTCAGGAGATTCTGCAAGAGGGTTTGGGATGGAGGACTTTACAATTTTGTCGTGATCGATTTGACTAGCGAATTTAATCACGGAAAATATCGGTGCAGAATCGACAAGTTTTATGTTTCTGATGATAATAAGATAGAGCGTGAAAATAAAAAAAAATTAGAAAATAATAAATCTTCAAATAATTAGTTTTGAAAAAATAAAAATAAAATTAAAATATATTGTTCGAACAAGGAGAATTGTTAGAACGGATAGCTGAGAATACGGCTGCAAAACAATCCATTCAAATCATGGTGAGTGGCGATTCAACTCGATTCGCGACGAAATTCGAACCTTCCATCAAATTGAATAGAGAGAAAAGATACGAGATGGCGTTGGTTAATCTGGAGACTTATTATTCCTTTCCCAACATCACCGAAAAGAATAACTCGTTCAAGTATTCCGACGGAGTGGATTGGTTGGAGATTCGAATTCCCAAAGGAAGTTACGACATAGACGATTTGAACAATTATATTCAGACGCGAATGAAGACGGATGGAAAGGAAAGCAACAAGATCAGACTCACTCCAAACCCTAATACCTTACAGACGATGTTGGATTTGGAAGATAATTTTCGAGTGGATTTCAACACGGATGATTCTATAGGCAAGATGTTGGGATTCGATCGAAAGATGTATCGAGACCACGAGGCATCTGAAAATATGGTCGACATTCTCGCAGTCAATAGCATTCTGGTGAACGTGGATGTGATTGCTGGAAGCTACGTGAATGGTAGCACTCAACCGACAATCTATTCCTTCTTTCCAAACGTGTCGCCGGGTTATAAGATCGTGGAGCAACCTCGAAATTTAGTTTATCTACCAGTGATTTTAGACACGTTGTATAGTCTCAAAACCATGTTGATGGATCAAAATGGTGAACTGTTAGATCTTCGCGGAGAGAGGGTGATGATATGATTTCACATAAGAGAAATATAAAAGCAAAAAAAAAAAAAATATTGTGTATATATATAAATAACAAATATTAAATAAACGCAATATTAATTTTACAAACATTATTTAATATATATAATTATCATTAAAACAAAAAAAACAATTGAAGAAAATATATTTAAAAAAAAAGAATTATGACACAATACGTGGTTAAAAACGTGAACATATCCATAGGACAGAGGAAGAAACTTAAGAGAGTGTTAACAACTTGAGGCAAGGCGGTGAGATTCAAATTCACTCATGGAGATCTGATGAGTGGCGGTCAGGATTCGATCGCCTGGACCAGAAGTCAAATCAAAAGGATGGAGAAAGCGATTCGTGATGGAAGAGGGTTGATGGTGAGATTGAGTCCCGCTCAATTGAGATACAATTTGAGAATGAAAAGCGGTTTCCTACCGCTATTGGCGGGAATCACTGCAAAAGCATTACCCTTCGCCACAAAGGTATTACCCTTTCTCGGAAAGACTCTCGGCATGGGAGCTCTCACGGGACTTGCGAGTTCGGGAGTTGAGAAATTTTAATGGGTGGCAGCGGACTGTTTGTGAAGAAGGGAGGAGCCGTGTGCCACGTCCACGTAGACGACAGCGATAAAGGATTGTATCTAGAACCTGTTAGAGGTGACAACTCTTTGAGTGGAAATGGTCTCTATCTGAAGAGTGGGCGGAACGTTGGGTGACTCGGCAAAGGTTTGTTGTTTGGTGAGAATTCGCCGTTTAAGAATATACCAATTTTGAATATGTTATTATAATGTAAAAAAATTATATAAATATAAATCATAGAAAGTATAAAATAATATATAAAATGGATAAAAAGGTGGAAAAACAATTAGACGATAATGATGAATATCGTGAGATAGAGTGCGAAAAAGATGTGGAAAAACGATTAGATGCTAATGATGGATATCTTAGGAAAGAAATAATAAAAGAGTTAAATAAAGATTGGGATAGGCAGTTGAAATTTAAAAGAATGAGACGTTTTCCACCGTCACCACTATCTTCTAAAGAGAATGGTAATGATGCGAGTGTTACCGAGAGATGCACACCATTTGTTCATAATTATGATCCGGATAAACAAATGCGTTGTTATAAAAACGTAGCATATTACAAAAAGAAAAAAAAGAAAAGAAGAATCGACGCTGAAATTTAAGAAAAAAGGAAACATTATTATAATATATGGGTAATAGTGAAGACGGAAAATAAAAAAAAACAAAAAAAAAAAGTAATGAGATCTAAAGATGATCTCATTACTTTTTTTTTTCCTTCTTCTTCGCTAAAAATCAATCTCTCTATTGTTTATATTTCCAAGTCCGTTATTAGCATGTTGACACTCATTTCTTCTCCTTTTTCGAAAATGTGTTGAATGTTTATCTTTACTTTTTTGAGTTTTTTTTACATCAGTGAACTCGCTCTCACCACCCGATTTGTTCACAAGTTCGAGAGAGATATTTGGATATATGTAACTTCCATAGAACAACGTCAAATCGTCCTTGTCGAATTCTCGATCTTTGGCGATGACGATTTTCTGTAGATCACTTTGGTACTCGTAAAACAAATCGAGCATGGCTTCATCCAATTTCAAAGGCATGTGATATTTGTCATGTTTGTGCTCTAATTCCTTCATCTTGACCTCATTCAATTCGATGGAATCGTGTCATTGTAATCTATAGATTTTAAAACCGAATTTCTTACACGTTTTGACTCGTTTCAATTTCAATTTGCATCTTTTAGGTGTTGTTGTCATGATCGATTATTTGTTTTTTTGTTTTATGAATTCTTGCAAATAATGTATATTTTAAATTTTGTATTTCAATAATTTGTTTAAAAAGTTTTGTTTTTTTTTTACTCTTTATATATATATATATAAAAAAAAAAGTTTTTTTTAATTTTAATTTTCTTTAATGTGAAAAAAAAATTTTTTTGTAAAAGTTTTTTTCTCTTTATATATAAATAAAAAGTTAAAACATATATATAAACAATTTTAAAACTTTTTAACAAATTATCATTTAAATACAAAATTCGAAAAAAATATTCTTACAAACCCAATTTTGAGGTAAAAAAACAATGATTAAATCTGAATATCCGAATTATAGTTTAGAACGTGCAAGACTTCAAACGTTTAAAAATTGGCCTTCGCATCTTGCTCAAAAACCCGAAGATTTAGCTGCTGCAAGTTTCATTTATATGGGTAAAAGTGACAAAGTTAAATGTTTTTGTTGCAACATACATTTAATGAATTGGGAATCTAATGACAAACCTTTGATAGAACACATAAATAATACCGAAGGTCGTTGCGATTATTTGAAGAAGATCCAGACATTAGGATTGATTAAAATTGAAAACGAAGAATAGGAAAGAAATAAAAACGAGAGATTATTAAGGGGTATTTTACAATCCGGATACACGAAGGAACAATTGTATAATACATTGAATTATGCAAACAGGACGTTATCTCAATTCTCGACTTTAGAAGATTTGATTCGATTCATGAAAGAAGCAAACCGGTTATTATCTATTGACAAGGAGTCGAGTGATGTAAACACGTGTCTGCTTTGCGAAAACAACTCTGCAAATGTTTTGTTTCTACCGTGTGCACATTTGTGTTATTGTAAGGAATGTTATTCTAGAGACGAGAAAACATGTTCGTTTTGCGAACAAGAAATAAAAGCGATCGTAAATTGTTTTGAATAAAAAACATTAAAGAAAAAATTAAATTAAAAAAAATCTTTTTTATATATATAAAGAGTAAAAAACAAAACTTTTTAACAAATTATTTTAACATAAAATTCGAAAAAAAATATTCTTACAAATGGAGCAAACAAATAAAAAAATGGAAAATTTAAATGAGAAAACCGTACCTCAGTTAAACGAGATTTGTAAACTATTAAAAATTCCACATTTCAGAAATCATAGAACTAAATAAAAAAAAATTGAAGTCATACAGGAATATTTGTGAAATGATGAAAAGGCAAATGAAATGTCGATAGCAATGACGTCAAAAAGTGCATCGGTTGTGAAAAATGAGAAGAAGAAAAAGATAGTAAAAGGAATCGAAATGCAGACATCGAAAAAAACCAAAAACGTTTCGATTGTGAAAAATAAGAAGACGACTAAATGAAAAGCCATTGAAGAACTTCAAGTTTCAAAAGAAAAGAAAAAAAAAACTAAAACGAAAACGAGTGATGCACTTCAGATTCTAGACAAATGAGACATATCGAGCGAAATTCAGCAAGCAATCAACGAAGGGAAAGGAGAAGAATATGTAGCACGACTCGTCATGGAACTATTCCAATCGAAGCCCATAGAACGGGAGAGTGCGATCAAAGGCATTTTTAAAACTTTCGACGTGGTTCCCTCGTTCAAGAAAATCGATCCGAAATTCTTCATGGAACGGGTGAAGAAAAAAGTATTGGATTTGTTTCGTGAACACATGAACGTGGGACAAAAAATTAAGATGATACTCCATTGCATGATGAATAAAATCAACGTGAAGTCTGGCGAGAGCATCGTAAAAAATGCATATTTCAGATCTAACGTCGAACCTGTATTTCGAGGTTCAGATTTATCAGACGTTTTCAAAAAGATGAAAGACAAGATGTTGACGTCTCTCATGAATTATCAACATGAAGGTAGTAATTGGACGTTCGATGAGGTGTTGAAACTCGAAATTTATATAACTGAAAACGATTCGTTGAAAGGATCTTCCTACGTGAAATTACCGTATTTCCTAGCTAAAAAGAATGCTGTGATCAATGTGAGAAATAAAGATGATCAGTGCTTTAAATGGGCAGTCACCTCCTCTTTATAACCTGTCAAAATGAGCTCCGATAGAGTCTCTCATTACGAGGAGACTTCTAAAAATCTCGATTGGACTGGAGTGACTTTTCCAACAGAGTTAAAACACATCGAACGTTTCGAGGCTCAAAATCCCACTGTAGCGGTGAACGTCTTGGGATACGATGATGAAAAACGAACGATCTATCCTCTCAGACAGACTTCGTATCTCGAAAGAGAAAAGTTGATTATTTTATTATTGATTTCGAATGGTGACAATCGTCATTATTGTTGGGTTAAAAATCCGAGCCGATTACTGTTGAGACAAAATAATAAACATAAAGGAAAAATATGTTTATGTTGCAACTGCATGAACGCATTTCACAGTGAAAAATCGTTAGCGAAACATCAGGAATATTGCATCGAAAATCAAGGTGTCGCCATCGAAATGCCCAAACCCAACACCATCGTGAAGTTTGAAAATCACAATAGAAGGTTAAAAGTTCCATTCGTCGTGTACGCCGATTTCGAATGTTTCACCGCGAAAATGAGTTCCTGTCAACCCAACGCTCTTCAAAGTTACGTCAAAAGATATCAAAAACACATACCTTCAGGCTATTGCATTTACGTGAAATGCGCTTTCGACTTGCAACATGACATGGGTCCCTTCACCTACACGAAACAGTGCAAAGACGACGACGGGGCTCAAAGGTTCGTGGAAGAGTTAGAATCAAAAATTCAAATGTAATACGACAAATTCAAAACTCCGGCGAAAATGATCATCACGCGACAGCAGCAGGACGAAAATAACAGAGCCACCGAATGTCACATATGCAGACAATCATTTGACGAGAATTCGGAGGAAAATAAGAAGGTCAGAAACCACGATCATTACACGGGTCTGTATCGCGGTCCGGCTCACAGCAAGTGTAATTTAAAATATCGAGACGCCGTTTTCTATCTGGTGATATTTCACAATCTCTTGGGTTACGACAGTCATCTGTTCGTGAAAAATCTCGGCACTTCCCACGAAAAATTAAATTGCATCGCGAACAGCGAAGAAAGATACATTTCCTTCATGAAATGGAAGCTCATGGAGAAAAAAAGAGTAATCGACGGAGAGACGTTCAAAGAAAAAACGAAATTCACTCATAGAGCCATATGTTTCATCGACAGTTTTAAATTCATGTTGACTGCTCTGGAAAAATTAGTCGATAACATGAGCAAGGATAAATTTAAAATCATGAGCGAACATTTTGGAGAACGAGTAGACGTCGTGTTGAGGAAAGGAGTCTATCCTTATGATTACATGAACGATCTAAAGAGATTCGACGACATCGCACTACCTTCAAAAGAAGATTTTTATTCAAAATTATACGAACATGCCAAAAACGTGTGGAAATCATTCGATATGAAAACCATGAGAGATTATCACGATCTTTATCTAAAGACCGACGTTCTGCTCTTGGCAGACGTGTTCGAAAATTTTCGAGACGTCTGTTGTCGAAATTACGATCTGGATCCGGCTTGGTATTTCACCGCACCCGGTCTGGCGTGGGATGCTCTGTTGAAAACCACCAAAGTCCAATTTGAATTATTATCCGACATGAACATGTTGCTCATGTTCGAAAGGGCTGCGAGAGGTGGCGTCTCGATGATATCCCACAGATATTCTGAAGCTAACAATCCCTACATGAAAGAAGGTTTCGATTCGAAACTGTCGAATAAATACATACAGTATTGGGACGCTAATAATCTGTATGGTTGGGCTATGAGTCATCCTTTACCGATTGGAAATTTCGAATGGGTGACGGAACCGGAAGAGATGCAAAAATGGAGAGACTATCCTTGCATTTTAGAAGTCGATTTGAACTATCCACAATCTACACAACGATTATCCACTGGCTCCCGAATGAATGGAACCGAACGAAGGATACGAGGAAAAACTCATTCCCAATTTATTTAACAAACGTAACTACGTCATCTACAGTGAGAATTTGAAACAATACGCCGATTACGGGATGAAATTAGTCGACATACATCGCATCATTCGATTCAACAAAGAGCCTTGGATGAAAAAATACATCGATCTCAACACGAATCTCAGAATTCGAACGAAGAACGATTTTGAAAAATATTTCTTCAAACTCATGAACAACTGCGTGTATTGTAAATCGATGGAAAACATCAGGAAGAGAACCGACGTTCGACTCGTCACATCTGAGAAAAGAGCTAAGAAATTAGTGGCGAAACCCAATTACAAACACTGAACCATATTCGATGAAAATCTAGTGGCCGTTCACATGCAAAAGACGCACCTGAAGTTCGATAAACCGCATTATCTCGGATCGATCATCTTAGATATCAGCAAGCGATTGATGTACGAGTTTCACTACGATTGCATCAAACGAAAATTTGGTGATAAAGCCAAACTACTGTTCACCAACATGGACAGTTTAGTTTACGAGATAGAGACGAAAGACGTCTACCGAGATATATCTCCGGACGTGGTCGCGTGGTTTGACACGAGCAATTATCCTGTCGATCACCCATCCAACATTCAATCGAACGACAACAAGAAGGTGTTGGGTAAATTTAAGGACGAGAGCGGCGGTAAACAAATCCTCGAATTCGTGGGCTTGAGACCCAAACTGTATACTTATCGTCTAGAAGATGAAGAGATCAAGAAGAGCAAAGGGGTTAAAGCGTGCATGGTGAAGAAAAACATCTCTTTCCAAGAGTATAAAGATTGTCTGTTAGGAAGTGGTCCGGTGTATAAGACTATGAAATCGATTCAAAGTGAAAATCACGACTTGTATACCGAAATAGTCAACAAGATTTCGCTGACGGCCGACGACGATAAGAGATTCGTAATAGACGATAAAATAAGCACTTTGGCACTCGGACATTGTACTTTGGATCTAATTTAAGATGATATGATTGTGGATGATTGGATTCCAGATATGAGTAAGGATGATAGGATTCCAGATATGAGTAAGGATGACAGGATTCCAGAAAATCAAGAAGAATTAGACGGATTCAAGATTATGGAAATCGATAGAGACATCGAGAGAGTTAGTTTAAAAAGAAAAAGAAAAAAATTTAAAAAAATAACGTCATTTTAGTGAATTATAATAAAATAAATAAATAAAAAAAAATATATATATGCATTTATGAATAAGAAAATAGAGATATCCGTAGAAGGTGTCATCTTACCTAACGAACCCCTATCCAACATCAATCTGTCGAATGCGACGAAGGATTTGAAAATCAAAGATTTTCTAGGCGTGTTTTCTAGAGATGCCTTGCCAAAATGAAGACCTCGACAATCAGAATGCGGAATTTTAAATCTAGACGATTTATCGGGTGAAGGCACTCACTGGGTGGCGTAGTTCAAGAACGGGAAGAAGAATTATTATTTCGACAGCTATGGAATCTCGCCGCAGAAAGAAATAAAGAACTATTTCAACAAATCGATGGTTCGTTACAACACGGAATGTGTGCAATCACCAGATCAAGTGTTTTGCGGTCACCTGTGTCTCTACATTCTCAAGAGATGGTCTGAAGGAGATCGGTTTCAAGACATTCTCAATGATTTACATTAGAGAGAGATTTTTTTTATAGTATATAAAGATAAAAAATTATTTAAAAAAATTTTAATCGAATAAAAACGAAAAATAAAAATAAAATAATTCATTTTTTAATAAACTGCATTTTGAAATATATTTTTTTAAAAACAAAAAAATCTCAAAGCAACATGCCAGTTGATAAATTTGGTAGAAGTGATGACGAAAAAGTCAACCTAAGAAAGAAGAGGAAGACGTTTGAAGTCGACGATGGTTACGACGTTGCCAACTTGGACAAACGTTACGTTCGGAGATACGAACCTCGAGAGGAACCTTTGAACATGAATGATAAGAAGCTCTACAATCTTCCCGAGCTGATAGATCTCGCAGATGCTGCAACTAAAAAATATGTCGACAGGGGGAACGCCGATTTCGAACGAATCATGCTAGATAATTACGTGGATAAAACCATGACCAACGATCTTGATCTGAAATCCAAACATTTGGTGAATGTCGCAAATCCCATAGATCCCATGGATGCCACGACCAAGAAATACGCGGACGACTCTCATGTGAGATTCAGCGAACACCTGAGAAATAGATACGTTCAGAAAATGATGCACTCGGAATTGAATGCCAATTCTAACAAGATAACGAATGTGGACACTCCCACGAATCCCAAGGACGTGGCGACCAAATACTACATAGATCTGGAACAGAGAAAGTCTGACAGACGAGAAATGAAATCGGATCTGAATGCGGGATTCAACAATATATTGAATCTGTCAAAGGTCGACGACACGGATGTGGACTCAACCACGGTCAACAAGGGCTACGTAGATTCTGCCGTGATACGATCACAAGAATACCTAGAATCGCAAATGGATGACTCTACTTGAACAAACAATCTGGTGGAACCATGGAGGGTGGTATCGACATGAATGGTGAGAATTTATTCGGACTCAGTCACGATCCCGAATTCGATTCCAGCGCAGTCAGCAGGAAGTACGTGGACGACAACTCGGTCTGGAGAAAGGGTGACATCATGGAAGGTAAACTAGACATGGGTGGACACGCGCTCACGAATCTACCGGATTCCGTGAACATGACGGATGCCTGCACCCTGATTTTGGTGGTGGAGAAAGTCAAATATGCTAGACAATTGATCACCATGTGGGCCGAGGAGGCCGGCACCTTAGATGAGGGAAAAGGTGAGTGGTCTTTTGGAAATGGAGGTAGCGGATCGAAACATGGTCAGGTGGGACATCCCATGCCGTTGGGAGGTGAAATCCTTCGAATGAGTCTGGCTTCCTCGGATTTGAATAACAGAGCGGTTGTCAATCTCATGGTGAATGGAGTAGAGAGCGATAAGAGATACAGCGTCGAAAAGACTGAGAATCAACACGCGAATGTTAGCACGTTCGGTACGCCTCTCAAAGTGAATGCCGGAGACAGGATTAATATCGTTACAAAAACCAATAATCCCGAAGCTGCCACTTCCGTGGTAATTCTACTGATCGAACTAGTTCCTTTGAACAAACAGTGAACAAGTGGAAAATAATTAATTAAAAAAAAAATAATGTGTGATTATTAAAAACAAAAAAAAAGTAATGAGATTTAGAAAGATGTTCAATCTCTCTAGATCTCATTACTTTTATTTGTTTTTGTTTTTTGAATAATTGCTCATTACTTTTTTTTATTTTTGTTTTTATTTTTTTTTTTCACACACGTCTCTGATCGAATGATTGACATCTTATTTCCATCCAATTCAAATTGTAATTCTCTGTCTGACAGGACCAGGGTGAAGGCTTCGGTTTTTCTCGGCATGTTCCTATCGAATTGCATCTTGATCTGAATATCTAAGACACTACTCTTGAGTCGTTCACTCTGTTTACTGACGTCGAATACGAACATGGGATACATCGACTTGTATTCGCCGGGAGATATGTTAGGGTTGCTCATCAATTTGTCTAGACCGTGATACTTCTTTCTAAAATCAGCGGCATTGCCGTACAGTCTGCAGAAATCGTTCTTGTCGAACGACGTGTTGTAATCGATTGCTGGATATCTCGTGGCGTTCAGAAACACTTGCATGTTTCTCAAATGGCAGTGATCGAACAGCGACACATTCTTTTCCTGAGACCCGTCCCTATCGGTCTGAAATGCAACCATGGTGAAACGCGGTCTCTCGGAAGCGGATTTCACTGTCAATCTCCAATCAAAGTGATTCGTGGAGGGAGGAATGCTAGCCATGTCACACTGTCTCATTTTAAATCCCACGGGTAATTTACTCTTGGATTCTATGATCTTGTAGAGACGCGCTTTTTCCACGATCAAAGGCTCCACGTGTGGCACGAACCACGATATCTTGTGTAGAGTTATCTTACCCGCATTGGTCGCAGTGAGTCTCACTATTGCATCATCGTTTCCTTTTCGAATCAGCGTCAGATTGTGTTTGAATCCGTACATGATCTTGTTGTAATCGTCCGCAAATCCGAAGATGTGTTGCAAAGGAATCCTGAACGAAAACGTTCCTTTAAGTCTGGACGTCTTGACGACGTAGTCGAATATCGCGGCGGCGCCGGCGCTAGCATGGCCGACGGTGTCTTTCACCCACAACTGATTAAGTCCTCTGGATTTCGAAAAATCATCAGGATACGTCAAGTGTCTGAACATCGTGGTGGCCTGACTGGGATGAAACTCAGACTCTATCTCTTGTCCGGATAGCATGTATTTTATATTACTGAATAGATGCATGATGCCATTATTGGCTAGAGTAACCGTGTCGTCGTCGGTGTAGTCGCTCCCATCTTCCTTGGTGAGACGTTCCTGCACCACTATGTAACTCTCGCTAGGATGTATGAATAGATCTTGAGTTTCGACATTGATTCTTATCTCTCCCGCATTGTTCAAACTCGTTCCGGTCACCGGTTCATATTCGTGAACCTCATATTCTTGAATACTTTCATCTTTCACTATGCTTTGTGCTATATCTAGTATATTTGTCATTTTTAAAGGATTTTTGTTTTTTTTTGTTTATTAATTCGCTTGCTTTTTTTTTATCTAAAAATAGTTTTAATTATTTTTATTATTATTTTTCTCTCCTATATATATATATATGTGTGTAAACAAGAAAATCTTAAAAAGTGTAAATAAAAGAAATTTGTTTTCTTTATCAAAACTTTGTCTTCTGTAATTGTTGTTCGTAAAACTTTCCGATGATCTCTTCTCCATCCAAAGCTTCGATTTCGTAAGTCACCGGATCGGTGTGAAATATTTTGATTATCACGAAGATTTCCGAGGTCCATCAAGGAGTATAACCCTTTTTGAAGTGCTTCTTATAAGCGTAGATTCTCACTCGATCACCGACCGCAAATTTCGGCGTTCTAGACTTCTTCCTAATCTTAGATCTTTCAGGATATAGATTCACGTAGACCCGTTTTTCATTTCGAGGATCGCTAGCTTCCACGGGAGTCATCTTGATCGATCTGTGTCGCGTGTTGTTGTAATCTTTAACCAGACCGTTCAGAGCGTATATGTATTTCTTGGTCGAATTCGCCGTGAAGTATCTGTGCATCTTTTCCTTCATCGTTCGATTCCAACGTTCCACCACGCTGGCTTTCTCTTCATTTTCGATCGAGTAGAGGTCGACCAATCGATGAACGTGCTTGTTGTAGAATTCCTTTCCCTTATCCACCCACAATTTACTCGGTTTTCGAGAAGACGGGTCGAACACGCTCTTCAGAGCCTCGGCGATGCATGGTCCCGATTTATTCTTCAAAGCTCTGATCCAACCGTATTTGGAAAACACGTCGATGACCGTCAATAGATATTTGACACCCTCGTTCCACCTCGAAAACGACCTCATGTCGACCAAGTCTGCAGACCAAATATCACCCAAACCCTTCACGAACACCCTTCTCTTTCGAAATTTACGCTCGATGGGTTTATGTAACTCCTCGGCCAATTCGCTCATCAATAATCGTTTCTTCTTCTTTTCAGATGCTCTTTTTTTTTGGAACGCCCCATCCAAATCGTCGTTTTGCACCGATCAGATTGCCGACCAGCGAACGCTCTATCTTCTCTCTTCTGGTCGGATTTGATATGCCTCTCAATTTCCCTAACATGTTTTTATCGCAGACGTCGTTGCGAGTCTTGGTGTCGGGATGTCCGGCGTAGCACAGATCGTGATCATACATGGCCGCGTCCACCCTATTCACAGGTTTGCTCCAAGATTTGGGAGTCAGATCGGCGTTGAGTCTCTTGTTCAATTTCGTTCCGGGTCCCATGAAACTGTGACCAGGCAGATGCATTTCGAAAGGTAGATTATTGATCATTTTATTCACGATGCCTTTACCTTTGCTCGCGTTCTTTTTTTTGACGAATCAAGTCTTGACAGAACCACACACGTCGCAAATTCCGCGAAGCATCTGTCTGTCGTTTTTAGTTCGTACTTCTCGAGAATTACTTGTCTCGGTAACTCTCTTACACTTTACGCAAAACATTTTTAAGAGTTATTTAAATTAATTTTGTTTTTATTTTATATATAAATTTAATATTTTTTTTTTTAAATTCTGTTCTTATTATATATATTTTTTTTCAATCGCTGCTCTTGAGTTCTATCATCTTACTGAATTCCTCCCTGGCCTCTTTCCTCCCCTTTTCCATGAGAGACTCCTTCATCTCTTCTTTGATGATCTGACGAGTCTTGATTCTCACGGCTTCTTTCATGGCTTCATATTTCGTTTTCTCACTCAATATCGTGAAGTATTCTCCATCCGATATCCTACCGTCTTTCAACGCAATCGAGATCATTTCGGATATCGTGTCGATCTTGGAGTCCGCCAAGACGCGAATCTTGTCGTGTTTCCTCGCCTTCAGATATAATTTCCTACTCAAAAAAGTTCTGAGTGTGCTAAACAATCTGGCGGCGAGAGACACTCCTTCTACGGTTAACACGATCAGAATACCTACCGCAGTCGACAACAATCCGATGCCGGCCGCGTGTAAACCCATGGAAATCGTGATGAGTGTTGTGTCGATCGCATTGACGAATTTCATGAAACGCGAATACTTCTTCTTGAGAGAACGGCGAGAATCTCTCTCTCGAGTTAGATACGCTTGGATTCTATTGATTTGATCGATGGGATACCTCTCTCCTCTTTCTTTGTCTTCTAGCGATGGTGCCGTCGGCAAAATGCCGTTCGGCTTCTCATCCTCGTCGTCATCTAACGTCGGATACAATTTATTTCTGGTTCTCATTTTTATGTTTTTTTTTCTTTCTAATATTAGACAAAAAATTTTATGTGTGTATTTATTTTATTTTCTACTCTCCCTTATTTTATATCAACGAGAAAAACTTAGACGTATGCTTCATTGAACAATAATTTCATGATGCATCCCTTGTCTTCTAAAGTCAGACTTCTACGCGCCAATTTCAATTCTTCCGAAACTGTGGGCTTGTCTCGATCCTTACGGAAGA
Organism: Pictodentalium vernedei; assembly: GCA_031216915.1. NCBI lineage: Eukaryota > Metazoa > Mollusca > Scaphopoda > Dentaliida > Dentaliidae > Pictodentalium > Pictodentalium vernedei. The sequence goes on from CM062296.1 coordinate 715,950,417, forward strand.
CTAATCTCTTCCAAAGCGTGATCACATCGTCGAATCTAACGCGTTCGAACGCCGGTTCGAAATACTTGACGACCATATCTTCCCTTTCCATCATCAGACACGAATGATTCTCGTGATCGAAGTCTAGATGATCCCGACATCCGACGCATCGTTCTAACAAGATGGGTCATAGTTCTTCGTTCACGCAGATTGTGTATGCTCTCATCAGCATGTTTAAAAGAAACCTCGCTCTAATAGTCTGGGAAGCGCTCATGATTTACGTATTTTTTTTTTTTATTATCTATTCGATTTGATATATTTATTTTTTAAATAACTATTTTATTTATATATTTTTTTCTCTCCTATATATATCAATCACTTTTTTTATTTCCTCGGGAACGTGGCAGTGGTTTTGCGGGTTCGGTATCACCTCTTTTCCATGTACCGTACATAAGTCGATTTTCTGATGTAGAATCCGCAAATGGGTTTCCGTGTATGCCTCCATAGGGATTCGATGTTAAAATCGTGTACAGATACGGATGCTACAGAATCCGCAAACTACCTTTTCGACGCTGCTACAGAATCCGCAACACGTTTTTTGTTTGCGATTTAACACTGAATCGTATGGGGGAAACCCATTTGCGGATTCTGTATCAGACAATCCACCTCATTTTTCTTAAAATTTCGTACATTTTTTTCACTCTTGAGCGACGTGTAGAATGTACACGTTCGCCAACGGGTATTTCAACGTTAAATGTGTGATCTGAGAAAACGTGGCAGTGGGTTTGCGGATTCTGTATCACCATAAAAACGACAAATCGTGTACCTGTACACGATTTTAACACTGAATCCTATGGAGGTGTACATCGATATACGTGTACATGTACGAAATCGTGTACAAGTGCTACCGAGTCCGCATTTATTACCTACTGATAGTGTATATTCATAATTCCGCTTGATTTTGTACAAACCCAAACGTAATTGAGCTATTCTTTAATCTTTTTTCCATCTCTTTTTGTTTTTTTATTGACTTATTCTCCCCACCATACCACATTCCCACCCCCACCCCCACCACCAAATATATATATATTTTTCAACTGAAATACAGATGCACAAAATCAAAAGGATGTGCATATACAACACAATCCGCCCTCGCATCCCCTGGCCACGTTGGAATGAATAGAGAACTGTAAAATCGTGGCTCATCGTTATTTCAATAAACAATTGGACAAAATATCACTGTTTACAGTTGTGTGTAAGACGTGATCGGTGACCATTTAAGCGACTGATTCGCGCCCCCGCGTTGTGTCCTTGGGCAAGGCACTTAACCCCGATTGCCTACATGGGGGCACGATGACGCTGTGTACTAAGGCGTACTGCACGTCGATGGTGCGCATGTCTTCAACTAATCTAACCCTGCCTGTGCCGCGATGCAGAGTTCAGAGTTACGATGTTGGAGAGCTGACAGCTGCTCGTCGTTGCTCGGTGGTTCTCTCCGGTTACTCCGGCTTCCTCCACTCGTAAAACTGTCACGGTCACGATTAGCCATTGTGCATAAGTATGTGACCTTAAACACCAATAAAAAAAATAAATAAGACGTGATCATTTGAGAGAAACAGAGGATCAATGCATGATGTTCTCAATCACCAATTATTGTGTTTTCTGTTGGAATCACAACGAGCTGAGTGGTGAGGTCGCCAATGAAATCAATTTTCATTATAGGCTGAAGCCGGTTCGTTATGGCGTTTTCACGTCGACAATATGTATAGTGAGTGGTAATTAGTAGTATGTATAGAACAATGTTGTAATTTGGATATTTGTTGCATGGCGGCTTATACCTAACAAGAACACGTGGATAGTAGTAGAGCAGTTAGGTACGCTCGCACTTGGAAATAAATAGATCACACTGCAAAAAATATAGGTTCTCTTTAGAACCAAAACTGGTTCTAATCTTGTCCCTGAGATGGAACCAGTTCTGTTTAAACAGTATTTATTTCAAATCAAATAAATTTATAAAGATTAACATTAAATATTAACAGAATTAAACATAAATTGAGGGGGTTTCAGTCGTAAGTTTAAAGCTTAGACGAGGTTGTCTCAAATCATAATTAAGCAAAGGAGATATGAACAGTTGGCATATCGAACCAGTTTTGGTTCTGTACAGAACCAAAACTGGTTCGATATGCCAACTGTTCATATCTCCTTTGTTTCAAAATGTTTGGCGACTGCGTTGAATAAGCTCCAAGTTTACTGCTGAATCTACTTCAGTTCATGTAATATTCTGTTAAAAGTGAATGCTAATCTTGGTAAATTTATTTGATTTGAAATAAAGACTGTTTAAACAGAGCTGGTTCCATCTCAGGGACAAGAGTAGAACCAGTTTTGGTTCTAAAGAGAACCTATATTTTTTGCAGTGCAGATATCAACTCTCTCACGTATCAACGCTGCCACAGGCCATACATGGCTAACAATTTTCGTCCTTTGAAGAGACTTGGGGACATCTTTAACCCTTTACCCAACGTAACGGCCAAAACCGTCCAGCGCTATTCTCAAAAATCGCCAATTAATTTTCAAAATATTTTCATTTTTTGTCTCAAAAACATAGGTTATGACCCCTCGTTGGAACGAGCTCGTCGAGCTCGTTCCAACGAGGGGTCATAACCTATGTTTTTGAGACAAAAAATGAAAAAAATTAGTTATTCAAGAATTTTTTTTGCAAGTGTCGTCTGCTTTTCATGTTAGGTAAAGTGTTAAAATCTTTTGGGCCGTTTTGGCCGTGACTGTATTATACAAGCCAACAGATCAAAGCGGCATCACCCTCGCCATTTATTGAAACTAGCAATACAATACAAGTTCTATAGAACGTAGAGTTGCATAATTGTATAAATTATCTGATCAGAAAAATCAGAAATAAATTATTTTATCGGATGATCCGCCAAATGTCGAATCAATATCCCGAAAACAAATGAAAAATAAACTGATGTTTCACACAGCAGATACATCTCTTGTCGACAGGACTAGCTACAGAAACTTTTCACTGAACTGGAATACGATCCGCCAGACATTTCCGACCGAAAATATGTATGGCTCACAATTTTTGTTATTGGAAGAGATTTACAGGAAACTCAGCTCCCCTAAATTTCAGATCGCTGTCAGTAAATTTAACACTAAGGGTATGAGATTTTTATATAAAAAATTTTAAAAATCGAAATGTTAGCGAATTTGTATCATCAATTTGCGCACTATTTCACAAACTTCTGGCCTTTTCCTGCGGAGTACTATAAAAATACAGAAGCTGTTTTTTATTTTACAGTTTTTTCCCCGAGCAGTTTAAACGATTGACTATTATCACACTGTCCAATCGGTTCTAGGATTCTATGAGCAATCAGAGGATTCTCTGTTGCTGTTCGTAAGTTTCTATGGTGAAATCGCGTCTTTTTCATCCAGCAGATACGGTCCCAGAGCAGATTTCTAGTCACCGGAGTAAGATGGAGGGGTATGTATCAACCCCTTTGCATTTATCAAGTAGCGGGTTTATCGACTGAGGTTCAGTTCATCTGAGGGAGACGAAGGTTATGTTTTAACCCTTTACCTAACTGAAAAGCAGACGACACTTGCAAAAATAATTCTTGAATAACTATTTTTTTTCATTTTTTGTCTCAAAAACATAGGTTATGACCCCTCGTTGGAACGAGCTCGACGAGCTCGTTCCAACGAGGGGTCATAACCTATGTTTTTGAGACAAAAAATGAAAAAAATAATGAAAATTAATAGGCGATTTTTGAGAATAGCGCTGGCCGGTTTTGGCCGTTACGTTAGGTAAAGGGTTAAGCAGGAAAATAGGCTGCATAAACCTAGAGGGGTCTGGTAGATTTTCCGTCTTGTGGACAATCAGGTGGACTTTTAACCAATTTCTAGGCATAATTTGGGGAATTTTAGGTAATCTGCTTAAAGGGAAATATATTGGAAACGAAAACAATTCAAGTTAGGCACCGAGAATCGTTTAAAAATATGCACAATTTAGACGTAATTTGGTATGGTACACAACAAAAAGTCGGCAGATTCTCTGTGGCCTGTATGGGGGTTCTCTATGGTTCTGTGCTAAACGTTTCGTTGTTTTCGGTATACAGATATAATATTACTCTTTTGATATCACGATTAGAATCACGTGCTAACAGAAACGTGAAAATTGCTCCTGCCCCCACCCTACCCCCCCCCCCCTCCCTAAGTGGAACGAGTTCAATATACGCATTCCAATGAGGGTTCAAAAGCAATGTTTTTTTTTAAACTGCAGGGCATGGTAGCACCTCACCTCTCCCGACACACCCATACGATGGCAAGGTGAGACGGCTCTCCACACCTTCCTACCACAAGTCTCAAATGGCACCAGTCAGCATATCTTGTTCTTCATCCTAACTAAGACTGAGACGACAAGTTAAGTTGAAAAAGATGCTTGCAATTAATTCACTGGAAAGGATTGTTACATGATATCTTAGGTAAGTTCAGGCGAGGCGGTCAATTTAGTATTTTCCAGTAAGTAACGGTGTCGTTTATTAAACAAACTAGAAAAATTATATGGATCTTCCTCATTCTGAAGAAACGATTTATAAACCCCAATCTTATCTAACGTGTGGAAAATGTCAGTTTATCGACCTACAATTAAACCTTTTTTTCTGTTCGTGCATTCTCAGACAAAATGACTGGCAAAAGTATATTTTTTTCTCTTTTCATAACACAATGAACCGCAAAAACGCATTTAGGCCCACCCAAAACCGCACCCAATGTCAATCTTAAAAATTACGTAGCATAGTGTGAAGGCAAAAGAACCCCTGCGCGCTCATATTGTTTCAAAATGAAAGGTAATTGATATTATCTCATCATATTAAACGGAGTAAAAATAAAATTTAATAAACAATGAAATCCTTGTTATGCTTTTTTATTCCGTGTTTCATTTTTTTATATATACTACTCAAAGTTTGCTAAGCGCCAAGTACATTCAACTACGCGTTTTACGTTTTAGTTGAAATATTGTAATGAAAAGTGTATATATTTTTTATTTAATTATCTCTTTAATGATTTAAGTACAGAAATTAAGATTTTATTTGTGTTTGACATTATTGTTTAGCTTTTGAATACGATAACCATGGAAAATGGATATTATTGGTAAAAGAGGAAATTTTTCAATATGCCGAAAAGTTGACGGAGCGAACTGGTATGGCTTCAATATCGAGTATGTGTCCCAATACTGTTAATTACAGCTTGACAACGCCTTCTTATGCTCCCTATCAGGTTCCTGTTGGTCCTTTGTGGGGTGTTGTTCCATTCTTGGACCAGCATGGCATCAAGCTCCTGGACACTTCTTGGCTGGACTGGACGGGCAGAAATTGCAAGCTGCAACTCATTCCAGACATGTTCCATTGGATTGAGGTCTGGGGATCTTGCTGGCCAGTCCATACGCTCAATCCCCACCCTCTGTCGGTACTCCCCAACAGCATGGGCAACATGAGGATGGGCATTATCGTCCATCAGAATGAAACTATCACCCACTGCACCTGCATACAATCTGACGTGCACATCCAGGTTCTCATCAATATACCGTTGTGCAGTCAATGTACCACCTTCAAGGCCACAGAGCTCTGTACGTCCATCCCAGCTGATGCAGCCCCAGACCAAGATTGACCCTCCACCATAGCGGTCATGCTCAGCAATGTTGGCTGCATGGAATCTCTCCCCTGGTCTTCTCCATACCCTAGAACGTCTATCTGTGTGGCCTATGCAGTACCTTGACTCATCTGTAAAAAGGACAGGTCGCCAATCTTTTCTGGTCCATCCAACGTGGTCCATGGCCCATTCATATCGTGCCTGGCGGTGGTTCTGGGACAGCGGAATGCAAATACATGGTCTTCCCGATAGGAGACCACCTTCATGCAACCTTGCCCGGACAGTCTGCGTCGAAACATTTACCCCGGATGCATTCTGAATGTCACTGCGAAGCTGGGTTTCAGTGGCAAAGCGGCTCCTACGGGCCTGAATGATCAAAAACTGGTCTTCAGCTGCAGACGTTGCCCTGTCTCTGTCACCGCCATGCCGTCTTACTGGTGTGCCATACTGCTGAAATCTTGCCCAGGCTCTGGTGATCACCGTATGGTGCACACAAAGGGCTTCATCAACCTGCCCCTTGTTCCACCATCCCTACAGCCCGCCACATTTCTGCTTCAGACAAATGTGTTCTTACATTTGCATTTGCCATATTCAATCATTAAATCACAAGGGTTTGTGTTGAAATGAAGATTGGATACCCTACACATCTCATGTACATGTAGACAGTACACGAAAACATCGTGAAAATCAAGGGGTACATGCTTTCCATGACTGTCACGAAACGTCTGCCTATCAAGAGAGCTAATGTAAACACTGGAGACCATCTCAATACATTCCCCAATCATATCCACCAAAAATATCGCAAATAAGTCGCAAGCAAATTTCGCAATGATTTGTCAAATATTTGGTGCTTAGCAAACTTTGAGTAGTATATAAACGCCCGCGTTCATCGTTTTACCCAAATCGAACGTAAACAATGGCCGGTCCACAACCGAAACTCATGCGAACAAACTTTCCAATTTCCAAATAGCCTAAAGGAACCCTTTCTGAGACAAAGGCCAACCAACTTCATGTCATCTGGTTTTATATCGAACTCCACAGTTACAAACTGTGTTTTCAGTTTCTCAGGAAATGGTCAAAATCAGAATTAAATTCAACTCAGTGTTATTTGGAATGGCAGCACCTCCCGCCAAGTAGAAAAGCAGATTGAAGTTTTGTGTGGGCGTGGCCTATGACGTTCCTTTTAACTAACGCAATTCATTGGTCAATAAAAATTTTAATGACACATGAACATGTTTGAGTGAAATCTTTCGTTATTTCAAACAGAATTTTAGAAAACAATGCCTTTTTTTATTCATTTATCACTAGGAAGCATGATACGACCTGTTTTTTATTTCAACTCCGCAAAGTAGAGAGTGTTTAAATTTATTGCCCCTCAAGTTTAATTATAAGAAATGATCGTTTGTTTCTGTCTATTTCTTGAGTTATGAACCCCAAAAAACAAAGACCAAACATAGTTTTTTGGGCTTTTGTTTTTTGCGGTTCATAACTCAAGAAATAGACATAAACAAGCGATCATTCCTTATATATTTATTTTACGGTTACTTTTTCAACAACGTACCCACCGAAAATTGTTGAAACAGTGTCCTCGGTCACAGAGTCATGACACAGGCTACTTTCAAACATCATTTAACCCTTTACCCAACGAATCGGCCGCATCCGCCCGCGTAATATTCAAATTCAGTAGTTGAAAAAATATTATTTTTCAAAAAATTTCAACAAAACCATATCATGTGACCCCCTCGTTGGAACGAGCTCGTCGAGCTCGTTCCAACGAGGGGTCACATGATATGGTTTTGTTGAAATTGCCATTGCCTTAAAGAAATGGTTACACTGGCTAAATATTTTTGGAATTCGCACCAATAAAAGTAATGGGGTCCGAAGCGCTTCAGTCTCTCTCTTCTCCCATTGCTAACAACGTTCTTTCTTAATATGTTTCATCTCGTCAGATAACCGAAGTTAAGCAACGTCGAGCCCGGTTACTCCTCGAATGGGTGACCGTCTGAGCGATCAAGTCGGACTCCCGCGTTGTGTCCTTGGGCAAGGCACTTAACCCCGATTGTCCACATGGGGGCACGATGACGCCGTGTACTGAGGTGTACTGCACCTCGATGGTGCGCATGTCTTCAACCATTCTCACCCTGCCTGTGTTGCAGTGCGGAGTTTCGATGTTGGGGAGCTAGCAGCTGCTCGTCGTCGCTCGGGGGTTCTCACAGGGTACTCCGGCTTCCTCCATCCGTAAAACTGTCACCGACACTGTATGACCTTGGCTGTTGAATTGTCGTTAAACCTTAATAAATAAATAAATAAATTCACGTGACGTTGCAAAGATTAAAATCCAAGATGGCATTTTCGAAATAGGCTTATTCGAATTATTATTTTTAATTGCGTTGATTGGTTATGTCCGTTAATTAGATATAGAGTTTAATGAAAATGACCACACAGGCTAATGTATGTTACACGTCATCGTTGTGAAATTGATTTTGATATATATAGATTATTACCATTATGAGGATGTACAAACTATGTATCCGAGTCGAGCTCTGGGTTCTAAGGGCAGATCACGACAAGTCGAAGACGAGTCGTGATCTACCCTTAAAACACGGAGCGAGACATATTTTGCACATCCACATAATAGTAATAATCATTTTATCTTACAATATATTGGGGATAAGTCAAGAATGTAGACGAATATATAACGAACTATTTATTCGTACGGATGAACAAAAAGAAACAAAAATGGAACTCACGCGAAAGGAACGTGCTTGTATCCGACCCCCTGGTACAAACATCTGTATCAGGGGATCGGATACACGACAGTTGAGGAGTTAATAGAGACAAAATACATGTTGATTGTAAGATAAATATAAAGATGAAAAGTAACTTACTTCAGAAAAACATATTTCGTATATCAACGTTATCGTCTGTCTGTTGGGTGCAACCTGTGCCAATTTGCAATGCTTTGCCGTTATATATGGTGCATCCAAAGGACGTAATGCCACTGAAGTCTGTCTAAGGACACATCCGCAGGGACGTGGCAACAGCGGGGCGGGGGGAGGGGGGCACCCGCCAATCCTGGCAAAAATTTCCTTTCGTTGGAAATTCGGAAGGCAAGTCATGAGTAGTTGGAAATTTCATCTGTCTGGATTTTAGAGCTTCTTTGGCGATGCTGATGTCTCCTTTACTTCCCAAAATTCTAATTTTGTTTCAAAATGGCAAAAATTCCCACTTCAAGAAAACCACTTAATGTAAATTCGTTATCCTGAGTTAATTCCATCATTCACAGTTACAAAATGATGAAACATCGAAAATTGATCATTCCTGCATAAGATCTGATTTTATGTTAGGATACTGTGAATTGCTAAAGTTCTCAGCTTGGGCATTTGTTCAGCAAATTTTCAATTCCAAGAAGAATGCCTATCATAAATGTGTTAGCATTTCAGTTACTAGAATCAATTTTATGCCCCCATTCATGACTTCATTTTCAAATGTTTTCTCGGTAGTGGATTTCCAACTAGGGGGAGGGACCGGGAGGAGGGTTTCCCCCTCCCCCTAGTTGGAAATTCACTATCTTACACCCCACTAATCGGAAACCTCTAGCCACGTCCCTGCATATCCGGGATTTTCTTTTGCAAGGAAAGGGCGACGATGCTGAATGTTGAGCTTCAACATACAATTCTTCTAAACACAAAAGATACTACCATTGGGTTTGTTTAGACTTTTTCAACCATGAGCGGAAGTCTTGCTTGTGGTTCTTGATGCTTTGTCATAGAATTGGATGAATGTGGGTGAAATCCCATGACATTAATGTTTTCACAGCTACGTACTCTCTACTGTATATCAAACCAATCCCCCTTAACTGGTAGAGTGCTGGAAGCCCTTATTTGGGCTTTAATCTGAAATGCAGGTTCTACAACTTAAAGGCTTCAAATTCAGTGTCTGTGCTTCATATTATCTTTGAAGTGATATTATTTAGTCTGTTAAGATTTGCCTTGTTACAATTTATAGGAGAGTGCCCACAGGCACTCTCCTATAAATTGTAACAAGGCAAAGACTTCTGAACAAATGTTGGTGACCTAAAATAATTTAGCACTCTACCAGTTAACAATGCCACTAGTCAAACTGTTTAAGGAATTTCTTTACCCACTTTTCATGGAGTCTGCGCACAGACTTTGCCATTTATATAATGTAATGTCTTTTTCTCCACAACGACATACAGATATTCTTTCATGCATCAGTTATAGATGTTAAAATGACGAAGTATCTAATTCACCGAGAAAACACTAAGATATTAACACAATTAGTGAAACTACGCCGCGTAATAAAAGACTACAGCTGTGGTGATAATCATGCGATGATAGTCATATCACTGATAATGATAATGTCATTAAATATTCGATTTAATGAATTCTCGATCGGGAAACACATCTTGCATTGATTTAACCCTTTACCTAACCTGAAAAGCAGATGACACTTGCAAAAATAATTCTTGAATAACTAATTTTTTTCATTTTTTGTCTCAAAAACATAGGTTATGACCCCTCGTTGGAACGAGCTCGACGAGCTCGTTCCAACGAGGGGTCATAACCTATGTTTTTGAGACAAAAAATAAAAAAAATAATGAAAATTAATTGGCGATTTTTGAGAATAACTCTGGCCGGTTTTGGCCGTTACGTTAGGTAAAGGGTTAAACAAAATGTGTGTTTATGGTGTTTGTACATTCAACCGGTTGGTATATTTCAGTTGGTTGGAAAAGTGAAACGTTCATGTTCATTATTCCAATCAACTGAAATATTCCATCCGTTTGAATCTTAAAATAGGCGATGCACTATTTAAGTCCAGGCAGGCAGGCAGGCAGGCAGGCAGGCAGGCAAATTCACTCAACCCAGTTGCTTTGGGTTGATTTTTAACCCAACTGATTTTAGAATCTTCGGTCGCATCTTTAGTGCAAAGAGTCTGCGCACCACCTTCTTGGTAATTCCTAATAAGGTTGCAATGGCAGTAACTCAAAAGAGATTTAAAGTTTCAGGGGATTGCATTTGAGTGGTGAGGCCTACACCCCGCCCTGATTCTCTGGTGGTGGTATTTTTATTATGCTGTAAAAATATTTGGTAAGATAATATCGAGGAAAAGTGTATTCATGGAACCTCAACCAAAGAGTCGGAGATGAAAACTGAACATGGTATATTTATTGCTCACTGAAACTCTGTGGTCACGTCTGTCTCAAGATCTAAACACGTCCACTCGAGACAAAGTTTTCTGCCGCCAGACAGATCTTCTTGCGGTGTAATCAGTCTGGAACAGACTTGTTGGCCCGTTAAATTAGTACGACGAAATCATTTCGTACCTTCGGCAGTATTTATGACCTCCAGCGATTTTGTCCACATTAGATAACACCGTTCAGCCGAAGTAAATTTGTTTCAGAGGCAATAACAGTAGACAATAAGTTCATCACCGTTCTAGTGTTTAGTGCTATTTCTGCCAAAATAAATAACTTATGACTCCTCCTTGGAACGAGCTAGTAGAGGCCGTTCCGACGAGGGGTCATAATCTAGATTTTTGAGACAGAAAAGAAAGGAAAACTGTATTTTAATTTTATGAATAGCGTTGGTCTGTTGTGTGCGTTGCGTTTACTGGGGGGTTAAGTGAAGACTGCCATCAACAGTCCATTGCATGTTATATACATCGTCACAGAATTGATTTTGCTACAATGATTTACAGTATTTTACTGCTGAAAACCATATCAAATATAAGCGAAAACTGTATTTCCAAATCTTAATGAAACTGATGTCTGTTCATTGACGAAGCTGGGCAAGGAGATCGTGACGATACAATATGGTGAACGTCAACAAACAATTATTGTAAACAGACAATGAGAAAATAACACAGTTGTGTTAACCTTTTACATCCGAACAGTATCAACTTTTCATATTCAGAACAGCGACAAGCTATATCCTGTTTAACTATAAAACAACTGTAAGAAGCGGCGTCCCTTTGATCTCAAAAGCGATCTCTTTCTCCATCCTATTGTCTTCTGCACTAAAAGAATCGACCATTTTTCTTCTAAAGTCTTCTTCACGTTTGTAGAGGAATATGCACCAAAAAGTGTTTTTCCAAGTGGTAGAACACTTACCGTACATGGTAATTTTCACGTATCAGACGTTGAAGTTCTATATTTTTGTGAACTTAATGAAAAACTGGGGGGGGGGGGACTGCGATATATAAACTGAGGAAATTCCAATGTGTTCGTTTTAAAGACGGGCGTGACATCACACATGTATCTGGAACATGTATACCACTGTGTGTAAAATTACTACTTTGACACAGTCTATCTGCAGCTGGGAGTCATCTACAATATCATCTTCAAAATGATTCCCGTGTACTGAATAAATCCAAAAAGCGTAAAAATACGAGCAGAGACTTTTAGGTAGCTTACAATCAACAATCAGCCGACATCACTTCTCGAACATATTGTCGAAGTTAACCTCTGATTAGGCCTGAAAAAGTTACAAATCTGTTTCCCAGGCACTCCTACATGGTCCTTTTGGCTGTCGCATACTCTCTTTTTATAACCAATGCAAAGTAAAGAAAATCAAAATATTTTACCCAAGTTAATAAAACTGATAGATTTGTCCCTGGAGTACAACAAGGCTTTGCAATGCTAAAGCATTGCAAAGCCTTCCTGCACTCAAGGGACGAAATGCACCACCCATGCTATTCTGTAGATTATGAGGCCTAGAACATAAAACAAACCAAGAACATGAACTTTTGATGGCAAAGAAAGAATTTCAAAAATAAAAATAAAATAATAAAAAATCGCCCGTCCACATGCAATTTTACAAAAAAATTGTCGGAAAAAACACAAGATCTACTTTGTTAGGCCTTACCAGTCTTCGTTTTAAAATATAATACACAAGGAATTTTGGATAAATATAACGCGAATAAGCAGATAGCTTCAGACTGCAAACTTTGCCATAGGAATTCCCATTCAACTGACAATAGTAAGTTTTTGAAATACGCTGGTACCAAAAGTGCATTTTTACTTCTATCAAAAATTCAATAAAAATGATTCTATTGGTATAGTACACTTCAATTTCTGTGGACATTTGCATAGGGTTTGGCAGAAAAAAAAAGGAGTGGCATTTTGCATTTTAGTGTATTTTTGAAAATCCGATCCATTAGCGTAAAAATAGCAAAATATCTGACTGACGATGGTGGAAGCAATTAGATATCCCTAAATTTGGGATTTTCGGGAATACCAATCGAAAAGTTCTCAGCCAAAAGAGAGAAAAAGAGAGGTGGGGTTGTGGAAGCAGGGAGTGTCGTGTCTTACTGTCGAAAGTGGGAGCAATTGGATATCCTCAAAATTTGGTATTTCGGGAACACCAATAGAAAAGTTCCCAGCGAAAGGGGAGTTTGGGTTTTGGAAGCATGATGTGTCGTGTCTGACTCATGAAGATGGGAGCAATTAGATATTCCTTAATTTGGTATTTTCGGGAACACCAGTCCGAAAGTTCCCATCGAAAAGAGAATTGGGGTTGTGGAAGCATGATGTGTCGTGGCCAGCTGACCAGGTAACCAAAAGTATCCATCGCGTCTTCACCCGGCGTATGGTTTATTTCTTTTTGTGCTATTATGGTTTTCTTTCCAGAAAAACTTTCTTCTCTCATTCGTTGGATAGGTATAGACCTGGGGTTAATACTATAACTCATTTATAATTGTATTTTCCAGAACTGTATTTTCTGTCTGTCGTTAGAAATTGTCAAAATGAGTCCTTCACATTTTAAAAGACGTGGCATTTTACCAGAGGATCAACTTTCACGTCTTTTAACCCTTTACCCAACGTAACGAACAAAACCGGCCAGCGCTATTCTCAAAAATCGGCAATTAATTTTCATTTTTTGCCTCAAAAACTTAGGTTATGACCCCTCGTTGGAACGAGCTCGTCGAGCTCGTTCCAACGAGGGGTCATAACCTATGTTTTTGAGACCAAAAAAATTTAAAAAAATAGTTATTCAAGATTTTTTTGCAAGTGTCGTCTGCTTTTCATGTTAGGTAAAGGGTTGAACATCAGTGATTCATTTTGACCATTTATATTCACAAGAAGAAAACACAATAGACTTTATCAGAATTCTCCATGTTGGGTCACGTGAGGGTGGGCACACGTCATATTTGTTTCCAAAACAATTAACACGTGTGGCATGAAATAAGGAGCCGTCAGTCGCTTCATATTTACTTTTAACTCAACTATGCACATCTTATGACACAGGTTTTGACAATACTTTATTTAAATCAATGCATTTCGAATGCTGAACTTTCGAAATGGTAGCTCACTTTCGCTTTGTAAATAAACGAAGATGCGTAACCCGACTCAGACTGTTGCATTTCAATGTGTTCTTAACCTAAAGTTTTGTTTTCAACTCGAATTTACCGTATTATTAACCCTTTACCCAACGTAACGGCCAAAACCGGCCAGCGCTATTCTCAAAAATCGCCAATTAATTTTCATTATTTTTTCATTTTTTGTCTCAAAAACATAGGTTATGACCCCTCGTTGGAACGAGCTCAACGAGCTCGTTCCAACGAGGGGTCATAACCTATGTTTTTGAGACAAAAAATGAAAAAATTAGTTATTCAAGAATTGTTTTGGCAAGTGTCGTCTGCTTTTCATGATAAGATAAGAAAGGGACAGCAAGCCACTAGGTTCGCCCGCAAGCTTAATGTATAGCACCTGACTGTTGAGAGGTATGAGGGGCACGGGAGGCCCATCTCGCTGGGTAGCAAAGCGCCACTAGGGGCGTCTTAAATAGTATAGTGAATCTGACCACGGTCGGTGGGTGGTATAAGTTAGTACGTGGTTTGGTCCACGTAGGGGCATGTCCGTTGCCGTGCATGACAGTGCGGTCCCCCTGGAGGAGGGAGGTTGTTATTGTACGCATGGTCTATAGGTAGAGTCCTATGTTTATATAGGCGGGATGCCCAAGGATACTCCTTCATAAGAGACACCGGTGGTGAATATTAATGTGTGGAACCATATAGAAGGGTTAATAATATTACAATTGATACGTACTATGAAAGTTAATTTTATCACAAATGATTGAACGCGTAATAATCCAATATCTATTTATTTGATCTTGAGTCGAGTTCACGATCGCCATTTTCTGACCAAGATTGTGCCTGTTTACTATTCCACGTGTAATTTGTTTTGGAAACAAAGATATATATATAACGTATGCCTCACCCCCTCACCTGACCCAATATGGGGAATACTGATCTCCTCTATTCAGGAAAGTATAATTGTAAAAGATTTACAGTATTGCACCCTCGTGACGGGAGGTGTTTTCTGATGATCTACAATGTTGCACCCCAGTATGGAGAATGAAAGGCAGAGAAATAAACTTTATCTATTGACTAAAGTGAATTTTTTGATTTGATTGGTTGATAGATACGTGGTATGAGACCATATTCATTGAAACCCACGATACGTCCGCCCAGCCACTGACAAATTTCCCATACCCAGTGGAAGCCTCGTTCCGAAATCTACAAATTGTCCATACCCCGTAGAAGACGCGTCATTCCAGTTTTACAGTGTACATGTATTATATTTTAATTTTTTATCTCCAAAATATAGCTCATGACCCCTTATTGGAACGAGCTTGTCGAGTACCCTCCAATGTGGGGTTCATAAGCTATGTTTTTGAGACAAAAAAGAAAAAAAGAAACTCAATATTTTTTTTTATACTAGTCATATCGGCATATTTTCACAAAAACTCTTTTGCACAAAAATTCCACAGAAACCTGTATGGCTCAACAATGGAAGATAAAAGATCTCATGCTGTGTGTGTTCACACATGAAATAGATTGTACTTCTAAAACGGAAAGTCAATAGATAAATTCGCTACCCCGTGTCTGATCACGTGGTACGGGTTTTACCCACCCGAAGCCAGCCGTATCCCATGAGGCCTGCAATCTGTAAACATACATTCAGAATAAAGTCACTCAATTAGAATGCACACATTTTCGGACTCATGACCATTAGCATGTGGATGAAAATTTTAATGGTATGTATTTATTATTTATTTATTTAGTGGTGTTTAGGGTCGCATACTTATGCACAATGGTCAATCGTGAACGTGATAGTTTTACGGGTGGAGGAAGCCGGAGTACCCGGAGAGAAACACCGAGCAACGACGAGCAACTGTCAGCTCCTCAACATTCTAACTCTGTTCAAGCTCCGTTCAACCAGGGTTACAGCGGTTGAAGACATGTGCACCATCGGCGTGCAGTACGCATTAGTACACGGCGGCATTGTGCCCACATGTAGGTAACCGGGATAAAGTGCTTTGTCCAAGGACACAACGCGGGTCGTCCCGGACGGGAATAGAAGTCCAACAGTCCACCACTGAACCATCGCGTTCCCTAATGGTATGTAAAATCCATCTGGTAATGGTATACTTTACACTTGAGTGAGTTTCAAGTGTAAAGTATGTAGTGACAAGATGGAGCTTAGTTTAAACAATATTTATTGAACAAAAACAGGTTAACTGTATACATGCGAACAAGTGTAAACGGATTGAATGTTTTGTGCATAACTTTCAGTGAATACAATTAACATATAATGTATCAGACTAAATTGTTGTAGTAGGGGATTCGGAAGAAACCTGAAAGCTTTTGTGAACCGTCTCCCAAAGATGGAGTTTACATAGTGGTGATCATTAAAATTTTCTTCCACTGTGCGGTGGCTCATTGGTTACGGCACCGAACTTCAAAGCGAGAGGTCCACGGTTCGGTCACAGCCAGGGGTAACTGCGTTGTGTCCTTGGGCAAGGTATTTAATCCAGAGTTTCCACGTGGGGGCACGGTGGCGCTGTGAACTAAGGCGTAATGCACGTCGATGATGCAACTGTCTTCAATCAATGCTAACCCTGCTTGTGTGGAGTTAGTATGCTAGGAAGTCTGACAGTTGCTCTCCGTTGCTAGATGGTTCTCGCCGGTTACTCCGGCTTCCCGCACCCGTAAAACTGTCCGACACGAGGTGACCCTGGCTGTCGAAAGTGTTGTTAAACTCCAATAAATAAATAAATAGCAGTTAAAGAATGGCCAAATTCCGACAGGAGGTGACCCTGGTTGATGAAAGTGTCGTTAAACCCCCAATAAAAATGGCCCAATAAATAATTAAAATGTTTAAGATTTACGGTCCAATTCCACATGTTTCGCTTTATGTAATAACGCCCATGTATGTTTGAAAAGATGCTAACAACCAAACGAACTTCGGGGGAAGGGGGACTGCAAATATATTCCGGACACCTATGCCGGATGGGTGGGTAATCTCGTGTCGGAAAAAAGTGTTTTTGTAGGATTTTGCCATTTTTGCACCGGATGCTCAGAGAAAAGTATATATTACATATTTATTTACTGCTAGTGACCTATGTGTGACCTTTTTCTCGGCTTGATTGGATGACACCAGTCTATGCAGCGGTCATCCAACAATAAGGGAGGAAATCAGTGGACATAAAAAAGAAGATATTTCACTGCAGTCATTTTTATAATAAATCAAGTGAGAAAACAAAAATTAAACCCTCAAACACAGAATTAAAAAATAAAGCATCCGATGGCAAGGGGTACAGGGGCACAAATACACAGAACGACACGAATGTGTTAATGGGTTAATCGATATGGCACGAGTGCCGGCGCAGAAGGCTAGAACGAGAGGCCACAGGCCTCGAGTTTTATCCTTCCGCGATGCCACAAGTGCCATATCGATTAACCCATTCACACATTCGTGTCGTTCTGTGTTTATTATACGCCTTCACGTCTATAAAAAAAACATTATTAGAAGGACACTCAGCAATTCATTTGACAACTATCAACAAAAAGAACACATTTTATCGCCAAACAATTTTGCGAGGGGAACCCGTGTTACTATTTCGTTCCCTGAGTTCCAATGTGTTCTATGTGCCTATTGGCACATAGAACACATTTGAACTCAGGGGACGATTTTCAGCTATCGATTCGAATTGCAATTGCGTTGCACAATTTGTAAAAAATTCCAGTGACATCTCGCTTCTATTTAAAAATAGAACGTCAACGATTGCAGTTTTCATTTTCCGCATGGTTTAGTGTTGCTGTAGATGGGGACTCCATAGAACAGGCGTGTAATAAAAAGGACACTCGACTCTGGGTATGAGTTAAGACCGGGGGTATACAGCGTGTCATAAAATATTCAGTAGTACTAAAGCATTGCAGACGGCACCAAATTCCACTGGAGATGCGATATAAAATACACATGTCGAAGAAACGGAAAAAGGATTAGATTACATCATTAAAATCTTATTTACGGATGAAAAACCACACATTGTTCAGTTCAACTTTGTTTGGGTGTCCAAAATTCTGGAGGAATTTTTTTTTGCACAAATGGGCTTGATGGGTGCCCGAAGGGGCCCAAATGTTTTTTCCGCTTCGTTTTTTTTTCAGCTTCGTGTCTACAATTTTTTCTGACTCCCTTTTCACGAGTACTTTAGAATATATTTACAACAACAAAGAACTAAAGGGGTTTGCTTGTGATTGACAGCGCCAGGCGCACAAACTATCGGGGAGTGACCCCCCCCCCCCCCCCCCCCCCCCGCACACACACACGCATACACACACGCGCACACAAAAGATCTTCCGATCACGGATTTCGTCTGGCAGAGGTTGGACGAGAAATTATGAAATACCAAGTTGGGCAAACGTCCTTGTTTGCCTAACGAAAATATACACACCCTTTGGGATAATCAGTTGGGCAAAATCTCTTGCTTGCCCTACAAACATATACACAGATTATAAAGTGCAATATACATTAGACTCAGTGTGCCGGTAAACAAACATGACCAACGTCTAAATTGCAGTTTTCATTCGAAAGTTCCAGGAGAAATCCTATCTTCAAACACAAATGTCATATATCTTGAAAAACTGAATGATTATGTACACTCTAAAATCAGTTGGGTTAAAAATTAACCCAGTAACCCAACTCATCTGAGTTGAGTGAATATGAAGCCAACTGGGTTAAAAATTAACCTACAACATCTGGGTTGGGTGAATATGAACCCATTCCACTTGAATGGGGTTGATTTTTAATCCAACTGTTTTTAGGGTGCAGGGGCTAGGCCTACCGTACTTTACATATTATTTCACTTGTTGTAAGTTTAAAATACAGTATTTTGTAATTTATTTATCAGGGTTTAATGACACTTTCGACAGTCATGGTCACCTCATGTCGGACAATTTTACGGGTAGGGGGGGGGGGGGGAGCTGGAGAACCCGGAGATAACCACCGAGCAACGGCGATCCACTGTCAGACTCCCCAACGTACTAATTCCGCACAAGCAGGGTTAGCATTGGTTGACGGCAAGCGCACCATCGACGTGCAATACGGCTTAGTACACAGCGCCAGCGCACCCCCAAGTGAGCAATCAGGATGAAGTGCCTTGCCCACCGACACAACACAATTACCCCTGGCGAGGATCGAATTGCAGACCTTTCAGATTGAAGTCCAATACCGTACCGCTGATTCACCACGCTCCCAGTATTTTATCAAATGAAAGTACATTTGCAGCGTACACTGCAAAAAATGTAGGTTCTCTTTAGAACCAAAACTGGTTCTGATCTTGTCCCTGAGATGGAACCAGTTCTGTTTAAACAGTATTTATTTAGAATCCTGGTTACACACGAGGCTGTAATTGGTAGTTATTTATGCCAACAGAAGGTATGATGTTAATAAGGTGCCAAGACGTGGGTGGGTGGTGGTGGAGGGACTCTCCTGCCTATAAACCCCATCGTCGGAAAATGGCCAGTGCCAATTGCAGCCCTTTGGAAAATCATCCCACAGTCTTCTATAAATATTTTTCAGCCTTGACATCATTTCTTGTTAATCTCTGTATTAGAGCGTCACTACAAATGATGTGAAGGCTTGGAATTCTTATCAAAGAAAAATGTAACAGACATTTTTTGTGATCACATTACAGACTTTTATCCGCTGGACTTGCAGCTCGATGACACGAGAAATTCCCGAAGTTCATTGCAAAATTATTAAGACAAATAGACGACCAGAACAGCGCCACATAGCACATTTCTTACCAGCATTTCCCGGGGAAATATCAGATGCCGAAGCATGAAAGACACACCCTCCCCTCGTGTTTTGCGCACATCTCGGTATGCCCGAAGCATGGTATGCTGGTACCTCTGTCTGAAACTTTTACCACCTGATCTCCTCGTGTCGAGCATCCTAATTTCGGTCCTGGCCAGATATGGACTGGCCGTATGGTCAATCGAAAAAAAATCCAGGTGGACCCCCGGCTGGGAGACCCCATGGAGCACCAAAACTGATGCAGCCCAACAACTGATGGGGCATGAAATTTCGTGAAAATGACCAAAAGGCGTCATGAATCTGACTGCATATAGAGTGCAGGTATAACGAAATGCTATCCATGTGGACTGCCGTTGGCAGTCCACATGGAGGACATTTCCATTATATCAGCAGTCTAGTCTGTAATTGATAGGTCAGATGAAAGGAAATAGTGTTCTTTCAGTTTACAAAATAATTTTTTTTTCTCTCATTGGGCCGTACTAAGGTCGGCTCGACACCCCCCTCCTACCTCCCTTGATGCCGAATGAACGATGAAGATGATACAAAACTTCCATCAAAATGTCCTCTATATGGGTTGCCATTTGATCGCTCAGATGCAAGGCAGCCGCGTTTTTTCAGTATGAAAAATAAAAATTGTCACCGAATCCTACATGACCCCCCCCCCGCACCCCCACTCCACGCCCCCCCCCCCCCCCCCCCCCGCCCACCCCTGGCGGTGCATTTCCCGAATTTTCCTGGTCCAGTCCGACCCTGGCCCCAATTTCCGTAAAAATGCCAGAGATTAAATCAATCAAAATGGTACAATTATAACTTGATAAATGGACTCAATAGATATTCGGTTGTTAATGTTACTTACCGAAAGTCAACGAAATTAGTACCAATATAAAAATTCTCTGAAACAAAAAGATCTGCTTATGTACCATACTCGCTAATTCACTTGTCTTGGAGAATGTGATCAAGCTACTGTCGTTTCTGAAATAAATCCGCGGAATGCCATCGACAACAGTAATTGAGTGGAATAAATTTGTTAATGATTGAGTGAGCGAGATTGTCGTAACCTAAGGCTTTGCTATTGGATTCTGCGAATAATGCATTAGAAGACCGGAAAAATTATTAACAGTTTCCCGTTTAACAGGTACTGTTCGTCAATCATGCATGCTTATATTAATGACGCACGATATCAAATCTGTGGTTTCGTTCAAAATGACCGTTTCACTTTCGAGGAATCTCCAGTCAGACACAAAAACCGATGTGTCCACTTTGAAGTACTTAAAATCGAACGTTTAGCACACGAATTCGGGTAACACGCACACCATCTCATTATTCATTTATTAGGGTTTAACGACACTTTTGACAGCCAGGGTCACTTCGTGTCGGACACTTTTACTGGTGGAGGAAGCCGGAGTACCCGGAGAGAACCACCGAGCAACGGCGAGTAGTTGCCAGACTTCCCGAAGTGCTAATTGCAGAGGCAGGGTTAACATTGGTTGAAAACAAGTGCACTATCGAGGTATAGTACGCTTCAGTACATAGTGCCACCATACTCACCCGTGGGCAATCGGGATTGAGTATCTTGCCCAAGAACACAACGCAGTTACCATTGGTCAGGATCAAACCGTGGACCTTTCGATTTGAAGTTTAATGCTCTAACTACAGAGCTACCACACTCCCACAGTATACCACTGAATAAAATGTGAAGGAACAGTGCATAGAAAATTTAATATTATTCTGCCGTGCAGTTGGCGAAGAAAAATTCTTAACCCAAAATAGCCTTACGTTTTACATATAATTTGACTTTTTTATTTTGGGGTTTAACGACACTTTCGATAGAAAGGATCACCTGGTGTCGGATAGTTTTACGGGTGGAGGAAGAAGGAATAACCAGAGAAAACCACAGAGAAGCGGCAAGTAACTGTTAGACAATCCAACATATTAACTCCGCGCAAGCATGATTAACATTGATTGAAGACAACTCGTCCCCTGAGTTCCAATGTGTTCGATGTGCCTACTGGCACATAGAACACATTGAAACTCTGGGGACGAACTGTACATCTACGTGTAGTACGCCTTGGAACACACCGCCCCCACGCAGGAATTCGGAATTAAGTGCCTTGCCCAAGGTCACGACGCAGTTAACCCTGGTGGATATTTAACCACAGGCCTTTCGGTTTAAAGTCCAGTCTCGTTCCCACTGTGCCACCGCGATATAATTTGGCTGTTTTCTATATTGTTTTGATTTAACACTCTACCCAACACTATTAGAGGGCGAGGCCTTTGAATATATTTTTTATAAATAACCGAAGTAAATTTGTTTCACAGGCAATAATAATTGACAATACGTTCAACACCGTTCTATTGTTTAATGCTATTTCTACCAAAATAATTCCACTGTAAAGTCAAACATGTCCCCACTTTGCCATCATGTATTGTTCTCATAAAAATGTGTTAATAGGGTAGACAATAGGGATTTAAGCTAAAGTCTGTACTATATTTTCCTGGATTTTTCAGATGGATATCTCAGGATGAAATGATGTTTTATTGACTGATTGGCGCTGATAATTAAATTATTTAATTATATTTTTCGCAATATTTTAACCTTTTTTATAACGTGAATAGCAGACGACACTTGCAAACAAATTTCTTGACTAACTACAATTTTTTTAAATTTTTTGTCTCAACATTATTGGAACGAGTTCAACAAGCTTGTTTCCATTAGGGTGTCATAAGCTATGTTTGTTGAGACAAAAACTTTAAAAAAAATTAAATGGTGATTTTTGTTATCAGTTGCAAATGATAGATAATAGATATATACACAACATTTGAATTAAGGTTTCACAAGCCAATGAGATGTGCTACAGAATTACCATATTCATTAACAGTCTTACTACCATCTAACAACCGTCTCTTTTCATCATCCAGCATGTGGTCCACACGCCGATATTTCTTCCTTTGTGGTCTTATAGTAGAATTGTTGCCTCATTGAAACTTTGTTCGTCTTTGATTAAGTTTATAAACTTGTAGATATTTGGATGACAAGCTGCAAGCTTTGACAGTTTACTATGCCATCCTTCAACATGATTCGTCGTACGCGGACCTGTGTTTTCAAAGTGATTCCACATAAAACTGTCACCACCTTCTACCCACTGCTCTGTTACGTAGTCTGCAAAGCTGCGAACTCCAGGAATATCCATATCCACATTCTCTATAGCGAACCACTAATAGTTTCCTATATCGCCAAGGGTTAGACGTGGAAGAGCTGTCACTAACTGTTAGAACTGACTATACCCAAGTGGTGAAGAATTGTTACTTCAGGCTGATGGCAAAGTGGGGATACACCGTATTCTGTACACATTAAACATTCTTTCCTCAAAATCTTCTAAATTAACCATTTACCCAGCGTAACGGCCAAAACAGGCCAGCGCTATTCTCAAAAATCGCCAACTAATTTTCATTATATTTTCATTTTTGTCTCAAAAACATAGGTTATGACCCCTTTTTGGATCGAACTCGCGAGCTCGTTCCAATGAGAGGCCAAAACCTATGTTTTTGAGACAAAAAATGAAAAAAATTAATCAAGAATTTTATTTGCAAGTGTCGTCTGCTTTTCTTGTTAGGTAAAGGGTTAAAACCCACACCGTACTCTTCCTGAGCTCAAGCTTGGCACAATGTTTACTCTTTACGAACACGAAAGCAAACGACAATTGCAAAAAAAAAAATTCCACGAATAACTTGGAATTTTATCTTTTTTCTCCAAAACACGGCTTATGAGTCCTCGTTGGAACGAGCTCTGCGAGCTCGTTCCAATGAGGAGTCATAAGCTCTGTTTTGGAGGCAAAAATTGTAAAAAATAAAAGTTGCAGTATATGGCCGTTAGGTTGGTTGAAGGATTAAAAAAGAGTTTTCAGAGGCAATTTTCATATTTTTGCCTCTTTTAGCACAGCTTTCAGCAAAAGTCATGTCCACGCACACTGCCAAATTAATTGACTCGAACGAGCGATTTTAGCCCAACGATATTCGATTGCTGCCCAAAGCATTTACAGCAGTGTCAGACTGCAAACTTTACCATAGGAATTCCCATTTCACAGGTACTAGTAAGTTTTTGAAATACTCAGGGACCCAAAGTACATTTTTACTTCTGTCAAAAATTCAAAAGAAAACGATTCTATATGTAGTACATGTCAATTTCTATGGACATTTACTTTGGAATATCCCA
The DNA here is from genome assembly GCA_031216915.1 of Pictodentalium vernedei. Taxonomy (NCBI): domain Eukaryota; kingdom Metazoa; phylum Mollusca; class Scaphopoda; order Dentaliida; family Dentaliidae; genus Pictodentalium; species Pictodentalium vernedei. The sequence goes on from CM062296.1 coordinate 715,974,395, forward strand.
TATATTTTGGCAGGAAAAAAGGATGGCGTTTTGTCTTTGTTTTTTCAAACATAATTTTGCGAATCCTCTCAAAATAAATTGAATTACTGTGAACGGTAATGCAAAACGTAATTTAGAAGACGAAAAAAAAATTCTCTTACTTTTTGAGGTCTTGGATTTTACACTTTTCAAAATTTGTAGAAAAATCACACCCTACAAGAAGAATGAAAGCTATGTTCATTCTTTTTCTATTTCTACATCTTAAGGTTATAATTAATTTTTATTTCAATTTCATCCTTACTGAGAGAGAGAGAGAGAGAGAGAGAGAGAGAAGAGAGAGAGAGAGAGAGATCGCTTGCTCGTTGGCATCAATCCGACACGTGATATCTTCAAAGATCAATTTATATTCCTTACTCACCAGAAATGACAATTTGCTGTCTGCGGCGACCTATCATTTCAAATATGTAACGCGTACAATTAATGTATCCTTGAGTGATCACTTTGTTGGCAATAACCATTCATTGATCGTTTTGAAGATTGATGCAGTCTTCTAGAACACTGGCGTCTAGGGACTGTTCCGTAAAACTTGGTCACGAAGATATTTTGTACTGGGGATTACATGTAAAAAACGAAAACTAAACGCCTTTACACTCAGACAATTTAATAATAATAAATTTACTGGACTTCACCATACATATCGATAAAAACGTTGACGAGAGCTAGTCAATACTATAAAACTTTTACAATTGTATTTTCTAGAATTGTATTTCCTAGTCATGGCATTAAATGGGTTAAAATGAACCATTAGCGTTTTCAAAGATTTGGCAATTTGCCAACTGGCAAATTGCCATATCTTTTAAAATGCTAACGATTTATTTTAGTCAGTTATATTAATAGGTAGAAAATCCAATTCTAGAAAATACAATTTTAAAAGGTTTTATAGTACTGGCTCCTGGTGTTTCTTAATAATCGGTTATCCAGACTTATTTTTACAAACAATTCACAAACTCATGGAGTAAATGCCAGCAATTTGAGTTCAATATGAAGAAGGGAAATCCAAAACTAACCAACCTCATCTGCAACGGATCTGTCCGTTCTTCTGGGAGAGAGAAGCATCAATCTCCAAAACGCGGGATAGACAAACAAGTCAAAACACACTCGGGAAATCGTATTCTAACCCAAATGTCTTTTTTCTTTAATTAATTGCATAAAATTTCAATATTTTGATATCAATGTTCAGAGGGTTAACCCTTTACCTAACGTGAAAAGCAGACGACACTTGCCAAAAAAATTCTTGAATAACTAAATTTTTTCATTTTTCGTCTCAAAAACATAGGTTATGACCTCTCGTTGGAACGAGCTCGTTCCAACGAGGGGTCATAACCTATGTTTTTGAGACAAAAAATGAAAATATTTTGAAAATTAATTGGCGATTTTTGAGAATAACGCTGGCCGGTTTGGCCAAAGGGTTAAATTGATTTGTGAATCTTTTCAGCACTCTTATATATATTATCAATTTTATATTTTGTCAAATAAGCAATCAGCCTCATTGTGGGGGTTGTATTGATTCTATAAAGTAACTGTCTATTCGTGGGAACAACGCTTTATACCTTTGAACCCTGATAGTGTCTTTCAGGTCAGTTCAATGTTAGCAATTAGAACTTGACGAGGTAATTAGACAAAAGAGTTTGCGTGTTTTGCCTTACCGAGGTACAAAAGACAAAAGAAACCCTTTACCTCGGTTGTTTTCTCAGAACTGTACCGGCAAAACGAGGTAGAAACCGTTAGTCCACACAAAGGACAAACAATGGGGTACCTCGGTATGTAGGGTAGACAGGACTCTCTCTGTGTGTGTGTGTGTGTGTGTGTGTGTGTGTGTGTGTGTGTGTGTGTGTGTGTGTGTGTGTGTGTGTGTGTGTGTGTGTGTGTGTGTGTGTGTGTGAGAGAGAGAGAGAGAGAGAGAGAGAGAGAGAGGGAGAGAGAGAGAGAGGGAGAGAGAGAGAGAGATTGATGATTCTCTCATTTGATTGCTTCTTTGTATACTACGACCTTTAATGTCGAAAAAATGCACATTTGTTAAATATGTGTATTTTACGCGATGTAGAGGTGCGTGAGTGCCAAAAATAGCTTTCTATATTGTATTCCCACCATGCCGCTAAGGCACATGGGCCACCATTGATACATCTCACTGTGTGTGTGTGCCATCGTATGACCGTGTTTCCCCAAATTCGAAATGCTTCCAACGACGTCCCTGAACACAACCCTTAATCCAACGCCCACAATATCAAAAATCTTTTCTTTTATCGCAATGCTTTCAATTTTTTTTAAAAATGTGTACAAAACTATATCACGTTACCCCTCATTGGAACGAGTTCGACGAACTCGTTCCAATGAAGGGTCAAGTGATATAGATGGGTTCGTTGAAATTGTTTGAAAATTTTTTTTCTCCGTCTTCCCTATTTGTAATTTACGCGTACGGATGCTGCCGATTCGTTAGGTAAAGGGTTAATGGGCAGTTTATGTAGGTTGGAAATTACATGTATATATTTGAGTGCATTACACACCGTTGACGCTACCTTTTTCAGTTTTAGTCGTGTCAATGATGTCTGAGTCGATGTCAAAGGTCAAGGACCTACAGTCAGTTTGAAATATAGTGATAAAAAACTTATCTCAACATGGTGTTAAAGTCTTCTTTTACGCCGCACGGTTTAACAATATCATTATGGACGTGATTGTTGGATAAATGTCTTTTATCATTACAGTATGGATACCTGTCTAGTTATCTAGCCGCAAGTATTTGTGACGTTGCTTTTGTGTCACTGCAAACGCGCAACAGAGAATGATAATAATTAAAAAAAAACAATCCGCTGATTGATTATATCAACGCATCACGGAGGTTTTTACGTCATTCGCTTGATTAAAGATGAACTTGTGGCAGGGTTGTTATTCCTGGGGGGAAATGTAGGATGGAGGTGACTAGTGATCTATCATTCAATCCATCCAATTTGAAGAAGGCCACACAAGATTTCATTTTAGGTTCTCATGGTTATTTCCTAAACATGTTAAAAAATTATTAAGAATGGGTTTGTAAGTCGCATATTTATTGAAAACGTATTTTTTCTAAACATTTCGTCCTCATCAAGAAGTAATAAAAATGCAGCTTATACCATTCAACTCAATATCTGAACTGAAAGGCGTCGATAAGGAAAGAAATCCATTATCCTATCCGCGACTCGGTGTTCATTCAAGGATGTACAGATACATTACGTGGAGAGTGTATTATGACTAAATCACCCGCAGGGTGGAGATTCCACCCAAGCAATAATTGCAAATTTGTTGCAAAGCATTACAACTACAAGCAAAGTCCCAGCCAATGGACCTCCGAGGTTACCCGGAGATCCATTGGCTGAAACATTGCTTGTGTTTTTTTGTCCATGTGTACAGAATTGAAAGTGATATTCTGGGTGATAACTTCACTCCCCAGATGATTTAGTTACAATCCACTCTCCACGTTCTGCATTTACACAGATTTGAATTAAAAAAATATATAATGAGGTTGCGTGAACATGTAAAGTTAACATCGATCGATACTATGATCGATGTTAGCTTTACAAGTTCACGCAACCTCATTATGAAATCGATATATCGATCGATACAATGAAGCTGGTTTTGATAAATATATATTAATCTATTATCGCGACGTGACTTGCTTTTTTGGAATGTATAGCTACGTGTTGTACATGCGTAACGATTAGCTACACCTCCCCAAAAAGTCGCCTGAGTGCTACAATGTCCTATGTCCCATAGGGGACATAGGACATCCTAGCACTCGGGCGACGAAAACTAGCCGGGTCGTCATAAAAGATTTGACAAGGGCACAATGGACACGTAACACTTTCACCCACCATTCAGTCTACAAAATCCATAACCATGACTTCTCAAAAATAGTTGTTAACAAACAAAAAAGTCCGACTCAACTGGTCAAAATAAAGCGACCTCGTTTTCAGTTTTCCCCAACTAAACGGTGCGTGAAAAAATCCCTTTATCACGAAATAAAGTGTTTATGGTGATTCAAGGAAAGCAAACCATTCCAAAGTGCGGTACGGCCGCCGTGGACTGGTCACTTTCCATGGGTGAGCCTTATTTCTACGGACGCAATAATTTTTCATTCCAATCAATCAAAAAATTGTTAAATGAAGCACCGGCTACAACGCGATGCTTCGTTAACTGAATTGTTGCTGGTGATGATTTTTATTACCGGGTAAACGCATGCGTGGACATTGGAACACATACCATAAATACTCGTAATGTAATGATCTCCCGTTCTGGAAAATGTTTATAGCATCGCCACCATTCTTTATATATATATAAACAGCTCAAAATGTATGTATTTATCATATGTACCTCTTGTACCACAAGCGTGGTTTAATGAGTGAATAAAGAAAGTTCAAAGACATCACTGCCCATGCGTTGATTACGACCAGTTGTAACAGACCCCACTAACCCCGCCCATCTTAATTCACTCCACAAGCGGTGCCTTATAAGGTTTTGGGTGAAGCCAGTGCTATAAGTCTTTCTCCAACGATGAAGACTTGCACAATGGCTATATTCAAAATAAATAAGAGGGTGCCTATTGGGGGGGGGGGGGGGGGGGGGGGGGGGGCAGGAGTTTAGAGAAACGTAAGGGCCTAAAGAATCAGGTACGATTCCCCTATAGCTATTCTCTAGGGCCTATCAAATCTAAGGGTCTCAATGAACAAGATTATAATGAATGTTAATATATTTTTTTATTAAATTCCTATTCATACAAGACCCTAAACTTGTGTATTATAAGGTTTAACTTTTGGGGATACTGTTTTACCTGGACTTAAAAAAATATATCAATACCCTCTGGTCACTAAAGGACTTTTAATCCTATTAATCCAATAGAGGTTTGTTATGATTATCGGGGCTTGCCTGCCAAGGTATACAAGCATCGCTCCTCATTATGGTTAACGCGTTTCTTCACCACAATAATGTCACTTGACGCGTACAGTCTTTCTCAATGTACGAATAAACCTGCTATGACGCTTACCTAACCCCAAGTGAGCTGAAGTAAGCTGTAATCAGTTATGGTTTCGCGTACTCTACGGAGTTCCGCCACCCAAAACCGCGCGCCCAGTCCTGTTCCGGCAGTGCGTACTCAAATGAGTCTCTCTACCAAAACACCGCGGCTATTTCTACACTCACAACAAAATCAATAAATTATCCAGTGCAAACCTCAATGGAGGTGAGCTGGCCTTCCATGAGATTCATTGTACCAACTTGTACAACATTTTAATACGGGTATATATAAAAATCAGTAACACCTCCCGCACTCTATAAAAAAAGTCAGCTATTACACCCAGGTAACCATCTACATCTGGTCCTCACCAGAAATTAAATGTCATCATTAATGAGCAAAGCGTACGATCCAGGCTTATGTCATGTTTACAACACAAACACAAATTCCACAAATTCCCTCAATATTCCAATATCACGGGGGGGGGGGGGGGGGGGGAGGGTGTAACACGGCCAGTCAATACGAGGGAAGATTCAAAAGACTATCCATGAATTCTATCCAAGAAAATTCCATGAATGCCCTCAAACCTGACTAATAATTTACATCGGTCAAAATGAATATACTCCAGTAGGAATAACTAGAAATTACCTCTCAGCCGCTCCTCAAAAGACTCCTCCTCACTCAAACCAAACAGCGATTAAAAACATGAAGTGTACTAAATTGACTCGGACTCCACGTGCTAACCAAGACGAGAGAGGAGAACAAGAAATTATTGAACGATAAACACATATCAGTTCAATACATGCAGTTAAGGTAGCCGAGTACTAGTACATTAACTCTTTCCCGGCCACACCAAAACAAGACCCAAATCCAATAACGCATACTACGTGAAGCCGAAACTTAGTTTACCAACCCTTGCCCGGCTGGTATGTTTCACAATCCACAGCCGTTTTACTGTATGCTTTGTATATCGGGCAATCAGAATTAATTCAGTCCATAAGATCACCCACGGGATATGTGGGAGGTATGTGTAAACAATTATACAACTATATTTCTGTTGTGTTCCCGGATCTCTGTAAACACGACGTTATTTCATTCATAATTTTAAAAGCGCTCAAACCACAATGAGACGTTACATTTCAAACTTTTCTCGTTATCATTTTCATTTATTGCGATTTTTATTTTGGTGTTTTGCATGGTGGATTGTTTATGTACTGGGACGTGCAATTCTCTGTAACAGGGGGTGTATATTGAAGAAAACTGTTCGCAGTGCTCGTTGTAGCATTATCGGTTTTGGAAAGCTATGGAACGTGACTAACAGTTACACTGAAATAGTCCATGCGTTCGTTTATCGTGACGTCATATGTTTGTTTATTGCTACTGTAATAATGATATGAGATCTTGATATTGCCCTTGATATTGCGTGTTTAGTTAAATGGTAGAAATCCGTCAGCAGAAAGTTATTATATTAAATCATTATTACCACTTTAGCGGGCATTCCTTAGGCCATCATCGATAATTTCTTGGACACTAATACACGATAAATGTCCAGGTCATCACGCGACGTGCTGGACCGCAAATGGTATCTCCTTTCCATTAGCGCCTGACGTCCTGACGCGTCACGTGAGCGAATTGCCTCCTGTTCCGAATCCTCTGTTTCCGCTTTGTCACTTCGGATGCCGCACGTGGTACGAATGGAATGGTTTAACGCGCCGAAGGCGCGCAGGAACGGTATGGGGAGCAAGCCCCCTTCGACCCTCAGTGACTGTAAATGACTAATTTCCACATGTCTACTCGTGTTGAAGGAGGAACAGGTTCAGGTACTCGGCAGGTGTCACCGGTTGTGGCGTGATGGTCTCTTTGACTGATGTCGGTTGAACCCACGGGTGAGGACCAGTGTGAGAGGTTGGGTCCTCTCACAAAGGTACTACCTCTCCCCGAGGGTGCAGTCGATCTGGATTTTCAGGCAAGTATAGTCTGCCATTTCGGAGATGATATTGAGTAATGGCCATCACTGGCAAGTATAATCTGCCCCAGGCTGTCTGTGTTTGGTAGGACGTCTTTGAAGGAAACAACAACGACCCCTTTCGGGGACCACCAGAAAGAAGACCCGAACTTCCCTGGTTCGGGGGCAGGCCTGCATTGTAATCCTATTGGGTTGGGAGATGAGATGCGCAATGCGCTTACAAAAAGGGGCAGAGTCGGGACGCAGGACCAACGCTGCCTCCCTTAAAGTGGTCGACCACTTTTAGGGATGGAGTGGAGGATGTTCAGGAACCATGGGGATTACCGTTTCTGTAACGGTTAGACTGTCCCTAGCGGTTATTGGGGTGCTGGTCAAAAAACATCTTCTGTGTACCTGCTGAAAAGAAGAAGGCAGAATTAGTTTTCATTAGAATATGTAAAAATAAAAAAAAGATAAAAGTAGCACATTATGTTTTAATTTGTGATCTAATCTTTAGCCGAGTCGGGGGAGGCAGCCCTTTCTGGTAGAAGGCCACAGTTAAGCTGTTAATCTGCCTGTTAGCTCACCCTCTTAGGCTGAGAGTGAGTTTGTAGCGGGAGGGTAACAGGTTTAGACACTAAACCACACCCGAGGGTGTTTCTGCTTTGCCCTTCGCTGGTTTCGACCATATTTAGATTAGTTTGAGTTTATTTGGAGGCGCCTGGTATCGCGAGCGTTTTATGTGGGCTGAGCTCCCCCGGCTGGAAATGAGATTGCAGCTGGAGGGTAACAGGTTTAGCACACTAAACCACACCCGAGGCTGTTTCTTTCCTGTTGTACCCTTCGCTTGTTGCGACCTTATTTAGGTTAGTCTGAGATTATATGGAGGTGCCGGGGATCGCGAGCGTTTAATGTGGACTCCTTCTTTCCCCGAGCGGTCCTAGCTCCTAGCTTTGATCGGAATCTTTGGGCTTTTGTCGGCCAAAAATTCCGATCAAAACCAAGACCGCCCGAAAAACAAAAGAAAAAAAGTCCACACCAAACGCTCGCGATCCCCGGCACAAACACAAGACGCGGTGGAATTGTAATATTTTTAAACCTGATGTAATCTTGGTTGAGTTGGTGAAGGCAGCCCTTTCTGGAAGAAGGCCACAGTTAAGCTGTTAATCTGCCTGTTGCCGCATTTGGTAAACAAATCTCACAGCATTTATTTGTGGTGAATACGCCAATTAAAACCAATCAAATGGAAGACGAGCAGCCAATAATGATTTTAGGTCAGTATCGCTATGTATCATTCTGCCTTTTGAAGCTGCTAAACTCCGATGCTGGATTTTTTGCTTCGGTTATTTCGTACTTGGTTTTTTAAAAAAAACTTCCAGAAGAAAATGCCGACAACTCAGGAATATTTAAATTCTTAACTTAATTGATCTTTTTCCATTCACATTAAAATGTCAGTATTTCTTGATTAAATAAAAGACAAGTATGTTGAATAATTTTCGGATTTAATTGAACTATTGACTTGAAGTTATTTTGAGGTTACTTGAATGTCCTCCCCCATTAGTGTCGTTAATAGTAATAACATGAACTTCTCTGGCATTACCGTTCTATTAGCGGTCCACCAGAAATGATTAACACCCCCTGTCTTTTTAGCGGCCCTCAACATCGTTTCGGGCCGCTTATAAGATCTCTGACTGTTAATCATTTCTGTTGGGCCACTGATGAAGCGTAAAGCTTTTGAAAATCGTGTTATTGTTATATCAGAACAATTTTCACGATAGGCAACAATAATACGGCGTCTCAGTTTCAGTTTGGTTAATTAAAGTCACCGAGTATTTTAATATGAATGAAACAGTATATATATACTGACACAATGTAATCCTATTATTCCGCGGGGAAGCTGCATAATCACAAGGACTGTCTTGTTGCTATCCCAGTCTGGGAATAAAAGTAATCTTCACGACATATTCTGCCATCAGTGTACTTAAGTATACCAAATTATGGCCGATATCTGACAAAAAACAAACAGCCAGCGTAAACTTCCATTCTAAAAGAAGAGATGAAGCCTCATTATAACAACATGACTAACCGTAGAACTGTTCTGTGGTGCTACAGAAAAGGGTGTCCTGAGACAACACGACAGTGAGCCATATTACCCGATCATATTTCAAGTCAAGGTCATATGCAACGTGATAACGAAACATGTAATCCCCGAAGCGATGACTACAGTCCTGACATATAATAAGAGTTATTCAGGCGCGTAGCCAGGATTCTATAATAGGTGTGCCCTAGCAAGTTTGGAGAGGAGGCAAACATGATACTCGGAAGGCCGTTGGGGGTGTGTGGTCGGGATTCCCCCTTCCTTTTCCCATAGAACACTCTTGTCGTTATCCTCTCCTCCCACTTCCCTGAACCGAAGAAGGTGGGTGGAGTAACGATCAGAGCAGTTTATAGCGTGTGTTGCCCGATATTGAACACCATTTTACGGCTCTATGATATGTGAAAGTTGCATTAGGCCAACGGGTTTTTTTTTTTAGGGGAGAAAAAGTTTTAAGGGTGCTAATGACTCCTTCCCAGACTACCCCACCCCGACCCCATCCCCTCTCCTCCCTACGTGGCTACGCCATTGGCCTTATTACATGTAACATTAGAAGAATATGTGTTAATTTGGAAGACTTAATTCAATATCATTTCACATTTTAACACGAATGAAAATGCAGATTGGCTATAAACAAGGTCCGACGTTTCAGAATGCTTATCTTGCCCGATTCTTCTTGTTTCTATCCCCGAAAGGGCTGTTTAAAGTTTGAAGGTATTAATGAAGCTCATTGGACATTCCATTATGGAAGCTGTCATCCATGGCGAGACGGATGTCAAGAGAAGAATGCTGAGATGATAAGTCGACTTGCACGGCTGACAACTAAAGGTATGGGAATTTTATATAAAAATTTAAATTTCGAAATGTTAGCGAATTTGTATTCTCGATGTGCGCATTATTACACATACTTAATCACTTTCCCGTAGAGTTGTATAAAAATACAGAAACTGGTTTTCAACAATTTTTCTCAATCAGTTTGAACAAGTCAGTATTATTCTCCGCTGAGACCCATTTAACACTTTACCCAACGTAACGAACCAAAACCGGCCAGCGCTATTCACAAAAATCGCCAATTAATTTTCATTATTTTTTTAATTGTTTGTCTCAAAAACATAGGTTATGACCCCCTCTTTGGAACGAGCTCGTTCGAAAAATGAAAAAAAAATAGTTATTCAAGAATTTTGTTTAATATGTGTCGTCTGCTTTTCATGTTAGGTAAAGGGTTAAAAATAAGGAAACGGCGTTCACATCATCATTTGGTGGTCTGTATTTGTTCATTGGGTCAACTGTGTGCGCATCGCGACATATAATGCAGAGAATATCCTTTCCATTAATATACTACTCAAAGTTTGCTGAGCACCAAGTATATCCATCTATCTGTTTTACGTTTTAGTTGAAATATTGTGATGAAAAGTGTATATATTTTTTATTTAATTATATCTTTAATGATTTAAGTACAGAAATTAAGATTTTATTTGTGTTTGACATTATGATTTAGCTTTTGAATTCGATAACCATGGAAAATGGATATTATTGGTAAAAGAGGAAATTTTTCAATTTGCCGAAAAGTTGATGGAGCGAACTGGTATGGGTTCAATATCGAGTATGAGACCCATTGCTGTTAATTACAGCTTGACAACGCCTTCTCATGCTCCCAATCAGGTTCCTGGTGATCCTTTCTGGGACGTTATTCCATTCTTGGACCAGCATGGCACCAAGCTACTGGACACATCTTGGCTGGACTGGACGGCCTGAAATTGCAAGCTGCAACTCATTCGATTGGATTAAGGTCCGGGGATCTTGCTGGCCAATCCATACGCTCAATCCCCTCCCTCTGTCGGTACTCCTCGACAGCATGGGCAACATGAGGACGGGCATTATTGTTCATCAGAATGAATCTATCACCCACTGCACCTGCATACAATCTGACGTGGACATCCAGGATCTCATCCATATACCGCTGCGCGCAGTCAATGTACCACGTTCAAGGACACAGAGCTCTGTACGTCCATCCCAGCTGATGCCACCCCAGACCATGATTGACCCCCACCATAGCGGTCATGCTCAGCAATGTTGGCTGCATGGAATCGCTCTCCTGGTCTTCTCCATACCCTAGAACGCCTATCTGTAAAAAGGCCAGGTCGCCAATCTTCTCTGGTCCATCCAACGTGGTCCATGGCCCATTCATATCGTGCCTGGCGGTGGTTCTGGGACAGCGGAATGCGAATACATGGTCTTTTCGATCGGAGACCACATTCGTGCAACCTTGCGCGGATAGTCTGCGTCGAAACATTTACCCCGGATGCATTCTGAAGGTCACTGTGAAGCTGGGTTGCCGTGGCAAAGCGGTTCCTACGGGCCTGAATGATCAAAAGCCGGCCTTCAACTGCAGATGTTGCCCTGTCTCTGCCACCACCATGCCGTCTTTCTGGTGTGCCATACTACTGAAATCTTGCCCAGGCTCTGGTGATCACCGTATGGTGCACACCAAGGGCTTCACCAACCTGACGATGGGTAGCCCCTTGCTCCACCATCCCTACAGCCCGCCACACTTCTGCTTCAGACAAATGTCTTCTCACATTTGCATTTGCCATATTCAATCATTAAATCACAAGGGTTTGTGTTGAAATGAAGATTGAATACCCTACACATATCATGTACATGTAGACAGTACACGGAAACATCACGAAAATCAAGGGGTACATGCTTGCCATGACTGTTACGAAACGTCTGCCCCTTAAGAGAGCTAATGAAAACACTGGGGACCATCTCAATACATTCCTCAATCATATCCACCAAATATATCGCAAATATGTCACAAGCAAATTTCGCAATGATGTGTCAAATATTTGGTGCTCAGCAAACTTTGAGTAGTATATGTAAACATCTAGGAGGTGAGATCGCAAGCCACGCTCTTGCAGCAACCAGTTAAATAGTAACAAAAACTGGAATGGTGATTGTACAAATGTTGTGTAAAACGTGAGTGGATTTGGCCAGTTCATTTGGTATAGATGTAAGGACAGGTTAATCAAGTTAACAATACCTCTGTGCGGAAATAATATTATTTTACACGGACTTCTTCGGTCGCAAACGAGTCCTCCAATAGTGCAAATGCACTCGGAACACTCAATGTAGGAGAGGAAGTCGCCAATCATCGACGTCTGTGAAGTTGTCTCTGGCGATTCTAGACGCCTAACGATTTAATCTTCAAATCAATGCATAAAAAATGTTGCAGTTTCCAACTGGTGGTCGATATCCGCGGGCTGTAAATAAAATATAGGTGACCGGGGGGGGGGGGGGGGTCTTCAAAAATTCCTCTACACAGGGCCGGGGTGGGTAGGTGATCACGTCTCGAAATAGCCATTTTTTCCTCTCATCAAATTTATACATTTTTTTCCGTTTTAATGTATCTTGATACACTCTTTAATGGTGTTTAGGATAGTTAATACATTTTATGTGGCATAGTAGCATGACTGATAAATAGCTGTTGTAACTCACATTTGAGAGGGGCGCGGTGGCTCAGTAGGTAGAGGTGCAGGCTGCAAGCCGAGAGGTCCTCGGTTCGAATCCCACCTGCGACAATCGCGTTGTGTCCTTGGGCAAGACACTTCACCCCCATTACCCATGTGGGGGCACGCTGACGCTGTGTACTAAAAGCGTTCTGCACGTCGATAGTACACCTGTATTCATCCAATGCTAACCCTGGAGTTAGTATGTTGGGGAGCTGACAGCTGATCGCCGTTGCTCGGTGGTTCTCTCCGGGTTCTCCGGCTTCCTCCACCCGTAAAACTGTCATGGTCATGATTAGCCATTGTGCAGAAATATATGACCTTAAACACCAATAAAAAAACCCCACAAAAAACAACTCACATTTGATGAGATGGTGACCATCAAATAGTTGGTGGTCAATATCGCCCACCCTTTAACCAGTTTTCAACAGATTTTACCGTCTAAACCAGTTTTGTATAAAGAAAAATCAAATGTTCAATCAAAAAATCTTATTATCTCTCGATCACGCCAGAGCGCAGCACTGGCCTGTATCGTAGCAGATTAAAAGTTGCACCAAACTACATTAGGCTTATCCCGACCAACCAACGAGGTTGTGAAAGTTAAAAAGGCTCCCACTCTACAACACTATATAAAGGTACTGACATGGTACTGACATCACAACTGGAGACACCTGCTGAGTACCGGATCCTTTTCCTCCTTCAACACGCCTAGACATGTGACAGCCATCATAATCAGCTACCGAGGGTGAAATCATTTTTTTCGATAACTGCATGGTGCTTCACTACAAATTAACCCTTTACGTAACATGAAAAGCAGACGACACTTACAAACAAAATTCTTGAATAACTATTTTTTCATTTTTTTTGTCTCAAAAACATAGGTTATGACCCCTCATGGGAACGAGCTCGGCGAGCTCGTTCAAATGAGGGGTCATAACCTATGTTTTTGAGACAAAATAATGAATATTATTTGGCGATTTTGGAGAATATCGCTTCTCTGGTTTTGGCTGTTTCGTTGTGTAAAGGATTAAACCAGTCCTCCGGCTGTCCACAGAGTTGTGTCGTACCGGTAACCCATGATGCCGGGCCACCGAGAGCGAGGACGGGCTCCGGGGCAATGTGTAAAATTGGCGTTATGGGCCCTGAGACCGCCGAAGGCGCCAATCGATAAGCGGGGTGTGGTGGGGGACTGAGTGGTTGGGTGGGGACTGGAGGGATGGGCCTTTGGGGGGTCTCTCTCCCAGAAAATTATTTTAAATTAGTGCAAGGAGAAGCATTCTCCTGCATTTGTTTGACAATATCTATTCAATTATTTATTATACGCCTGTTCTATGTAATCCCCATCTACGACATCACTAAACCGTGCGGAAAATGAAAATCTTTTCCGCACATATATGTGCGAAACGGAACTCGGTGAATGACTATTTTTAAATATTAGATGTCACGTGACTTTCCCGCGTTCTGATTGGTTGAACAGAAACACCCTATTTTCCGATAGTTCGTCAGCGAAATCGCACAGACCTACTATCATTTTTGAAATAAGAATAGTGCACGGTAATAGTGCACGGTTATAAATAGTAACATTCGAATTCGCTTAGAAAATTCCATTGAAGCGTAAATACTTTACAAGACACGTCCCATATACATTATTACATTCAGTTTGGAGAAATAAAAATATGTGTATCGTATCTTTCGCCAAAGGTCTTATTTTTAGCGTAGCCGGATTTCGGGTAGAATTAATGGGGGGGGGGGGGGGGGGGCAGGTTAATGGAATAATGGTATTGTGTTTCTTGGGGTTTTGGTTCTCTACCTCTCTTTCCCAGAACTATGAGTGGCAGAATTAACTTAGTTTACCTGTTTAGACCCTGAACCATTTTCTTTTCTCTTTGGCTGTGAATAAGAATATTATCTTGCATATATGACCGATGAAGAAACACCCCACCCCCCACCCCCACCCACACACACACATCTAATATAATAAATATATCATGACTTTTCGTTGACTATGCCAAAATAGTGGTCCTCGAGGAGAGAATAGTCCCTCCGCTACGCGTCGGGACTATCCTCTCCTCGAGGACCACTATTTTGGCAGAGTCAACTCAAAGCCATGCTATATTTATTAAATAGAAGCGAAATTTCACTGGAATTTTCTACAAATCGTGCAACGCAATTACAATTTGAATCACTAGCGATAGCTGAAAGTCGTCCCCTGAGTTCCAGTGTGTTCTCTTTGCCAGTAGACACATAAAACACATTGGAACTCATGGGACGAAATCGTAACACGGGTTCCCCTCGTAAATTTGGTTGGCGACAAAATGTGTTCCTTGTGTTGATAGTTGTCAAATGAATTGCTGAGTGTCCTTCTAATAATTGCTTTTATAGACGTGAAGGCGTGTAATAAACACAGAACGACACACTTGTGCCATCGCCTGCGGCCTCTCGTCATATCCTTCCGCGCTAGCACTCGTGCCATATCGATTAACCCATTCATACGCGTGTATCGTTCTGTGTAATTCCTTTCAATTTGGGTAATTTATTACCTGTATTTCTGTGTGTATGGTGCATTTTTTCTGCAAAGATAATGGTGACCACTACGATAAGGAAAAACCAGTGAAAAACCAACAAGCTGGAACAAGTCGGGTTTCTTTATATGAATGGAACTTGGTCAGTAATGCTACTACGCACTCTTGCCACCTCGTCAGCGTCGGAGGCCCGCACCAAAGCCTTCCCACGACTTTCATATTTTTAAAACACCAAAAATTTCGGGGGCAGTTCCCCTCCCCCCCCCCAGACCCCACCCTCTCGGCGCTAGTAGATATTTCTAAGGGTTCAAATCAGGATATATGATCAAGTTTGCCAATTCCTCCACAAAATCATCGTGCTGGCTGGCACTGGTGGTTTGGAAAGATGACGTCAATACATTGTACATATATGCCCTATATATTTGGGGATGGCAGGTAGACAGCCAGTCTGGCTATGCCATCTCCCTACACTATAGATATGTTTTATTCTGTAATTGTATGTTTCATTTTATTTTTGTAAAATGGCATATCATATATTTCGTTAAATAAAACATCTATCTATCTGTTTATTTTTCTGTCTATAGGCTATTGCCTTTTTTCTTTGAATCTAAGCGCGATTCTAATGGTAACTCCAAGTGTTCGAAGACTTAATAATTGCTAGGTTTTGTTAAATATTGCTTGAGTGACCAAAAAACACGCTGATAACATTGTGTCAGGGAGCTACATCCTACACATCTACTCAAGTTAGTGAATATAATTGAACTTGTCAGCGCAATAACCCATGCTGAAACACTATAAAATATAATTTGGAACAACAACAAACAAATAATAATTTGGAACAATTAAATTATTGCAGACATGAAGCATGTATCTTATTTATCTTTGGTTTTACTCAAAATATGTTCTTGTTTTTTTTGTTTTGTTTTTTTTTTTTGGGGGGGGGGGGGGGGGGGTTGTGTGAATTATGTCCCTTTTGTGTTGATAGAAAAAGTGGAATACCAAAAGCGGATCAGTAATACAACTAAAAAGAGGACAGTTTGTGTTAAGGATTCATTTTAGGGGTTTGAACTGGGTTGAAGGGTCGCCCACAAGAAAAAAAATCCTTTCCAAAAGGGGGTGGTGTGTGGTCTGAAGGCTGTTTTTCAGCCCTGTGTAGAGGGGAATTGTTTGAAGACACACCTCCCCCCCCCCCCACTCCTTTCCGGGTGGCCCCTAGGTTATTGTTTTCGGCGTAGCTGGAAAAAAGTAAACCACGATGTTGCATGGGGAAAGGGGTTACAAACAGGGTCTGTTACATAGTCGTACGGCTCCCACATCCGGGGAAACACTAGCACCGAACTATTGATTCCTTCAAATAGGTGTATACATACCGCCCATATTCTCTTGTTGGGAACAATCGAACTCGCCGGAGAACGATGTAAGAGAAAAAGAAATAAATTGAGCAAGGTCATCAACTGGCAACTCAGCGCATGCCCGCTTAAATGTAGATCGGAATGAGGTTGAATCAGAGACAATAAATAACAACATCAGACGCATAGTAGTCCTGATTATGTTCGTAACTGGTAAATAATCTGTTATTAGTTGAACGATGATGCAGTACCTTCGGGAAAATTTGTGAAGTACCTAAGTGCAAAAATGCCATCAAAATATTCCATTTTGATACTTGTTTTGAATATTTTCCCAGGAGAGAAGCTTAAGCTCCCAACAACAGGAGAGCGATACCCGACCGCACACTTTCCTCGATACTAGGGCTTTGCGCTTTGGTATCTGTCACACATAGCAGGGACGCAGGAAACATTTCGAACTTAAGAAGAGAGCACGATGATACAAGGGCAGCCACACACTGACACATGTGTCACAGTGGCGCGGTAGGAATACAAACGCAAACCTATGTTTGATACTCACAAACGTCTACATTGAGGATAATGCACATTTTGGGCTTCCTGTTTGACAAATTCCAATGTTTGGACCCAATTGGGAGATTTGTTAAATAAGGAGTCAATAACGTATATTTTTCTCGATTTTAAATGCAATCCTAGAGACAAATGAGACGAGAGATCTTCAGTCACGCCTTAACACTTTACCTAACGTAACGGCAAAAACTGGCCAACGCTATTCACAAAAATCGCCAATTAGTTTTCATTATTTTTTCCTTTTCCTTTTTTGTCTCAAAAACATAGGTTATGACCCCTCGTCGGAACGAGCTCGTCGAGCTCGATCCAATGAGGGGTCATAACCTATGTTTTTGAGACAAAAAATAAAAAAATAGTTATTCAAGAATTTTTTTGCAAGTGTAGTCTGCTTTTCCTGTTAGGTAAAGGGTTAAGAATAAAGAGTCTGTGCACCCTCACTTCCTGTTAATTGCCAACAAGATTGTAATGACAGGATGGTACAGATAATGTAAGCTGAAACTCTCTCTCTGTCTCTCCCTGTCTCTGTCTCTGTCTGTGTCTCCCTGTCTCTCTCTCTCTGTCTATGTGTGTGAGTAGCAGGAGATGTACGAAACGTACCACATTGGGGGGATCTCATATGTGACGCCATAGTCACGTGACCTGGGGACGTCATGTTGTGTTGTCATGGTAACCCGTGTGAGCGGCCATCTTGTGACGTCATTTCAATAGTGATGCGTGGTGTGAGTGCGCATGCGCAGCGCGTGTTGTTAGGGTGACACGTGTTTCCGTCGGCCATTTTGTATACTGGAGGCCGCCATCTTGGTTTCTATGGTAGCACGTGGTTGCTATGTGACCCAAAACCTTCTAACAAGACAGGGGTATGTTCGGAGGGTGTGTTCCTTTGTAGAAGAGTATTACGAATTACCACAAACAACCCGACAATCCCTCCAAATCACCAAAATCCACCCAAAATCACCGAAATTGACTTTATTTCCCCAATTTATCGGTGTAGTGCTATAGTACCAAGGGGGTAGAAGGGGTGCGTTCCTTTGTAGAAGAGTAATTTCTCCCAGAATCCTCGTTTAATTACCCAAATGAACTCGACAAGTTGTACTATTTCGAATTCTTTCAGAATCCTATTTAGGATCGCGAAACATTGGGTTTATAATAGTAGCACATAGTGCTATAGTACCAAGAGGTACATGGGGTGCGTTCCTTTGTAGAAGAGTAATTCTCTGGTTTTGTATTTGTCCCATTTTATCGGTATAGCACGTAGTGCTATAGTACCGAGAGGGCCCCATGGGTACGTTCCTTTAGACTAGAGTAATGTTTTTTTCCCAATAAATTGTATAAGAGTATTGCTATAGGACAAATTTACCCAGAATCCTTTGCTTCTACCATTAAAGACTACAAATAGGGCTCATATGTGCACATGAAAGCCACGAAGCTAACTTCAAGTTCCACCATATACTCATGTGAGGATCTACCCATATGTGTTGTGTGAGGTCTAATTTACTATCCCTCTTAGCCTTATTTCAGTATTTGATGATACTTTTGGGGTTTGTTAAAAAAAAATAACAACACAATTTTTACATTTTAATTTCTTTTATTCAACAACAACAAAAACATACAACTTTTTATGGAATCTTCTATGGTATGTAGATTGTCAAATATTCATAAACAGTCTTTCTGCAGATTGGACATCTTCTCAGTGGTTTACAACAGTCTTTGCAGAGGCACAAATGGTTACATGGTCGTGGGGCGACATTGGCTTCAGCTAATACACACACACTACATTTCGTCCTCCGTCAATCTTCTTCTTGAAAGGATGTGTCCATTTCTTCTTTGATGACCATTTCTTCTTTTTCATTGTCCATGAATTCAGATGGTAAATTATGAATGTAATAACAGTCTGGAGAATATTTTCTGTGTTCTTCTATAACATCATCTTCTGTTTCCCAGAAACGAACAATAATACCACAATGAAAACATTGAGGTCTGTCTCCTGTCCCCAAATAAAAGAATCCAGCTTTTGCCAGTTCATTCGGGGTTTTCAGACTTTCACTTTGTAACATGAATTGAAATGTCTTGAGACGATTTTCCTCCAATGCATACTTGATGTGTTTTGGTGGTCTTTGTCCTGGTGTCTTTCTTGTTTTCTCTTCTCCACGTAATAGCTGCTCCAGTACTGGTGGTGGAACATCACGGAAATACGTTTCGAATGAAACGCTCATTCTCTGTACAAACTCTCTTGTATTTCTTATTTCTTGGTTTCGTGATTGATAATCATTCAGCGCCAGCTGTATCAACGACGGAATTGTGAACATTCTTCAATCTTTTTTATCTTCATTCTTCTTTGGTTTTCTTTCTCTCTTTGGTTTGGGTTCTCCTATTTCAAGACTTCTCTTCTTTGCAATATCCACTGCTTTGGTCACTTGTTCCCAATCTCTCGTGGTAAACTGGAACCCAACGTCGTTCTTGAACAGTTGAATCTGTAAATCGTTGTTAAGTTTGAAGACGGTCACCTTTATAGATATCCTTCTTCTTTGGCTGTCGAAACAAAAAATGAGCTGAACACCAAGTGCACTCTTTTTTATAGTTTTTCTTCAATACAGCGACATCTAGGGGATGGTTTCCTCTATGATGTCATTAACCAACACATCGTTATCCATTAGATCAGTCGCAAACATGTTGGATATGGTTTCCATCGGTACACCGCGACAGCGATGTTTCAAATAAAATAGGCAGTATTGTCCACACACTGGTAATGGTCCTTGAAGGCGTTTTGTATTATACTTCCAGTATCTAGAATTCTTCTTCAGGAAATTCTCGAATGATCTGTGTTGTGGTGGTAATCCATAGGAATCAAAGTATTCTGCGTTGTGGTGACTCACAAAGAGAGCCACCCAATGTTCTCCTTTTCTGTGATCTGGATCCGTGTTGGCTATCAAAGCCACTGGTCTGTGATCTGGTAATCTTCTTGGTAATTTGTTTCTCGAAAATACACCCAAACATATTCTCTTCAAACAACTATCTGATCGAAGTGCATTCTCTAATTGCAACGTGTTCATGTTGAGTAATCGAAGATTACTTGTCTATTCTTATCCACTTCTATGATGTTCTGAAATTCTGCATACACCAGTACGTTGATTGTGGTTGGTAATGGGTTTTCGAAATGGACTTCAAGTCTCAAAGTTCCTCTCTTCACCAGTTCGAAGTGTTGTCCATGTGATAGGTCTGGAGTCATGTCGAATACGAATAAGGTGTATCCATTTATGTACTCTTCTCGGCTGATGTGGTTCCCTTCATTCTCATACATTTGTCCAGTTCCTTGGAACAGTGTCGCATAACATCGGGCCACTTCTTGTTGTTCGAATCGCGGTTGTAATGGTTTGGCTGGAATCTGTTGGCCATCCACGTACAAAGCCAAGTAATTGATTTTGTAGTTCTTGAAATTATACGAATTCTTTGAAAAGTTTCCATTGAAAGCATCGTTGTCTACACATCCCACCACGATGCGTTTAGGTTGTTGTCCTAAAAATAAATTTTCTTGTGTTATACTCAGATTTCCTTTTGGCACTGAAAACACCTTGGTTTCCACGCGATCAATAGGATATTTTGCAGTTGCTTTTGTCAGTGCTTTCTCGTGAGCCATTCTCACGAATGATTGGAGTCTCTCTTTGCGTACAAACACGGATACATCTAGAATTTTGATCTTGTATGTATCGGTATCGGTATCGGCCATCAATGCGAAAGCATCTTTGCTCTATTCATTTTAACATGAACATTAACTCCATTCAGCAAGTAACGAGTTTGGAAAAACATGTCCAAATGTAATCTCCCAGTCATGTCCACGATTTTACTTTTCTCTATAAATTTCTTTCGAAGAAGAAATCCCTTGTTATCATCTGTCAAATCTTCCATGTGTCCGGCCGTATCCTTGTACCATAATGCATTAGTCAGTTGTGACTTCTTGGCAGCTGGTCCATAACTCAACAAAGTTTCTATGAAAGCTCTGTAGTGATAAGTGTTGTTGGAAGGAGATACCAGTTTTTCATTCAAGCTGATATCGATTTGATTAAATAAAGAATGCATCCATAAATTGACTGGGCCCACTTTGGCGTCGGGTGCAATTGATGCCCCATTGGAATCTACAACCGTTGCTTTAACATACAAGTATGTCTGTGCCAAATTCAAATAATCATCTCCTATTCCTGCAATGTGGAATTCTATTGGCCCACTGTTTCCTATGGTCGCCAAAGGCCTGTGTTCTACCCATTGCCCATGTTCCACACTAGTCTGTGTTGGTGGAATGGAAAATCGAGTTCGCTGTTGACACACTCACAAGATTTTTCATTAATGAGAGACATCATGCACCGAGAAAGTCTTGGGTCTGTACAGTTCTCCTTCGTTTTGTCGATTTGCCAGTTTTGCGTGGTGCAGGCCTTTTTATACTTTTCCTGCCGGGTGGTTTTTAACCACCAACCACTTCATTCCAAGCTCCCGCACCAGCCTCTTTGACTCTTTTGATTGCTGCCTTTTTAATACTTTTCCCTTCAATGACATCTTCGGCAAAGGCCGCTCCTTTTCTCACGAGCTGTTTTCCCACGGTCCTGGCTGTAGTTTTCAATAAAGGTAACACCATATTCTTCAGTCCTCCCAATATACTTCCCAAACCATAACCTTTCTGTATTTGAGCTCCAGAAAAAGCTGGTAGACCGTTCCCAGCTTGTTTCGTGTAATATTCTTCGTATAATTTGGACTTACAACAGTAAGTCATGTTTATGTAAAATGAAGAGATCTACGATTTCTGAAATGAAGTGTCACTATCACTTTCCCGAACTCGAAAGGTACTATGGCACCTGTGTCGTCCCTTATATACACCTGGACGGTACTGAATTTTTTTCGTTCTACTGGTACATAATACACATTCTCAAAAGTTTTAAAGATGATATTCCCATATTTTCCACGCACGGGTACGATACGAAGAAGGGGTTTTCTTGTGTCTCCTACGACTTGGTCACGAACCAAATCACAGTATACATAGAGTAAATAAAATCCTTGGTTAACATCAGCAACTCTGGAAGAATTGTAAGTTCCTGATTTAATACCGTGATACGAACTTTACCAGTCACTTCATCCAATTCAAAATATATCTTATCGTGACGAGGCAAGAGTAATTCTTTAACACCATTGATAGCCCGTATCACATCAGTGGGATCCGAATATCGACCTTCCTTGAGAGTAAGTCGGTAATTCTTTTTCGAAGACCAGAACACTGTAACGAAAGCTTCTTCTCCACGAATATTGAACCAAGTATTTGGATACTGGATCTCTACTAAACCTACTTCCCATTCACCCGTGAGATTCACTGGTTGTGATAACTGAGTGGTGTACGTAGTCAGCGTGTTTTCAGGAAACACGTTCATAGAACTATTACTTGGTAGAGTCAAATAAAACATTACTTTTTCTTAATGGTTGGATTAGGTAACAAATATCCTATGCTACTACTCAAGAGAGCAGTCCACAATTTGCTGTCTGTGTTCTCGAGAGTGAGATTAACAACACTGGTAATGATGATGTACAAAATGATTATTTGTGAAAAATAAGTGATCTCGCTCCTTGGAATTCTTTTTCCAAACAGAGGCCAAGAACCGTTTGATCCTTCTTCCATTTTGAAGAAACCTCAGAGGTTCACTTCCTTTTATAGGCGAGTTGACTCTGCTTGATCCAGGAATTGAACGAAGCAGGGTATCCTAACCACTTTACGAACAATTCCCTTTTCTTACCAGTACCACGTTTCTTGAGTACGTGGTCGATTTTGTAAACAGTTTTATGTGAAACTCGCTGAAGCTCCTCAGTGTAGAACGACCCTTTCAATACTTCCCCATTATCATCTTGTAAGACATATGTGACTGGATGGCCTTTCTTGATGTCTACCACTGTGAATAACTCTTCGGTCCAATTGGGCAAATAACCTTTCTCAAACATTTTCTTCACTTTACTGATTCTCACTCTGTCTCCCACTTTGAATTTTGGAATCTTGTGTTTTATGGGTTTGCCATACAACCTTTGCCAAACCTCTTCTTGATTTTCAAAGTTCACGGCAATTAGGGCCATACCTATACTACGATGATGAGAATGATTATATGATTTCACCAACTTTTGAAGTGGAAAAATTAGTGTATCGTTCTTGGTAAAATATTTCCACATTTTGGTTTTCAAAGTTCTATTGAATCTTTCTACTATGGAACATTTTGTTTCCACATTTTGTGTAGTGAAAAATTTGACTTTGTGATCTTTGAGAAAATTCTGAAATTTTCTGTTAAGAAATTCTTTGCCTTGATCAGTTTGTAATTTTATTGGTTTACGACCTTGTTTAAATATTTTAGTAAAAGCTTTAACGATGGAATCACCAAGTTTGTTTTTGAGGGGTATGACCCAAGCATATTTACTAAACACATCTATACATGTCAACAAAAATTTTATGTTTTTGTTGAATTTACTTATGTTTGCTACATCTACCAAGTCAGCTTGCCACTGTGCACCTGTACCACTTACTATTACTTTCCTTCTAGGAAATGTACGACGAACAGGTTTGTGAAGAGTGTATGTGTCTTGAGTCTCTAACCATTTTACAACTTGTTTAGTCTTTTTCTTGGACGCTCTACGAAGAGCGTCTATACCACCAAAACTACCAGGAGCTTCAGAATCATAGTATAATGCTTCCATGACTGCCTTGTTCAAGTGACAACTCTATTTATACCTTTTGTCGGTCCACTTTGGCGTTTCTGTTTTCTTTGGTTGTTTAGGTTCCGACTTTATCGGTGCCTGTTTCATAAAATCGCAACGTTCTTTATGACCAATTAATTCTTGGGATATGTTACTATCTCTCAAAGCTTCGGCCAATACTTCCCACCCCTTTGGTTGGAAAGATTTTCGTCTTCTAAGTAAATCGTTTAGAAGATCTGTTACATTCGACTCTACCACTGTTTGATCTTTGTAGACTAATTCACCCTTCTCATTCCAAGATATATTTGGGTCACCTCTAATACGATTCAACAACAACTTTCCCTTTCTCTTCATTGTCATAGGTACAGAATCGAGAATGTCTTCGTCTTTATTATCTTTCTCGAATTCGACTTTAATTGGTCGAGGAGCCATTACCTTTTGTTGAAATGTCAAGTATCTTTGTAAAATTTGATTATAATGTATCATCTTTTCATCAGCTGAAAGAAAAGGGGCATCGAGAATATCTCTCATTTCTCGATCCAATGATGAAACAGCCAGTTCACTCGGTTGTCTTGGAGTCTCTTGTAGACTTTCCAATAACCTTGGTTCTACTAAAACCATCTTCTTTGCATATTCCATCATTATCCAAACATACCTTTAACAGCACCCAATAGTACAGGAGGTAGCAATGCCCCTAGGAATCCCCCTTTCTGCAAGATTTGTCTCCTCTTTTTGTCAGAGGTACCTTTATTTGCCACTGCCCTCACTGGTTGTTTCTGACGAACGAGTTTGGTTCTCTGAGCTTTGGTCAGAGGGACTGCCCCTTTCAAGATATTCGAGGCACAGTCACACAAACAAGTAATCAATTCTTTGTCTGCATGTTTTAGTACGGATTTGATGAGTGTGGGTTTCGATTTATTAAGAATCTTGAGAAGAGCGATGTTGCGCTTGAGACGGTCAGACATACTTCTGACTTGAGACGGACTTGTTGCTCCCCTTTTATACTTTTCGGAGGTACACATATTGGGTTTCCCCTGGGAAAATTTGACTTCGCAATCTCATGTGTTCAGGAGGATCTTGTTTGAGATCTATTAAAAGGTAACCATATGGGATCGCAGTGGCATCTTCGAAAACTTCTCTCAGAAACTTGGAATGACCAGGATACATCTGTGCTGCCAAATGTGAGATTTGAGAACGATCCCTAGGATTTTTAAACAAGATCATGTAATGACTATTGAGAGCTACAGTCCTATGGACTTTATTTTTATCGAATAGATTTTGAACAATGTACATCACACTAATCTTACGGTGATGACTACCTTTAGTAAATAATCTAGACACTCGAACATCTGCATCGAGCATCAGATCATCCAATATGACTAAACTATCAGATTTTAATTCTTGAGGGAGACCCTCTACGAATTCTACTTGGGGTAAAGTATTGTATAACGGTTGCCATTCACTATAACACCAAATGATGTGATTTGGAACAGGTGATATAATATGTTGAATGTTTTGAATAACTCTATTCACAAAGGATGATTTACCACTACCTGTGGGACCACACAATAAACAAGTGAATGGATGCTTCCAACGAGGATCCATGTTTGTTGTTTTACGTGGGAACTACTCACCCTTTTATACGTTTTTTGGGAAGGGGACAGCAAAAATATGTGTATGTGTGTACTGTATGCAGGGGAACTAAATTTCATTTTTGAAAGAAAAAGGTTCGCCCTTGCCCAAACGTAACCGATCAGGCGACTTAAAGACATCCACGGCACCTTTTTCTGTGGTTGCCAAAACAAAATTCAGAATAAAATGTTTCGTCCTTGCCCAAGGGAAACTCATCAGGTGGCTCAAGGGCAACCACGACATTTTTTTTTATTTTATTTTTTTATACTTTTTTTTTCTTTTTTTTTCTTTATTTTATAAAAAAAACATCTATTTACATCTTCATACTGAGTGGTTTCTTGAAAGTCATAAATTCAATCACCAAATCCGTAATACAACATCTCTGTTCATTTGTGAGAGGTTTCTCGAACATATCTTCATATTCTTTCTGTACTGGTGGTGGATTCATTTCAGAAGTATTATGGTGCCATAGTAGATGGACGTCATTCTTGTTAACTATTTCAAGTGCTTCACTAAAACATGTAGTAATCTTCTCTTCTTCAGACATCATGAGGCATACATTATGCTGAATCTGACTTGGATGATCGACTGTACGTCTATAACATTTTTCGTTTACTACAGCGTCAATATTCTCTTCCACATAATGAGCATATGCCAAACAAAGTTCATGTTGCAAGCGAACTTGCCTAAGCTCACTATCAATTTCATCAACGATCAATGGTAGTGGTTTGGTTCTTCTTACTGTGATCTTCTTCTTCTTCAAAAGGTGGTTCCCTTGGCTTTTTGAAGTCATGAGAAGGCTTAGTATCTTCAGTTAAAGCTCTGTGTTGGTGTTGATGGCTGCATCTATTTCATCTATTTGGGATTTCAGTGCATTCCATTCTTCTAAAGATAGTGCAATCCCAGTCTTCATTGGATAAGGTTTCTGGTCTTTACCCTCAAAGTATCTTCGAACATGTATCTTCAGTTCACCCTGGTACTGGGTGACATTAGTGTAAGTCTGCTTGCTACCAAGTCGGAACATCTTCTCTGGTCAATGGTTCGATCGTGAATGATGCCAAGTCCATTCTTCGTCTAATCTTATATATCTTTGACGGACGTGATTGAAAACACCACCACAGTTCAGCAAATTTTGATTGATATTTTCATTCTTGATTGGAGTTTGTGTTTGTTTCCTATAGGATTATAGGTTAAAGTTAGAAAAATTAGAAAATTAGTATAGAAAGTAATGGGAAAGAAACACAATAGGAATGCATTAATCTGATTGGTTGATTAACTTTGATCTGATTGGTCAGATTGGCGATCAAACTGCAATCTTGATCCTTAAAATGTAGGATATGGCCCTCTGCATTTTTATACTGACTTGGGACAGGTCAAGCTACAAACCTCTGTCCTATGGAGATAAGTCAAATAGCTTGAGTGAATTCCCACCCCCTACAGTTCGAACTTTTTTTTTTCTATGTCAATCTTGTAAGAAGTGTCCCTCTGCATTTTGTACTGAACTTGGGACAGGTCAAGTTTGTTTTTTTCTTTTTTTTTCTTTTTTTTTTTTTTTTTTTCTAAAAAAGGTAGAAGGAAATTTATTCAACAGAGAATGATGATGATGATGATGAATTGACAACATGAATTACTCCATTGGTAGGGATAACCTGAAACATTTTTTTAACTAAATATAATTGGGTATCATCTGGTTCCAATAGGGGTAACCTAAAGGATACCAAGAATCAACTTTTTAAAAAAAAATAAATGGAATGAAACTAAACATAAATGTTTTGAGTATTTTGAAAATAATTGGATATCATCTGGTTCCAATAGGGGTAACCTAAAGGATACCAGGAATCAACTTTTTTAAAAAAAAATAAATGGAATGAAACTAAACATAAATGTTTTGAGTATTTTGAAAATAAATATAATTAGATACCATCCGGTTCCAATAGGGGTAACCTAAAGGATACCAGGAATCAACTTTTGAAACAAAAAAATAAAAATTTTTGGTTATACTTAGCCTACACGAGGAGTGTACAACATGAATGATAATTGTTGAAGAATAAATTTCCCTCCATAAACTATTTACAAATATGTACAAGTAATTATTTTCACCCAATCCCATGAGAAAAAAGAAAATTTTCATCTTGGATAACCATCTCTGTAAATATAAAAAATAATATTGATTGGGATAATTTGAATATAAGAATTATGCTTACCTCTGGATTTCTGTAAAGATTGTGGAAGAATAATCACTGGTTGTAGAAAAAATTATATTGTCAATGGTAACGTCGATACACCGTCATCTTGAACTAGTCGTTTTGGATAAAAATAAGATAAGCCGTCTTTCGTCTGTACATAAGTAAACATGTCATTTCCATTAAGTCTAAAGCCTTTATTTTTTCCTGTTCCTGTTTGTTTGTTTTTGATCACTTTTAAATATGTTTCTTTTGTTAAATCAGTCTGCCTTTTATTTATTCCTTTACAACTCAATTTGTTTGATGGGCCGAAACAATAGTAAGTTTTGCTGCACAATCCAATAAGCCCCTCTCCCTCCCATTCAATTTTAAAAAGACCCGGGGTTCTTTTATCAAAAGCTTTCCTGTCCCTGCAGCATTGAGATGGTATCCAGTTATCTCCCCTTAATTTAGTGTTTACATAATCTTCCATATGGGCATCACAGGCTTCTAAGGGTAACCATTTATGGACTTGGCGATAGAATGATTCTTTTTTCTCTGGTCTGACTACTTCTTCAAGGGAAGATCCAGAAAGGGCTATATATAAGTTGTCTGTGTCCGATTCACAAAGTTCAAAATCCTTACGATCAACAAAAACATCCAAAAAACCATAGTAGAACTGGAGCATACGTAACTTGACATATTGATACACGAAAAAACCAATGTGGTGGGGCAAGTCAAGTTTGATTCTGCTTTTATTCATTTCAATTTCATAAAGTTCTTCAGTGAGGGGGTTCAATTTCCGAAAGGCCAGATTATTGATGAGGTTGAACACATTATCTTCATCACAATACACTACATTCCTATGTTTTGCCTTATTAGTGACTGTCTTCCCATAGCCCGAATTACCTAATAGCTTCATCGTGTCAGCTACGATGGCTTTACTTGGGTCAGAGTCCCCTTCCCGTCGGGCCTGTGATACTTGATCACCAAATGTTTGGAAGCACGCCTTGGGCTGGTACTGGATGACTTGATACACCCGACTGACTACCAGTCCGTGCTCCAAATACCATTTCAATAATGGTGTGGCTAGCAAGATTTTTACGCCAAAGTAGCTACCAATGAGACTACGGCGAGGTTGGCGCATAATGTTGTTGGCTTCAGAGTAAGTCTGGCCCGATATCTTCCCGAGAAATATTTGTATTTTTGAAGATTGGTGTCATTTCTTCAAAATAGGGCTTCAGTTGGTCGGGTACAGAAATGTCGCACTCCACTAGGCCAAAGATATTGCCTGTGCGGATCTTCTCGAGAAGTTCGCTGGATGTCATTGAACCATCCACCGAAGTCCCAAACTTATCCCGGAGAAAGGTCTTTAAGTCTGCATCAGTCTTCTTCTGCTGATGCCACTCACATTCCCAGATTTCTATAACATCATACCCAAGGCTCTGTAGGTATTGGGTGGTTCCCTTGGTGTTTTCCCTAAGCTCAGACATGGACTTACCCCGAACTGCATTGTGAGTGGCCAATGTACCGTCCTTCATATTCAGATAACATTCATGACCGTGCCAGAAACATCCGTGAAACTGATAAACAGTTTTGGTGTCTTTACACCAACCATCTACGGGCACTTGACGTCTACCAATCTTTTTTTCAGTATCATTGTATTCGTGTCGGATGTGGACACCGTCCCTGGTAGACATATATTCCAACCACTGATGGGCCATCCTGCCGTACTTATGGGAATATTCTGGTTTAAAGCATGTCTCTTCCTTGCGTCTAATGTAGCAACCTGTTGGCATTTCCTGCATTAATGACCATAAGTACAAGGCGTTGGCATCATAACCTACAACACCCCCACATCCCTTTGCTTCTGCGCCATACTTAAATTCTCTTATGTTGGTAATATTCTTCTCGTGATAACGACTGAATATAATAGAAGGCCCCCCTACAATATTATCCTTGATGAGATGATGTAGATCCTTGTTCTTCTCGTTGATGTTCTCGAAGGATATACCTTCGTCGACGGTACTGAATAAATATTTTAGCGTCAGGCCTGGAACGCTAATACCATCCTTAAACATATCGATCCCCCTTTCCAAGTAAAATTGTGATTGTTTCTCAATAGCCTCTAGGAATGGCTGGACATCTCTATTATTATACCAAATCAGGAAGTCCCTAAATGTCCTCATCCCATTCCCCCCCCCCCCCCAAACTTGCTGGCAGTAAGCATATTCTTCTTCGGTAATGTTTTCCTTTTTTAAAGAGCTATAAAAGGAAACATGGGGAGGTAATTCAGTAGTGTCCAATTTATCAATACAGTCAATCCATTCCTAGGGAAAAAATCCTTTAGTAATGGAACATCCAAAGGCCTTGAGAAATTTATCATAACTAAATCCAGGGGCTAAGTAATTGCAAATATCTAAAAATTTCAAATGATCTGTTTTCAAAACCATAAAGTTGTTACTTTTTTCACAACAAAAGACAGTGGGTCATACTTTTTCAGATACTCCATCAGTTCTCGTTTAATCACGTTCACATCATATTTTCCAGAATTAAAACCTAAGACGGGCATTTCCTTCATGTAACGATCAAATTCGGCAGCTAATTTTTCAAATGGGTGGGGTTTAGAATCATTTGTACCTTCCTGTGATGATATGGTGGCCATGTTAATCTCTTGCATGAGAGAGTAACTTTTCTGAGAAATTTCCATTAAATAATTCATCATATTTTCAACCAATGTCTGTGTGTCACCATCAGTAATAAAACATTTGGGATTAACAAAACCCGGGACATTACTACATACACTAACACTGAGGGGTTTGTGTTGAGCTTCCCAGACAAGAGTATCAGTTGAAGTGGGGAGAGAAGTTTTATCAAAATAACATTCAAAATCAAATGTAACTCTATAGGGATATGATCGTAAGTGTTCTGGAATAACAATGCCTTCTTCATGTAACTTTTCAAAAATGGTTTTTGGGGTGTGATACATACCACCAACATACTTATAAGACACATCATCAGTACAAGAGAGCTCATGGCGATTTACCACATTTACGACAAGGAAAGGATCTAGAATATTGATTAATGTCAGTGATATAACTAAAATGGTTCTCATACAAATTGACATACATGGTATTCTCAAAATTTCCATTAGACCTATGTACAATTTTAGCCAAAACTTCATCATCTTCCAATAAAAGTTCAAAAACTTCAATATTCACTTCAAACACTTTTTCTATTTTGGGCAGTTCATCTAATTTCACACCAGGAAAGTTATCTTTTGATTCATTTGTGTATTTACTATACAGGATGTGAGTAGTAGTATTCAAAGAATGGTAAGTAGGACCGCTCCACAGGGCTAAACACCGGAATAAACAGAGATTGTCATTATAAACAAAATGGTGAGCTTGATCACTGACACGGGCAACAATCGAATGATTTTCCAAAATATACCTGGGAAGATTTTCAGGGACCCCACCAATTGGATGATTTTTAATTTTGTTTACATAAAAAGTTACATTGGTTAATTGATGGACAATCCATTTAGAGTTGGGTCTTTGCTGCCTAGCCCATTCCGAAATATCTTCCTGTTCAAGGGCTTCAAGAAAATTATTAAAATCTACAGTATTTTCAATAAGAGGTGGCCTATCAAGAACCCGGGCATTATTTTGTGATGGGTGATAAAATTTTAGTTCTTCTGTTTCATTATTTCGTAAAATGAAGCCGTAGCTTAAATTAATTTTGAATTTATTTTTTTGAGATTGAAAGATTGTTTTATTTAGTCCATAATTCATGGTGGATAAATCAGTTGTATCTAGCCTGTAATTAAAAATGTCCTGTATTTTCCTATTAGTTATGTGATGGACCCGAACAGTATTCCAATTCCTACAATAAATTTCTGAAATTTCATCATTTGTTTCTGCCAAAAGTTCTTGATCAAATTCAATGGGGTCAATGTCCAAAACAGTACGGGTTTTGTTCAAGGTTGTTTGCCGGTCGTTCAGAATTCCGTTTCTTGGGGAGAGTAACAGGGACATGGGCGGTGTTTTTATGCCCATTAAAATGTAAAAGTTGTTTAAATTCCTGTCCACATTCCAAACATGAATATACATCTAAGCAAGTTTTTTTATGGTTGTCTAATTTCTCTTTCCTAGTAAATGTTTTATAGCAGTTGTTACAGTCAAATGTCTTACCTTGTCCGTGAGCTGTCCTCCTATGTCGATCCCGATTGGTCCTGGCAGTGAATATTTTCCCACAATCCTCACATGAAAATCCAGAAGTCTCCATAATCCTTAGAATAATGAATGCACAAAAATAGCACAAAACAATTGAATAATCTGAGTACACAGAGATGATCCTTTTCCGTCAAGAGATGAAAATGGAATGAAGCCGACTCCACAAAGTCGCTGTATTTATTTAGACGTGACGGGCGTGTTTGAAAACGTCATGACGTCACACCATTTTTTATCGATATTTTCATTCTTGAATGGAGTTTGTGTTTGTTTCCTATAGGATTATAGGTTAAAGTTAGAAAAATTAGAAAATTAGTATAGAAAGTAATGGGAAAGGAACACAATAGGAATACATTAATCTGGTTGGTCGATAATTCTGTTATTTCATTGGTCAGTTTGGAGATCGAAAAAGGAATCTTGATCCTCACATTAAAAAAAATAATGTTAATGAACTTATTAAAATAGTGATGGGGTCATTTAAGGATGTTACTAAAAATAGAAACTATATAAAAAATAAAGGATTCTGGGTAAATTTGTCCTATAGCACTACTCTTATACAATTTATTGGGAAAAAAACATTACTATAGTCTAAAGGAACGTACCCACGGGGCCCTCTCGGTACTATAGCACTATGTGCTATACCGATAAAATGGGGCAAATACAAAACCAGACAATTACTCTTCTACAAAGGAACGCACTCCATGTACCCCTTGGTACTATAGCACTACGTGCTACTATTATAAACCAAAAGTTTCGCGATCCTAAATAGGAATCTGAAAGAATTCGAAATAGTACAACTTGTCGGGTTTATTTGGGTAATTAAACGAGGATTCTGGGAGAAATTGCTCTTCTACAAAGGAACGCACCCCTTGTACCCCCTTGGTACTATAGCACTACACCGATAAATTGGGGAAATAAAGTAAATTTCGGTGATTTTGGGTGGATTTTGGTGATTTGGAGGGATTGTCGGGTTGTTTGTGGTAATTCGTAATACTCTTCTACAATCGAACACACCCTCCGAACATACCCCGTCTAATTGCAGAAAAATTGGGTCACATAGCAACCACGTGCTACCATAGAAACCAAGATGGCGGCCTCCAGTATACAAAATGGCCGATGGAAACACGTGTCACCCTAACAACACGCGCTGCGCATGCGCACTCACACCACGCATCACTATGGAGATGACGTCTCAAGATGGCCGCTCACGCGGGTTACCATGACAACACAACATGACGTCACCAGGTCACGTGACTATGACGTCACATATCAGATCCCCCATGAGATCCCCCAATGTGGCACGTTCCATACATCTCCTACTACTTGTGTGTGTGTGTGTCTCTCTCTCTCTCTCTCTCTCTCTTTCTCTCTCTCTCTCTCTCTCCCTCCCTCTCTCTCTCTCTCTCTCTCTACTATTTCTGGAAAAGTTTGAGGGGACACAATTCCTCTCGGTTCATACGTTCCTGACAGATAGTGCCAACTGTTTCTAGAAGAATTTGCGGGTACTTTCCCATCGGCTTCTGAGTCCCTGACAGATAGTTTCTGAGATGGGAAGGATGCCTCCTTCTCCTTGACTCTTTCAAGTTGCCGAATGCGATCGGTATTTGCTGCCCAGCACAAAAATACTCTGTTATCTAGTAGAGGTGTGTTCCTGGCACTTGCTAACAAACTACACCCCTATGAACAGGAATAATCTTCTATCATGATTTTATGACAGTTCAAGCTCTCAAGTCACCAGTCAATTTCTAAGAGGAATTTGCCGCTGTTATGGCCCGGAACTAGTCTTACTCTATTGGTTCTTTCGTGTGAAATATCTCTCAGTTGATCGGAAAAGAGAACCCCGACAAACTGAAATTCCATCTGCTTGAATCTGAAATATTCCAAATATATTCGTTTTCTTTGAAATGTTTCTCAATCGAGACTTGATTTAACCGAATCTTCACTGGCTTTATCAGTGCTACTGAACCTGCTTTCTTTTTTCAATAATTATGAATGAAGACTCCCCATAGTTGCAGTTTTGTGATTACGCCGCGTAGTTCCACCAGTTATATCAATATCTTGCTTTTTCAAGGCGAATTAAATACTTATTGAGTGAATTATCTATAAAATTAACGCAAACGAATATCTGTATACTTTGTGAGTATAAAGGAACGTCACATTAAATCAACCTAATTTGGGCGCAACCTCCACAAAATGTGGGTGAACCAGCAGCCCATAACAGCGTAGGATATCTTACAGAATTTGACCGATGGTCGGAGAGCTTGACCAGAGGGCAGACTCTGGAATTTTATATCAAATCAAACCTTGACTGGTTTACAACAGCCATGTCTTGAATTTGTTTTAGAACATTAGGAAAGTATTCGGCAGGTTAATCCTTTGAACTCGTTAGACCGATTTTTCGGTCCATGGCATAATTTCGTTCCATTTTTGTCTTACTATAAGAGGTCTATACACGGGGCTTGATGATAAAATAATAACAGCAGTCTGCAGCCAAAAGGCTGCAGACTGCAGTTATTACTTTATCCTCCATGTGTATTGACGATGGACTGACCCATCTCACTGTAAGCGTACACAAAGGCGATACCATTACAGGAAACGAGGGTTCAAAGGATTAACAGTTGATGATGGCCCTAGATTCCGATTGGGGTTAACATCGTACTAAATTACGCCTAGAAAATTAGCCTCGGTTGGGAAATCCCTGATGCCACATTTGCAAGTGACAATCACTGATTGATCCGAATACCGAAGAATGGTTTCGGCGCGCCGAAGGAACGTGGGGACGTTGTGGGATGGTTCTACCCCGTTCGACCGTGTTGGTGGTGATCTTTGATTGTCTGACGCAGCATATGGAGCTGGTAGCTTCAGGCAAGTATAGTCTGCCACTTATCTTGTAGGGGCCGTCATAAGCAAGTGTAGTATATCTCTGGCCATTTATTTCTCGTTTGAGGAGAGAAGGCAGCTGAATCCAGATAAAGATGGTGGTGGTCACGAGGATGGAGATGATCATGATGGTGGTGATCAATAAGGCAAAAGGCATGAAAAAGGCACAGCCATTGCGCTAACCCGGCGAAAAACGGTCCCCTGTGGGGTTCCAAAAACCAGAAACTGGTCTGGTTCGGGGACAGGCCTGCTATTTGTCCTATTTGGTTGAGCCTTGATACGTTTTGAGAACGTTTACAAAAAACGCACGGGACAGATGCAGGACCAACATTCGCCTCACCAGGAGTGGATGGATCCGAATAACTCAACACTAGGGATATTTTATACCTCCTGCTCCATTGGGAAATGTGCTTATTTTATGCCGTTTCTGTCTGCAAATACTCAAAATAATTTGCACAATCGCGCTCAAAACAGAGCAGATGACATTGGGTATGGGAAAATGTACTTTATTTTGTTGTAGCTGGATAAAGCATGCTTTTTCATTGAAAGACTACGTTATAGGCTTTGGGCTACTTAGTTTGACACCTGCTTCATATAACGATTGCATATTCTGGAAAGGTTTGTTTTAAGTTCACACTGCACACTGGCTACTCCCTCCCCACCCGATAAACATCTTTTTCTCCCACCAGACCCCGGTCCTTCTAAAGATGGCAACAACAGAGCATCACGATAGGGTTTTAATCGTACCCACTTCTAATAAACTAATGTTAAATTCAGGCAGCATTTAGTCGGGGTGGAGGGGCATGGACTTGTCCCCATAATACATTTATTATTTATCGCCTTTGGGATAATCGTCCTATTTTCCTCCACTAAAAATTATTAATCTTGATATTATTTTACGTTAAGCTCTCAAGAGTTTTCAAGAAATGAAGTTACGGGTTAGAATTATCAACGCAGAAACTATGTAACGAAATGTTTCTAATGGTTTTCCTGCACAACTATTTTCAGCTAGTACTGTAGGCCGATGACACGATAATTGTCCATGTTAGCTAGAGATAGCACTATTTTAACCCTTTCGCATGAGCACACAATATCAAAATTTGTTATTTTTAAAAAAAATCCAAAAAGAAATTCACAAAATTTCAACAAAACTGTATCAAGCTACCCCTCATTGGGACGAGTTCGACGAGCTCGCTCCAATGAGAGGTCACAAGATATGGTTTTGTCCAAATGTTTTGAAAAATAATGGTTTCTCAACTACCCAATTTGAACATTATGTGACCGGAGGATATATTGAGAAGCCTCTGAGTTTGATGTTTTGCCATGCAGAAATCATTCTTGAATACTTCTCAAATAACCCTGGTTAATTTGCTTCTAAAACAAATATTAAACTAATTTATGTTCATTAAAATAATTCGAAACACAGAATAGTTAATGAGTTTGCATTTTATAATTAAAGAAGCTCTGTTCACACAATAACTCAAACAGTCTTTATGTAAATTGAGCTCCCCTAATTAAAGCGTGTAAAATCCAGTCGTTTGGCATTTGTCTCAACAAGTCTTGACGACTTATTGTCAAACAGTGTGGCAAGATAGTTTAATTAGCACCTATTAGAGTAAATTTGAGATAAGCCACTAGTCGCTTTTCATTACCAATAGAAACAACGAATCTAGTTTAGTATATAAGGCCCTACACAGATATTTGAAGTAGAATCACAGAGAGCTCAAGAGATACGCGATCAAGCTAAAGTGGTGTTAATATTTGTTTTGTGTGGTAAGCGGTCGGTTCGAGTGCTATCATTTGGATAACAGGACATCAAAGTCACATGGACTTACTTGAGGAAGCCGGACAATTGACGCTAAGTAGTATCAGTATTAGTATATTATAATGATATTTGTAACGACTATGCGAGATAGTAAAGATAGTTAACTATTCGTTATTGTGGTTTAAGGGCACTTTCAGCATCTGAGGGTTGAATACCCTAGACAGCGGCATGCATTGTTAAGCGAGTGAAGCGCATATTATGGTCCACGAAGGACTCGACGGTTTTAATGGTTTTATTTAATAACTGATTGGTAACCGCGGATAGGTACAGTTAAAACTAGAAGTCCTCTCATGAAATGCGCACAAATAGCACGTCGATCTGCGCGTTAATCTACGCGTTATGACCATAGCAAGGCTATCAAATTTTGTACATATGGCCTGTGCACAAGCAATGTTTCAGCCAATGGACCTCCGGGTAACCCGGAGGTCCATTGGCAGAAACATTGCCTGTGTTTGCTATGAGTAACCAGGACAACCTGCCCTGCTTTGGATGCCATTCGATATGGCAGTTGCGCGCAATTCCTATGCGCAATTAAGCCTAGATAAGCGCACAGTTCGTGACAGGACTTCTAGTTTTAACTGTATAACTGAGTAATAAGTTGGTAGAAGTTTAAATGCAGTTCCAATATTTCTCTGCGAATTCGAGTTTGGGAAGCAATTCAAATATAGTTATATTATTGGGCATTCTTATCAGGTACAGTGATCGATCACTTGTTTGGAAGTGAATAATGATAAAAGGATAATTCATAGAAATAACTGATCATGTATATGTAGATAGTAATTGTTGGTGTATAATAAATTGTTAATCTTTATCGGCTTTTCGTTTCACACTAAAGAGGCCCTGCCTGACCCAGAAATGCGGCCAGTCCCCAGCTTTTCCTTATCGTGACCAAACGCGTATAAGTTCTCTTCCGCTGTTGACCATTAATTATAACTACGACGCCATGTGGTGTCTAGTAAATAATTAATCGTAACCTGCTGGATAGAGCTGTTGGTTGATTAGCTGTCAAGTCGATGTAATCAAGTGAGAGAATCCCTGAGCGTATCAAGGGTTCTCAACAAACCAGTCACCCCCATTATTTCTGTTTATCTTCTTAGGACCATCTTCCAGTCAACCCTCTTCCGACAATAATTATCCAATCCCCTCGTGACACTAGCATCAGGTCACGGGAGTTGTGATCGTTATTTGCTGGAGAGGGCAGGTGTTTATAATCCCAGGTTTACATCAGTTTGAGCCCTCACCCCGGTAGAAGTCACTGCCGGTCGCCCTGACCGATATTTCCACGGTCATAATTACGTGGGTGGAGGTGGTTTACTCATTAGGTAAAGAATTAAACCCTATTTCAACAAAATTTCCCAGCGCCCTAACTACCAGCGCCCTCACGAATGATTCACACACTCTCCCTCAATCCATTTTATGCACTGCAGGGTGTGCCACCTTAGTTTCACCGCCGGAAACTGTTATCACTGTTACCACCTCTCCCATCCTACTACCGTTACGTCGGTCGTTTTAGCTTCTGTCCCGGCACAGTTCGGGGACTACCTGTATTGGCTGGTTGTTGGACAATATATAAAAGAAGGCAAAGTGAGATTTTCACCATTTCAGAAACAAATTAAACACCGGTATTGATCGATTTATGCGATTGACTTTAGCACGTATTTGCCCATTTGGCAAAACGTTGAGAGATAAAATACAATTTATTGGCAATCAAACTGTAGCGTAATTCGAACACTAAAGCAAATGTACAAAAGTATTGATTTAATCAAAAAAGGGACGTTAAATTAATGAAATAGTTGTTAACGTTGCGAAAATGTCAGTAGGTAATAAATGCCGATTCGGGGCCACATATACAAGATTTCGTACATGCACACGTACATCGATGTACACCTCCATAGGATTTAGTGTTAAAATCGTGTACAGGTACACGATTTGTCGTTTTTTATGGTGGCCTAGAATCGGCTTTGCCGATTCTACACCACTGGATTCTATATACACATCGCTCAAGAGTGAAAAAATGTATGAAATTTTAAGGAAAAAGAGGTGTATCGTCTGGCCCAGAATCGGCAAATGGGTTTCCCCCATAGGATTCAGTGTTAAAAATCGCGAGCAAAAACGTGTTGCCGTTTCTGGGACAGCGTCGAGAAGTGGTTTGCCGATTCTGGGCCATCCGTGTCTGTAGACAATTTTAACACCGAATCCCTACGGAGGCGTACACGGAAATTAATTTGTGGATTGTACATCAGAAATCGACTCGTGTACGGTACACGGAAAAGAGGTGGTACCGAACCGGCAAACCCACTGCCACGATGCCCAAAAGCTTGAAGAGCTTGAAATAAGTAATCACTCAATCACTTCACGTTCCTAACGCTAATTAACAAATCAGATTGCTTGATTCTCATAAACTTAATCATACAAAGGTATCTCCCCTTGTCGTGGGGGTGGGGGGTCACGCCCATCATAAAAATCGAAAGTTTCGAGAAGGTGGTCACGTGACCTATCATATTGAAGGTCTCGACGAGTGGATTAAGAAGATCGTAATATTAACCCTCGTCGTGGGGTGGGGTCACGACCAGAGCCGAAAAACGACTTCCTTTTTACATATCCAGGCATGTGAGGTATTAATATGAAGGGCTCGATGAATACATTACAAAAATGACGTTTTTCATTTTATGTGGGGGCGGGGGGTCACGCCCATCAGAAAAATCGAAGTTTCGAGAAGGTGGTCACGTGACCTATCAAATTAAAGGTCTCGACGAGTGGATTAAGAAGATCGTAATTTTAACCCTCGTCGTGGGGTGGGGTCACGACCAGAGCCGAAAAACGACTTCCTTTTTACAAAGCCAGGCATGTAAAGTATTAATATTAAGGGCTCGATGAATACATTACAAAAATGACGTTTTTTTCACGACCAGAGACGAAAAACGTCTTCCTTTTTACAAATCCACTGCTAATTTTGTAAAGTAAATTTTAATAAAATACTTTATGGAATGTTTCACCAAATAAAAAAAAATAGTTGGTAATTGACACTCATGTTTTTGTTGTGGTGTGAATGAAGGTTTTTTCGTTTTAATGGATCGTTTTAATAATGGATAATAAAACGCATTTTTTCCACTCAATTAGGTTTGAGTGGTAAATTTTTAATATATTCATGATAATGTTCGGAGATGTGAATGAAATCCTTTTAACGTTAAATTAGAAACCGGTTTCTTTATGTGCTAAAATTTTTTAAACTTCTTAATTCACCATTGAGTGAATGATTTTGAAAATATGAATGAAATCCTTTTAACAAACGTAATTTTCTCAAACGCGTTAAATCAGAAACCGGTTTGTCATGTGCTTAAACTTTTCAATTTTTTTCAAGTTTTCCCAGTTCAACACTGAGTTGAGATATGAATTTTTTTAGTTATTATATTAAAGACAGAAGATTTTTATTAACTTAAAACATAAAAAAAATAATTATACATTTAATTTTGAAAATAATAAATAACTCACATTAGCATACTCAAAGGAACATTAACAATTAAAAAACGAAAAATGTTTTTACAGATGGATTCTAGACGCCGAGATCAAATTTTAGGCGAATATGAACGTGCTAAGAAGAGCATTCAATCGGCTGACAGAAGCAGACGTCTCGGAGAGATGGATCTCAGACGCGAGGCCACAAAAATATTTAAACCCGTGACGGAGGTTCAAGAGCGAAGCAAGAAGGAGATAGTCGAAGAATTGAGACCCATAAAAGAGAGTTCTTTGAGAATGGGTTCGTTGCCCGGTAGTTTTGGAAATCGATATTCCTTTCAATCCACACCGGATTACGTTCCCACAGGAATTCACACCGACGTGAGCGACGATACAGCTTCGGCTATCATCACTGATAGCGTCGCGTCGTCCGAGGATGGTGGTAAGAGAGATCTGTTGTATGGAATTTATAAGGATTCTGAGGGCAGAACGTTTGTAGGCGACACAGAAGTGGAAATGGATGATGAGGATTTAATTGTCGGTTCGAATAGCTATAAAGTAACTGATGGACTGCGCAAATTGCTCCTTTTCGACAAGCCCAAGCCTGTAGATTACACGGAACGGGATTTTGACAATTACGGCGACATTCTGGTTCAGACCCACGCCTTGCTGAGAAAGAACGATGCCAGAGAGACTAGACCCAAAGCCAACAGAGGTTACAAGTGGACGAAAGTGGTGAAACCCATATGGGATTCGCATAACAAGTACGTCGAATCGGTGACTGGTAAAGGGGTGAAAACCACTTTTCTTCCGAGCGATTCTGACGCTCTGTCTCAGAGATTGAGATTGTTGATGGTGAGTAGACGCGCTGGTAACACAGGGTTAGATAATGAAATAGTTACTATATCTGACGAATTGTTAAGACAGAAGGTTTTGAATAAAAACCATTATAAAAGGCTGATGAACGAATTGAAGGATTGATGTATATATAATAAGTAGAGAGTAACAAACAAACAAACAAATATATATAAAATAATAAAAACAGTAAATTTTTACACTAGAATAAATAAAAGTATTTAAACAACAAACGATTTACCAGTGAAAAAACAAAATATATTATAAAATAAAAATATGTTGGTGATGAAGAACAGGGGATACGTCAGAACTTACGT
This sequence comes from Pictodentalium vernedei, assembly GCA_031216915.1. Taxonomy (NCBI): domain Eukaryota; kingdom Metazoa; phylum Mollusca; class Scaphopoda; order Dentaliida; family Dentaliidae; genus Pictodentalium; species Pictodentalium vernedei. Next base: position 716,015,469 of record CM062296.1, read on the forward strand.
TCAAGGCGGTTCTGGCATCGTCGATTTTATAATGCGAGCGTTCACGAGCGATGCGGGTAGAAAACTCCCATCGACCGCGTTTGAGGTCGGTAAGAAGAAGGCTTTGGATGCTGGTAAGAAAGCCGCTTCTGAAGCCAGTGGTAGGATAGGTTCTGTGGCTGGCAAGAGGGCAGCCGACGCGTTGGTCAGTCCACCGGCGAAGCGAGCTGCGTTAGAGCGAACGCCGAAAAGTTGGAAAGATTTTAAGGATGCTGTGGTACCCATACAAGATTTAGCCAAAATGACGAGTGGATCCGTATTGAAGAGAACTCGCGGCGGTGTAATATAAATAAATAATAATATTAAAACAACTGAGTTTGAAAAAAAACCCATAAAAATTGTGTTTGAAAGAATCTAAAATAACAAACAAACAAAATAAACAAAGATGAACATTAAAGATATGTCTTGGAACGACGCCGCGACCAAGAGGTCGAATAACGAGTTCTTTCCCAAAAGCATAAGAGGCTTGATAGTGGGAAAATCGAATTGTGGAAAGACCAATCTGTTGATGAATCTGTTGTCCCGACCCGACTGGTTGGATTACGACAGATTGTTTGTGTTTGGAAAGAGCTTGTTTCAACCCGAATACAGATTGCCTCGAGAGTGCATGGATCGTAGATTGCCCAAGGACGTCATAGCCAGAATCTTTGACAGTAGGGAGGAATTCGACAAAAGTGAAGCTCCTCTTTCGACCATTTTGGACGGTGCGGCGATGGAACTGATGAAGAGAAATGCATCTTCGAACGTCGAGCGTCGATTTTATGAGAACGCTAGCGATGTTCCGGATCCTAGAGAATTGAAATCGGAAGATAAGAATCTCATGATTTTCGACGATCTGCTTTTGGAGAGACAGAACCGATGCGAATCGTATTACGTTAGGTGTCGACACAGCAACGTGGCCTGTTTCTACCTGTCGCAGAATTATTTTCGATTGCCCAGACAGACGATAAGGGAGAACGCTAATTTTCTATGTCTCTTTCGCCAAGATCTCAAGAATCTCAATCACATCTACGCGATCACGTCGCAAACGACATGAGCGTGGCGGAATTCAGGAGATTCTGCAAGAGGGTTTGGGATGGAGGACTTTACAATTTCGTCGTCATCGATTTGACTAGTGAATTTAATCGCGGAAAATATCGGTGCGGATTCGACAAGTTTTATCTTTCTGATGATAATAAGATAGAGCGTGAAAATAAAAAAAAGTTAGAAAATAATAAATCTTCAAATAATTAGCTTTGAAAAAAAAATAAAAATAAAATTAAAATATAATGTTTGAACAAGGAGAATTGTTAGAACGGAATAGCCGAGAATACGACTGCAAAACAATCCATTCAAATCGTGGTGAGTGGCGATTCGACTCGATTCGCTACGAAATTCGAACCTTCCATCGCATTGAATAGAGAGAAAAGATACGAGATGGCGTTGGTGAATCTGGAGACTTATTATTCCTTTCCCAACGTCACCGAAAAGAATAACTCGTTCAAGTATTCCGACAGAGTGGATTGGTTGGAGATTCGAATTCCCAAAGGAAGTTACGACATAGACGATTTGAACAATTACATTCAGACGCAAATGAAGACGGATGGAAAGGGAAGCAACAAGATCAGACTCGCTCCCAATCCTAATACCTTACAGACGATGTTGGATTTGGAAGATAATTTTCGAGTGGATTTCAACACGGATGATTCTATAGGCAAGATGTTGGGATTCGATCGAAAGATGTATCGAGACCACGCGGCATCTGAAAATACGGTCGACATTCTCGCAGTCAATAGCATTCTGGTGAACGTGGATGTGATTGCTGGAAGCTACGTGAATGGTAGCGCTCAACCTTCTTTCCAAACGTATCGCCGGGTTATAAGATCGTGGAGCGACCTCGAAATTTAGTTTATCTACCAGTGATTTTAGACAAGTTGTATAGTCTCAAAACCACGTTGACGGATCAAAATGGTGAACTGTTAGATCTTCGCGGAGAGAGGGTGACGATACGATTTCACATAAGAGAAATATAAAAGCAAAAAAAAAAAATATTGTGTATATATATATAAATAACAAAAATAAAATAAACGCAATATTAATTTTACAAAAATTATTTATTATAAATAATTATTATTAAAACAAGAAAACAATTGAAGAAAATATATTTTTAAAAAAAGAATTATGACAGAATACGTGACTAAAAACGTGAACATATCCGCAGGACAGAGGAAGAAACTTGAGAGAGCGTTAAGAACTCGAGGCGAGGCGGTGAGATTCAAATTCACTCACGAAGATCTGACGAGAGGCGATCAGGATTCGATCGCCTGGACCAGAAGTCAAATCAAAAGGATGGAGAAAGCGATTCGTGATGGAAGAGGGTTGACGGTGAGATTGAGTCCTGCTCAGTTGAGATACAATTTGAGAATGGAAGGTGGTTTCATACCGATATTGGCAGGAATCACCGCAAAAGCATTACCCTTCGCCGCAAAGGCACTACCCTTTCTCGGAAAGACTCTCGGCGAGGGAGCTCTCACGGGACTCGCGAGTTCGGCAGTTGAGAAATTAATGGGTGGCAGCGGACTGTTTTTGAAGAAGGGAGGAGCCGTGTGTCGCGTCCACGTAGACGACAGCGGTAAAGGATTGTATCTAGAGCCCGTTAGAGGTGAAAACTTTTTGAGTGGAAACGGTCTCTATCTGACGAGTGGACGGAACGTTAAGCGACTCGGCAAGGGTTTGTTGCTTGGTGAGAATTCACCATTTAAGAATATACCGATTTTGAATATGTTATTATAATATAAAAAAATTATATAATTATATAAAATATAAATCATTGAAAGTATAAAATAATATATATAAAATGGATAAAAAAGTGGAGAAACAATTAGACGATAATGATGAATATCGGGAGACAGAGTGCGAAAAAGATGTGGAAAAACGATTAGGCGCTAAGGATGAATATTGCAATATGGTGTGGGAAAAAGATGTGGAAAAACGATTAGACGCTGATGTTGAATATCTTAGGAAAGAACTGATAGAAGATTTAAATAAAGATTGGGGATATGCGTAAAGATTGGGATATGCGGTTGAAATTGTTAGAACAGATAGAAAAATTAAAAAAAGAATGGGATATGTGGTTGAAATTGTTTTTGAAGAAGGGAGGAGCTGTGTGTCGCGTCCATGTAGACGACAGCGGTAAAGGATTGCATCTAGAACCCGTTAGTGGTGACAACTCTTTGAGTGAAAATGGTCTCTATCTGACTCATGGACGGGACGTTGTGGACGCTGTGCGACTCGACAAGGATTTCTTGCTTGGTGAGAATACACCGATTTTGAATATGTTATTATAATGTAAAAAAAAATTATATGAATATCAATCACAGAAAGTATAAAATAATATATAAAATGGATAAAAAGGTGGCGAAACAAATAGACAATAATGATGAATATCGCGAGATAGAGTGTGAAAAAGATGTGGAAAAACGATTAGACGCTAATGATGGATATCTTAGGAAAGAACTGATAAAAGAGTTAAATAAAGATTGGGATATGCGGTTGAAATTTAAAAGAATGAGACGTTTTCCACCCTTACCACTACCTTCTGAAGAGAATGGTAATGATGCGAGTGTTACCAAGAGATGCACAACATTCATTCATAATTATGATTCGGATAAACAAATGTGTTGTTATAAAAACGTAGCATATTACAAAAAAAAAAGAAAAGAAGAATCGACGCTGAAATTTAAGAAAAAAGGAAACGTTATTATAATATATGGGTAATAGTGAAGAAGGAAAAAAAAAAAAAAAAAGTAATGAGATCTAAAGATGATCTCATTACTTTTTTTTTTCCTTCTTCTTCGCTAAAAAAAATCAATCTCTCTATTGTTTATATTTCCAAGTCCGTTATATGTTGACACTCGTGTTTTCTCCTTTTTCGCAAATGTGTTGAATCTTTATCTTTACTTTTTTGAGTTTTGTTACTTCAGTCAATGCGCTCTCACCACCCGATTTGTTCATGAGTTTGAGTGAGATGTTTGGAAATATGTAACTTCCATAGGGCAACGTCAAATCGTCCTTGTCGAATTCTCTATATTTGGTGATGACGATATTCTGCAGATCGCTTTCGTACTCGTAAAACAAATCGAGCGTGTCTTCATCCAATTTCAAAGGCATGCGATATTTGTCGTATTTGTGCTCTAAGCCCTTCGTCTCGACCTCATTCAATTCGATGGGATCGTGTTGCTGTAATCTTTAGATTTTTAAACTGAATTTCTTACACGTTTCGACTCGTTTCAATTTCAATTCGCATCTTTTAGGTGTTGTTGTCATGATTGATTATTTGGGTTTTTTTTGTTTTATGAATTCTTGCAAATAATGTATATTTTAAATTTTGTATTTAAATAATAATTTGTTTAAAAAGTTTTTTTTTTTTTTACTCTTTATATATATATAAAAAAAAGTTTTGAATTTTAATTTTCTTTAATGTGAAAATTTTTTTGTAAAAGTTTTTTTTCTCTTTATATATATAAATAAAAAATTAAATTTTAACATCCTTTTTTTCTCGTATGAATTCAATTTTTTTTCACGTTAAGCAAAATAAAAAATTGATTAATTTTATCAAAAAAAAAAATTTTCATATTAAATAAAAAAATTGAATTAAAAAAAAAAAAATCTTTTTTATGTATATAAAGAGTTAAAAACAAAACTTTTTAACAAATTATTTTTATACAAAATTCGAAAAAAAAAATTCTTACAAATGGAGCAAACAGATAAAAAAAATGGAAACTTTAAATGAGAAAACCGTACCTCAGTTAAACGAGATTTGTAAACTATTAAAAATTCCACATTTCAGAAATCATAGAACTAAATCAAAAAAATTGAAGTCACAGAAATATCTGCGTAACGATGGAAAGGCAAACGAAATGTCGATAGCAACAATGTCAAAAAATGCATCGGTTGTGAAAAATGAGAAGAAGAAGAAAAAGATAGTAAAAGGAATCAAAATGCCGACGTCGAAAAAAAACAAAAACGTTTCGATTGTGAAAAATAAGAAGATGACTAAATGAAAAGCCATTGAAGAACTTCAAGTTTCAAAAGAAAAGAAAAGAAAAACTAAAATGAAAATGAGTGATGCACTTCAGATTCTAGACAAACGACGTGTTCGAAAATTTTTGAGACGTGAGACGTCTGTCGTCGAAATTACGATCTGGATCTGGCTTGGTATTTAACTGCACCCGATCTGGAGTGGGATGCTCTGTTGAAGACCACCGAAGTCCAATTGGAATTATTATCTGATGTGGACATGTTGCTCATGTTTGAAAGGGCTGTGAGAGGTAGCGTCTTGAAAAATTGAAGTCATACAGAAATATTTGCGAAACGATGGAAAGGCAAACAAAATGTCGATAGCAACAACGTCAAAAAATGCATCGGTTGTGAAAAATGAGAAGAAGAAGAAAAAGATAGTAAAAGGAATCGAAATGTCGACGTCGAAAAAAAAACAAAAACGTTTCGATTGTGAAAAATAAGAAGACGACTAAACAAAAAGCCGTTGAAGAACTTCAAGTTTCAAAAGAAAAGAAAAGAAAAACTAAAACGAAAACGAGTGATGCACTTCAGATTCTAGACAAACGAGATATATCGAGCGAAATTCGACAAGCAATCAACGAAGGGAAAGGAGAAGAATATGTAGCACGACTCATCATGGAACTATTCCAATTGAAGTCCGTAGAATGGGAGAGTGCGATCAAAGGCATTTTTAAAACTTTTGACGTGGTTCCCTCGTTCAAGAAAATCGATCCGAAATTGTTCATGGAACGGGTGAAGAAAAAAGTATTGGATTTGTTTCACAAATACATGAACGTGGGACTAAAAATTAAGATGATACTCCATTGTGTGATGAATAAAATCAATGTGAAGTCTGGTGAGAGCATCGTGAAAAATGCATATTTCAGATCTAACGTCGAACCCGTATTTCGTGGTTCAGATTTATCGGACATTTTCGAAAAGATGAAAGACAAGATGTTGACGTCTCTCGCAAATTATCAACATGAAGGTAGTAATTGGACGTTCGATGAGGTGTTGAAACTTGAAATTCATATAACTGAAAACGATTCATTGAAAGGGTCTTCCTACGTGAAATTACCATATTTCTTAGCTAAAAAACAATCCGTGGTCAACGTGAGAAATAAAGATGATCAGTGTTTTAAATGGGCAGTCACCTCCGCTTTATACCCTGTCAAAATGCACTCCTATAGAGTTTCTTGTTATGAGGAGACTTCTAAAAATCTCGATTGGACCGGAGTGACTTTTCCAACAGAGTTAAAACACATCGAACGTTTCGAGGCTCAAAATCCCACTGTAGCGGTGAACATCTTGGGATGCGACGATGAAACACGAACGATCTATCCTCTCAGACAGACTTCGTATCTCAAAAGAGAAAAGACGATTATTTTATTATTGATTTCGAATGGTGACAATCGTCATTATTGTTGGGTTAAACATCCGAGCCAATTACTGTCAAGACAAAATAATAAACTTGAACATAAGATATGTTTATGTTGCAACTGCATGAACGCATTTCACAGTGAAAAATCGTTAGCAAAACATCAGGAATATTGCAACGAAAATCGAGGTGTTGCTGTCGAAATGCCCAAACCCAACACCATCGTGAAGTTTGAAAATCACAATAGAAGGTTAAAAGTACCATTTGTCCAGTACGCCGATTTCGAATGTTTCACCGCGAAAATGAGTTCCTGTCAACCCAACGCTCTTCAAAGTTACGTCGAAAGATATCAAAAACACATACCTTCGGGCTATTGCATTTACGTGAAATGCACTTTCGACTCGCAACATGACATGGGTCTCTTCACCTACACGAAACAGTGCGAAGATGACGATGTGGCTCAAAGGTTCGTGGAAGAATTAGAATCGAAAATTCAAATGTTATACGACAAATTCAAAACTCCGGCAAAAATGATCATCACGCGAGAGCAGCAGGACGAAAATAACAGAGCCACCGAATGTCACATATGCAGACAATTGTTCGACGAGAATTCTTAGGAAAATAAGAAGGTCAGAGACCACGATCATTACACAGGTCTGTATCGCGGTCCGGCTCACAGCAAGTGTAATTTAAAATATCGAGATGCTGTTTTCTATCCGGTGATATTTCACAATCTCTCGGGTTATGACAGTCATCTCTTCGTGAAAAATCTCGGCACTTCCCACAAAGAATTAAATTGCATCACGAACAGCGAAGAAAGATACATTTCCTTCACAAAATGGAAGCTCATGGAGAAAAAAAGAGTAATCGACGGAGAGACATTGGAAGAAAAAACGAAATCCATTCGTAGAGCCATACGTTTCATCGACAGTTTAAAATTCATGTCTACCGCTCTGGAAAAATTAGTCGATAACGTGAGCAAGGATGCATTTAAAATCACGAGCGAACATTTCGGAGAACGAGTAGATGTCATGTTGAGGAAAGGAGTCTATCCTTACGATTACATGAACGATCTAAAGAGATTCAAAGACACTGCACTACCTTCGAAAGAAGATTTTTATTCAAAATTATATGAATCCGACATTTCCGACGAGAATTACGAACACGCCAAAAACGTGTGGAAATCATTCGATATGAAAACCATGAGAGATTATCACGATCTCTATCTGAAGACCGACGTTCTGCTCTTGGCAGACGTGTTCGAAAATTTTTGAGACGTCTGTCGTCGAAATTACGATCTGGATCCGGCTTGGTATTTCACCGCACCCGGTCTGGAGTTGGACGCTCTGTTGAAGACCACCGAAGTCCAATTGGAATTATTATCCAATGTGGACATGTTGCTCATGTTCGAAAGGGCTGCGAGAGGTGGTGACTCGATGATCTCCCACAGATATTCTGAAGCTAACAATCCCTACATGAAAGAAGGTTTCGATTCGAAATGGTCGAATAAATACATACAGTATTTGGACGCTAATAATCTGTATGGTTGGGCTATGAGTCATCCTTTACCGTTTGGAAATTTCGAATGGGTGACGGAACCAGAAGAGATGCAAAAATGAAGAGACTATCCTTGCATTTTAGAAGTCGATTTGAACTATCTGGAAGAATTACACGATCTACACAATGATTATCCGCTGGCTCCCGAACGAATGGAACCGAACGAAGGAGATGAGGCAAAACTCATTCCCAATTTATTTAACAAACGTAACTACGTCATCTACAGCGAGAATTTGAAACAATACATCGATTATGGGATGAAATTAGTCGACATAATTGCATCATTCGATTCGACGAAGAGCCTTGGATGAAAAAATACATCGATCTCAACATGAATCTCAGAATTGGAGCCGAGAATGATTTCGAAAAAGATTTCTTCAAACTCAGGAACAATTGCGTGTACAGTAAATCGATGGAAAACATCAGGAAGAGAACCGACATTCGACTCATCACGTCTGAGAAAAGAGCTAAAAAATTAGTGGCGAAACCCAATTACAAACACCGAACCATATTCGACGAAAATCTAGTGGCCGTTCACATGCAAAAGACGCACATGAAGTTCGCCAAACCATATTATCTCGGACCGATCATCTTAGATATTAGCAAGCAATTGATGTACGAGTTTCACTACGATTACGTCAAACGAAAATTTGGTGATAAAGTTAAACTACTGTTCACCAACACAGACAGTTTAGTTTACGAGATAGAGATGAAAGACGTCTACCGAGATATATCTCCGGACGTGGCCGCGTGGTTCGACACAAGCAATTATCCCGTTGATCACCCGTCCAACATTCAATCGAACGACAACAAGAAGGTGTTGGGTAAATTTAAGGACAAGAGCGGCGGTAAACAAATCGTCGTATTCGTAGGCTTGAGACCAAACTGTATGCTTATCATCTAGAAGATGAAGAGATCAAGAAGTGGTCCGGTGTATAAGACTATGAAATCGATTCGAAGTGAAAATCATGACTTGTATACCGAAATCGTCAACAAGATTTCACTGACGGCCGACGACGATAAGACATTCGTGTTAGACGATAAAATAAGCACTTTGGGACTCAGACATTGGACTTTGGATCTAATTAGAGACGATATGATTGTGGATGATAAGATTCCAGATATGATTGGATGATAGGATTCCAGATATGAGTAAGGATGATAGGATTCCAGAAAATCAAGAGGAATTAGACGGATTCGAGATTATGGAAATCGATAGAGACATCGAGAGAGTTAGTTTAAAAAGAAAAAGAAAAAAATATTTTTAAAAATGTCATTTTAGTGAATTATAATAAAATGAATAAATAAAAAAAAATATATATATACGCATTCATGAATAAGAAAATAGAGATATCCGTAGAAGGTGTCGTCTTACCTAACGAACCCCTATCCAACATCGATCTGTCGAATGCGGCGAAGGATTTGAAAATCAAAGATTTTCTAGGCGTGTTTTTCAGAGATGCCTTGCCGAAGAGAAGACCTCGACAATCGGAATTCGGAATTTTAAATCTAGACGATTTATCGGGTGAAGGCACTCACTGGGTGGCATGGTTCAAGAACGGGAAGAAGAATTATTATTTCGACAGCTACGGAATCTCGCCGCTGAAAGAAATAAAGAACTATTTCAACAAATCGATGGTTCGTTACAACACGGAACGAGTGCAATCACCAGATCAAGTGTTTTGTGGTCACCTCTGTCTCTATGTTCTCAAGAGATGGTCTGAAGGAGATCGCTTTCAAGACATTCTCAATGATTTACATTAGAGAGAGATTTTTTTTTATAGTATATAAAGATAAAAAAATTATTTTTAAAAATTTTTAATCGAATAAAAACGAAAAATAAAAATAAAATAATTCATTTTTTAATAAACTGCGCTTTGAAATATATTTTTTTAAAAACAAAAAATCTCAAAACAACATGCCAGTCGATAAATTTGGTAGAAGTGACGACGAAAAAGTCAACCTAAGAAAGAAGAGGAAGACATTCGAAGTGGACGATGGTTACGATGTTGCCAACTTGGACGAACGTTACATTCGGAGATACCGGAGGAACCTTTGAACATGAACGATAAGAAGCTCTACAATCTTCCCGAGCCGATAGATCTCGCAGATGCTGCAACTAAAAAATACGTCGACAGGGGGAACGCCGATTTCGAACGAATCATGCTAGATAATTACATGGATAAAACCATGACCGACGATCTCGATCTGAAATCCAAACATTTGGTGAACGTCGCCAAATCCCATAGATCCCACGGATGCCGCGACCAAGAAATATGCGGATGACTCTCACGCGAGATTCAGTGAACACCTGAGAAATAGATATGTTCAGAAAACGATGCACTCGGAATTGAACGCCAATTCTAACAAGATAACGAACGTGGCCACTCCCACGAATCCCAAGGACGTGGCGACCAAACACTACATAGATCTGGAACAGAGAAAGTCTGACAGACGAGAAATGAAATCGGATCTGAATGCGGGATTCAACAAGATATTGAATCTGTCAAAGATCGACGACACAGATGCGGACTCAACTGCGGTCAACAAGGGCCCTGTAGATTCTGCCGTGATACGATCACAAGAATACCTAGAATCGCAAGTGGATGATCTCTACCTGAACAAACAATCTGGCGAAACCATGGAGGGTGGTATCGACATAAACGGTGAGAATTTATTCAGGCTCAGTCACGATCCCGAATTCGATTCCAGTGCAGTCAGCAGAAAGTACGTGGACGACAACTCGGTCTAGAGAAAGGGTGACATCATGGAAGGTAAACTAGACATGGGTGGACACGCGCTCACGAATCTACCGGATCCCGTGAACATGACGGATGCCTGCACCCTGATTTTGGTGGTGGAGAAAGTCCAATATGCTAAACAATTGATCACCATGTGGGCCGAGGAGGCCGGCACCTTAGATGAGGGAAAAGCCGAGTGGTCTTTCGGAAATGGAGGTAGCGGATCAAAACATGGTCAGGTGGGATATCCCATGCCGCTGGGAGGTGAAATCCTTCGAATGAGTCTGGCTTCCCCAGATTTGAATAACAGAGCGGTCATCAATCTCATGGTGAATGGAGTAGAGAGCGATAAGAGATACAGCGTCGAAAAGACTGAGAATCAACACGCAAATGTTAGCACGTTCGGCATGCCTCTCAAAGTGAACGCCGGAGACAGGATTACTTTCGTTGCGAAATCAATAATCCCAAAGCCGGCACTTCCGTGGTGAGTCTACTGATCGAACTAGTTCCTTTGAACAAACAGTGAACGCGTGGAAAATAATGAATTAAAAAAAAAAATAATGTGTGATTTATTAAAACCAAAAAAAAAAGTAATGAGATTTAGAAAGATGTTCAATCTCTCTAGATCACATTACTTTATTTATTTTTTTTTTTGTTTTTTTGTTTTTAATAATCACACATTACTTTTTTTTATTTTTGTTTTTTATTTTTTTTTCACACTCATCTCTCATTGAATGATCGACATCTTATTTCCAACCAATTCGAATTGTAATTCTCTGTCCAACAGGACCTGGGTGAAGGCTTCGGTTTTTCTCGGCATGTTCCTATCGAATTGCATCTTGATCTGAATGTCTAAGACGCTACTCTTGAGTCGTTCACTCTGTTTACTGACGTCGAATACGAACATGAGATACATCGACTTGTATTCGCCGGGAGATATGTTAGGATTGCTCATCAATTCGTCTAGACTGTGATACTTCTTTCTAAAATCAGCGGCGTCGCCGTACAGTCTGCAGAAATCGTTCTTGTCGAACGACACGTTGTAATTGATTGCTGGATAACTCAGGGCGTTCAGAAACACTTGCATGTTTCTCAAATGGCAGTGATCGAACAGCGACGCATTCTTTTCCTGAGACCCGTCCCTATCGGTCTGAAATGCAACCACGATGAAACGCGGTCTCTCGGAAGCGGATTTCACCATCAATCTCCAATCAAAGTGATTCGTGGAGAGAGGAATGCTAGCCGTGTCGCACTGTCTCATTCTAAATCCCACGGGTAATTTATTCTTGGATTCTATGATCTTGTAGAGACGCTCTTTTTCCATGATCGAAGGCTCCACGTGCGGAACAAACCACGATATCTTCTGTAGAGTTATCTTACCTGCATCGGTCACAGTGAGTCTCACTATTGCATCGTCATTTCCTTTTCGAATCAACATCAGATTATGTTTGAATCCGTACATGATCTTGTTGTAATCGTCCGCAAATCCGAAGATGTGTTTCAAAGGTATCCTGAATGAAAACGTTCCTTTAGGTCTGGACGTCTTGACGACGTAGTCGAATATCTCGATGGAGCCGGCGCTAGCAGGGCCGACGGTGTCTTTCACCCACAACTGATTAAGTCCTTTGGATTTTGAAAAATCATCAGGATACGTCAAGAGTCCGAACATCGTGGTGGCCTGACCGGGATGAAACACAGATTCTATCTCTTGTTCGGATAGCATGTATTTTATATTACTGAATAGATGCATGATGCCATTATTAGCTAGAGTAACCGTGTCGTCGTCGGCGTAGTCGCTCCCATCTTCCTTGGTGAGACGTCCCTGCACCACTATGTAACTCTCGCTAGGATGGACGAATAGATCTTGAGTTTCGATGTTGATTCTTATCTCTCCCGCATTGTTCAAACTCATTCCGGTCACCAGTTCATATTCGTGAACCTCACATTCTTGAATACTTTCATCTTTCACTATGCTTTGTGCTATATCTAGTATATTTGTCATTTTTAAAGGATTTTTTTATTTTTTGTTTATTAATTAACTTGCTTTTTTTTTATCTAAAAATAGTTTTAATTATTTTTTATTATTATTTTTCTCTCCTATATATATATATGTGTGTAAACAAGAAAATGTTAAAGAGAATAAATAAAAAGAAATTTGTTTTCTTTATCAAAACTTTGTCTTCTGTAATTGTTGTTCGTAAAACTTTCCGATGATCTCTTCTCCATCCAAAGCTTCGATTTCGTAAGTCACCGAATCGGTGTGAAATATTTTGATTATCACGAAGATTTTCGAGGTCCATCGAGGAGTATAACCCTTTTCAAAGTGCTTCTTATAAGCGTAGATTCTCACTCGATTTCGGCGTTCTAGACTTCTTCCTAATCTTAGATCTTTCAGGATATAGATTCGCGTAGACCCGTTTTTCATTTCGAGGATCGCTAGCTTCCACGGGAGTCATCTTGATCGATCTGTGTCGCGTGTTGTTGTAATCTTTGACCAGACCATTCAGAGCATATATGTATTTCTTGGTTGAATTTTCGCCGTGAAGTATCTGTGCATCTTTTCCTTCATCGTTCGATTCCAACGTTCCACCATGCTGGCTTTCTCTTCGTTTTCGATCGAGTAGAAGTCGACCAATCGATGAACGTGCTTGTTGTAGAATTCCTTTCCCTTATCCACCCACAATTTACTCGGTTTTCGAGAAGACGAGTCGAACACGCTCTTCAGAGCCTCGGCGACGCAAGGTCCCGATTTATTCTTCAAAGCTCTGATCCAACCGTATTTGGAAAACATGTTGATGACTGTCAATAGATATTTGAACCCTCGTTCCACCTCGAAAACGATTTCATGTCGACCAAGTCGGCAGACCAAATATCATCCAAACCCTTCACGAACACCCTTCTCTTTCGAAATTTACGCACGATGGGTTTGTGTAACTCCTCGGCCAATTCGCTCGTGAATAATCGTTTCTTCTTCTTTTCAGATGCGCTTTTTTTTTTTTGAATGCCCCATCCGAATCGACGTTTTGCACCGATCAGATTGCCGACCAGCGAACGTTCTATCTTCTCTCTCCTGGTCGGATTCGATATGCCTCTCAGTTTCCCCAACATGTTTTTATCGCAGACGTCGTTGCGAGTCTTGGTGTCGAGATGTCATGCGTAGCACAGATCGTGATTATACGCGGCCGCGTCCACCCTATTCACAGGTTTGCTCCAAGATTTAGGAGTCAGATCGGTGTTGAGTCTCTTGTTCAATTTCGTTCTGGGTCTCGTGAAACTGTGACCAGGCAGATGCATTTAGAAAGGTAGATTATTGATCATTTTATTCACGATGCCTTTACCTTTGCTCACATTCTTTTTTTTTGACAAATCGAGTCTTGATAGAACCACACACGTCGCAAATTCCGCGAAGCACCTGTCTGTCGTTTTTAGTTCGTACTTCTCGAGAATTACTCGTCTCGGTAACTCTCTTACACTTACGCAATACATTTTTAAGAGTTATTTAAATTAATTTCGTTTTTATTTTATATATAAATTTAATATTTTTTTTTTTTTAAAATTCTGTTCTTATTATATATATATATATTTTTTTCAATCGCTGCTCTTGAGTTCTATCATCTTACTGAATTCCTCCCTGGCCTCTTTCCTCCCCTTTTCCACGAGAGAATCCTTCATCTCTTTGATGATCTGACGAGTCTTGATTCTCACGGCTTCTTTCATGGCTTCGTATTTCGTTTTCTTGCCCAATATCGCGAAGTATTCTCCGTCCGATATCCTACCGTCTTTCAACGCGCCATCAAGATCATTTCGGATATCGTGTCGATCTTGGAGTCGGCCAAGACGCGAATCTCGTCGTGTTTCCTCGCCTTCAGATATAATTTCCTACTCAAAAAGTTTCTGAGCGTGCCAAACAATCCGGCAGCGAGAGCCACTCCTTCTACGGTCAACACGATCAGAATGCCAACCACGGTCGACAACAATCTGATACCGGCCGCGTGTAAACCCATGGAAATTGTGATGAGTGTCGTGTCGATCGCGTTGACGAATTTCACGAAACGCGAATACTTCTTCTTGAGAGAACGACAAGAATCTCACTCTCGAGTTAGATACACTTGGATTCTACTGATTTGATCGATACGATAACTCTCTCCTCTTTCTTTTTCTTCTAGCGATGGTGGCGTCGGCAAAACGCCGTTCGGCTTCTCATCCTCGTCGTCATCTAACGTCGGATACAATTTATTTCTGGTTCTCATTTTTGTGTTTTTTTTTCTTTCTAATATTAGATTAAAAATTTATGTGTGTATTTATTTTTATTTTCTATTCTCCCTTATTTTATATCAATGAGAAAACTTAGACGTATGCTTCATTGAACAATAATTTCATGACGCATCCCTTCTCTTCTAAAGACAGACTTTTACGCGCCAATTTAAGTTCTTCTGAAACTGTGGGCTTGCTTCGATCCTTACAGAAGAGTAATCTCTTCCTAAACGCGATCACTTCGTCGATTTGAATGCGTTCGAACGCCGGTTCGAAATATTTGACGACCATATCTTCCCTTTCCATCGACAGACACGAATGATTCTCGTGATCGGAGTCTAGGTGATCCCGACATCCGACGCATCGTTCTAACAAGAGGTGACCTAGTTGTTCGTTCACGCAGAATACGTAGGCTCTCATCAGCATTTTTAAAAGAAACCTTACTCTAATAGTCTGGGAAGCGCTCATGATTTACGTATTTTTTTATTGTCTATTCGATTTGATATATTTATTTTTAAATAACTATTTATTTATATTTTTTTTCTCTTCTATATATATCAATCACATTTTTTATTTCCTCGGGAAAAGTGGCAGTGGGTTTGCCGGTTCGGTACCACCTCTTTTCCGTGTACCGTACACGAGTCAATTTCTGATGTACAATCCACAAATGGATTTCCGTGTACGCCTCCGTAGGGATTCGGTGTTAAAATCGTGTACAGACACGGATGGCCCAGAATCGGCAAACCACTTTTCGACGCTGGCCCAGAAACGGCAACACGTTTTTGCTCGCGATTTTTAACACTGAATCCTATGGGGGAAACCCATTTGCCGATTCTGGGCCAGACGATACACCTCTTTTTCCTTAAAATTTCATACATTTTTTCACTCTTGAGCGATGTGTATATAGAATCCAGTGGTGTAGAATCGTCAAAGCCGATTCTGGGCTACCATAAAAAACGACAAATCGTGTACCTGTACACGATTTTAACACTAAATCCTATGGAGGTGTACATCGATGTACGTGTACATGTATGAAATCTTGTACATGTGGCCCCGAATCGGCATTTATTACCTACTAATGTCTTTCTACTATTGTAAACACATACTTTACCGTACGATTCACAGCTTGTTGACATCTCTATGGAACGAGAAAATCTGTGTAGCCTGAGCCACCTAACACTGTTCTCCCTCTTTAAAGGTAACCAGATTTGGTTATGAGGGTTTTTTTATTAGTCTGTTTATTTATTAGATGCCTACGAGGTTTCGATATTCGACTCGATTCAAAATTGTCTCGATGATTCTATTCGAGTCGCGCTGATTCGGAAATGAGATGTTCTCAAAAGGCAACCAAATGTCTTCTCTTAAATTCTTCTATCATCAGGTCTCTCGGAGGCCTGATGATAGAAGAAGAGTTCAAGGAGGTTCCGCATTTGAAACTACTTTCATTCCGTTTTGACATATTCTGCCTTTTTATTAATTTTCCGAAACAGACGAGTCGCCATTGCACACACTCGAGACTAACAATATTCACTGGGTAGCATCGTACACCGGACATGCATCTACTTGAAAGCGATCCGACCAAGTATTCTACGATATCAGCATCGATTCCATGGTAACTATTATAAGAATTTCAATACTGAAATGACCATGATCACGTCGGATGTTTTATAAAAAGCCGATGGAACACGAATTTCGTCACCAAATTTTAGTGCCAAAGCAAAAAGGAAACATGAAAAACGACAAAAATGCGGACCTGTATGGGTCATTTTTATACACGCTGAGTACATACAAACCCCACTTGGCAAGTGGCTTGTTTGAGTGATGCATATTGATGCAGATATTCAAATAAATATACTTACTGTGCTGTATTGCTGGTTGCCGTCGCAGCACCTGCGTTCCTAGCTCAAAATGAGCGTAGCAGTATTATGGTATCCACCATTGCTACGCTTAACTTTCTTCCATATACCGCCCATAGAGCAAATTTTTAAACCGTGCGAGGGAAGAATATCTTTGGGCAGGGAAAAAAAGTCGGTGCATATTCGGATACTATATACCCTAATCTATAACCATCCACAGCCACTTTTTTCAAACCTCCAAAATCTTGACTTAATTCGACTTTTGTTGTCTCAAAGCTATCAGATCGCACAATTTGTTTTCAAACCAGAATCACGTGACACCATCAGAACCGATCTCGAGCACTACGCAGCTTTCGGGATATAATTTTAGCAGCATGATTCGCACTCGGACGACTCATCACCAACTTTGTTGGAAATCGGCAGCTTGCTTAAACCTGAAGTATGAAACGTTTAATTCATCGTTCTTTGTGGAAACTTACATATTATATGCACTGCTGTCTTGTAACTTTCCTTTCAACGACGCGCCGCCTCAGATCGACAAGAGAGGAAAGTTCAGTGAGTTTTGCTAAAAATTTCTATGGGTGGGCAAGGACGGGCTCAGACAAGCCCTTGAATGTCTTCAACGGCGCACATTGTTTTGTATTGCCACCAAGTGTGGTCACACTTTTTTGAGCTCCTGCTGTTTCATAGTTTTCTACTGGACATTTTTGGATTTATCTGCTGGAAATTGCAGTACATATTCCTTACAAGTTGTGCATTATTTTGATGTGACTTTGAAGATAAAATTTTTCATCATTTTTGTGTTTTTTAACAACAAAAAAAAAACTCTGAAATTAACTGAATATTTCTCCATCTTGGATTCTTTCCTCAAGTGCAGAGTTAATCCTGATAATAACACCTATTGTTCTCAACAAGATTGGACTGTTAAACCCATTTGCCACTCTATTCACTGCTAATGAGAGACACACCTAGTGCCATTACATTCATGTGTTTCATTAATGACAATTAAAATGTGTTTATTTAATTACACCTCAGATGAGCTCCATTCAGTTAACAACACAATGGATCACCTTAAGCATCCACCTAAAGCATATGTTTTTAAAGCCTTGAAAAAACAAAGAATACTAAAACCAGAATTTTGTTTTACCAAGAACAGCTCAGATAAAGTATACCAACCAAAGAGATTAAAAATTCAACACAGACAAGCAATAAGACCAAAGCCTATTAACTCTGGTGTGAATACCAACAACATTCATGTTATCAGCATAGATACCACTACTCTTTCCCAGAAAAAAATACCTCTTTTGAACTTCGGACTATTGAATACAAGATCTGTTGCTGGAAAGGAACATGACCTAAAGGACTTCATACAAGACAACAATCTCAGTGTTTTGGCTCTAACGGAAACATGGTTGAAAGAAAATGATAGTGACAGTTTTTCTATTGGACAACTATTGCCACCAGGTTTCTCCATTTTACATAACTCACGGGGGAGCCGAGGTGGTGGTGTAGCTGTCATCCACAGCAATGCCCTAAAAGTAAAACATCATCCTGACACCTATAAAACTCAGCCATCTTTTGAAATGCTAGACTGCCTCATGTCGACCAACAGTTCACTTCGATTACTCATAGTTTACCGACCGCCACCATCAAAAAGAAACAAACTTACATCAGCACAATTTTTAAATGAATTCTCAGAATGTCTGTCCTTCTATGCTTTGTATGGAGGAGATATAGCTATTGCCGGTGACTTCAATATCCATGTTGACAATTTAAATGACACTTTTACGAAGCAATTTACTAATCTGTTCGATTCATTCGGCTATTCACAACTGGTTTTGAAACCCATCCACAACAGAGGACACACCTTGGATCTAATTCTTGTTCGTCAAAGTAACAGCACGTCAGTACAAAACATCTGTGTCATAGATCCAGCATTATCTGATCACTATGCAGTCTTGGCTGAATTGACACTAGCAACCTCCAAAATTCCTCCCAAGAAAATTACTTATCGAAAATATAAATGCATCAACATTGATTCCTTGAAAATGGATATAAGTTCATCAACACTGTCTCCAAATTATTTTTGTAGTAGTCATGGATCATCTGAGCAACTGTTATCTTTATTTGAAGAAACTCTTAAGGGCATCATGGCTGAACATGCACCACCAAAGTCAAAAGTTATAACTTATAGGGAAAAAGTGGAGTGGTTTACAGAAGACGTTAGAGCTGCTAAACAACAGCGTCGCAGACTTGAGCGTCTATACAACAAAACGAAGCTTGAGATTCACTGGCAGATGTTCTGCCAACAAAGAAATACAACTAATAAGATCATCAAAAAAGCGAAGAGGGAGTACTACAATTCTCTGATAGATGGGTCATCAAATACTAGGGTGTTATTCTCGGTAACCGATAGTCTCCTTGGTAAAGAACAAAAAGTTATTCTCCCAGATCATCTAAATACCAATGAAATTCTGGAAAAATTCTGTGATTTTTTCGTAACCAAAATTCAATTAATCCTGGATAGTATACCATCACGTGAACCACCAGAGTTTGATCAACGTGACATAAAAAGAGATTTTTCCAGTTTTCACGCTGTCTTGGAAGAAGATATTCGAAAAATGATTTTGTCATCATCCAATAAATCCAATGATCTAGATGAAATTCCAACATTCCTTCTGAAAGAGACAATTGATCATCTTCTGCCAGCCATATCATCTATTATATCTGCATCCCTTCATGAGGGATTTGTTCCACGCCCACTGAAAAAAGCACTTGTTACTCCACTCATCAAGAAGCCATCTCTTGATCCTGACAACCTGAAGAATTATCGACCAGTATCGAACCTCTCTTTCCTGTCTAAATTGTTGGAAAAGGTTGTTGCTTCACAACTCAAAAAACATCTGCATGAAAATGATCTTTTAGAGCCTTTCCAGTCTGCATACAGAGCCAATCACAGTACAGAGACAGCTTTACTGCGAGTCAACAACGACATTGTTAAATCATTGTCTGAGGGTAAGGCTGTACTGCTTGTTCTCTTGGCTTTGTCAGCAGCATTCGACACAGTCGACCATGATATTCTTTTGCTGACATTGACACAGCATGGCATATGTGGAACTGTCTTATCGTGGTTTGCATCATATCTAGAAGGTCGCAGTCAACAAATATATATCAACAAGACCGGTTCAGAAAGCAAGATGTTAAAGTGTGGTGTTCCTCAGGGCTCAGTTCTTGGTCCACTTTTGTTTACTCTGTACACTTCTTCTCTGGGTCGTCTTCTTAAAAGGCATGGCATATCATATCATCTGTATGCGGATGATACCCAACTGTACATTACATTTAATTCATCTCTTCAAAGTGACTCAATCACTGCAGTCAGCAACATGGAAACTTGCATAAATCTGGTGCGGGAATGGATGATAGATTTTAAACTGAAAATGAATGACTCTAAAACAGAATTCTTAGTGATATCCGGGGTTCACATGCCTACACCCACTGTTACATCAATTCAGTTGGAAACAACATCACCATGAAAAGTGAATCGGCCAGGAATATTGGACTGATTATGGACTCAAATTTAAAGCTAGACATCCATATCAATAAAATATGTCAAAAATGTTACTGGCAGCTTCGGAATATTGGAAGACTGAGAACGTATCTTAACCAATCAGCACTTGAAAAACTTGTGCATTCCTTCATCACCTCACAACTAGACTATTGTAATTCAGTGTTAGTGGGGCTGCCGCAGTATTTGATTCAGAAGCTTCAAAAAGTTCAGAATATTGCTGCTAGGATAATTACTGGTACCAAATGCTCTGAACACATAACACCTGTTTTAAGACAATTACATTGGCTTCCAGTTAAACAGAGAATCAATTTCAAAATATTGATCTTAGTATTCAAATGTATCCACAAACTGGCTCCAGTTTACCTGCAAGAGCTCATCACTGTATACACTCCATCACGCAGTCTGAGATCTAAAGATCACATTCAACTAGTCATACCTTTTAGCAGATCTAATCTGGCTAATGATCGTGTGTTCTCCATCGTGGGTCCAAGATTGTGGAATGCGTTGCCTATTAGTGTCAGAAATTCAGAAACTATCAACATCTTCAAAAGAAATCTTAAAACTTTCCTATTTACTGAAGCATTCTCCTGAACCTCCCTAGAGGAAACTGAAACATGTGACTCTTTATTTTCAGAAAAGTGTATTTTATTTCTGTGAAGCGTTTTAGGGCACTCTTCGAGGTTTTACGCTTTTACAAAATCAATTATTATTATTATTATTATTATTACATTCACTATCAAATGACTTGTCTAGTAACATCTTTGCAAGTTTGTGAACATCGTCTTCTCTCTTGAATTTTTTCCCTGTAAATATAACAAGAGCACAATCTCAATTATCAATTTAATCTCAAGAATTGAATGGGAGCCACACGCTATCTAATGTTAATGAATGTTGTGAAATTAATAGAAAAGTTGGACTTACTGTGTGCCGTTTCTCTGATTGGCATTCCACTCAACTTTTTATATTTCGGGTCAAGTCCTCGGGACATCTGTCCACACACAGTGCCGTGTCTGTCAATGGTCTTTGTTGTGAGGCAACCAGTTCTGGAGAGACTGCTTACAAATTCTTTATTCATATGCTCGTTGTCGAGGTCCATTGCCTTATTGCACATCGACCCACCGGTGGTATTGACCGTTCTGTTGTGAATCACATCCATCCCCTCTTTCTCTGTAAAGCAGCCGTTCACTCCTGCAACACAGACACAGGGTGAAGTCAAAATCTATATATTTTTGTCATCAGGAATATTATGTTGAGACGAATTAAAACTAATGAAGAACATTTGACAAATTAATATCCCATAAACTTCTCATTTTATAATCACCTGTTATCAATCTGTGGCACAGGATAAGATACTTAGGGTGTCTGTGCATCCAGAATTCCAAACTGTCGAACAGCCCAAATCTGATCATAGATAGACCATCACCAGCTCTAACAGCCTCATACCTGATCCGATCATTTAACCCTCTCCACAGTAAGTACATGAAATACCGCCGCTTGCTGCCATACCTAGGTCCCTTAGCTAGCTTTCTACTCATACTCTTGCAGTGCCCACAACAAAACCGTTCACAATCTGTAATGGAAAATATGTAACAATTACCAAAATAAATATTCATACAAAGAGGATACAATAGTGATATCAAGATGTAAAATAAATACACCATATTAATACCTTGAACATCATCCAACTCCAGGCCCAAGCACTTCAGATGAAACCAACTGCCTTTATCATAAGGTTCATAGTCACATCGTACCATTGGTTCATCATCGCCCAAGCTGGTCTTGCAGGAACAGTGAGGGTAACCCGCTGCTCCACCAGGAATTGTTTCCTCTGAAAAAAGAAGTTTGAAGCAAAACGGTTCAAGTAGTAGGGGGGTACGACATCTTTCTCCTTATTAGAGAAACTTTTGTGCAAATAGAATGGATGTAGCTTGATCGAAGTAAGCAAACCTGATGTCTGATTGAGTTAAAGCAATATATATTCTAAGGTATTACATACCTTCTACGGGAATGTCATGACTCACAGTTGTTCTAGACCGAGTCGTAACTGGTATCTTAAGTTCGTCCCAAAGTGCCTCAAACCCTGGATCTTTCCACACCACAGACACTGAAATATTTCAAATTACAAGAATTATAGTGATCGGTTAACACATGTATAATGTTTAGATCATGCTCTTATATTGATATGTCAAATGTTCAGGCTATAAAAATCTCCATTGAGTAAAAGTTACCAACTTAGGGAAAATATGATATGGCATCAAGTTATCAGTACATCAGTTCGGTGTGGCACCCATGATTATTTAGTCAACACCAAATTTGGCATATATCTCATGATACAATTCCAAACACAAAATGTCTTGAAGTAAGAAATTTTACTCACAGATATAATTGGCTGTTTCATTAAGAATTTTTTCTCTTTGTTTGCCAGTAATCCCCTTTAGATCCTCTCAGAAATCAACTGATGACTTTATCTTTAAATGGCGCATCGCCAATGACACCACCAAACAACAGATCTGTGACCAAAGTAATTTTTAATAAGGGACAAAGTACCCTTCTCAGCTACACTGGCCCCACTAAACGGTAAATCCATTGTATCCTGAAATATATGAGAATGAATAGATATAAAGCTTAGTTACAAATCTGTTGAAACCGCGTAACACGTAAGATGATTTGGACAAGTTATCTAAGTATACCTGCATTAGAAGCATTCTTTTGTGAAACTCTTGTGCTGACGGGGTAAGTCCTTCGAGTCTTTAGTGGCTGGTAGTCAACTTGCCCCTGGCTTCTTGAACGTCATTGTGTCTTTCACATGATAGTCCGTCGCCGTAGAGTATGCATGACTGGAAATGTCCATCTTTTTCTGGAACATATTTTTGAAGACATTCAAGAATTTTTATTGTTCCGGCTGTAGTGGCTGGGTTTTCCTGGATGACACCTAATGAAACCCGCAATATATTGTTAAAGTGGCTGAATTGTCTGATAGATTATAGAAAATCTCTGTAATTAAAAAAGTTCTCAACTTCTCAGGCATTCACCTACACTCATATCTCGATAAATAACACTTCCCCAACTCATTTCCAATGATGGCATGACTTGTGTATCCTACATCATTATCGTACAAGCAACTCTTTGTCATAAACTTACAATATACTAATCTCTGTAATATACTTACAATTTCACTCTTAGCTTTCATTTCCTGTTCATACTGAAATGGTGGATACCGTTTACTTTTTTTCTGACATTTTTCAAAAAGTGGCATGTAGTCACAAATTATTATTTTTATATGGTAGAGCAGCCTCTGCTTCAGCCATAAAACATCATCTGGTGATGGGACCAGTTCCTGCAATGGGATCTCCACAGCCATTAAACGAGATTCTGAGTCCAGGTGTGCAGTTGGCACTCTATTTATCGCTGCATAAGTGAGAGCCCATAAATGTTGTTTGTTAGCCGATGTTAAGCTCTGGTGGCGGGCAGTTGTATGTCGTCCTATATTGTCCCAACACAACGTGAATCCCATGGGAGTCCTCAATGGTTGCACGCCATCGTCTTCTCCTGAAAGTATTTAGATCTAAGGTATTAAATTAACCCCTTACCCAACGTAACGGCCAAAACCGGCCAGCGCTATTCTCAAAAATCGCCAATTAATTTTCAAAATATTTTCATTTTTTGTCTCAAAAACATAGGTTATGACCCCTCGTTGGAACGAGCTCATCGAGCTCGTTCCAACGAGGGGTCATAACCTATGTTTTTGAGACAAAAAATGAAAAACATTAGTTATTGAAGAATTTTTTTTGCAAGTGTCGTCTGCTTTTCATGTTAGGTAAAGGGTTAAGATCATACAATACGATCTTCAAATAATGAGTTTTAAAGCAAAACAGGAAATAGGAAAAAAGATGATGGGAAGACATATTATAATATGAGAACGTTCCTTTTCATGTTCTATCGGTCGATAGTACCTGAGTTTGTGTGATTTCTGAAATAAAACCTTCAGCAGCGAAGTTCTAATTATTTTATCATGCCGAACAAAATATGACTTTCATTGTTAAGCGTTAACTGCAACATGCCATCAATCTTGCAACAACAATGTAGTCGAATCCAAAAACATTTCGAACGAATGACGTCTCTTCAAAAATGAATTGTCACAAGTGCCGTCGCTTTGGGAGTTTCTTTTTCAACAAATGCCAATGTTTACAACTGCATCATGCTGTTTATGTTATAATTCATTGTTAATGCTTGTTATGAAGCTTGTGTAGAAAAGTTTTGGTTTATATCGCATAAACCGAAGGAAAACAACAGTTATTTCTTAAATATAATTGATTGAAGTCATAACTGAGACTCATATTCAGGATTCACTGAAGTGGTGAACAACACGTGAGTGAGTTTTGTAATATTTCTGATTCTTTTGAATTCATTGTTTGCAGTTAAAATTGAAAACATACCCACTGGAGATGATATATTTGTTGGTAAGTTTGTGTCTACTGGTGTTGAAAAAAGTTAAACGGACACGGAGCCAGCGTTTGGTGTTGAGAAATTCCAATCGACGCTGATCAATGGAAGTGGCGCTTACATTTTCTTCGTTCTCTTGTCTCCAGGGAAAAACGTTCCTATAGTACCCGTCTTTTGCCCCAAAACTCCAGTACTATGACTTTTAGAAGGTGTCAAATTAACCAATCACGGCTGATGTTACAAACTTGAGGCATAATAAATTGCCATATGTTTTACGTTTCATCATTGTGATTGTGTAATTGTGTCTTGATAGAAACTTGCATTTAATATCAATTGACGATAAAGAAATGGTTTCATACCTGATAGCTGTTCACACTTGAAAAGACGCCGTTGCGGTTAGCACACCTTCTCTTTCTCTGAAGATGGTGGAAGTTCTTTTGGGGATGCGATGAATGTCTGCAAGACAAATTAAGACAAAATGACATAATAAATGTCTGGGCAGTTGACGATCAGTTTGCTAAATAGGGCGCTACCAGATTAAACTGAAATCAGAACCAGACTATCTAAATAACACAATATATGATTTATCTTCAATTCAATATAAGTGCCAATAACTTGGAACACGTTCCGTATGGCCTCATTTTTTAAACGAATTAAAATGATATGAACACGTTACTTGTGAAGATCAGTTCTTACATGTGGCATGTAGACTCTGCTCTACCAATACTATCATTCGATTTATACAAATACAACAGAAAATACCAAAGTCTGTCCAATTTGGTTAATTTATGCTACGGGAAAAATGCGGTATGTTATGTATCATAGGCTTTACATAAGCATACTAAAATTATTGCAATCTGAAATGTCGATTAGATGTTCTAGCACATGTATTATATATTGTACGTCTGTCTTTATTCACTGTACTAACCTCTAATGTACGCTTCTCCTTCTTTATCATGTCGTCAAAATCGGACCGGAATTTATCTACAGCCTGTAGAGTCGCTGTGGGGTCTAAGCACCAGCCCATGTGATTAAACTGAGATATAACCTGTGGAAAAAATATAGCATAATCAATATTCATGGTTGTATCCATTAAGTCCAGCAAAATGTAAAAAGAACAGAAAAAGCTCGTCATAAAAAACACAGTTTTCTGATATGTCATTTACAATTTACAGCTGCAAACAGAAATCATTTTCTCGATAATACAATAGAGAAACTAATACTAACCGAAGTTTTACATCCAGATACCCAAAGCTGTAGTGAGTTCAGTTTTTGTAACAAGTTCCACTTTTTCTTCCAGGCAAATACTATTTGGCAAAACAATACTCCAAAACTTTTCTGTGTGGCATCACAGTCAGTGTTTCTGCAAAAAGAAATATTCAAATATTCAAATATGGGCCACTCATTTTTAGAATGGGTTTGATGGTTGCAAGAATATCAATTCATACGCTTGTTATGCTGATCATTGTCAAGTTGGTTTATTGATCTTTTGCTACCTCTAATAATCTTAAAGCACTTGTCGACAGAGTACTAAATATATTTTGCAATTTGTAACTGTTACTTCCCACCCACCAAGACACATAGCTGAAAACATATCTAAACGCGCTTAGATTTAATGACTGACGTAATAAGTCTTGATAGCAGTCGATTCAGTAGAGCCGTCTTTTTCCATTTCATACATTAGTAACTGTAGCAATAGAAATTTCTAAAATATTTCAATAACCGACATAAATATTGTTGGATAGGACAGTGAAAAAAGGAAACTCGCCAGTAAAGGATACATAGTGCCCCTTCAAAAAACACTTATGGAGGGGAGTTGTAATTAGAAATATTTTGGCGTGAGTGGTCGTTTATATAATGGTAATTGATAGATATACATATTTATAAATATAATTATATTAAATACATGGCATACCTTAGACGTTTTCGTGGCAATAATGCATGCAGAAAACCATATATAGCAGGTGCTTTGGTGGAAAGCTGAGATGTTAAACTCTCCCAACTTAATCGATCATAATTTCCGTCAGTTAACATTTGGCTTAAGTTAGAGTCTTTGAAGACCTGCAATATTTCCTTGCGAATTTCTTGAGAAATGGCATTGTACATAGCCCTACGAACAGCTGTGGAGCATTTGATGAGGGAGCGAAATGTTTGAGAGTATTGCCTCTTCTTCAGATATTTTACCCCTATGTCTACAGATGACCGTGGACGTTTTTGTGAATCCTGAAAGAAATATATAATAATAATATAATAATGATGTATATAAATAAATCAATAAGTATAGAAATCACATATGCCATCGTTATTTAATTATTATTTAAATTTGTTAACTTTTGCTTTCTCAAAATATCTTTCTGTAGCCCCAGTTCTCTTATTCTCGTCACTTATTGGCCTTTGGAAAAGTGGTTACACTAAGTAATTCTAATTATTTGGAAAATAGCCCAATTACCTTTTTCATTTTAGTAGCTGATGACTTTCTCTTGGCCGGTGTGTTTTTGGTGTCTTGCGTGGAGTATTGTAGCAAATTCTTTTCCGAGGTGTAGATGTCGGGGTCAACTGAGATGTGCTTCTTTTTCGATGAATATAACTTCATGCAGTCGTTCTTGGCAAATCGCCATGGGAACCACTCCGATGGTATTCTCTGAGAAGAATTAAACAATCTGAACACAAGAAACGAGATGCTCTTCCAACCTGTGGCGTCAATGAAAATTGTCCTCTGAAGCAGGCATTCAGAGCCCCCTCAACTGTTATAGATCCGGTTTTATATAGTTTTGCCGAAAATCCATACCTCACATACCCTTTACCATCACTTCTTGTAGGAAAATCAGAAGTACAGTTTGCACATGTTGAAGCCATTTCTGGGAATTTACTTAATTAGTTTGAATTTTTCTGGCATTTGCTCACATCAAAAGACAAGTCATTCATTGGCCTTCTCTGTGACCCTATAAAAAAGTTATGCACCTTTATTCTGAAGCACCAATACTCCATGTACCGATAGTCCGAAAAACACCTGTAAATAGTGTTGACCATATAATCTCATTGACATTCCCACCATCTGATTTTTTAAAGATAATCCCACTTAACAGGCAGCGTTCATGACACTGTTGTGATTTCTAACTGGATCGGGACAACCTCACCAACTAGTTATTATAATTTGGATTGCGACACTCGCCCCTGGGCAAGTTGTTCCGGAGCCCGGAGTGGGGGTCATGGACCAGTTGAGGTAGATTTTCCCTGTGGTGGGTTGTCCCGTTGCCGCCAGAGACACGCATTGCATTGGTGCACGCACAATGGCTGGTATGCCGGTTTGCTTGGCGCGCACTATTACTTACGCACCTAAATCTTGTTTTGCGTTCGTCCTGGTACGCACAATTGCGCGCCTCATATTTTATGCACTGCTCATTGATAGCAACGGACTCTGGTATCACTTATTGGAAAACTCTGAGAGAGATTTCCAATAAATAATACCAGAGTCTGTTATTAATGAAGTCCATATATATATTATCACCACTGTGTGTGTCTTCGAGACTGGTATCAAGCCGAGTTGGAGGTACAGAAAAGCATGTTTGACGAGGCCGACAGGCCGAGTCAAAATGCGTTTCTGTGCCTCCTACAAGGCTTGATACCAGTCTCGAAGACACACACAGTGGTGATGATGTGTTGATCTCCCTACTTTTTAACTCAATTTCCAAATGAAAAACTTGAAATAAAAAGGAAATATATTTTTTGAAAAACCTTATTTCGGGTGCGCGCGGAGGGTCCTTGATACAGAAATTATCACACAACTCTGATAGATGACGCTGACATTGCTGTATCAGTGAATTAACGATATGATTGGGAGATGAATATTTTTATCAAATTTTATACGTTTTGTTACATAAAAAAAATATTTGAAATGTGGCAAACATTTTCCAGCAGGTGGTTTTGAAACTAATTTTTAATTTTAGCCTGATATATATTAGCAAGAAATTAGTTTGGAGAAACTACGTTTGTGCAAAGATGGATGGACAGATGGATGCACAAACTGTTTGTGAAGAATATGGCTTTGGTGTTAATTTAAGGGATGAACAGAAGAAAAGAATTATTCAATATTTGCCTGAGGGCGAAGATGTCATGGCGTTCTTACCAACAGGATTTGGGGAATCAATCTGCTATTTTCTACCTCCAGTAATACTGAAAAAGGTTTGTGTTTTTTCTTCTTCACGATTTTTTCATATGGCGGCACATAGTAACGGATGTATTATGGTATAGGCTTGCCCGTCCGCGAGTCCACCCCCCCCCCCCCCTCCATGATCTGCGTCCATGGCTCTTGCTCACTAAAGTGTTTGACAGTACTCATAGAAACCCGTTTTTGTCACTCAGATACCCTAGGTTCCTCAGTAGGTAGTGACTCCAACTCGCGGCCCTTGATTACCCAGTGACAGCTGACTACAGTTGGCATTATCCGGTCAAGTTTCCGAACCATAATCTTGGTCAGGGGGTGCCAGCTACTTGCCATTGGCACGTAAAATCCACCTTATAGGGAGGGGAGGAGGGGAAGGACGCTGAACACTCCCTAAAAACACTGTTTACTTTACCTTGGGTGATGTCGGGATAGGCACTTTCTTCTACGTATTACGGTCTGGTAGCTGAAAGAAATATTAAATCCCAACAACTCATCCACTCGGAACTTGTTGACAACAAACCATGTTTAAAGTAATTTTATTTATTTATTTATTGTTCTTTAACGACACTTTAAAATTGAGGGTCATATCGTGTCGGTGACAGGTTTATTGGCGGAGAAAGCCGGAGTACAACCACCGAGCAGCAACGAGCACCTGCCAGCTCCCCGATGTCATAATCCCAGACTGTACCATGCGATGTACAGCACTTAGCGAGTTACATATAGGCTAAGGACACGCGTACCTCGACGTGAGGTACGTTTCAACACACAGCGTCATCGTGTCCCCACGTGGGCAATCAGGATGAAGTGTCTACCCAAGGAAACCACGAGATGTCGCTGGTAGGAATCGAACCCTCGACCATAATTAAAGATTTGGTACAGGCAGTGTCAATCCTATATATCGAAGGGCCGATGGTCCGAATACCCAAATGCTGATAAAGTATAATACTACAAAGGCATAATACTCTGAAAGCCTTTCAAAAGTCCAATACTCTGAAGATCCGATACTTCTAAGGTCCGATGATGTTAATGATTGTCTGAATGAATGAAAAATATTTTGGGGATACCGGACCTTCTGAGTAATAGGCCGTAAGAGTATAAAAATGGAGTATTTTAACGTTGGGATATTGGACCTTTGGAATAACTGTTCTTCTGAGTATTAGGGCTGGGTGGAATAAAGTTACGGAATCGTGGGCTTCCTGACAGTGCAGCTTCCTAAATGATAAGAGCTGGCTTTCAATTCACACCATATATCTTTGAATCTTGTCGGCAGTTTGAGCAAACATTTTCTGTAATTTATACTCTGTAATTCAGAGTTAGTGTGCTGAATTATTGTTCTCTCACATCTATGAAATACCGGATGTTCCATGAATGTATTTGGTTTCTCATGGAGATTATATGAAATGTATATTCTATTTAAGATGTATCCAGACAAAAGACCAGTTGCCATTGTGATCTCGTCATTAATTGGCCTGATGGAGGAGCAGATATCATATCTGCGATTACTGGGATTTTCTGCTGAAAGACTAAGGGATGAAAGAAGACGCAGCAGCAGTGAAGGTATTTGTTCAACGTTTTTACGTTTATAGAGTACTCATCCTTCTGAAATGGCTGTCAAAATGATGAGAGTAACACATCTGAGTGGACTATTACAACATATATAAATTTGAACTTTATTTTTTCTTTTACAGATATCATAGATTCCGATGTTTCTTTTGTTTTTACCTCTCCTGAGATGGCTCTGAAAAAAGAATGGCGTTCTGTATTTAAGTCATGGACAGATAGAGTATGTCTTGTTACCATTGATGAGTGTCATTGTATATCTGAGTGGTGAGCATCCAGCATCAATTTCCACAGTTTTATTTTGTTCTGATTTTGACACGACATACTCACTTAGCCCACCTTTTCTGGTTACACGTCTTTCTTTCAACCTATACAGCCCTCCATTGCATGGTTTTACTCAACTGCAATTTTATGTGTGGTGGAAGAAATATATACTTTCTAGCTTTTGGTAATGTGTTATGTTTCTTATATATCATAGGGGAGAGGAGTTCAGGACTGATTACCGCAAAATTGCTTGTCTCAGAAGTATAATAGATGCACCATTTGTGGCATTGACAGCTACAGTGACCTGCAAGATAAAGGCAGATATTACCAAATATCTAGCCTTTGGTGATGAAGTGAAGTGTGTTTGCGTGTTACCTAATAGGTGAGCTTTTCTTGGGATATATGTTCTAGACAATTTTTTTTTTCAAAATTTAAGTGAATCAACAGTTCAGATTCGTTTGTAAAAGATATTTTTTAATTATAAGTTCAGCGTTACTTCCACCAATAAAATTTGATATACAGTATTACATAAAGCAGGAAATTTATATATTTATTTTCAGAGAAAACATCTTCCTTTGTGCAGAGAAATATAACACAGACATAAGGGCAAACTGTAAGTGGGTCATGGAAGAGGTTGTTCAAAAGGGGGAGGATTCTAGGAAATTCCTTATTTATGGGAGGTAAGTATTGCTAATTTTAAAATGTTTATATTGCATTTTTGTAAAACATATGTAAATATGCTTTATTCACACCCCTTAAAATAATTCTTCAACCATTTCTTGCAGCACTATTAATGCAGTTACCAGAGTTTGTCTGAACCTGTGTGATGTCATGCTGGAAGATGGTGTTGAGGATCCTCCAGTTGATCAATATCATTCGGGAATTCCTGAAGAAGAATGCCAGCGTATAATACAGGTAATTTGTCTATAAAGGATAAGTATATCATAACAGAGTTAAATTGATTGCACATTTACCTCCTGGAATTAGTTTTCTTGAGAGAAGTCTTTTGGGATTAATTACTCTGCCATCCTGGAAGTTTGAATGTTGAAGTACATGTGTAGGATTCTTAAAAGTCAGTATTCCCTGGGTGAAGAATGACAAGATTTTTTTTATTTCACAGAGTTCTTTTTTATAATTGCTTAATGTCACGGATTACTGGATGGAGTACTTTATACTCAATTTCCTTTTCAGTAGAGACTACTATAACCTCAATGTTTTATTTTTCAGGAGTTTAAGTCTGGTAGGACAAAAGTCCTCGTTGCTACAGTTGCTTTCGGGATGGGAATGAATGTGCCAGACATTGATGTCGTAGTCCATTGGGGGTACCCAAGGAGTGTTGTATCATATTGGCAAGAGGTTGGTCGGGCAGGTCGGGATATGAGTAGATTTTCCCTTGTATGGTCATGATGCACGGCCCAGCTGACAGCGAAGTGAAAAAATTATTTGAATCTGACTCTGGTATAAGAGAGGCCATTTTCTCTCATTTCACTGTTGATGGAATGGAGTCGTTCTCTGCAACCGGGCAACCTGATTGTTGCTTCAACTGCCAAATCTGTCGCGGCTGTTTATGCTTGTGTTGTTCGACTTGCAAAGAGAAGTGCACATGCCCGGGAAAGAGAAATACAGCTAAAGATAGGTATGTAAGGGGAACTAGTTATTCAGATCTCGTGAAATATCGACGAGAAAAGTTTCTTCCCGTGAAGGTTCGAGCTCGGGAGGATTCGGCCTCGAGAAACATTTGACCGTAACTACAGACAAACCAAATATATTATCATGTTTTTTCGAAAATAAAATTTACGATACCAGTACAATTTCACGATCCAAAATCGATAAATATTTAAAGTTGGTGAAATTTTAAAAGAAAGTATATCCAACAGATTCGCGATAAAAGACAATATGCAGAATATATCTTCAGATAAAAAACAAATCATGTACTTTAGTTGATAAGATTCGGCTCACAAATTTTGAAGATTTTATCAGTGGCGGAACCATGGGGGCGGGTGGGGTGGGGGGGCTCATTTCACTTGGCGCCCCCTCCCCATTTTTGAACAAGCCATAAAGCATTAATTAATCATATCAGGGTGTCATAACATTCTATGAGATTTCCAACTCCTAATGTATCAGGGCAAAATGTTTTCTTTGTCTTAATTCTGTACTCCCCACATGCTCGATCGAAGGTATACGGTATACGGTTCTAGGTCGGAGAATTAAACAGACCCCGAGCCCCATCCAGTGGCTTTCTTCCCGGATTCCTAAAAATCTGATCTGCCATCTGAAGTCAGACCTAAATCTACTATATCGCAATACTTTGAGAACATATTTCTAAAATACAAAAATGGCCAGAGCCAGGAAATTGCCTCTGAGAGATCATCATTTTTTTCCTGGGGGAGGGCCCTAAACGCCCACTCACATCGACCCATCTCGGGCCCACAGCTTTAGGGAGCTGCCTTCGTCGCCTCGTACTGCGCCCCCCCCCCCCCCCCCCAATGGTACTTGGGCCCCTCCACTTTCGAAATCAGCCCTTGCTCCGCTGCTGGATTCGACCCACAGATTTGGCCCTTGAACTGGGAAAATTCGGCCGACATTTTCGTGTAAGTATTTGAAAGTATTGTTTGCTACATTTTTGTTAAGTTGGGTGCATTTTATCCCGTTTTTCCACAAAGAACGGTGAATTAAACGTTTCGTACTTCAGGTTTAAGCAAGCTGCCGATTTCCAACAAAGTTGGTGCCGAGTCGTCCGGGCGCGAAAACATGCAGATAAAATTATATCCCGAAAGTTGCGTAGTGTTCGAGATCGGTTCTGATGGTGTCACGTGATTCTGGTTTGAAAACAAATTGTGCGATCTGATAGCTTTGAGACAACAAAAGTCGAATTAAGTCAAGATTTTGGAGGTTTGAAAAAAGTGGCTGTGGATGGTTATAGATTAGGGTATATAGTATCCGAATATGCACCGACTTTTTCCCCCGCCCAAAGATATTCTTCCCTCGCACGGTTTAAAAATTTGCTCTATGGGCGGTATATGGAAGAAAGTTGAGCGTAGCAATGGTGGATACCATAATACTGCTACCCTCACTTTGAGCTACTGCGTTCCGTGTATTGTTGGTTGCGAGCTCAGTGCACTGCTGGTTGCTAATCGGTTTTGCCAATTCGCGGTGTATTGCGTGAATATTTGGGTATTATTTTACAAAATCGCTCGGTTAGGAGAGTTATTGGGCGAGTAAAGCAGATTTTGTAAAGAATGACGAAATTGATTAACATATTTTTTTACGTCTACACGTGTTAGCCAGTTCGTGACTCTGTCATAAAGCGATTTTCAGCCGGGATGTTACTTGCCGAATAACTATAGTAAAAAATTTACGATCCACATTTATTTACACAATAACTAGATTCCTGTGTAGAACAAAAACATGGATCGCGCCGAAGTCGGATATTCCATACTACGGGACGTACTGGCTACTAATTAGTACAGAGCTGGAAACCAAACTGCCGTCGTGTCTTTTCACAAACATTATATACATACATATATTACATAAATGGTTATGGGCAATCTAGTCTAATATCACTTATTATTTGTGATAGGTTTGTTGAATTGATAAATGGAATTAGCCCAAGGTTATTACATGGAAGGCTGATTAGAAGGACATGATGTAACGTTATCTACATATAGCAAGTCACTCATGTGGTCAAGTTTGTAGTTGTCAGTTACTGATAAGTTTCACAGATATTAATCCTGTGATAACTCCTTTGCAAGACAAATTAATTTGACACACAAATTATACCAAGTTCTCTTTATGATCTTGAAACTTGGGGAGTAATTTGAATATAAAACGTCTGCTTCAAAAGCAAAATAATATATAAATAATATTATTTATAAGAACTCTGTGCTTTTATTAAGGGTGTTAACAATTCCTGTCTGACCGTTGGCAACTCCATTGCATTCTTTCCGAGTTTGGTGAACATGAAGATTCATTCATTCCGGAAATAATTAACTGTCCAAAGACTCATAAGAGGTCAGAGGCGAAGTGGAGGGTCACTAATAAGACAGGTGGTTTTAATATAAGATTTGATGAAATATAATTGTGTGTCACATTTTCACTTCACAAAATTAAAATATAATGAGCCTCCGACTTAATTATAATATTAGCATCATTGCCTTTGATTAAACCAAGTTTCTTTTGTCTTTGCCAGCTCATTTCTGTCCTCATATGTGCTGTCAAAGACGACGTGCTGTCCCATGCCTCTTCTATTGCATGCTATGTAGGAATACATGTACTTCTTTTATCAACACAGTGTCAAGATTCCTGATGCCCATCGGGTGCCTTTATTGTATGATTTCGTTTTAGGATAATTAGTTCTGATTTTACTATATCATTTCCACGATACAATTAGAAAGAAAGATATAACGAGGAATGCATTGCTTACATGCGTTATTTTTCTGTTCGAAAACAGGACCGAATCGACACTTTTTTACATTGAATATTTACCTTACAATGCAACACTTTACGGCGATATCAATATCAGTTGTCTGCTAACGTCCGAACAATTGGGTCTTCATCCACGACAGCCTGCTCATCCGATATCTCGCAGACTATCACGGACGAAGGAGACTTTTTTTGTTTGTTCAGATATATCAATAAATACAGATCATATATATAGGAATAGCAATGCTACGAATTAAGAGTATAGGTTAATTTTACCCTTTGAACTCTGGTCGTATCTTCCATACCAGTTTAATGGCAGCAATTGGAAGAGTCCATATTCATTATTTGGGGTAGACCAATCAATATTTTCAATATTGATTGGTGTACCCCACACATTTACTGAACAACCACCCTATTTAATGACGTATCGTGTTCCTGGCCGGAAAGGCGGCCGCTCGGGTTCAAAGGGTTAAAATACATTTATTTTGTTTCGAATCATACAACAGTATTACTGTCTGTTTGGCTCTCATTGAAAATGTGTTGCATTTGAGGTTTAAAGCATGATAACTTCTATGCATCGGTATTGCCTCAGTCGCGAATTGGTATCATTTGATCTCATCCGGATTTCACGAATTGCTGATTTTTCGGTGTGTATGTGTGTATTATTTCTTGCAGAAACCTCGGAAGACAAGGCCGACATTTCTTCATTGTGCAAAAGTACCTGTACTATTTTGAAGTTTATACTCTGCAGGTAAGAGTCGTCGGTGGAAGAGAAATGTAATGTGTAAATTGCTTCCCAGTCACTTGGTTGTAAACTGATATTCAGAACGTTGCTCCATTTTTCCTGCACTTGTTGTTGAGCTGTCCTGCAAAAATCTCGAGACAATTTCGATAAAATAGTTGCACACTTTTTGCACACACAGCAACTTTTCGAGTTTTCTGCTTTCAACTGTTTCAACATGTTTTCCAGGATTTAGGAATTTCATTAATGACACCCTTCTAGACTGTGGACATGGTTTTAATGTTATATTTTTTAGAGTGGATTGCGAAAGAAAGGAAGTTGTAATTTGTCAGACATTATATTCCTGATGTAGAAAATCCCCTTGGGCTCCAGTTTTTATCGAAAAACAGTTTATTTTTTACACTAACGATCTCCCAATCTCGGTATAAGCATCAGTGAGGATATCTTCAGACGTCTGCATATTTTAACGGGAAATAAACAGCGAGATTGATCACCTCACCCTACAAAATGACCTAAAAGTGGCCATTGATCAGACTTGAAAATGTGTTTTAACGCCAAAATGCTACATTCTGAGCATGCGGGAAAAATAATCGATTCTACTCCCTATGCGGCTGTATACCAGAAGTTCTAAGAACACGTTCTGTCTAACCCATATCTCTGCCTACCAATACAGAAAGCTTAAATGAAAATAATACATCACCAATGTAATTGAAAAAGCAAAGTCACTCTCGGATTCCTCGGCAGAAACCTCCAACACTGTCCAAGGGAATGCCTAAGAACAGCCTACATAACACCAGTAAGACAGATAATGGCATATGTAGCTATAATCTGGGAGACCATACACATAGCAAGAGATCACAAAACTAGAAAGCTTACAAAGAAGGGGCGCAAGATTGATAACGAAAAACTGTAAATCAAGAGAAGAAGAGTGTATTACAAAAATGCCGAAGGAACTAAAATTATCTACATTACAACCCAGAAGGCAGAAAAAACGCCTTACTTTCTTCTATAAAGTGATCGTGGGACAAATGAATGAATCAATGAATGAATGAATGAATGAAATTTTATTTTGCAGCATACACAAGTACAATAACAATTTACAAGTAACAAATAACAATAAGTGTATACTGCGTGGAAATAGCATAGCCGGGGAGGCTGTCTTCCTGCCATTCCCATACACAAGATTTCTTGACATCAAGGCATTTCCTTTTATCTTCTCCTCGGGCGTTACTGCCTAAATAACATAACATGAAAAACCATCACCATGCACGGACCTGGGTCATTTTTTTGTTGAAGTCACATGAGTTTAACAGATTAATAGTTTGAAAGAAGACATAATGGGTTTGAAAGATAAATCCTTTTATTTTAAACAAAACAATCAGGGCAATACGGGTTAGCACAGGAAATGATGGAGGAATACGAATTTAGAGATGTATCGATTATTGACTTTTTAAACAAGGGCCTACTGCATTGTTGTAATTCTGGGTTTAAATCATTCCATATTTTCGGAAAAGAATGAGGCGAGAGATCTTCAGAGAAACGTGTTCTCGGTTTGAGTGTACACACGCTCCCTGGTTGTCTGGTTTCCATTCCAGAGGGATTTGTATAGATTTCAAAAATACTTTCGAAAGATACAGGCAGTTTATTATGATACCAGTCATGCATAAATAAAAGAACATGTAACCTATATAGGTCATCGAATTTCAGTATGCCACAATTTTTAAATAATGGTTCGGTGTGTGAGGTATATTTTCTGTTCGTTATAACGCGAATAGCTTTTTTGCAGGGTTATAATTCTATTTGTTGGTGGTACATGGCCCCACACTAGTATGCCATACAGCAAATGACAATGTATAAGTGTGTAATATAATGTCTTTAAGGCCTTAAAAGGAAGAACTGTTTCGTCCTATTTAGGGCATAAATTGTCATAGCCATTTTTAAACAAACTACAGAAGTGTGTTGTTTAAATTTTTAGATTCTCGTCCATGTGTAACTGAAGTTTCCACCTGTTGGTTACTAATTAATGGGATATCTGTATTATTTAGAGTAATTTTTCTACCAACGGCGTTATGGGAATCATTTAGTGGATGGAGTAACATGGATTTTATTTTATTAGCATTCAGACATTGTTCATTTACTGAACACCATTCGCTTATCGTATCAAGTTCAGAGTTGGTCTCTTCTATTAGGTTGTCGACGTTGTTACCAGATGCAAAACCCGTAGTGTCGTCTGCAAAGGACAAGACATTTAGCAGGGTTGAGTGGCTGATGTCGTTGATGTATAATAAGAAGAGGATAGGTCCTAAAATTGAACCTTGAGGTACACCAGTTGTGACCTCCAATGTGTCCGGTGTGTTATTCATAAAAGAAACAAACTGGCATCTACCGGTTAGATAATCTTTGAACCATGAATTTGCCAACCCTCTTATACCATAGGCATCCAGTTTTTTAAGAAGAAATGAGTGAGAGATTTATGGTATCAAAGGCTTTTGAAAAGTCCAGAAACACCGGGAGCGAGCAATTCTTTGCAGATTGATCGTTTGCTTCTACGGCATTATTTATGAGATGAAGGATAGGGAGAACAGTGGAGTGTCCCTTTCTGAATCCGAACTGATACTTATATATGATGTTTTGTTCATCTGGGAAGGTATTTAATCGTGCGTACATTACTTTTTCTAGTATTTTGGAGAATGTTGGAAGAATACTAATAGGGCGAATAGCTGTGGATCTCCTGATTTAAAAATGGGTGTAATTTTGGCTACTTTCAGTTTGTCAGGCACTCTATCGGTTACAAACGATAAATTGATTATATGAGACAATGAACCTCCCACTTCAAATATTATCTCCTTTAATAATTTGGTAGACATATCGCTGCTGTCTCTATTCGATTTGACCCTCAATTTGTGAACGCAAAAAATTACTTCTTGTTCATTGCTAGGGCGTATAAAAAATGAGTCTCTGTTGTTATTATTGCTCAAGTAATCCGAAAAATTACGTTGGTAGGGGGCACTTAATTACTTATGGTCTTATAGATGTCAGCAAAGAAGGAACATATCAAGGTCTGCTTTTGGTGTTGTGTTCGGTCTATAAATAATTCCCACAATACATTTTTTCTTGAGAGATAATTCAACAAATAAAGATTCGAACACATGTGGTATAAATACAGATAGGCCATTTCGTATTTTGAAGGGTATATCGTCATTTATGAACATTCCAACACCACCTCAACCATCGTCGTCTTCTGGGCGTGCATGTGAAATCAGAGGGTGGTATCCTTCAAGTTCATACTCTACACCAAGTTTAATATTAACTATTTCCGTCATGCCCATCACGTCTAGAAAGTTGGAGTTGGTTTGTAGGTCGACCAGTAGATTGTGAATATATTCAAAGTTTGCGTTCAAGCCGCTGCAATTTAGGTTGAGTAGGAAGAAAACTTGTTTTTACTTGAGATTTGATCTTAAAATTGCTCGGGGGTAAAGTACTTGCAACCAGACCCAGAAATACTAAATGGGAGGGCCGGATCTTCTTCGTCGGTGGAAATAACATTATTGAATTTTGCCAGGAAATCAAAAACTTTATTGGTTTGGATCTCATCAAGTGATATTGTGTTAGCCATATTTGCATGAAGTGGTGGGGATAACAACTGGCGATCAGGACAAACTGTAATTACTATAATTGGTTTCAGTACTTGTGCATTGATTTTGCATTACAAGAGGGTCAGGAAAGGAAGAGAAAGTAATAATTTTGATGTCAAGAAAATATATAATATATATATATATAAAGCAAAAGAAAGAGTGGTATATATTACACTGCATTTTAATGTATGTTGAGGAAGCAGTTCCTTTGTCTATTCTTCTGTACAGATTTTGGACACAGATAAGCACTAAAAGGAGGGTAAAATTGACCCGAGCAATTGAATCAAAAATAAAGCTAGTTAGATTTACCTGGGTATTGTGTTTCTAGCCCGTACGTCGTCTCCTGTGCTACAACATGCTCCATCTACCTACTGGCACATGGAGCACATTGGAACTCAGAAGACGCTATAGGTATTGGGTTGATAAATTTCTCTCATCGATACAGTAGTAACTTTTAAGAAAGACTGATCGTTTGTGCCAAATAACCATAGAATGGGAGAGCACTATCAGCAAGAACACCATTTCGTGTCAGTGTAACGGTTCTATCCTGTACGATGGATTTTTGTTAAGTACAGTAATCAAGTCAAGTCCGAGATAGAATGACTGAGTGTTTGTGCCAAATAACTATTGAAGGAAGGAAAGAGCACACTCTGCCAGAACACCATTTCGTATAGGTGTAACGTTTCTATCCTGTATGTTGAATTTTTGTTGAATTGAATAATTAAGTCCGAAATATATGGGATATTACCTTTTGGTGGTGGAGTTAAGTTTTCATAAAGTGGTGAGAATAATACTGGTGGAACATTCTCATGTGGAAAAATATTTTCCTTTGTGTATTTGAGCCTGGTGATAAAGACGATTTTTTATGAAATGGATAAATAAAAATTCTCCGTAATAGATTACTCACCATAACATTTACAGTCACTACAGTTATGTGTGGGAACGTGCGTGAGTTTCTTAATA
Source organism: Pictodentalium vernedei (assembly GCA_031216915.1). Taxonomy (NCBI): domain Eukaryota; kingdom Metazoa; phylum Mollusca; class Scaphopoda; order Dentaliida; family Dentaliidae; genus Pictodentalium; species Pictodentalium vernedei. The sequence goes on from CM062296.1 coordinate 716,056,096, forward strand.
TTTTCCCACAAACGCGAATCTCTCACTGACAGCATTCTAGTAGTTGATGACAAAATAGTATTGGATTAAAAATAATTGTCAGTATCTTTGACTTTTTCATGATCGCAATGTAGGTGTAAAGTAAACTTCGCTCGTCATTTTATACATATGGTGCCCACTTTAGAAGACCTTGACCCCGGGCGTTGGTCGACGAGTCCTTCTTTTCAGTACAGCAGAATCCGTTAACCACTGTAAAACTGTGAACAAAACATTATTTTAAATATGTACATTTAAATAATGCTAGTTTCCTTGTAGTAAACATTGCATTACATATATTACAGTTGGTAAATGTGGAGTCTGGGGGAAATGTATTGGAAAAACTACAGGTGTTTTTCGCGCCACTGACCGCCCGCACTCTACAACTATAAATTTGCAGTTGGTTTGCAAAGGATCTGTTAAAAAATAAAATAATAACAGTATCAGTTCTCAAGTCTGGTTCAGTTACCAAATATTGGATTCCCCAATGCAGAAAAAGATATACTACAATTGATATGTATGGATTGGATAAAAATGTTTATTGCTGTGGCTACATGTGTTTGTGGAGAGCCCATCAGCAGGTGAAGCCATACCAGCATTCAATCTTATCAAAATGCTTGTGCTATTGGGTGACGAGATGTGGTGATGTGGTTGTGGTATTAGCCCTACAACTGTTAGTTTGCACTAGAACAAAAATATATAACACTTCGAGTAATCCAAACATTTGTAGTTACCCAATATCTCAGTGTAAATATAACATATACTACAATTGGTGTGTGGGGTGGATAGGAATGTGTATTGCTATAGCTACAGGTGCTGGCCCTACTATTGAGGATCCACCGGCATTACTGGTATTACATGAAGGGGAGAGGGGGGGGGATTCTAAGCAGAAATAGTTACCCAGTATTAGGTCCCTAGGTGCAAATATAAGATATACTACAATTGGTATGTGTGGAATGGATTGGAATGCGAATAACTATAGTTAAAATACTGGTCCCACCATTGATGTTCCAATGGAATTACTGGTGATATATGTGTGGGAGTTGGAGGCGGTACGACGGTTTTAATAACCTTTCCAGGTGAGTATATAAAGCACTATAACCCTCGCCATTACCAGGGCGAGAAAAAGAGATTACAGTTGACACATAAGTTGATGGGTGAGATGTGGAGGCAGTAAATACATTTGTGTTTTTCTATAACATGGCAGGACAACAATGTTGAAGATTATTGTACACAGAACTTGAGGCCTACTATCATTCTGTATGATAGGGAGTACAAAGATTGAAAATTGTTCGATGCACAACGTGAGCCTTACTGTTTTTCTATATGGCGGGGAGTATAACAGTTATTTTAATGTTGAAAAATATTGTATACTCAACTTGGGGCTTGCTGTTATTCTATACGATGGGGGTACAATAGTTACAGTAATGGTGAAAACCATTGTATATACAACCTGGGACTTACTGTTATTCTATATGATGGGGGTACAGTATATTTAAATAAATTGTTACAATAATATTGAAAATCATTGTCTGCACAACTTGGACCTTACTGTTATTCTGTATGATGGGGGTACAAGCGTACATACAATAATTTTTAACATCACCGTAACTATTAAATAACTAGTTACAATAATGTTGAAAATCATTGTATATACAACTTGGGGCCTACTATTATTCTATATGATGTGGGTTTAACACTTATAATAATGTTGAAAATTATTGTATACACAACTTGGGGCTTATGATAATTTTATAAGGTGGGGTGTACAATAGCTATAATACTGTCGAGAATTGCTGCATACACAACTTGGGGCTTACTGCTATTCTATATGGGTGGGGTACAACAGTTATAATAATGTTGAAAACCATTGTATACACAACTTGGGGCTTATTGTTATTCTATATGATGGGTAGAAGAATTATAATAATGCTGCAAATTATTGTGCACACATCTTGGGGCCTACTATTATTCTATATGATGTGGTTACTGGATGCAACTATCTTTAACATCACCGTAACTACTTGAAAAATAGCCACAATAAATCTAAAGATTAATGTATACACAGCTTGGGGCCTACTATCATTCTATATGATGGGGGTACAACAATTATAATAATGTTGAAAATCATTGTATAGACAACTTGGGGCTTACTGTTATTCTATAAGGTGGGGAGTACACCATTTATAATAATGTTGAAGATCGTTGGATACAGAACTTTGGGCTCATTGTTATTCTATAGGGTGGGGAGTACAACAGTTATAATATTGTTGAAACCTGTTGATTACACAACGTGGAGCTTACTACTATTCATGTGATGGGGAGTACAACATTTATAATAATGTTGAGAATTGTTGGATTCGCAACTTGGGGTTTACTGGTATTCTATATGGTGGGGAGTACAACAGCTATAATACTGTTCAAAATTGTTGTATGTACAACTTGGGACTTATTGTTATTCTATATGGTGGGGAGTACAACGGTTATAATAATGTTGAAAACTATTGTATACACAACTTGGGGCTTACTGTTCAATCAGGTGGGGAGTACTACAGCTATAATACTGTTGAAAATCATTGTATACACATCTTGGGCGTTACTGTTATTCTATATGGTGGGGTAGAACACTTATAATAATGTTGAAAATGATTGTATACACAACTTGGGGCTTACTGTTATTCTATATGGTGGGGTAGAACACTTATAATAATGTTGAAAATGATTGTATACACAACTTGGGGCTTACTGTTATTCTATATGGTGGGGTAGAACACTTATAATAGTGTTGAAAATGATTGCATACACAACTTGGGGCGTATTGTTATTCTATATAGTCGGACAGAACACTTATAATAATGTTGAAAATGATTGTATACGCAACTTGGGGCTTACTGTTATTCTCTATTGTGGGGTAGAACACTTATAATAATGTTGAAAATGATTGTATACACAACTTGGGGCTTAATGTCATTCTATATGGTGGGGTAGAACACTTATAATAATGTTGCAAATGATTGTATACACAACTTTGGGCTTACTGTTATTCTATATAGTGGGATAGACCACTTATAATAATGTTGAAAATGATTGTATACACAACTTGGGGCTTATTGTTATTCTATATAGTGGGGTAGAACACTTATAATAATGTTGAAAATGATTATATACATAACTTGAGGCTTATTGTTATTCAAAATGGTGGGGGTACAACAGTTATAATAATGTTGAAAAATTATTATATTCACAACTTGGGGCTTATTGCTAGTCTATATGGTGGGGTCGAACAGTTCTAATAATGTTGAAAAAATTGTTGGGGCCTACTATTATTCTATATGATGGGGGTACAACACTTATAATAATGTTAAAAAAATATTGTATACACAACTTTGGGCTTACTGTTATTCTATAAGGTGGGGAGCACAACATTTATAATAATGTTGAAAATTGTTGGATACACACCTCAGGGTCTACTGTTGTTCCATACGGTGGGGAGTACAACAGTTATAATAATATTGAAAATTGTTGGATACAAAAATTTGGGCTTACTGTTATACTATATGATGGAGGTACTGTATGCAGTAACCTTCAATATCACTGTAGTTATTTAAAAAGATAGTTATAATAATGTTGAAAATCATTGTATGCACAACTTGGGCCGACTATTATTCTATATGATGGGGGTACAACACTAATAATAATGGTGAAAATTATTGTATACACTAATTGGGGCTTACTGTTTTTCTATATGGTGCAACAATGAGTATATGCCCATCGGGTTATTCCTCTTGTGCTTGTGCATCGGGAGCATTATCTCTATCTGTATGGTGTTTGCCCCGGACGAATTTGACCGATTTTCATGACGTGGGGAGGGGGCTAACCATCTGCGACAGGGGGAGGGGGCTGGCGCCACCCTTGGATTAGACCCGCAAAGTTTTAAAAGGCCCAACTATCCAGAGAATTCAATCTAGCACAAGCAGCATTAGCAGTTAATGGAAGACGTCCCTGTGCCTGTGGGAAGTTTAATCAGCATGAGATGTTTCTAGTACCGATGTGAGTGCTGCTTATACATTGCAAATACAACGTGTACACTACCTGCACATATGTAAATATGGGCGCGGCGCCTCAATAATCCATTCAGCCTTCATGGTATTTAAATGCAATTCCAATGATCTGGATCAGAAGTGTCCATGTTCATTATTGGGAGTAGCCAACAGCTTTTGGGATGCTTGCGCATTGAATACTGATTGGTCAACCCCCACAAATTCGCTGGGGATTTGTTTACTTTTATGGAAATAAGATGAACCAAGGTCTTGGGTCGGAAAAGGCGGCTTCTCTTAGGTTTAAATGTTTGATTATGACAACACCCTAGTGAGCATGTTCGATTCACAAATTATTCAGCGTTAAAAAACCGAAAACTGCAAAAATGTAAATACATTATATCATAATGCCACACAGTTAGATCTAAATACTCAATCTTAGAGCATACTTGGTGTACGGGGTAGGGGTGGCGGTGGGGAAGTATGCTCGTCTTTACATGCACTGTACTATGACCAGGGAACAGGGCAGGAAGAAGGATTACCTCCGAATATCTCACTCTAGAAAGCAGAGGGACTAAACTCTTTACAATGTATAACAAATTTATTCACTGGACTACAGCATGTACAAATTGCTGTTGGGAGTCGGTAACAGGACCTTCTGTCAAACGTTCTAAAAACCGGTTATCCGAATTACTTCTAACACAGAACACAAAGAGAATGGAGAACGGGGAACTGGAATCAGCGACCCGAAGGCATGTGTGAAATACAGGAAAAACTCAACTAAGGGTCGTTGATTCCCGCTCTCCGTATTTATACAACGGTTAAACTCAAATCAATTGAATAAAGCTGATATTTGTAAAGAAAAATATCACCTTCTGCGGTCTATACACAGAACGACACACGCGTGTGAATGGGTAATCGATATGGCACTTGTGCCATCACGGAATGATAAAACTCGAGGCGGCTGGGTTAATCGATATGACACTTGTGCCATCACGGAATGATAAAACTCGAGGCCGCCTCGAGTTTTATCATTCCGTGATGGCACAAGTGCCATATCGATTAACCTATTCACACGCGTGTGTCGTTCTGTGTTCATTAAACGCATTCACGTCTGTAAAAGCAATTATTAGAATGACACTCGACAATTCATTTGACAAATCGTCCCCTGCGTTCCAATATGTTCTATGTGCCAGTAGGCACATAATACACATTGGAACTCAGTGGGCGAACTATCAACAAAAAGAACACATTTTAGCGTCAGCGAAATTTGCGAGGGGAAGCCGTGTTACTGTTTTAAGCTATCGCTAGCGATTCAAATTGCAGTTGCGGTGCACGATTTGTAGAAAATCCAGTGAAATTCCTCTTCTATTTAAAAACAGTCCGTCAACGATTCCCGTTCAGCACGTGTGTGCGGAACAGATTTTCTTTTTCCGCATGGTTTAGTGTTGCTGTAGATGGGGATTCATAGAGCAGGCGTGTAATAAAATGTTTTGTGAAAAAAGCATTTCATTCAAGCCACAACGTCGCTTAGACGTGTAATGTCCAGTCCAATGGATTCTTACACGACGGTGTTACGTGTAATCCAGATTCCACGCGTGGTGTATCTGGTAATCTTCCAAAATGTCTGTATTGAACTTATAAACTTTTATTTTCAGCTCGTAATAGACTAATAATTACATTTTGCTGTAACAATAACAATTGATTGTGATTGATGATGCAAATGGTATGGCGCTGATAATTGTCAGAGTTAATGTAAAAATGCCTAATGAGAGGTAATAATGTCTAATGATAGGCTATCAATGTTAGATGCAAACTGCCCTTTAGATAAAGATATGAAACTATCGTCATTGGATAAAGATAATAAAACTATATGTCCTTTAAACTTAAGTTAAACACTGTATGAGCTTTTCGGAATATTGCAGTTCATTTGAGCAACTAACATTAACGGGACAGAATAGAATGCTATTGGATATGAGATAATTCTTAATTAGTTTGAGACATACTATGAACAGTTTTGTAAGAATGCAAGGTACATGGATTTAATATCACTTAATAATAGGAATTTTTAAGGTACCTTTGGGCACAAACTGCAGACTAATACATTCATGCATTGATGGAAGATGAGTGATGAAGGTGATGTTTCCGAAAAAAATGATATGAATATTAAAGTGAACATTCTAGACTGGATTTAAATTACAAATTTGATGAAATATACTACTCAAAGTTTGCTAAGCACCAAGTATATCCAACTACCTGTTTTACGTTTAAGTTGAAATATTGTAATGAAGAGTGTGTGTATTTTTTGTTTAATTATATCTTTAATGATTTAAGTACAGAAATTAAGATTTTATTTGTGTTTGACATTATTTTTTAGCTTTTGAATTTTTGAATACGATAACCATGGAAAATGGATATTACTGGTAAAAGAGGAAAATTTTCAATTTACCAAAAAGTTGACGGAGCGAACTGGTATGGGTTCAATATCGAGTATGAGACCCATTACTGTTAATTACAGCTTAACAACGCCTTCTGATACCCCCAATCAGGTTCCTGGTGGTCCTTTGTGGGATGCTGTTCCATTCTTAGACCAGCATGGCACCAAGCTCCTGGACACTTCTTGGCTGGACTGGACGGGATGAAATTGCAAGCTGCAACTCATTCCAGACATGTTCGATTGGATTGAGGTCAGGGGATCTTGCTGGCCAGCCCATACGCTCAATCCCCTCCCTCTGTCGGTTCTCCCCGACAGCATGGTCAACATGAGGACTGGCATTATCGTCCATCAGAATGAATCTATCACCCACTGCACCTGCATACAATCTGACGTGGACATCCAGGATCTCATCAATTTACCGCCGTGTAGTCAATGTACCACGTTCAACGACACAGAGCTCTGTACGCCCATCCCTACTGATGTCGCCCCAGACCATGATTGACCCTCCACCACAGCGGTCATGGTCGGCAATGTTGGCTACATGGAATCGAACTCCTGGTCTTCTCCATACCCTAGAACGTCTTTCTGTGCGGTCTAGGCAGTGCCTTGACTCATCTATAAAAAGGACAGGTCGCCCATCTTCTCTGGTCCATCCAACGTTGTCCATGGCCCATTCATATCGTGCCTGTAGATGGTTCTGGGACAGCGGAATTCGAATACATGGTCTTCTCGATCGGAGACCACCTTCGTACAACCTTGCGCGGATAGTCTGCGTCGAAACATTTACCCCGGATGCACTCTGAAGGTCACTGCGATGCTGGGTTGCTGTGGCAAAGCGGTTCCTACGGGCCTGAATGATCAAAAACCGGTCTTCAGCTGTAGATGTTGCCCTGTCTCTGCCACCACCATGCCGTCTTATTGATGTGCCATATTGCTGAAATCTTGCCCAGGCTCTGGTGATCACCGTATGGTGCACACCAAGGGCATCACCAACCTGACGATGGGTAGCCCCTTGCTCCACCATTCCTACAGCCCGCCACATTTCTGCTTCAGACAAATGTCTTCTTACATGTGCATTTGCCATATTCAATCATTAAATCACAAGGGTTTGTGTTGAAATGAAGACCGAATACCCTACACATGTCATGTACACGAAAACATCATGAAAATCAAGGGGTACATGCTTTCCATGACTGTCACAAAAAGTCTGCCTGTCAAGAGAGCTAATGTAAACACTGGGGACCATCTCTATACATCCCTCAATCATATCCACCAAAAATATCGCAAATATGTCACAGCAAATTTCACAATGATGTGTCAAATAATTGGTGCTTAGCAAACTTTGATTAGTATATTATAGAACTGGGGCGCTATATTTTGTCGGTTAATTACTTTTAAGGTGTTACCGTTACCGGTAATGATGTGAATATCATGTGAGGTGACAATATATTATACAAAGAACATATGTATGATTGAATATATGAATGATTGAGTTGTTGGAAGAGATCAGAACTTTAAAACCTAAATTAACTTGGAATATTGCACACTTATATTATCAAGAGGGTAGGGTGTGGAATATTTGAGTCACATTGTCCCTCCAGAGTGGTGTACTGAGATAAGGAATCTTTCTACTATTTCACAACCATCGGCATCTTTACATGTTAATAGAATTGTCATTAATTCATCGTTGGGAAGACAATCAAGTGAGTTGATAAATTCTTTTAATGAGTTGAACATAGATTTTCCGGTCGTTGAATATTTAAAGCAATGTAACATTAAGTGTTCCCCTACTTCTATATCAGAAGAAGAGTGATCACAAGTCCGTTTTTCTCTTTACTTTATGTAGGTTTCGGCCTTTTATGGAGGCCAGTTTCGATATGGAGGGAGTGAGCACTGACTCTGCGTCTAGTGAGGTGTCGCCTGTTTTGGAATTTCATATGAGACAAATAAATTTCAAATTCAAAATTATGTTTTTCTACAGCATAAGTTCTTACAATTTTTGCGAATTTTCAATTTGGTGCTTCCACTGGCTGATGAAGCAATCTTTCGAAATAATTAAGCACATTGTTCTCCACTTTTTAGCGATAGAGTGTATATTAGTTATTCTATTTTTCTTCGTGGCAACATTTGATCAGAATGTTTTTAATTTCAAATAATCGGCTGGTCTGCCCTTTTTTATTGAGTTAAGACTAGATAAATATGCTTGATGGAGCAGACATTCAATCGGCATCTTATTTAATCTTACGTGTAATTTAATTACAGATATTTAATAAGAGCGGGCATTTTCCCAACTCATCGCGTACAGCTAAGTTATTGCTTTTGAATGTACTACAAGAATATTTTTATAAAACTTTATAGCTATTTTTGTCGAAAATGTCCTTGTCATGATGATCAGTAAGAGAAGACAGATTCAACACGATCAATTATATTATTACAATAAGCACCCCAGACTTCACAACCATTTGTTAAAATGGTAACAATTGTTTTATCAAATAAGTCTAAACTCACTTTAACAAACAGGTTGTTGTTAAATATACACTGTTTCAAAGCAAACACTACTCTGTTTGCTTTATTCTTCAGGTTTGTTATATCTTTGGAGAATGTTCCTACTGATGAAATGGTTACGCCTAGGTAATTGTATTCCTGAACACATTCAAGTTTTGAACCATAAATGGTAAAGGGTTCAGAACTCACCTGACCACCTTGACTCATTTTCATTATTTTTGATTTATTGGGATTTATGCGAAGTTTCCATTTAGCACAGTAATTTTCAAATGAGCTTAAGCAGTTCTGAAGACCTTTTGGAGATTTACTAATTAGCACCATATCGGCAGCATATAGAAGGCAGCTGAGATGTTTATTATACAGAGATGGTGAATCAAATTTATCAGTATCATTGAAAATATCGGGTATGTCATCAACATGTAGATTAAATAGCGAAGGACTGGGATTACAGCCTTGACGAACACCTGATGTGCAAGTTATAAATTCTGTTAATCCATTTTCTAATTTGATTGCTGCCTTAGCATTAGCGTACATATGTTTTATAACTTGTAAAAAATTAAGACTTATATTGTCATTGTACATTTTGTGCCATAATCCCTCAAACCAGATACTATCGAATGACTTTTTTAGATGAATAAAGCACACAAAAGAGGGTCAGCTTTTACATTTTTCTTTTTCATTACATATTTATCAAGAGAGTTGAAGATGAATACAAGGTCTGAAGGTCGGTAACCTTTTTCAAAATCAGTTTGGCTGATTGATTTAGATTCTGATCTAAAGTTAACTAGTCTGTTATTAAGAACAGCACCAAATAATTTTCCTATACAGCTAATAATAGAAATGCCTCTGCAATTGGCTGGGTCATGAGCACGTGAACGTTGCCACTTTTATGTATAGGTTTCAATATGCTTGAACTCCATTGGTCCGGATATTTTCGAGTATTCAGAATCATGTTGAATAATTTTTTTAAAGGCGGTTTCATAATAGAAGAACTAGCTTTGAGCATCTCATTCGATATACAATCAAGGCCACTGCTTTTATTGTTGGGTAGTTTATTTATAGCTTCTTGAATCTCCTCTTCCTGTATTTCAAATGATAATTCATTAATGATAGGGTTCTGCTCAGGAGACTCAGGCACTGAAAGATTTTGGTCATCATTAGAATGATTTCACGGATTGAGTAGTTTACAGAAATATTTGACCCATTTATTACCATCAATATTGCTGGAATGATCATGTTTAGACTTTGCCCGAAGTTCTAAAATTAGATTCCAATAACATTTGGGGTCTTTATTGAAGTCTGAAACAATTTTGTCAACAATTTCTTGTCTATGTTCTTTTTTATGTAATTTTATATTTCGTTTTAAATCGTTGCGAAATGCATAGTATTTCTCTCTCAAAGGTTTATTATTTGAATAACTTGATACTTTCTGTGGTAAAGATTTTAGTGTTTTTAATAAATCCCAACACGATTGGGGTAACGTATGGCATTTTGTTTAATAATTATTTGATTTTGTAACTTTTTTTTTGTAATTGACTTCGGTGGCTTACATTTCATGGTTTTTGTAGCTGTTGTCATGAGGATTGAGTTCAAGCAATTCACTGTAAAATTTATTGTATCTTTTAACATTGAATACAGTCAGTAATCGTAGTAAAAATTACAAGAGTTAAACATGTTTTATATGCAAAATTTGTAAGGAACGAGTTGAAACGAACACAGTAAATATAAGTGGCTACGGCAATTAGAAACTTGTGTCAATTAAATGAATATTGTAAGTTACTGCAGAACCCTTTACCCAACGCTGACGATATCAAAATTTATTATTTTAAAAATAATTTTTTCAATTTTTCAAAACAAATTCAACAAACCACATCATGCGACCCCTCATTGGAACGAGCTCGACGAGATCCTTCCAGAGGGGGTCACATGATATGGTTTTGTTGAATTTCTTTGAAAAATGGTAGTTTTCAGCTGCTGAATTTAGATATTATGCGGGCAGATGTGGCTGATTCGTTGGGTAAAGGGTTAAAGACTATTAATATAATCCATCTAATCTTAACTTAATCAAGTTGTTATTATCAATGCACCTGTCACACCCATACGTCTCACGAGTCGCCACCTGCAGTGCTTTTGCTTCATGGAACACATTGTTTCTACACACTAGATTTTAGACTGGTGACAGTGCAGTGCATGAGAAAGACTGCTAAAAGCAACCAAGTTCTCACCAACCTGGATACCAATAACGAGTTGTGCGAGTATCTGAAATTTAAACGTATCAATGACATCTACTCAGTTTTTGTTCTTCACTATCTCGCGATAACAAGTTTTTTTGTTTATTAAACTTTAACGACACTTTCAATAGCCAGGGTCGTGTTGGACAGTTTTACGGGTGGTGGAGGCAGTAGTATCCAGAGAAAACCACCGATCTGCTGTCACATTCCCCCAGCTTACTAATTCCACACGTGCAGTCCACCTTAGTACACAGTGCCACCGCGCCTCCACGTGGGCATTCGGGATTAATTTTCTTGTCCAATGACACATCAATTTACTTCTGGTCAAGATCGAACCGTGGACCTTTCGATTTGTCCAATGCTCTAACAACTGAACCACCGAGCTCCCTCCAGATTATAAGATGATTTATTGACAATAACTCCCACACGAAGCTGATGTGATCCTGCAGTATGCAATGATCTTAGTACTTGAGACCTATCAACACTCAGAATTGAAAGCCTTTCCTAGAATGGTGGTTGATCACGTGGTACTGAACTATAAAACTAGCACCCTGGAAATAATAGGGCGACATTCTCATTTGCAATGAGTATAAATGTTGACAAATGTGTTGTGAACATGGGTTTTCAAACAGGGGAGAGTGTTTTGTGTTTTCTCTGGCTCAGTCGAACTAATTTATGCCCTCCCCACCCATCTTGGACAACACATTGAAGGCTTGTATCTGCATTTTACGTAACATATGCATGGGCCATCCCAACTTTGTACAGTTGTCTATTCATCTCAGGCTGCAATTATTCGAGGTATTGTTGATGTGTGTAAGCGGCGGGTTCCTTTTACGTGCTGTGTTTCTCACAAGCTGTCATCTTGGCCACTTTCAACATTTCTCTGGAACAGCATTTTCGAGATTAATGTCGTATATTAGTTGTGTTATACGAAAATAAACACTCGCTATTCTACCGCCAGAAAAAAAACACTAAAATGGAGTCTGTATTAGTTGTATTAGTAGCAGCAGCAGTAGTAGTGGCTAAAAGAGTGTTTGGGCCCAGCAAAAATGTATTTCTTGCTCACAATGAGAATTTCCATTGAAACATTTTCTGGCTCAGCTAAAATCGGACTTAGTCAATTTTTGCCTGAGCTGGCATTTCGGTTAAGGTTAATCCAATGGGAGATTTATTTGTGAGAATAAGAAAAAATTTAAGTTCGAAGTAAGCTAGAAAAAGACGATCTTTGTCCACACAAATGTCCCATAGGAATGTGTAAAAGTGTGAAGATCGCTCGTCTCGGAAATTTGCGAAAAACGAATTTGTCTGCCATCGACTCCTTCTTGCTCAGTGTTAGTCAAATGGAGACTTTGTCATGAATTGTAGAGCTCTTCCATCATTCTCACCCCTCGAAGTGAGTTAGAAAAGACAACATCGAAAACACTCTGCTTCCATACAAATTTTCCATAGGAATTTATAGAGTCGCGATCTCGGCACCCATCAGACTCGTAAGTTTGCAATTAATGCCATTTTGTTATTCGAATTGGGAAACTGTTAAGAATTGCTGTGGCTGATCATGAAGAGAGGAGAGAAAAATTGTTGATGTCCCCATTGTTACAAAGAGTGAAAAACATCAGCTGTTTTTTTCTCTTATATATTAAATTAGAGCAAAGAAAAAAAAAAAAATAAATAAAATGAAAATTAAAAAAAAATATCTTTTTTAAAGATCAAAGATTGTGAGGAGAAATCGTTAGTTGTATGCCTTTATTGTACTGTATAAATTGTACTTTCGCACTCTGGAAATAAATACAGTTTAAATTAAGGAGAAATCGGAAAATGTGAAAAGAAATCTTCTGCACGAGAAGTTTCTAAGAGATGTCTTCTACAGCGTGTGTGCCCATCTCGTGGATTTAAGCATTCCTAGATTGATGGGCGACAGATGTCCGGGTTGCATGCTGGAAGGACTGATCGGTGTGCACACCTGTTACACCATGGAACACAAAGACGCCACAGTTCTGTGATTTGCGTTGGTGGTGTTGGAAAAGCTCGACGACAACGAGGTGATAGAGTGGTGGAAGACAATGATCAAGTGTCGAGGGCAACCAAAGCCTTTGGATTTCGAAACTGAGCAGTTAATAAAAATGTTGAGAAATCTCATGAATTATGATCAAGGAAGTTTTTTGCATTTATTATTGGATAGAGAATATCCGATTCAGATCTTGTGAAGGAAAAAAAATCACTAAATTAAAAAAAAAAATCACTAAATTAAAAAAAAACTTACTGAAATTAAAAAAGTAAAAAACATATGGATTATTCAAAATATGATAAATATCACAATATCATGATAGAATATTACAGAGAACACAAAGAAAATCTTCCTAAGTCTATGAAAAAGTATTTTACACAACTTATGTGTTTGCATAAATGAGTGTGATAATACTTATCACCACAACAGACTTTATTAGTTATTGAAAAAGGAGAGAATGGAATGATTTGTATCCAATTCGTGAGAGGAAGACGATAAAAAGATAAGAAACAACAAGAATTTACAAAAAAAAATTCAAAAAAAAAATTCAAAATAAAAATTAAAGAAAAAACAATCAAAAATCGTCATTATAAATATTAATTCATGAAAATAAAAAAAAAAATTCAAAATTTCTTTTTCTTTTCTTATTTTTACAAAGACTTGTCTTTTATTTGTATGTGAGGCAGTGTGAGCTAGCACTTTCCCCTCTTCATTTTTGTGAAGATGCTTGATGATCATGTCAACTTTCAGTAACTTTTTCGATCTACAACAACACCTTTATCAATTTTCGGATATATTTTGTTTTTGACATAGATCAGACTAAACTTCTTGAAATTTTTCTCTTCTTCCTTCATGAGTTTGTGACACAAATTTTCAAAATCTAATAACAAATCGACTTGATCTTCATTTAGTATTAATCCCATTCCATGATTATCATATTTATATTTGAACTTTATGACTTCGATATCACTCAGTTGGATTGGATTAGGTTTCAAATAAAATGTTTTACTATCATTGTATGAAGCAATTCTTTTCAATGATTTTTTTTTTCCATTGCCATTTTTTTAGTAATTTTAAAAATTTATTTTATTGTTTTCCTATTTCCTATATCTAAATGTAATATGAAAAAATGTTTTCGATTAACTCTAAATTAATTTTTATTATTATTTTTTTTATTTCCTACATATAATATGAAAAACGAATTTTGCCTGATTTTATATTTTATTTTATTTAAGTTGAAAAAAACTTAGTAGAAAACATAAGTTGCTGTTGATTTCTCGGGAAAATAAGCTCAAAAATTGTGAGAAATTACTTAAGTTGAAAAACTGCTTTTTAGTGATTTGTTTTAGCTGAAAGAAAATAAAATGTAAAATCATTGAAAACTTTTCTTTCATATTATATATAGGAAATAAAAAATCAACATTTAAAAACAATTTTTAAGATTTAAAAAACATTTTTAATAATTAAAAAAAATGTCATTTTATCCGAAGCATGCAGTTTAGCTCAATTGAAAAATTATGTGAAGAATACTGGCATTGCAAAGTCGTTGCATTATAGAACTAAACCACAAATTATCACTGTCACTCGTCTGAGACTAGTGAGAAAATGGTGTCAGAATTGAGATCTAAAGTATGTCGAATGGGTTTGAAAGGTGTACAGTTGCAAAATAAAAATGAGCTGATAAAATTGATGCTTGAAGGAGGAGGAGGAGGAGGAAGCGATGATATGAGACAGACAACAATTCAAATGCATGGAAAGAAGAAATGAAAACAAAACATACCTATTCAGTTGGTGGAAAAAAAAGATCAACTAATAACTATCATAAAAGCAGCAATGGCCGAACTCGAAAAAATGATGGTGACATACCAGAAACACTAGATAAAGTTATACACAAACAATTGTTGCCCACTCTTGTAGAATGAGAGCAGGTCATCAAGGGATTTTTCAAAATGTTTGATATGAAGAGTGGAAAATAGTTTCATCCCCAAAATTTCTTGAATGAGATAAAACCTAGCGTGTTGGATTTATTTCGTGGAATGATAGGCGTTGGTATCAAAACGAAAATGGTATTGATGTGTCAGATGGAGAAGAAAGCTGAAAAAATATTATGTTTCAAAAAATCTGAACAAAACCATATCATGTGACCCCTCTTTGGAACGACTCGTCGAGATCGTTCCAACGAGGGGTCACATGATATGGTTTTGTTGAATTTTTTTGAAAAAAATTAAAAAATGATATTTAAAATAATAAATTTTGATACCGTCTGCGTTGGGTAAAGGGTTAAAACTCCTGAGAAGATGATCATCACAGACGAGTAAATGAAAGACTATAAGAGAGCCACCGAATGTCACATCTGTAGACTAACGTTCACCGAAACTTTGGCACCTGGAAACAAGAAAGTGAGAGATCATGATCACTACACAGGTAAATTTTGTGGTGCTGTGCACAGTAATTACAATTTAAAATATCAAGATGCTAAGTTCATTCCGGCGAAATTAAACAATCTGTCGGGTAATGACAGTTATCTGTCCATGAAGAATCTTGGTAGTGTAAGCAAAGGAAATATAAAGTGCCTCGCAGAAGAGTGAAGAACAATACATTTATTTTGTGAAATGGATAGTCGTACACAAAAAGAAGAAAAAAATAGATGGAGAAATGTCAGCAGTTGATATCAAGAGAGAAAAACGTTTCATAGATAGTTTTAAATTAATGCCGGCCAGTCTAGAGAAACCAGTCAGCAATTTAGTGAAGGAGAAATTCGAGATCATGACTGAACACTTTCGAGACGAGCGTCAATTGGAGAGCATATTGAGGAAAGGAGCCTATCCTGTGATTATATGGATGGTTTGCAAAGATTCGACGAGTCGAAGCAAACTTCCAAAGATCATATTTATTTGAAATTATACGATGCTGACATTTCCAACGACGACTATCAACACACTCCAAAAGTGCAGGAAATATTTGACATGAGATCCATGAGAGATTATCACGATCTGTATCTAAAAACCAACGTCCTTCTCTTGGCAGACGTGTTCGGAAAGTTTCGAGATGTCTGTTGGAGACATTACGGTCTAGATCGGCTTGATATTACACAGTTCTCGGCTTGGGCTGTGATGCACTGTTGAAGATGATTGAAATACATTTGGAATTATTATCCAATGAGGGCATGTTGCTCATGTTTGAAAAGAGCGTGAGAGGCGGAGTGTCGACGATATCTCACAAATACGCGAAAGCAAACAGTTGTTACATGGAAGAAGGATTCGATGCGCAAGGACTGAGTAAATACATTACATATCTAGATGTCAATAATTTATACTGTTTGGCCATTCCATTACCGACGGGAAATTTCAAATGGGTCGAGAATCACGAGGAGATGGAAAATTGGAGACATTATTCCTGTCTTCTGGAGGTGGATTTAGAATATACTGAAACATTACACGATCCACACAATGATTATCCTTTTGTATCCGAAGAAATAAAAGTGAATAAAGTCGACAAACTCGTTCCAAATTTAAATAACAAAATGTGAAGTCTACTGTGAAACTCTGTAACTTTACATAGATTACAACATGAAAGTAGTCAAAATACATCATATCATCCAATTTGATGAAGAGTCATGGATGAAGAAGTATATACATCTTAACACGAATTGGAGAACGCATGCTGTTACCAAATTCAAGAAAGATTTTTTTGAACTTATGAATAATTGTGTGTATGGAAAATCACTGGAAAACATCAGAGAAATGACTGGCATTTGTCTCATGATGATGGACAGTCAAGCTAGAAAATACATTTTGAATCCAAACTATTAACATCAAACCATCTTTGATGAAAGCCTAGTGGCCATTCCCATGAAAAAATGTGTCCAACATTCGACAAACTGACTTATTTGGGAATGTGCATCTTGGACATCAGCAAGCAGTTAATGTATCGATTTCATTACAAAATACATCAAGAAGAAATACGATTGGAAAGCCAAACTGCTGTTTACCAACATGGATAGTCTGGCTTATGAGATAGAGACCAAAGATTTTTACCAAGATATATCTCCGGATGTCGATGATTGGTTCGATACGAGCAATTATCACAGTGATCACAAATCTAATATTTCCTCGGGTATGAATAAAAAGGTGGTTGGAAAATTCAAGGCCGAGGCGAGAGACAGATCACGGAACTCATGGGCTTAAAGCCAAAACTGTACACTTACCACTTAGACGGGAAAGCAATAAAGAAATGTTGGGGCGTGGCGGAGGCGCAATAACTGGTTCTTGTTAGATCACCGAAGTTAAGTAATGTCAAGCGCGGTTAGCAGTTGGATGGGTGACCATTTCAGTGACTGATTCACACTCCCACGTTGTCTCCTTGAGCAAAGCACTTAAAACAGATTGCCTACAAGGGTTCACGATGACGCTGTGGACTAAGGAGTACTGCACGTCGATTGTGCGCATGTCTTCAACCAATCTAACCCTGCCTGCGCCACGGTGCAGAGTTCAAAGTTACTATGTTAGAGAGCTGACAGCTGCTCATCGATGCTCGGTGGTTCACTCCGGCTTCCTCCACCCGTAAAACTGTCACTGACATGATATGGCCCTGGCTGTTAAAATGTTGTTAAACCCTAATAAATAAATAAATAATAAAAAAATCTAAAGATGTCAAAAGAAACTTTGCGAATAATGACATCACTTTCAAAGAGTATAAAAAATGTCTGTTCAAAAAATCAAGAAGTGTACAAATCGATGAACATGATTCAAAGTAACAAGCACGATCTCTGCATGGAAATAATCAATAAAATTCCTTTATTGGCTGATGACGATAAGATAATTGTGCAATTGGAAGGAATAAACATGTTAGCTTATGGTGATTATTCCACAGTCGATGATTCTGCAAAATCAAGAAGGATTAGACGAGGACATGACATTGCAAAATGATAAAGACATAGAAAACAATCTAGAAGATAATTAATAGCAAAAGAAAAAAATATTAAATAAATAAATTCTTTAAAAAAAATTAAAAAACCAAATGGAACAAAAATAAAATGTACAGTTGGCTTTGACGAAATGAAAAATAAAATATTTAAAATGTTCTTTTAGGATTTTGCATACAAAGAATCGTGAGAAGGAACTTGGCAATAAAATTATTTGGATTGCATGAGATTTAAGAGACGATGTGAAGAGACTAATGAAAAGTTGAAGGAAATCATCAAAGGACAAATGGTTTAAAATGTTGAAGAAACAGAATTAAGATGAAACAATTGATTTTTGTTTTTCTGAGATAAAATAAAAAAATCAATTAAAAAAATAGATTCAAAATAAACTGGAAAAGTAGAAAATTCGAACATATCAGTAGAAGGTGTCATCTTACCTAACAAACCTCTGTCCAACATCGATCTGTTGGATGCAGGCAAAACATTGAAAATAAAACTTTTTTGTACTGTCTTTTCCAGAGATGCATCGTCCAGAAAATGATGAGGTAGCGATGGATGCAAAATCTTGAATCTTGACCATTTCTTGAGTGAGGGCACACATTGGGTGGCATCATTCAAGAATTCGAGAAGAAATGATTATTTTGACAGTTACGTTACTTGTTCCTCTTGATGAATTGAGTTTTAGACGAACTGCAAACTTTACAAGTGCCGTGAAGCATCTGCCTATTATTTTCAGTTTTCAATTTTCACAAGTTATCCATATCTGTAGATTTCTTACATTTTATGCAAAACATTTTTTGTGTTTTGTTGATTTTATTTTTTTTATTTATTTATTTAAATTTTTTTTATTATTTTTTATATATATAATATCATTATTTTTTTATTTTAAATCTGTCACTGTTTCCAGATCTTTATGTTTTGCCAAGAGTTTACAACAAGATTCTCTGGCTTCTTCTCGACATTTTTCTGTCAGATTATGTTTCACCTTCTCTTTGAGAATCTGACGAGATATTTTTCTTATACCTTGTTTCATCTCATTAAATTTATCCCTTTCTGTGAGAATGTAGCAAAATTCCCCAACGGAATCCTTCTGTCTCTCGGAAAAGTGGATATCATGTCGCTTATTGCTTTCACGCCACCAACACATTGATGTTTCAATGTTTCATGACCATCAATGATAATTTTTTACTCACTAATTTTCCAACAGTGCTCCAGAATCCCGTTGCAAGAGCAACTCCCTCTATCACCAACGTAACAGTCCTCGATTGTCAATCAAATTCTTTCCTCTCTTCAGATAGAGACCAGCTCCATTAGCTTGAAATACACCGCTACCTTCTGTACATTTCCGATACAGTCCTTTACCACCCGCCCCGTTTCGATTCGACACACAATTCCTCCTTTCTTCAGAAACAATTTGTTTCCCATTATTTTCTGCACACCAGAACTGGCCAATTCCGAAAGAGCTCCTATATGCAAAGCCGACAACACGTTTTGCTGAGAATGGGTAATGCCTTGGTGGCTTATCCGCCAACAATCCTTAGAAACCACCTTTTAATTTCAAATTATATCTCAATTGTGCAGGACTCAGTATCATGGCCAGTTCTTTTTGAGTACGATGTGCTCCGGCAATTCTGTTAATTTGCATTTTGATCCAGGCCATTTTGTCACGTCCATTGCTCAAGTCTTGATGACTTAATTTCAATCTCACAGCTTCTCCCCAATTTTCTAATGCTCTACGAAGTTTGTCTTTCTGACCTTCAGATATGTTTACATTTTGTATTAAGTATCCGTCATTTATTTTGTTTTTATTTTAATATTGTTAAAAAAACCTTTTTATTTAATTTATTTATTTTTTATTTCCTATAATATATATATATATATATATATATATATATATATATATATATATTTAAATTTCTCTTATGTGAAATTGCATCGTCACACGTTCTAACAACTATCCATTATGATCTGTTAATTCACTGGTATGGTAATATTGTATAAAGTATGTGTTGTCACAGGCAGATAGACTCGATTTCGCGGTCACTCTTTGATCTTGTAGCCCAGAGAAACGTCCGGAAAGAAAGAGTAAATCATGGGCTGTGTGCCACCATTCACGTACCTTCAAGATATCACAACCACGTTCACCAAAATGCTGTTCACGGGAGAGAATGCCCACCACATTTTATGATGTTGCAATGTCCTTCATACGTGTTTCAATGAAATCCCAACATCTTTCCAAAAGTGTCGTCTCCTCTGCAATCCACTTGATAATCCTCTCTCAAGTTCGGTGTCATTTGCAGAGTGTTGACATTGGTAGTTATGTTGATGGCGGTTCCGTTGTAGCCATTGATCTTCATTCTAGTCTGAATGAGGTCGTCCAGATCGACTATGACGTAACTGCCTCTGGGAATGCAAATCATGAACCCGTCTGTTCCATTTGAATATCTGAATGTATTATTTTTCTCCGTGATATGGGGAAACGAATAGTCCGTCTCCAGATTTACCAATGCAATCTCGTACTTCTTATCCCTCTTCAATTCGATTGCCGGTGTGACAGGAATGATAGTCCGTAGGAAAATTAGTCCCTCTGGACTATTATTCCGCGGAATTATAGTCCTAGGTCTAACATTGCTAGGAATAGTAGTCCGGCGGACTACTATTCCTAGGAATGTTAGACCTAGGACTATAATTCCGCGGAATAATAGTCCAGAGGGACTAACGTTCCTACGGACTATCATTCCTATCACACCGGATTGAATTTCGTCATGAATCAAGTTTTGTCATCGCTCACCACAATTGAAAAACAAATCTTTTGCAGTCATATTATCGGTTGTTCTTTCCGTGTTTTCGGATATCCTTTCTAATAATTGAGTTTCATAATCGCGTGACATTTGTTTTAAAAATGTTATTAATTATTTTATATTTTACTTCTTTTGGTTTAATAATAATATTGTTGTTTTCTCTATTCTTTATTAATTGAAATCGTCTGGAATATAAAAATCGTCGAATCAGTTCGTATATTTTCCATGGTATTTATTACTCATCAGATCGATGTGCACGAAATTATAAGGTGAAGAATCCCACACCAACTTACAAAATTTCTTAAATTCATTTTTGCTCATATCGTTGACTACGTGATCATCGTAAATGTGATTGAGATTCTTGAGATCTTAACGAAACAGACACAGCAAATTCGCATTTTCTCGTATGGTCTGTCTCGGCAATCTGAAATAATTTTGAGATGGATAGAAACAATCCACGATGCTGCGACATTTCTCATCGAAGATCATGTGATTTCTTGCCCTGAATTCAAGTCACGAGGATTGGGCACGTTGTTAGCATTGTCCTAAAATTGACATTCCACATCTGACGTTTTATTATTTCTGAGTTCTCTCGATGTTTCTTGCAAGATCGTTGTGAGCGATGGATCGCATTTTTCCGAATTCATCTGGCTGACTGAAGATTCTCATTATAATGTCCTTCGGTAAGTTTGCACTCAGGGCTTTTTGCAATAATTCGTATTCGGGTTGAAAGAGACTCTTGCCAAACATGAACAATCCATCAAAATCCAACCACTTCGGTCACAACAACAGATTCATCAACAGATTCATCTGTCCACAGTCCAATTCCCCCCCTATCAATCCTCTTAGGCTTTGGGAAGGATTGATATATATATATAATATCATTATTATTTTTTTTAATCTGTCTATCTCAGAAGGACTCTGCGGAAAATACTGAACAGAAGGAGGACGGGGTAAATAACTAGTAGTTGGGCAGAAGGTCTATAAACATAAGACTGACCCGAAGGTCTGTAACCATAAGTCGGATCATTAGGTTCGTAAACAGAAGGTCAGTAACTAGGTGTCCTGCTTTCTCTCAGGGGTTTCAGTTCTTTCACAAGCTCTTTTTTCATTTCTTCTTGAGTTTCTGTTATGGATTTGACAACTTTGTCGTGTCTCGTTTCATCTCGATGTCCCCTATTTGTTTAGCAATATTGCTCTCTTGAATATTCCTCTCCAGTTCTAAAATTCGTCGAACCATCACATTTCTCAACTTAGGATCTTTGATCTTTAAAATGACATTTTTTTAAAGTTGCATTTTATTTTATTTTTTTCTTTTCTCTAATATAAGATATTAGAGGAAAAAAAACACCTGATGTTTTTCAATCTTTGTGACAATGGCGACGTCAATAATTTTTCTCTCCTCTCTTCGCGATCAGCCACCGCGATTCATAACAATTTCCCCATTCGAATAACACGGAGCAAAAATTACGAGTCTGGTGGGTGCCAAGATTGCGTGACTTTACAAATTCCTATGGAAAATTTGTATGGAAACAGAGCATATTCGACATCGTCTTTCCTAACTCACTTCGAGGGGTGAGAACGAAGGGAGCGCTCTACAATTCTCGGCATAATCTCCATTCGAATAGCACTCAGCAAGAAGGCGACGATGGGAAAAAAATCATTTTTCGCAAATGTTCAAGGTTAGCGATCTCCACACTTTTACACATTCCTATGGGAAATTTGTTGGGAAAAAGAGAGTCTTTTTCAATCTCGCTTCCAGAAATGCTCTTTTGCTGAGCCAGAACACTCTTTTATCCACTGCTAGCAACAGCAACAGCAAAAGCAGCAGCAGAAGTAGTAGCAGTCTACCTGCTGGAGATATATGACGATAGCCAAGCACTCGCTATTTTGTGATCAGAAAAACAATTTGAATTTCGACTGGTATTGAAGCAGATGGAGAGGGAAGAGGAGGGTGATTGACCGATCGAGACGACTGTCGTGTACATTACGAAATTTTGCACTTCCATCATGCACAGATTAATACTATCATCTAAGTACTTGTTGGAAAAGAGCTTGTAGTGCTTTCTTCAACAATTAATCTGATCATAGAATTACAGATTTGTTATAAACTTATTTAAACTCCATCACTTACAGACTTCTATCGTCACCTGAGTACAACAAAGAGCCATCTGAAGCATTGCAGATGGGTCCTTGTTGCACTCAATATAACTTTTCCATATATGGTTAAAGTGGGCGTGGTAGGATAAGTGTTAATAATACTTTTATTCACTCTCATCAATTAGATGCTCGTGAAGTGACTTTTTTACTTGAGGCTTCGCCGCTCCTGCAAGTATTAATATATCTCTTCTTATGGTAACTTGTAACATATTCCCAGTAACCTTTGCGAAGACAGATTAATTCAGCCTTCTATTTATACCAGACTGTAATCTATGGTGATTCAAGCATAGAGCCTAAAAGTAATGATGTATAATGATATTTCGATAATCAAATTAGAATATTGAAATGCCGTACTGTTGGCCCTGAGAAAACTTCCTACAAAGCCGCTTGGAATGTATTTGCATGATTTATTGGTAATCTTGTCAGAGAGGGGATAATAAAAAAAGTATTTCAGGTTTTATTTATGTCGGAGGTTGTAATGTGGTTCACAGTTGTCATTTACTCAACAGAAATACATCCATAATATCACACAATCGTTTTTCTCGGAATATAAATGTATCATAACAAATCACGAAAAATATTATTTCCAAACTTGATCTAATGCATGGCTGACAATTTTCGTCATTGGAAGGGATTTTCCTGAATGTTAGCTCCCCTTAATTTTCTAAAGTTGACAGTAAATTTAACATTAAGTATATGGGAATTTCATATAACTGAAATTTCGAAATTTTAGCGAAGATGTATCATCCGTGTGCGCATCAGTGATAAAATCTCTGGCATTTTCCTGTAGAATAGTTTAAGAATATAGAAGCTGGCTTTTAACAGTTTTTTTTCCTTAATCAGTTTGAACGTTTGACTATCATTCTCTGTTTAAACCCATTTTAAAATAAGAAAACGACGCTTTCACAATCTTTCTGCTACCTTTTTTGTGTTCATTATATGAACTGAACGCGCACCGTGACATATAATACAGACGCTATCCTTTCCATTAATATAAAAGTCGAAGAGGTGCTACTTTTTTCCACGGGAACAATAAAAACATGCAAATTACTCTAAAACACATTCGATTAACAAAGAGCCAAAACGGACAGTTACTTAGTTAGTTCTAATTCACTTGCCATAAAAAGCCCTGCTTCCTTTTGTTACTTTTAATAAATGAAATCAACAGACAACTCCACGAGCTGTCTGTTGTTTTCGTTTATTAAAAGTAACAAAAGGAAACTTCACTTCGTTTTTCTTCTGATGTCATATGTGTTTCCTCAACAATTACATGCTTCTTAATTGGCCCCTTCCCGACAGTCTAATAATATCGGGGGGGGGGGGATAACTTTATCGGAAGACGATTTTCTTGACTACATAAGTCAGGGATGATCGCCAATAAATTATGTTTACCGTAACATATGTTACCTATAGGAGAAGAACTGTAAAACGGAAACATTTGTCCCTCAGGTCTCGTCGTTTGTGATTCCCGTGCAATGTTCTAAGTTGTGTACTTTAACCCTCCACTCAACAAACAAGCTAAATCCGACCAGCGCTGCACACAGAATCCATCATACAGATGTTTTGTGACTCCATTATTATAATGTGTTTTGGAGCCTTTTCTGCCAGTTATTTATTTACTTATTTTTGTTGGGGGGGGGGGGGGGGGGGGGGGTTAACGACACTTTCAAGTACAGGGCCACATCGTGTCGTATAGTTTTACGAGTGGAGGGAGCTCGGGAACCCAGAGAGAACCACCGTGCAGCAGCAACTCTCAGATTCTCTAACTTACTAACTCTGCACATGTAGCGTTACCAACATTTGAAGACAGGTGCACCATTGGCATGCAGTACTCCTGAGTACACAGTGCCACCGTACCGTCAATCAGATCAGGGGTTCGTGCCTTGCCCAAAAACAACACAATTTTTGCTGATCAGGATAGAATCGATGGCCTTTCAGTTCAAAGTCCAGTGCTCTCCCCACTGAGCCACCGCCCTTCCTCTTCGACATTTGGATATTTACTTGGAAAGTTTGATATATACTTTAGGAGGGGGGAGGTCATTGAGGCCTCTACACAGGGCCGGGGTGGGTGGTCCCGCCACGAAAAAAGTCACTTTTTTCATCTCATCAAATTTATACATTTTCTTATGTTTTAATCTCTCCGGATGCACTCTTAGGCTATTTAATTGTGTTTAGGATAGTTAGTACATATGTGGCATAGTAACCAGCTGTTGTGACTCACATTTGGTGAGACGGTGACTATGAAACAGTTGGTGGTCAATACCGCTCACCCTTAACCTGTTTTCAACAGGTTTAACCCTTTACCCAACGCAGACGATATCAAAATTTATTATTTTAAATATCATTTTTTTAAATTTTTCAAAAAATTTCAACAAAACCATATCATGTGCCCCCCGTTGGAACGAGCTCGTTCCAACGAGGGGTCACATGATATGGTTTTGTTGAAATTATTTAAAAAATAATATTTTTTCAACTGCTGAATTTGCGTTGGGTAAAGGGTTAAACCAGTGGTACATAAAGAAAACCAAATGTTTCATCAAATAAATCATTTAAGTATTCACATAAGGTTTGGCAGAAAAACAAAACTAAAAAAGAGTAGAAAGTTAAACTAAACCATAAAATCAATTGATATTCATCAAGGTTTATTGTAAAATGAATGGGTGCATCTGTGCTGTGTGTGTAGTAAGATAGTAAGTAGAAAAATCAGGAAGAAAGTGAAAATTAGAATAGGACAGTCTAACTGAGGCTGACTGAGGAAGTAATAAGATGAAGATATGCATGAAATAAATGAGTTAACTCTTAGAAGACGGGGAAACAGAATGAATTTATTGAACAGGACATACCGCGACAAATTTACAGTAAAGCAGGTGTTTCTAGTCAAGTGTCGTCTGCCTATTAGGCAGACGACATTTGACTAGAAGCACCTGCTCAGTGTTTAATTCTCCCCCAGCCCAAAGATAGCCGAACCGTCACAGCCAGTTTACCTGCCGTATTACATCACATACAAGAAAACCCGACTCCCGGCCTTTAAGAGTTAAACAAACGAATTCACAACATATTTTATACAAAAATATGTTTCTCTACAAATATGAGAGCCACATGTGTAAGAGTAGATCTTATCCCCTGGAAATACTATCCTCCCAGATGAAATATCCTGAGGCAATTTTATCCATAAATAGGAAAAATTATTCACCAAAAATGTAAACAAAAGTTGAATGTTTGTATATAATCAGATGTAAACACTGGTATTATAACACTGGTATAACTGAAAAATTAGAGTGTAACTGTTGTAAAAGTGGAATAAATTTCCTGAGAGATGTTTCCTCACTGAAAATATTATCCTGATACATATATGTTGTTTCTTTTTGGTGTGAACACTATTCACAATTATTTTGTGTTGGTCAGTCAAGTTCTTCATACTTGGCCACATGAACATAGTGGAGTGTGGAGGTCAGTTGAGAAAAATGAATTGCAGTGAATTTGAGATTATTTGGTACGCAACTGCCTTCACTGATAATCAAAAGAGGTCAATGAGGACTAAAGCTAAGAATTTCAGAATTGAAGAAGATGCCATTTATTACAGAAATAATGGACAGAAACGAAATGTCATCACAGAGGATAAAAACCACAACAATCCTTAAACAATGTCACACAAGTGTTGCATGTCATTTGGGCAGAGATAAGACATGCGAACTTCTAAAATCAAGATTCTGTTGGAGTGATGTAAAACATTTCATTGTTAATTGTCCTCAATGCCAACTTGTGGTTCCAGTGCCTCCACGTGCATACAACTATCGGGAACTGTTCCCAATAAATCTTCTTCATCAGAATGTGATTCCTCTATGGAGAGAGTGAGTGATCTTTTTCGGAAATATTGTGAGAAGAAAATGATAATTCTGCTTCTAACCGAGTTCCTACATCATTAAGACCAAAGAGAAATAAGACCAAAAAAATGGACAGTGGCGTTCATATGTAGTACTAAAAGTGAATGAATACTGATATATTAATAAAACATTTTTGATGTATTTTTATTTTCGGCTTTCTGTTAGGAATTGTTTGGAAGATAATTTTAACTGAACTGTCATCATATTTCCTAGGAAATTCTACCTTGAGGACACATTTTCCTAGAATATATAATGACCCGGATACTATTTTCAGGAGGATATTATTTACTGTTACTCGATCACGGCCAAGTGCAGTGCTGCCCTGTGTATAGCAGATTAAAACTTGCAACGAACAACATTAGAGTTTATTTCAACCAGCCGAACAGGTTGTGTAAGTGAAAAAAGATCCCATTCTACTACACTACAAAGGTACTGGCATCGGTAACTACGTGGTGCTTTACTACAAACTTAAGCCGTTCAAAGGCTGCCCACAAAGTTGTGCCGTACAGGTAACCCGTGATTCACAATGAATTTGATATTTGGTTAGGGGTGGCTCAGTTGGTAGAGGTGCAGGCTGCAAGCCGAGAGGTCCTCGGTTCGAATCCCACCTGCGGCAACCGCGTTGTGTCCTTGGGCAAGACACTTCACCCCCATTGCCCACGTGGGGGCACGGTGACGCTGTGTACTAAGGCGTACTGCACGTCGATGGTGCACCTGTCTTCAACCAATGCTAACCCTGCTTGTGTGGAGTTGGTATGTTGGGGAGCTGACAGTTGCTCGCCGTTGCTCGGTGGTTCTCTCCGGGTACTCCGGCTTCCTCCACCCTTAAAACTGTCACGGTCATGGTTAGCCATTGTGCATAAGTATGTGACCTTAAACACCAATAAATAAATAAATAAATTTGGTTAGGGTTTAAGTCAGGGTATATGATTAAGTTTGTCAATTCCTCCACAAAATCATTTTGCTGCCTGGCGCTGGTGGGTTAGAAAGATAGCATCAATACAGTGTACATGTATGCCCTATAGGCTGTTGCCTTTTTAACCCCATCAACCCATCTCAACTCACCTCCAAGATCCCATTGAATCTAAGTTCGATTCTAATGGTCAGTGTTGTAACGATGACTTAATAATGCTAAGTTTTGTTGCATATCGCATGAGTGGCCAAAAAACACATTGACAACACTGTGTCAGGGAGATACATCCTACACATCTACTCATGTAAGTGAAAGAAATTGAGCTTGTCACCTCAATAACCCATGCTAAAACACAATAAGATATAATTTGGAACAATTAGGTACCATTAAATTATTACAGACATGACGTATTTATCTTACTTCTCTCTGGCTTTGCACAAGATCTGCTCTAATTTTAAATAAACAAATTGGTGAATTATCTCTCTTTTTGTTGTTAGAAGAAGTGGATACGTAAAGCGGATCAGTAATATGACTAAACACCAGACAGTTTTATGTTGCGGATCATTTTAGGGGGTTGAACCGGGTTGACGGGGTAGATCCCCCACATAAAAAGGGGAAAAAATCCTTCTAAAAAGAGGGTGGGTGGTAAGTATTTCAAATGTGTTATGGATGATTATTTCATTGTTTGGATTTTGATGTTATTTCTTCATTACTGATTACATTTTGACGACTTTTGTTGCCTTAACACAGACGGCGTTTGCATGGATAACGCTCAAACACGGGTCCCCTTTGTCATTTCCTGATCGAAATCAATAGCGGGTTTGCCCACCCAGGGCTTCAGTCGCTGCTCTAACTCTCCTTACCATTGACCCCTCCAAGTTGTTTATGGTCCTTTGGGGGATGTTATTCCACTCCCGAAGAAGGGCCTGTATGAGCTAAGCGACATTGGTAAGGACGCTGACGCGCTCCTGAACCTCCTGTCCAGCTCGTCCCACAAATGCTCGATCGGGGACAAATCTGGACTGAAGGGTGGCCAATCGAGAACTGGGACGTGTTTTAGTTAAGGAAGTCACAGCAAATCCCGGCATTATCCTGCTACAACGTAAGGTTACGCGCATGTTTAAGTGGAAGGACATGAGGCATGAGGATTTGATCCCGATATCTTACCCCTGTAAGATTGCCCTGGACCACGAAGTGTTTTCACACCTTGAGAAATCCCCCCCCCCCAAAAAAAAAAAACCATAACGGACCCTCCCCCGAATCTGTTGCTTTCCTTTACAAACGCGTCAGAATATCGCTCACCTCGACGTCGATAGCAACGTTCTCCTCCATCTGACCTGTAAAGCGTGAACCGACACTCGTCAGTGAATAGCACACGTTTCCAGTGGGCCAAGTGAAACAGATTTGGTGCATGTGCCCGCAGCCATTGCAATCGACGTTGACGTCGCCTGGGGTGTAAGTTGAGGACCAACATAGGGACGTCGTGGCCTTAAAATGAAATCCCGCAACCGATTTCTAACTGTTCTTGGAAACACTCGACGACCATGAATGCCTACAACCAGACTTGTCGACTCCGTCACCGTCTGAAATTGATTACGGAGGTGTGAGTGATGTATGTCTCTATCTTGACGTTAACGCGCGGGCGTCCTCTCCTGGGACGGTCAGCTAATCTTCCTGTGGCTCCGAGACGCCCAACTAAACAAGCTATCGTTGACCCATGGACCCCAAATTGTTGGATGAGGAGACGTTGCGATTGGCCCTGCAAAATTAGAGCAATCGCCCTACCCCTATAAACTTCGCGGCATTTTGCTTTTCAATCGAATTGAAATGAAATGTCCAATCGATATGTACTATTCAAAACTTCGATTTGGTATGGTTTTTAAGCCCCTAGCACGTGGGAGTGCCCCGGATGCACGCTTTGTCGAAACATCTGTTGAAAGCTTGTAGTGTCGCACGTGGTCATGGTTGACTGAATTTTAACCAAAGACTCTTTTGACAGTACACTGAGGTAGCTGTGCGTCAAATTTTACTACATTTGGTCTATGGATAAAAAAGTTATATTACCAAAAGAGAACTTGCATTTCTTTTTTCCGTCAGTATAAATCAAAAGAACAAATTTGGTGTGAAGATGGTACATGCAATCAAAACTCGTGAACTCTTCGAATAACCCGAATAACTCAAAGTTGGTCATCTTTTTCGACCAAAATGCCTGAATAATTAGTATTTTAAAAACTCATTAAGTGAAACACGGGTATATCGAATACCTCTGATAACCAGAAGTAATCACAGGGTCCCAATTAAGTAAATTTAAATAAGTCGATGAAGTGAAAAGTTATTATACTGTGGGACAGAATGGCCATTTTATGATCCATTCTGCTTCCTTTTCTTGAATCAACAAAAGGGGATGAATAAGTTACAAAAATGTAATAAGATCACATGAGCCCCCCCCCCCCTGCACCCCTCCCCCCCCTGGCAGTACCAGGGGTGGCATCAGGTTTCCCAGGCTATGATCCCCGACAGGTGTGGGGTGGGTCTCCGGACCCATCAAGATGACCATGGTTTTGCCCGGTACGAGAAATGTTTGTTTTAATTGGAAAAAAGTCGGAATATCTGACTCTAGAGGCTATGAGGGAGTCAAAATGAAACGTAAAAAATGTTGCTTGTGAAACTAGGGTATCAGAAACAGATGTTATGGCGAATCGCCATGACACCTGTTTTCGATACCTTTGTTCCAGAAGCCACAAATTTAATAACTACGATATTACTCTCAACGGAGACTATATATGTGTCGATAAGTGATTGTGTAGAAAGTTTCTGGTATCGGTCTAAAGTATAACTCTCGCAATGTATTTAACTCTGCATATACCCCAGTTATTAAATGCCCATCGGGTTATTCCTACTGTGCACGTGCATCGGGTCTTCAGGAGTACTATCTTTATCTTTATAGTGTTCGCATAATTCTATCTCACCGACGAATGTGGCCGACTTCCCCAACAGGGGGCGGGGGGGGGGCTATAGTCCCCCAGCCTCCCCACCACTACCCCACCTCCTGGCGCCCCACTGGGCAGTACACTTGATGATGGTGATAATCTTCTGGCATGTATGTAGGTAACTATGAAGGTATTCTTTTCAATGACATCGTAGAATCCCTGGGTGTAGGCATGACCTTCACGGGTAACTTTTGCTGTGGTCATCCGATGCTGACGGGCTGTCAAAAAAGACCAATACTGACCATGTGCCTGTTCATACAAAACATATACCCTGGATTCTTAGCTGCTTCTTGTAGATGACATGTTGTATATTGTAGCCCAATGGGAAGTGTATGGTAAGTATATATATGTTACAGGGAATAAGTGTAATCAGGGATTTCACGAAATTCCTAGTCAAAGCCGGGATTTCACGAAATGACTAATTCATCTAGGGAATTCGTGAATTCACTGATATTTTTAGGGATTACTTGAAATCACTAATTGTCATCTTAAAGGATTGAAATCACTGACCAAAAATAAGTAATTTTGTGATATTTCACTTATATTAAAAAAAACATTGATACATTCACTTGGGTGGTTCAATACTCTTTTCCCCCTCCCCCCCACCCCCCCCCCCCTCTCTCGGCCTGGCGTCCCTGATTTTCACATGCTTGCCGGCGTTGTTTCTTGATGGATTCTATGCGCTGAGCTATTTCACCCGCGTGTTGGTCTGATGATGATGCATCGTCACAGTCTGAATTGTTTGTGTGCTATATAAAGGAGGTCCTCTTCAATCCTCTTTAATCTACAGAAAAGAATTAACCGGCAGATAGTTCAAATTTGTGTACAATACTATAAATGTGTTACATAATTGTCAGTTTATTTTCAGGATTCCTTGGTGCATTGCGTTTTGCCCGCTCA
Organism: Pictodentalium vernedei; assembly: GCA_031216915.1. Taxonomy (NCBI): domain Eukaryota; kingdom Metazoa; phylum Mollusca; class Scaphopoda; order Dentaliida; family Dentaliidae; genus Pictodentalium; species Pictodentalium vernedei. The sequence continues at coordinate 716,087,898 of CM062296.1, forward strand.
CTAATATTTTAACTTAAAACCCAAAGTCTTTCGCAATAGTATACTATATCTCAGGATAAAACTGCTCCATATAATTATCTTCAGAGGCTCTCGGCATTTCCCCAAGTTCTCTAAGAAACAAATGAGAGAGAACACCACTATCGAGCTCTTTCCGTGTAGGGCTTAAAACTTTCTTAAAATTTATCGAAGAGCCCCCCCCCCCCCCACCCCCACCCCACACACACAGCCCAAAAAACAAAAAATAAAATAAAACTCCCTCCCATCAACGGGGGTCGACAACCCTATCGAAGACCTGCCTCTCCGTTATTGTTGGTCAATACTGCAGTCTTAAGGCCCTTTTTATACTGCATACGGATGCGAACGCGGACACGACCGCCCGACTGTTGGTGCGACTTTCCGTGCGAATCGGCGTTCATGCATAAAGAGGTAATTGCTGTAGCAGGTCATTAATCCGGACATCTGGACGTCTCAACGGGTGTACGCAGATTCTCTGACCAAGCAAAATGGAGGCTACATCAGACACTGATACTGATGAAATTTTGGCTATTTACCTATACACATGGAGAAGGAGACACAGGCGTATACGTGTGCACGAGAATCTGCAAAAACGTGAGTTATATGGTGAGTAGTAGTGTATGCACGTTTGGGGCCTCAGTTGCCGAACCTCGGTGCCGGACCTCGGAAGTGACGTCATGTCACGTGACCTAGTGGCGCCATGTTGTGTTGTCATGGTAACCCGCGTGAGCGGCCATCTTGTGACGTCATCTCCATAGTGATACGTGGTGTTAGTGCGTATGCGCAGAACGTGTTGTTAGGGTGATACGTGTTTCCGTGGTCCATTTTGTGTACTGGAGGCCGCCATCTTGGTTTCTATGGCAGCACGTGATTGCTATGTTACCTAAAGTCCTACAATAGGCCAGGGGTATGTCCGGAGGGTATGTTCGATTGAATCGGAGTATTTTCTGGAACGATTTCCCTGGATAATTACCACAAACAACCCGACAAGTTTTACTATTTCGAATTCTTCCAGAATTCTCTGCTTCTATCTATATATGCAATAGTCATCGTTGATCTGGCCCTATTCCTTTATTCTAGAGTATACTCCAGTAGCGTAGAAGAGCCTATTAGTTGGAACAGCTTTACTTATTATTACTATATTTAGCAATTTCTGGTCTATTCTTGTTAGTTCTGACCCTATTCTGTGTACTCTTGCTGTTTCATTTATATAACCAACCAATCAGATTGCTTGATTTCCCATAACCTGTACTTAATCGTATAGAGTTATCTCCCCTTATTACAGCGAAGTTACATCCGATTCTCATCACAACTATATCCAATGGCAATATCCCCGGGCACCCCAATTTCGGCACCCCTTTTTGAAAAACATATGACCTTAGGCACCCCTTTTTTGTCATATGTGCTTATGTGAAAATGCACAATGTGACACAATGTGCCCTAGCACAAAGGCACATGCTTTATGTGCCGATATGTGCCCTAGCACAAAGGCACATACGGGTATTTGAGGATACCTATGACCTGGTATCACAAGCAATCACGTGCTACCATAGAAACCATGATGGCGGCCTCCAGTACACAAAATGGACCACGGAAACACGTATCACCCTAACAACACGTTCTGCGCATGCGCACTAACACCACGTATCACTATGGAGATGACGTCACAAGATGGCCGCTCACGCGGGTTACCATGGCAACACAACATGGCGCCACTAGGTCACGTGACATGACGTCACTTCCGAGGTCCGGCACCGAGGTTCGGCAACTGAGGCCCCAAACGTGCATACACTACTACTCACCATATAACTCACGTTTTTGCAGAATCTCGTGCACACGTATACACCTGTGCCTGGCCCCAAACGTGCATACACTACTACTATGGTGAATACCATCCCATCATCTGATGAAGGAGCTGCAGTTTCACCCAGACAAATCCAAGGAGTATTTCAGGATGAAGGAAGAACTGTTTGACTTCGTCCTCCGCATGATAGAGGGTGGCATTGGCAACTTAGACACTACCTAGGGGAGGCAATTTCCGCCAGGGAGCAACTTGCCATCTGTTTAAGGTAAGTTGTAGAGTGTTCTACTAAACTAGCCTGTATTTTACAATCAACCTCAAAGGCCATCTCAGTCGAATGTGAATCTGTCAATTGATGCAAGTTAAATTTTTTAAGGGGGCTATCGTTAGTGCATGGACTTCACTGGCCTGTTAACCCTTTACCCAACGTAACGGCCAAAACCGGCCAGCGCTATTTATAAAAATCACCATTCAATTTTCATTATAATTTTTATTTTTTCTCAAAAACATAGCTTATGACCCCTCATTGGAACGAGCTCGATGAGCTCGTTCGAATGAGGGGTCATAAGCTATGTTTTTGAGACAAAAGATGAAAATATTTAGTTATTGAAGAATTTTGTTTGAAGGTGTCGTCTACTTTTCGTGTTAGGTAAAGGGTTAACAGAGGAAAAAGATATGACTGAACTCTCTATTTCAAACTGTCAATTTCGATACATGGGGGTTAAAGAATCGAAGACATAATTCTTACAGCTTGCATATTGTAATTATTGTTGTAATCTACACCGGAACATGGTGGTATGAAACGATTGCTTTCAGCCCCAGGATTTAAATGTCTAACATTTTGTTATATGCGCTTGCAACACTATCAGATGAGTTTTCTGACAAAGGCCTGAATTAATATGAGCTGTTTGATGATTAACCGCCATTGGGGCTCTCTGCTGAGGCTCTGTAGGTGGATATAGATATTCTATTTCGGCCCTTTTCACGATATTATGAATTGCCATCTTTCCTTTAGCACACCGATGGCCTGGTAACTTTCTGATTGTAGCAGCCATAGACTGCATGAACAAATCCAAGTCATCCGGGGGTTTTTCATGCACATTCACTGCAGTCGTTTTCTTTACTGGAATACTTGTTTTTTTTTTTCTTCCAGTACCGGTACTCACAACAGGTCTTGTCGACCTCCTCGCGACAGCGTTTTCTATCCTTTCTTCTTCTCTTAGTTACATTGGAAACGCTGGTAGATGGCGCACTGATATTCGATCGAGCGACTGCTGGTGGCGGTTGTGGTTCTGGTGATGACGGTGATGATTCTGACTCACTGTTGTCGTCATCGTTATCCATGTTGTCGTCGTTCATATCAAAATTGCTTTCTTGCTCTGTAGCCCGAGTTTCTACATCTGAGTTTAACAAATTGTACCTAGTTCTGAAACGAAACATTGAAATATAATAATTACTGATTTGACAAACCGTGACCTGTCATTGCTGACGCTGATATTATGCCCAGTTGGGGGAATACAATGGATCTCACGCTATTGGCTCGGGATCTTACATCTCACTTGATCAATATATCGACGTCCTCAACAACAAATCATGACCTTATTGTTTTATTGTACCGACTGGGATTTAGTGTACAATCAAAGTTCAAATATACTTTTCTCTAAGTTTTCCCCTGCTAAGAAATCGAAATGTAGGCAGATTTAAGAATATCATGGTATCTTTATGACCCTGATGGGCGTATTTAGGTATAGTAGCCCGTACAAACTTCTCGTGCATTAGAACACTCTTGCTCACAATGGAAAAGATCGGGATGGGGTATAATATTAAGCAATAGTACCTCTGGGTACAGTTATATAGTTTAATGGCGAAGAGCTGTTGCTGAATGATAATGTTTATATGAATGAGTGTATTTTTCGACACATTTTGACATTTGATCGAGTAAATCGACCTTCATCCGAATACCAAGTTTGATGTAAATAGGACGAAGTCCTGGGAGGAGCACATGCAAACAGAAAATTATTTTTTAAATTATATTATGATGATTCGTCCTCATTTGTACACTCCGTCAACCTTATTGCATAACAGATAAATAGCCGGAGGCTCTTGCGAAATATGACTACGCCATTCCAACTCGTTATACAAAACAACCACCGATTCCAACACACATCGTGTTCTGTGTTTATTATTATTAAATAAACAAATTTTAATTCCGATGCTTAACCCTTTACCCAACGCAGACGATATCAAAATTTATTATTTTAAATATCATTTTTTGAAATATTTCTCAAAATTTCAACAAAACCATATCATGTGACCCCTCGTTGGAACGAGCTCGACGAGCTCGTCCCAACGAGGGTCACATGATATGGTTTTGTTGAATTTTTTTGAAAAATAATATTTGTTCAACTGCTGAATTTGCATATTGTGCGGGCGGATGCGGCCGATTCGTTGGGTAAAGGGTTAAACCTAAAGGTGAAGAGTCAGTTTGTTTTGACTGATGCTGTACTGATCAAATGGTTCGATAAAAAATCAAAACAACCTTTTCGGAACCAGTGATTGCTGAAATTCGAATCGCTGTTTCTCTTCGGCTGGTGCCCATTCACGCCTAACCATTTGGTGGCTATTGCTGTTAGTAAAAATATAAGTACACATTTGTGCAGATTTCCAAAACAGCTGGGAGAAACATTTTTAAAAGAAGTTCGAAGCATGTCAAGATGTACGAAGATTTACCGAAATAAAGTTGACCAATTTAGATACAACGGATCCACAAAACGAGACGGCCACGGGACTGGGTTAATGTTCTGGTTGGAAATGATTGGAGTTTTTTAAAACTATTATCTCATTTTTGGTTAACTAATTTTTTGTGAACTGACTTTATTTTGCTTTGGACGTCTTCATTTTCACACTATGCGACAGACTGTCGACAATTGAAAAAACGAAATTTGGAAGCTTTTCGAAGAATAACTATTGACTCGATGGGAAAGGAACTAGTAAGAAGCGTGTTGGGAAAAAAGTTCCGGCTTGTACATCACCCATCGAATACAGAATCATTTATGTCATAGCAGATATTCCGCTAAATGCAGGGGTTTAAAGTTGAATGGATGTGTGATAATAAATGGAAATCACTGTCGATCGTCGTGAAAGGGAACTAAAAATACCAGTATCTTCTCATACTTGGCACGCCTTGACGTTCTTGGCTCCATCTTCACTTTTGGTCGTCAGTTTTCTTCGATATTTAACTAAGGCACCCTTTACATTTCTCCAACGATTCTCCGCTTCTTTGTCTGAAAATTAATCATCGTATTTTTTCTGTTCTTTCACAGATTTCTGTCGACTGGTGATTGTTACAGAACCAAAGGATTCAGCCACTTTATCACACACCTATTAATGTAAAACACGAGATTTCCACTGTTCTGCCTTTACGATAAAAATAAAGTTGTACCCCACACGTTGTGATACAAAACACGTTCGATTTCGTTTCCAATATAAACAGAGGAACAATAAATCACGTCAGTCATTGGTCGAATGCACCGGAGTCGAGATCGCTTGGAAATTCCAAGTTCCTCATTTAAATTTGTTTACCCGGGATATTTAAACAATCAGATTCGAGTAAAAAATTTACAAAATAAAAATTACATTCTGACTGCTTGTTCCTTGACAAATACTTTCCACAACTGGTCACATATTGATGGAGTGTGCTAAACATATTAGCTATTTAAAAACTTTTTGCTGTGTTATTCCCCGCAGTTCAGTCAATATTTGAAGTTCGATCATCGTGACCATGACAATGATCGGTGTCAACTGGTTTCGACCAATTGGATGCCGTAAAAATTAGAAAGCAAATTAGGGTTGGTGCCCAGCCAAATAACAGTGATGTCTCTTAGGCAGTGAAGAACACGCAGCAATTATCCAGTTGAAGAATGCTTTTAGTTCAATTTTCGTGTGGACTGGTTGTTACATGGAGGTGTGTGTGATAAATACAGAACCGCACATGGGTTTGAATGGGTTAAAAATTACCTCACTCGATTGCTTTGGCCCAGGATATCACTCGAGCCTTGGCTCGAGTGATATCCTGGACCAAAGCAATCTCAGGCGATAATTCTTAACCCGTTCGAACGTATGTGCGGTTCTGTATATGTATCAACTAACGTTCGTGATGTCTGCTGGGTGATTTGGACACGCCTACAATCGGATTATGTTCCTGTTCCATCCACCCAGCAATGGATTGAAAGTGCCAAAGGGTATAAGGAGCGCTGGCATTTTTCAAACTGTCTAGGGGCCCTTGATGGGAAACACGTTCTGATCCAGGCCCCTCCAAACTCAGTATCGTTATATTTCAATTACAAAAACATTTCCTGTTGTTGTAGTGGCCTAGGTTTATCACAGATATCGTTTCACTGTAGTCGACATCGGTTCGTACCGCTCGAATAACGGTGCAGGAATTTTCAGAAAGTGTGCATTATTCAAAACACTACAAGATGATACGCTCGGTGTTCCGAAAGAGAGGCAGCTGTACCATGGGAATGGCCATGTGTTCCCATATGCTATCATAGGAGATGAGAAATCGCATACGCCCGTTTCCCGGAAGTGGTTTAGACGATGCTAAACGGATTTTCAATTACAGGTACCCGAAGACTTTGGTGTACTTGCGAATGAATAGAGAGTGTACCATCGTAAAATACCATTGTCGCCCGAAAACGTAAATTCCGTTATCAAAGCTACAATTGTGCTGCACAATATGCAACAAGCAAGGAATGGCACCAGTGTTGAAAAAACAAGGGATGTCCAGCAAGAACAAGACGAGGATATTCACGGTGGCATTTGAGGCCAATTCAAAGAACAGGACACATGCCAAGAAATGAAGCTTTGTGTATCAGAGAAGCATTCAAATATTATTTTGTGTCAGCTGAAGGAGCAGTTGCGTGGCAAACCATGCATGCTTTGGACAAGCTATTTAGCCATAATGTCAAATCATCCAGAACATGATAAATAGGGACCTTCTTTAACACCTCTGCCGAGAGAACCAGCTTACCTTTTCATTATTAGATACACATATGTTTGTAGTGGATGTGAATTGAGATGCGTGGTTATGTAAACAAGAAAACAACGTACACTAATAATTCATTCCAACTTGTTGGGCTATTCGTTTCCAAACATCCTTTTCTTTGTGGTGTTTTTAAAATACCTATGACTCTGTCGTAAAGAATTTGGTGTTTTTGTATTTCCAAAATAAGCTGCTCAGTTTTATCCAACATGCTAGTATCAAAAAAGGTGATAGTGAACCAGTCCTGGAAATGAGACGGGCGCGAGTGCAATTACTCCCGTCAGCACCCGTGTTTTCTAATTTACCGGAGCTAAAATACACTCGTTGAAAAAAATATTGTGGAGCACTAATATACTGTGAGTGTATAAAAATGTGTGTTGTTTTGAGAAAGCAGCATTCTGTGGCCAGTGGGAAGTTACTGTCATAATTCAGCAATTCCTTATACATTTAACCCCTTTAACACTAGTGGTATCTGTCATGCCAGTTCGATGGCAGCAATTAGAAGAGTCCATATTCATTATTTTGGGAAGACCAATCAATATTTTCAACGTGCAGCCTCGGGGCTGCACGTTGAAAATACTGATTGGTCTACCCCACACATTTACTGAACAGCCATCCTATTTAATGACGTCATGATGTATCATGTTCGTGTTGAAAAAGCAGCCGTTCGGTTCTAAAGGGTTAAGGTTTCTGGTTTTTGGTGACAGTATTCCCTCGAAAATTCATATACTAACATTTTATGGGTGCAATTTACTCTCGTCTCGGAGTTCGTGGGAGCTTAAAACTGCACCCGTCAATTTTGTTCTTTCCCAGCACTGGTCAAAAATGGTGATAGTGAACTGATCCACACATGCATGCCGAGCACCATGCGGAGGGGCGAACGTAACCAGTAGCTCTGATTGGTTACTATCAAATATGCCGCACGACTTTCTACCAAACATTCGCTCTGGAAGCAATATCTCCGGCTTTTCCCACGGACAAAAAATAAAGACGCCTTCGCGGCCGTACTCTGTATAAACGCCTGTATTCAGATTCCATTCACCAAATCAAACGCGGACGCCGTGTCCTCGTTCGTGATCGTGTCCACGTTCCCATCCGTATGCAGTATAAAAGGGCCTTTCGTCTGTGTTTGCACCGCGACCGTGTAGAATTTTAAGCCTGTGCAGAATTACTCAGCCGAATTCAAAACCCGTGTGTTTAATTCCGAATTGGTTCGCGTGCTCGATTGTGTTCGCAAGCAGAGTACGTATGCAACACGTGAGCAGATTGTGTCCACGCGCAGACCATAGGCCTATTATGTCCTCCAAACCCAAGCTGTTTGTGTGTGCAAGCCGATTATGTCCACAAAATGCAACGCGGACATAATAAGCTTTGCGGTACTGATCTCTATATAACTGGATTGCAAGAACGCTAATTGGTCACGTACAATAAAGTGTTTTCACCGCAGTCATTTTGGGTGAGGGAAGGGGGGGGGGGGAGGGGGGGGGATGGCTTTCGTCGCTAAAGATAAAGAATGCTCAACAAACAAACAATGTCCAACTTTTTAAAGAATAATATTTTGATGTCGGAGAAAAATGGATATACACGTGTTTCGTAGCAATGCAAATTGAATGTTTACATCCTTTTTTAGTTATTATTGACAACAAAATGCCAAGCTGGAAATTTAATGCAGCGTTATTAGCTTGCGCTAGACAAACAACCATGAAGTTTGTGATGAGGTAAAAGCTGTTACGCTGTAACTATAGTCACAGCGTAACTGCTTTCACGTCATCAAACGTCATGGACTGGGAGGAGTTACCGCGTTGATTGACTTCACGCTATCTTAGGGCGGGGGGCAGTTTAGGTGGCGAGGTTTTTCGCTGATGTTCCAGCAATCCAGTTGTAAAGAGATCAGTGGCTTGTGGGCACATTCGGCCTTGCGACTCTGAAAGGTCGACATAATTCGACTATTTGGTCAAAACGCGCGTGCAACTTTGTGTGTGGCTGAATTATGTCGATTCTTGTACAGATAGCTCACGGTGTAGGTGTTGCAATAAGGAATTTAGATATTTAAATAACGAGAATGTACGTCACATTTCTTATTTCTACAGCATCATTTTTTCAACAATTATTTGGGGTTGGATATGTCGGAAGTGAGATTTTATCATCGACCGCAAGGGACTCGAAACGTTAAATATATAATATAAACTGGCTAAAATATTGACCTGAAATACCATGCTCGTTAGTTTTAATGGGAATACCCATATAATGTATTATATATCTAGAAAATTTGAAATATTGCACAAGTTTTATCAACAGTGTGTGCATGTTGATAAATTGCAGATTGTAACCTTTCGAACAAATTATTCATATTTAAACGGATATTTCATCATTTATTTCTCTGTTAATTTTAAACTATCAAAGTTTCTGACAGCGCGGGCAGATTAAAATGAAAAGAAAATAGTGTTTCCGCTCTCTTTCGTAGGTTCTCCATGTTTCTTCTCTTTCATTTGTATGAAAAGTGCGGTTGGATGAACCAAATTATTTTCTCTCGAGACAAAGAAACATGGATCAGCTCGAATTGTGCGGGGGTTTTTTTGACGTTACAAATGTGCAGTTTATGTAAAAAAAATTCCGACCTACATGGCACTTGCAGGTTTACAGATTAGAAGTGTATCTTATCAAGTGATTTTCTTTTATATTTAACTGTTTCCAGGTCGTCCCTCGCCCATGGTTTCCCTTTCTAAGAAGGGGGCAAATCAGCGTCGTGTTCAGGGGCATAGAAAGAGATGGGCAGGGACAGGGACAGGGACAGCGGAAGCACAGGGGGCAGAAGGGGCAGCTTCCCACCCAACCATAGGACCACGGGGGCAAGAGGTGGCAGACAATGCCCTTCCCAGGCTAGTCACTCAACTTTTTTCAATGATTTATTTTCGAAGTAAAGCTAAAATACACCCCAATCCGTTCTAGAAGCTTTCAAAATTCAATGGGGGAGTTTGGGAGGATGTGCCCTCCTCTTAAAGTCACCCATCTCGGGCCATCGGCATATCATGGCGGGGCTGCTTGTGCAAGTAAATTCCATTTTCCAGGGGTCTGCAGCCCCCTACACCCCCCCCCCCCCCCGCCCTGAAGTGATTCAGGCGCACCTTGTGGTAACCTTGACCCCTCCCGTCGGCCATGTTTCCAGACGGAACATTTTTATTTGGATTCACTATCCCTCTTAGCCTCATTTCGGTATTAAGGATACCTATGGCCCAGCTCCTATATGGCTCCTTGCTTCTATATGGTTATCCTAGCTGGGTCATAGGTATCATTAAATTCCGAAATGAGACTAAGAGGGATGGTAAATTAGACTTCATTGAGGGATTTTTTCATGGCCCTCATGGCGTCAATCGAAATGAAGCCCAAGAGGGCGAGTAAATTAGTCCTCATTGAGGGATTTTCTCATGGCCTCATTTCAGAAAAAGGTTTCTATACCAACAGACGTTTTCCAAAAAGGGATTCCATGGGACATGTCTGTTAAATACCGAGATGAGGCTAAGAGGAATAGTAAATTAGACCTCACTGAGGGATCTTTTCATGGCCCCATGGCCTCAACCGAAATTAGGCTAAGAGGGATAGTAAATTAGACCTCATTGAGTGATTTTCTCATGGCCCTCATGGCCTCATATCAGAAAAAAGGGATTCCATAGCCACAGATGTTTTCCAAAACGGGGTGCTGAAATTGGGGTGCACGGGACGTGGCCTTTAAATACCGAGATGAGGCTAAAAGGTAGAGTATATTAGATCTCACTAACCGAAATGAGGCTGAGAAGGATAGTAAATTAGACTTCACTGAGGGATTTTCCCATTGCCCTCATGGCCTCATACGACTACAAATGGGTGCCGGAGGCCAGTCGTGATGATAAAGTGAACTGATTGGATGATCGAGAAAAAAGAAAACAAGAACAAGTGTACTCGGAATATGGTAGGAACTACTGGCATAACGTACCACCTTACCAGTAACAGGATTATACAAAACATTCGGTTGGTTACTACTATCAACGGTTAAGATTGGACCATAGATGGGGCATATAACAACCATACTCTGCTGCCGTTCTGTACTAAAAGACATTAACCCCATACCACAATACGCTTGATAATATGAAACATCTGATGGATTAGTAGTACCAAGGACTAACAAGAGTCATACAGGGATATATACAGCCTATGCTATACTACCGTTCTAAACTAAGTATTACCCGCCCCCCCCCCCCCCCAATACCATTTGACACCTACCATAACGTAAACATAACGTAAATCTATACAAGCCATATGATGAAACAAAGCAATCAGTTGGTTACTAACAGGAGGCCTACATGGGTATATACCGCCCGTACTATACTACTGCCGTTCTAAACTACCAGGCATTACCCCTACCCACAATACCGCTTGTCCTAGCATTACATACTACCTATACCAGTAATAGGATAACATGAAGCATTAAGTGAATTAATAGTATTAAGGGCTAATATGGGCCCTGTATGGGTACAAATCGTACATCCTATACTACCACACCAGGCGACCATGCATTAAACCCACCCACCCCACAATGACGTCTGGCCTCGCATTACATACTAACTATACCAGGAATTGGATGACATAAAGCATAAGGTCGATTAGTAGTACCAATGCCTTTCGGGGGTGGGGTGCACAGAGCTATATACCGCCCATACTAAACTGCCGTTCTATACTACTAGGCATTACCCCCACCCCACTCCACAATGCCACTTGACCTGCCATAACGTACTACCTATACCATTCATAGAGTAATACAAAGCAATCGGTTGGTTAATACCTTGGACTAACAGAGGATCTACAGGGGTATATACCGTGTATCCTATGCTCTCGTTCTAAACAAACCATTATAATACAGCCTGACCTAGCATTACGAACTACCAATACCAGCCATAAGATAATACAAAGGATTCGCTAGGTTAATAGAACTAAGGAGGTAACAGACCAACGGACCATTCATCCTATACTGCCAATCTAAGCCACCGAGGACAATCTCGCAATATCGCACTGGGCGACCATGCATTACCCCCATCCCCACAATGCTGCTTGACCTAGCTATAGCAGACATGGGCAGACATAGGATAATATGAAGGCCCAGGTGTTAATAGTATACCAATATGGATATGCACAACTACTACCAGATTATCCCCCCTTACGAGAAGTCTGACACACCCTGACCCGAACAACGACAACAACAGTGGTCAACGTCTCTGTGACGTCGCGTGCGCATTATGACGTCATGACGTCAATAGCGACGTCAGTCGTTTCCCGGGGAAAACTTTCAAGAAGAATCTCACCTTTCCCATCAATTTTCCATCGCATACCCATACTATATACTCAGAGCCTTGTGTTTAACATATATCACTATACATACCATAGTATACTATATATGCAGTACCTACAGCATTTACCGGATCTAGAGGAATGGTGCCGAAATTTTGCACCGGCAAAGCTCCAGTTCCTATGGAAATTTAACACTAGTTGCACCGGAAAAGCTCCAGGTAATAGGGGACGATCTGTCCCTTATATTTTCCGTGTGTGATTTGTTGTTTCAGAAAACATTTGGTCTGTATTCGCAGGGATGTGGCTAGAGGGTTTCAGCTGGGGGGGGGGGGGGGGGGGTGCCACCGGTGTAAATTCCAGCTGTGAGTGGTTTCGATAGGTGGTCGCACTGCAGCGCTGAGTGATATTTTTTAAGAACCCTTCTGAAAATTTTCACTAGTCCTGAAACGGAAAAAAGCATCATTTATAATGTGTCTGGGTCAGAAAATTTACCGGATTGATGTCAGAGTCGAAATTTTGAGGCCATGTCAATTTTAGAGTAGGAAATTTGAAACTCAAGTGTCCAGTTGGAAATAAAAGATCAAAATTTCTCATCATTAGTTGGAATTTTAATATTTTTCATGAACAATGTTAATTTATTGAATTTCCAACTATTTGATTTTTGACCTCGGAATTTCCAACTATTGAAAAAAAAAATACTCCTAGCTGGGAGTGTGTGGGGGGGGGGGGTGATACCCCCCCCCCCCCTCCCCCTGTCGCCACATCCCTGTGTATTCGATGTGTCTTCCGCAAGAAGTTGCCGAGAAAAGTAGCTTTTAGAAAGTAATACGATATTGGAACTGAACTTTCCGTGGGTGATATTAGAATTAGTTATATCTAAGTGAGCTATGATCACCCTCTCACTGTTTACCACCTCTTTCATTTTCACCTATCCGGATCACGCAAACAGTCTCTGTTTATAAGACAGGAATGTTGAGATGCGACATTTTTGAATTAGCACTCGTGGTATTATGAAGAACTCGAGAATAATTCTCGACATACGATATTTTGGAATTATATATCAATTTGGGCCCAGAAAATCACAGCGATTCTCTCGAATCGAATCAAGCAAAAGGTTCGAAAGCGAATCGAATCCACTTTTCTATTGTTACGATACTACGGTCTACTGGTGCTTTCTATCTCCGTCGTGAACCCAATATCAACAGGCATACCAGACTATTAAAAGATTGACAGGTATCACAAAGGTGGTAGAAGAAAAAGCCATCTATCGCCCTTTGATCAACTGCAACAAGGCGCCATCGTGCAAACGGGTGTTGCAACCACTTTTGTTATACCGCCCACTTTTATTATACCTCACCAGTTTTGTAATAGCGATCGCCCATTTTTGTTATACCTCACCAGTTTTGTTATAGAACGCCAGCTTTTGTTATAGTTTGAGGTCACCATTTTTGTTATAGAAATCGCCCATTTTTGTTATAAAAAAACAGCTAGCCACTTTTGTTATATAAATCGCCAGCTTTTGTAATACTTGAAATCAAAACTTGCATTCGCCCCTATTCTAACGTGTGTTTGATGAAAGTGATTTTTGGTTGGAGTTGGGGTGTATTTGAAACGTACATGTAAGGAAAAGGGAAACACAAATTCGTTTTTATTCGATGGCCTGCATGCTTGCCTGCTGTCTGCCTGCTGACCGGCCGGCCTGCCCGCTTGCCTGCCTGCCCGCCTGCCTCCTTGCTTGCCTGCCCGATGATCACCCGGAAGCCCACCGGAAGCCCTCCCGCCCTCCCACCCGCCTGATCACCCGCTTGTCTGTCTGTCTGCCCGTTCAGGCTACTTCAGATGTACGTGTGTGAACAAGTTGTGCGTACAGACGTTACTTGTGCAAACCGGTGATTTAACTACTGGTCAACTCCCCTCTTCTGAGGAGCGGCCCCTCAAAACAACCACTTTTGAGGTGCAAAAACGGTCGCAGGTGCGGAATTTTACGCGTACCTAACACCGAAATCACCTCACAAGTACATCCATCCATCCATCCGTCCGTCCGTCCGTCCGTCCGCCCGTCCGTCCGTCCGTCAGGAAGCAACATAAAACCCAAATACTCTCGTCTTCTTTGGTGGTGAGTAAAGGGAGGTTTCTTTCGATGATGAACATTCTGAAATACTCATTATAACTATAGCAGCAATCTTCTTTTTGTCAATCTTCCTTGCAATATTTTGAAAACTGGATGTCTGATCGATCAGATTCAATTATGATGGATTGGTGCTTTATTACTACACCGACGTTCCGCTTTACATTAGAAATTCTGAAAAATGCAATATAGCCACCTTGGTGGAGAATTGTGTACACCTGCCTGTTTTCATAGTGTATTGCAAACTAATTTGTATTTGGGTTTGCAAGATATTTTTTTCCCTGAGAAATGAATGCATTTACAGTAAGCAGCTAATTAATGCTGATATCGCCTACTTTCGGTTCTTAATTATGTCGTGGTAGATCGAATCCAGTTAAAATGCATCGCTCGGTTTATTGTATGTGTTGTGGGTGTATGACGGCATGGGATGGGGCTCGGGTGGAGGGGGGCCTTATACTGCATTGCATGGTGGAGACTACATATTTGTTTGTAAATGTTATGTATGGTAGTGTTGTATTGACTCTCTAAGCTTTTCACCGCACGTTCTCAGCGGTAACGCGTGGGACTATAGTCTTGATCACGTGTTCTTTTATTGATATTATATAGAGGTGGTAGTCTTCGCCACTTCAGTCTATTTAAGCATGGCCAAGTACCAATCTGAACTGTTATTGCCTTCTTGTACTGGTCGACTATTCTATGCTTCTGGAAGGCGTCTACTCTCCAAAACACGCCAAATCTCGAGACTGAATCTAACCAACTCATCTGTCCTAAAAGCATCGACCAATTCTGTAGTCCACACATAACACATGTAACAATCAAAAACATTCCTCTGGGGGAAGCAGGAAGTGAAGCAGTCCTTTTTTAGTAAAGTAAAATTGTACCCAGTCCCCAAATGCTCAGATGGGACTTCTTTAAAAAGATTGGGATTTAAACGACTGATTAAATTTGACTTTATCTCCATGTTGTGTTACTATTAGCTCTTGTGCATAAATATGTGGCGCCTTGGCTAACACCAATAAATAAATGGATAAATATTCAAAGAGAAGCTGCTGTTAAAGTCGCGTGTGTTCTACACACGTTTATAATGCACTGAATAGATAACACAATAAGAATCCATCAACTTCCACGGTTCTAGACATGTGCGAAATTCCGTTGTCAGAAAAGACCACAAATGTTATGAGGGCTTGAAACAGGGGGAAAATTAACCAAGCGTTTGACATCCTGCGGCAGCACAGAAGGATCGGGTCATTTTCTTTCACCAATCTGCTACTACAGACAACTAATCTGTATATACAGAGTATAATAAGGCAGTTTTTACAATTTATCAGTTGACTGTCATCAGTAGTATAGCTCGGTCATATCAACCCTCATTTGGGGACTCCGGAATTGACCAGTGGTGCACCATTTCATTTGATTTTTTATCTGGGAGTAGAATCCCCCCCCCCCCATATGCATTATGGGTGTCAAGTGGGTGTCGTGGTTGTCATAAGCGGTCATCTTGTGACGTCCGAGGTGTTACTGCGCATGCGCAGCGCTTGCTGTTAGGGTGACGCTTGTTGCCGTCGTCCATTTTGTTTATAGGAAGCCGCCATCTTGGTTATTATGGTGATACATTATTGCTAAGTAACCCAAATCATAATACTACAATAGGAGCGTGTTCTACGGGTGTATTCAAACCAACAGGAGTATTTCTAATTACCCAAATAAACCCGACATTGACAGGAAATCGCTCAAATTGTCTTTTAAGTCAACATTCCGCGTATTCGGAGTGCCCCAGCCCCTATATGTATATAGGCTTTCAGTAAGAAACAAAATAGCATTCTACCCAATGGAAATACCTAGAATTACCCAAATGAACCCCAAAAAGACCCAAAGTCTTTTCCGGGGTCCCCTAAACGAGGGTTGATATGACCAAGCTATATCACTGTTGTCGTGAATTAGATATAACGGTTTATACAAATTACGTTACTAAAAGTGCTAAAGTGGGCGAATTTTTACAGGAACCGCCTTTACCTCGCCACCCCTCACCCCCCCCCCCCCCCCTCCCGTCTCAGGTCCAAAGGTGTGTTATTCTTATGTGTCCCAGTGCTCTGCAGTGCATTGCTGGGGTGAAATCAATTAGTACTAGCGAGTGAGCAACATGGATGATATGCAATTGGTTGGACTTGAGTTCATATCCATGTTGTGGTCACGATTAGCCATTGTGTAGAAGTACGTGACCTTAAACACCAATTAATAAAATCCTAACTTTTTATCCCAATGGTAAACATTATTTTACCTAACCTGAATGGTGCCAACATGTTCATGCTACTAAAACAATGAATATTTTGTCTGTTACAAAAACAAATTCTGTGGCAAAATTGTTTTATAATCCATTTGAATTTGATAGGATATCATTAAACATTGAAATATTTCATGAAAATAAATAAAAACATATCACTGGTTTCATGTGTGAACAGAACAGCATGACACTATTAGCATTTCTCTCAATCTATATTCCACATCCGGTATGCATCAAGAGGTCAAGTACGGAAGCGTATTGCTGCCACGTTGAAAAAACTTTTTTCGTTTAAACGAAAACTTTTTCGTTTAAACGAAACCACTTTCGTATATACGAAAACTTTTTCGTTTGAACGAAACCACTTTCGTATATATGAAAACTTTTTAGTTTAAATGAAACCAGTTTCGTATATACGAAAACCTTTTCGTTTAAACGAAAACTTTTTCGTATATACGAAACCTCTTGTTACGCCCGTCTTCTGCTTTTTAACATGCAATACACCTCGTGCCAGCAAAGATAAAGGATGGCCGACAACCTAGGACGAAGTGAAATATGCGCAAGACCCCACATCACTGCGCAAGACTCCACACCTGTTGCTGTCAGCAGGTGTATGTGCGTGGCTGGGATGGGAGGCATCTCGGGGGGGGGGGGGGGGGGGGGGTCATAAAGATGTGTTAGTAAAGACATGGAATTCAGATGTCTTTTGAGCCTATAAAGCCAGCCATAAAAAAATGCTTAACAATGCATGGAGAATGAGGATGGGGCGTCACTTGAGCTTGGCCCGGGCGGCAATATAGGCATTTGCTTATCCGCTACAGGCACAATCTTGGACTCCAAGGTGGAAGGACCTGGGAAGGATGGGGTCAGTGGCTGCGGTCTGGAGAAACGCACCCCACCCGCCCCAAATAATTAGGCCTACATTGCCCCCGCCCCGCCCCCAACGCGAAATAAATTTCAAACAGCTACTAAGGATTTCCAACCCCCATCTTTCCTTAGGAGACTCCAAAACCCTTGATAGTGCTGCGAAATTTAAGAACATTTTCGATAGCCCCAGACTCCCACCGCTCCAATGGCCTCATTATTCTTCAAGAGGTTTCAAAATTGCTCTCAACGCTTCACTGCTTGAAAATGTTACCAAGGGAGGACATCCGGACACCTATCAATGGCTTCACCTTCCCCTCAGGAGGCATCAGAATGAGAATCTCCCACAGAGATAAATAATTATATTTCAAGGAAGGGGCCTCGGATCAAGTAGCGCCGCTATATGTGGGGGTGGGGGTGGGTGGGAGGTCATTTGCCCCAAAACATTGACTTCGCCCCCTCCCCCATGTTCCACCTGTCCATCAGTGACACATCCACACACCTCTCTTACACACACACACACTGATTCTCTTTTCTTTATTTCTATACAACGTACATGGCTCAAAAGTATCTGCATCCGAACTTGCAAATGGATATGTTCATCAGCTGAGTTTTGTAAAGAAATAAAGAAAAGAGAATCGGTGTGTGTGTGTAAGAGAGGTGTGTGGATTTGTCACTGATGGACAGGTGGAAAATGGGGGTAGGGAGGCAAAGTCAATGTTTTGGGGCAATTGCTCTTCCATACACCCCCCCCCCCCCCCCCCGTCCCCACTGTAGCGGCGCTACTGGATCCGAGGCCCCTTCCTTGAAATATAATTATTTAACTCTGTGGGAGATTCTCATTCTGATGCCTCCTGAGGGGAAGGTGAAGCCATGGATAGGTATCCGGATGTCCTCCCTTGGTAAAATTTCAAGCAGTGAAGCGTTGAGATCAATTTTGAAGCCTCCTGAAGAATAATGAGGCCATTCGAGCGGTGGGAGTCTGGATCTATCGAAAATGTTCTTAAATTTCGAAGCACTATCAAGGGTTTTGGAGTCTCCTAAGGAAAGATGGGGGTTGGAAATCCTTAGTAGCTGTTTGAAATTCATTTAGAGGTGGGTGGGTGGGGGCGGGGCGGGGCGGGGCGGGGCGGGGGCAAGGCAACCCTAATTATTTGGGGCGGGTGGGGTGCGTTTCTCAGACCGCAGCCACTGATCCCATCCTTCCCAGGTCCTTCCACCTTGGAGTCCAAGATTGTGCCTGTAGCAGATAAGCATAGGCCTATATTGCCGCCCGGGCCAAGCCCAAGTGACGCCCCATCCTCAATCTCCATGCATTGTTAAGCATTTTTTATGGCTGGCTTTATAGGCTCAAAAGACATCTGAATTTCATGTCTTTACTAACATCTTTATGCCCCCCCACCCTCCCCCGAGGTGCCTCCCATCCCCGCCCCGCACATACACCTGCTGACAGCAACAGGTGTGGGGTCTTGCGCAGTGATATGGGGTCTTGCGCATATTTCACTTCGTCCTAGGTTGTCGGCCATCCTTTATCTTTGGTGGCACGTAAGTGTATTGCATGTTAAAAAGCAGAAGACGGGCCTAACAAGTGGTTTCGTATATACGAAAAAGTTTTCGTTTAAACGAAAAAGTTTTCGTATATACGAAAGTGGTTTCGTTTAAACGAAAAAGTTTTCGTTTAAACGGAAAAGTTTTCGTATATACGAAAGTGGCTTCGTTTAAACGAAAAAGTTTTCGTTTAAACGGAAAAGTTTTCGTATATACGAAAGTGGCTTCGTTTAAACGAAAAAGTTTTCGTTTAAACGAAAATGTTTTCGTTTAAACGAAAAAGTTTTCGTTTAAACGAAAAGGTTTTCGTATATACGAAACTGGTTTCGTTTAAACGAAAAAGTTTTCGTATATACGAAAGTGGTTTCGTTTAAACGAAAAAGTTTTCGTTTAAACGAAAAAGTTTTCGTATATACGAAAGTGGTTTCGTTTAAACGAAAAAGTTTTCGTTTAAACGAAAAAGTTTTCGTTTAAACGAAACAATTTATTTTTTTTCCACGTGGCAGCAATACGCTTCCGTAGTCAAGTGCTAGATGGCAGTGCCTTGCTCCCAATAATAGTACAGCTGTATGTGGAATTCAACCAGCCAAGTGAAGAGATTAGCTAATTATAATTAACTGACAAGTCACATATCATCGGTTGAATTAGTGTGGTATTTTAATATGACAGTACCTTTTAATTATTTTATTTCAAAAGCTAATTTGTTTTCCCATTTTTCCCCATTATATGAAAAAGCCACTCGGCAGGTTGATGCACTCAACAGACGAAACATCAGGGGAGGTAATTCTTGATTTTCTTTGTTTCAATCGCCATGTTTCGTTTCGAGCATTTGATTGTTTGTTGTTTTCTCTTTTTTGCTATCTATCACGCAGCTAAGCACCCGTTGGATGATAAAACGTATGACTTGTTGCTGTTTATGGCGCGTAACAATGGGAGAATGGGGGTGCCACTCAGTGAACGAACCGCATTCCACCGTGCAGTTACTATGCGATATCACCGATGGACGAAGCAGGGTCTGCATATAAATGACGACGGTAAGCTTGTCCTCGACGGTAAAGTCGTCCTTCGAGAAAGTGAAATCAAGAGGAGTGTAAATGTGGCGTTTCGTGATTCAAAAGGATCCGGGGTACGCAGATTGAATGTACGACTACGAAATGCGTTCAGTGGTGTAAGCGAAGCTAGAATTGCAAGAGTGTTGAAGAATTCCGAGTTGTATCAACGATTGAATATTAAGTTTGCTAACCGACCTATTTTGAAACCGGTTCGTGCTAAAGAGGTTATGGCAAGGCATCAAATCGATTTGATTTTTATGAACGAACTATTAGGTATTACATGAAGACAAAACATACCGCTATGTTCTTTCCATCATTGATATTTTCAGTCGGTATGTTTTTCTGTGTCCGTTAACTTCCAAGAGCGGTGATAACATTGCACGGTATTTATTAGACATTTACACTCAATTTGGACCACCTCACATCATTCAAAGTGATCGAGGGTGTGAATTTCAGGAGAAGGTCAAACGGCTGCTCTTGCGAATGAAAGTGAAGATGGTAAGAAGTAGGCCCTACCACCCTGAGAGCCAGGGAAAGGTCGAAAAAAAATCCTTCATGATTTGTTGAAGAAGAAGGGGGGAATAAATTGGGTGGAAAATATTGGAGACTACGCGGCGGCACTGAACAACGAAGCTAAAGAAGTTCTAAACTGGCAGACGCCTTTTGAAGTTTTTTACGGTAGAAAAAATAATCTGCTGAAGAAAACAGAAACCAGCTCTACTGTACAGTCGGAGAGCGTTATAAATGTAGAACCGTCGGAAGTCGAACGTCAAAGATTTGAGACCAGTAGAGGAATTATGCGACAAAAAGCCAATCAGGCCACCAAACGGTGCGTTGAGCGTATGGTCAATGCTGGGTTGAAGGCTTACCCACCATCGGTCTATACAGTTGGTGAAAAGGTTCTTGTCCTTGTGAAGCGTTCGACTGGGAAGCTATCCAAACTAATGATACAGAACGGGGAAATTATCGACAGGAAATTAGAGACTGGAAGATACAAGGTGGAAATCAGAAGTGAATCGGGAGTAATAACGAAATGGGTGAGTGTCGCCTACCTCGCAAGTTCCACAGCCAACAAAGAGAAAGGGGCCAAAAAACGCGCGGAAATGAACACATCTAAAGAAAAGTATTATATTGTTCTCACGCAAGCTGACAGACTAACACAGTTTAGAGACATGGGGTTTGAAGTTTCTTTGAATCCACCCGGTGATGGCGAGTGTCAGTTTTCTGCTGTGGCCGACCAATTGCAAAATATTGGAATATTTTGATCAGCGGCAACACTGAGAGCAGAGGTAACAGACGACCTAATGAATAATCCGTATGCGCGGGGTGGAATCCATTTGAATATGTTTATGCCTGATGGGAATGTATACCGATACATAGCGCAAATGCGGCAGACATGGACATATGGCGATCACAATACCTTACAAAGAATAGTCGAATTGTTCAACATCAATTGTATTGTACTTTCAAGCCAAGGCATTGAATAGACAACAGTTCTTAGTCCCGGGGCTGAGGGTCGATACAACAATGCTCTCCCAACAATAATTTTAGGACATTTTCCCGAGGGATCGGGAGAACACTATGTGAGCCTATCTGGGTCACTGATTGATTTTTGTGGCACAGATGGAGATGAGGAGATACATGATGATGACAATGATTGCAATGATGATGACAGTGGAGTGAATAAGGATTGTAGTGTGATTGTAGAAGGTAGCGAAGTGAATCAGGGTGATGGTCATGAGAAACAGAGCAAAAACGTGAATAGCGACAGTGATGTGGCAAAAGATGATGATAGTGGTCTTATAAATGAAGACGACGAGCAAGCATTGAATGACAACAGAGGTGACTGTAACTGTAGACTACCAAACGAAATATATGGAATGATCATTGAACGGGCATTGAGATCTGACATTAGCTTTGTTGGTACGCTTGCTCAAGTGAACAGTGTGTTTCGGGACATTGCCTACAGCTTTATACATCGGAATGAAGTCTTAGTTCGGAGATATGAAAGAACAATTCACATAAATGATGGTTTAGTTGAGGAGTTGGGTATAAGCTGCAATGAACCCACTATAATTTCCGTGCAGCGACTTGTTAGAAACTCGGGTACAAACAGCGGGCTTAGCCGTCGAATGCGACAATTACTTAATGAATATGGGGGACGTTGGTATTTGGCTTGGCTGACATTGCAACCGATGCATGCTCCAGGCATGTACAGGATTGTGAATGTTCAGTGGAGGTCATAGAAGTTGCTTATTGATTAATTTTTTCACATATTCAGGTCAGGCAACTAGGGTGTGAAGGTATTAATTCTGTTCAATGTAATTTAATTTCATTAATTTGTTTGGAATTTCGCGAATGTCGAATCACTATTTTCTTCAGTTACAAAGATACAGTACGTTAAGGAAAGTTTTGAATTTAGGGGTCCAGTCACCAAGTATTCAATTTTAAACAGATAGTACGAAAGTGTTTTTACATCCGGCCAACTTTTGATTTGTTTTGGCGCTCCGAGGAGGATCCTGGAACGCACTCCATATCGCGGTAAATGGTGGTTACCAGTAGAATAGTTCACACTCTTCAGACCACTTTTGTCAGACGCCCTCTCAAACGTGACACCATACTCTGATGCATTGTTGATGTCACGTTGGTTGAAATTGTGGCACACGTTAGCGGCTATATTGTGACGCCGCTACCACGTCGATACGATGTGTTACGGCGCATGCGCAGCACGCTTTTGGAAGAGGGGCACGCCTAATTTGTGTATACGATTATGCCATCTTGGAAATAACAATACGTGTGTCGCGTGCGTGGTAACACAACGTAAGCCGCGGTGCTGACGTCAATAGTAAATGACGTATGTTTCGACCCCCATTTGAGGATGGCAATTTTAACCTTGACTTTGATCTTTGACCATGACATTTGACCCTTGACAATAAAATTTGACCTTGACCTTCACCGTCACCTTTGTACCTCTGACCCTTGATCCGTAGCAGAATAGGTCATCCAAGTAGTTGCATTTGAACTTTCATTCCAGTAGTATAGCTAGGGCTTTTAGTCATGTTTTGCCGGATATCATCCCGGATTTCATGTTACGTGACCTGTGACGTCAGTGCTCGGAGCATTATGGGTTGTCATGGTAGCACGGGAGAGTGGTCATGTTGTGCCGTCATTAACCAAGTTGTGACGTCATCACCATAGTGATACGTGGTGTTATTGCGCATATGCAAATAGACCCAACGAGCTCGTTTTCTGACTCAAATTCTTTCAGTTTTAATCCCGATTCCGTGTATTCCGAGTATTCCCAAACCTAGCAGGTAGTGTTATAAGTTTCTTTGTTCTAGATTATACTTCGATATCGTAGAAGCGCCTATCATTTGGAATGGAGGCTGTATTTTGTTTCTATTTTTAGCTTTCTAGGAATTCCCAATCTGGTCTATCTCTAACTGAACAATTCGACCTACATTGTTCCGTCTTCTTCCCAACTGACCAATCAGAACGCTTCATTCCATTCAGCACGACCAACCCACTCTCAACCCTTTCAGAGTTATCTTTCTTTGTTACTCACACAACTCTTATCAGAAGAAAAAGTGCAGTTAAGATGGCCATGAGAAATCCGCTTTCTCACACCTTCGTAAAGATAGCGATATGAGTTGTGTGAGAAATCAGCTTTCTCATACGTCTCATATACTCATTTCAGAAAAACGAGGCAGCAAGAGACCAGCCAGATTTTGAATTGAGGTCTACTATTGATGTCTATTGTTTGGGTCTACTATAAGAGGTTCACTTCTGAGGTCTACTACTGGAAGTTCACTATTGGACAATCACTGTAAATTTGGATTAGAATAAGTATTGGCAGTAATGGGCAGAAATGGGCAGCATTGGGTTAGTAGTTTCCAGTATTGGTAGTCATTGGGTAATATAGTGTAAGTATTAGGCAGTAGTTGGATAGTATTGGTAAGGATTGGGTAGTATTGGGTATGAATTAGTTAGTATAGTGTAAGTATTAGGCATTATTGGATAGTATTGGGTAGTTTATGGTGAGTCTTAGGGCAGAAGTGGATAGTATTGGTAATTATTGGGTAGTATTGGCTGAACAGTGGGTAGCATTGGGCCGAAATGGGTAAGTATTGGATAGTACTGGTACAACGGAGTGTGTATTGGGTAATTCTGGAAAAGTAGTGAGCTCCGGTCCATGATGGTGGTCCTTCGATAGTGATCCTTCAATAGTGGTCCTTTGATACTGGTTCTTCAGTAGTCGTCCTTCAGTGGTGGTCCTTCAATGGTGGTCCTTCATAGTGGTCCTTCAATAGATGTCCCAGCGGTCCTTCGATTTTTGAAATGAGTATATGAGACGTATGAGAAAGCAGATTTCTCATACAACTCATATCGACATCTTCATGAGGGCTATGAAAAAGCGGATTTCTCATGGCTCTCTTAACGACACATTTTTCTTCTGATAAGAATCGTGTGAATAACCAAGGGAGATAACTCTGTAAGGGCTGAGATTGGGTTGGTTAGGCTGGATGGAATGAAGCGTCCTGATTGGTCACTTGAAAAAAGACGGAACAAGGTAGATCGAATGAGTTCATCTAGAGATAGACCAGAATGGGAACTCTTAGAAAGCTAAAAATAGTAACAAAATACAGCCTCGGTTCCAAATGATAGGCGCTTCTACTCTATCGGAGTATATTATAGAACAAAGGAACATGCTTATAGCACTACCTGCTAGGTTTGGGATACTTGGAATACATGGAAGTGGGATTAAAAGTGGAAGAATTTGAGCCAGAAAACGGGCTTGTTGGGTCTATTTGCACATGCGCAATAACACCACGTATCACTATGATGATGACGTCACAACTTAGTTGATAACGACACAACATGACCACTCCCCCGTGCTACCATGACAACCCATAATGCCCCGAGCCCTGGCGTCACAGGTCAAATAACATGAGATCCGGCAAAACATAGCCCGAGCTATACTACTGGAATGAAAGTTTAATTGTAACAACTTGGGCGAGCTATTCTGCTACGGATCAAGGTTCAGAGGTACAAAGGTCAAGGTCAAATTTTATGGTCAAAGGTCAAATGTCGAGGTCAAAGTTCAAAGTCAAGGTCCAAATTCCCACCCCCCACTCCCCCCCCCCAAAAAAAAAAAAAAAATTGCCCCTGATGAATGGGGGTCGAAACATACGTGATATACTACTGACGTCATTATAGTTCGCTCACGTGAACTAACATTACAACACACGTGACACCCACAATGCGCCGTGATAGGACGTCACAGTCACAGAGGAGTCCGAGAATGCGGCAAAGGCGATTTGAAAAGTGTGAGCCATACTACTATTTCCACGTTGGTGGTTGTGATTGTCCGCTCAGATAGCTATCTCGCGAAGTAATCATCGCGGCGACACGTAGTGTTTTGGAGTATTCATAGCACAGGGCAACAGAAATACACGTGTTTGAGTGGCCTATTTTCGTTACAAGGGCCTGTCACGTTAGAGTAGAAGTATAGATATTGTTCTTTCTGAGTTGCACGAACGCTCCCGTTTAACGTTTATTAGTCTTCCAAAGTTCGACGTACGAGTCGAACGCTAATTTTCTGAAAACAATTGTCCAAGTCCAGCTGTGTGTAAAACTGCAACCCAAAGGCTTGGATTATACGTCGGATTTTTGTCGGGTCGAATTCAAAAAACTGCAAATAAATGAATTCGACGCGACAAAAATCCGACGTCTAATCCGATCCTAAGGTGGCTACCTTCATAACCAAATTAGTCGACAAAAACACATTCCGACCCCCCCCCCCCCCCCTCCTGAAATACATTCTCTGTATGACCATACACCCCACATTACCTTGATGATTGAGTCGCAAAACAATCCTTGGTGTAAGCTATCATGACAACTCACATGACACCCTTAATGTTCTGCGATATGAGATCATTCGCATGTCCTTTAAAATATTGCAAGATATATGAATAAATTCACAGATTGTATGTTCTGGGATTTTTAGGTCAGTCAATAATTGCATTTTTGCAACATATTGAAAAGTGTTAAAGTTTATTGCCGCATGGGTGTTTCCTCACAAATCATCTTTCATTTACTAGATCTTTTTATCAATACATTTAATCCACGAACCCCGTTTCACATACTGATGCGTCCAGATATCCAAAGTAATGAGGGCATTGTAATTTTTGTTTTTCACTTTGAATAATCTCAATTTTTTATACAATGGGGATCATTGACTTTCGATTTTTTTTAAATTGGATGTTTACGATAAGTTAATTTTTGTTGTTTTTTTTTTAAACTATAGCAGAAAATAAAGCTGGCTTTTCTGTCCTATTCAGGGTCAGTATGGTTTTTAACCATTTTTCCTCATTTCGTGATAGTACCTCGTTATAATGAGATATTAACTCGAGATAGTAGAAATCGTATCTCGGTATAAGGAGAAAGCATCCTTTTATAATGAGCAAACATCTTATTATCTTGAGATAGAAAGTGGTTATAACGAGAAAAAACCTTATAACAAGAAAAGATGGTGTTATAATCACAGGACATTCCGCCATGTAAAGCAGATACTTCACTGTCTCAAAATGGAATAGCGTGTTTGGATAAGCCGAAAGAGTATAGCTCGCATTTTAGGCCTCTTTTGCAGAAGGGAAATTGGAAGGAGAAGTGACGTAACAGCGTGATGCATTTTGGGTGTAACGTAACGTAACTTCCTAGGTTCGGCAACTGGGAGCCTTCCTACCCTTTATATACTACTTACCTTGGGTTACCGACAGCAATGCCAGTTAGTTTATCCCCCAGTCAATGATGTTATGTGAAGTGATATACCGATAGTAAAGCTTTGGTAAAAAAAATAATAAATACAACTTTCAGAAGACAGTGTGCGCGCCCTCTCCTATTGGTAAATACGAAGAGCACTCAATTCAAATAAAAATACGACAATGACTGAAAATCGCCCAAGTCCTCTGTTTTCCAATGGTGATCCACGAATAATGGTCTGCAGTGATCCACAATCATCGGCAGAAAGTGGTCAACCACAGTGTCCACAATTTCTTAAATAAATCCATGTGACGTATGTAAAGGCGTATTTCACATGTGTCACAATTCACAAAAAAGCACATTTATGTGCTGATATGTGACGTATGTGAAAACGGATTTCTCATACTTCACATACTGATAGACGCACTTCTATGTGCCGGTTAGAGCCGTGTGTGCAGTCAAAGGAGATAACTCCGTAAGAGCTGACCGTGGATGGATCGGGCAGAATCGAATTAAGCAATCTGGTTAGTCAATTTAAAAGAAATAGGGGTGGGCTAAAGAAACTGAAGCATTTTGATTGGTCAATTCAAAAGATAGAGCAAAAAAGACGGAATAAGTTCTGGTAGTGAAAGATACAAATAGTAACACAATACAGCCTCGTTTCTATTGCATAGTCCCTTCTGCACCACCGGAGTAAACTCCAGAATTGAGAGACGGGACCATGGCACTACGTGCCACTCAGATATATGGGTTAGATGTACTTAGAATAGATGGAATGGGCACGAAAACGAAAAACTTGATCGATTTCCAGTCAGTGTCGGGTCTATTTGGGTAATTAGACATACTCCCGTTGGATCGAACACGCCCCAAGAACACACTCTACTATAGTACTAGCCCTTGGGTTGGTTAGCAACAACGTGCCACTACAGAAACCAAGATGGTGGCCTTCTATAAACAACATGTACGATGGAAACACGTATCACCCTATCAACTCACGCTGCACATGCGCAGTAACCCACGTATCACCATGATGATGACATCTCAAGTTGACCTCGCCAGCGGGATTCCGTATGACCTCACATTATTGCTATTTTTTAAAAAAAAACAATGACGTCACAATGGGGTCCGGGAGGGGTCCGGCAATTAGGGGTTAAAAATCACACCATATACTACTCACGGCGATTGGCAAACACGTTCTTCAACAACATATATTAACGCACTCTAAAATCGGTTGTTTTGACAATCAACACACATTTACTTGGATGGGTTAACATGCACCCCATTAGGGTCATATTTTCTCAGCCCAATTGATTTGCATTAATTCTCAATCCAACTGATTTCAGTGTAAGACTATCTTTAGCTCAATGGGAAATATTGAGCAGAACCTTCAAAACATGCTCTTCTTGAATTCAACGTAGGAACTTTTAGTTTGTACGAATTGGGTCACTCTCCGTTTACAGACCAATACTATGAACATAAGTGCATCTCTCTGCATAAAAATGCAAAGGAAAACCGAAAGAGACACAGTGTGTGCGATGAAGATAAGAACGTATATAGGTCTACGTGCTTCAAAGTGTCAAAAGCGGCACTGACCATCACATGGTTCAAACAGGTAAGGTCACCTCAAATTCAAGGCTATTCAAGGACTTTTCCAGGACTCTTGTAATTTTTTTCAAGGACTCTTCTACATCCTATATTTCGATGAACGTAGCAATTTATGCATGTTCGTACCTTTAGAAAAAGAGTGATACTCATGGTACAAAGTGGAGATAATTTGTAGAAGAAGCAGAAGTGAACATTAATCCTAATCCTTTTCTGGAAAGCAATCCTCGAGAGCTTCAAGACACCGTGTCAAGGGTAAATTTATTTTTTGCCCATTTCTAGTGAACAGGAATGTAAATTGTATGAATTACTTAGTCCGCTAATATGTTTGGGAAATTTAAGAGCTAGGCAAGGCTTTTGGCCAATTTTCAAGAGCTCTTCACGGCTAAAAAGCAGAGTCAATGACTTTTTAATACAAAAGTGAAATTCAAGAAATTTTCAAGACCCTGTATGAACCCTGCATCACGACTCCACTTAAAAAATGTTGAATCGGAAATTCTCATTCCATTCTAATCCATTCGTCAAAACAACAAACCTGCCGCCAATTTCTGTGAAGTGAAGTCACTTCAGGTGCGCTTCGCCGCCCGAATGGCCCATATACTTACAGGGACGTGTTTTTTTTTGGTTTCTCGACTCGACCATCTGATTTAGAAAACACAAGCTATTATTCCCCTGTCCCCGCAATCTGCCATGATTCTTCACTAACCCCGAATGGGCATCGAAACATTAGCGTTATAGTTCTAATTTCAAGTATTACAAAAGCTGGCGATTTATATAACAAAAGTGGTTAGCTGTTTTTTTATAACAAAAATGGGCGATTTCTATAACAAAAATGGTGACCTCAAACTATAAAAAAAGCTGGCGTTCTATTACAAAACTGGTGAGGTATAACAAAAATGGGCGATCGCTGTTACAAAACTGGTGAGGTATAACAAAAGTGGGCGGTATAACAAAAGTGGTTGCCACAAACGGGTCGTAACGCAATCTTCACTGTCGCTTCAAATGTCATTTTTATGAATTTTGCGACTGAATTTATGCTATCTAGTTGGACTGTGTACGTTCAATCGTACTCATCAGAAAATTGCAGGGTGAGTTCTTATCTTTAGAAAACCGATAGTAAAGAATTATTGTATGGAATCTAAATCTCTCCATAATTCGATTTTTTCGAATAATCGAAATGGTTTCAAAACGAATCAGTGACAAGATTTGAAATCGAATCGAATTTCGAACGTTCGTCGGGCACTAATATCAATATTTCCGAATATCTCAGTAAACAACACATATTTCTCCGTGTGTATTGGATCCGTAGATCCTGAATCTGCCAACATTTTTAATTCGCGTTAAAGTGGAAAATACGACCTATTGGAAGCCCTATGGGATAAGGTATGGTTTGATGGGGGTGTGGGGGCGGGGGGGGGGGGGGGTATGAGTAAAAAAAATCACACACTTCGTGATCGCGTTTTTTTTTTTTTTGTCTATAGCGCTCGGTGAGTTAGGCCAGTTCTTCAGTTAAGAACTTGAGAATATGTGACATTGGTGACTGCAGGTTAATCATTGCGTGTTGCGTTTTTAGAATCCTCAGAAGTTAATTTCCTATTTTTTGTTCTCCCATTTAAAGAAGTGTGATAAAATCAATAAAAAAATATCTAACGTGAAATCACTGGAGGCATGTTTTTGTCTTGATATATTCCCGAGATGTCAGCATCGTGTTCTTGCAAAAATGCTGTAAACAGATAATTGCATGGTATTTCAGTGCCAATTGTTAAAATATGAATGTTCCTATACACACCAATGTAAAATTTTGACTCGAATTATACCCAAGCCACAAAAATAAAATTTCTCTCACGTTGAAACACAGCTTAACAAGATAGCAAACGGACTGTATAACCTCGTTAGGACCAAACTTGAACCCATCGGGAAATGGAATAAACTTCAGTTTTTGCCAATCAGTTTAACCAGATTATTTTCTCTCTATCGCCAATTCTGTAAAAAAAACTTTTCCAGGAGTCCTGTCTGGCCGCTTTTAAAAAAATGGAAAAAAGGTTGCAGATGTTTATGGCCCAGTGGGGGCGCCGAAATTCTTTTTAACTTTGTCCTGACGATGCAGTTCCTGGTCAAAAGCCCAACTTTTGACTGGGCACTGCATGAACGGGAAGGGAGGGTGGTGGATTAGACATTTAGTCCTTCGGCGCGGCTCACTGGACGCGAAATACCATTATCAAGTGGCATACAAAAATAAAAAAAAATGTTTTCCAGTAAGCATTTGTGCCAGTGCGTTTTTCCGATAAAAACAATTTAACAGCTAGTGAACTGTGAGCGCTTGTGAAACTTCGCGAAAATAAGAAAACTAGTCTTAAAGCCGGCGGATAAAGGTGACGCAGTTTCAATTTTATCTCGGGAAAAGTTTGTTTAGGAAGCTATAAGTCAGCTTAGCAATACAAAACATTTCGAAAAATTAGACAGAGTTTTCTGGCCTCACAATAGGGAGAAATTGAACAAAATCCTTAAATCTCTCCTTGCTGATGGTCACATTACTAAAAGGCAGCTGAGATATCTATCACCTCCACTCACTGCACAACCAAGATAATTTTATATCTTGCCTAAAATTCTCAAAGACCCGTCTGTATGGACGGATAATCTAACTCCACCTGGAAAACATATTATTTCGGACTTTAATTCTGACTCTTACGCAATATCTGAATTAATCGACTATCGCCTCAAACCGATAACTAGCAGACACCCGAGATATATAAAAAAAATACCCATGATATCCTAACCAAAATTACAAATTGAAAATATTACACAATTATGGACTTTTGTGGTGGTGAATATGGTGTGATATGAACTTAAAATCCGAGGCGTTAGCCGAGGTCAATATAACTTTTTTAGGTTGATATTACATCATATTTACAACCGCAAAAGTCCATAACTGTTTTATTATATACACCATCCTCAAAAAAACAATCTTCTATTTGTCAATTAAAAGTTCAATTATATCAACCAGAAATACTTTTATTTAACAATAAAACAGTGATCATCTGCAGAATAACATAAAATGAGACGGAAGTCAGGTTGACTGCGCATGCATGTCGATTGAAATAGAACAAGAGAGGGGATTTCCAAAAGCTATATTTAGAAAGTTGATATCCAAGCTTTACCAAATTAAGGGGAGGTAATGTTATAGAGAATCGCATCAAGGGAAACATTTTTTTGGCCATTATTACTGGCTCTGCCAATTATTGAATGATGAGATACATGGATAATCTTCAGCATTGCATTAGCTGTTATAAAATGCAATTCCAAATAGTTCGGAAAAATATGCGCTTAATGACCTTCGTTGCCCGAATTGAGCTGGATCACATTTTGAACCTCCAGAAGGTTTCAACTCATTCGATGCCGGTCCCATGTCAAAAGGTCATTCTAAACCTGACGTATAAGCGTATCCCACTTTAAGAATATTGGTTCCACCAACCCCGGATCTGCCATGTTTATAGATGATAGAAAATATTCATATTACCAAGAAAAAGTCAAGATACATGATACCTCTGAAAAATATATTGCGAGTAAAAGAATTTGGTATTGTTGGAATATAGAGGTAAACGGCCCCCAAGAGCCCATGCGTGTTTAGAGCATCATTGTGAGAACAGAAATTGTTATCATTATTCCTGCGTTGCAACAGAAAATGTTTGGGGACCCATATTAAGATATTGAGAGGGTTAAAATAATCCCTTTAAATACTCCTTTTTAACCCTTTTAAAAAGGAGCTCATTCCAAAGAGAGGTCATCAGCAATGTTTTTCAAGCAAGAACGAAATGAAAATTGAATGGAAATTTCAGTGAATAATTCTGGCTGGTTTTCACCATTATGTTGGGGAAAGGGTTAAGAATGCCTTACTTTGGAAGGTAAACCTGGAAAGGTGTCGCATTCCATATAGAATTAAATGTTACAGAAAGGAAAGCGTAAAAACATTCTGCAGCCATGAGTTATATGAAGGGTGTTTTCACTCACACTGAAGTATTAAGAGGGTTAAAAACAGACCATTCAAATATTCCATTTCATTACTTTATAATTGTGATAGGTGTTTTGAGAAAGCCACACACCACTCCATTCCGAAACCTGTTGAGTTATGATTGAAAATAAATAAATCTTAAAAATGCTTTGAAAAGTGAAGGGTTCTATTTTCAACATGGTTAATTTTGTAACATGCTATTATTAAATAAATATACAATGCGATTCGATGTAAAACTTACAACACTTCTCTGACCTATTTGTTTTATGAGAGATTCTATCAAGTTTTAAATAAATGCTATTGGCTTCAGTGAACTCATTTGCAAGTACAGTCAGTCTATCTGTATAACAAAACATTGAGATAGGATTGATTGTATTTGGTTATCGTGTTGACAAACAGTGCATAGAAGACACAAATATTACAACTACACTATCAAGGCATGCCTTCTGTGAATGTTATTTATTTATTTATTGGGCTTAATGACACTATTGACAGCGACTGTCTTGTTGTGTCGGACAGTTTTATGGGAGGAGGAAGCTGGAGTACCCGGAGAGAACCACAGAGCAAATGCGAGCAACTGTCAGGATCCCCAACAGACTGACTCCACACGAACAGGTTAGCATTTGTGGAAGACAAGTACACCATCGACGTGCAGTACGCGTTAATGCACAATGTCACCATACCCCAAGTGGGCAATGGTGGTGAAGTATGTCAAGGACACAACAGGGTTACCGCAGCTGGGATTCGAACCGAGAACCTCTCGGTTTGTAGCCTTCGCCTCTACCTACTGAGCCACGGAGTCCCTTCTATGAATGTAATTGGACTACTTTGGAGGCTTATTTTCGGGAATAAAATAGTTTTAAAGAAATCAGAAATAGGTTTTCGTTAACAGTATTTAAAGATATTCATTCAGGGATCGGATACACTTTTCCAAGAAACCAGAAAAAGGCTTATATGTACAGAGCAAAAAGGGGGTTCGATCAAGGGAATGCACCAGGGAGCCAAAAATGTGTTTTCCAGCAATTCTGAAGAGTGCACTCAATGACCCCAAGGTGACCTCAGCGGCCTTGATCGATATTTTGACCCCCACCCCCACCCCCACTGAGGGTCGACTCATTTGTTGTTGGACCCAGGTCCATTCATCATACCATGCTTGAGATGAGTGTATCCACTTTCAAAATTATTTGGTCACGCCCACTTCTTTTCATGTAAAAATGCATGTATGGGTTTTTGGGAATGCATTAGGGTGTTCAAAATGTGGCTTCCAGCAATTCTGAGAAATGCATTCAATGACCTCTGGGTGAACTCAGTGACCTTGACCCATATTTTGAATCTCCATCGAGTGTCGATTCATTTGGTGTTGGTCGCAGGTCCATACGTCATACCATGCTTGAGATATGAGCGTGACCCACTTTCAACATTTTTGGCCACGCCCAATTTTTTTCGTGTAAAAATGCATGTACAAACTTCGGGAAAACATTTTGGAGTTAAAAAATGTGATTTCTAGCAATTCTGAGAAATGTACTCAATGACCCCTAGGTGACCTCAGTGACCTTGACCCACATTCTAAATCTCCATCGAGTGTCAACGTATTTGGTGTTGGTCCCAGGTCCATAGACCATACCATCCCTGAGAAAGAAGAAGAAGAAGAAGAAGAAGAAGAAGAAGAAGAAGAAGAAGAAGAAGAAGAAGAAGAAGAAGAAGAAAGAAGAAAAAAAAAGAAAAAGAAAAACAATAGCCTGTGTGTGTCTCACAGACTAATTAGGCGGTCAGAAAATGTTGTGTACATTTCAGTTAGTCGGACAGGTACTTCGCAATTCGTCGTACAGTCAGGGAGACAACATTGACCCCAGATATTAGTTCGGTTTACGATTCATGTGTTACCGAGTTTCCGTATGTAGGGCCCAATGAAGTGGAAACTGGCTCTATTAAACATTTTGAGAGTCAAATGTATTTAAAACGCCACTGGTCTTGTGTTTCGGTATCATTTATGACATTCTCGTTCGCGAAAAATACAAATATTGTCGTGAGTCAAGTCAACAAATTCTAGGTTTAAAAACCAGAATCGGACCTGATTTTGTTCTAGAAATAACAGTAAACTATTCTACTAACTGTGTGCATACTGGATTTTCTGGGTATATCTACTAAATGAACACAATCTCACCAAAATGACCGGTACCCCTCGAAATGTTTTTAATTTCCGACGTTTCAGTTAGGTGAGTCTCGACGGACTGCTCACAATTTCCGTTTCAGCCGACTGTCCGCTTATACCCTGTGAAAGTACTTCAACAAGAAGTGAATAATCCGTAAAAGAGATTATGTGTTAATTAAACTAACATGAAAAGCAGACTACACTTTCAAACAAAATTCTTGAATAACTCATTTTTTGTCTCAAAAACATAGGTTATGACCCCTCATTGCAACGAGCTCAACGAGCTCGTTCCAAAGAGGAGTCACAACCTATGCTTTTGAGACTAAACATGAAAAAATAATGAAAATTAATTGAGGATTTTTGTGAATAGCGCTGGCCGGTTTTTACCGTTACGTTGGGTAAAGGGTTAAAAGGTCTTAAAATGCATCTAGGGCCCTAAAGAAGCCGCGCTGGAAATAAGAAGATGGTTGGATCTCAAGAATAGCTGTTGTGAACAGAGGGACAATGTGACAGAAGACGAACAAAACTTTCCGCTGTCATCAGTTAAATGAAAGCATTTGGACTCACACTGAAGTATTAAGAGGGTTAAAAAGAGACCATTTAAATATTCCATTTTATTAAATTATAATTGTGATAGGTGTTTCGAGATAGCCACTCACCATCATTGCTTCTTGAAACCCGTCGATCTTGAGTTGTGACTGAGAATAGATAATGTTACAGAGCGCAGTAGATCCTAAGTGGTTGACAATGACCATAGGGGTTAATCAGGACTGAGTCTCAAGTGCTGTCTAGGGGTTAAATTAATCCTGTGCACATTGATGTCAAAATGGCAATGTTTTCAGCAGCAAATATTTCTCATAATGCAGTTTGATATTTAACCAAATATGCCTTGTTTGACGGAGCTCAGTGAGCTCTGTCAAAAAAGATATAATTGGTTAAATTCATAGTTACACAAGAGAAAAACAGAGTGATCGGAGAAAATTCTGTTGTACTACCAGGGTGCTAGGGGTCAAAGGACAATACTCAGATTTGAAGTTGGACTAGGCCACCAAGGGTTAAAAGATATTTTCAGCTAATAGACCAACAAACACCAGTTAAAATGTCACGGATGATTTGGTTTAACTGGTCTAAAACATATTATGCATTTTAATGTAAAAATCAAACTATTATTCTACATTCCAGATGAGAGAAACATTTTAGTACAGACCAAGGTGCAACTCCCCAGGAGAGCTATAGCTCTTCCAGGGCAGTAGACCAAAAGTATTAATTTATTATAATAAAAACTAGGTTATAAGCTCTTTAGCCCATTTAGCCTAACAGAGGTAATTAAAACTAACCCCAAAATATAGCATATATGTGCTCTTCAGGAGAGTTTAGCTCTTTAAGAGAGTTCAGTGTGTGTGGTAGCCCGCATTAGCAGTACGTTGAGAGTAGTAGTCACCTTGGCAAAGCTATGAACTGAAGTTTCAGAGCTGACTACCTGCTTTTGTACACCGGAGGGCTGAAACGGCACCAATCGGAGACATTCTTTTAAGGGCACTTTGGCACCAAGGTTTTCTGCACTCTCAATGAGACTGAGCCGAGCACAGAGGAAGACTGTAGAACTCCTCTGATAAATGACTTTTAAACAGTCATATCACAAACACAGTACAGTCGACCTTGTCAGTATGGCATCTTTTACCGGCATCCTGACAGTTTTGTGATAGGTTTCAACAATTATTCAGTGTAGAGTTTTGGAAAGGGTTAACTTTATTCTTACTGAAATAAAATATGTGGAACTCACACTGAAGTCTTGAGAGGGTTAAAAGCATTGAACTGAATAATTTATACTTTATTTCCTTGCAAAGCAAAGGGTGCCTCTCAACTTAGTTCCAGGAACTGACATCTGATTGTAATAACAAGATTACATTTAATGTTTGTCAGCTGACTCCTCTGATGTTTACATTGTCTCCAGTGTGAATAACATAACATAGTATTGCTTGGGGATAATTTACTGTATCAGGAAATTGGAGGCTGTGAAAGCCCCGTGGCCGACAGGGCCATACTCAATGGCTCAAGCAACCTGAAAAACAAGGGTGGCCGAGAAGTTGTGACTGTCTATCATGCTGCCAAAACTCAGCGAGATAGGACGATTCGTTTTCGAGTTGTCATGAGGACAAGGAAGTGCATAGAAGACAGAAGACAGGATAATAAGAAGAAGAAGAGGGAAGAAGAAGAAAAAGAAAAAAACCCAAAAGAAACCGTACAAAAACAATAGTCTGTGTGTTTCACACAGACTAATTATAGTAATAATCATCCAAAATTTAATTAATGAAGCACCGGTGCTTTATTAATTAAAATTTTGCTGCTGATGATTTTTATTATCTGGTAAACGTATGCGTGGACACCACTGCCTACGCGTGGATTACGACCACGCCATGGCGACTGCACCGTAATAAAATATGAATAGGGATTTTTGTGGATAGCGATGGCCGAATGTGTCCGGTACGTTAGCCATCAAATTCTGAATTGAAAATTGATTGGCCTTTGTCGCTTGTTCTGCCGACCTTGTCACACCGGTTCACAAAACGCTAAGTCTGTTTTTTTTCATCGCAATTTCACTGTCTGGATTCATCTGTCCCGCTTTTATATTTGGGAGACCGGAACCCCGTTCGAGGTGATGGGAGGGGGGCATCACCCTCCTTACCATCTGACGGCGAGTCGAGGAATAGGTCTTTCGATTACAAAAAGTAACCAGTATCTCTGCATTATTACTGATCAAAGAAACTAATGCCTAAAAAAAACCTGCCGCGCATGCGTCTGTGCTATTAATGTACACTCGAAATTCCAACTCGAAATTCCGAAATGAGAGCGTCGGGTGTAATACTGATTACAGCGAATTGGCGTGTACACTTTGCATTTGAAATGTGATTCAGAAAATAATTTTGTCAATAAGAATAAATTATAACTTAACCATTTCGTTCATAAAATTGTTTTCGCCCTCATTGCCGGGTTTTCTTTTACGCAAAAATGTCTGCGAACCCGCTGGAAGGTTAATCGCAGAGTGAAAACTGTTCCAGATTCAAAAAAGTCATCACATATACTTTCAATTGAAGCTCCATCAGTTCAAAACTCCATGGAAAGAGTGGCATGATTCGGGAAGCCTAGACTCAACCTAGTGCCCTTTTAGATTTCGTATATTTCTTCGTCTTCCCCGTCCCCGCAGCCCGAATTTTGGCACCCTTAACCCTTTACCTGACATGAAAAGCAGACGACACTTGCATTGCAAAAAGAATTCTTGAATAACTAATATTTTTCATTTTTTGTGTCAAAAACATAGCTTATGACCCCTCGTTGGAAAGAGCTCGTTCCAGCGATGTGTCATAACCTATGTTTTAGAGACAAAAATGAAAAAAATAATGAAAATTAACTGGCGATCTTTGAGAATAGCGCTGGCCGGTTTTGGCCGTTACGTTGGGTAAAGGGTTAACCCTTTACCTAACATGAAAAGCAGACGACACTTGCAAAAAAAATTCTTGAATAACTAATTTTTTTCATTTTTTGTCTCAAAAACATAGGTTATGACCCCTCGTTGGAACGAGCTCGACGAGCTCGTTCCAACGAGGGGTCAGAACCTATGTTTTTGAGATAAAAAATGAAAATATTTTGAAAATTAATTGGCGATTTTTGAGAATAACGCTGGCCGGTTTTTTTCCCGTTACGTTGGGTAAAGGGTTAAGAACGTTTAGAGGAAATGCTCAGGAGCAGTTTCTACAAAAACAACGAACACAATTTCTGAGAATCATTTTCGCTGGTCGATGAAAGAGTCCGATGTAGACGTGGGTGGAAATCAATGTATAATTGTCCGTAACAAATATAATAAATAAAGTCAGAATCTTCTTTTGTATTGTAGGCCTAATATGGAATGCTTAAACTATCTATGTGTCGGGAGAATTAATAAAAACAAGTAATTGTTGAACAGAATATATAAAATGTACTCCCACGACAGATGATTATTTTGTATATGCCGTATTGAACAGGAAATAGCCGGATATTGTAAACGCTGCTTAATTACCCTTTACTAACAGAATTTAAATCCTAACTATCACGAAGATAATTGTGCAAAGCCACTAAGTTGTAATGGTAACATCACTTGCGTCAGTGATTCCGAAATTAAGGAGTGGGGGAACGACGTGCGTCGCGTGTCGGACATATAAGCTGCGCGTTGCGCTCCCGTTTCGAACTGGCGCTCAACGCACAGCGATGGCCCACGCGTCAGGCATCGTTGGCTGAGAGCCCAAGAGGGGCACCCCTCCCCCCTCCCCTCCCCCTGTTGTCGCGTTTTTCACCTTGGGGGAAATTTTGAAATTCAGTAAACATCACTTTAAAAGAAGTGGGAATTGTTGTCTGAGTGGGGCTGCGAGAGTTACACACTGCTAAAATGGGTTCAGGTCTCGTTTCCTATTAAAAGGTCATTCCCGAGATTATTGGATATCCTCAGCCAAATGACTATTTTGAGCTATAGTTTTAGTTTATGGTGCTGTGGATTTAGTAAATAATTCTCTTTAATGGTAATATGGCCAAAATAATCTGTTGATGGTCTTGATTCAAACTGTGTATTGTCAAGTGCATTTCAATTAGGGGTCAAGGTCACATGGAAGTGTTAAATGACAAACCCAGACCTGTTTGGGACCTGACAATTTGCAGTTTACAAATGGGACAATTTTTGTGTAAATTTGCTTTGAGAAAGCCTTCTGAAAAAATGAATAAGAAACCCATATGTTTTTTGTTTGTCAGAATGATCATGTTATGTTGTAAAATCCTCAGTGGAGGAATGAGGAATTCCTATAACACAGTTTTATCACTATCGATGCACGAAAATTGGAGATTTATCCCCAAAATGAGAAAATTTTGACTATTTTGAGCCATTTTTTAGCCATCTACTGTGTCATTCGGCTGAGTGTATTTGAGTGATATTGTAAGATTTTTGTTGTGTACAGTTGTCTCCAGAAATGGCCATATTCAGAGCTTCCAGAAACTATATACATTGTGAGTATTGTGAATAGGGGAGGTAATTTAAATGCGAAATATCCTCGGCCATGTTAATCATAAGCTGAACACATTTTCACTTGAATAACTGTAACGAGACCTTAGTGTGGCTAATAAGACGAGAGAGTGATTGTGTGTTGGATATTCATGACGGTCAAGCCATTTCAGGGCTAGAAATTGTTCTACTCCATAGGGACGCCCCCACCCCCCACACCCTCTAAGAAAAGTACCACCTATCTACTTCATGTCTAAAGATTATATCAAAAAATAATACCCAGCAATCTTTCTCACACTCCAAAATGATCATAGTCCCTTTATTAACTGGTAAAGGGCTAAATTATTTTTGATTTTCAAAATTTGTTCATATGTCTTTGCTTTGTTACAATTTATGAGAGAATAGGCACTCTCCCATAAATCGGAACAAGACAAATCTTTACAGACTAAATAATTTCACATTGAAAATGATAAAAAGCACATTCTCTGAGTATGAAACCTTTATATCGTGGTACCTGCACTTGAAAGTAAAAACCAACTAAGGGCCTTCCAGTTAACCCTTTACCTAACGAATCTGCCGCATCCGCCAGCGTAATATGCAAATTCTGCAGCTGAAAAAATATTATTTTTCGAACAATTTCAACAAAACCATTTCATGTGACCCCTCTTTGGAACGAGCTCGTCGAGCTCGTTCCAATGAGGGGTCACATGATATGGTTTTGTTGAAATTTTTTGAAAATTTTTAAAAAAATGATATTTAAAATAATAAATTTTGATATCGTCTGCGTTGGGTAAAGGGTTAAGGTCTACAGTACCGTGATCACAA
This sequence comes from Pictodentalium vernedei, assembly GCA_031216915.1. Lineage (NCBI taxonomy): Eukaryota > Metazoa > Mollusca > Scaphopoda > Dentaliida > Dentaliidae > Pictodentalium > Pictodentalium vernedei. The sequence goes on from CM062296.1 coordinate 716,128,320, forward strand.
AAAGTGGTCTCTTTCTCTATCAAATTGCGATCTTGTCGCGACGCACTTCATGGCTCGAGATTTCATAAATAAATTATTACGAAATCGAACCCGAATGAAAAAAATCTAACGAACCCAGCAGCTGACATGGAATGCTTTCGTATTTCTTTTTCGACGGGTGAGCGAAACGGAGAGGAGGGGAGACAGGGAATTTGGACCAGGTCGCGAACCCGTTGCGATCCCGGAGAAATTCTTTATCTGCTCTTGTAATTACTGTATTATTCTTTACTTGCATGTGATTTTAGAGTTTTGTCTGTTTAACCCTTTACCTAACGAATCGACCGCATCCGCCAGCGTAATATGCAAATTTGGCAGTTGAATTTTTTTTTTTTTTTGAATTTCAACAAACCCATATCATGTGGCCGAGTTTGTTCCAGTGAGGGGTCGCATAATATGGTTTTGTTAAAATATTTTTTGCAAAATTTGAAAAAATATTTAAAATGATAAATTTTGATATCGTCTTTGTTGTTATAAAGGAAAGAATAGTTCTTTAAGAAGATGTCGGGGTTAAACTATTCCCTTTAGCCCTTTACCTAACATGAAAAGCAGACGACACTTGCAAACAAAATTCTTGAATAACTAATTCTTTTCATTTTTTGTCTAAAAAATATAGGTTATGACCCCTCATCGGCGAGCTCGTTCCAAAGATGACGTAACATATGTCTTTGAGACAGAAAATGAAAAAGTAATGAAAATTAATTGGCGATTTTTATGAATAGCGCTGGCCGGTTTTGGCCGTTACGTTGGGTAAAGGGTTAAGAAGAGGAACTTCTTAACCCAAATTCATGAAAAGCTACTTTTGAAAACAAGAATCATTCAACCAAAAATATTCAGAAATATTTAGAAATATTCATATTGTGCAACTTATTCTCGTTTGATTGGAAACTGTTTTTTTTAGTTTTCCAAAAGACAATTTTCGTTAATGTACAAGTCAGACAAAGAAAAATCGGAAACGCTGAGACACATCACCAAAGTCTAAGGAAATAAATGAAAAGGTTCAGGTCTCCCAACCGTTCCTAATTGTCATGCCCTACCGTAATCTTTTTATGAGCTTTTGAGAAATAGGATGTATCCATTTAAAACTCTCTCTGGAGATACTTATGGGACTGGCTTCAAATACCTGTACACCGTTAATATAGGCCATAAATTTCAACCGAACAGTCAATGACACTCCAAAAAAATCCCGAATAACAAATTTAATTTTTCGCCTCAAAAACAAAGCTTATGATCCCTCATTGGAACGCCCTCAACGAGGTCGTTCCAATGAGGCGTCATAAACTCTGTTTTGAGACCCCCAAAAAATGAAAAGATAATAAAATTTGAATGGTGATTTTTATAAATAGCATGACTGGTCGGTTTGGGGCGGCACGTCGGGGAAAGAGTTATGCGACTGTACGAGAAAATAAAATATTAAAATAACAAAAATTCTGGCCGATCCACTTGTTGATCAACACTATTTTTCTAACGCATATAACCTGAACCAAGCCATTTATTTTTTTCACAAAAGTGCCAAAAGGAAAATAGTCACCATTAAAATGGGATGCTCCTTGTACATCATGCATAACTATAAGCACTTAAACTATCGCTGCAACATCGTCAACATCATGCGGATGTTTATATTTCAAAATCCCTCTGTTAAAAGCTAAAAAATGATAATCTTCCTTCTTAATAACCAAAAATTATGTTAATCATTAGGATTGACTGCACCAGCGTAAATTGTCCAATTGGTTGTCAACTCATATACTGCAGTCCAGACTAGCTATGCATTCCAGGCACAGTGGAACCATGTTAATTGAATAGCCAGTAAAAAATATTCAATTAACATCATTAACTCATTAAGGCTGTCAAACAACATTTAAGAGATTACATGCCTGTATTGGATGCACTGAGGACAAATAGGTCGTTCAACAAGGGATATTTGTGACTGTCAGGTAGAGCTGGGAGGTTTCGATTTTTCAGATTCGGTTTCGGTTCAGTTTCAGAAAAAAAACGCTTTCAACTTCGGCGTTTCTATGTGTTAAGAACAGATAGTTAATAACACTTCATACTTCTTAGCCTGGAAAACAAATAAAACCAATAGTTTGTACGACACTCACCACAATAGCCCTGTTTCTAAGTATCTCTGTTGGATTCACCCAAACTTCCCTTTGACCTTTCTTGGGGGTTCTATGAGAATCAGTTGCTAGGCCTATTCAGTCAGAACCCCCCCCCCCCCCCCCCCCCATATATTATGATAACAAATGACTGATAACAAATGAACATATGAACATAGTTCGACTAATCTGTCGACTAATCCTCTCATTGTCACATTTTTTTCCATTATTGACTCGTCCAGTTGACGAGTCAATAAAGCAGAAAATGTGACGAGAACACGACGTATTGCCCCTTTGCCGGATAGACTAAATGGCGAGAGTCTATAGCGGCCACCAGTCCAGTCCACTCCCGATAAGATAGTTTGATCACTTTACATGCACAAGCACAGTAAAATCATTCGACCGGTTTTTGCAAGTTCTTGTGTTTCGGTTTTGCCGCAAAAACCAGAACCGAACCGGAAAAGAAACACAAAATGCTCAACCCTACTGTCAGGGGTAATTTCTCGACATGTTACAAGATTTTTATTCAATTAACCGAAGTCTACGCTATATAATCTATCAGCATTTAACAGTTCAAATTTGCACTGAAGGTACGATAAAATGGTTTTGTGTTTTGAACTTTTGAAGGTATATTATGTTTAAGTGATATGGTTATTCTATTAAGAGATACCAAGTAAGCGGGATCCTCTCTATTTATAAAGAAAACAATTCTACACAGTCTGTTGAAGTCATTCGTTTACACTCTAAAATCAGTTAGGTTAAAAATCAACCCAAATCAACTGGTTTGAGTGCAGTTGGGTTCATGGGGGTAATTGAGTTCATATTCATTCAACCCCAGCTGATTTGGGTTGATTTTTGACTCAACTGATGTTAGAGTTTATAAATGTTATAAAAAATGTGATCGGGGGTTATTGAGGTGTTTTTTTTTTTCTCAAAGCTGGAATCACAAATTCTGTATATACACGTATTTATAATTTGATATTCATTCTCTAACCCTTTACCTAACGTAACGGTCAAAACCGGCCAGCGCTATTCTCAAAAATCGCCAATTAATTTTCATTATTTTTTTCATTTTTTGTCTCAAAAACATAGGTTATGACCCCTCGTTGGAACGAGCTCGTTGAGCTCGTTCCAACGAGGGGTCATAACCTATGTTTTTGAGACAATAAATGAAAAAAATAGTTATTCAAGAATTATTTTTGCAAGTGTCGTCTGCTTTTCAGGTTAGGTAAAGGGTTAAAAGTTCCTTTGTGAACGACGGTCTAGTGGCATAAAATCCAAACATAAGATAATTAATTATTGGTTGGTTTATTTGAATGCTTTTTTGTACGGAAATGGGGATAAGAAAGTCAACAGGAATGGAAGGAAATGGTTGGACTTCACAAGTGAGTGAACAGGGGTGCGAGGTTTAAGGGGAAATGGACCTGGGAGAGGAACGACAGAAGAACAATAATCGACTATATTCTCACAGATATTGATTTATGGAGGGGGTGATACTGGTAGAAGTAGACGATGAGGGTAAAAGGGAGTTGGATAGTGACCACAACTTGATTACAGTTACGATTAGGGGTAAAATCCCAGTAAGAAAGAAGGGAAGCTTCAAGAAGATTTGGGGACTCAGAAAGGATGCCGACTGGGAGAAAGTTGAAGAAAAACTGAAATCAACGCTAGCGAATGTACGCACGAGGCCACTGTCCAGGAAATGTCAAATGTCATAGTTGTGAGCAAAGTGGAGGCAGGGAAGGAAAGTATAGGAAAGATTAGGATGCCAACATGAGAATTTGGGTTAAGAGTTAATGGTGAACTGAAAAGGGCGATAAAGGGCAGAAAATCTAAAAACTCAAGGGGTGGAAAGCAACGAGGCCAGGGTAGCAAAGGAAGAATACCAACAAGCACGAAATAATGTAAATAAGACTAAAGGTGATAATAGAGTGCGAAACTGAAATCTTATTGGGATGACAAGAATGACAGGGGGATCGAGGTCGAACGTATTTTGGAAATGGGTGAATAAAAGAAACAAAGGAAGTAATTAGTGTTCGGGCCTCATTTCGGTAATATTTATGTTATTGATACATCGTCGCCTGAGTGCTAGAATGTTCTATGTCCCCTATGGGACATAGAACATTCTAGCACTCAGGCGACGACATGTTGACGTGCGATTTCGGTGGTACCAGTTTCATATAACAAGGTGTTTATTTCTAACGGCGATAGATCAATTTGACATTGAATATAATTGCGTGCCAAAGAAAGTTAATTTTACTGTCCCAACATTTCACTGCAGATGGCAGCTAAAAGCGTTGTTATTCTCCTATTTCGAACTCTTTTCAGTAGCAGACAAAACATGGAAATGGGATATCGGAAGTTCTGCGATAAATTCAGTTCGGCCTTCAATCAAAGGGTATTTTCGTACAAACACAATTATGACGTGTACCATTAATTGTTGTGTAAATATATACCTTATTATCTAGTTTTATATTTTACAGGTCGATGTCAAACAAAATTATAATATTACGAAAAAGTGGCGTTGTGATCCATTTCTAAAAATGGCATCTTATCTCGAAGTAACGGCATTGTCAGTGCAACATTTCCTTTTCAATGTCTTAAGCGTTTTCAATTCCATCGCCTTGTAGAGAAGATTGTGATCGTTTTTGCAGTTCTGAGAAAACAATAATTTGCCTAACTTCACGGTTTGGCTTATGTAGTAACAAACAGCCATGTGGCCGATTTCCTTCAATTGGAAGCTTATTTCTGTTCTGGGTATTTTTCTTTGGTGTTTGTAACACATCATGAACAAAATGGTAAAATATGCTTTCCCCGAGTCTGGAGTTCGAAGTCATTTATTTGGAAGCCGGTCATTGGAATTATCGATCTATTCGTTATTTTTATACCCCCCCCCCCCCCGCAAACAAAGTTTGGGGGGGGGTATATAGGAATCATCCTGTCCGTCCGTCCGTCCGTCCGTCTGTCTGTCCGTCCGTCTGTCCGTCTGTCCATCCTTATAAGCGCAACTCTTCCTAAACCGTTTGAAGAATTTTCATGAAACTTTACACAATGGAAGAACTCCATATGATGATGTGCATGGAGCAATATAATTCCGTTCTGACATTTCCAAGGGGAGATAATCTAACTTATACATTTCAGGCGCTGGGGGTATCACTTTGTGAGCTTGCTCACAGTACCTCTAGTTGCAATTGTTACTTATGCCCTTTGAAGCTTGTCTGCCATCAGTTTCGTAAAAAAGTGAATATATTCCATTTCCTTGTACTCTAGTCATTCTTTTGATATATATTATGCCTTTATTTATTTCTTTTATCAGTATTTGGGCACTGGTGAAACTTTTCAAAAAATTTCTCAAAGTTTTGTTGAACCACACCTCAACTAAGAAAATACCCGCAATAACTTGTACGACACCACGAACAATAACAAAAAAACCCCTCATCTGTTAGTATCTCAATTGGGTTCAGTCTAACTTCATTTTGATCGTTCTTAGGGGTTCTAAGGGAACAGTTGCTAAGCCTACCGAGACATAAAAAAATATAAATTATTGTGATGAATTGACGGTAACATGGTCTGGGCTTTGCGGCTCGGAGCTTATGTTCAACCGAGACGCGAAGCGTCGAGGTTGAACATACGCTCCGAGCCGCAAAGCTCAGACCATGTTACCGTCAATTCATCGCAATAACGTATATGTTCCAATAAGACACTACCCATAGCCCAAAACAGGAATCGTGAAACACGAGAGGCCCCTATTTACTAAACTTGTGATCGTTAAAAGTTGCCTTGTTCAAGGCAACTTTTAACGATCACAGGTTTAGTAAATAAACCTCTCGTGTATCCCACTACGGCACTGGGTAAATAAACAATAAACCATATAAACTCATTCCAACTCAGTTCAAATCGTAAATCGGTTTGTAACACTTCACCCGAAAAATCGTTTGCTGCACGTGTACAAAATTAAGCGGTTTGCTAGTCACTCCACTGGTGGAGCAATTACGAAACGGGCGACGTCATTTCAAATATTTCGCGTTGTGACGTCAGACTGTAACATTTGCAACTGGATAAAGTTGATGTAATCGATGTTGTGTTCTCAGTTTCATTTTTTCTCCCATATTGACCCATCCGGTGACCGAGTCACTAAGAGAGAAAACTTAACAATTCGCCTCTTTGTAGAAAATGTGACAACAAGAACACGACATTATAAGTTATTGTGATGAAGCGTCGAGGTTGAACATACGCTCCGATCCGCAAACCTCAGACCATGTTACCGTCAATTCATCACAATAACGTATATGTTCCAATAAGACACTACTCATAGCCCAAAACCTACATCGTGAAACACGGGAGGTTTATTTACTAAACATGTAATCGTTAAAAGTTGCCTTGTTCAAGGCAACTTTTAACGATCACAGATTTAGTAAATAAACCTCTCGTGTGTCCCGCGCCGGTACTGGATAAATAATCAGAAAACTAGATAAACTCATTCCTTCTCAGTTCAAATCGTAAATCGGTTTGCAATTTAAACAACACTTCATCCAGAACACCCTCTGCTGCACAAGTGAAAAATCCAGAAAAATGAAGCGGCTTGCTCGTCACTCCGTTGGTGAAGCAATTACGAAACGGGCGACGTCATTTCATATATTTCGCATTGTGACGTCAGACTGTAACATTTGCCACTTGAGCCGTAAACATAGAATATACTAAGCGAGCTCTCGTCCAATCAGAGGATGATGATTTTAGTCTTATTAGAACATATTCGTCCCTTTTTCGGATAGACTAATTGATGAGAGTCCATAGAGGCCACTAATCCAGTTCCCCTCCAGTAAGATAGTTTGATCCGTTCATTTACAAACACGGTAAAACTGTTCGGCCGGTTTTTGCTGTGTCTTGCGGTTCGGTTTTCTGGTTTGCCACAAAATGGGAAACAAACTGAAATATTAAAACAAAAAACACCCAACTCTAAAACTGTTTGGGAAGTATTTAAAGCAGATTTACGGTGTTTGCTTAAATTCTTTGAACATAAATGCAGTGGAGAGCCGTCTGTATTGGAAGTGGTGTGAACTAGGTCCAGAGGTCTCCAGCCTTGGGGACCGGGCAAGAAAAAGGAGAGAAGAAAAAAAGGAAGAAAGACGAGGAGGAGAATTACTTGAATTGCCAAGCCCCTGGGTCGTTATGTGAGTCTTATCCTTCTAATGTCGATGACATTATATCAGAGGGTAATTCCCCATACTCATATCTTATGGACCAACTGAGCACATTCTAATGAGCTGTCATAAGCTATGTTTCTGAGTCAAAAAATGAAAATTTAGTTATTCAGGGATTTTTGCAGGTGTCGTCTGCTGTTCGGATTAGATTAAGTTTAGTCAAACTTTTCTCTAATTCGAGATGTCAGCAAGTGAGTAATGTTCCAATATAAGACAAATTGTTTTTCAGTGTAAGACCATGTACTTTCAATAAAAGACTGAAGTATTTTGTATGTGTATCAAATGGCCTCCATATATTATGATCAGTAATGCCATTTACTTGTTATATCAAGAAAATATTGGACAGAATCATACCATTTCCCCGTTCCTTGATATCAAAAAATATTTTGATACTGAATTTTACGCAATACTTGTATTTTCTCTCTTTTCGGTGATTACACGAATCAGGGAGCGCAATGGCTCAATGGCTAGAGCATTAGACATCGGGTAGAAGGGTGGTGAGTTCGATGCTGACCCGCGTCATCTTTGTTGTGTTCTTGGACAATCTGCTTAATCTCAGTTGCCCGAGTGAGAGCACGGTCACCCATTGTGCGAAAACGTACTGCACGTCGATGACATGCATGCACTCTAAAATGAGGTGAGTTAAAAATCAACCCAAATCAACTGGATTGAGTGAATATGAACCCAGTTGGGTTCATATTCACTCAACCCAGTCGTTTTGGATCAACATTTAACCCAACTGATTTTTAATGTGCACCTTCAACCGAATCTAACCTTGATTGCGGGGTGTTAGTAAGCTGGATAACCCGACAGTTACTTGCCATTTCTCGGTGGTACTCCGGCTTCATCCACCAGTAAAACTGTCCGACACTATATGATTCTGGCCGTTGAAAGTTTTGTTAAACCCCAACATATAAATAAATAGAATATATGAACTCCCCAAGTGAACTAGGACTTGCATGTCTTTACTGAAATTTCTAGGAAATATGAAATATGTATTACTCGATCACACACATTTTCTGGAGCATATCGCTCCTACGGTGGAATACGTCACCCTGTTCCACTCACGGGACGATATGTATCACAAAATACATGGCTGACAATTTTCCTCATTGGAAAAGATTTGCAGGAAAGTTAGCTCCCCTTGATTCTCTAAAAGCTATCAATAAATTTAATGTTAAGGGTATGGGAACTTTAATATAAAAATTGATATTTCGAAATGTTAGCGAAATTGTATCATTGATGTGCGCTTCATTTCACAAACTTCAGGCATTTTCCTGTAGATTTGTATAAAAAATACGGAAGCAGGCATTTTTTAAAAAAAAATGTCCACAATTACTTTTAACGTTAAACTATTATTCCCTGTTTTAACCCTTCACTCAACGTAACAGCCAAAACCAGCCAGCGCTGTTGTCAAAAATCGCCAATTAATTTTAATTATTTTTTCATTTTTTGTCTCAAAAACATAGGTTATGACACCTCATTGGAACGAGCTCGTTCCAATGAGGGATTATAACCTATGTTTTAGAGACAAAAAAATCAAAAAGAAGTTATTCAAGAATTTTTGTTACAAGTGTCGTGTGGTTTTCATGTTAGGAAAAGGATTAAAACTAGATTGTTTTAAAATCGCAAAGCGAATTTCCAGAAGTTATCCAACGAAGCCCGGTCAACGCCATATTCAGTTTGAACAGTATTTTTTTCTTTGCTAATTAATATATCAGTATTTCGCAATACGTATAGCAAGTGAGACCTACAACCAAAGAAAGTGGATTCAGCAGCAAGCGCGAAAGCATATGTGAGCTTTTTCCGTATATCAATGTGTGTGTGAACAAAATGGTCTATGGCGAGTAAACACATACAATGTATCAAGTAAGACTAGGCGGTATCTGTGAACATGTATAAATAGATGATTACTTGAAAGCACAAGGAATTATACCATTTTGGCATGGATGGAGCACCCAAATCCGTCTTATACTCGATTTTGGAAGTTGCTTATTATGTGATTAGGTTATGATGCGCGTGCATTTACGACCTTACCAGCCCCAGGTCACATTAGTATGTGTGACCGCGGTTGATACAAGTGGACTGCACGACTGCCCCACCTCAAAAAGTAGACATTAACCCCGTATTTTTTATTCTGACAGAAACAATATATAAATAGGAGTGTGTACTTTCTATGATTGCTGGCGAGTTAAAACCGCTTGGTTGTCAGGATAAATTCTTGTATATGTTCGAATATCTCCTTTTTATCCCCCCGCAATGGAGGGATATAGCGAAGACCTCCGTCCGTCCGTCTGTCCGTCCGTCCGTCCGTCCGTCCGTCGAACGGCAGCCCGAGACGAACTGTTCGTCGGCTGAAAATGGATTAAATTTTTAGATATTGTTGTTATTGGAGAATTTGTATCCAAAATATCGGAAATGTGCGTTCAACAATCGTGCGCATATTAAACGCTCACGAAATAAACCCTGTCAAATTGGCGTTATTTTAGGTAAAGAGTTAATTTTGAAATTGTACCAAAAGCATTTTATAGAGCCCCCATGAAGGTAAAAGTGTGTGAAATTTCGTAGCTGTGTGTAGAGTTTGTATGGAGGTGTGCGCTATTGAAAATCAGCTTTTTCAAAGCGAATAGTGCAAAATAACCTCTAAATTTGAAGTAAAGTAAAAAGGTAAAAAATGTCGATAAATAAAATAAACCACAAAAAACCCCCACCTAATTCCTAAGTTTTTGAGCAACTGACTATACTAAAATTTCAAAAACATCCGACGCATTTTAATTTTTGATCTTATGACCCTCTATGACGTTACAACTTACCCCGAGTTCGACCATAACGGCTGAGAATTTCCTGGGATGGCACGACGTTTTTAGATATTTTTTTGTGGCAATTATATTCCCAAAATGTCGAAAGGATAAGGCTTAAAATGAGGTTGAAAATAAAGGGTATAGAAAAACCCATAAAATTGGCATCGCTGACATCGGGTCTTTCAATTGGAAATGGAAAAATAAGGCTGCACATCTGCAAATACCACAAATTTATGTGGAAAGTTTCATAAGCATATCCCGCATTAATACCTGGAAAATGGAATTTCAAAGTGTGTTTTAAGGTGTTTTTTAAAGTTGTGAAATATTTGAAATGACGTAAAAACGCTAGAAATGGCGATGAATCGAAAAACGAAAAAAGCAGCTACCTCTTATTTTTACAACATACTGCAATATCATGGAAATCGGGCGACATTGATTTTTGATGACATCAACGGCAATAACGTCACTCGAAATTCGACCAGAGCTGTTTAGAATTTCCCATGACGGTCCCACAATTTTTGAGTTGGTTTTTTGCTGTATATGATATTTTCAAAATTTGAAAGCGGTGGATTGATACAGGCGTAGATATTAAAAGACAGAGTAACGTTTGACGTAACGTTGTTTTTGGATAACAGTTGAATATCAAAAATCCAACGCCGGAATGTTCAATGCGAATCAACATTTACAAGTGTGTCCAAATTTAGTGGCTGTAGCTTTAGAAATGTACAAATGCAAAGTTGAAGGGAAAAAACACGCTTACAATCCCAATAAGTCATTGTAACTTCGTTGGATGACGTTATTAAGAAAACGGCGCGTTCGCCATCTTTTGACAATACAGACACTATCCTATCCATTAGAAAAACTAGTCTAGGAGGTTTGATTTGCTAATTTCATCCTGAAAAGAATAAAAACTTGCAAATTACTTTACATTCGCTAAACACAGAGACAAAGTGGACGTCACTAAGTTGCTTCTAGTTAGCTTGTCATAAATGTCAAGTTTCCTTTTATAACTCGTAATGAATGAAAACAACCGACAGCTTCGATAACTGTCGGGTGTTTTCGTTTATTAAAAGTACCAAGAGGATTCGTTTTACTTTCTGCTGATGTCATGGGTATTTTATCAACAATTGCATGCTTCTCAATTGGACCTTCCTTGTAGTCCAATAATTACAGGGGAGATAACTTTATCGAAAGTCGACTTTCACGACGAGATAATCCAGTGATGACAAATCTCTTAATACTGTTTTTATAGAGATTCGATAACACCGCAGTGTGAACAACTGTCTGGAAAGGATGCGTTTTAATAGTGAGATTATGTAATATATTAATTATAAACTACTTCTGCGGGTCTCAACATGCTTTATGTTTAGTACTGAATGTAAAGAGGCAACAAATATATTATACCCTGCAACCAACTACCAAGCCGAGAGGAGAAAGTCCACGAAGTTGCCACTGCAATGGTAATCTTTTCAACAATTACAACGAGAGGACGCTAATATAACTTGCCTGCCAATTGTTGTAAAGTGAAGAAGCTTAAACAACCACTAAGACTTTTTGTACAGTTGTCCAGTTACTAATTTACCAACATTATTTCTCTTTACATTCACGTTGGTAAAATTGACTGTTCAGAACTCGCGGACGAACGATGTGCAGAGATTGTATCCTTCAGGTTAGTGGTGGGTGAAAAGGGGTGGTGTGTAGAGAACCATTTTTCTGGAATGGGAGGAGGCTATAAAAGTTCCGCTGGAAATTAATGATGTAAGGCATCGCCGCGTGCCATTTGTGGCTGATGTCACTTCATGTTGGAAACAAATTTAGGCTCAAGGGTAGCTCACATTGGGCGCCTTGCGATGCTGAATGTCATTTCTTGTTTGTCTGGGGAGGGCAGAAACAATGATTTGGAAGAAATCTTAGCTTGTAAAAGTTCCCATCTAGTCGAGTCGAACCATCACCAGATTACGTGACGATGACTTAAGCACTACGTTGTATACTCGGCCATTTAAGGGCCTATATAAGTAATGAAATTTTGTTTATTTTTAATATTCTCACCTCCGATATTCCTTCAATTCAAATTAAATATACACAAAATGTACATCAAAATGAAGGTTGGGATGTATAGAACACGAAACACATGTGTAATCAACTCATAGAGCCGACTGTAGGCACAACTGGTTCCTGGAAGTCTGCTGCCGTATTCGCACCAGAACTGATAATTTAATAATATTTCACGAAAACAACCTGTGGCCAAATGTGCGTTACATATCCAAGAACAAAGCTGGGGGATAAAAATTCTTCAAAACACGGCGACAGAGCTGCATTGGGGAAAATTCCAACGCCTTTGCTTTTGTTTACGTATGAGTATACTTTCGATTTCCGGCCGACGTCATCGGACAGAAAAAGTATGTAAAAACAACGCCGTCTAAAATCAAATAATGAAAAAGATCGCCTTCATACAGTATACTGTTATTAGATAGAGATTGCACAGTTGCCATATTCAATGCAAGGTATCATGATACCTGTTGAAATTTCTTAGAATTACGATTTTGTTTTTTGATGGAAATTCGTGGTAACGAGTGATTTGCGCATGTCTGTCGAGCATGGAAACCATCTTCAGTAAAAAATGCAGACAGTGTTGTCCTTTTCCAAAATGCAGACCTATCGCTGCATTCGAAAGTGTTTTGAATGCCTAGCTTTGTTCTTGGATATATGAAGCACATTTGGCCACAAGTTGTTCAGATGAAATATTATTTTATTATCAGTTCTGGTGCGAATACGGTAGCAGACTTCCAGGAACCAGTGGTGCCTACGAGTTGATTACATATGTGTTTCGTGTTCTATACATCCCAACCTTCATTTTGATGTATAATTTGTATATATTTAATCTGAATTTAAGGAATATGGGAGGTGAGAATTTCAAAATAAACAAAATTCCATTACTTATATAGGCCCTTAAACCTCTTTCATGGCATAAATCCTCTTTTTCTTGGGGGTGTCTATCCGTTGTTTTAGTACCAAGACAAGAGTATTTGAGCTTCCACAAAGAATCCTTTTGTTTTTTCCGAGTCTTCGCACCGAAAACTTCGGGTTATTGTCTGTTTCCTCGTCTCGCTTTTGCGAGGTCCTGTCTTTCACCGACAATAAAAGAAAAAGCAAGCAAGTCCCCAACAACGGGGTTATACCAAAATGGAGGTGTATGTGGTGACACTAAAAAGTAGTGTAAAAAATAGTTTTGTAGTTGACAGTGCAGTGGTGTTTTCTGACTGACGTGAGCTCGTTCTATAAGACTCGGTTAACCCTTTACCTAACATGAAAAGCAGACGACACTTGCAAAAAATATTCTTGAATAACTATTTTTTTTTTTCATTTTTTGTCTCAAAAACATAGGTTATGACTCATCGTTGGAACGAGGGGTATTACCCATGTTTTGAGACAAAAAAATGAAAAAAATAATGAAAATTATTGGCGATTTTTGAGAATAGCACTGGCCGGTTTTGACCGATACGTTGAGTAAAGGGTTAATTATTTTCACATAGCAGAGTAAGTTCGATTTCAGAATGTCAAACTTCAACTGACCTGCGTAATTGGAATAGAGAGTAGGTAGTTGATTACTCTAGATTGCCAATCATCTCGTGATTTTGGGAAAGTTTTCTCTAAACTCCCGAAATCTGCTTTCTCATACAAGCGCCTTTCCATATGGACATGTTGATAAAAATCTTATTTCAGGTGTTTGGCAACGAACCTGCTGGTCGTTCTCTGTCTCGAAAACAAATTCGACAGGTACGCTGGAGTGCTGTTGTAAAATTATAACCACATAACCTTTTATGAAAGGTTTGTGAAATTGTATCGAAAGTTAGCAGCGTAATCCGACAGTTCTTTGATACCCGGAAGTTGCTGTTAAGTACTTTATAATCGTTTGCACATTGAGATTTACCCGTCACGTATTTGAATTATAAATCATATATATGTATGTTCTTTCCTATAAGTATATGTTCATCGTTGTTATGCAATCTGTCCATATGGATGTTTTATTGCAATTACATTTATCTTATCTTATCTTAACCTTTTCGAGGTTCGGACAGTGGCGCGAATTCAGCAGGAATATTGGAGCGCTGGTTCATAGTCGCTAATTCTCGTACCTGTACCTGCTGAATTTGCCCTACGATCCGACTTTTTACCCCATTTTGCGGTACCAAAACGACTGGGAAGGAGAGTGTAGACGTACAGTACGTGGAGAGTGGATTGTAACTAAATCACCTTCGGAGTGGAGTTATCACCCATGTTATAACTTTCAAATTTTGTACATATCGACAAAAAACACAAGCAATGTTTCAGCCAATGGACCTCCGGGTTTAACCCGGAGGTCCATTAAATGAAACTTTGCTTGTGCTGGTTATGCTTTGCAACAAATTTGCAATTATTGTTTGGGTGGATTCTCCACTCTGTGGGTGATTTAGTGATAATACACTCTCCACCTACTGTATATTCAGAGCATCTTTCCCAACAACAAGATAACTTGATGTTCATAAACCGCCGTGATCTGTAAACAGCGATGGTGCTTGTTTAGAATTTCTGCATTCATCAGACGTGTGTTCGTGTTTGTCTATTGAAAATCAATAAAAATTTGTCTATACACACGTATATATTAGATACCTCTATTCTATTTCAAACTGGCTGACTGTGCAACTCAAGTGTTCAGCTGATTTTGACGTTGTGGTATAGCCTACTTTTATAATACGTAAGAACATGGTTTCCTTTCTCGGGTGATCTTCGTTTGAGGTTATAAACTTCCAAATTTACATATTGCATTCCTTTTTGCGTTTAAAAGGTTGAATACTGATGTTAGAGATTCCATGATGTCGACACGAAAGAACTTTTCTGCGTCCGCTTTCCCCTGCGCTCTGGTGCTCTGCAACGAAATATTCTTGTTCCGGGAACTGATGTAAAATGAAATCGCAGCATTTTTTTTCTATCAAAGGGAGGTAACACAATATTAATAAAATGATCATTCATTTGTTTTGTGTTATTTTTCCAAGACTTCAGTACATTCTCACAGATGTTATGTGTGCTGCTTCCAAATTTTGAGAATAAATATTTACTTTGTAAACCCATCACATCCTCATGCGGCAGGTTCAGCGTAGCGGATGGTGGAAGTATGGGACTGGGAAGGCGGCTGACCCCTCCTACCACACACACCACGCACACACAAACACATACCCTCATACACACATACACACACACACTCTCTCTCTCTCACACACACATACACACACACACACACATACACACACACATTCAAACCTGCGGGGCTAAAGTCCGGTTCTGCTCACCGGTAAATGAATAATCCTCGTTAATATCAGCGTCGACTAAGGATAGTTGGGTGTCAAAATATTTTATCACATGATCATCACAACAAAGCTCACTACGGAAAATATCGTTCACAACGCGTCTATTACGTGAATGACGTCAGATGTCAACGTTGACGTGGTAACATTGTGAGTGAGTTAGTCCGGAAGCACAATTCAATTAATCTTTTAAGTAGTATATTATGGGCTGGATGTTCCCATTTGTCGGACCCCGCCCCAGACCCTAGGTTTGGCGTCATAGTCAGGTGAGTCAGCGATCACATGTCGTTTTTGGTATCCCGCGTGAGCGGCTATGTTGTGATGCCATTCCCATAGTGTAAGTGGTGTCGGTGCTTACGCGCAGCTCGTGTTGTTAGGGTGACATGTGTTTCCATTGTCCAGTTTGTATTCTGGACGCAGCCATCTTGGTTTCTATGGAGACATGTGGTTGCTATATTACTTATTTATATTTATTTATTGGTGCTTAAGGTCACATATTTCTGCACAAAGGTTAATCATGACCACGAAAGTTTTACAGGTGGGGGAAGCCGGAGTACCCGGAGAGAACCACCGAGCAACGGCGAGCAATTGTCAGCGCCCCAACATACTAACTCTACACTAGCACGGCTAGCATTGGTTGAAGGCAAGTACACTATCGACGTGCAATAAGCCTCAGTACACAACGCCACCATGCACCCGCGTGGACAAGGGGGTGAAGTGTCTTGCCCAAGAACACAACGCGTTGCCGCAGGTGGGATTCGAACCGAGGACCTCTGAGCTTGCAGCCTACACCTCTACCTACTGAGCTACTGCGCCCCATGTGGATGCTATGACCCAAAACCCTCTAACAGAACGGGGGGGGGGGGGGGGTGTTCAGAGGTTGTGTTCGATTGAAGTACATCTATTATCGAAATGTGCCCGACAATGTCCCAGAAACTCCTTATCACAGTAGCACGTAGAGATATATGGTCCAAATAGTGTGGTGTGTTTGAACTAGAGTAAATCTAATTTTCACAAGCAACCCAATAAACTCTCCCAAATCACTAAACACAACAAAATCTCCGAAATGGACTTGACGAAGCCTCCATCGTCAGCCAATAACAGTAGCACGCAGTACTATAAGCCCCTAAAAAGTGCTATCCATTGCTATACGAGTATGACTACTTACAACAAACAACCCAACAACTCTTTATTTGGCTCGGATTCTCCTAGAACCCTATGCGTATTCCAGGTCTTATTCTCTCTATTACTTGATCTGTTCTGCCGATGTTATGACTTCCAAGCTGTGTCTACCTATTCTGACTTCCCCGGCCTGGATGTGTTTGTGCCGGATAGTTCACAGCGCGTAACATCATAAACACAACACATACAGCACATGAACACACGTTTAAAAGACTGATATGTGACTATGTGAAAATGTACAATGTGCGCACAACGCATACGACTCTTATCATCATCTCGGAAAAAAGTTATTGTATAATCACAGACCTTTCTCAAGAATGGATTCTCTTACTGGGATTCCGTAAAGGGGATTCCATTAGTGGGATTTCGCAAGCGGGATTCCAAATTCCAGATCGTGGTTTCCACATGCAGACTCCACATACAACTCTTAACCTCATCTCAGGAAAAAGAATCCTATAACCAAAAGGGGTTCTTTTAGCGGGATGCCGTAAAATGCATTCCATAATCCGTAAGTTTTATTTCAAGCTCCTGTGCAGCTCCCGGTAGTCTTTTAGTCGGCTTATTAGTACTGAAATGGTTAACCGGATAATCGGTTCGAAACCAGTTAGCTACCTAACCGATTAGATAAACCGTCAAACGGTTATCCGAAATATCGATAGTGATCGTCATTCCACGTTTAAAACGTAGTAAATCTGTCGCTTCTCCTTTGTGAAAGATTACACATCGAAGCCGCGTTGTATGTATTGAGAAATAATCGACTTTGGCGTTTAAGACTTCGTTAATGATCGGTAGTTTCCGTGAATAATGATTAATCGAAGAAACTATTCCGCAGTGTGTATACTAACGAACATTGTCGAGTACTCGGCAACGTTCGTTTGTATACACACTACGGAATAGTTTGAGAATACTGCTTTCCAATCCTATAGTTTTGATCCCATATTCGGTGAAATATTGGCCACGGATAACCGGATATTATCCGGTTATAGCTCTTGGTTAGTCGGTTAGAAAAATGAGCCAACCGTTTCAGCCCTACGGCTTATACCATGACTTCAGGTATATATCATGATTGGCCTATATTGTATTCACGATTACTATAGTGTTCTACCATGCTTGCAGCCGTGTACCATTACTATTGACTTGTGGCACTAAGACTCTCAGTACCTATCATTACACTACTGCTGTTACTGGTCCAAGTTCATACTACAGTCATATCTGGTTTCTAGTACTACTAGCAGTCGAATACAATCTGCTTGCTCTAACGGCCTTTTCACACCTACATGTATTCCAAGTTCTCCCAATGAGCTATCGAGCAGCGCCCGTGTACGTTATTGCTCGAACGACTAGAATCTCATAGAGCAAATAAGAATTCGAGTAATTGTCCGAACGAGTGACTCCACATGCGACTATTATCCTAATCTCGGAAAAAAGGGATTTTTTGCTCTAACAGTCGAAAACAATCTGCTTGCTCTGACGACTTTTTCACACCTATTTCAAGTTCCCCCAATCAAGGAGCGACTGGAAACGACTACTGCGGCAAGCAAATTATATTAGCCTGCTAGTAGTACTAGAAGCCATGCATGATAGTTGTATGGACTATAGGATTCGTAGCGGTAGGAGTGTAATGATAGGTACTGAAAGTCTTAATGCCACAAGGTAATAGTAATGCATTCTAAAATCAGATGAGTTGAAAATTAACCCAAATCAACTGGATTGAGTGAGTATGAACCCAATTGGGTTCATATTCACTCAACCCAGTCGATTGGGCTGATTGTTAACACCACTAATTTTACAGCGTGGTGCAAGGCTGCAAGAGTGGTACAACACTAGAGAGATCCTGCAAGGGGGGGGGGGGCATTTATTTATTTATTTATTTATTTATTTATTTATTTATTTATTTATTTATTTATTTATTTATTTATTTATTTATTTATTGTGGTTTAAAGACACTGTCGACAGCCAAGATCACCTCTTGTCGGGCAGTTTTACGGGTGGAGGAAGCCGGAGTACCCGGAGAGAACCACCGAGCAACGGCGAGCAACTATCAGACTCATCAACGTGCCTAACTCCCCACAAGCAGGGTTAGCATTGGTTGAAGACAAGTGAACCATCGACGTGCTGTATGCCTTAGTACACAGCGCCACCGTGCTCCCGCGTTGGCAATCGGGATTAAGTGCCTTGCCCAAGAACACAACACAGTTACATCTAGTGGGGGATCGAATAAACTCCATCGGATAGTATCTGACAGTACAGGGAAATTGATACTCTGTGCTATGTCATGTTGGCATAATATTCTTCATTAAGATTTGAATGAAGCAAGTTTTTTAGCTTGAACTGATTGCAGTGCCAGGATAGAAATTGTATGTGCTTCTATTTTGAACTTCTTCACAAAACGTGGTATGAATTAACAACAGCCTATTCGGTGGTCTGCACTTGCTCTTAATTAACAGGTCCATAGGTCAGACCATGCTTGAGATATGGGCGTGATCCACTTTCAAAACACCTCAAGAGACACAACCTCCCCCCCCCCCCCTCTCCCAATGCCCCAAGAGCATTTTCCAATTTCGATTGCCAAGTTGGTTGATGCGAATTTATCCAAGGGAAGGAACTCCATAGTCAGTGGAGTGTGTACTGATGAGCACAAAACTTAGTGAACTCGGGGAGTTTGTCCCTAAAAGTCAGTTGTATTTTATTTTTTTTTTCTCAAATCTGGGGGTAATGGGTCCTAATATTAGCAAATGCAAAAAGGCAAAAAGGCATACCTTCCTGAAACCTTTTCACGACACCGTCCACCAACCTCATGACCTGTCAGATAACTGTACCATTGCGCAATTTAACAATAAAGAGTAGAACTACACAGCTGGGTCAGACGCAATTCCATTTCACAAAGTAATAAGTTCGTCTCGTGGAGACCATAGGGATGACTCGCCTCTCTCTAAACCCACCTGTTAAAAAAATTCCATTAGCGAACAAAATTGTGCTTCACAATGCAGAAATGTTCATGCATACTGTACCTGCTGAAATCAGTTGTTACAAGTAAATGTTCTTCCTATTTTCCTCTATTAACCCTTCATCTAACGAATCGCCCGCATCCGCACGCGTAACATGCAAATTCAGCAATTGAAAAAATTATTATTTTTCAAAACATTTCAACAAAACCATATCATGTGACCCCTCGTTGGAACGAGCTCGTCGAGCGCGTTCCAACGAGGGGTTACATGATATGGTTTTGTTAAAAATTTTTGAAAAATTTTAAAAAATTGATATTTAAAATAATAAATTTTGATATCGTCTGCGTTGGGTAAAGGGTTAATAATTCCAGTCCTTGGCATCATTTCTTGGAAAGCTCTCCCAAAGGCATAAAAGGTCCTAATTTTAAAAGCACAATGGCAGTTTCATCCAGTGGACCTCTGGGCTAACCTTGGAGGTCCACGGGCTAAAACATTCCCTGTTCATCTTGTCCATTTTCAAGAAATTAGAAAGCTGGTGTCGAATGAAAACTGCACTGTGTGGGTGTTTAAGTACTGATTCACTCTCCGTTTACTGCCAGGTAACATAACGTCCCAGCGTTATTCACAAAAATCACCAAAAAATACGTTTTGCCTACAAGTTTATGTTCCTGAGTCCGTTCCAACGAGGGGACATAAGTATGTTTTTGAGACAAGACATTTTTAAAAATTAGTTATTCAAGAATTCTTCTGGCAGATATTATCTGTTTGTGGTAGATAAGTGGTTAATGTCAGAAACTCACGCCGATGGTGCACTTGACTCCAAACAATGATAAACCCTGATTGGGTTGAGTAAGAACGCTGGGGAGACTGTCGGTTGCTGGCTGCTGCTCGGTGAATCACTACGGGTACTACGACTTCCTCCACCCATAAAACTGTCCGACATGAGGTGACCCTGGCTGTTGAAATTACCCCCCCCCCCCCCCCCCCCACCAAAACAAAATGATGTCACAAAAACGGTCTATAGCAGTTTGAATAGACATAATTAACCCCATGGACATGTAAAATTGCTTTTCCAGTAAAGACTTATAAGATTTAATATTTCAACAAGGAAATGTCCCCTCAGACAGTTTGTAGGGTTAGACGAATCATATTTTCAACGTGCAGCCCCAGGGCTGCACAGTCAAAAAATTACTTGGTTCGTCCCCAAATAATGAACATGGAATCCTCTAACAAGAGCACCTGGTCCGTCCCCAAAAAATGAAAATGGATTCCTCTAACTGGAGCACTTAAACTGACATTGAGGATACCATTACATTTTTAAGGGTTAAGAACTTACAATGATACTTATTGCTGTTGTAAAAAAAAAAATATTCAAATGTGATCGAAGAATAAAAACGTCTTTTTGAATTTGACATTGAAGATTATCTCCCGCTGAGACGAGCTCTTCAGACCACCATATCATGAATGAAGTGTAACGTTGTTTGAATCGCGACTGACGTAATGTCGATAATTGCCTCTTCATTCATGTTATTCTGGTCATGTATCCCACCCATGTTGTTCAATGATTGCCTTTTTCTGCTCCTAAGCTATTTTGAAAAAAGACCATTCAGTCAAAGACACGTGCTTGGCCATAATCCAAGGAATGGTTGTAATGAGTTCTATATATTGAGTGAATGGTAAGAAACGAATAGTGTATTTTGTTTGCGATTTCTGAAAGCTTTACGTGACACAAGAAAACATTTAGAGACAAAATATTCTGCATAATTTAAAATTAATCTTGCTGTGTTAACCGTCGAGTCAACTGAATCAAAGTTGAAGATATCCGTCCCTTCTGTTCGTCGAACCGAGTGTTGGTCACACTCCAAGGAATTCTGTCGCGTCGTCCATTTTTAGTAAGGAATGAAACTAGCAAATTAAGTTACATTATTAAATGCCATGCCTTTGACAATCATGGATAAATTCTAAAATATCAAGCCCATTGTACCGATGTTCAATGAAAGATTTTGTTCTGCTGCAAGGGGTATTATCAAGGGGTAGTTTATAATTTTCATTAAAATTCGATTCATTATTAAATTTACTTAAGTGAACGCTACTTCGGCTTTTTGTAAACAGAGTGGTGGCAGATATCCGTTCTACAAGAGGGTTTGTTCTGGTTTTGACCGTTTCGTGGGAATAAATATGAACAGGCTTATGTCAAAACGTCACCCAAACGCTGAGACAAATTTACAACTTTTGCGACGAAGATCAACAGACATCAGTTCGCAGCGACTCGAGTAAAAAAAAACTACTGCGGTCAAAATCCCCCCTCCCCCACCCCATCCGAAAATTCTAGATATGCGGTATTTGGCATTTTCAAATAGATATTTGAACTGTATTTGAAAAGTATCATTAAAATATCGAAACTGGTATTTTGCAAATTATTATCTTTACAAAATCAAAATAACGATGTATTATAAAAATAGTAACATTACATAAAACCCCATTGAATGTAAAGTATTGGTTTTAGTCTTTCACTTTCGGTAGTCTTTCACATCTGTTAGTTACGAAACGGCCGTTGGAACTTTATGTACTATTGCTAATGGTACATGACGATCTCCTCAAGTGGTAAGATTTTGTACATTAAAAAACTCCACCGGTCGCCCAATGACGCTTGAAAATCAGATTTAGCGCGAAGGTTAACATCGTTGCTCGCCGAATGGGAAAATTTTTGAACAAAAACGTTTTGTCTTCATCCCCGACTTCTATCGTCATGAAAATCGACTTTCGATAAAGTTATCTCTCTTGACATTATTAGACGCGCGAGGAAGGTCCAATTAAGAAGTATGTAATTGTTGAGAAAAACCTACGACATCAGTAGAAAATAAAACCAAGTTTCCGTTTGTTACTTTTAATAAACGAAAACAACAGACAGCTCTCGGAGCTGTCTGTTGTTTTCATTTATTAAAAGTAACAAAAGGAACCTTGGCTTTTCAAGGCAAGCTAATTAGAAGCATCTTCATCACAAATAATCTACCATTAAGAAAATCGATCATTATCACACCAATCAGTACTAAATAAGTGTCCACTTTGGCTCTTTATTTTCCGAATGTGTTTTTACAATAATTTTGCACTTTTTTTGCTTCCCAAGAAACTTTTTTTGCAAATCTCACCTTCTAGACTTTTATATTAATGGAATGGATAGTGTCTGTATTATATGTCATGATGTGCACACTGTTGAAATAATGAACAGGAATAAGTTACAGGACATCAAAGATGGCGTACGGCACGTCGATGGTGCGCATGTCTTCAACCAATCTAACCCTGCCTATAGTGCAATGCGGAGTTACGATGTTGGGGAGCTGGCAGCTGCTCGTCGTTTGCTCGGGGGTTCTCTCCGGGTACTCCGGCTTCCTCCCCCCGTAAAACTGTCACCGACACGACATGACCTTGGCTGTTAAAGTGTCGTTAAAACTTAATCAATAAATAATAAATATTCACTTTGGCTCTTTGTTTTGCCAATATGTCTTTAAAGTAATTTGCAAGTTTTTATTCTTCCCCGGAAAACAATTAGCAAAGCTGACCTCATAGACTTTTATATTAAAAATGGACAGTGTATGTTACGAGGCGCACACCGTTGATATAATGAACAGACAAAGGTCACAGAACATTAAAAGATGTCGAAAGCGCCGTTGTCTTATTTTTAAGTGGGCTTCAGCGGAGAATATTTGTCAAACGTTCAAACTGATTGAGGACAAAATAATAAAAAAAAGCCAGCTTTTGTGTTTTTATACTACTCTACGGGAAAATGTCCATAGTTTGTGATGAGTACGTCCATGATACACATGAATCAATCTACTTAATTTATTTATTTATTTATGTTTAAGGTCACATATTTATGCACAATGGCTAATCATGGCCGTGACAGTTTTACGGGTGGAGGAAGCCGGAGTACCCGGAGAGAACCACCGAGCAACGACGAGCAGCTGCCTTTTCCCCAACATCGTAACTCCGCACTACAGCACAGGCAGGGTTAGATTGGTTGAAGACATGCGCACCATCGACGTGCAGGACGCCTTAGTACACGGCGTCATCGTGCCCCCACGCGAGCAATGGAGATGAAGTGTCTTGCCCAAGGATACAACGCGGTTGCCGCAGGTGGGATTCGAACCGAGGACCTCTCGGCTTGCAGCCTGCATCTCTACCTACTGAGCCACCGCGCTCCCCACCAATCTATTAAAACAACCAAACAGGGACCAAAACTATAAGACTTTTACAATTGTATTTTCCCGAATTGTATTTTCTACAAGTGAATATAAATAACGGAAATGAAGCATAAGTTAGCATTTCAAAAGATATGGCAATTTGCCAGCTGGCAAGTTGCCATATTTTTGAAACTGCCTATGGTTATTTCAATTAGTTATTTCCATAAATAGAAAATACAACTGTAAAAGTTTTATAGTATTGGCCCTAGGTCCAACACCTGCTCGAATGTGCAAATAAAACCCCTTTCCTACATGATCACAGCAACTGATGTGCAATTCTAACTTTTCAAATCATCTCCTGAGGTATCGAACAAACTGGGGACGTGGTGGCGTTGCGGTAACCGGTTCTCGTCAGATCACCGAAGTTAATCAACGTCGAGCCCGGTTAATCATTGGATGGGTGACCGTCTGAGCGATCGATTCGGACTCCCGCGTTGTGTCCTTGGGCAAGGCACTTAACCCCGATGTCCACATGGGGGCACGATGACGCCGTGAACTAAGGCGTACTGCACGTCGATGGTGCGCATGTCTTCAACCAATCTAACCCTGCCTGTGCTGCAATGCAGAGTTACGATGTTGGGGAGCTGGCAGCTGCTCGCCGTTGCTCGGTGGTTCTCTCCGGGTACTCCGGCTTCCTCTACCCGTAAAACTGTCACGGTCATGATTAGCCATTGTGCATAAGTATGTGACCTTAAACACCAAAAAATAAATAAATAAATAATAATAATCGAACAAATTTCCAACACTCTAAAATAAGTTGGGCTAAAAATCAACCCAAATTGATTGGGTTGAGTGAATATGAACCCAGCCAGTTGGGTTCATATTGACTCAACTCTGTTGATGTGGGTTAATTTTTAACTCAACTGGTTTTAGAGTGTAAAATTATTACACAGGATTCACTGTTTTGAGTTGATAGACCTATACGACCAGGGAGGTTGTTCGTTCATCGATTCACGCATTGGACTTAAGATCAAAATGCCGACGTTAAATCCTGACCCGCGTCATGTGCTTTGTCTCCTTGGGCAAGACACTTAACCCTTGAACCCTCGTTTCCCGGAATGGGATCGCGTCTGTGCACATTTACAATGAAATGGGTCAGTCCAATATCAATATACAGGGAGGATAAAATAATAACTGCAGTTTGCAGCCAAACGGCTGCAGACTGCAGTTGTTATTGAATCATCAATGCCCCATGTATAGACCTCTTATAATAAGATAAAATGGGACGAAATTATGCCTTGGGCCGAAAAATCGGTCTTACGTGTTCAAAGGGTTAATACCGATTGCTCAAATGGGATCACGGCGGCGTTGTATACATGGACAGGGGATTCCATTATCATGAGTATTCCTAATTTCTTATCAAGAATGATTTATTCATTTATTGGTGTTTATGGCCACATACTTATGCACACTGGCTAATCGTGGGTGGCCATGACAGTTTTACGGCGGAGGAAGCCGGAGTACCCGGAGAGAACCACCGAGAATCGACGAGCAACTGTCAGCTATTCAACATTCTAACTATGTTCAAGCTCCGCTCAAGCAAGGTTACAGAGGCTGAAGACATCTTCGCCATCGACGTGCAGTATGTCTTAGTACACGGCGTCATCGTGCCCCCATGTAGGCAACCTAGACAAAGTGCCTTGCCCAAGGACACAACGCGGGTCGTCCCGGACGGGGATCGAACTCTGAACCTCTAGCATAGAAGTCCGACAGTCTACCACTGAGCCACCGTGCTCCCATCAAGACTGATAAAACAGTAAAACGTAGGCGTCTGTGTCGTCAGCCATAATATACAGTTCTCTCGAGAATCAAGCCAAATGGCCTACTGAACGCTAATATAATAATACGCTTCCTCGTACTTTGTGGCCAGGTCTCCTCTGTGTCTGACTACACCACCGCTTGTCTCAAATAGAGTTTTACCCTGTCCCGTGATGACTAGTTTGTGTCTTGTTGTGTACTGTTCGTCGAAGGCCTTGTCAAGTGTGAATTGTTCCTTAATGATTGCAATTAATTACTTCTTGTTCTCATCTACAGGGAGAACTTGTTTCCAGAGTGGTAAAATGGACAGTGGCCAAAGCTCTTATATCCGAGAACTCTCGTTGCTTCAGTGTGCTCATGTAACACAGTTTATGCTGTAATCGGTGTATCTGTCGAACACTAGAAAAACTACACCATCTACCAATTTTTGTTGTATATGCTCCTTAAACTTCTCTACGACGTCCTTAACAGGGGTTCCATAGTCTTGCCAAACACAGACAAAGGAGGTATCCACAATAAGGCGCATCCGTCAATGACCATAACTTTGTTACCTCTGTTACCTTCAACCATGGTGATGTTTTTTCAAAACCGATTTTGATTTTGACACGCGCATGTCGCCAGAATCGTCCAACAATGGTGTTGGAACAAGGGAGAGCTAATGAGAAAGAACCTGAGATATGTTCAATTCGCACGAACTAGACATGAGACCTATGACCCTTGAACAGATTAGGTTCGTGTCTTCAACTTTGATACCAACTACTCTCTTCGATTTGTTTTAATACAGCCATCGTTTCAATTCGCATCGAAATGAGGCTGTAGAAACATCCCGGTAGGCCTCTCTCGAACTCAGTCATTTGTTCGGCGCCCATCTTGACTACCCTTATAAAAAAGTACCATGGTAAACCATGGTAAATCCCAAAACTACCACTAAACCACTAATTGCAACATTGAATATTGTATCTGGGTGCTGTGGTGGGTCCATGGGATCTATGCAGAGTTATTAAAGTTTGTTTTCAAACCCCGCATATCAACTGATTCAGCATCTGTCCTCCTTTTGACCTATTCCTTATGGGCGTCTTGATTCCTATTTGCCTCTCGGATCTTCTCGTAACTTAGCAACACCACTGACACGGTGACCACATACATGAAGACTGAGAGCCCACGTTTTAATGTCTCTGTCTTTAGGACAATTCTAGTTATGCCAGGCTTGCCATACCTATATCTCATGAAAGTGGTTTCTGAAAACATTTCACTCCAAATACCATTCCATAGACCAGCCACATGGTGCTTCACGTGTTGTCCTTTCATAAAATGGGACAGGCTGTTTGAAGGTAGTATCTCCATCTGACGCCTAGTATACCTGACGTGGTCAGACGCAAAAAAGTAGGTCAACATACTTCTCACTTCTTTCAAATGAAAAGGCCACTCACTTTTCCTCTCGACACCAACGTATAACATGATGAATACAGGCTGTACAAATGCGTCCAACCACATTTTGGTGGTTCGACGTTTCTCTGTTCTCTCATCTGGCAGTGATGAGAGGTCTTCGGGACACTAAATGTGTTCATGCTCACAAAGAGGTCGCAATACCTCTTCTGCTAACAATCACATGGCTCTGACGTTCCTTGGGAACTTTTTACCGAGAAGCATTTTACCGATGCCACCGAATACAGACTCCAGAATCTAGGCTAAGCCAGAGTTGGCCATCAATGTCTCAATGTTGTCCCACAACACTTGGACCGCGACATTATATAACTGCTGGTTACCCGTGAAGACAATATTGTCCTGACATGATTGCGAACATACCTCTCTTGTGCTTTACACATAGCTGTAATGATAGTTTCGAGATCAGCCAGCGTCGTGTCAATCAGGGGAATTTGTTCTGGGTTGAGGCGACTGTCCTGACTCCCGGGTTAAATTAGTGTGCAACCATTGAACTCTGCACACTTCTCCTACTTCAAAAATGTCAAAGCAGACTCGGTTGCTCCATGTTTTGCAATTGCTGTAAAATGGAGCACAGAAAGAGATGACATCTGCCTTGTGGTGTATGTATTAGGCATTTCGGGCCGTTATGACGGACAACAGGTGAACCATATTGAACCAGTTTATCCATTTCAGCTTTGGATACACTGGGAATGGTTGAGGCTCTGAATCATGATAGATATTCCGGCTGATGATAATACCAAGAGATCGCTTCCATAAATAACTGAAAGTTTAGATATGTGCCTCCCCCTCCCCCCCCCAAAAAAAAAATAAAAAAATAAAAACAAAACAAAGCAAAAAAACAAAACAAACAAATCAAAACAAAAACCTAACAAATAATTCAAACAAATCTCCCGAACTCCATGTGGAAGATTAGTCTTCCTTCATGTACGATATCAGACTCTTCGTTGCCCGAACGTCTGATTCGTAAGCTGAGGATACTGTTTCACTAACCTGTTTGGCAGCAGTCTCCATGGCTCGAGCAACCACACACATTTGCCTGTAATCAGTGTGATAGTGCGCGTCTGTAGCGTGCAAATCGCTGACAGCGCCATGAACTCTAACTCTCGCAACTTCTGTCCATTTGTCTTGTCAACGATTGTCTACGATCACAAATGTTCAGAATCTCAGATTTGTATGAGACATTGGTCTTCGGGTTGCCTATCTGTCGAAATAGATAAGCAGGCCTCCATCGACTTGCGTTATAGGGTCCTTTACGAGGTGGCATCCATTACTACAGAAAGGGCAGTGCCGTATGAAATTGAACTGATCAACATTATGCGTGCGTTTCACCATTTTTCGGATGGAAATTTTGCATCTTCATGGGAAGATCGCTTTGCAGAGAACTGCTTCACGCCTTTTGGGTGCAAATACTTCTCAACTCAGCACTTCTGGTACCTCCGAACCGGGAAAGCATTATTCTCATACGACATTGCAGGGTCTACAAAAAATCATCCCGGTGCAGCTCACTGCACGTAATGCCGTTCTCTATGCGCTTGGTAGCGACATTAACAAGAGAGTCATTACGCTAAGATTCCTGACATTGGAAAAGTTCAACGAAAAAACAACCGCTCATGGCGTAAAGATTATGAGAATCTGAACTGAAGAAATTACTGTTCAAATTCTAGAACAAAAATAATAAAAAAAACCCAACACAATCGTATCAACAAGGACTATGAAGAACTACAACAACTGTAAATCAAATTAGAACCGAATTTTAAGGAAAAAACAACGGAGCGCAAAAAAATGGGTCCTCACTCAATTGTGACAATGGCAGGGAATAATTAAAGACTCGTCGTGATATGGTCGGACCAACAAGAGCTGCTACTCTGATAAATTTTGTACGCAAACGTAATGGCGATTATAGATTTATCTCACAATTCACAGGTGTGGTGCCAGTAAATTGATTGACTTGCGCTTTCTTTTCAAAATTAATTTTCAGGCGCCGTGAACCCCTAATAGTTTTGATCGAAACTGTGTGCGATTGCCCTGAACTCTCCCAATCCCTAGATCTAATACCCGAAGGTGTCCAACATTCTGATTCGAAATATACTTAGTGGGGTTTCAAGGGGAAATGCTTCCAGTGATCAGGGGCGCCGAGAAGATGGACGATAAGGGGGGGGGGGGGGGCGTGTGCGGGGTGGGGGGGGGGTGGTGATA
Organism: Pictodentalium vernedei; assembly: GCA_031216915.1. Taxonomy (NCBI): domain Eukaryota; kingdom Metazoa; phylum Mollusca; class Scaphopoda; order Dentaliida; family Dentaliidae; genus Pictodentalium; species Pictodentalium vernedei. The sequence goes on from CM062296.1 coordinate 716,157,567, forward strand.
AACCCAGTTTGTACCGACAGTCATGGCTCAAGTCCCGACTGAAGAACTATTCTAACAACATCATCAATGCATGAGGTATTTAGAATATTTGTCAATGTGGATTATAGTTAAAAGAAACTCGGGAAATTTATTTGTGGATAATATAATACATGTGGTAGTCGTGATTCATGGGTTTCCCAACTTCTTATTTAATTGGCATGTACCAAACTCAAAATTGGTCATCCTGGAACTGAATCGACCGCAGGCCTTCATTCGCATGAGAGCAGCTGTGAGTGTGGTACATTAACCCCCTCGATACTGATGCCCTGGACGGTATGGTCTGAAAGGTCCCGAATTCGATCCCCGTCCGGAACGACCGGCGTTGTGTCCTTGGGCAAGGCACTTTATCCCGGTTGCCTACATGGGGGCACGATGACACCGTGTACTACGGCGTACTGCATGTCAATGGTGAAATGTCTTCAACCGCTGTAACCCTGTTTGAGCGGCTTCCTCCACCCGTAAAACTGTCACGGTCACGATTAGCCATTATGCATAAGTATGTGACCTTAAACACCCATAAATAAATAAATTTGGGTTGCTTGGTCATGGACGGCCTGCTTTTTAATTACGCAACAATCATGTGTTACGGGTTGAAGGGTAAAGAGCAAGTAGCAAATCTAGGCTTGTAAAAAGTGCATCATGGCTGACAATTTTCGCCATTGGAGGAGATTAACAGTCAAGTTAGCTCCCCTTCATTTTCTAAAGCTGTTAGTAAATTAAACACTCAGGGTATGGGAATTTCAGATAAAAATTGAAATTTCGAAATGTTAGCGAAGTTGTATCACCGATGTGCGCATCATTTCACGAAGTTCAGACATTTTCCTGTTGAGTAGTACAAAAATACAGAAGCTGGCTTTTTACATTTGTTTCCAATCAGTTTGAATATTTGACTATTATTCTCTGTTGAAGCCCATTTAACCCTTTACCCAACGCAGACGATTTCAAAATTTATATTTTTAAATATCATTTTTTTAATTTTTAAAAAGATTTCAACAAAGCCATATCATGTGACCCCCAAAGAGGGGTCACATGATATGGTTTTGTTGAAATTTTTCGAAAAATAATATTCTTTCAGCTGCTGAATTAGCATATTACGCGGGCGGATGCGGGCGATTCGTTGGGTAAAGGTTTAAAAATAAGACACCGGCGCTTTCAGCATCTTGTAATGTTCCATGACCTTTGTCTGTTCATTATATCAACGGTGTGCGCATCGTAAAATATAATACATAATACATACACTGTCCATTTTTAATTATTTATTTATTTATTTATTGGTGTTTAAGGTCACATATTTCTGCACAATGGCTAATCATGACCATGACAGTTTTACGGGTGGAGGAAGCCGGAATACCCGGAGAGAACCACCGACAACGGCGAGCAACTGTCAGCTCCCCAACATACTAACTCCACACAAGCAGGGTTAGCATTGGTTGAAGACAAGTGCACCATCGACGTGCAGTACGCCTTAGTACACAGCGCCATCGTGCCCCCACGTGGACAATGGGGGTGAAGTGTCTTGCCCAAGGACACAACGCGGTTGCCGCAGGTGGGGTTCGAACCCAGGTCCTCTCGGCTTGCGGCCTGCACCTCTACCTACTGAGCCACCGCGCCCCCGTCCATTTTTAATATAAAAGTTTTTGAGGTAAGATTTGTTAATTGTTTTCCTGGGAAGAATAAAAACAAGCAAATTACTGTAAAGACATATTGGCAAAACAAAGAGCCAAAGTGAACGCTTAGTGTTGTAATACTGATAGATATTCTTAATGACGGATTATCTGTGAAGTGGTTGCTTCTAATTACCAAGTTTCTTTTTGTTACTTTTAATAAACGAAAACAACAGACAGCTCGGAGAGCTGTCTGTTGTTTTAGTTTATTAAAAGGAACAAACGGAAACTTGTTCTCTCCTCTACCTTAAAACTAAATCAGATGTCTTTTCACACTTTTCTTTTTGAAACGGTTTTGGGATCGAGAATGTTGTGAAACAAATTCCCCAGTAAACCAATTTCTGGTGGTTGAGGCAAACTTGCAGTGTATTTGCAAGGTCTGAATATCTTATTGATGAATTGTCATATTAATTTAATTGTTTCCAGTTAGCGTGGCGTAAAACTAAAACCGTTCTAATTCATTAAAAAGAGATAAATGAATGTGCTGATAATATTATCAACTCGCGTTGAAGGTCTCAAAATCACAAGCCTTGATAACTTTCTCGCCAATCATTTTAAACGGTTGAAAATATGTTAAAATGGAGAAATAAAAGGCTGCGTCTATAACGACTTCCGCCTCAGAAGAACACATCAGACTTATATAAATTTAAAGTCTCCATACCTCACCATATAGTTTATCGATGAAACTGTCAAGATCTACTCGAATTGGCAGCGTGAATATTATGTAAAATAAATTATACTTTGATCCGTGGTTGGCAAATGCCAGCTGTTAATCTCTTAATTAATCGGACATCAACAGTATCCAAGAAAATAGATGAACATGTAATTATTCTTATCCCGAAGATAGGCAAACGGGCAAAGATAATCGACCTCGCTGAGAACGCACAGTAACACGGAATGACGCTGTCTTGCTGCCTGTGAACTCAATAGAGTCAAAGGTCTCCATAAATCAATGCCGAGAGTTTCAAGGAGATACCACTCAGATTCCCCCGGGGTATTCCTTGATAATATAAAGCGGAGTAGCAAGGTTTGGAAAAGCAGTGTTGATCGTAAGGTTCAAACTCCAGTCCGGTGACTGTTTTTGGCTATGGACGTGTCATTGAGTTGTGGGACTAGCGGGTCCAACATATAGTTTAGAATAGGCTAGAAGTTTTTAGGCTAAGAGGCGCGGGGGGGGGGGGGGACGCTTTGGGAGCCATAAGCGAAGTTTAACGTATAACGTGACATAAAGTTATTTGGAGGGAGCTATCTAAAGCTCGAACATTTTACTTAACTGGAGAGAGCTATCGAGAGCTCGAACAGTTGACTTAAAGTAGGAGCTCGGAGTGAGCTTAGTGGAAGCCAAGTAAACCGCATGCATGGACATTATTGGTTTAAACGGTTGACGGAGAGTGGTTTAGGCGGTACAAAACTGTAAAGTGGAGTGACAATATATTATCACACGTGTAAAGTGAGATAGATTTAGTTGGTTGGAGGAGTTGACAGACAAATTGAGCGTACATAAAGGTGGAAGCGACTATAAATAAACTGTACGTTATGTGTACAATTGCATGAGAAGTGAGAGGCCCACCAGGAGCTGAAGAACAACAAGAGACAACCAAACGACAACGCGGGGTACCCCAGAAAGAGCTCGAACTTTCGGGGTGGGGAATTTTCAACTGTGATTTGTTTTGTGTTGTGTATATATTTTCATGGATTGTTCTTGATGCCTACATGTGAGTACTAATAGTGTTTTATTTTCATTAAAATATATTCAGATGATACCCGTCGGTTATACTTTTAAATATCAAGTCACTGACACCTTAAGATGACGAATTTTCACAACTACAACACCGCGAAGTGGAAAGACTTATGTTCACTCAAAAGCCCGGCTGTCCTGTCCGAGTACGGTCGAGCTCTAGAGTGATCATAAATCTCACATATCTGCCCCATCGTGTTGTGACAGAAACCGTGTGTCTTTATTGGAAGTGTGCGCCAAAGAAAGATAGTTTCAGGGCCCAATTTTATTTCCCAATTATATTTTCTGTGGCAAACTGTCTACAAGGAAGTCAGATCTCCATCACAGCCCTACCCCATCGACGTCTCAAATACCGTGTCGTTCAAAAAGCAAACTATATCCAAAACATAAACACTTTTGGCGAGCAGTGTTAACGTTAACCGCAATGTTTGCTTAGTCGTTTTTTTGTTATAGCTTATAAACGAAGAAACTCGATATTTACAATTCCAGTATCACCACACATAGACGAGCATTCGGGTACAAGTTTCTATACAAATTGATCTGAAGGGTAATTGCGTGTGTAAGCAAGTTGGCCATGTCGCCGCTGTTTATACGAATGTATGGGGATTCTTATCATTTTTATGTTCGAATTATTATGTTAAAAATCCAATGGAATTCAACGTCCTGAACTTAAACAGCTCACTGTTGTGGAATGGAGGAAGTGAAAGCTCAGTCTTGGTCGGTTGGTACATAAGAAATGGATGATTAGTAACACTGAAATGTGAGTATAATACACAACACAGCCTGGCCATTTCTGAACGCCTTCATTGCTGAGTACGGCCGCCGTGGACTGGTCACTGTCCACGGGTGAGCAATATTTTCACGGACGCGTTAATATTAGATTTCAACACTAATTATAAGAATAATCATCAAAAAATTAATTAATGAAGCACTGGGTACAACCAGGTGCCTCATTCATTTAAATTTTGCTGCTGATGGTTTTATTACTTGGTAAACGCAGACGTTTATCCTACTATAAACATCCTCTAACGTGGTGAAGTTGTAAGGAGTTGGGATTTTCCACCAGAAGGATTTTGTCGAACGTTTTTAGAACTTGTGGTATTTTTTCTAGCTACATAATGAGTTGTATAGCAAGTGGTTTAACGTTGTGTTCTCTTGGACCTTTCATGGTCTAGAATCCACACTGCAGAGAACTCCCACCCTCCCACAAATAATATGCAATCGTGCCTGATAATGTGATTTTTAGAGGGACTGAGGCTGTTTTGATTTCTTATATCGATTAGAATACTACGCTAGTTCAAATGGGTGAAGTCACTAATCTTTGATAAGGAAGAGGGCGTTGGATGACTGGGCATTTATTTATTTATTTATTTATTTATTTATTTATTTATTTATTTATTTATTTATTATGTTTGAGGTAACTTTCAGCGACTATGGCTATATCGTGGCTGTGGGACTTGGTACAAATTACACCTATGGGGCAGCAGTTGTGAGCAAGAATTTTTATGTATTGAAGCCTTTCTAAAGATGTTATAACTTATAAGTTCAAACCAAACTGAGATGGACCCACGCCTCCAAAGTTTCGTCTATGACTGGATTCCCGTAATGGCTAGCGAAGGTTTATTTATTTATTTTATTTTATTTAGTTTTTTCTTTTATTTTGCTTTGCTGTTCTCGTCAAATCACTGCAGTTAAGCAACGTCGAGCCCGGTTAATCCTCGGATGGGTGACCGTCTGAGTGATCAATTCGGACTCCCGCGTTGTGTCTTTGGGCAAGGCACTTAACCCCGATTGTCTACATGGGGCCACGCGATGACGCCGTGTACTGAGGCGTACTGCACGTCGATTGTGTGCATGTCTTCAACCAATCTAACCCTGCCTGTACTTCTGTGCGCAGTTACGATGTTGGGGAGCTGGCAGCTGCTCGTCGTTTCTCGGTGGTTCTCTCCGGGTACTCCGGCTTCCTCCAGCCGTAAAACTGTCATGGCCATGATTAGCCATTGTGACCTTAAACACCAATAAAGAAATAAAGAAATAAATTTTGCTTTGCTTACTATACTTGTCAATCCACTCTTCTGGTGCTGTTGTGCAACAAATGGGACCCCAAAAGAAAGCCCACTACTCACACAACAATCGCAATGGAACCCGTCGCTGAAACATGTGCCAATTTTTTCTGGGTTACCAACTCTACTTAACTGCACCGATAGTGGGGCTTAAACGATGGCTGGCCAACATTATCCTCCTCCACCCCAACCACTCCGCAGATACGGGTCGTTGGTCCTATTCTAGCAATAGCCCCCCCCCCCCCCCCCCCCGGCCGATTATAACAAAATATGACCAACGGTCGCTAACGGCTATCGAAATAACATGCTGATTGGATAATTTGAGGAATCAAAATATCCTACTACGAAAATAAGGTAACACATTGCAAGTACCACAAACCATCTCAGCTTTTATCACCCACAACATGGGCATTGTCGCGAACATGTACACGATATATACAAATGGAAGACAAATATTTATATATGCATTAACCCTCTGCAAAATGAAGTCAAAATACCGTAATTCAAGCACAGACATTTTCCCGTAATGCAACTAAGCATTTAACCAATCCAATCATGTTTGACAGAGCTCAACGAGCTCTGTCAAACAAGAGTGAATTAGTTAAATTCCTAGTTGCATTATGGATAAAATTTTCTGCTTGAAATTTCGGTATTTTGACATCAGCGTGTACAAGGGTAATAGAAGAATTTATTACGTTGAATACCATCACTCTGTAGAATGTTACTGTATCTGTCTAGCTCTTTTATGTAATATCCCAGCCCTATCCTCCCGCGCAATTCACAACAGTTATCATTCGAATTTTATTATTATTTATTTTCTTTTTGTTATTGCCTCCAAAACATAGCTTATAAACCCCCACTTTATCGGCCTCATTCCATTGAGGAATCAAATGCTGTTCTTTTAAGCAAATAAACCCAGAAAATGTTCAGGTTTTCTTTTTTATTTGGGCAAGTGACGTTTGTTAGTCGACGTAGGTAAAGATTTCATAACATCGGTAACGGAGATAACAGTGACTAATTTAGATTTTCATATATCCCTGAAAACAATCAAATCCCTGAAATCTAAAGGGGGGGTTCCGCGATCAAGATCTTTTATTTGATTAATGTTGACATACAGGTTTTGACAATCCTTGAGAAAATTCGAAACAAAGGTAACTATTTACAATATTTCGGCCGCCAAATGCCAACATTTTGCCCAACCTCCAAGTTGCGTCCAAAGTTGTTTTTTTTTCTCTCGTTTGTTTCTGATAGAGGAGCTTGTCCTGATTTAGAAAAAAAACGTTTACTGGATGTCTGATCGAGCAATTTGAGATATTTGTCGCAGAAAAGGGGTACCCAGTTTCAATTCGCATAGTTAGCATGGGTACTGAAATTCTCATATATAATCGACATTTACAAGAAATATCTAGAGATTTATACTCACTCAGACACAAATGACATTATTCAATGCATATATAAGTGCACGTTCGCCAAAACTGCTAGTTTGTTTTGAAACCAAGCGTTTTACGAACAACATTTGACGGCAAAACTTGCTCATTCCTTTGTCATTTCATTTTTCTTCCGTCCGGCATTAATTGCATTTTTCTGTCGGTGTATGTGCAAAGTATTCTATGGCTGATTCCTGTTTTTCTCTCCGAAATACGGGTGTGAAGTTTGTCAGGGCAAAGCCAGCCTAAATATAGGGGCAAGGAGCCTCATATATAAAGATAGTGTAAGTTCAAAAGATATTCCGCATCAAGGCGAAAACCCTACGTGAATTTCACTTCTCTGTGAAGCTGGACATGAAAAAACACACGTGGTGTATATCCAGCTTCAGGGCAGGGACCCAGGGTTGAAACGGTATGTTAGATAAGGTCTAATCTCATTTAATTTATACAGTAGTCGCGAGTCTTACGAGACGTAATCGGTTGGTGGCAGGATATCGTCACAGCCAAGTGAGAAACGAGATTCTAAAAGATAGAAATGTCTGTCGTGTCGTCACCTGATCATTAGTAGCAATGAGTGGCAGGAACGAATCGGTTCTCTCGACAAGTGAAATCACCGTTAAGTCACACGCGAGATGACTTGTATTGATTCTGCCTCGATATACGTCATCTCCCACCGTTTTGGCAGATGGACAGATGAGCGTCTGTCCACCTGACAGTTTTGGGTAAAAAGTATATATACCTTGAAGAGTAGAGCATTAGACACACACTTGGGGTCACACACACGTTGGTGAAGTCCAGGGCAGGCGGACTCTGTTTCCTGGCATAGGGGTACCTTCGATCACAGGACCCTGAAACGGCTGGAATCCACGATTGATTTAGCTTAAGGTTGATAGGCGGCTACAGTGCCAAATTCGTTGAGACGGAAAACCCAAGGTGAAACGTTAAAGTTTAGATTGTCGAGTAGCAGGTATCAGCCTGCAATAGTCAGAAGTGTAGGTTAATTGTATTGTGCGTATTAACCCTTTGAAGCGTCAGACTGATTGCGTTGTGAGTAGTTTGTTTTGCTGTCGAAGCATCGTAATACCGACTGGAGATCGGTGTGAGTGACAATTTCGCCCTAGCACAAAAAGGGGCATTTGTGAATCGTGAATTCAACCAGGAACAGTGAACATTTCAATAGGACTTTCACGGAGGACTTTCAAAAGGCACATAAGGTATGAGTAGACAATATCTGACCCAAATCAGAAGTACTGTGGCTTTATGGATGACAAACATTGCTGGTCGGAACCCTCCGACAGCCGGAGGTACAGTTACGCGCAGACGTTGACATTTGAGCCTAAGCGGGTGAAGCTCTTATGGCGAGCTCACGGTAATAACATTTCAGATTTGTGAAGCTCTTATGGCGAGCTCACGGTAGTAACATTTCAGATTTGTGAAGCTCTTATGGCGAGCTCACGGTAGTAACATTTCCAGTGTGTAGACTATAGTGCCAATACAGGGCTATAGAATGACTATATAATTGTTGAGAATTATTTAACCCTAGCAACCCATTTTCTGTGAAAAGAATCGAATTGTTGATTGTTGAAATATTGAAACGGCTTTATTTTATGTGTAAATAAAAGAATCGTTGTTACTTTAAGTCATTCTTTCCATTACACAGTCCGAAGTGATTAGGAATCACACCTAACGGAAATCGAACCTATTTCAGGCCAATTTGGCAGAGAAGGAATCACGGCGTCGGTCTAACTCAGCTCCCAGCGCCGAGTTCGCGACACTTGGATTCCGACCCTCCACGTTGGTCTAATTTTCCCGCAATTTCATCAGCGGGACTAAATAACCCCACGTCAGCCAAGGCCTTACGGGGCCTCAGGTGTCCTGACAAAGTTGTCTGGGTAAGTGACCCCCTGATTAACGTGGCATCGAAACCAATCGAGAACATAATTAGATGCAGCAAACTATATAATGATGGTCTGCATGTAGATTTACAATCGTAGCTAGATTTGGATGCCAGTTTAGTCTTGAGAAGTCACAACTTTTGTGCAGAGCAATATGTTCACCCGAAAGATGTTAGACAATCTAAATCTACATGCAGATTTACAATCGTAGCTAGATTTGGATGCCAATTTAGTCTTGAGAAGTCACAACTTTTGTTTAGAGCAATATGTTCACCCGAAATGAGTCAGACAAGCTACATCAAGCAGAGACATTCCTACCGAGCGGATGCACCGCTCGAGAAAAGATCCAGGCTCAAAGTGTGTTTGATTTCAAACGGCACTGTCTATTTTGTGATTGCAATTGTGATGTCACAAAAGACCCCCAAAAACCCGACCAGGTGGATAGAGGCTTATACTTTTCGTCAAATAGTAAATCCTGGAACCAGAAGTAGTTCATCTAAAAAAAATGAGATACTCCGGGTTTGTGAGCAGCGAAAAGATAAATGGAGGGAAGAGGTTAGGTTAGGGGTTCTAGGTGCTATGAATGATTTGCATGCAGCAGACGTCCAATATCACTTGGTCTGTAGAGTTACATTTATGGGGCCAAGATCGGTAGCGTCCGTCGCAAAGCTGTTCATTGATACTACCTCAAGAGATTGAAATCCAGATGCCGAAGCTTTGAAATCGGTGGTTGCTTTAATGAGAGACAACAATGTAACATCACTGGAACGCGTAATACCAACAGCACTTCAAATTGTCTTGCTGCTATGACGAGACATTCAAAAGACCTCATAAAAACGATGCATGACTTCTGAGTAACATGCTCCGATGATGAATTGTTGCGTTTCAAGAAATGGGAAGCAATATTGACTTCACGCCAGTATCTAGTTCCGACAGTGTACTAATACAGGTAGTGGTAGATAATTTCGATGCTGACATTTACACACTAAAAACTAAAGTGTTAAAACTGACACTTTCAAGGTGTTAAACCCATTCTAACTCTTAGGGTTTGATTTTAACACTCAAAGCGCAATGCTTTAAGCACTTAGACATTACAATCGTCAGACATCTGAAACTTGAATGGATGGCACTTCCCATGTGTCTAGCATTGGTGGTTCTTCCAGAATCGTCCATAATTTGATTTGAGCTTGGTGGGTACATAATTTAAAGGACACAACGCAGATGACGCGGATCAGGCTCGAGAGTTCGAGCCTGATCCGCGTCATCTGCGTTGTTTCCTTTTAAGTGTCGCGACATTACACTTGTCAAGTGGTATTATTGTAACACCTGTCAAGTTCTGGGATATCTACACTTGAACAAAGTGCTAGTTCAGCACTTAGTAAATGTTAAATACAGCACTTCAAGTGTAGTTTTTAACACTTTAGTTTTTAGCGTGTAGTTCCCATTCTCTGGCTGTTTTGTTAACTCATGCAAATATCACGGCAACACAGCCGGATTTAACCCTTTACCCAACGTAACGGCCAAAACTGACCAGCGCTATTCTCAAAAATCGTCAGTTAATTTTCATTATTTTTTCATTTTTTGTCTCAAAAACATAGGTTATGACCCCTCATTGGAACGAGCTCGTCGAGCTCGTTCCAATGAGGGGTCATAACCTATGTTTTTGAGACAAAAAATTAAAAAAATTAGTTGTTCAAGAATTTTTGCAAGTGTCGTCTGCTTTTCATGTTAGGTAAAGGGTTAAAAAGTCTGAAATGTCAGAGACTATTGACTATCAGTTGGATGCTATCACGGACCGAAACGCATCCCGTCGCTCCAAATTCTTTCTTTGTCACATTCTGCCCTGGTAATGCCATACTAGAGTGTTTCAATGAACAAACAAGGTTATCAGATACATCAGCTATAAATATCACCGATGAATAGAATCACAAAATACCCTAAACATCCCTTTAAAATGTATATTGGCCTGGATGCAGCCTCTGGTAAGCCCCCGGAGTGTTGTATTAGTCGTAGTCAAACATTACTGTCCGCGAAATGACGATGTCATCTTAAACGAGGATATATCAAATTACTCATGGCTGCCAGAAGTTCAGTAAACGTTTTTCGTAGTCAGGAAATGTCACTCGTACACATTTCATCGAGAAAAAAACTTTGGACGTCACTTTGATGTTCAGTGCCCTGGCGGCCGGTCAACAACACATATAAACCGTCTGTTGTATGTTCATCAAAATCTACCACTGCTCCTACAGTACACAAAAAACTCTGCTTGTTTGCTTGTGTGTTCTTATTAGCCACTGAACTGTTTGACGTCATGAACTTGCTGGCGTAAAATAGGCTTTTTGTTCACCTTCGGGAAACATAAAGGAGGGTTCCCAACACAAGTTTTTCTTATAGCAATACGATGGGTGGAAAGTACCGCGCGTTTTACTATCCAAACTAAACACCTTCTAACTTGCCCTATTTGCTGCAGTGTGCAATTGTTGAAGCTCAGTATGGTGATAAAATTAGAATTACTTTTCATTAATGGATTAACTCCTTGCATGCTGTTGACGGATATTCCTGTCCAGGACAGTAAATCTCCAGTCCCTAGAATAAATATAATGTTGGCATTTTAAACCAAAATGTTCCCCCTGTAAATTTAATTAACTTTTCGACAAATTATTTCCCGAGTTAAATTTCGCAAATATGTTCATCAAATCTAGTCATAGATGCTTATCAGCAGCCATGACTAGATTTGATAATAATATTTTTTAAAAATAGCCAACGTGTTAAGAGTTAACGAATATTATTTTAGGCGTGAAGCGAGAGTCCTTTATCAGTGCACACTCGGTCTTGACCCACCAGTTATTCCTGTATTTGACTGGAGTAGCGGATATAAGTTGGGAATAAGTAGAAGGATTCACGAATACCAGAAACCCTATATACCCCGCCCCCCCCCCCCCTCCACACACACACACAAAGACCCATCCACCCAAATTTGAGGGTATACAATGAGTAGGAACCTGTTAGTGCCGGAATGAATGGTTGACTGTTGCGTGGGTGGCTTCTGTTTTGATGGGTTCGGAGTTAGAGGACGTTGTCAGGATGACCTTTGTCGGGCATTATCTTTTATCTGGGAATGACTTTGTCTGGGTGAGTTGCCCCGTCGTCACACTACGAACCTATTTTATGCTCTATAACAGTATTTAAATGCATGAAAAAATCCGGTCGATGAACGCGATAAACTTCAACACTGCACTTAAGACATCAATATATGGATGGCGGAAGATTGCCTCCAATTGAACCATGATAAGACGGCAGTGATACACAAGGTCAACCTCACCATTTGATTAAAATATCCAAATTGTCCCTCAATATTCAACGAGTCAGTCATCTCGGTTATTTCATGGATGGAAATCTGACAGCTGATGAACATAATAAGCACGTTTGTCGGAGTTCATTTTTTCATTTACGTAATATCAGTAAAATCCAACCTTCCATTGACACAAACACACCAGAGCAGCTTTTCGCGTCAATGATTCTGGTCGCCTTGATTATTGTAACTCTATTTGGGGCACGTGACAACAGGTATTTATTCCCAGGTCCTTATTCGATATTCGTTATCAACGATTAAATCGGTTGATAACGAATATCGAATAAGGAAGTGGGAATACGTAACGGTTGTCACGTTCATCTCTGTTTGATAGGTTTCAAAACTACACGCTTGAAAGCCAGCAAATCCAAAATTGTGTGGCACGTATCATCTCCCTGCCTGGAAAGTACTGCCACTTTACGTCTGTCCTTTTAGAGAATTCTGTTCATTTTTTTCTACTTGTCTTTAACCCTTTACCCAACGTAACGGCCAAAACCGGCCAGGGCTACTCTCAAAAATCTCCAATTAATTTTCATCATTTTTTTCATTTTGGGTCTCAAAAACATAGGTTATGACCCCCCTCGTTGGAACGAGCTCAACGAGCTCGTTCCAACGAGGGGTCATAACCTATGTTTTTGAGACACAAAATGAAAAAAATTAGTTCTTCAAGAATTTTATTTGCAAGTGTCGTCTGCTTTTCATGGTAGGTAAAGGGTTAAATGCATCAAAGGATTTGCATCAACCTACTTGCCTAGTTTACTTATCAATCACAAGCCGCAGCGGTCTTTTCGGTTATCATATAAATTTAATTTGGTTCAGCCCTCATGTAAACCAAGCTCTGCTGTAGGGCTGAAACGGTTGGCTCATTTGCGTAACCGACTAACCGAGAGCTATAACCGGATAATATCCGGTTATCCGTGGTCATTATTTCACCGAATATGGGATCAAAACTATAGGAACTGGAAAGCAGTATTCTCAAACTATTCCGTAGTGTGTATACAAACGAACGTTGTCGAGTACTAGACAACTTTCGTTTGAATACACACTACGGAATAGTTTCTGCGATTACTCATTACTCACGGAAACCGCCGATCATTAACGAAGTCTTGAACGCCAAAGTCGATTATTTCTCAATATACACAACGCGGCTTCGATGTGTAATCTTTCACAAAGGAAAAGCGGCAGATTTACTACGTTTTAAACGTGGAATGACAATCGCTATCGATATTTCGAATAACCGGTTGACGGTTTTTCTAATTGGTTAGGTAGCTAATTGGTTTCAAACCGATTATCCGGTTAACCATTTCAGTACTGATCCGCTGTCGATACGGCATTTGCCGTTGCCGGGCCAAAGCTATGGAATTATCATCCAAACCTTCTAAGCGAAATGGATTCCATTGAAGTGTATCTTTTCCATATGGCATTTTGCAAGTTTGTACAGCCATACCATGTGTGGATTTGCTGCAATAAAAATAGCATTATTATTATGAGAATCACACTGCAACATCGCACCACATTCCCGGAGTGGTCAAGGATAGGCAATAGCGAACTGCATAAACCCTATTCAGCACTGCACCCCTAGGACAGATGCGAGTATGGGCGCTGCTCGTGGCTTGACCCTGCCCCGACAGACTCAGCAGAATCACACTGCAAAATCACACTACACTCACGCACACTCCAACAGCATTGACCCCAGAAGACCTACAAACACACACATGCAGTCACAACAGAGTAGATGCGTATAATCAGTAGCGCGGAGCAGCATTATATCTGTTCACCCCACATCCCCTCCCTCCACCCCTCCTCCCAACTGATGCCTAATAGGTTGCAGAGTGCTGCTCATGGCTTCAACCTGCCCTGACCCAACGGAGTCACAAGACATTTATAAATACAGTTACGACCTCAGATTCCTTTTTCCCCCTTTTTCGTAATTTTGTATAGCCATAATTAATTTGGCGATCAGATGATCAACATGAATTTCAAGGGACAGGATCCGATTCAATTGTTCCCACATTTGGCTGATCAGAATGAATCTCGGAGTCTACAGCCAAGTGTACCAGGCATGAAAAACGTTAGCTTCGCCGTCCTTTTCATATTTTGAGGTTATTTTAAAGCCGTATAGATATAATAAGGTTGTTGTGACCGTTTATTTTATACGTACATGGCTGTAATCTTACATATCATAGCGACATTCAATGCAAAACAATACACATTCATGTCTGGGCATTAAGAGATAATTATATAAATACACAGCTATTTGTTAAGTTGATACTGGCAACGATTCAGTGTTAGCCTGTTCGTAGTTAGAGTAGTGTGTTTGATAATGCACTGTGGATCAATACTGTATGTGGTCGGAATGTTTGACTCTTCATGCACTGGGCTTTACCCTTTGGATCCGAGAGGTCGCTTTTTCGGCCAAGGAATATGATACGTCATAATTCCATTAAGTATATCTGGCTGTTAAGTGAATGTGTGGGGTAGATCAATCAATTTTTTCAACGTGCAGTCCAGGTGGGTTAATTTGTCTACAGCAAAGAACAGGCCACTGGCAATAAAGTCAGTTCTTGAAACAGTTTATTGTTCTGTTTGTTTTACTGATATTTTAACGAAACTTTCTATATCCATGGTCACATCGTGACCGACAGCTGTGGAGGGAGTATCCGGGGAGAAGCACGGAGCAAGGGCGACTAACCAACGAACTGTCCAACTTACTAACTATGCACAATCATGCAGGGTTAGCAATGCACGAGCAGGGTTAGCATCGGTTGAAGTCGAGTCTACCATCAACGTCCTGTTCAATACGCGGCGTCACCATGCACCCACGAACAGCTTCTATGTCCGCCGATCTGTAAATTCGAAGAGCCCATACTCCTCATTAGGGAGTTGGCCTTTATTAACTTTAACGCGCACGTTGCAGGTGAAAGTTGATTAGTCTATGTCACAAATTCATTTATGTAAATTGAACGCATGATCCTCTAAAAAGCTGCCTATCGGGTTCAAACGGGGTAGATATAGAAGAATCATTCCAATTATTTTTTTAATTACCGTGGTTTAGTGACACTTTAAACAGCCAGGGTCGTATCGTTTCGGATAGTTTTACGGATAAAGGAAGCCGGAATACACGGAGATAACCACCGAATAGCGGCGAGTAGCTGTCAGGCTCTCCAATTTACTAACCCGGCACACGAAGGGTAGCATCTTTTGAATGCATGTGTGCCATGGACGTGCAGTACGCCATAGCATACTGCACCACCGGGTTCCCACTTGGGGCAATTGGGATTAAGTTAGGAACCTACGAATCACACATTTTCGATTCGAGTCGAATCAGTGGCGTCTTGAAGATGGCCGATGGGGGTTGGGGTGCTATAAACCTGATTTGTTCCGACTGTGATGGCTCAAGTCCAGACTGATAAAAAATCCAACAGCATAATCAAGGCTTGCCTTCGTCGAAAGCATGCCTTGATGATGTAGTTGGAATATTACCCATGTGAGGAATACTGTTCATCGCTGACAGCGCTGGGAAACTTTAAATTTGCAGTTAACAGTGCGACGAGTGGTTGAGACTAGTGATATTGAAATTAGTACGGCTGGTGGAATGAGTGAAGGTGTCATTTATGTTAATATAGTGGAAGTTACACTCAGCGTTTTATTTCAACATTATATATATCTGATTTCCATTCGAACTATGCCTCTTGTGAGACGACGAAGATGGCTTGGACTAAGAGGCTTTCTAGAACTGAAACGGTTAATCGATTAATCAATGATGAACATCTTGATCGATCCAAAAAGTAATTGATCGATTATGCGCTACTTTTTGAACAACTGTATTATATGGGTTAACAAAGAAACAAACTTGCTCCAAAACAAGCAAACATTGTCACACTGACTCACATCAATTATATTTGACAGAGTAAAGAATGCAAGTTACTTGCTGACATACTTGTTTACTTGCATGATCATCATACTGTATCAGTGGCTGGAAATCGTCATTCTTAACCCATTACCCACTGCGGATAGCAGAGGATACTTGCAAAATAAATTTATGAATTACTAAAAATTTCAATTTTTGTCTCAAAAACATAGCTTATGATCCCTCATTGGAACGAGCACATCGAACTCGTTCCAATGAGGGATCATAAGCTATGTTTTGAGACAAAAATTGAAAACATAATAAATTTGAATGGAGATTTTTGTATATCGGCCTAGTCGGTTTTGTTTGTTACGTTGGGTAAAGGGTTCATGCTGTAAATCATCAACGGTATGGCAATTATTCAGATATCTATTTGGACAAGTGATTAATCGGTTAACCAAGGGTTAATCCACGTGATTAATCGATCAAGAAAACCCTTTAACCGTTTCAGCACTACTGTATTCGTATGTAAAAGATTCGGGAGGAAACGAATCGGGAAGCCGATTTCGAAGAGAACCGAATATCAACTTAAGGTTCGAAATTGAAACGAATCTCGAAGCTTTTTTATGGTGTAAAAGGAATGGAAGTCGGTAGGAACGTTAGTCCCTCTGGACTATTATTCCGCGGAATTATAGTCCCAGGTCTAACATTTCTAGGAATAGTAGTCCGGCGGACTACTATTCCTAGAAATGTTAGACCTAGGACTATAATTCCGCGGAATAATAGTCCAGAGGGACTAATTATCCTACGGACTTCCATTCCTGTCACAATGACCCTAGATTTGGTAGCAATGATTCTAATGCGAAAACCTATAATCAATACAGCTTAATGGAATGCGCTTTGCAAGCAGCGAAGACAAATAATGTAAAGATATTTCTGCAGGACATATCTAGAATGAGTTGTGCCTGTCGACAAATTTTATTCATAGTTTGGGCGGTTCCCTGAAAAAAACTTAGAATTCCCAAACATCATGACGTTTAACGTCCGTTAACCCCACCCACCTCCCACCCCCGCCCCAATTCGATGCGACTGGTGCGACAAAGATATACGTAATCAGTTTTCGTTTTACTAATTCGGAGCAGTGTGATAAATGTGTTCCGTTTGTCAGGCTGATATTTTGGTCGTGTTTTGCACATTCTAAGATATTTGGCACTCGTGGTGTCCATGTTTCCCAAATTTTCCACTTTAAGCCCTAATGACCGGACCTCAGTTTGAAAGACAGCTGGCCTATCTTTATCAAAGGCCAAAGACGAACTTACCCTGACAACCCCCCCCCCCCCACCTCTCTCTCTCTCTCTCTCTCTCTCTCTCTCTCTCTCTCTCTCTCTCTCTCTCTCTGTTTGTCTGTCTGTCTGTCTCTCTCTCTTTATGATTGTGTTTTACCCTAGGATGTCTGCCATCTTCTAGGTCAGGTGTCTCTACTGAATATTTTTTTATTAACTCTCATTCGAATGAGAGAGTTTAGGACACCATTATTATCTTTACCAACATGGCATTGTAATCTTATAGAAAATTAGTAGGAGGGGATCTGAGCAAAGAACCCTTTCTTTGATTTGTCTCTGCTACTTGTCTATTCAATGAGACAAATGCACATTTTTTTCTTCATGTTATTTATTTATATTTATTTAATTATTAGGTTTTAACGACAATTTAACAGCCAAGGTCATATCGTGTCGGTGACAGTTTTACGGGTGGAGGAAGCCGGAGTACCCGGAGAGAACCGCCGAGCAACGGCGAGCAGCTGCCATCTCCCCAGCATCGTAACTCCGCACTGCAGCACAGGCAGGGTTAGATTGGTTGAAGACATGCGCACCATCGACGTGCAGTGCGCCTTAGTACACGGTGTCATCGTGCCCCCATGTGGACAATCGGGGTTAAGTGCTTTGTTAAAGGCCACAACGCGGGAGTCCGAATCGATCGCTCAGACGGTCACCTATCACCCATCCAAGGACGTTGCTTAACTTCGGTAATCTGACGTGAACAGGTTACCGCAACGCCACCGCACCCCTTTGCTTGATGTTTAATAATTTTATAATTAGCGATATGAAGCCAGAGGTGTACAATTTTTTCTCAATATGGAGGTGCGTGAGTCCAAAACATAGCATTGTGTATTGTATTTTCACCATGCCAAAACGGCACATGGGCCGCTACTGATATAGATCAGTGTGAAGGTGACCTTTATGACCGTGCAACCCCCCCCCCCCCCCCTTCCTGGTAAAGAGTCAACGTTTTTTTCAGACTTGAGAGGTATATTATAAAAGTGTCGTGCCCACGATAAATCATGTTCTCCGTCATCTTCTCGTCTTGTATATCTTCCCTGCTACCTGTTCTAACCTATACCTACCACAAGGTGTGGGCTACAAGACCACTTTTTGTAACTTCAAGCTTATTGTATCCAAGCCTCGGCTTTGCTGTCGATGTCGAAAAACTATTAACACAATGAGTGGTAATTTATTGCATGTGGCTTCAGGGGCGTAAATTCGGGGGAGGGGGGGGAGGGCCTGACATCCTTGCTTGTCCGGCGAAAGTGTACACGTTCTTTGGAGCACTCAGTCGAGTAAAATCTTTTGTTTGTCCCACAAAAATATACATAGATTGGAAAGTCAAAGTGCAATAAATTCCTGGCCCAAATACATCGGTAGAATTCCACTTCGAAAGAGTGAATAACTAATAACAAATGATTTTTATGACCATGACCTGTTGAAAGCATCCAGATGGGTGGGCACCTCTACTTGGCTGGTGTGTAATTGTTGTGTGTAAAATACAGTATTTTGTCAACGGAACGTATACACCCTAAAATCAGTTTGGTTAAAAATGAAACCAAATCAACTGGGTTAAGTGAATATGAACCCAATTGGGTTCATATTCACTCAACCCAGTTAATTTGGGTTGATTTTTAACCCAACTGATTTTTGAGTGTATTTGTATCGTATACGTCTTTGATAAAAGCATTTAGATACGTTCCAAATAGTTGGGCGAAATGACCGAGCCGTTTGGTGCCGACGTCCTATACTCACCCCTCCCCCATTCTCCAAAAAGTGTTAGTTACGGTCCTGCGTGGCTGTAGTTCTTGACGAACACAACGATAAATATCAAGCGATTTTTTTAAACTTGAGCACAACATATTTACACTTAGTGACGCAAAAAAAAATGACAAGAAATGTTCCGACAAACTTTAGAGCGAATTTCAAACGAGTTAACAATAGAAGGTAGACGTCGAGTCAAAGCGTTTCTGAACAGGGGCGTTACGTCGATAACCGTTTGAGGGCGGTATAAAACTGATTTGTTCTGATTGTGATGGCTTATGTCAGTCCGATAAAATATTCCAACCACACCATCAAGGCAATCCTCAGTCGAAGGCATGCCTTGATGATGCAGTTGGAATATTAGACAGTGTAATTATAGTATGAAAACTCAAGACACCTTGGAAAATGTATGGATAAATAAAGGATGCATGCATGGAGTAATCGTTCTTCTTGTTCAATTAACGTATACCAACGTATACCATACCGGTACTCCAAACTGGTAATGCTGGTCACCCTACAACACTGCACAGGGACGGCGGAATCGGGGGAGGGGGGGGGGCTGAAGTCCCCCACTTTTTTGGACGTGCCATGTTTTTTTGTATGCATATATTTTAACACAACCAATAACTGGTGAAACAAGGGGCGGATCCAAAGCCTCCCCCATATTTTCGCCAGCTATGTTTCTCTCGTACTGGTTCAGGTTCGATGGATTTCGGATCATTTTTTGCAGTAAGTGGCAGCAAACGCTAAAATGTTTACAGTCTGTTAAAAAATAGGTTAACTGAAATAAATCGTACTCTGACAGACATACAAATACCAAATCCACCCAGACAATATAATCCACAGACAGTATAATTGCTGTTAACGTCTGGTAAAGCATACAGGTGAGGTCTATTTATCAGCGTTGGTCGTTCCGACCAAAGCTGATAAATAGACCTCACCTGTATGCTTTACAGACGTTTTAACGGCTCTCAAAGTGTGAAATCTTTCAAATACATCTCCTGAAAAATCTCAAAATGTCCACTCCGATGCATGGAAATGGGGATTTTTGGACCCTGGAATTTAAAATTTTCGTACCACGGGCTTAATAATGGTCGGCCCGTCATACAACGACCATCCATCGCCCGATCCAGCCCCCCCCCCCCCCTCCCACACACACACTTTGAAAATTGTTCCGCCGCCCTTGCTACAAGCATTATACTTAGGTCTCGCCGAATGTTGGCACAAAAAGGAGAACACGATTGTTACGAAAACTACCACAATAAACAATGGTAATCACGATGTAAATCCCCAGTTTATCAACTCCGAATCCACAAACGTTTATTGTCTCCATTATTATGTGTTTACGGAATCCCACTCCTTGTTGTATCCTCAACTCCCTCACGATAGGGACCCCTGTCGATATTCAACTAATTCCTTTCGTCTGAGCATAGCTACGCCCCCTCATTCCACATCAATCCAGGCACTCAGTATACTCTGCAGCCAATCCAAACTACCAAAGCCACTGTAACACCATATCTACTCTCTTGATCTACTGTTATTTGCATTGCTCACAAGTTTTTATATTTTTTGCCGAGCAGTGTTCCACATCCTTTGTAAATATGTTGTTGAGACAAGTAACCACAAACAAAAATCCACTTCACATTGCCTCATCTCCCGATCACAACATCTATTTCCCTCACATCTCAAAACGTTTAGTACACAGACCAATAAAAAAACAATCATAATAAATGTTATCATATGATCCGTCCGTTTTGTTCACTTTAAAACATTTGATATTTTGTTTTCATATTAATCAGTGATAAATAAAGCCTTCCGTCAATTTCATTGGTCATTTTCAAAACTGGACAATTGGATTGGCTGAACAAAATCAAACTGGGCCACATTTTCATAATTTGCATAATTAGAGTTGGGAGTGTTCGTTGGTCAATTTCAAAACTGGACAATTTGATTGGCTAAACAAAATACAACTGGGTCACTTTTGCATAATTTCAGTAGAGAGAATTTACGTTATCTGTCCTATTTAGGGTAGGTTATATTTGTATTCATCTTTTACCTACAAGAAAAACGCCATTCCTTTTTTTTATATTTTCACTTTTTGCTTCCAAAACATAGGTTATGACCCCTCATTGGAACGAGCTCGACGAGCTCGTTCCAATGAGGGGTCATAACCTATGTTTTGGAAGCAAAAAAATATTTTTTTTTAGTTATACGAGGATGTTTTTCCAAGTGGCGTCTGCAACTCAAGTTAGGTGATGGGTTAAAAAGTCACACTAAGTGACTCGTCCGAATTTTCCGTTTGGGCTCGCCAGAGGCGAGCCCAAACGGAAAATTCTTAGACTCGTTTCACAAATATTATATGAGAAAAGCACTCATTCCATATCCTCTATATCTTTGTCAATGCACTGATATTACTACTGTCCAAAAACAAGTGTTCCATCATCCGACTCTGAACACCTCTTTAAAACCTTTCTTAAAATGAATCTGAAAAATGGCGATAACATTAATACAGCATAGAACCACAAATGGGGTCTTCAATGCCGGGCGTTGGAACGCTTATAGTACCAAAAACAAACATTCCCACAACAACTCTGTGAATTTTGTAACGTTATCCGTTCTGATTTGGCAATTATCAGGAGTAATATTGACGTACAGTCGTATTATTTTACCAGCCCTAATAATTGTTGCAGGAGATATCGAGTCCAACCCAGGCCCAAATGATTCTACTTCCAATAAACAATCCACTCTATCAATCTTCCATTATTATGTTCGTAGTTTAGGTTTTAAACTAGCACGAATTGTTGATATTTTAGAGGAGTTCGATGTTCTGTGCTTTACCGAAACCCATCTGAACGAAGAATTTGACTCAAATGATATCAAAATAGCCGACTTCTCCCTGGCCGTTCGTAATGACAGAGACCGTTTTGGTGGTGGCATAGAAGATTACTACACGAACCGGCAGCACTACAAACGTTTAACTAATCTGGAATTCGACAATTTTATCATGTGGTTCGAAATCACTACGAAATCATTTCGCTATCTTCTGGGAGTACCCTACCGATCTTCTCAATACTGCGATCCCAAATACTGGGATCTCCTTGATACCTAAATTGATGAAATTCTGAATTTAAACCCATCACTTGTTCTCTGTGGTGATTTCAACTCTGACCTTCTAAACAGACAAGCTAAACTGAACAATATACTGAATTATTACACGCCTAACGTCTAATTATAATAGGAATCGGTAAAAAGTAAATTGCGTTCTCCCCTCACTAGTGAGATCAAACACCTCGGTGGTTAACATTTCGTGTGAACTTGAAAATTACAAATGAATTTTCACAAGCGCAAAACAAAAGTTGTTCTCGCTCCACTTGTGAGTATAACAAGACGTCATAATTACGTCATTTCACCAACAATCCCGAAAACTATTTTGTGTGGATGTACACAACACCCAATGTGACCTGTGTCAGCGGAAACAGCGATCAGCTGATTGTGCAAACAGATTTCTTGCGTGGTATGGGCGTCGGTTTGGATCATTTCAGTTGAAGCTTCAAATGAAAGGGGTATAATAAAAAGAAAATCTAACGTTTTCTTGTGAATACCGGGATTTATCTCATTCGTGAGTGAGAGAATTTGTATTTTCACTCGCAGCAAGCAGCTCGTGATAATCCGAATTATCTCACTCACTCATGAGATAAATCACGGTATTCACAATAAAACATTATTCATTTCAGTCTTACTCAACATTACACCGCACTCTGAAACGTTACTTGACACCATTCTCGTGACCGATTCTGTTCGAGCCACCGAATTCGAGACTATTGATCTTGAAATGTCTGACCACCTCAGAGTATAAACCCACGTGGTCTTTGACACTGAATCACACGAGTCTTTTTATTGCTCAGTCGCAACTACAACCAAGCTAATTTTATTTTAGCTAACTTTCTCTTAGGCCAGGTTGATTGGAACACAGTCTCGGATAACACAGATCTTATACAAAACAGTTTTGTAAACACCTATCTAGAAATCATTGATAAATGCATACCTCAGTCGAAAATACTATTACGCGAGTGGACTCGAGAAATTAACATCAACAGGCATTCATTTGTCTTGCTAACGAAGGGAAGTTAAACATGGCGACAACATCATGACTGGGATATCATCAGGTAAAGGAGAGTTTCGAAAAGTGAAAAAATAGCAGTTCATGCGAAAAATACATCTCGATAAAAACTTCAGTAAAACATAACGACACACTGATGTCGCGCTTTTTCGTATCGTGGGGCGTTGGCTTGGTGGAGGCGATATATCGTTTTCGGTGGCGTATTGGAATTGAGGTTAGTTGACACCCTTTTTGTTGTTCATCAGTATTCAGGAAGAACACTTCACAACATTGTACACCGAGGATTGACAAGCCATAGCAATCTTTCAGATGTTGGGCGTCACCGGGAGTGGCATGTCGATTGTTTTCAGTCTACAATTCCCATTGCTGGTATAGCACCTTTACCACGGAATATTTACTTGTTGCGACCCATATTTATTGATACACTGTTTTTTCTGTTTGTTTTTTTGGTCCTTTTTTTATCTTCTTCATAACTGATGCCCTAAAGATGTATATGCATAAGTGAATGTGTGCGTGTGTAGTTGGGCAGTATTATACACATTTTGTACTCCTTATAATCCCATATTACATCTGTTATACTTAACAGAACAGAATCTCCTTTTGTGGTCGAACTAAAATAACTCAGCCGGCGAACAAAGGAAGAAAGGTTTGCCATGAGCAATATTAACATTATTCCACCGACATTGCTCGCTGTCTCGCACAATCCTGACAACAGCACATAACCTTTCTTGCAAAATGCTTGCTCATTCACACTGGTAAGTTCTATTGGTTTATTCCTTGGTAGAGTGGCCCACTTTGTGACATTTGATAATGGCTAACACTATTACACTTGATGAGATACGGAGCAGCAGCTCATTTGACTTTATTTCTCATTTTAATGATGTAATTACCGATAATGATGTCGCTGAAGAGAACTCTCTCTTCGCTATCGAAGAAAATGGTTGTGAATATTACACCCCTGAGCGCTTTAGTAATGAGATCTCAAAAAAGCCCAACTCGCTCACGCTCTTTAACCTAACCTGCCGAAGCCTTAATAATAACTGGGAGCCCTTCCATAACCTAATATGTAGCATTCAGTCTGAATCAAATTTCTTAGACATCATAGGTTTGACAGAAACGTTCAGTGTGAAAGAAAACATTACCTACTCACTTGAAGGCTACCACCCCTTGATTACTCGGCTGCGATCTAGTAACGATGGCGGAAGAGGAGGTGTTGGACTTTATATTAAAGATACCATCCCTTTTAAAATCCGAGAAGACCTTTCTGTTTTTATCCCCCATGTATTTGAATCCTTATTTGTGGAGATCTCGACGAAAGATACAAATATTGTCGGAATTATTTATAGACCAAACACAGCAACCAAAGCAGACCTCGATCTATTTCTGGAAAAAATGACGAATGTAGTAAACATTTTAAGTGCCTCAAACAAGAATGTTTATCTTATGGGTGATTTTAATATTGACTTACTTGGCTTTTGTAGGCATAACAAAACCGACTTATTTATCGAAGCTATGTTTAGTTCAGGTTTTATGCCATTCATATCAAGACCAACTAGAATTACAAATCATTCTGCCACCATAATTGATAATATTTTCAACAAAGTTAATCCCCATATATCTGGAATAATTATTACAGATGTAAGTGATCATTTTGCAACATTTTATGTTGATGAATCATCAAAAAGGCGCACCCATCCCATACAACCCCCATAAAGATCTTTTAAGCAGGAAAAGGTAAATCAGTTTAGGTTTCTCTTGTCTGAAAGTGACTACACCGATGTAATGAATGCTCCTTGTCCCAACGAAGCCTATGACATTCTTCTCGAAGTTGTCCATGCAGCTTTCGATCAAGCTTTTCCAGAAGAAATCACAAGAGTTCCCCAGAAGTTTGTGAAGTGTGAACCGTGGATGACATCGGGCCTTTTGCAATCATCTTTGGAAAAAACAAAACTGTTAGTCAAAAAATTAAAATCCCCAACCACACATAACAAATTAGGTTACAAAACATACTGTACCATTTTTAACAGACTGAAAAGGCTCACAAATCTGATTATTACAAGGCTATACTTCATGAAAATAAACATAACATGAAAAAAACTTGGGAAATCTTGAAAAAAGCAATTAACAAATCTAGTTCTACCTTTACATTCCCGTCCACATTTGTCGATGGAAATGCGGAAATATCTGATCCTAAAGAGATAGCTGACAAATTTAACTCCTACTTCGTTAACATCAGTTCAATATTAAGCGACTCAGTACCAACCTCCTGTCGACATTTTACTGACTACGTTAATGGAAATGGAATTGAGTCATTTTTTTGGCCCACTACCCCACACGAGGTAATTCAGTGCACAAAAAAATAAAATCAAAAACAAGTAGAAACTTTGACAATATGTCCTCCAAAATATTAAAGGAGATAATATATGAGATCGCTGACCCTTTAACACACGTAATTAATCTATCTTTCTCAACCGGTATTGACCCCAGCAAAATGAAAATAGCAAAAGTAATTCCTGTGTTTAAATCTGGTGACCATCAACTATTCAACAATTATAGGCCCATTAGCATATTATCGACCTTCTCGAAAGTACTAGAAAAATTAATGTACTCCAGGTTAATATCTTTCCTCGAAGATAATAAGATAATTCATCAATATCAGTTTGGATTCAGAAAGGCACACTCAACAATACATCCAGTATTGCATCTCATAAACAATGTTGCTGAAATGAATGATAAGCCAACAAAGAACCGTGCTTTAGCTCTGTTCCTTGACGTCTCCGAAGCATTTGATACTATAAATCACCAGATCTTACTCAAAACGCTAGAACTTTATGGAATACGGGGCCATGCAAACTCTTGGTTCAAGGATTATCTTACTGATAGATCTCAGTCAGTTTCCCTTCCAAAGGCGAGCTCTGATTTCCAAGTGATAACAGCTGGTGTCCGACGGGGATCTATTCTTGGTCCTCTTCTCTTCATAATTTACATTAACGATATTATAAACTCGACATTGCTGAAACTTTTATCATATGCAGGCGATACTACTGCATATACGTCGGGCAATGACTAAAATACAATAATAGAATAAGATAATAACGAACTCAATAACATATACTATTGGTGCACAGCTAATACACTCACACTAAATGAGAGCAAGACAAAATATATTATTTTTCACCCTCAGAATGACTTTTACACAATTGAAAGCAGAAGAGTTATGCTGAACAATTCAACTCTCTCACTCGTTGCTAACAATCAAGAGGAAAAATCTGTAAAATTCTTAGGAATCCACGTGGATGCAAATTTGAACTTTAAGAAGCATATCTCAGTAATCTGCTCCAAAATTTACAGGGCAACTTATGCCATAAGCAAAGTGAAGAGGATTCTACCGAAAGAATGCCTGAAAACATTATACTACTCTTTGATCCATAGTCACATGCTATATGGTATCCACATCGTCGTGCGTGGGGGCACGATGACGCCGTGTACTAAGGCGTACTGCGCGTCGATGGTACGCATGTCTTCAACCAATCTAACCCTGCCTGTACTGCAGTGCGGAGTTACGATGTTAGGGAGCTGGCACCTGCTCGTCGTTGCTCGGTGGTTCTCTCCGGGTACTCCGGCTTCCTCCACCCATAAAACTGTCACGGTCATGATTAGCCATTGTGCATAAATATGTGACCTTAAACATCAATAAATAAATAAATAATCCACATCGTCGTCAACTCGATCGATCATTAAATTACAAAAGAAAGCCATCCGAATTAAAGCAAGCAAGAACTACAATGCTCATACTGATCCACTATTTAGTGAGCTGCGTATCTTAAAATTCACAGACCTGTACAAATTCCAGGTCTCTTTGTTTATGCATGATTGGTACAACAGCATGCTCCCTGAAAGCTTTGAGAAGACTTTCAGAATATACCAAAACCCCTTAGGAATGGACACCAGACAATCGGGTAAATTACACACACTAAAACCAAGAACTCAATTTTCCGCAAATTTCCCAATCCACACTTTCCCCAGGATGTGGAATACAATAGAACCATCGGTTCAAAACTATTCCAGATCACTATTCAAAAAGACTTTAACGGAGCAATTCTTAAATTTATACCCTCATCACGTCAGCTGTAATAATCCTGCTTGTTCCGACTGTATGTCCCAGCTCTGTTATCTCATCCTGACCCAAAAGAGTTATTTTCTAAAAACGATGGACAATATTTTATTTATATGGAATAATTCAAAATTTTCATTCAAAATTTTCTTTTTTCAACTACAAATATTCTGTTGTCGGGATTGTGTATCACATTTCACATTTAATTTTTGTTGTTGTTGTTGTTGTTGTTGTTGTTTTTGTTTTGTTTTTTTTTTTGGGGGGGGGGGGAAGACAACCCTAGTGGCTACGCCATCTCCCGTTAGTGCAGTCATGTATTTGAGATCAATGTATGTTGCTGACCTTGTTTGTCTTTGTGGCATGTTGAACTACGAAATAAATCATTCATTCATTCATTCGTGTTGAGGCTCGTTTGTTTGTTTAAATGTAGAAGCCGCTGTTACGGATAGAACTGGGTTATTTATTTATTTATTTATTGGTGTTTTAAGGTCACATATTTCTGCACAATGGCTAACCATGACCGTAACAGTTTTACGGGTGGAGGAAGCCGGAGTACCCGGAGAGAACCACCGAGCAACGGCGAGCAACTGTCAGATCCCAAACATACCAATTCCACACAAGCAGGGTTATCATTGGTTGAAGACAGGTGCACCATCGACGTGCAGTACGCCTTAGTACACAGCGTCACCGTGCCCCCACGTGGGCAATAGGGGTGAAGTGTCTTGCCCAAGGACACAACGCGGTTGCCGCAGGTGGGATTCGAACCGATGACCTCTCGGCTTGCAGCTTGCACCTTTACCAACTGAGCCATCGCGCCCCCGATAGAACTGGGTTAATTGATTTCAAGCCGTAAGGTGCTAGAAAGAATGGATGAACACTATCGATATTTTCACAACAGTCATTCAAACCAGTTGTAGAGAATATCGAACAGCAGATTTAGTTTTTAATGTGTACAGACGCAACAGCTTAAATCAGTAATAAAGAGGAGAAGAGGAATGTCGATAAGATGAAAGGTAGTTGGTTCTAGTCGCGATTCTAGTTATTGCAACACATTTTGGTGTAAAGACCAAGACAAAATCGCTCTTTTTAAAAACAATTACTCGAAAGTACGTTTTAATATTTCGAACAGGAGACGCCATGGACTCGATATAGTTATGACAGCCGAGTGTGGTGAAAATGAAATGGGCGTTGGGAAATTCTGGATCGCTTATAGTAGAGGTAAGGGTTTCAGCTGAACCTTTATCCACACGATGGCGGCCATTAGTGGCCAGAAAGCTGACATTTAAGTTATGTATGTCTTGACTACAGGCCTGAAAATAAGCAGTCTGACATTTGCAGGATGAGGTCCCCAGAGGGTGAATTTGATGATGCTATCCCATACAGTGGGCCAATTTATCCTCTGGGTATCTCTTTCTGTTCAGTTGTGAGACCTTGATTCAGATTGAGGTTCACAGAGGGTAAATTTAGTGATGCTACCCTGCAATGCAGGGTAGCATCACTAAATTCACTCTCTGGGGACCTCATTTTGTTGATGGCAGTCTGCTTAATTTTTGGTTTGCTTGACTAGAGTTTCATTTTTCGATTTATAGTAGCAAGGGAAAGGGAAAGAAAAGTTCTTCCCAACAGACTGCAGTATGACAGCACGTGGCCATCCTAACAAAAGACCCTCCAGGGACGACTGTTTGTAACTTCGACCATTCGGGTTGGGCCTGGCTCGAAACTCTGAAATACCAATAACCTTCTAGAGCTGCAACCTGTTGACAAAGCAAAAAACAATAATCCTAACTCACCTCTCCCCACCGTGTGGACCCGTCATTGCCTAAAACACATCACACCCCAAACAATATAAACATGGAAAAATTACAGTGCAAGAAGTTACTTTTCCCTTAAATGTTTGAGTAAAACATGCTGTTTTTGTTTTACCAGTAGCAAAACTGAGGAACTGATATTTGGTCCAGCCCCATTACACCAGATGGCTGTACAGTATAGTCACGAAAAAATGGATCAATTAATGTACTCAACCATTTACAAACGTAACGACCAAAATTGAGCAGCAACATGGGCAAAAAGCGCCATTCAATTTTCAGTTTTTCATTTTTTGTCTCAAAAAACATAACTCATGTACTCCTCATTAGAACGAGCTCATTGAGATCGTTCCAATTATGGGGCATAAGCTATGTTCTTAGTTATTCAAGAATTTTGTCTGCAAGTGTCGTCTGCCTTTCGTGTTAGGTGAAGGATTAACCTGCAGTCATACGATTGCTGTTTAACCCTTTACCTAACGTAACGGCCAAAAAAGGCCAGGCCTATTCACAAAAATCTCCAATTAATTTTCATTATTTTTTCCTTTTTTTGTCTCAAAAACATAGGTTATGCCCCCTCTTTGGAACGAGCTCGACGAGCACGTTCCAAAGAGGGGTCATAACCTATGTTTTTGAGACATAAAATTAAAAAAATTAGTTATTCTAGAATTTTGTTTGCAAGTGTCGTCTGCTTTTCATGTCTGGTAAAGGGTTAAAAACATTAAATGGTCTGCTTTAATAATGGACTTGTTCAAAACAAGTAATTTTGCGACTTTGACAATGTCATTCTGCTAAAAGCGGGTATTAAAGAGCTAAGTGCGTTCGAACTGAAATATGTTTGCTCCTCGGAGCATGAACACACCTACTTAAGTATTTCGTATGATCACGGTCGTTACCGTAAAATTTGCGGAAGAAGCACTGGCAGCTGATTGCCGGAACTCTTATCGTATTGTTAACCATAATTTTCCACAGTCCACAGCGTCGCCGAAATATATCATTAACTTCTAATAGCGGGGGAGGAATTCGTCACATACAGGTGAATTGTGCACTTGGTGATACCTTCTTGAAATTTGGCACACTGTTAGTGTAGGCTATGAGGTTCTCAAAAACGATCGGCTACAAGTTGACACCGACCGGTGGCGACCAGTAGCGGCACAATCCAAAATGGCCGCCAGCGGCTGAAGGGAACCTCCTTTTCGACGGTCTACCGACTATACATCCGATTGTAAGGGCGCGAAAGTGAACTCTGATCCACGCACGTGTTGGAAACAGACGTGGGAGATGATGTAGAATAAAACGAGATTCTCTATACGGACGCATCAATTTCTTGGAACTTGAAAAGAGCGTTGTTTCTCCGGGATCAGCGTCATTCAGGCAAACCTGAATGACGCTGATCCCGGAGAAACAACGCTCTTTATGAAGCAGTCTCTTTGCCATACAATCTCTTGTTTGGCGTAATTCCGCAAGCAATTCTGATTTGTCTGTCGAAATTAATTCGAGAACGCGATTGTTCACAAAAATCATTCACAGAATGAGTGAGAATCCTCTTCGTGTACGGACTAGTACTGACTGGGAACGTTGTTGCTTTTGCCAGCAAGACAGTTCCAAGAAATTGATGCGTCCGTATAGAGAATCTCGTTTTCATGACGCCTATAAAGCTATTGAGGAAGACATAACGCGCTTCCTAGATAATGGCGTTGAGCTTCCATATAATTTGACCATTGATTGTTTGATGAGAGAGAGTGATGAGTGTATGTCGATGTCACTGTTGACGAATAAGGCAATATATCATAAGACATGCCGTGACAGTATTCGGACTCACATCGTACAGCGCGTGCTACACAAGCGAGAGCGAAATGAGGCAGTGGCATCCTGCTCCACGCTGAGTCCTAAAAGAACACGGACAAGTTTTGAATCTGGCTGTGACAGGAAACTGCCCCAGTGTGTTTATTGTCACAAACGCGAAGGTGACAGCAGTGAGCCTATTTGCAGATCAATGTCTGATAACAATAAACTCAAAATTATGGCAAAGGAAGCCGAGAACTGGGTTGTTTTTTCTCGGGTCAATGCAGCATTTGATTCCGCTGCTAGTGATCTTTACTATCACAAAACCTGTTATTGTAAGCTTGCCAATGAAGCACGAGCGGCTAAATCTAAAAAGTCGAAGAACGCCGAACATTCCGCGTCAGGCCTGCCCTATGACCCTCTCGTTATGGCAGAGCTCATAACATTTGTTGAACACAACGATTCCGCGATGAAGCTTGTCGATCTCAAGAATCTGTACAGTCGGAGGTTGAAGCAAGTCGGTTCTGATTGGCTTAGTGAAGAAATACATTCCACTCGATTCAAAGAACATTTGTTGCAGAAATTGGGCGATGGCTGGGACGCCTTCACACAGGGTAGAGATGTGTTTATTTCAAGTAGGTTTCGAGTTGGCTCCTTGTTGTCCGAATCTTTAACTCGTATAGTGTCTGAGGAAGAGGCAAAAAAGATAGTTGATGTGGGTCTTCTTCTGCGTAAACACATACTCATATCTCAAGCTCCTTTCACGGGATCATTTTCATCTTATTGCTTGAGCGAGCCTGTACCCAACTCACTCCTGACTCTTCTTAGAGTTCTACTTGAGGGCACATGTAGTATACAGAACTTAGGCGATGATGAGACTGTTAATGCCAAGACTCGAGTGGCTTGTACTATTTCACAGATGTTGATCAGCAATTCAGCGAAACGCTCCGAACATGCACAAAATGTTCACCAGAGACGTGACAGAGAAACTCCAATGCCTCTTTATGTGGGTTTGAAGTTGCATGCCCATGATCGTATGAAAAATCTTATCAGAGATTTTCATCAAATGGGACTCTCTGTCTCTTATGATCGCGTAATGGATGTTCGCAGGAGTTTCGCGAGAGCTGTTTCACTGCGGTTCAAGAACGAAGGTGTTGTAGTCCCAGCTAACTGCAAACGTAATGTTTTCTCGATAGGAACCACTGATAACATTGATGTATCTGGTAGATCTGATATGCATGGTACGTCCATCACACTCATTGGTCAACTGAGCAGGGACAATGTGGGTACTGATCCCCCACCACTGAGTTTAGATGTTCCAGAAGACACACAAATTGAACTCCCAGACGACTATGCATTTGTTCCTTTCGTTGAAGACTTTGGTGGGGACATCAGGCTTGAATCTCCAGATGAATGTAATGTACGGCCCAATGAATATGCAGATTTGAACGTGGGAGAGAATGACTGGTTGTCTCATGTGTCACAGATCAGCAATAAAGGGAAGGTTGATGGCAGCTGGCAGCTTGATGAAGTCCCTGTGACCTTTTCAGGCTTCTTTTCAAAACATGAAGATCAAGACAATGTCAAACCTCGTGCAGTTATTGGGGTATTCCCTGTTTTCAGTGAGCAGAAAGCGGACTCACTCAGTATGCAGAAGCATGCTATGTATGTGGTCAGGGAAGCTACTGCTTTCGTAAACCCCGGCCAGATACCTGTCATTGAAGGTGACTGTCCGTTGTATGCCAGGCAGAAAAAATGTCAATGGCTGTTCCCAGAGGAGATAGGTGAGGATCGAATGGTGTGTATGATTGGATTCCTGCATCTTGAAATGTGCACCCAAGAAGCTGGTGGTAAGCTTATGGGTGGTTCTGGTTGGGAGCGAATGTTTCACCTCGCAAAGATATTCACACCCGGTGTAGCATCATCCCTACTTGGTGGGAAACATGTCAAGAGGACGCGACAGGCATATCTTCTCACTCTAGCTTGGCTTGAGATCCTCAGAAAGAATGCTTATGAGATTTACTGTCAGCAGACTGGGCCCCATGAGTCATTTGAAATGTGGGAACAGAGGATTCTTTCACAATCTCCAACTGCGCGCTATTGGGGTGAAATCGTTCGGAACTTTCTCTTGACAAGCTGTCAATTCGTTCGGAACCAACGAATCGGTAACTGGCCTGGTACACTGTGTTCTATCGATGAGTTGTGCAGTTACTTTTTTGCCCTAGGACATACAAATTATTGTCGGTGGGTCCCCGTATTTCTGAGAGACATGTCTCAGCTACCCAGGCGGCATCCTTCAATCCACAACAAATTCATGGAAGGCCATTTTGTGGTCCAGCGTAGTGAGAGGAAGTTCAGTATGATGGGTTTAGATCAGAGCCAAGAACATAGTATCCAACTACTCAAAGAAGACAGTGGTCCAAAAGGTCTCTATGGCCAGGCTGAAGAGAAAGTCGTTATTGAGCTTTCAAGGTCAGAAGTTCTGCGTGTTATAGATGAGTATGAATATGCAAGTTTCCACACAACATCATCAGATAACACGGAACACCCGGAAAGTTCGGTATCAGAGCAGAAAAAATTTCTGAATCAATTGAAATCTCTCCTCGATCTGGTGAATCAGGGACTCATTATCAACCCTTATGATGAAACTAGTGGTCAGCTGGTGACATTAGATACTGGTGAATATATGGACCCCGAAGTTAGTAAGAGTTTACGGTCATTACCCGAAAGGGGCAAGCATTTATATTCCACTTTCTTGAAGGAAAGGCTTGTGGAATGCACCGTACCCCTGAATGATGTTATTCCCAAGGCAAATATATATACCTTCCTTAACCCACCCCCAGCCAACCTGGACAAAGGCCGAGACAAACTCATGTCAAGTAAAGCAACTGCCGCAATAGTTACCCAGATGTTCGTTTCACTGCAAGCCCGGCCTGATTCAAACATGGATGAGTTTTTCATGCACGAGAATGCACGTGATCCGCCAGCATTATCCGATAGAGGTAAGCTACGGAGTGGGACAAAATCTCAAATTCTCAATTGTTTACCAGCTATTCCTGCACAAGGGAAGAATTCAGCAGCTAGACAAGCTTCAGTTGTCATCTTGGATATGCCTGCTGTAGTCCATGTAATCAAACCACAGAAAGCGGATCTGTTTGGAGAATATGCTCGATTGCAATTATTGCCATACATCGAATCTCTGATTAACACGAACACCACAAGGGTTGATGCGATCTATGACTGTTACCCCGAAGGCAGTTTGAAGAATCAGACGCGAGCAAAACGCCTCGGTGAGACAGCAGTTAGGTTGATACGGGTGTCCGAGAACGTCCCTTTACCTAAAGGGAAGAATTGGCAGGCATTCTTGAAAGTTAGTGAGAATAAAGACGAATTTTTCAAGTTCCTGTCTGCTGAACTGCTGAAATTAACATCAACATCCGAGTACCAGTTGTTAACGACATCAGGAGAATATGTACTATGCAATAAGGATGTTAGCTTATGTGACATATCTCCATCGAACCACGAGGAAGCAGACACGCGCATGATGCTTCATCTCAACCATGCAGTCTCACAAGGTCACAAAATAGCTTTTCTTCGCACGGTTGATTCTGATGTCGTCATTCTGTCTTTGCACCATTTCGCAACATTCCGTGACCTTGGACTCAGTGAGCTGTGGATTGGGTTTGGAATTGGAAAGGCATATAAAGATATGCCAATTCATGAGATAGCTTCACAACTTGGACCTGATTACTGTAAGGCCCTGACTTTCTTCCACGCCTTCACAGGTTGTGATGTAACATCCAGCATGCTCGGCATTGGGAAGAAGACAGGATGGAATGCATGGATGAATTTTCCCGCATCAACTGAAATGATGATAGAATTGACTGAGAATCCGCAAGTCTTTTCAGAGGATTCCCCTCATATGCAGCATATCGAAAAACTCACCATACAGATGTACAGTAACAGTTGTGTCAGTACACGTGTCAATGATGCGAGACGGCATATGTTCACACATGGCCTTAAGTCTATGGAAAACATCCCGCCCACCAAAGCAGCTCTGTATCAACATGTAAAAAGG
This sequence comes from Pictodentalium vernedei, assembly GCA_031216915.1. Classification (NCBI taxonomy): domain Eukaryota; kingdom Metazoa; phylum Mollusca; class Scaphopoda; order Dentaliida; family Dentaliidae; genus Pictodentalium; species Pictodentalium vernedei. The sequence continues at coordinate 716,192,580 of CM062296.1, forward strand.
GTAATTCTTGTGTCATCTTTCATTTGGCATCGTGCTCTGCAGAAACACTTATGTGTGCCAGACCCATCACAGTACGGATGGGAGTGGAATCCACGTCTCAATATTCTGGTCCCATTTTGGACTCACCTAGGAGACGCAAGTGCTGCATGTGCACTGATGCTCCACTGTAGTTGTGCCAAGGCCTGCAAGGGCAATTGCAAATGCTTGAAAGCTGGATTAAGGTGCACACCTTTGTGTAAGTGTGAAGGTGGCTGTTGTAACAATATTGAGTAGTATACTGTCATGTTAGGACCAGTCATCTCCTATTCTGGTATTTTTTTTTCCATTTTCGGCCAGTTAACACATGTCATGTTTCTAGTTGAGTTGATTTTGCTAACAAATGTTCATCCCATGTGGCTTGCTACATTGTCCGGGGTATAGGAATACAGTTTTAGATTTCGGAAAATAGTCTGTTATTTACTGCACAAGACGGTGTTAATTCATGCATAGCATGATACAATATCCCCAACTATTTTGCCTCTGTACAACAGTTGATACCTTCGTTCACCCGTGTGTTCATCTATGGTATCCTTGTCTTTCTCTGGCCATAGGCCACATGTGACTAGTCAGTTCCTACTCCATAGCAAATCAACTTGGAAATCCTTCATCTTGTAGCGCACTCATGTCTCAATGAATCCATACCTGAGTTGATCTAATAAATCTAACGTAAGGTATCAAATTGCCATACCGGATCATATTTCGATAAGTTATTCGCTAAAACATTTCGACCACTCATCGACATCAAAGGTCATGTTTTGGCTCCCAGTGGTGGCTATATCTCTATATCCCTGGTAAAGTAGCATACCATGAGGGATGGGCATTAAGTGTCGGCAACATTAATCCTGACTTGGAACACACCACATCTTAACTGGCCGAAAATGAAGAATACTACTTGTAGTCAAAAAATATTCCTGTACCTCGAATGACTGCAAACATACACTCACCCCTTCTAGTCCCATTTTGCCAATGTTCTATACTGGCAAGATAACATTGTATAATTAACAACGGGAACTAATGCATCCCGAGTTCATTCCAGCACTGCCCTTGCTGGCAGACGTGTCGCTATGGTGTTGAGATTGAACCAGAACTCCTCTAGAAATTTGATAGTTTTATTTTCTTAGAAAATAAATCTATCGAAAATGCCGGAAGTTGAGAATAGACTGTCACTTTAATTGGATTATCAAATGTCCAAGTATCCCCACTGCTGCATACTATCGAGTACCCTTGTTCATGTGTTGACAGGAATCTCTCATACCATGTTCATTTGACCATTGCATTCCCGAGAAACATTCAACACTAATTTATCTACGGACGGACGATCATACTGACAGTCAGACACACAGACGCACACATCGACGGAAATTCTGATCCCATTATCCATTAATCTTCCCCCCAACTTGTTCCAAGGGCTTCACTCCATCATTCACATCAATTACAGCACATGTATGGTGTTAGGTTTGGAGCTTCAGTTGTGCGATCGGCGAAAATAGCTTTTTTTCGATCCGCTTGGCGGCCATTTTGGATTTCGCTGCTAGTGGTGGCTAGAGGATGGTGCCAACTTGTAGCCGATCGATTTTGAAATCTCTGATGCCTACCCTTACATCATGCCAAATTTCAGGAAGGTATCACCAAGTGCACAATTCTAGCGAATTCCTCCCCCGCTATAATTCATTTATTCCTTTGAAAATAAAATCGTGTCAGAAAAGACCACAGCTGTCCAGCACGTTCCAATGATTGTCCATAAGCTTCGTTTGGGGGACAAAAGTTGAGGACTGATATTGTACTTCTTCTGAAGTGTGTTCTACAGGGATTTAATATTATTATATTTATTTATAATAAGAGACGGGTTAAATTTAATTAGAAAAGACCTATACAACATTATTTCGTTGTGTGTCATATAATTGTTGTTTGCTTTAAACTGAAAACGCTGTTTCTGTTTAGTGTCCCTTATTTCTTTTCAATTATTGAAATATTACTCCGATCTTTTTCACTCCGTATCGCATTAAAATTAGTTTACGACAGTTTACTTTATTGTAGTTTCAAAGGTTCTGTCGAATAAACTCGCAATGGTATTCTCATGATCAACACCACGAACACAATGGGGACGTGACAAACGTTACTTATTCCCAGTTCCTTATTCGACATTCGTTATCAACCGAAAAAAATGTCGAATAAGGAACTGGGAATAAGTAATGGTTGTCACGTCCGTTAACATAATGATCAAATAAAAACAATGTATTCTCTCACCATAAAGTGTTGAAAAAACCCACATTGCAACTCCTTCAAAACGAGAGCTCCCGAACGGACATTCAGGTTCAAAACAGTGACGTGTTCAAGATGGAGTCTCTCCACCCCTCCCCACATTCTCGTTAGTGAAGGACTTTTTTAAGTTAATAATAAGATAGCCTCACAGTGAACTGGGTTGATAAAGATCACACTGGGTGAGGATTGTGAAATGAAGCGACTGTTCGTTTATAAAGCGTGGATTTTCCACTCTACACGTATATTCAATTTTTTTTTAATTCAAGAAGCTCCGGTTACATTTCAACTCGTGGACCAGCGGGTGCAACACTGTGGTCCGTGAGCTGAAACATCGCTATACTCTCATCTGTTTTTTTTATATGTCTGTAGAAAGTACTGTCAAAGCACACCGACTTCCAGCATTTCACTTTTTTATTCTATAATCACTTGGTGGTAAATTTGATCAGTATGTGGGGAGTGGACACAGATGACAGCTTATTTCAACAGAGCTTGTAAAGCTTCGCTGATAATTTTTCTCACAAAGCAACAGCTGAAAGAAAAAGTTGACTGTGTGTAGCATCCTGGAAGAATAAGTAGACATTTAATTCACAAGCTTTCAGTTCTCTTCAGTTCGTTATTAACCCTTTACCTAACATGAAAAGCAGACGACATTTTCCAAAAAAAATCTTGAATAACAATTTCTTTTCATTGTTTGTCTCAAAAACATAGGTTATGACCCTTGTTGGAAAGAGCTCGTCTAGATAGTTCCAACGAGGGGTCATAACCTATGTTTTTGAGACAAAAAAATGAAAAAAATAATGAAAATTAATTGGCGAGTTTTGAGAATAGCGCTGGGCGGTTTTGGACGTTACGTTGGGTAAAGGGTTAACATATTAACCCCTTCAACCCGATGTACATAAATTTTTGCGTGGCGAAAAATTGGTAGTGGAGGAGCAGTGGATATAAAGAGCCAAAAATATGAGGCAAGGCTCGGTAATAATTTAATCCAACAGCTCTGTCTTACTGAACCTCCCAACAGTCCCGAATGGCTTCGCCCATTTCGGCATTGACAGTTTTGACGGAAATGATACCTTCAGGGCACCAGTGTTGAAAGGGTTAAATCTACTTCGTTCCTGATAAACTGAAGGCACTTTTATTTTCATTTTGAAGAGATTTTGAAGGTTTCCTATGATCAAAATGTGCCTTCATTAGACTTACTAAGCGAAAGCATACTTCCGGGAGAACAAAAGGGCTTAATTTTTAAGGAGAACAACACATAGTATTGACAAAGATCTTTTCACGTCACTGCATATGTTTTTTAGGTTTTGTTTGTCGTTTTAATTTTTTGTTTTGTATAAGTTTTACAAGTTTGCAAAATTTGTGCTTGTGACACGTGAATGGACGGTTGGGTGCTTTTGGTAGAATTCTGGGAAGTCGAATAGCTGAAACTCGCTAAATATGGTAAATTCAAAATAGGTGTTTCCCTCCTGTATGAGTTGGTGGTGCTTAGAAATAAAGTGCAATCTGCTAAGGCTCACCCCAGTCATGGTTGAAGCTTGTGTTTTGAATATTGATTGCAAATTATAGTAATTTTTTTCAGCTTGATTTTTGACCCACGAAATTTACGAAGCTCCCTTACAAACGTGCCTGTAAATTTGTATACTGACAGTTTTCAACACGAATTTAATCCCCCCTGCAGTGCTTGCTCGGGTAAAACACTTTTTATTCGCAAGCAGGGCTTAAATACAAAAACAATTAGATATACTGAGCATAATCAAGCTCAAATTTCCCATACATCTATAGTCTGTCGGTCCCGAAGAGCCCATATGTAGTAATTTTTGGCAGAATGGAACAATTTCCAAAGGCTCTTTTCCGTTACAGCAAACATTTTGTGATAATGATTTTGGTATGGCGGATGCAGCAATAATTGTAGAACAATGTTATTGTTAAAGTTTGCCCGTCAGTTTTAACCCCCAGTATAACGATTGCTAGAACAAGAATCCCGTTTGAAGTAGGGCCCTGGGAAGCTTCGAGATTCGATTAGATTTCGAATCTTAAGTTGATATTCGGTTCGACTCGAAATCGGCAGACCGATTCGTTTTCCTTCGAATCTTTTCACTGGAATTTAGCTTGTTATCCGTCATCTTAGTCTTCCCACAAAACGAAAAGCTGGGACAGAAATTATACTTAAATAATGTTGAAAATAAAGACAGAGTGTAATTTCCCCAATATCACCTTAAAAAGAATCTGTACCCATGCCACCATCCATGCTAATTCCAGTTTCATTAATCACTACCACTGCTGAAAGCAAATTTAAGGTTCCTAACCAGTATCGACGATGAGCTCACGATTGCTAGCGGCTAGCCCCGTACAGTGCCCACTATAGAATTCTCACACCCGTTTCTGTTTTTGAACAAAAATTCTCACTGGATAATATTCCAACTACATTACCGAGGCATGCCTTCGACGTGATGTAGTTGGAATATTTATGCGTCAAGACTTCAAGACGCCTGCATTCGATTCGACGTTCGATTTCATTTACTTCGAATAACTGGTTCGATTCGATTAGAGATTCGATGCGAATCGAAAATATGTGATTCGCAGGACCCCAGTTGGAAAAATATCAAAGTCTGTCAACTTTTGTTACTGTTTTCTTTCAATTTGTAGAGGGTAACCTTCAAATACTTTGCTTTTATCTGTGTAACATTGCATGCTGAAACAATTTGCTGTTTTAAGTTTTACTGTAAGAATTAAAGTAATGTCTGCTGTGACTGGTTAAAGAAGAGTCATGTCAGAAAAAAACTCTATTTTAGAGAGACGTTTTCATTCTTCTGTTCTCATTTTGTCAACCAGGTGGGAAACCTTTTGTTTTGCATAAATCGATTCAGCATTTGTAGGCTAGTAAATTGTCTGTTATAAGCTTTGATGTCCCGCGTCAACACTTCTTTTCTCTGCATAAAGATTATTATTGTCATAAATAATTTCATTTTACAGTAAATACTGCACTTTTCAGCACGCATTTTTTCCAAGATAGAAAGGATATAGCTTATACTTTTTGGTTAATTGTATTCAGCATTTATGGGGTAAAAAACACATGCTTGAGCTGTATAAAAACTAGTACTGTCAGAAAAAACCTCAGTATCAGTGAATTCAAATTCCCCGACAGGAGAAATTTAGCTCAAATTGCGTTGCATAGACTTATTCAGCATTTAACCCTTTTACCCAACGTAACCGACCAGCGCTATTCTCAAAAATCGTAAAATTAATTTTCATTCTTTTTTGTCTCAAAAACATAGGTTATGGCACCTCATTGGAACAAGCTCGTCGAGCTTGTTCCAATGAGGTGCCATAACCTATGTTTTTGAGACAAAAAATGAAAAGAATTGTTATTCAAGAATTTTTTTTACAAGTGTCGTCTGCTTTTCATGTTAGGTAAAGGGTTAAAGGACAACGGAATTCTGTACATGCTTGGGTGCTACATGTTTGTCACAGAACTTAAGTACATATGCGTATCGTCTTGGTAAGGGTGAACCGTGGACGTCAGTTTCTGGCCACAATAGGTTTCACTTCCAACGGTAAATAGAAATTAGATCCACAAACTGGATTATAGCAGCGTGAATCTTACCAGTCAGCATTTTATGCCATGAGTAATTTTATGTTCCCGCGGTAGTCTGAAAGTGGACGCTTGAAAAGTGCGAGAGGGAGAATTGTTTTGACCATGGCAAGGTTGAGTCGAGAAAAACTTTGGTCCGCTGTTCGCGGCGGTTGAACTGTTTTCCAGCGAGAATGGACATGTAACATCGTATATATACAACGTTTAGTTTGTGTTATGCTTTCGTAAAACGAAATGTGTACAGTTCGCGACCTCCAGACAAAATAAACCTGAAGTTGATGGATAAGGAATATGCTCATTCCAGCGACTGATAACTGGTGTAAGCGAGATTAGTAAGGAATGTGAAGAACATTGTCGTCAGGGATGTCACCTTTGAATGACCATTTTATCACGATATTGTCCCGGGGACAAAGCTTGCAGCACGGCACGATTTAACCCAATGAGGAGCCCGACACCGCTTCGTCGTTAATTTCAGCTCATCATGTAGAAGATTCCCACAGCTGCGATACACGTCTAATAGTCAACACTTAGTTCTAGGAGGAAGTGAAGGCCTTCATAACTTGATAACAACGAAATGGACATTTCCGTGTAGCTTGTGCGCGAGGTCGTTTGCGAGTCGATGTGAGTACGTAGGTTCAATTTATACAAGTATCATATTTTTCTATCTGCTTAACCCTCTCAAAGTTTCTCATGTTTCAACTTCATTAAATATTATCTTCTTGAACACTGTATTTTATGGGTTATATCAAGCACAAAGAAAGTGCACCTAAGAAACATCTGGAATCCCCAACTTATTCACCCGTTAAGGGTTAATTTTAGGATACGTCCGGTTACAATTTTATCCAATCCCTGTTTGACCTGCTCAAGGAATAGTCCTGGTGGAAAAAAGCTTCCGTTTTCTGCGAATTTTGAATATTTCTGTTCTCATTGGTCCCAGGCACTTACGAAATAACGCAAAATGAGTTGTACGGTAGTATTCAGCATTTATTGAATAATACATTTTCAGCTAAACTCAACGCTTTTTCTGGCTGCCAAAGAAGCGTGCGGTTTCAAAAATGTAAATTTTCTAAGAACTTGCAATTTTTTGTCCCTCTTAAAGAAAGGAAATAACAAGCTAAGGTTTGCACTGTTCAGGAAGCAATAAAATTCCTGTTATATATTTGATTTCAAAATCAACCCTGTACGTGTAAGTCATCTTGAAACAGTAATGCAGAAAGAAAATAGAAATATTTTAAGAGAAGTTTAGATTTGTTAAAGTCATGGGAAGACAGTTTCCATTATATTTTGGGATATCAATTTTAAGCCATTATCTGTTTTGCCTGCCAAAACAGAGTGTGTGGTCAGTAAAACACCAGTTTTCATTGCTATGTTATTTTGGAATACTGTATGATATAATTAAGTACAGAGGCGGCGGAACCAGGGGTAGGGAACAGGGGCACACCCCTCCACTTTTTTCAACAAACACGTTGAGCTGTTACGCAATGAGTTAAAATGGGCGCATACAAACATGTCAATATACAGGCATTTCTGTAAATATAATTTTCAAATCCAAGCAACATTTGGCCAAAGAATCACACCTTCGGTCACTTCGGTTCATTTCTTCAATTTCAATCATCTTCCAACCCGAAGGCTAGCCTTCGGGTTGGAATATGGTTGAAGTAGAAGAAACGAACTGGACAATGTGACCACGCCGCGACGTTGTCATCAAAACCAAACAAAAATTGGTCATGGTATACATTTACCAATATACCATTGTAAACTTTTCTTCCAATGGGCCGAACCATAGTAACCTTTTTATCTAGGTTCGGCCGCCGCTGGTAAAGTATTTGTCTGCTGATGTATGAGTTACGGTACTTTTTATCCTCTTGGGTGAGTTTTTGATGCTACAGAATCACTGTCTTTTATTAACTCTGTAAGGATGGGTGAGGGTTCAGGATGTCAAAAGTACACGAGTGTCGCGGACGAAAAGACGTGTTCAGTGAATAGGGATGTATCTATATCATAGCGGTACCTGCAGGATGACGTGTATTTCCTTAAATATATCATTATTGTAGGACGTGGGTTAATCAAGTTTTGCCCGTCCGACGATAAAATTTTATAACGATTTTGAACAATATAGATTCCCGTAAAACGATTTATAAAATTTACCGAACAAACACTTACTTAAATGATGTGATGTCATTAATCGTGTTATTGGGCTTTAAAATGGTCCTTTACTTACTTAGTGCAATGGGTTTGTTTACCCACTGAACCGCCTATAAGGGATACAACAATTGAACACATACTGGAATTCGCGAGCTATGGATTTTGTGATTATCTGACTTCTATCTTGTTTGCCAAAATACTTTAGAGTAATAATCAAGAGGAACAAGAGAATTATAAGTTGACAGTTAAAAGCCAAGTGTTGAGTACATTATCAGTAGTACTTTAACGCACAATAACAGCAACTGGCGCGCCATTGGAAAGCTTGAGAGCTCGAGTAAAGTATGGACATTAAACCGAAAGGTCGACGGTTTGATCTTGTCCCCCGCAGTCTGCGTTGTGTCGTTGGGCAAGGCATTTAACCCTTTACCCAACAAATCGCCCGCATCCGCCCGCGTAATATGCAAATTGAGAAGTTGAAAAAATCAATTTTTTCAAAATATTTCAACAAAACCATATCATGTGACCCCTCATTGGAACGAGCTCATTGAGCTCGTTCCAAAGAGGGGTCACATGATATGGTTTTGTTGGAATTTTTTGAAAAATTTAAAAAAATTATATTTAAAATAATAAATTTTGATATCGTCTGCGTTAATCGCTGGGACACGGTGGCGATGTGTGTTGAGTCGTGCTGCACGTCGATGATGCACTTGCCTTCAATCGGTCCCAACTCAGCTTGTGTTGGGTATGTAAGTTGGATATAAGTTGGACAGTCTGACATTTGCTCGCCCTCCTCGATGCTTATCATCGGGTTCTCCGGCTTCCTCCACCCGTGAATTGTCTGACACGGTTTGACACTGTCTGTTGAAAGTGTAGATAACCCCCCCCCCCCACCCCTAAAAGAAAAGAAAACAACAAACAACCAAATATGAGAAAACTGTGCGGAGAAAATAGTGACGCGTTGGAAACGCATAAAGGCCTTTCCACGCTAGGGTTTGAAGTTCATTGCCGTAACCACTGAAGAGTCACCCACATCATTATACAAATGCAGAGTGTGTGATTCGATGATCCCATCCTTGTCCGGCAATACAAGTAGATATTTCCCGTCGCATGGGCGGGGGTCTATCCGTTCTGGGCGGATTGGACCGCTTTTTAGGTATAACGGCTGTTAATTGTTCATATGCAGTTGTAAGCTATTTTTGATCAAAATTATTATTAAGAAATGAAATGCACACGGACAAGATTTACAAACTTTTGGAAAAAACAGTGTCTTACACAGTTTGATCGCCCATCCCGCCTGTGAAACAGTTCCCTGAGTTTGCTTCAGTTCCTCTTCTGTTAGATACCATTCACTTTTGGGTTCATTGTTGCATTTATTTATTTATTGGTGTTTAAGGTCATATACTTATGCACAATGGCTAATCATGACCGTGACAGTTACGGGTGGAGGAAGCCGGAGTACCCGGAGAGAACCACCGAGCAACGACGAGCAGCTGCCAGCTCCCCAACATCGTAACTCCGCACTGCAGCACAGGCAGGGTTAGATTGGCTGAAGACACGCGTACCATCAACGTGCAGTACGTGCAGTACGCCTTAGTACACGGCGTGTGGGCTCGGGGTTAAGTGCCTTGCCCAAGGACACAACGCGGGAATCTGAAATGATCGCTCAGACGGTCACCCATCCAATGATTAACCGGGCTCGACGTTGCTTAACTTCGGTGATCTGACGAGAACCGGTTACCGCAACGCCACCGCGCCCCCCTGTTCATTGTTGCAGGTTTTGGTGATAGCACATATGGTCTGCCGAGGTAAAGGTTACGATAATTAGAGGTTATTTACTTGGGTAATTTCATATCAGCCGATAGGAAACTAACCAGGTAAAACCTCTATTTTTTAACCATTTACCCAATGTAACGGTCAAAACAGGCCAGCGCGATTCTTAAAAATCGCCAATTAATTTTCATTATTACCACTCAATCTATAAGTTACTAGTCGATTAACATAAGTTTGGAGGCCCATTAAAACTCCATAATTTCAGTGACGTCATTCGACGGAGCCGAGCGCGGGCGATAATGGTATAAATAGCCATTAGCGACACGGCTATTTTTAGATTCAAGTTAGCAGTAACAGGGAGTGGTAATAATAGTAATAACATGATTGTTGTCAGGCATCATGATTCATTAGCGGCCCTGCAGCAATGATGAACAGCCCTTGGGCTTATTAACGGCCCTCGACTTCGTCTCGGGCCTTTAATAAACCCTCGGGCTGTTCATCATTGCTGCAGGGCCACTAATGAACAATAATGCCCTCCAAAATCATGTTATTGTTTTTTTATTTTTTCATTTTTTGTCTCAAAAACATAGGTTTTGACCCCTCGTTGGAACGAGCTCGTCGTTCTTGTTCCAATGAGGGGTCATAACCTATGTTTTTGAAACAAAAATTGAAAAAGATTAATTATTCAAGAATTTGTTTGCAAGTGTCGTCTGCTTTTCATAGCAGGTAAAGGGTTAAACCCAAACAAGTAATTACAAACTGTTCTCAGATCTATTACAGTTCTCTCACTGAATTGTTTCTCATTCTATTCATAAAGTCCGCGATTTCCTCTTTCCTCTAGCTCGGTTATCCCAACGTCTCGGATAGCTGAACTACCTCTTTTTCCACTTCGACGAATCTCTGCTAACAGCTCTGAATCTCAGTTTGCGATGACTTTTCTGTACAATTATCTTCTGCCTTCTATTCATCCACACGATCGTTACTAATTGCCATCATTATTACCTCATCATACAAAAACTCAGCTTCAAGCCACCTGTCAAGCCTGGTAATGCCTGTATCCCCGATTGCGTTCGATGAATAAATGAATAAGTTGATGTTGTTGGTATGTTTTTCGGGGGGGGGGGGGGGGGGGCAGCTCTAGCTTGGTTCAGAAATCGATATCATATCAGTATCATATCAATTGAAGCTTTATCTGCCGAGTCTCATAGAGGGCAATTCAGGGAAAGACAATCATATATGATAATAAACTCGTTGAAATGGATTCCTAGTTATGTTTTTGGCGACATGCTAAAATCTTTTAATATTTTTTGGAAGACGATATTATAAGGCCCCTGTAGACGGCACTTGCAAACAAAATTCTTGAATGACTGATTTTTTTTTCATTTTTTGTTTCAAACGCATAGGTTATGACCCCTCTTTGGAACGAGCTCGTCGAGCTCGTTCCAAAGAGGGGTCATAACCTATGTTTTTGAGACAAAAAATGAAAAAATAATGAAAATTAATTGATTATTTTTGTGAATAGCGCTGATAGGTTTTGACCGTTACGTTCGGTAAAGGGTTAATTGATGCTTTGTTTTACGTTTTTTCATCAATCGCGCGCATCAGATATTTGCACGTTTTACTTAATTATCGTCCATGGCACGCTTTTGATCATAACATTATTCCTCAAACTGCGACCGATTATCGGTAAATCTACCGTGTTGTTTCATCCAGAACCGTTTGGCAGAATCTGCGGTTGTATTATTAATGTCACAGCATACACTTGAACCGGTGGTCTCATGCATACATGTGCATGTTAAGGAATCGGCTGTTGATCTAACCACAAACAAATTATTCATTAAATTCAAGACTCTCAGACAAGGAAATATTTTTTGGCAAGAACATATCACACGAAAATATAATCTGTCGCCCGTAGAATGCAAGTTTGGACTAATTTGGTAGAGGAATTTTATACAAGTTTCGCATTTCGTCTTCAGACAACTTAAAAATTAGATGACGAGCCGAGAATGGATACTTTTCTGCATATAATTAATAGCTAATAATTTGAGCGATTCGCATCTGTTTATCAAAACGAAGGGGTGATTTAAAACAGTTATGAACAACGGCCCATTGCCGTTTGTGATGTGTTAGATATATGGAATATACCCATAGTAGCTTGATGTACCAAATGTTCACCACGAGTGGTGAACATTTCGTACACCAAACCACTTTGGGTATATTTTATGTATTCCATGATCGTCAGATTATTGAGAGTCGCTATTATGTTTTCTCGATTTTACTGAGCAGCAGACGAACACACATGCGAATCTGATTTTGTGAACATGAGTACCGATGGGCGGTACTTTCACTGTCAGTTTTATCGCCGAAATGAAATTAAAAAAAAAACGCGCAAATCACGGGGCCTTTTTCATTTTAATAGCATAATAATATACTGTTTCAAGTTAATGATGCTTTATGAGCCAACGCATACTTGTTAATTTTTGGTATCTTATGTGGTAAACTAATTTAAAAACGTAACAAATAATTGCCGCTTTCATTTCACTCTTCCCGAGTCGACGAGCGATAAATTTAGACAAGTTTGCATTCAGGTCGAGTTCAGCAAAGGTCAACTTGGATGTAGTTCCACTGTAGGTGTAAATTTTACCTATTGAAATCCCATTGCTGGCGTGTTCACCACGGTTGGTATCAGGGAACTACATATTTGAATTAGAGTTTCCCGGAAGTGATGCAATCTCTAAAAATAAACAGCCGTGTGAAAATAAATTATTTCAATAAACGTTTGAAGCATTCTATTGACATCTTGCGTTATTGATGAATATTCCAGATAAAAAAGAGGGTGATTTAATTACTTTTGGACCTAAAAAATACAATTTATATTTGGTGTATTTTTGTAGGGAATTCCCTGAAAAATATGTGCACGTGACCGGTACTTCCCTTGCTGTCAATTGTTTTCTTTTTTGTGTAACCGTTGTCCTGTTTTCAGATAGTACATAGCATACATGTTAAGAGTATCCCTTGTTTTTTTTTTTTGCACTGATGCCGACGGTTATATCGTGAATGGGCCTAAGGACTATATATTTCCACGAGTGGTTTCGTCAGGAGTGGAAATACAATTTCTCATGCTTACGAATAAGTTAATCCTCTGTGTCCACGCAGAATAGTCGACTTTTTTATTCTGTGCACTTTCTTATATATTCCAACGTTTTCGATAGAACCGTAGGTGAATCATTCAAAACACAAATCAACTAATCGCTGTCTTTATATTTTTGCACTACGTTCACAGACTGGTCGAGTATGTTTAAAAATAATAATTTATTAAGAGGAGAAATAGGACAATATTTACTAAAAAGTTCAAAATACTTTTTAGCTGGAAGAAGGAGTCCTATACCGACAATGTCAGTCAGTCTGCCTCTCTTTCGGCCGGACTGTGACCAATGCGTTTTTTAACCCAATATCTTTTAACCCTTTCAAACAGAGCGGCCACTTTTCCTGCCAGGAACATGATACATCAGAACGTCATTATAAAGGATGGCTATTCAGTAAATGTATGGGGAAAACCAATCAATATTTCCAACGTGCAGCCCCGAGGCTGCCCGTTGAAAATTCTGATTGGTCCACACAAATAATGAATATGGCCTCTTCTAATTGCTGCAATTGAACTTGCACGGAAGGTACCACTAGAGTTCAAAGGGTTAATATACTTGTTGGAAAGACATCATATTTTGTATGAAGTGTACCTTATTGATGTCTTGCCTACGTTCGATGCAGGTGTTATTCGGATTATGTTTTATCAGTTATTTTCATTTTTGCCATCAAACGCAATATGTTTTAAAAATACTCAGTGGAATGACATCATTTTTGGTATGCATGGGTATACAGTTAAAACTAGAAGTCCTGTCATGACATGCGCACAAATAGCACGTTGATATGCGCGTTAATGTACGCGTTAAGGCCCAAGTAAAGCTATCAAATTTCTACATATGGCCTGTGCACAAGCAATGTTTCAGCCAATGGACCTCCGGGTAACCCGGAGGTCCATTGGCAGAAACATTGCATGTGTTTGCTATGAGGAACCAAGAGAACCTGCCGTGCTTTGGATGCCATTCGATATGGCAATTGCGCGTAATTCGAACGCGCAATTAAGCCTAGATAAGCGCACTATTCGTGACAGGACTTCTAGTTTTAACTGTAGTGTTGACGTTTAGCCCCATGTTAAATGCCAGAGTTATTCTCAGTATTTTCGTCAGAGTTATTAACTAATTGCCCTTTGTGGGTTTGGAATTTGTTTCATTTTTATCATGCGTCGTAACTAAGATGCGATCCCGCAATTTTTATTAATCAAACGTGAATGCCTCGAGAACTCTCTGAGTGTTTGAAATGTGCACCTTCAACTTCGTGACACCAAATTATCTGCACCTTTCTGCTCGGGAAATGTCGAGTTATACAACTTTGGCACTCACTCCATAATTTATCGTTGACAGTATAATAAAAATCATTATCTTTTTCTTTCATAATGATGGAATCTTATATCGATTTAGAAGACGGTTGTGTCTGCTTCCAAATATGTAGCTAGACAACAAAAAAAAACAAGATACCTGACTAAGTATGGCAGGTATTGTCTTTGCCACAGCAGTGGTCCAAGTGTTGAACGTATGCATTCACATCGAGAAGGTGAACAACGTGTCATAATATTGATTGGTGAGCTGACATAATGGTGTTCGGATACGAAATTCGAACGAACTATGGACGTATTGTCAAATGGCATTTTATCTTTCTTAGGATATAAAGAATAAACAACTTAACAATACTTTGTCTCATCAGTGAAAAATGAGTCTGGGCTCTTAATAATAATTGATCAATGGTAAATGGGTAAGTCTTTCAGCACACAATAGAAAAGCAGTTGTCAAAGGTTGCACTTTCTGAACTCGAGTACTACCGTTTATAGTCAACACTTCGTAGGACCTGGAGATTCTTAAATTTGCGTCGAATCGAATCAGGCACAGAATTTCGAATCGAATCGAACAATTCAGCAAATTGTAAATATTACAACTTCAAAAAATTTCCAGTCCCCACTTAATATTTGTATTCAACAACTGCCCGTCTGTTTTGGACAAATCAGTCTAAAAAGGCGGAATGCTCCTGAACTGAATCAAAGTAGTTTCGGAAGCGGAACCTTCTTGAACTCTTCTGTCATCAGGTCACCTGTACAGGAAGCCTGGTGACAGAAGAAGAGTTCAAAACTAGATTACCTTTTTAACTTTTATTTTTTTAATTTTATATGAGAAGTACCTCTCAAAATGTATACCGCTCAGCTAGTTTTCATTACCCTTCTATCTGAACCCTTCCAACACGCTCACAGTGAATGCCGTGCGCCCTTATTTTGACATACCTGTGTTGTTACTTCTAAATATCGTTTCGCCGTACTTCACTATATCCTTCTACAAAAATAAAATCAGAAAAAAACGTCCTCCACCTTCCATACCCACCCAATCCCGCTTGACGCTGAAGGTCAAATCGCAGTTTGATTCCGAAGCCCATTGTCTGCCAGGTTCATTGTTCCTTTGGCAAACTTTTTTTCGGTAGTACACAATTCCGCCACTTCGATCTCGGATGTTTCCGGCGCCCTTGCTCGTGGGACTGTTTGATTAACTCTGATCGTGCTGTGGAGAGGGTATCGCGATATATTTGGATAGTTCGGAGTTAACCTGTCAACACTGACTTCTCATTTACTGTGGTTTGTTATTGGTTGGTTTGTTACGTTCTCCATTAGAGATGAAACGGTTAAAGGGTTTTCTTGATCGATTAATCATATGGATTAACATTGGTTACCCGATTAATCACTTGTTTTATCAGGTAGCTGAATTATTTCCGTACCGTTGATGATTTATAGCGCTATATATAAAAATCTCCTTCAAATTTTATTATGTTTTCAATTTTTGTCTAAAAAACATAGCTTATGACACCTCATTGGAACGAGCTCAACGAGCTCGTTCCAATGAGGGGTCATAAGCTAAGTTTTTGAGACAAAAATTGAAAATTTTTAGTAATTCAGGAATTTATTTTGCAAGTATCGTCTGTTGTCCGCAACGGGCGAAGAGATAAGAATGACCATTTCCAGCTACTGATATAGTACAATGATCATGCAAGTGTACAAGTATGTCTGCACATAACTTGCAAGCTTTGATCTGTCTCATAATAATTGGAAGTAGTCCGACAGGCTCCGCAGATACCGAAACAATAAAGTGTATTTATAGGTGACTATTACTCTTGTTTTTTTTTTTGTTTTGTTTTTTTTTTTTTTTTTTGGGGGGGGGGGGGGGGGTTGGCTGTGGGACTGCAAAGACAAATCATATGAGTTTCACATACAGAGGTAGAGTAGATTGCATAGAAAGCACCCACGTAGTGGAGTTTCACTCTCATTTAAAACGAATTCTAAAAAAATATTTAGGACACAATAGCTGACTGATTACCGGATGTGGCCCGGGAGTCCATCAACGGAACATTAGCTGTGCTTTTTAACCCTTTAACTAATATGAAAAGTAGACGACTCTTGCAAACAAAATTCTTAAACAACTAATTTTTTTCATTTTTGTCTCAGAAACATATGTTATGACTCCTTATTGGAACGATCTCGACGAGCTCGTTCCAAAGAGGGGTCTTAACCTATATTTTTGAGACAAAAAATGAAAATATAATGAAAATTAATTGGCGATTTTTTAGAATAGCGCTGGCCGGTTTTTGGCCATTACGATGGGTAAAGGGTTAAAATAATTTAACAGACTTAGCCTTTTGTTTCGAGCAGGGTAGTTAGAAAATTGTCACTATTCACATCAGTGGCCGAAATTAACAATAATATCTAAGGGTCACCAGGAGGCATTTTATTTCAAAGACACTTCCTAGGTTTTAGTCAAGGGACCCGTCACGATCCCGTACCAACCCAAGCTCGAATGGCGTTGCTTCCGGCATCCATAAGACGCATATAGGTGGAGAGATGTGTTGATTTTCAGCAAAATGCCATAGCAATAATTTTGTTGCTTTGAAGTTCGAAAAAAAAATTTGTTGACAATAAACCATGTGCTTGGAAATGTTTTTGTTTCCTAAAGTGTAATTCTGTAATCACATTCGCTCTTCACAAGCGGATAAACCGACATAGCGATTGTAATTTTTCGACTTCTCGTGCTTTGCCGAGAAATTACCCTTCGATATTATCAAAAATACTTCTTTTGCGAACTCTTCTAGACGGCAGAATACGAACTGCTCCACAAACGTTCGTAGGGTTAAACACTCTTTGCACGAAAATCTTATCGGGAACTCTAAAAGGAGGATAAAAACTGTTAATCCTTCACCTCACACACCACCCAGTCCGACTGGTGCTTAACTTCGACATCGCCAGCACACATTTAATTTTGTTTTCTTTGTATTTCGGGCCTTAGATTTAGATATCCGAATGGAACGAACTCGTCGAGGCCGTTTTGAACTGGAGGTTTTAAACGTGATCCTCAGAGAGAAACGAGGCTTGTCGTACAATCCGAATAAAATAGGATCACGTTATCAATGATTATTCCTACCGATTTCTTGTTCATTGTGTATTCAACTCGTAAACAACCATATGTGCCTAGTTACCCTTTTAAGCATACTGGTATTTCCCCTGTCAATTCAAAGCCATAAATTGGAAAAATCCATATTAGTTATTTGGAGGTAGAACAATTAATGTTTTCATCGTGAAGCCTCGGGGCTGCACGTTGAAAATACTGATCGGTCTACAGTAAACATGCACAGGACGACCATCTTGTTATGAATTCCGGTTGTATCACTGTCCTAGACATGAAAAGCGATCTCTCGAGTTGAACTTTTATGAATACCGATCTGAAAGTGTGCAAATGAATCTGGCCTGGCCGTTGTTAACGTAACAATACGAAAATGCCCCGTTGCTGTTTGCAATACCAACTCTTGTTGTTCTTGCGCCTAAATCGGTCCAGAAAACCACAAGTCATGGCTGGAGTTTATACAACTGAGCCCAGGGAGGTACTCACGATTTTCAAAGATGAGGAGCAGTTGCGCAATTTTTGAAAAGCAACTGGTCTTTTCAACTCAAAATCCTTGTTATATGAGATGCAAGATTGGCAGACCTTTTCCAAAATTATACAGGATAATATCTTTTATCAATACAATGTTGTGGATTCGACTCGGGGGCGTATTTAAGGGGTGTAGGGAATGTGACCCCCTCCACTTCATTAAATTTTTCAGTTGGGGCGTTTTCGTCCTCATTGAACTCTTAGATATTGCACCCCCCCCCCCCCCCCACCTGCTATTAATCATGTACTTTCCCACGAGACAAGAGATTTGGTACTTGTACTGGTGTCACGCACGCATAAAGTCGATCATACAAATGGGGGTATATGACGCCGGATTCGGACTGTTGCGTGCTCGGCATGGAAGTTTGGAAAACGCTAAGTGCTAATTAAATAAGTTGCGATCTCCATCCGTCACGCCTTCAACATATATTTACCCACAAATAAATTTCCAAGAACTCTTGACTATCTGAACTATAACCCCCGACAGCTAATATTTCAACTACACCATCAAGGCATGTCTTCAACGAAGACATGCCTTGATGATGTAGTTGAAATATTTTATATGGAATATTTTATCAGTCGGGACTTGAGCCATGGGCTGTCGGGACAAATCTTGTTCATACCCCCACTGGGTAATCTTCTCGACGTCCCTCCTTCGTCCCTTTTTGTTCCGGCACCTAGTACCTATGTGCAGAGGTGTAGCCATGATTTTCAAAGAGGGGGAACTTTTTACGCTGCGAGAGGGGCCACATTTTGGTCACAAAGTTACTGCGGGGAAGCCCTGGGACTGCAACAGTAGCGGGCACCAATTTATCTGGTAACCATTGTTTTTTACACGCGGTACTTTCCAACGCATCCTCCATCGGCTGTACTTTTGTGTACTGATTGGGGCCTACGGGGAGCAATACAGGACAGCAAATCCACTGGAAAACTTAAAACGCATTCAAAAAAATCAAACAAGTGCAGCACCATGTGATGGCCAATCCCTGCCAGCTGAGTCCATCGAGATCAATAATTCTCAAAGCAATCCTCGGATACAGCCGGTTCGCAGTCCCCTTCAGAATATTACACTCTAAAATCAGTCGGGTTAAAATTAACCCAAATCATTTGAGTTGAGTGAATATGAACGCATATTCACTAGGCTCAATTGGTTTGGGTCGATTTTTAACCCAACTGATTTTAGAGTATATCACCAAAAGGCTGTATATTAAATTTGGAGAAAAAATGGTGAAACATTTTCTTTGTAATGTGATGACAAGAAATGATAATGTGACGACAAGAAATAGTAAGCCCAACAAGAGCAATAATTCTCGAATATTTGGACACAGCTGGTTCGCAATCCCCTTCTTTGTGTTATCACCAAAAGCTATATTTTAAATTAGGAAAGAAAATCTAGAACTGTTTTCTTTGGAGTATGATTATGAAAAATTGATAAAATGATGGCAAGAAATCGTCGCTTGAGTGCTAGAATGTTCTATGTCCCATAGGGGACATAGAACATTCTAGCACTCAGACGACGAAATGTTAAGTCCAATAAGGGCACAGCTGGTTCGTACTCTTCTTGACACAGCTGGTTCGTACTCCTCTTCTCGATAATAGCACAAAAAGCTATATTTTAAATTTGTGAAATTTACTTTTGAATGTGATAAAAAAAATGGGGCAGAATGGACGGGCAGTCCGACGGCAGAAACTCGTTTCTATACCCCCCCCCCCCCCCCCACCCACTACTTGCCGGCTGGTAGTACTACCTCAATCATGTTTGTAATCAATGCTTATCACAACTTTATTAGACATGACACTATTGTTTGACATCTGGTTACTTTGATGGGAAGGGGAGAGGGTTTGTTCTTTGTTCTGTTCCTTTCGGTATGTCCCTGACTGAGCTGGCGATCTTTTATTTATGCGACACTCTGGCCTTTAGGTACTTTTACGTACTCTCCCATAAACTGTAACAAGGCAAAGACACGTGAACAGATTTTGCTGGCCCAAAGTAATTCAGCACTCTACCAGTTAATAGACATTTCCGAATAGAGTTCATGTATGGGCTTCCAGCTGCACTCTGCCAATCAAGAGTGTAAAAAAGTGGCAGTGCAAGAAAAGGTGCAACCGCTATATTGTTCTGTGTCACTTTCCTTTGACCACCACGAAGTGTCATCACGAATAGGGTTTGCTCACAAATGGACATACACTCAAAAAAGTACTTTTAGAGCTACTCATCTGTCGCAACTCTAAATTAGTTCAGCAGATTCTAACACGTTTGTGATTTATATAAATATTAAATTTCGTTTTTATGATTCTATTTTCAGTTTGAATGCAACTAAATCCTCACTGCAACGACGAACGTAGAAACAAATATACAATGTTGATGTAATATATTTGACGTGGTTCATGAACACTGGTTTCGAGACAAAAACATCACCCAGATTTTAGATTTCAAAAGAGCAATATGAATACGGTGGTCGCGTGTGAAACATTGGACGAGTGGAAGCCTCACATTGCTGCCCCATTGTTTCCTTTCACTCCCACCAATGTTAAAAGAAAACTCACCAAGAAGAAACCACGTGACTTGCAAAATATTACTACTGGAAATTTCCCTGCAGTTTTGCCAGCAAAGAATGGAATGATCGCCAAGGAGTGCGCTCTCCTTTCTTCGTCCGTGTACCAGAAAGAAAGACATCTGCAAAATCTTATTCTTGAGTCAAAGTGGAAAGCCGATTCATTACCTCGACAAAATCAGAGCAACGAACAAGTTCACCCTAACGAGGAAGTGCACAAGTGTAATATTAGAAATATAAACGATAGTATTCTACACCGTCCTCGCGTACATTATGAAGAAACTACGTACGACATTATATCCCCCAGTCCCAATGCAAAAACTGATGTGCTATCACCCAAACATTTATCTGCACAATCTTCAGACTCTCGATACTTCACTCCAGCTAAAGGAATATGGAAATCTCGGATTTGCACACCAGGTGAAAAAGAACTGAAAAAACACAATGAAACCTGGGTTGCAACTGACCAAGAACCACAGCAGCCTTTCACGAAACTGAGTATAGATCAGATTCCAAGAAGCAAAACGCCTTTGAATTTAGATGATCCCGATCGACTTAATATGCGAACTGTCGCGGAATTCTTACAGACAAAAGCAAAGATTAAGAACTCAACAAAACAGGTTTGTCTCATAAATGACACACCAACGCCAGAGAGCAGTAATATGAGACCAAAGTCTGAAAACATACCCAGGAAGGGATGTAGTTTACGTAATCGAGATTTCCATTCGTTGTCAGCGCGAAGTATACCCATCAACCTAAGAGTTCATCATAAAGGCAGTAAATCAGCTAGACCAGACGTCACATCCAGCTCTAACGGAAAACAAAAAGTTACATTCAAGGATAACTTACGGCAATTTAATTTGCATAGGTTTTTAGATATAATACCATGTGCAGTCCCATATATCCGCGAAAACTCAACAGAACAAAATAATGATTTATACAACGTGACATTGAGAGAAAGTATCGGATGCGTCCAACAGGCTGCCCCAAGCGCTCACAAAATGAAATCTCAACATATCTCTCGGTCGTATAGAGCGAACTTAGATTCGCGTAATACTAAACCACACACATTTTCACCCGAAAAGAAATCGTATCGCGTAACATGGTCTGGAAAAGGAGAACCTCGATGGCAAACTGAATCGCAGAATATGGATCAGGCTACAGATTTTGATAGCAGTAACGCCATTAGAATTCCTGTAACAAATTACAATGCCGAAGATGATCGCAGTTTTGTTTCAGAAACGCGTGCGAATTCTGCCTTATCCACATCCACAAGATGCAATGTGAGAGAAGAAAGTTTCAACAGTCATAGAAGCAAACAAAGTGATATAACCCAACAGTCTTCCAGGCTTACAATGTCATTTCAAAGTGATGATAGAAGCGAAGCAATGATTCGAACTCCGGATTGTGTGAAGCTTAGCCTCCGTCAAGAACGAAATGCAACGAAAGATAAAACGTACCTTACAGACTTGTGTCGATATCCGGACGCGTAACATTTTGACGTGCTTTTAGAGCAACAACAGTTTGTGTCAGAATCTGAGGTGCTATTTTGTAACATGTGCACTCACACGCAAGTAACAGAGCTGTTGATATAGCCTAGATTTGATAAAGTGGTGGACAAGTTCAAAAGTTGGAAGTTTCTGAAAGTTTTCTTTCCAACATACTGGCAAAAGATGTTGGTTGTTCAATACTATATCACATTGGCCTCGTGACTTGGAATTTTCGTGAAATATTTTAACCCTTTACCCAACGTAACGACCAAAACCGACCAGGACTACTCACAAAAAATAACCATTAAATTTTCATTATTTTTTCATTTTTGTGTCCAAAAAACGTAGCTTATTACACATAATTGGAACGAGCTCATTGAGCTCCTTCCAATGAGGGGTCATAAGCTATGTGTTTAACGCAAAAAATGAAAAAAAAATTAGTTATTGAAGAATTTTGTTTGCAAGTGTCGTCTGCTTTTCGTGTTCGGTAACGGTTTTCACTTGATACATACATATACGCTACACGCTACAGCCTACGATGTATATATATATCATGTGATGAAGTTACAAATGCTATGATTCTTGCACGTTTCAAGACAAAATCCGGTCTGTGACAGTTTATAGCCAGTGCCTTAAGACTAAGTAGGAAAAGAAGGCCAAGGGTATTAGTCGGATTTGATTATTTGTCCGATTGTTTTTATATACTAGTTGCATACAACTGTATCACATGATACATATGCACTGTGTTTTTTCCGCAGTGTACGTGTATCCTGTGATACTCAGTTATGAATGCAGCGTGTCCTAGAAGAACGTGTCTAGAGGGTGCTAAATGGAGTGTCCACTATGAAAATTCCAATTGTGTCCCGCCCCTTCCTGGCTGAAAACATTTCGTCAATGGCCTGAAAAATTTCAACTTCAGGTGACTCTCAATTCCCATTCATTTCCCACCTCGGTCAGATATTTTATAGACAGTCGTGTTTGGGAGTCTGAAATTGGGCAGATAACACTCAAGTCCTATCATTAATTTTACGTCAATGAGCACCGTATACACATATACGCAGATGCAGCTGGCTTAGCAATGTCTGTACATTGTTGTTGGCTGCCTGTACAGGCACCCAACAATGATGTAAAAATACTGTTTAGATAAATGCATCCTATCAGTAGAGTTCTCAAGGAAGAATATGCAGTGACAGCTGGTTCAGAGCAATATAAAAGGGGCAGTTTGTGGCTGTATGGGGACTTAAGGGTTAACCCACCCTTTGTGGTTCAGTCAATTCGAGGACAATCAATATATTTTTATGAAAGAAACGAAGGGTTTATCAATGCCCCTCACTCAACAATCAAGACATTTGGTAAACCAATCACAACATTCAGGCGTCATTCAAGCAAGTGGAGTCTCTTACTGCTGAAACATGACACCTGTTATTATTTGCAAGGTTATCAGTAAGCTTGGTATCAGGGTGATTATGGATGCGAAGGGCGGCTAACCTCCAGTGAAGGTAATCCAACAGTTGAACGCGAATTATTTGTAAACTATACAGTCTTTAAATGTTTATTTGTAACTGTACGATTTAGATATTTAATTTCTTCGAATTATTGCAGACACTTGGGAGGGTGGGACCGAATATGTTCTCTCAAAAACTATCAACTACAATAAAATTAAATTTACTAAATCAAGAAGGTACAACGCACAAGGTCTTGCAGAAAATAATCTAAATCCTGCATGATACCGACGTTTAAAATTGTCCGCTCATTTTTGGAAGATCCCTATCTCCAATTAAGTTAGACTCTAACCTGATAGTCCCACGCGCTTACTAACCGAACGTGGTATGCACGTCTGTATTCGGGACGTTCACTGTTCAGTGCGGAAACGCAAATAAGTGTTCTTATTAACCCTTTACCTAACGTAACGGCCAAAACCGGCCAGCGCTATTCTCAAAAATCGCCAATTAATTTTCATTATTCTTTTCATTTTTTGTCTCCAAAACATAGGTTATGACCCCTTGTTGGAACGAGCTCGTCGAGCTCGTTCCAACGAGGGGTCATAACCTATGTTTTTAGGACAAAAAATGAAAAAAATTAGTTATTCAAGAATTATTTTTGCAAGTGTCGTCTGCTTTTCAGGTTAGGTAAAGGGTTAACTGCTAATGGTCACAGACTGTGGGCGCGGAGTGACTTGACCCTTTACCTAATGAATGGGCCGCATCAGCCCGGATAATATGTAAACTGAGCAGTTCAAAAAATATTATTTTTTCAAAAAGAAAACCATACCATGTGACCCTTCATTGGAACGAACTGGTCACATGATATGGTTTTGTTGAATTTTTTTATACATTTGAAAAATAATATTTAAAATAATAAATTTTGATATCGTCTGCGTTGAGTAAAAGGAGTAAAAGTGGGGGCTAAAAACCCAGAAAATCCTGTAAAAACTGTAGTAGAAGAATTGGTCTGGATGATTTTAGGGGATTAGTGGACCTTGAATCGGTGCCGCAAGTCCACTAATTCTCCAAATATCGTCCAGAATGCACAATTGGCCTACCTTGTGTTCGACACCGATTCGGTTCATAGTGATCGTCGATTCGAAAAGTAAGTTCTTTGACATAAAAAGTGACAAGTAGAATAACAAACAATTAAGCGTATGATCTGTAAACACATAAGCTAGGTTAATAATAGGTTGTTGAAACTCATTTTGTTTATTATTTTCAAATATTATGAACAATGTTGGCCAAAAAAGTTAGGAAGGGCTGCCTCCCCTCCCGGCTTCGCGGCCACTAAGAGAAACACCTTTCGTTCGTAATAATTCAGCTCACCATGTAGATCTGGTTGCTGCAGAGGCGGCGGAAGCTCAATGAAAGTGGGAGAGAGGGGGTGGAAAAGGGTAAATTATCCAAAACGCATACTATAGTTCGGTTCAGTGGGAAAAATATTGAAAAAATGTTCCACAGAGGAGGTTTCTCCAAACACGCTTATATGGTTCAAAATATTAAGGTTCCGGTCTACAGTTTCGCACAATTGCACAGGAGTAAAATTCTGAACTAAGGGCATATGTTGAAACTAATGCCATGTAAATTGGAGATGTATTTTTTAGTATCAGATATATGATTGCATTAGGCTATTTGTTGGACAAGAGAATTTGAAGTTTTGGTCACAGAGTTGGAGACTGATGCATAGGGGTAAATTACTGGATGAATTATGGGAAACAGTGGTTCGAAAAATTGACTACTTTTGAAAATGTCATTTTTACACGGAGTTGTTACCAGGCATGTAACTAAAAATGAAATGGAAACATATAAATTTGGGGGAATTTCAGAAACAGGGTAAGTTGGGGTAGTGGAAAAATTCTGCTTTTGGGGCTGCCGAGTGGCTGAAAATGACTGGTTTGGGCATTTTTTGATGTAATTTTTCAGGTTGAGGCCTTGCATTTGACAGTAAATTATTCCACCCACATTCAGATTGTTTATTTCTACTTATTCAATAGTGTCGTAGTATGTTTTTAATGGATTTGGAAAATGTAATACATGTTATGGGCCAGATAACTAAGTTAAAGAATATTCGCATTTGAAGAGAATGTATAGCATGCCATTTTTGGAACTGCCTTGAAAACTGTGGAGCGGAATCTAAACACGTCTGACTTTCAGAACATTTGTTATTTAGCGCGCGTATTACTTGGGACAATTCTTGACACGATTAATGTGGCATTCAGTTCTCAGGAAGATCCAATTGACTTGGGAAACAAAAAAATGGAACCGTATATATTTTACAGTCAATGTGTCAAATCAGTCATTTGGTCAAATGACTGAAACTTTCAGTCATTTGGTCAAATACCTGTGACCGTCAGTCATTTGTCCAAATGCCTAAATTAGCCAGTCATTTGTCCAAATGACTAAAATTAACCACCAGACATTTGGCCAAACGCCTGGTGAGTATTCATTGAGGGTTTGAAAAATAACAACACCGTGTGTCATCTTTATTTATATTTATTATAACAGAAATGAAACATCCAAGTTTGTTAATCAAATAATTCAAATACATTCAACACATATTCAATAATTGCCATAATATAGTGGAGCCTACTCAATTGGGTCTCTATAAACCTGTTAAATGAATATAATTTCCAGACATATTGAACAATTATTTAGACAATCGCTGAATTCGCTATTAATAACCAAATACAGGTATTTAAACTATTATATCTTGCTTTACAGACCTCCATGAGCTCTGTCAAACAAGATATAGTAGAATAAATGCTTAGTTAATCAAATACATTCAACACACATTCTATTTAAGGAATAGTGCATGGCTTGGAGTTGACTACGCCCATATAGTGCCCAGTGAGGTGGTGTAGTTCCCGCCGCGAAGCGGCGGGAACTACGCCACCTCACTGGGCACTATATGGGCGTAGTCAACGACAAGACATGCACTAATCCTTATATTATATCGAACACCCATCAAGAAAAAACATCTGTCCGATTTGTTAATCTATTACCAAGGTAGCAGCCTACCAACCAGCGTTATATAGAAAAAATTGCCATGTAGTTTTTAAAAAACATTTTCTTCTTCCAAAACACTGCTAACTTGGATTATTGATATGAGCAGAAGACAGATTTTGAATCGGTCGGCAAGGGTAAACAAAACATTTCCCCCAAACGGAACTGTGTATTCTAGAATCGCGCAACTCGCGAATGAAAACTAAAATTTTCGAAATTTGACAACGCAGTTTGATAATTTCCACACATTTGTCACACATATACATTACCGAATGGGTCAGTACGGGATACAAACTCCGAAGATTCAATTGAATTCCATTATTTATTAGTTTACTGCCCAAAACATACAATTAAATAGCGAAATAATATGAGCAGCGAAACAAACGATTTTTCATATCCATATCCGGACGCGTTCTTATGAATGTTGGACCCAGGTATGGATCATTCTCTTCGAAACGAGATATGGATCATCTTCTCAAGGAATAAAATGAACGCCTCGAAAAATGTGACTCCAACACTGAATGGAAAAGCGATACATTTTTCCACAAAGATTTCTTTCCGGGTCGTTTTGTGGATGTTGTGCCTCTGTGAAACGATTTTTAAATTTAGCCTGATCAGTTTTATTCGCCCAGTATGAAAAGAAAACTGATATAGTAGTGTGCTAAAAATAGAAAACGTGTAGTGCCTGGGTGTAGTGCCTGGTCAGTTCTGTGGATGCAAACTACACGAAATAGGGTATCATTTTTCAGCCAATCAGAATGCAAGGATGTCACGTGAGATATTCTATAATATAATATACAATAGCATACATATGTAAGACACAATATTCACATAATTCATTTGTTTGAACAATTTACACTGTTGTGATATCTACTGTTACATAAAACAATATTTTTGAAACAAGCACATCTCTTACTCTTACACCTCTTAGGTCCATTACAATTACACATAACGAAACCTTGACCACCATGTGGAGACTCAATTTTATTTGTTTGACGAAGCAACACACT
This sequence comes from Pictodentalium vernedei, assembly GCA_031216915.1. Lineage (NCBI taxonomy): Eukaryota > Metazoa > Mollusca > Scaphopoda > Dentaliida > Dentaliidae > Pictodentalium > Pictodentalium vernedei. The sequence goes on from CM062296.1 coordinate 716,220,008, forward strand.
GCTACCACTGTTAATGTCCGATTCACTCAAAAGCCTCTGGAGACATAAGTCAAACTGGTTTCTACTATATTTCCCTTTCAGAATACCAGAAGGGCAACCTATTGTGTATTGTCCATTTTCCACAGCTAATATGACGCCTAGAATGTTTCTGGGATCTCCACGTCCCCTGTCTGCAGACGGAATAGGTACCGCTACATTATCACCAATGGTACCATCCTTGAGAATCACCCGGCTTCGCTACGGTCATAATTAGCCATTGTGCATAAATATGTGACCTTAAACATCAATAAATAAATATTAAATAACACCCGGCTTCGCTTTACAACCCGCTCGGCCTGTTCTTGCTGTGCAGTTATTGCATGTTTTGTTTTGGTGGCTATGTTATGGTCTGGTTGATTTGTAGGTTGTGGTAGAGTTGTCATCTCTGGTTGAGTTGTCATTTCTGAGTGAGTTGTCATTTCTGATCGAGTTATTGGTTCTGGTTGAGTTATTGATTCTGATAGAGTTGGTTCTGGCTGTTGAGTCGTTGGGCTGCTTGACAGAACTGACAACAAGTCATCTTCCGTCTGTAACTTTTGGATGACATCATGAGGCAACGATGAAGAAGTTAAGCCAACCCTGGCTTCGACGCCAAATAACGTTGCATATGGTGATTGTTTGATGCCCGCATTGTAGCTGGAGTTCTTCCGAAATTGCACAAATTTAACACCTACAGTCCAGCCTGAGGTATCGTTTTCACTCATCCATGCAACAAGCATGTCTTTGATGTCGTAATTTGCTCGTTCAACAGATCCTTGACTTTGTGGTTGGCGTGGCTTACCATGCACTATCACCAGCTCCGGCCACATCTCCTTTAAATCCAAAATTATTTGAGCTGTAAACTCTGAACCATTGTCACTTTGTAGGATTGTGGTGCACCGAATAGAAGAAAGATGTCCATGAGTTGGTATGCAACCTCTGAAGCTCTTTTTGATGTCAGTGGGCGGATAACACAGAATTTTGTGAGGTGGTCCTGATACACCATAATCCATTTGAAAGAACCACGTGGTAACGACAGCATATCAATGAGATCAACTTGGCTACTGGCGGAGAATTCTTTAGATAATATTGGTCTAACAATCACACCCTTTGTCATCAGTCGTACACGTTTCCGTTGACAGTCAATGCACATGGTCTTAAACACCTCAACAGAACTCCTGGTCACATTGGCATATTTCTTGCCTAACTCCTTCACCATTCTATCACGGCCGCCGTGGCCAGTGGCTAAGTGGGCACGTTTGATAACATCAAATGTCTCTTCGATGGTCACGAAATGCATTATCCGGTCACCGCTGGTTTTCCGACGTCTTATTAACTTCTCAACATCACCACACTGACGAATCTCATACTTGGACAGAAGGTAGTATGCCTGGTGCGACTTAGCTGACGAAAAGTACTCTACGAAAAGTACTCTAGTTTTGGCATAAGCACGTTTTTCAGAGAATCATATTTCTTATATAACTCACACTTGGATGTCTCCTCTACTGAAAGCTCCATATTGGGAACTGATGCTTGAGGTATGATGGCCTGAATATTTATAGGCCAAGGGATAGGGAGGATCAAAGAAAATGTTCGCACATGTGAAACAAACAATTGTAAGTAATGTGAAAAATGCAGTATTCAGAAGAATTACAGACAAAAACAATCTATTTGATGCAATAACTCGGCCCGTTCGCCAAAAATTCAAACTGGCATGTTATGCGAATTAACCCCCATTGTCCCGTTTGGCAGTGTATATTTTTCCGTTTTTTTTTTAATATTGAACATATGAGTTCAAATTCCAACCTATATTCACTTTTATATCTCTAAGTAACTTTTACGAGGAATCATATTCAAATTTCAGGAATTAGACTTGGAACTCAACCGATTAGTTAAAAAACAAATATAACCTCGGAGGAATTTTGTCTTTGAAAATACAATTTTCATATTAGGACATTGACAATTCCAAGAAAATAAATCTTTGTGGACAATGGGTTGATAGATACTCCATTGGAAAATGTCTTTGATTCCATTACAAATTTTATCGGCTGAGTTCGGCTAGAGAGTTGACAACTGAGATTCATCGTACTCAATGTTATCAGTGTTCGAGTTGTCTTAAGAATTGAATGCAATTTTTATAATCTTTATTGGAGTATGAACGTGTGGGAATGGGTACAAATTATGTATGAATCCCGAAGGGATTCATACAATTTGTATCCATTCCCACACGTTCATACTCCAATAAAGATTATAAAAATTGCATTCAATTCTTATAATTACATTCCGTAACTGTATAAACTACTTCCCCCTCCCTCCCCCCCCCCCCCCCACGAATCGTCATTCGCCGTTATTGAAAATCATACGATCTTCAGTCGCTGGAATCAAGAACTAGCGCAGGCCTTTGTCCCGTCTAAATGATATCTCAAAGGTAAATAAACTTTAATTTTCACAACTTTAGAAATGGAAACGAGTATTTTAGTAACGGGCTTCATGCCACAGTTGGGAAATGTAACCAAAGAAACAGCAGCGGAGTTGATCACTGCGAAATGCGCTAAAAGTTAAAAACCCGCCCAAACACCGCCCGAATTACATTCTGTCAACTGCGCTCTACCGTAAATGCGGGTCAAAGTTCGACCAAATGTATTCATTGGAATATGAATTACATTTGGTCATGACGTTTTCAAACAGCTGACCGATGGGAATTGAGTATTTGGACCCAAAACTTATAACTACATTAACAATGTAATTATATGTTATTCCACCTCCAAACTTTGAACGAAAATTCCGGTGGCCAGGTCAACAAATACGATGACTAAAGATTTCAAATTACGTATTTCAGCATTAGAAGTACTTTTTAAAACCATTTTTGTTATGATACACACACCCTCGATTATATTAGATAAAATATCTGCGTGAATAATTGCCCTCAATTCGCGATATGTCTGTAGCCCACATTTAAGCGTTCTGCATTAAAAAGAATTTTCGAGAACGACCACAGACAGTATTAGCATATCGTCGCCTGAGTGCTAGAATGTCCTATATCCCGTAGGGAACATAGAACATTCTAGCACTCAGGCGACGATATGATACAGGGGCATTTCCTCTCAAAACCACCACGGCACGGGCGTTTCATTTGAAAATTATTTCTTGTGAACCACCAGTCACAATACTTTGAGATGTTGTATTCATCTTCTTTTTGTAAGAGACATTCAAGTTTGTTCACAGAATGTTTCTTGTTTGTGTTCTGATGTGAAGTGATTTCGTGATTTATTTCATTGTTCCGAACAAATGATGTCGGTGTTCGTTGGTTTAACTGATCAAAGGCAGTTAATTTAAATTTTGATTTTCACCAAGAATTCAGCTGGCATGGAGAAACAATAAAGAGCTGTGAGTGGAAAGAAACACAGATGCAATATCGAGGAACTAAAGTTGACATCAACGTGTGATTTGCTGGAAGTAAAATAGAATACCACAGTATATATTTGATTGTAACTTCTACATGTATCAGGATAAGCTGTATTGCTTCCACTCACTTTTTGAAATGAGTGTGGTAGCTAAAACGACCTCCCCCCTCCCCCCTCCCCCGAGAAGTGTTGAATATTTTCCTGTCCCACCCATTCCAGTGAGATTTTGTCGGCACTTGTCGTAATTTTTATTTAACCCTTTACCTAAGACGAAAAGCAGAAGACACTTGCAAATAAAATTCTTGAAAGACTATTTTTTTTTTACTTTTTGCGTCAAAACCATAGTTTATGACAAGCTCGTTCCAATAAGGGGTCATAAGCTATGGTTTTGAGTCAAAAATGAAAAAAATAATGGAAATTGAATGGTGATTTTTGTGAATAGCGCTGGTCGGTTTTGGCCGTTACTTTGGGTAAAGGGTTAAATGGTAGCTATTCACACGAAAGAAATTGCTTGTCGTCCATTCGAGTCAAGGAGGTAATACGACTTTTGGATATCTATTTTTAAAATAATTTTTGATGTTTCATGTCACGCTCTCAAGTCACCAGTCTAATTCTGTTAGGAAATCGACGCAGTTATGACCTGAAGCCAGTCTCACCCTTGTATAGTCCATGACATATATTTAGATTCAATCGTCTAGAAAATTTCAGTTGGTCGAAAAAGTGTATATACGGTTCGCTTTTCGGACCAACTGGAGCGCGGGCTCTCAGTGATAGACTGTTGGACTTCAATGCTAGAGATCCCGAGTTCGATCCCCGTCCGGGACGACCCGCGCTGTGCCCTTGGGGAAGGCACTTCATTGCCTACATGTGGGCACGATGACGCGCGTACTGCACGTCGATGGTGCACATGTCTTCAACAGCTGTAACCCTGCTTAGGCGGAGCTTGAACAGAGTTAGAATGTTGAGGAGCTGACAGTTGCCCGTCGATGCTCAGTGGTTCTCTCTGGGTATTCTGGCTTCCTCCACCCGTAAAACAGTCACGGTCACGATTAGCCATTGTGCATAATTATGTGACCTTTAACGCCAATAAATAAATAAATAAATAAATAACTATTCGGACCAACTGAAATATTCCATCCGACTTAGCCCAGAAAATACTATAAACATTCATTTCCTATGAACCAACATAAGAAATGTTTATTAATCGAAACTTGATTTGACTGAATCCATTAACCCCTTGCACCTGGGTAGTGCAACACAATCTTCGCAAATCACTCTGCTTTTCTCTTGTTTAACTATGACTTAACCAATTATATCTGTTTGACAGAGCTCTGTGAGCTCTGTCAAACAAGGTATTTTTGGTTAAATATCAGGCTGCATTACAGGGAATATTTGCTGCTGAAATGACATCAGAGTGCAGAGGATTAATGACATTACCAATACTATTAGACGTTTTGGCTTACTAAATAATTATGAATAAAGACTCACATCAGCTGTAGTGTTATGATTACGCCCACACACCCACCAGTTGTGTTAATATCTTAACACTTTGAACCCTCGTTTCCTGGAATGGTATCTTCTTTGTGTACACTTACAGTCAGTCCAATATCAATATACAGGGAGGATAAAATTAACTGCAGTCTGCAGCTGTCTGGTTGTAGACTGCAGTTATTATTTTATCATCAATGCCCTGTGGATACACATCTTATAGAATAAGACAAAAATGGGACGAAATCATGCCTTCGACCGAAAAACAGGTCTTACGTGTTCAAAGGGTTAATGTTTAAGAGGCTAATTAAATATTTATTGATTGAAATAGTATAATTGTAGCACGAAAGATTATCACGGCCCATAACAGCGACGAATTCTTTACAGGATTTGTCTGGTGACATAAGAGCTTGTTGACGCACGTGCGCGTGGGTGTGGGTGTGTTTGTATTGAAGGATACAATCATGGTTTCTAAGAACTTGGAGTGTTAATTTCTGATCCCCAGCCTGGAATCGAACCGTCTGCAGTCCCGCCTGACACTTAGGATTCCAACACTTAAACCACTGAACCATTGCATACCGTAATAAAACGATGGCTAGAATACAGCTGATTATATGATGTTCTTATGATTACTTGGTTCACCTTCACTTTCCTTACGGTAGATACATGAAAGTGTGACACGCGCTGGCTAGAGTACGGCGAAGATGCTGTGGTTGACATCAGACGAAGGCTAACATGGGCCTGTGTGTATACTGAAGGACACAATCATTTTTTCGAAGAATTTGGAATGTTGATTTCTGATCCCCGACCGGGAATCGAACCTTCGGCAACCCCGCCTGGCAATCAAAGAGTCCAACGCCTAAACCACTGGACCATTGCACACCGCCATAAAACGATAGCTGGAATCCAGCTTATTCGATGATGTTCTCATGAATACTTGGTTCACTTTCCCTACGCCAGCTAGATGAAAGTGTGAAACGCGGAGGCTACAGTACAACGGTAGGAATTAACAATACCAATCACCAGCATGCGGTGATGCTTTCATAGCTAGATTTTATCATCAGTTACTAATATCGTCACGAAAATCGGCTTTCGATAAAGTCCTCACCTTTGAAATTATTAGACAAGTGAAGAAGGTTCAGTTGTTAAGAAAACAGTTAAGACATCAATAGAAAAGTAAGCCAGGTTTCCTTTTGTTACTTTCAATAAACGAAAACAAGAGATAGCTCTTCGTTTATTAAAAGTGAAAAAGGAAGCTTGTCTCTTTAAGGCAAGCTAATTAGAAGCAACTACTCCACAGATAATCTGTAATTAGGAATATCTAACAGTATCACACATACCACTACCAAGCGCCCACTTTGGCTCTTTGCTAAACGAGTGAGCCTTTACAGTAAATTGAGGGAACGCGGTGGCTCACTGGTAGACTGTTGGACTTCTGTGCTAAAGGTCCCGAGTTCGGTCCCGACGACCCTTTTTGTGTCCTTGGGCAACCACTTTATCCCGGTTGCCTATATGCAGGCACGATGACGCCGTGTACTAAGGCGTACTGCACGTCGATGGTGCACATGTCTTCAACCGCTGTAACCCTGCTTGAGCGGAGCTTGAACAGAGTTAGAATGTTGAGGAACTGACAGTTGCTCGTCGATGCTCGATGGTTCTCTCCGGGTACTACGGCTTCTTCCACTCGTAAAACTGTCACGATCAGCCATTGTGCATAGGTATGTGACCTTAAACACCAATAAATAAATAAGTAAATAAATAAATAAATAAATAAATGAATAAATAAATAAATAAATAAATAAATAAATAAATAAATAAATAAATACACAGTAATTTGCAAGTTTTTATTCTTCCCAGGAAAAAAAAATATCAAATCTCACCTCCAAGACTATTACATTAATGGTCTGTATTATATGTCATGACGCACATACTGTTGATATAATGAAAGGGAAAATGATACAAATATCAAAAGATGATAAAAGGGACGTTTTCTTATTTTTAACCCTTTGAACTCGTAAGACCGATTTTTTCGGTCCAAGGCATAATTTCGTTCCATTTTGTCTTATTATATGAGGTATAAGTATAGAGCATTGATGATAAAATAATAACTGCAGTCTGCAGCCAGACGGCTGCTGACTGCAGTTATTATTTTATTTTCCCTGTATATTGATATGGCACCGACACATCTCACTGTAGATGTACAGAAAGGTGATACCATTCCAGGAAACGAGGGTTCAAACGGTTAAATGGGTTTCAACAGAGAATAATAGTCAAACGTTGAAAGTGATTGGAGAAAATTTTGAAAAAGCCAGCTTCTGTATTTTTCTGCCACACAACTGTTATGCCTGAAGTTTGGGAAATATTGATCACATCGATAATACAAATTCGATAACATTTCGAAATTTCAGTTTTTATATGATTTCGCCATATTCTTAGTATTAAAGTTACTGGCATTGGGAAATTAAGAAGAATTGACTATCCCGTAAATCGTTTCTAAATACGAAAATTGTCAATTGCTAAAAGGCAAAGGGGGTCACTTTGATGTTTTTTCTGCTATATGTTGCATTTTTCACAATGGTGATTTATGACGCAGGCACATTGATGGAATAACAACGACTGGTCGTCATGTTTTAAGATTGCTACTATTTATATTGCCGATCTCCTGGGTCTCACGGCGCACATGTGGGTTAGTAGTAGGAGATGTGGAGATCGGGATCCATTGGGGATCCCAGAAATGGCGTCATAGCAACGTGATCCAGTTGCGTCGTTTGGTTGCCATGGTGACCCGCGTGAGTGGCTATGTTGTGACGACATCTCCATAGTGATACGTGGTGTCAGGTAGGAGTCGTTCAAAGATTCACTCGTTCGAGTAGTTACTCGATGTCTTTTTTATTTGATTAGATTCGAGTCCTCAGAGCAATCAATGCCTGTTGAAGTCACGACTTGGGTGTTTTGTTGGTGATTTGGGGTATTTCTCGGGTTATTAGATTTACTCCCATTCAATCGAACACACTCTCAGCACATACTCTCGCCCTGTTGAAGGCAAATGGGTCACTTGCAACCACGCGTTACAATAGAACCAAGATGGCGGCCTCCAGTAAACAAAATGGACTATGGAAACACGTGCCATCCTAATAACAGGCGCTGTGCATGCGCATTGACACCACCCACCATAGTATGGCTGCACACGCTGGCTACCATGAAAACCAAACACGACGTTACTGGATTACGTGACTATGATGTCACTTCTGGGGTCCTTTGCGGGGTCTCCAATGGTCCCTTATCCCCTACTACTTCGGATGACAACAGCATGCGCAACTTTGTGACCACGTTCTTCTTATATATGCCAGCAATTTTTAGCCAACAGAAAGTGCCTCCCTCTTGACACACGGAATTGTCATTTTACGCAAATCATGGTACGCTGTAACAGCAAAAAGGGACCATTCTGTAAAAGGCGTTGTGGTATCTAAGAATCACTACCTTCCAAACTCGGACCTTTGGCGTGAGAAATCAGCCCAACTTGTCCATGCATTTGGCAACCACGCACTGTCCTGTAATCTAAGCTGTTTACACTCCGTCTACAACAAACAAATTAAACTTAAACTATTCGGATCTCGCTTTGGTTTTGGTCTATAAGCACAATGGGGATTAACATAACATTTTGATATAATTGGGGGTGGGGGGGGGGGCTTAACATAATATTGTGATTTTATATTTAGTTTGAGAACGCTGTCCAGTGCAGTTACTAAGAAAGCGAGAACTGTGGGGTTCTCCACTCTCAATCGCCTGTTGATAAATTGGTTTACGGAACAGAGTGGTCATAGATTGGCCGATCGGTTCAGACATATTATGCGTCTCTAAAGTCGTCAAATGGGCTCTATCTACAAACAGATTATCTTCGCCTGATGCCACGTACTGTTCTGCTCTGTGAAGACAAATACCAAGACGGGCTGACCGTATGGTCCACCGGGAAAATTCCCGGTGGACCCCCTACTGGGTGGTCACTGGGGGCCTTGAAATTGATGCAGCCCAGCACCTGTTGGTGCCTGGAATTTTGTGAAAATGTCCAATAGGAGAAATTGATCTGATTGCATAGAACGCCGGTATATTGAAATGTTCTCTATATGGCCTGCCAATGGCAGTCTACACAGAGAACAGTTCGATATACAAGCAGTCTTGTCTGCCACTGATCGCTTAGATGCAAGAAAACAGCGTTCTTTTAATTTGAAAAATCCAAATTTTCTCCCATTCGGCCGAACTATGGTCGGACCGATATCGTTCCGCACACTCCCACCGCTGTTGATAACATTCTTGCCGAATGAGTGAGGAAGATATATAAAAATGCTATCGAAATGTCCTTGTGTGAACTGCAATTGATCACTCAGATGCTAGTAAACAGCGTTCGTTCAGTTGGAAAAATCAAAATTTTCTCTGGGTTCGGGGGCCGCCTTGGTTCTTTCCCGGTAACTTTTCTTGGCCCAGTCCACCCCTGGACAAATATGAACTACTTGGTATGCGGAATTCTTTATCTGAGTGTGCGTTGGTGTACATTGTGATGCTCTTGAATAGCGTTGTCAAAACACTGATGGAAAAGTCTGTCGTTATGTCCGTAATTGTATGTCATCATCACAACGAAAACGTTTTCAACAGTCATGGTTGACAATTTTGGACGGTGGAAGAGATTTACAGAAAGTTAGCTCCCCTTAATTTTTAAAGCTGTCAATAGTAACACGAAGGGGAACACTTAGGGTATGGTAATTTCAAATAAAAATTGAAATTTCGATGTGTGGAATTTGGATCATCAGTGTGAGCATTTCTTCACACACATTGGGCATTTTCCAGAATAGTAGCGAAAAAACACTGAAGCTGGCTTTTTTGCATTTTTCCCCAATCAGTTCGACAGTTTGACTATTATTCTCTGTTGAAACCTATTTAAAAACAAGAAAACGGCGTTTTCATATCTTCAGTAACTTTTTTCTGTTCATTATATGAACAGTGTGCGCAGGGTGACATATCGTCGCCCGAGTGCTAGAATGTTCTATGTCCCCTATGGGACTATTACGATCCCCGATGAGTCTGGAGGTGGGATGGGGAAATGTCACCCGAGGGGCAAGATATTTGAACTAGACCCGAGGCTTGCCGAGGGTCTGGTTCAAATATCTTGCCTCGAGGGTGAGATTTCCCCATCCCCACCTTCAGACTCATCGAGGATGATTTTTCTCCCCCCCCCCCCCCCACACGAGGATTACGTCATTATAGATAATTGGCGGTCACATGCTGACATACCCAATTTATCAAGTCGTAGTCCTTTCGAAAAACGAACAATTTCATCGGAAAGATCGTACAAAAGTTAGGTATATACCATAGGTATTTTCTAAAAAAATGATTTGTAACACTGTCCGTTAAGGGGTTAATGAATTTGCGCGTGTCAAACTCTAAAGTAAAGAGCATTGTAAGATTATTGATCGATCGATAAATTCGCGCATTAAATCTGCAGAGAAACATGGGGTTGAAACAAATCAACATTGTTGATTTTGAATGGAACGTGGATTACATGCGGGAAATCGTGAAGCCATTTTGTTTATTTACAATTGTGCAGACGATGATGAAATAGTTCTGGTGAGCTACTAAAATATGCAAATGAGTATGTCACGTGAGGTGGGTGAGATAGAAATATCCCACCCTGCTGTCTCACCCGGGACACGCGTACTAAAATATGCAAATGAGTATGTCACGTGAGGTGGGTGAGATAGAAATATCCCACCCTGCTGTCTCACCCGGGACACGCGTATGTTTCACGTATAGAGGGGGGGGGGGGGAGAGAAATAGAACATTCTAGCACTCAGGCGACGGTAGGTACAGACACTGTGCTTTCGATTAATATAAAAGTCTAAGAAGTGAGATTTGCACATTTTTTCCAGGCTGGTTGGTGAAATATCTATTTTCAATTTGCGATCTCTTGCTGAAAATTTATATTTCACCTGCTAATCATTCATAAAATGATTATGGTGTATACTCACAAAATATAGTTATCCTCTATGTATTTATAGTTCTGTGAACTTGATCTGGTACTCTTTACCATATACTTGACTTGTATGCGGGACGAGTGGGTTGAGAAATTTTTCTACCATAGCTACCATTTTCGTCATTGGAAGAGATTTACGGGAAAGTTAGCTCTCCCTAATTTCCAAAGAAGTCAGCAAATTTAACACAACGCGTTAAATTTCATTTAAAGATTGAAATTTCCGAATGTTAGCGAATATTTATTGGTGTTTAAGGTCACATATTTCTGCACAATGGCTAATCGTAATTGCAACATGGATATAAAGTCAAGTCCAGCTAATCATTTAAACACAAGTTGCCCATGGTAGAGGACTTGCAGGCATTGGTTAACGGGTCCTATTTTACACAGAAAACAGAGTTTGTTTACCTTTGCACACGATAGAAGACAGCACTGCTTCACGACCCGGGGTTCCCCAGGGCTGTTAGGGAATTTTTATCGTCGATGTGCGCTTCATTTCACAGACTTCAAACATTTTTCCTGTAGAGTGATAGAAAAATCTAGAATGGTTTTCACATTTTTTGAACTGTTGAATATAATTCTCTGTTGAAACCCCTTTAAAAAATGTCGTTTTTACGATCTTTTGATGTTCCGTACCTTCTTTTCAGTTCATTACATCAACAGTGTGCGGAAGGTGACGTATAATACAGACGCAGTCCTTTTCGTTATTATAAAAGTCCAGGAGGTGAGATTTGAACATTTTTTTCTGGGAAAAACAAAACTTTGTAAAGTATTGTAAAAACACATTCGCCAGACAAAGAACAAAAGTAGATACTTAATGTTGGAAGGTGTGATACTTATAGATATTCTTAATAACGGATAATGGCGGATTGTCTGGGGAGTAGTTGCTTCTTATTAGCTTGACATGAAGAACCAAAGCTTCCTTTTGTAACCTTTAACCCTTTACCTAACATGAAAAGCAGACGACACTTGCAAAAAAAATTCTTGAATAACTAATTTTTTTCATTTTTTGTCTCAAAAACATAGGTTATGACCCCTCATTGGAACGAGCTCGACGAGCTCGTTCCAATGAGGGGTCATAACCTATGTTTTTGAAACAAAAAATGAAAAAATAATGAAAATTCATTGACGATTTTTAAGAATAGCGCTGGCCGGTTTTGGCCGTTACGTTGGGTAAAGGGTTAATAAACGAAAGGAAGTCTGACTTTCGTTTCTACTGGTGTCATAGGTGTTTCTCGGCAATTAATTACTTCTTAACTGGACCTTCCTCGCTCGTCTAATTATTTCAAAAGAGTTAACTTTATCGAAAGGCGATTTTCTTGACGATATAGGTCTGGGTGCATGTCTTTGCTTTGTGTGAAGTTCAGAGGATGTTCATTGTCACGTGATATTGAGTGTCATTAACATTTTGTCTTGGAGAGAACATCCCGAACCAGCTCCCCCAACCTCCAGAAGGGGTTGGTGGAGGGGGTCCCGGGATGTTCGCGTCTGGGAAACATTTGAAAATGTGCTATCAAATTGAGTCGTAATGTTTTCAATACTGAAAATACCAAACAATAGAAGATAGTCCAAGAACGACAAATCACTCACCCATTCGTTTGGTATCTTACCATTATACCAATTCTCAAAATACAAATTCCCTCTAGACCGATTACCTAAATACCAGTTACCATAATAATAATACCAATTACCTCTTTATTAACACTTCTTTGATAACATGTTAATTGATATCTAAATGAGATTTCTAAGTGTTAATTACTCTAATAACCTTATTATCATTACAATGCATAAAACAAGTTTTTCAAAATGGGTGGCGGAAGTTGGTGCACCCTGGGAGAACCACCGAGCAGCGGCGGGAAATTGTCAAACTCCCCAACGTACCCACTCCACACAACAAGACACTTGAAGACAAGTGCACCATCGACTTGCAGTGCGCCTTAGTGCACAGCGCCATCGCAATTAAACAATCATAGAAACATCACACTTTTTTATTCAATGGGAGTTTCAAACATCAAAGGATGTTACTGACAACAACCTTAAAACAATGCCTTTGAGTGATCAGTAATAAATGAAAAAGAAAACCAAAATACAGGAGCTGGTTTGCCAAACAGAAGAAATACTTGAACAAATAGAATAAAAATTATATACAGAATTTACAACGCTACATATTATTAAAAATAGTTTTTAAAAAGGCATTGGTAAAGTGGTAATTGGTATTATGGTATTTGGTATTTTGGTAATTGGTTTAGAGGGAATCGGTATTTGGGGAATTGGTATAAAGGTAATGAACCTTTCCTTTGACATGTGACCTAAATTCCTTAAATTCACAGCAGTGTAGTTACATACACACAGCAACATAATCTCTACACGTGGAATGCCCACAAGATTCTCCTAGTTTTTCATTTATTTGACCCCTACCTAAATCTACTAATAGATGACTCGTGCAATTTGTTTTTCGAATAACTGCAACTGTTCTTTTTCCCTGGCTCGAAAATATAGTTTATGACCCCTTATGTGAATGAGCTCGAAGAGCTCGTCCGACTGAAGGTCATAAGCTATATTTTGGAAGCTAACGATAAAATTATAAACTCTCAATGGCGATTATTTTGAAAAACGCTGATCGGATATTGCCACTACGTTTGTTATCCCCGCATTTTCAAAAAATTGGAGATATAGTCGTGATCTCCGTCCGTCCGTCCGTTCGTCCGTACGTCCGTATGGGCCACCGCAGATGGCCTTGCGAGGTGACCGTCCGTGTACAGTCGTTACTTGAGAGGTTGGGGGATAAAACCGTTAGTACACCAACCACTTGTGAGTTTTTTTTTCAACTTGCGAGGTGCGAAACACCCACTTGTGAGTTGCGCAATTTTTCCCGTACCTAACACTAAAATCACCTCACAAGTACATCTGCGGTAGAACGTCCGTCCGTCCGTCCGCCCGTCCGTACGTACGTACGTCACACCCTGAAAGGCTCCTAGGGTATTCAATTCGAAACGTTTAAACTATGCTAAGGTGCCCAGGTAGCAACTCTAGATGTGCATGAAGGTTTTGGAATTTTCATTTGGCCCCAAGTGGTTCCCGTGGAACCATTTTTATCGTTAGAAAATCAGTTTTCATCGAAAGGTTCATAGGGTATTTAATTCGAAACGTTTAGACTATGCTAAGGTGTTCAGGTAGCATCTCTAGATGTGCATGAAGGTTTCGGAATTTTGATTTGGCTCCAGGTGGTTCCAGTGGAACCACTTTTATCGTTGGAAAATCAGTTTCCATCGAAAGGCTCCTAGGGTATTTAATTCGAAACTTTTAAACTATGCTAAGGTGTTCAGGTAGCATCAGTGGATGTGCAAGAAGGTTTCGGAATTTTGATTTAGCTCCAGGTGGTTCCAGTGGAACCACTTTTATCATTAGAAAATCAGTTTTCATTGAAAGGCTCCTAGGATATTTAATTTGAAACGTTTAAACTATGCTAATGTGTTGAGGTAACATCTCTAGATGTGCATAAAGGTTTCGGAATTTTGATTTGGCCCCAAGTGGTTCCGGTGGAACCACTTTTATCATTGGAATATCAGTTTTCACCGAAAGGCTCCTGGGGTATTTAATTCCAAACTTTTAAGCTATGCTTATGTGTTCAGGTAACATTTCTAGATGTGTATGAAGGTTTCGGAATTTTGATTTGTCCCCCAAGTGGTTCCAGTGAAAACACTTTTATCATAAGAAAATCAGTTTCCATCGAAAAGCTCCTAGGGTATTTAATTCGAAACTTTTAGACTATGCTAAGGTGTTCAGGTAGCATCTCTAGATGTGCATTAAGGTTTCGGAATTTTGATTCTGCCCCAGCTGGTTCTACTGGAACCACTGTTATCATTAGAAAATCAGTTTTCATTGAAAGGCTCCTAGTGTATTTAATTCGAAACGTTTAGACTATGTTAAGGTGTTCCGGTAGTATCTGTAGATGTGCATGGAGGTTTCATAATTTTGATTTGGCCCCAGGTGGTTCCAGTGGAACCACTTTTATCGTTAGAAAATCAGTTTTCATCGAAAGGCTCCCAGGATATTTAATTTGAAAAGTTTAAACTATGCTAATGTGTTCAGGTAACATCTCTAGATGTGCATAAAGGTTTCGGAACTTTGATTTGGCCCCAAGTGGTTCCGGTGGAACCACTTTTATCAATGGAATATCAGTTTTCATCGAAAGGCTCCTAGGGTATTTAATTCGAAACTTTTAAACTAGGTAGCATCACTAGATGTGCGTGAAGGTTTCGGAATTTTGATTTAGCCTCAGGTGGTTACAGTGGAACCACTTTTGTCGCTAGAAAACCAGTTTTCATCGAAAGGCTCCTTGGGTATTTAATTCGAAACATTTAAACTATGCTAATGTGTTCAGGTAACATCGCTAGATGTGCATGAATGTTTCGGAATTTTGATTTGGACCCAGGTGGTTCCAGTGGAACCACTTTTATCGTTAGAAAATCTGTTTTCATCGGAAGGCTCCTAGGGTATTTAATTCGAAATGTTTAAACTATGCTAATGTGTTCAGGTAACATTTCTAGATGTGCATGAAGGTTTCGAAATTTTGATTTGGCCCCAAGTGGTTCCAGTGCAACCACTTTTATGGTTAGAAAATCAGTTTTCATCGAAAAGCTCCTAGGGTATTTAATTCGAAACATTTAAACTATGCTAATGTGTTCAGGTAACATCTCTAGATGTGCATAAAGGTTTCGGAATTTTGATTTAGCCTCAGGTGGTTCCAGTGGAACCACTTTTATCGTTAGAAAATCAGTTTTCATTGAAAGGCTCCGAAGATATTTAATTTGAAACGTTCAAACTATGCTAATGTGTTGAGGTAACATCTCTAGATGTGCATAAAGGTTTCGGAATTTTGATTTGGCCCCAAGTGGTTCCGGTGGAACCACTTTTATCATTGGAATATCAGTTTTCATCGAAAGGCTCCTGGGGTATTTAATTCGAAACTTTTAAACTATGCTAATGTGTTCAGGTAACATTTCTAGATGTGTATGAAGGTTTCGGAATTTTGATTTGTCCCCCAAGTGGTTCCAGTGAAAACACTTTTATCATAAGAAAATCAGTTGTCATCGAAAAGCTCCTAGGGTATTTAATTCGAAACTTTTAGACTATGCTAAGGTGTTCAGGTAGCATCTCTAGATGTGCATGAAGGTTTCGGAATTTTGATTCGGCCCCAGCTGGTTTTACTGGAACCACTTTTATCATTAGAATATCAGTTTTCATTGAAAGACTCCTAGGGTATTTAATTCGAAACGTTTAGACTATGCTAAGGTGTTCAGGTAGCATCTGTAGATGTGCATGGAGGTTTCATAATTTTGATTTGGCCCCAGGTGGTTCCAGTGGAACCACTTTTATCGTTAGAAAATCTGTTTTCATCGAAAGGCTCCTAGGGTATTTAATTCGAAACTTTTAAACTATGCTAAGGTGTTCAGATAGCATCACTAGATGTGCAAGAAGGTTTCGGAATTTTGATTTAGCCCCAGGTGGTTCCAGTGGAACCACTTTTGTCGTTAGAAAATCAGTTTTCATCGAAAGGCTCCTAGGGTATTTAATTCGAAACATTTAAACTATGCTGATGTGTTCAAGTAGCATCTCTAGATGTGCACGGAGGTTTTGGAATTTTGATTTGGCCCCAAGTGGTTCAGGTGGAACCACTTTTGTCGTTGGAAAATTAGTTTTCATCGAAGGTCTCGTAGGGTATTTAATTCGAAACGTTTAAACTATGCTAATGTGTTCAGGTAGCATCACTAGATGAGCATGAAGGTTTCGGAATTTTGATTTTGCCCCAGGTGGTTCCAGTGGAATCACTTTTATCGTTAGAAAATCAGTTTTCCTCGAAAGGCTCCTAGGGTATTTAATTCGAAACTTTTAAACTATGCTAAGTTGTTCAGGTAGCATCACTAGATGTGCATGAAGGTTTCGGAATTTTGAATTGGCCCCAGGTGATTCCAGTGGAACCACTTTTATCATTAGAAAATCAGATTTCATCGAAAGGCTCCTAGGGTATTTAATTGGAAACGTTTAAACTGAGCTAATGTGTTTAGGTAACATTTCTAGATGTGCATGAAGGTTTTGGAATTTTGATTTGGCCCCAGATGGTTCAAGTGGAACCACTTTTATCGTTAGAAAATCTGATTTCATCGAAAGGCTCCTAGGGTGTCTAATTCGAAACGTCAAAACTATGCTAAGGTGTTGCTAAGGAAATGCGGGGATACACCTTTGTGTGATTTGCACACAAATAACTCTATCTAGTTTGTTTGTTGTATGTCTGTTTATTGGGGTTTAACGAAATATTCAACATCCAGGATAATATCGTACCGAAAGTAATTAAGTTGTGTATAAAGGAAGAGTTAGCGAAGGTCGCCAGAGTCAGCGACGGACAACAAAGGTGTAGATGCACAAATTTCTAAGTAGCCGGGGACATCACCCATAACACCTCAAATTTGACACTTCCACACATATTTGGCTGTCTGAGAGAATATTTTGAAAATCGCCGAGACTTGGGGCTTCTGTAGAGACAAAGATCGAGATTGAACTCACGCCGTGACAAACCAAGAGGACGCTAAAATCTGATGTACCCATTGCAGCCTTCACCTGGTAATCCTTCCTTGACCTGCAAACAACCGAATGTTAATCTGGAACGCGGAATATCAAGCGGATAGATGGATGCTCATGCGTGGCGGATAATCTGGGGTAAGACGTGATCGGTGCCCCAGTTATCGCCTCCTCAATGAGCGGATGCCACGGGGGCGTCTGAAATCTCCTGACTGCAGTAGTTTGATATCAGAATTTTTTCTTCAACAATACTACAATATATTTTCCCCTTTCAAATAAAGTATTCTTCTTATCGCTGAGAACTACCATGCAAACAATCCCAGGATGAGATACTACTGTATAAAACGACAACCCTTTCTCTGAAGTATGCAAAATTCCCACATATTAGGTGTGTTCTTTTCTGTGGCACAAAAATCACAAAGTTGACAAGTTTGTGATAAACACTTGCATT
Source organism: Pictodentalium vernedei (assembly GCA_031216915.1). Taxonomy (NCBI): domain Eukaryota; kingdom Metazoa; phylum Mollusca; class Scaphopoda; order Dentaliida; family Dentaliidae; genus Pictodentalium; species Pictodentalium vernedei. The sequence goes on from CM062296.1 coordinate 716,237,970, forward strand.
ACACTGCTCACCTGGGGGGGGGGGGGGGGGGGCTACTCTTTCACAAATCAAACCTGCATTGATGGTAGCAACCACACATGCGAACATTCGATTCAGAAAGAGCACGTTTTACCTGAACTCATTTGGCATCGAGTTATGATACATGTTGGAACCAACGTTTTGATAGCAGTAATAAGTGATAAATAAATCACCAGCTCAACGAAATAAATTAGACAAGATCATTTTTTGCCATGATGATATTTTTGTATCGTCCTACCATGCGTTAAAACAAAGAAACATAGGACTGAAACACTACTATAAACCTCAGCGGAACAAGTGTGGTGTTCGCAGAATAAATGAAAGGGGATTACCTCATGCACAGCGCATGAACGCAATACCATAACGTCATGATCGTCATTCACAAAAAAAAATCAACTCGTCGATATATATTCCTAGAGTCGTGGTCTCAACTTCAATACACCATCTCGAAAACCCACATGGAGGTAATAATCTATATGACTGTAGTTGGTATCGTATCTATAGTTATACTTAACACACGAACAAGTCATACTACTACAAACTTCTCGATCTCGCCTCCACGTCATATATCGACTCGTCCTAATGGACTCGTCGATATATGCCCAGAGACCAGGCCTTGACTTCAGTACACCATATCGGATACTTACATGGTGGTAATAACCTTTTGTATTTCAAGAATTGTATTTTCTGTCCATGACTTTTAACCCTTTACCCAACGTAACGGCCAAAACCGGCCAGCGCTATTCACAAAAATGGTCAATTAATTTTCATTATTTTTTTTATTTTTTGTCTCAAAAACATAGGTTATGACCCCTCTTTGGAACGAGCTCGTCGAGCTCGTTCCAATGAGGGGTCATAACCTATATTTTGAGACCAAGAATAAAACAAAATAGTTATTCAAGAATTTTGTTTGAAAGTGTCGTCTGCGTTTCATGTTAGGGAAAAGGGTTAACGGATGAAATGAACCATTAGCGTTTTAAAAGATGTGGCAATTTACCGATTACGTAAATTGTCACGTCTTTAAAACTACAAATGACTCATTTCGATCCTCGATCTTTACAATAAGAAAATATAATTTTGTAAAATACAATTGTAAACGTTTTATAGGATTTGCCCCTGCATTGCCAAGTGTGACAAGATAGTAACGCTATTAGTTGGTGGTTAACCCGAAACGGAAAATTTAGTTTAAACAAAATTTATTTCCAGTTCTCAAATATATACAGTTATATCAGTTATAGTAAGTGTGGATCCAGTAGTAAGCTGTAAGCTTATACGAGGTTGTTTCCACCAGAAGAACACATGAACATAATACAGTCGAGGAGACAGGTATACATACAATCAAGATTACCATCCACACCCTATAATGGTTAATTATTCATTAAACTTTCAAGTTATAGTTATTATTTGATAGTAGGTTTGGTAAAAGGGGAAATAAGAGATACTTGTATATGTTGTTAACTAAATAATGAAGATAAGAAGAAAATGGGAAGAAATGGTAGAAAAGGGTTTTTGTTTGAACGGGTATTAATAACTGCAGGCTGCCGAACCACCTCCGTTCCGTACTTTATTCAAATGAGGTGTCTGGATGATTGTCGGTTTTTACTATAATTTTTCTTAGGTAAGTAACTTTCAGTAATGTTTATCAAGAAGTATTGACTGCTGACTTAGGACAGAAACATAAGAATAAGAATGTCAGAATGAGGCAATAGTATTCAAATAGGAACGTGTTTTTACGTAGGAGAGAAGTGCCACGAATTTCAAAAAACTAAATGTACTTTTCTACCATTTGCAGTGCAATCAAGAACTACAATCCAACCAATACAGCTCCAAAGGTCAGATAGTATAACTCCCACCCGGTCAGGTAGAGTTGGATATTCTGTGATAGACCAAAACTAGCAGCCATTTGTATGTAAATTATCAGGGATGGAGTGGTTCAGCAAACCAGCTAGTATTTTACCGGATAACTGCAGCATGTGGAGAGCGAATTGCAACCAAACCACCTGCAGAGCGGAACTATCATCCAGTGTATCACTCCAAGTTCTGTACATTACGACATGCAGCACAAGCAATACTCCGGTCAACGGGACTCCGGGTTCAACCCGGACGTCCGTCCTCCGGAGCCATGCCTGCTTTTACCGTGCTTTGCAACAGATTTGCAACTATTGCTTGGGCGGAATTTCCACTCCGCGGGCGATCCATCCACAACACACCCTCTACGCACTGAGTCATGTAATATAAGTATAGTGAAGACTGTTATTTGAAAATACTGTAACGTGGCGTCCTCTGCTCTCGTGACTTTTTGGGATCGAAGCAACCCGTGTTAACACCATGGTAGGAGTGGCCACGGGGGAAGAAGAATCTGGGTCAAAAACGCAGTGACGCACCATCATTTCGATTGATACTGATTTTTCGGTAACTCGATCTCGAGGAGTAACGATGTTGAGTGTCTATATTTACAGAAGCAGTCCATCCTCCAACCTTTTATGGTTATTCAAACATTAAGTGAGGTGCTCAGATTTAAGAATAAGCTGCTGCACCGCTTCAAATGGAAGTTAGCACAGTGTATCACTTCTTATTCGATTATAGTTTGGACATTTTAGAAGAAAATGTTCAGTTGTCTCGCGTTGTCTATGCAGTTTGGCGAGGTGGCCAGGTGATTCATACAGCGGTGCTCATTAAGATGACTGCACCGTAATCGTAGTCTGCAGTGATATACCTGCGCTTTGCGGGATCTCGAATTGTAAAAGAATGGTGGTGCTCGGCGGACGTTCTGATTTATGTTGTGTTTGAAATCTGAAATGAGGCCATTTTCTCTGATGTTGACAGGGATATCATTCCATAGTTTGGTTGTTGATGGAATAAATGATAGTTGATAATTTTTGGTTCGACAGAAAGGGACACGGCGATTTTGAGCATGACGTAAATCGCGTAGTTGATTCACCGATATTGGTGGGGGGTTCTATTGGAAGTATAAGACGGTGCAAGATTATGATACATTTTAAAATACTGAATTAGCTTATGTTTTTCTCGCCTTGACTGCAGTGATTCCACACCAGTTTCTTCATATAATAAGATTCTGCTGGCACTCAGTGTGGCACCAGTAATAGTTCGGGCAGCTGCAGTTTGGATATTTTCAAGATTCTGTGAGTCATTTTCTGTACAATTGCCCCAAACGGTATCCGCATATTCAAGTAGGGACCTCACGAAAGCAAAATAAATTTTCTCAAGTGTTTTACGATCTAGAAGAAATTTATTTTTCCTGAGAAGGTCCAGTCGAGACCAGGCTTTGCGTAGATATATTCTATGTGGTTATTCCAGGTACAATTAGAGTTGAGGATTACACCTAAATGCTTATGTTCTTTGACTTCTTTAATGGGGATATTGGTCATTACAAGGGGAAGGTAATCAACCGGGCCCTTTTACGTGATATGATCATGCTTTCGGTTTTTCCAGGGTTGTATTCTACTAACCATGAATGAGCCCACTGTTCTATTGTGGCTAAATCGTTATTCAAAATACAGGATGCCTGGTGAGGATCTTCAATAACTAAGTAAAAAGTTGTATCATCTGCGAACAAGCGTATGCTGCTTGTTGGGCCTACAGTTATGTCGTTTGTATAGATCAGTAACAGAAGGGGCCAAGAATTGAGCCCCGTGGAACGCCAAAACAACTTCTTTCCAGGAAGATGAATTAGAATTTACTGCAACTCTTTATAGGCGATCACTGAGATAGGACTTGAAGAAAGTAAAGAGCTCTCCTGTAATACCTCGCAGTAAATCCCGACTGGCGGGGACTTAATATTTTGTTTTTAGTCAATGAAACACCAAACTGTTTTGAAGATACATCTTTCAAAAACTTTTCAACAACTGATCAGGGATACTGGGCGGTAATCTGACAATATGTTGGGTGGAGCTTTTTTGAGGATAGGGGTAACATTTGCTTTTTTTCCAGTGAGCGGGAAAGTACGATTGTCCAAGCAAAATATTAAATAACTTGGTGAGAGGTTTGGTCAAGGAAGGGCAATATTCCAATAGCCGTGGGCTTATTCGATCAGGCCCCGATGCCTTTGAGATGTTGAGAGACATTAAAGAGTCGCGCACATCCCTTGGACTTAATTGTATATTGCTGAGCATCGGGCGTCCGGGGAATATCGCACGAGGAAGACTATCATCAACAGATGAGATTCCACAAACAAAGTCGTTGAACGCTTCGGCTTTGTCCGCATTCAATGATAATATTGTGTTGAAATGTAGTAAATTTGGAATTTCAGTCCGGTTATTTCCCAGCAGCAGTTTGAGTGTCTTCCACCAGTTAGAAGAATTGGTTACAGTACTGTCCAGGGTAGCTTGGATCTTGTTATAGTAATTTATTTTGGATTTTCTTATTACAGAAACAACTACATTTCTTATTACACGATACCTTTTCCAGGCCTCGGGTGATTATTGGATTTGGGAATGCGGTAAAGGCGTTTCCTGCGACGTATTATAAGTCTAATTTCGTTGTGCATCCATTTAGGTTCTTTTCTCCTAACAGTAATTAATTTATTTCGGATATAGATCGATTCTAACTCTAAGACTTTGGGACTGAAGTTTTCTACAAGATTATCAAGGTGAGGATTAGAAAAAAGAGAATCCCAGTCATAGCAGGAAAGTGCGTTGTTAAGCCCATCAAAGTCATCTTCATTGTATAACCAAATTTGGCGTTTGAAACTTCCATGTTTTTTTCATAAAATCAGCTTCAACTGACACTGGAGAATGATACCTTATTAGATCAGGAAGGAAGGGCTCGACAACTTCACAGGAAATCACTCTAATCGAGCCACTAACAGCGATTACGTCCAGTAAGGTTTCTGATGTTTCTGTGAAGAAGGTGGGTTCGGACACCAACAGTCTCAGGTTAAAGTATTCGGCAAGCTCTCTTTGAACTTACCTTTTAGAGGGGACAGTAAGTTGTCATTGAGATCACGGGTAATTATTATGTCGGGAACACCAGAATGATTGGCTCTCTCAATAGATGCAAATATAACGTCCCAGATTGCAGCGTCACTATTTGGAGGTCGGTAGAAAACCCCCAGAAGAAACGACTTAGTGCCAGCGAATACCTCAACCCACAGGCATCCAAGAAGGGGTATTTCTAGATCTGGTCTAGGCCCAGATGAGATACCAGACTTTAAGTAAAGAGCTATACCCCCTCCCCTCGTTTGTCGATCTGTACGTAGTACCTCATCAAAACCTTCAAGACTGATATTTGCTGAGTTGCTATCGGCAGAGCTTAGCCATGTTTCAGTATATGCACAAATGTCATGGTTCATCATTTCACATTGAAGAGTATCGACTTTTGGTTTTAAACTTTGAATGTTCATTTGGCAGATTTTAAACCCGGCTAATGACAAATCACAACTTGATGGAGTCGTAGTATTTAGACTGGGGGGGGGGGGGCGTGGGGAAGGGGGGGGGGGGCGAGATTTAATTCAACATCACCTGAAAGGTATATCAGCAGAAAAATCCAAAGGAGAATGGCAGAAAAAGTTACTGAGATTAACAGCGTGAAGAGTTTTTTTTATAAACTGAGGATGTCACTGTTGAGAGTGTGACTATATCTGGCTTTTTGTAAGAAGGTCCCTCTCTTTGATAAATACAGATTTCCTCCAGTCCTCTCAGAGTGCCCATTAAGTGCATCAAAGCCAACATTAGAGTGACGCCAATAATCCTGTATAATCCTGTATAATATAATCCTGTATAGCAATACGAGGTTTATTAATAAGACACAGTAAGCGTCCAATTGATTCTTCCTGTGAACACTTCCACGCGCACGCACGTACAAAGAGCAGACCTACCCGTATTCTATATATGTTTATGCCATCCATGGTAAAGCAATAAAAATAAGATTTTCACAGTGAGGTAAGACGGAGCGGGTCCGTTTCTGTGCAGGTATGCAGTGACTATCTCATGTACCAGAACAGAGGTCGCCACGGAAAACTTGCCACTTCCACTACTACTAAAACTATCTACTGTCTACTTATGTTACTAACCTCTATTATTACTACTTAGGGTGCCGTGTTTCACTTTTTAGCATTCAGACTGAAATTGTCTGATAGGGAGGTCCTGCATTCGAACCTACCCAAAATCACATTCGTTGTGGCCTTGAACAAGACACTTAACCGACCAGTTATCGCGGAGAATAGTGTACACTGTGGTAACGCGCTTATAACATTTATGATACACATGCTTTCGTCTAATGTAAATAGATCCTGAGGTCCGGATGTGATCAATCAATCAATAAAACAATTTTTTATTCAATAATGTACCTAGCTTCAAACAATATTATACACAAAGAACAATTTTAACATGCGGTACATCGCTGGAAACCAACATGGCCAGTTTGACCGTCTTCCAGCTGCCCCCTTGCAGAAGTTGTTATTATAGGAACAGAACAGTGCAACTACATTACAATTCTTAGGTAATTCGTTTTCTGCTCGCAAAGTAGTGGAAGTAAAACAATAATATACATTCAAACAACGAAAATAATAAATGGAGTATTTGTGCATGTGGGGTATTTGTCTTAGACTGGGGATTGGACAGTAATATCGGCGTTTTTCCTATTAAACCTATTCGTACATATAAAATCACAGGGGCTTGTATGACTTGTTTTCCTTCCCTTTGGCACCTGGATGCTATCAAAGGGGAATTAGATATGAATGGCAATTTTTTTTTTTCATTTTTTTCTTCAGCTACCTCAAGAGAGCGACAAACTTTTACTCATCAAATGAAAGAGAGGAAAAGTGTGCCCGAGTAAAAACGCGGAGAAAGAAAAAGGTGAATATGTGTTGTACACTATAGATTCGAGCCATTCAAATATTCAAATGGATCCAGTAAAAGATGAACATCAGTAAACTAAAGGTCATACTCGGCTCTACCAACCGATTGTGGCTTTAATTATTCATGCCGTCAGGGCAGTTTGAATTGTTGCAATTAACAAGAGTAGAATGTGAGTTGATTAAAGTTCTGATTACCTTTTTTTAATTTCTCGGAACAATGCATTGAAAGTTGTCAAGTTGGTTCCATATAGTAGGGGACATGTGTTTGGTAACTGTCCTGCAAAGTGCGTTCGGGGAGTACTGCTATTTACCTGCCCGGTTTGTCTGGTCGTCATGCCAGATGGATTGTTGATGATTTCATAGGAATTTTTAAATGAATTTGGAAGGTTGTTATTCTTCCAATCAAACATAAAAAGAGATGCACGCAGTTTATAAATATTTTCAAGCTTGAGTATACTGTTACTTTTAAATACTTTTAAATGTGTAAGGGAGTTATGCTTTTTATTACTAATTATACGCATCGCTCGTTTTTGTTGGAGAAATAATTTATTTGCTGCCTTAGTGTTCCCACAAATCTCAGTTCCATGGGCTAAGTGACGATGTATAAGCGAGAAGTATAGAGTTCTTAATGCGGATTTAGGAAACACGTTTTTTGCCTTGTTAATTGCATAAATGTCTTCAGATATTTTTTACTAACCATCTCGATATGTTGCTTGAAGTTTAGATTTTCTTCTAGTTGTATTCCGAGAAATTTGGCAATAAGTTCGGTATGGTTGTCGCCAATCTGTTTTAATTCATTAGTAGTATGTCTCGGGCTTTTCACCCCCTATCAGCAGGACCCCGGGCAGGACCCCGGAAGTGACGTCATGTCACGTGACCCAGTAGCGCCATGTTGTGTAGTCATGGTAACCCGCGTGAGCGGCCATCTTGTGACGTCATCCCATAGTGATACGTGGTGTGAGTGCGCATGCGCAGCGCGTGTTGTTAGGGTGACACGTGTTTCCGTCGTCCATTTTGTATACTGGAGGCCGCCATCTTGGTTTCTATGGTAGCACGTGATTGCTATGTTACCCAATTTTTCTGCAATAAGACGGGGTATGTTCGGAGGGTATGTTCGATTGTAGAAGAGTAAATCTGATTACCACAAACAACCCGACAATCCCTCCAAATCACCAAAATCCACCCAAATTCACCGAAATTGACTTTATTTCCCCAATTTATCGGCTTAGCACTTAGTGCTATAGTACTAAGGGGGTATAAAGGGGTGCGTTCGATTGACCAGGAGTAATGTTCTGGCTTAGAATTCTCCCAGAATCCCTTTTTGGGTCCCTATCCCATGACGTTTTTCCCATTAAAAGACACGTTCCTTTGGTCATTACCTAGAATTCTCTGCTTCTATCTATATATGCAATAGGTTACGTCTATCTGGCCATGTTCCTTTGTTCTAGAGTATACTCCAGTAGCGTAGCAGAGCCTATCAGTTGGACCAGCTTTGCTTATTGTTACTATATTTAGCTATTTCTGGTCTATTCTTGTTAGTTCTGACCCTATTCTAAGTACTCTTGTTGCTTCATTTATGTAGATCATTTATATAAATTATAACTAACCAATCAGATTGCTTGATTTCCTATAACCTGTACTTAATCGTATAGAGTTATCTCCCCTTATTACAACGAAGTTGTATCAGATTCTCATCACATTTATATCCATCCAATGGCAATATCCCCGGGCACCCCAATTTCGGCACTCCTTTTTTGAAAAAACATATGACCTTCGCACCCCTTTTTGTCATATGTGCTTATGTGAAAAAGCACAATGTGACACAATGTGCCCTAGCACATAGGCACATGATTTATGTGCCGATATGTGCTTATGTGAAAAGGCACAATGTGACACAATGTGCCCTAGCACATAGGCACATACGGGTATTTGAGGATACCTATTGCCTGGTATTGTATTATTCGAGGATACCTACTAGAGAATCCCTTTTTTGTCATATGTGCTTATGTGAAAAAGCACAATGTGTCCGAGCACAAAGGCACATGCCTTATGTGCCGATATGTGCTTATGTGAAAAGGCACAATGTGACACAATGTGCCCTATCACATAGTCACATACGGGTATTTGAGGATACCTATAGCCTAGTATTGTATTATTTGAGGATACCTAACTAGGATACCTTCTGGAGAATCCCTTTTTGTCATGTGTGCTTATGTGAAAAAGCACAATGTGACACAATGTGAACTAGCACATAAGCAAATGCTTTATGTGCCGATATGTGCTTATGTGAAAAGGCACAATGTGACACAATGTGCCCTATCACATAGGCACATACGACCAAAATGGGATTCCATAGCCACAGGTGTTTTCCAAAAGGGATTCTTTAAAAGGGATTCCATAAAATGGAATTCCTATACGACTCCGTAAAATGGGATTCCGTGATTTGACATATACAGTCGAGGGTATGGAAAGGGATTGATAACACCCAATTATTATTGCAAGAACCCGAACAGATACAACTGACAACCAAGATCGAAGAGAACACAACATAAACTTTGATTTAATCTTAACGCCCAATATATACAATACAATTTTTAACCTGAATGGACTGTAACCCATAAATACTACATGCAGCAACCTAACTAAACAGACGAAACATGAACGAAGATCGAACTAGTTGGAAACAACTGAACAGAACCAACTCAACTACAGTTGAACTGTTGAAGTCGCGGTGAACGAAGATCCAACACAACCAAGATCGAAGTGAACAGAACAAATTGAAGAACATCGAACTGATCTGATCGAATATAAGCGAAGTGAATTGACCATAAAAGTGAACAAAGATCCAACACAGCCAAGATCGAAGTGAACAGAACAAAGTGAACGAAGATCGAACTGATCTGATTGAACTACAACCCCTAAATATAACCCAATGTTAACCCCCTTGAACTATTTGAAATGAACTACAACCCTAATGAAGGTATATATAATTAAGCCTCTTGAACTGTTTGAATGAACTATAACCCCTAAATATATCCCAATGTTAACACCCTTGAAGTTTTTTAACTTTTTGAATGAACTTTATGTAATTAAAACCCCTTTGAAGTCCAGAAAGTTTTTAACCATAACCTAAATGAAGGTATTAACACCCTTTGAACTGAACAAAGTTTACAGCCTTAAAGAAAATATAACGAAAGGTGATCTGAATTTTAACTGAATGAACTACAACCCACTGAACTGAATTCTTCCAACAGGGAAGGGGAATACCCACGAGTGTCGATGATAAAACACGGAATCCCATTTTACGGAGTCGTATAGGAATTCCATTTTATGGAATCCCTTTTAAAAAATCCCTTTTGGAAAACACCTGTGGCTATGGAATCCCATTTTGGTCGTATGTGCCTATGTGATAGGGCACATTGTGTCACATTGTGCCTTTTCACATAAGCACATATCGGCACATAAAGCATGTGCTTATGTGCTAGATCACATTGTGCTTTTTCACATAAGCACATATGACAAAAAGGGATTCTCCAGAAGGTATCCTAGATAGGTATCCTCAAATAATACAATACTAGGCTATAGGTATCCTCAAATACCCGTATGTGACTATGTATTAGGGCACATTGTGTCACATTGTGCCTTTTCACATAAGCACATATCGGCACATAAAGCATGTGCCTTTGTGCTAGGACACATTGTGTCACATTGTGCTTTTTCACATAAGCACATATGACAAAAAAGGGGTGCCGAAGGTCATATGTTTTTTTCAAAAAAGGGGTGCCGAAATTGGGGTGCCCGGGGATATTGCCATTGGATGGATAAAAATGTGATGAGAATCTGATACAACTTCGTTGTAATAAGGGGAGATAACTCTATACGATTAAGTACAGGTTATGGGAAATCAAGCAATCTGATTGGTTAGTTATAATTTATATAAATGATCTAGATAAATGAAACAACAAGAGTACTTAGAATAGGGTCAGAATTAACAAGAATAGACCAGAAATAGCTAAATATAGTAACAATAAGCAAAGCTGTTCCAACTGATAGGCTCTGCTACGCTACTGGAGTATACTCTAGAACAAAGGAACATGGCCAGATAGACGTAAACTATTGCATATATAGATAGAAGCAGAGAGTTCTGGGTAATGACCAAAGGAACGTGTCTTTTAATGGGAAAAACGTCATGGGATAGGGAACAACCAAAAAGGGATTCTGGGAGAATTCTAAGCCAGAACATTACTCCTGTTCAATCGATCGCACCCCTTTGTACCCCCTTAGTACTATAGCACTACGTGCTAAGCCGATAAATTGGGGAAATAAAGTCAATTTCGGTGAATTTGGGTGGATTTTGGTGATTTGGAGGGATTGTCGGGTTGTTTGTGGTAATCAGATTTACTCTTCTACAATCGAACATACCCTTCGAACATACCCCGTCTTATTGCAGAAAAATTGGGTAACATAGCAATCACGTGCTACCATAGAAACCAAGATGGCGGCCTCCAGTATACAAAATGGACGACGGAAACACGTGTCACCCTAACAACACGCGCTGCGCATGCGCACTCACACCACGTATCACTATGGGGATGACGTCACAAGATGGCCGCTCACGCGGGTTACCATGACTACACAACATGGCGCCACTGGGTCACGTGACATGACGTCACTTCCGGGGTCCTGCCCGGGGTCCTGCTGATAGGGGGTGAAAAGCCCGAGACATGCTACTTTCATTGTCGTTGATTGAGACAATTATGTCATCAGAGCTGTATATGCTATTTGTTGCTTTGATGATTTTGTATTTAGATTTGTTGGCTTTTTAAGACTATCTTATTGGGGGAACAACACACACATAAATTGGACGGTTCTGTATTTATCTGGTCGAAAAGAGTATCAATGTTATTATGTGAATTATGAACTGTTGTATCATCTGCGAAATATAGTAGGTTCAAACTTGTCGAGCAAATATCGTTGATATAGATGAGGAAATGAAGTGGTCCCATTATGGAGCCTGGTGGTACACCACCATAGATAGTCTTCGTGTCAGATTTAGAACCTAAATACTTTACATACCTCCCTGATAGATAACTTTTGGACCATTTGTTATTCATTCCTCTAATGCCATATGACTCTAATTTACTAAGTATTATATTGTGTTTTGTTGTGTCGAAATCCTTTGAAAAATCGAAGAATGTGGCCAGAGTGCAATCTTTATATGCTTTGTCATTATTGCTGGCGGAGTAGCTGCAATACTGGATAAGTTGTTGGATGATTGGCCCTAAATCCATATTGATGTTCATATAAAACATCAAAACTGTTTTTAAAAATTACAAGTAGACAAGCTGCTTTTTCAAGCAACTTTGAAAACACGAGCAGTATGTATCCTGATTGGTCTATAGTTATTATTACCCTTAGGGTTGCCTTGTTTGAATATTGAGGGAACTTTCGCGATTTTCATTTTGCCAGCACAATACCAGTCGCAAATCACGTGTTTACTATATAGTCCAGGCACATTAGACATAAAAATGAGAAAGTAAGGAAAAAAATCGGAGAAAGCTGATTTTTTATATGTTTCCGGGACACACATTGCGGATAAAGTGTGAAAAGTCCCCGCGAATCCGAGTTGAGCTTTTTTAGTTATAGCGTTTTTCTGATGAAAAAAAAAAATTTTAAAAAAATTCGACACAGCTCCATATTTCTCATTCTTATTCGCCTTAGTAGGGTGAGAATCATAAATATCGTGCTGAATTATATTGAGAATACATATCCCCAACAGAAAATGCCAACTTTGTACCAATCCTCACACTCAATGGTGAAATATTCACGAAAATGTACAAAATTACGAAAAATTTTTTATTGTTTTCATACACACAACGGTACACAACGTCCATTAAATCAAATCGACGACTACTTTGGGAGTTAAGTTATATATCAAAAATTGCAGAAAAGCAGTGGCTTTATAATGATATATAACAATAGTCATTTATTCCATAATGAACTGGTGAAACGTGTGAAATATTAACCATACCCCCTAAACTCAAATTCAAACGGCATCGACTTTTCTCATTCAAATACCGTATTATAGCATCATTGTTTCAATTTCCATGTTCGATTAAATCACATAATGTGGTGTTCGCCTACACTCAAGATGCATTGGCATGTAATGTGTGCACGCCCTTGATGTGTACTCATAAACAAATTTGTCATATTTAGGGGCAATTGGTTCGATCATGGCTGATAGCGGCTTGGATGAACTTTGGGGGACTGTTTATGCTGGTGGGTCAATCCATCATTTGATCAGTGGTCATGCATATTCAAGAGCAGTTCGTGCCCATTTGCTAACACAAATTGCCATTACAAAACTTGTGTTTGAAGAAAGCCGAACACTAGATAACATAGACTGCACAGAAGTCAATGAAATATTCTGTGGACTTGCCAGAGGTGACTGTACAACAGCTGACGCTGTCAATCAAGAAAGTGTCAACCATCTACTGTCAAAATTACACGAACTGCTCCAGAATGCAGAATGAGTTCGTAGGACACACAGGAAAGCTTTGGGTACAATACTACGAGCATTGTCTTCTCCAGTTGTTCTTGAGAGCAGAGCGCACAGGCGACTGGGAACTCCACACATATTGTGTTCGCAATATGATTCCAGTATTTCACGCAGGTGGTCATTTTGCATACGCAAAAAGTTCTCATCTCTATTTGCAGCAGATGAATGAGCTAACAGAAATAATGCAACAGGATGATTTGAAGTTGTTCACTGAGAAAGGTTACTTTACCATAAGGCGCTCAGATAAATTCTGGGACGGGATATATTCTGATCAGACCATAGAGCAGTGTTTAATGAGAATGTTCAAGCTCGCTGGTGGTCTCACACATGGCAGGGGAATAACCGATAGCACTGTTGCGAAATGGGTACATGGACTACCTCTTTGCCTTCCGATATGTAATGCTCTCGAAAATTTTGTTCATGTTCACACTGGTCATGGCGAACAACATCGGGATCTCCGTCAAAGTTCACAATTGACTGATGCCAATGATATCACCAAATTATTGAACTGGCTCAGAGTGCATTCCCCCTTTCAGAATAGAGATCCACTACAATTAGTCTCTATAGCGTCCGGGCTTGTGGCCGACGAAACTGTGAACTGTGACCAAGTTCGCAAAATTGGTGAATGTTGCGTATCGAATGTTGTAAGCAAAACGTTCAACAGCATCAAACTACGACGTGTTGACACTGTGAAGTCTTTCGCATCGATGGCAAATAGCATCAAAGTCCGTGGAAGTAAGGTAGTGATTGACCCCACAATTCTGTTCAACCGCATCACATGTGTTATTCGGTCACAAGCAGAGATGGAAGAGTATCTCAAATATGAACTCGCCCCGAAACCACCAGCATTGTTTGATTCTGCTGGAATGAGGAAGACACAGAAAAGCACGCTCGGTAAGATCCTCAAAACATACGGTTCCGAGCAAACTAAAATCCCAGAACATTCTCTGTTTGTTGTAGATGGTGGATTTTTATTGAGGGCAGTTGTATGGCCTAAACAGTCGTCATATAAGGACATATGTACATCATATTCCAATTATCTAGTGAGACATTTTGGGGCGAACGTCGTGGTTGTTTTTGATGGTTATGCTTGTACAATGTCGACAAAGGGCATGGAACAAGCCCGTAGACCTAAAGACAGGTATTCCATTGATAGCAATATCTCACCCGAGTTACCAGCCACCACACCCCAATCCGATTTCCTTGCAAATGCCAAGAACAAAACCCAACTGATCGATCTTCTAATGCAGGAGCTATCTGCTATCAATATTCAGTCCAAGCAGGCCGAGGCTGATGCTGATGTACTGATAGCCGAAACTGCACTTGACATCGCTCAAGATGACAACAATGTTGTCGTTGTGGGAATAGACACAGACTTGTTAGTCATTCTTACCTCTCGAGTTCAACCGGGATGTAATATTCACATGATGTATTCCATTACCCCAAACTTACAAGTTTCAGTTAGTGAAATAGCAACCAAAATGGGTGACCATAGAAGCAACCTCCTTGCAGCACATTCTATAAGTGGTTGTGACACTACTTCTGCACTCTTTCGAGTTGGTAAGAAGAAAGTATTCAGTACAATTGTCTCCGATGTTACTAGCGACTCACAACAGTATGTCAACACAATTTTGGCGGATGACAGTACACCAAGTGCAGTAGCCGCTGCCGGGGAACAACTTCTCCTGATCTTATACGGGAGTAAAACTGTTTCCTCTCTCGACCAATATAGATATGTCACTTACAAGCGTTATGTAGCAAAATCTAAACTGAATAAACCCATCGACCTAGCCTCACTCCCACCAAGCAGCGATGCTGCACAACAACATGTCTACAGATGTTATCTCCAGGTCCAACAATGGCTGGGCACTTCGCTTCCTCCGACGGATTGGGGGTGGTCGCTAGACAATGGACTTCTTGTACCGACTGCAGCCACAAAGCCATGTGCCCCCGATAACCTACTGAATCTGATCAGTTGTGGTTGCAAGAGTGCTTGTACAAAAAGGTGTGGGTGTAAGAAGGCAGGACTCTCTTGCTCAGGTTTGTGTAATTGCAGTTCGGATTCTTGTAACAACCACAGAAACACTGTCCTGTCGGAAATTTCTGAGTTCGATGAATAATATGTATATAGGTCATGTAATTTCTGTATATAGCGTTGATAATAGTCAATGTAACTTAATCCATGTTGATTGATTTGTACATTCTGTAAATATTATTTATTGATTTTTGTACATTCTGTAAATATTATTTATTGATCTAATGCTGCCAGACACAGACGTGTCTGTTCGGTCTCAAGCCCGAAAATAGTTGAGTTCTCACGCTGACGAATTTTATGCCAAAAGGGGAACTCGGCCAGAAGCAGAGGGGGTCTTCCATAATGTCTATTTTGTAAGCAATGATAAAAGTCTTCAAATGGTGGTGGATTTTTTATCGTCTGTCCAACTAACATCCCGTTCTGTACTACGACCCTTTGGGCAAATCCGTTAGGAAAATCGTCATTTTTTGCGTAAATCCGATACTTTTTTGTGAATTTTCAATAATTTTTCGCAGAAATAGTCACAGAATGCACATTTTCCTCTAGGTAAATGTATATTAGACATTATGTAGCTCGAAATACGCGTAAACAAAAAATACAGTTGGATCAATTCGAGGTTACAAATTTCGTGCGATTTTTTTTGATTTTTTTCAAACGCGTTTTCGAAAAAAGGCTGTAGAAAGAAAAGCTCAACTGGGATTTTAGGGGACTTTTGTCTAATCGTTCAGTGACATGTACTCGACATTCCCTGAAAAAATCAGCTTTCTCCGATTTTTTTCCCTAGTGAAACCTAATGTTCTTGGGCTAATATGGCCATCGGGCTGGCGACTTCATTGATACTTAATTTCATAATTTTACTTGAAATATAATTACAGTCTTTACTTTTTTTTATTTCATATTACCTGCTATAAATATCATTTTCTGCGGTGTTGCTGGTGTCAGTAAGAATGTACGAGGACTTACTTTGCTCATATATTTGCGTAACTCGTTTCTGGGGAAGAGACCTGGGAACTTACTTTTTGAATAAAGAATTTATTAAATTCCTGTGAAATATCAGTGGGGTTGGAAGTGTGTATACCTTCGACATCAAAGCAAGAAAATTGGGTGAAAACGGATTTGCTGGAGTGAATAGTATCCCTTAATATTTCCCATGTTTTCTTTATATTGTGTTTATTTTTTAACAGAATCCGTTCGAAGTACAGGGTTGGGTTTGCTCCTGCGTTTGAGCCTCTTGAAGATTTGACACAATTATCTGTAATATTTGATTATTTCAGTAGATGTGTTTAACTTTTTACGATATAATTTATTTTTATTGTAATTTACAATTGTAAACGTTTATAGGATTTGCCCCTGCATTGCCGAGTTTGACAAGAAAGTAACGCTATTATTTGGCGGTTAACCCGATCCGTTAAACTTTCCACTTCCACTACTACTAAAACTATCTACTGGCTACTAATGTTACTTACTTCTATTATTACTACTTGACGCGCGGTGGTTCACTATATAGCATTCTGTCTGATAGGAAAATCCCGTGTTCGAACCTAGCCAAAATCACGTGCCTTGAACAAGACACTTAGCCCGACCAGATAGCGTGAGGGAATGGAGTGCATTGTGGCAATGTGCTTACAACGTTTATGATACATGTGCTTTTACCAAATGTAAATCGCTCTTGGGGTTTGACCACTATTAAAGCTGTAAAGTTCAACAGAAACTTTCATTTGACACTGGTACCACCCTTTCTCAATCTTCTGGCTTTCCTCGAGCTCTCAGACCAGCAGACATATTCCGTGAGGAATCCGATGCTGTTATGGACTTTTTGTTTATGAACCTTTCGTGGGGGATGCACGCAGACGACCGTAGATACAATGTGATGTTCCTTTCACTCACAAAGACATGGATATAACCTTTCGTACTCCATTAATAAGGTATATATCAATAAGTATTTAATTCACTTTGAAAACATCAAGATATGAACACACTTAGCGGAACAACACAGCGTAATCATAAAATTACAGATGTGGTGAGTTTTCATACCCAATGGTAAATGTCATAAAAGATTCCGTCAAATCAAGTCTGGATTGAGATATAGAATAAATAGGTACTAGGACTGGTAATCAGATTTAAACCACGAGAAGGATAAGGGCTTGCCGAGTGGTTAAACCCTTATTCTACGAGTGGTTTCAATCTGATTACCGGCCCATGTACTTATTTGTTTTATTTATGCCATGCTCTTAATAAATAATCGACTTTGTCGCGTAAAATGGAGCGAAAAAGGACACTTTCTATGGCAAACGCATGGGTTTGTTTTGTTTACATCTTCGCCGGAGGGCAGTACTACCGGTTGGACGTGAATGCTTGATTGACAGCTAGACACATCGTCAAAGTTGATTGAATTTACCTTGCCTTTTCAGTCAAATTATTATCAACACTTAATTTTTTTTAAATATTTAATTGTTGGTATTTTAAACTTAATAGGGTCATTTCACGTGGTACATAGAACCGCAAAACGTCGTATGTTTGAATGAAACATCGCTAAGTGTCAATGTATCGAAGTCGAAAAATTGCGTTATGCCCAAAGGTCAAGTTGGATGAACTTCCGACTATGGGTGTAAATTTGTTTTAACCGCAATAGAAGCTTCACACGGGTAGTGGGGTTAAAAGCTAAAATTTAACATACAGGCTTTTTACAGGTAGTAACATTGGTGAACATGGTATACAAAACATTTCTTGCGTTGATTCACAGAAAAAATGAATGTTTATTGGTTTGTTCACATTCAACAGGGTGGAATGTGTCAGTTGAGCGGAAAACCGAACCTGGGGCTCCCTTTTTCGACCAACTAAAATATTATACTCCACCCAAATGAATCTGAACGCAGGCGATGGGCTATTTGGGGGCAGGACCGATTCCAGGACATAACAAAATTAGACTAGTGGCTTGAGCTCTTGGGCTTTCCTATTCGTAAACCTGCGCAATGCAATATGACCAAGGCTGAAGAAGTGTGGTTTAACCCCAATAAGTAAACTAACAGACACTACTGCTATAAAATGTGCGATCCTTAATTTTCCTGAGCAAAGACATCGAGTCGCTTTAAGTGGAAGCATTTACTCTGCAAGTAATCTTTTCAAAACTATTTTATGTGCTTGGGAATTATCCTTGACCAATGCTTATCGCGCTCAAGGTCTATACTTATAACGTAGGAATGCGTGATTGTTTCTTTCCAAAGTGTGAATTTCTGTGATTTCCGGGTTTGATTATAAACGATAACTTCACAAGTGAATTATGCAATCAACAATTGTGTCATGTATCCGTGCGCGCAAACGAAGACGCTTTGCCGTGGGTGTAATGGGGACTTCATTGTTTCGTTTTTTGTTTTTGTTTTTTTTAACCCTTTACCTAACACGAAAAGTAGACGACACTTGCAAAAAAAATTCTTGAATAACTATTATTTTCATTTTTGTCTCAAAAACATAGGTTATGACCCCTCATTGGAACGAGCTCGACGAGCTCGTTCCAATGAGGGGGTCACAACCTATGTATTGGAGACAAAAATAATGAAACAATAATGAAAATTAATTGGCGAGTTTTAAGAATGGCGCTGGCCGTTTTGGCCGTTACGTTAGGTAAAGGGTTAAATAATATAATTATCGTTAATAATGAAAAGTAATAAAGCGAGTAATCGCTTGACTGGACTGGTTACGTGAAATAATTCATTCGAGGCGAGGGACTATATTGTAAAACACTCGTGCGCATTCGCGCACTCGTGTTTGAACAACGTCCCTCACCACTCATGAATTATTTCACGTGACCAGTCCAGTCAAGCGATTACTCTCTATTTATTTTTCAGCAAGAACTTATTTCCCTCAATACAAATAAAAATGACTACACAAAATACAAGTATGTAATGAGGGTAGCAACCGCACGTGCAATCGTACGATTCAGAAAGGGAACTTGTTCAAATTGCGCTTAATTGGTATCGAATTATTACACATGTCGAGGACTCTGTGTTTGATAAGAATAATTAAATGATAAATAAAATACTAAGTCAACGAAATAAATTAGACTAAATCATTTTTTTTCATGATGATATTTTCATATAGGCCTATATTACATGTGCAGACCATTTAAAATTAAGCTCACCACTGTACTGAGTAATTGCGTAACATGGTGCCTAAAAATAGATCAAATTAAGTGATGGAACTACTTACCTAAAAGCTGTGGTAATTACTTTTAGGTGTGTGGATTCAATGTATGGGATAAGTGATTTGAACAAAAATGCTTAATGAATAAAAACTTTTTAATTAATAACCACTATATTTCTAACAATTAACTATATGCAGTTTTATACATGAAGATATATATATTATCTATCAAAATTTACACAAGCACGCTCTTAAAGCACTATACAGCATTTTGCACTTTTTGAACATCAGCACAAGAACAACAATGCATGGAGGGTGGATTACAGTTAAATGACTTTCAGAGGTAATTTCTCACTGCAGCAGACAGTTTGCTGAATCTCCTGTGTTTTTAAAAGGACTGTCAATGAATATTTTATTTGAGTGAGAAATTCACTCAGCAGTTGATATTGTACCTTACATATTTGTATTTACAGTGAAAATACACTAAATAAATTTTGTGGAAAAATAACTTTTGAAAGAAGCACTATTCATATAGTCTTGAACTTGTACGAAATGTTTTACAGTACGAGTCAAAATAAGTTGTAACATAGCCACAATAGATTGACTCTCTTGCTGCATCCGCATTGATAACACTAGAATCTGACATTGTTTTCTGGAAAGCTCTCCAGAAACTGATGTCAGATTCTTATGTTATCGGTATAGGAAAAGGATACATAGTTATGGTGGTTATTCTACAAATTATTTTGACCCGTACAACAATGCAACTCCCCCCCCCCCCCCCCCCCCCCCTTCTACGAACTACCCGCTTGAGAATGTCCGCGAAAATTTATTCTGGTTGGAAAACACATCTTCGAGCTATTCACAAAAAAATTAGTTTAAACACATGGTTTTAATTTAACTGGAGTTCTTTTAACAATTTTTTTAGTTCGGGAATGTGATTTCGTTTTTGTGAAACAGTTCATGTTTTTTTTAATCTCATTTAATAAATAACTTTTCCGTGATAAACTTTCATTTTTCCATTGCTGGCGATATTTGTCTTTTTGGCGAGGCGATAACTGCTTCCAGTCCTGATGTAGGGTCACAAACAATTCACGGGTCTCTTCAAAGTTCAGACGGGGAACTTTCTTTAGAATTTTAGTTCTTTTTTTGAACACGTAATATAGAGAACTATTTCGGCCAAGGGTGCTATATTTCACTGGTGTTTTTATTTTTTCTTCTTAACCTTTCTCTTTATGTCACTGATCATGTTGCGTGTCCTACTAAAATACCAGTGTGTTTGTAATCTCTTGCGTTGTACTTTCTTTTAAAATGGACACATTTGTCGGTACCTTTGCCTGATAGTTTTCAGTTGGTAAACATTCTTTATTGTCAATGCTGTCCAGAGCGTAATTGAAGAACACAAAGGGGAAATATCTTCCAAGTGCTTGTCGTACTGGAATAGGATTTTTTCCTTGGCAATGCCGCATCTGACCTCAAAACAATATAAACTTTGGTTGACATTCCTTTACCGCATAAAGGAATAGAGGTTGCAATTCTACCACCGTGATCTTTAATTTTCTTTTTCAGCCCTGCTTGGTCTAATTTTTTACCCTTAATTTTTGGAATAGTCCCACAATGCACATATTTAGCCCCACATAAAATATTTTTAACCAATGGCATGGTATTTGGAATATTGATATTAACTTTTTTCTTCTAAAGTCGTTTTATGAAGAGATGTCTTTCAACACATTTTTGAATTGCTGAGGCAGCAATGTGCCTTTCACAGTGTGTTTGAAATGCTTCGGCTACGGGTCCTGAAAGTGCATTTATTTCAAATGATAAATTTTTCCACATGTTTTCCAAAAGTTTTTTTAATGGATCAGATTTTTTGTATCCTCCTGTTCGCGTGGGGTGGTTAAAAAAAGCAATTATGCTCATAATTTGCATGTTCTCGAGCTTCCGAAAAAAACCGTGCCAAATTGAAAGGTTGGTCTGACATTAGTTTTGGAGCAACATCAATGAATTTCATGTATGGAGTTAATTCCCTATAGGTGTATATTAAACAGAATAATTGGTAAAAGCATTCGGCATACACTACATAATTATTTTTATCCTCCTCAGAATACCCCCACCTGTAATCAGAAGTTAAAAGCGATCCCTCTGGTCCACATTCAGTTAAAATGGGCTCAGGATCTTTTTTTTAAAAATCATTTTCCCTAAGATCAAAAGAGTTTCTAATTTATTCAGACATTTTTTTATTTAAAGGTTTTTCTCTTGTTATATTTTTCAAAACTGGTGGATATTTTTGGCTTTTATCAGTTTCTGGATGTGTAATGATGACGAAGGCGTGGTCCTTGTTTAATTTTATCGGTTCTGGTTTACCTTGACGATCAATGTGAAATCTGAAATGTCCTTTGCGGACTCCCCTTTCGTTTATGTTAAGTTCTAAGTTTAATAATTTTTCTGTCTTGTATTGTTCCCCATCTTCCCCTTTTTGAACTACAATATATGACTCAGATAAAATATTTGCAATCTCCAAATTTAATAATTGTTCTACAAGACGTGCCAGACTGTGCAGAAGACAGAAAACAATTTTCTTTTGTGTTCTTTGTCAGCATTTATATAAATATTCCACCTCCCAGATGATGTAGACCCGAGGCTATTATCTCTATCCAGTCTGGCTTCTAAAAACATTTCATCCCCTGTCAAATAGAAATCATAGTTTTTACTTTGATTGCTGTTTATTATTTCATTTAATTTGTCTATATTTTCTTCTAAATTGTCTCTGGAATCACTTCATTGCTTTTCGCGTTGTTTTTTCAATGATCCCAAAAAATCGGCAATATCATTTGGAGTAGAATTTACCAATTCTTCTCCAGTTGCATTTGCCGCGGGTTTGTTTGAAAAGTTGAGTTTTCGTTTAATTTGTCTTTCACAAGAGTCTGGAGCTTTTCTTTTGTTAATTAACATTGTGTCACCTTTAGGGAAGTTTTTACTTTTTGTAACCCCTTGCATAGCACTTACCAAGAAAGCTGTTTACAAATCTGATAGTACATATTTGTAATTATCATTGCTTGCTAGATATAAAAATGCCTTAAGTTCAATAAATTCACGAACATTTTTTCTACACCATAAAACACACGATAAAACACTCTTTACTCTCAAGACATTTTTCTACTAACAAATTTGTCCACATATATGTACCTTCCTTCCTTATTTTTTTTTTGGCAAACCAATTAGTTCCATTGCAGCTTTTAATTGCAAAAAACTACAGATGTTTTTCGTAGGTTCAAGAATATCGGTAATTCGGCATGGTCTCGAAGTCAGCCGCCTTTGATGTGCGTTTTTGTCCGGCGTTCTTTAATTAGCCATGGAAAAAGAGTTCTCAACCCTCGAAGGCAAGACACCGGGTGTGACGAAAAGGGGTTTTAAATGGCGTGTACACGTAATGTACCATTCGTTAAACACGAAAAATAAAACAAAGGAATACACAGCTGAAAGACTACTACAAACTTCAGCAATTAGAGTACATATAACCACGGCAAGAGGTCTTTTCAGCATATTAGATTATCTTGTGACACATCAGAGGACAATAACCATTACCAATCTTTATTGACCAAGAAAGACAAACATCAAAGTTTCTTAACCAAGACTTTGTGTTGATTGTTAAGTAGTTTAACAATAAGTAAAACAATGAATGGGGATTACGCCATGCATAGCGCAAAAATGAAGTGCCGTGTCGTCATGATCTTCATTAAAAAAAAATCAATTCAATTACGCCGAATGATTACAGAAACACACTTCGATAAAAACTGTATTCAATCATTTATTATGCGAACAAGTCAAGAAAATGAGACGTATTGTAAAATAAATTGGCTATTACCACCATGTGGATTTCCGAGATGGTGTATTGAAGTCTCGACCTCGCGTCTTGGTCAAATATCGACTCGTATTAAGGGGTCGTCCAACGTAACTTTGGTCAATTTGTTGACATTTTCCCCAATGCCTCAGAAACAGATAAGAGAAGTAAGGAAAGGCAAATTATACATCAAAATAATGAGTAAAGTGCATAGAAAAGGTACATATAATTATTTTCAGGAAAAAAAGTTAATTTTATGATTTTGATGAACATTAATTTGCCAATGGCATAAGTAACGAACCGGTAAAACCACAAAATGATCGGTAATTTGAAAGCCTTGTCTTCAATGTAATGATAACATACTACAGACTCGGAGAAAGCATTTTTTGACACACACTCTGGTGTGTTTTGATGTCGGAATGCAATACAACCAACACAAATTTTGGTCGTTCCGGATGTGGCCATGTTACACTGATGTTTATTCCGGTCATGTGATTTAAATGTGGTTCTTGCAGAAATACTCATTTTTGGCGATCGTCAGAATGAAAGGACGTGATAGCGTCATTTATTTGCCCGAGACATTGTATGAGCGGATTTGCAAACAGGTTACAGCAAATACTTGAGCTCTTAATATCATAACTGCAAAATATGGTTCAAAATTCCCTCTCGTGTTTACAGGCCGTCTGAACTTTTTTGTTGACAAAAAACCTGAATTATTGTGCACTAGAAAGACAACACGAACCACTTGTAAAAAAATAACCGAGTGTATAAAATCGGGACGATACACATAAAATAAGGCAATATTCATAACAAAGTAAGCTGAATGCTTCAGAAATCACTTTTTCTCGAAGTATATTCGAAGTGACCTGGAACTATATTGAGCGTGTTGATTTCCCCTGATGTTGTGAAGTTATTTACTTCATAGTAGCCATGGATCTTCGCCACGGACTGTGTTGATGTCTGCAAAGGACCGATTGAAGTTGGGTTGAAAATGATGCATTCGCGCTTTTAAATAAGGTGCGTTTGGACGATGCTGAGAATTTAGTTTTTTCTTGCAACCAACCATACCAATATAAGCGTCGATCAGTGTTTTTTGTCATCGTTTTACACTGAAAAATGTGACAAATCTCCTTCACCGGAAACTATCTCCCAATTTGAATATCATAATAAACATAACCGCTGTCAGTGTGACCGTGTGGTCAAAAACCAAACGAATTATCGTATCCACGGTCAAAATTAGCCGCAATTGACATTTAAACAAATGAAATACACGAAATATTCGCAATTTCTTCATTATCAATGCCCAGTTACTTTTTAACCAGACCACATGCGTTCAGTTTCGTTTGTCGGCATCAAACTGATATTGTTTGTGGTAATTAATAGTACGAGAAGGCGAAAGAAGCCAAATATTTTCCCATCATCTATAAATTAATTAAAATTGATAATTCCTACTGAAATTATGAATTGATAAGGTGGGTGTGTTGCGATTATTATGCCCCAGACCTGGGAGTTGTAAAATCAAAGGTGCATCTAGGGCCGTGCAGTGGTGACCTCTGTCCTCTAACCCATACTGTACATCATTACATGTACAAACATTCTCCCTTGCATCTCAACCACTGCTACTCCAATTTGAAGGATATTTGGTGTTGTGATTGAGCATCATGGGGAAATGATGCCTGTGTAGCTGCTGTAGCATATGTTTCTTCCCACATTTTTTTCAGAGTTATTGTTATTTTTCACTCTTTCGAGTTAGAAAATCTTGTTTATAACTAGTTGATTTGTTACAATTTGTTTGGCCCTGCTGACACCCTCAAATTTATTGCTACAAAATATTTTCGGTGAAGATTTTGTTCCTATTACTTATCAAGCAACAACCTAATGAATATTCTGTATAAAGCCACCAATCTGACGTTTGACACTTTCGTCGGAGCTGTTATTTATTATTATTTATTTATTGGTGCTTAAGGTCACATACATCGGAGCTGTTACGGGGGCTTATGGAACTCAAAATGTTGATTATGGCAGGACTTTTCTATTCACCCATTAATCGATAAATGAAGTGTTATAGTTGGAAGTAAGAAGCATGAAAGGTCCAGAACTTAAAGTCTGAAAAGAATGTTTTGCAATGTAACATGATTTTTGCAGATACATTTATTTGGAGGGTTACTGTCTGATAGTGTATGGAACATGTGTGGCCAGGATCTTCAAAAAGAAAAACAAAGTTAAACTTTGAGAAAAAAGGCATATGCTTTGAGTCATACAAGGAAGAAAGTCCCCCCTCCCCCCGCCCCCGGACATTTTTTATGTCAAATGGAGCTCACTTGTCACCTTTTGGGGATTGCTTTGTGTACTGCGTTCTTGAAAAAAATATGTGACACCCTCTGGATGTGCCCTTCTGATATCAATATGCCAATAAGCCTCCTTGGGGAAAGTACATGCAATAATGGTTATGTAAGGTTGATTTGATGTGTTTTGAATAACAATGTACTTTTAAGTACATTAGATGATTTATTGCAGTGACAGGTTACAGTTATCCTTATTTCTTCTCCAACGGATGTCATGAGTGTATAGGTGTCCAAGAGTAAACAAAGCTATGATACTTATTGATAAACCAGACAAATTTAACAATTTAATCACTATCAAATTGATGCATGGGATAAAAGGGGTTACAGTGCAAGGGGTTTGTAAATATATTTATTCAACTACAATGTATGACTTTGTAGTTCATTCTACATAGGAGAATATCATAGTTTCTTTCCAATCCACCACAGTGACACATACATCTTTACATTGGGAGACACTCTTTTGTCCTTCCATACTTCTTCTGGTGGACTCCTTCAAGTTGACCTTTGTTGAACTCCTCAAATAAAACGTAAACAAAAGAAAATGTCTGCCTTCAGTCAGTGAGCACTCCACTTATAACATTTGGTCTCAATCTTTATTACTTTCAAGAATTAGGAAAAGATTTCTTCGAGTATGCACTTCAATGTTTATAGACTACAGCTGTTATTTTATTTTGAGGTATTTTATTGTAAAACCTTTGTTCTCTTACTTTTGCCATAGCAGACTTTCAGGTGGTGCTATTTACACATGGCAGCAGTTCCATGGCAAATTCTAGTTTCCACATGTTCTATGTTTCATTCCAAGCATTTTGCTATATAATGTATTGGGGTTATTCATGTTGGGTCTTTTTTAGACTTGGAAGAAACTTGCATGGAATTTGACCAAAGTTAGGTTGGACGTCCCCCTAACAGACTCGTCGATATATGCTTAGAGTCGTGGTCTCAAGTTCAATACTCCATCTCGGAAACCCACATGGTGGCAATAACCTGTACAGCTGCAGTGGGCGCCGTTTTACTCAACACATAAATAAACAAGTCATACTACTGCAAACTTCGCAAAATTAAATTTGCAGCATTTCCTCGAGCTCGCATACGCTAGCTGCCTTATTGGGACCCTTTAACGCAACAAATTATCCATGTTTTCTTTTGCCTTGTAGAAACACATTACTACCGCACTAGATGGGTTTAAAATCTAATAAAGATGGGTTTAAAATCTAAGCACACTCTAATCACATTTAGAATCTACATATAGCAAAAAATCAGAAAGATGTGGATGGTTAGAATCAACGCACACAATTGAAAGCGTACATGTGCTTTGACTACTCATACTGCTAGAAGCTCAATATTTGCAAAACACGTATAGACTTAGAGGATCTATACGCGTAGATTCTAAACACGTTTTTTTGCAACAACGATCTGAGTTGTTTCCCAGTACTGTCGGTCATAGAAACACTCCAAATGCAACGTTGCTCCCCCTTCTCCCCCCCCCCCCCCCAAAAAAAAGCTACACCATTTTAAGCAACTACTGACAGTATGAACTGTATATATGCAAACCAAAAAGCTTGTAAATCATTTCAAAGTGGCCCTCAAAATACACCTTCCATGTATCAGACTTAAAACAAAAAAGTCTTGCTGGTTGCAAAGAACAGCGACAGTTGAAAAATGTTGACAAAATTCAATTCAGTTTCAAAAAGTGGCAAAAAAATAAATAAAATTTGAATACTGATTTTTTTTGAGCGGCAAAGCTCGACATTTCCTTCACGTTCGGCAATGGGTTAGAAATGAAAGTGAGGCTATTCTAGCAAATATGATTTTCTCTTTGGCACAAATAACGGTGTCACCGTGGAGCCCTATTTCAAATCGAAGATGTTGACAACATCTTTGAAATGATAGTATTCATTGCAGATACCGACCCTATGTTCGAAAATTATATCGCCCCAATGAACACTATCCCAAATATATCTGTCTATATTTCACTTTGATGGAAGACCCAAGTTATAATAATATCCGAGTCGGAGTCGTATTAAGTCTGCGGAAATAGAATCCTAAGCGATTCTCTTCAACTCTTTCATCTAAAACAACTTCACACAAAGGCGCCGGGTGCAAATTGCGATTGCTTCGGCGGCGTCATACAGGAATGAAATGATACTCCAGTTAGAAAGATCTTCAGTGAAAAAACAAAAGTATTTAAATCTAAAACGGGGCTTCGCCGTGACATTGGGGTATTGGTGTCAATCCGACAAGTATCTGTAAGGACTCATTAGCCATATTTGGAAGAATTGTGCACCTCTATTATTTTTAACCCTTCAACTAAACTAATAGTAATATCCGTCTGCGCTGTTCGCAAAAGAATCACTATTCAAATTTTAAATTTGTTCAACTTCACCTCCAAAACATAGCTCATAACACCTTATTGGAACTATCCCTGTAAATCGTTTCGGCAAACGACCGGAAAGTTACCTCTCCATTTACTCACCAGTGGCCAATTCTGTAGAATTTATTCAGTTCAGTTCTATTCTCCAAAATTATATTTTTATCTTGTGTATATAAATTATTGGAATGAATCATTAGCATTTGAAAAGACGTGACAATTTACCTACCGGTACATTGTCACGTCTTTTTAAATGTTAATGTATTAATTTAAAAACATTCACAGTCGTTGGTGTAAAGTATGATTCTGGAAAATATTATTGTAAAGTTTTACGGAATTGAGTCTAGGCCTACATCGTAAATTGACAATAAAGTAGTCAACACGAAAACATAATTTTGCCAATTTTTAATGAAAAAGAACAATATAAGACCTCTAACTTTGGTACAAGCTAATTAAAAGCATTTTAATCTACAAGGTAATCCCGTGAATAATTAGATCATCATTCCATAGCAATTGTACTGGAGAGAATACTCAAAAGGTTAAATTTTGATATGGTCTGCGGAACCGATTGTGTTCTCAATAGTTATTCTGATTTCATCTTTCTTAGGAAAAAGTCACTTGAAAGTACAACACGAATATTTTAATCATAGGATGTGCATAGTGTTGGTATAGTCCAGAGAATTAAAACGTCAGCCCATCAAAGAGATGTGAAAGCACTATTTTTCATTTTTTCTGAATGTTTTTTTCAGATGAGCACAATCATAATTTTAAAGGGACAAAATAAGTCGCAAATTTGAAAAATAAATATAAGTTGACCATTTGACAAAAGCACAACTTTCGCTGTTCAAAAGTACACGGCATTTTCTCATTCTATCCAGTCACCCTATCAATAATGGAAATTTCCGCGACAGCGCAAAGCGCAATATCATCTTGCATATTCTTCAAAATGTACGTGGACA
This sequence comes from Pictodentalium vernedei, assembly GCA_031216915.1. Taxonomy (NCBI): domain Eukaryota; kingdom Metazoa; phylum Mollusca; class Scaphopoda; order Dentaliida; family Dentaliidae; genus Pictodentalium; species Pictodentalium vernedei. The sequence continues at coordinate 716,267,049 of CM062296.1, forward strand.
GAATAATGGTCCGCTTCTGCGTAGCTGCCGACACCGTCCCAGTGACGAACGAAAGTATTCTTCCCAAATGAATCAAACTTCTAGTTTCGCCACACCATAATAGTTTTTCCTGGCGCTTATTCCAATACTCTATGCTTTGGGAGGGAGATATCGAAAAGAACAATATCACGAGTTGGCAGTACAGTGCAGGTTGGCAGAGGCCAATGCTTTACGTAAACAGCTAACAATATTTTTTCCAAAAGAATATTAACTGTGAAAATACCGCTAGTTGAAAAACGCGGTAAATATACTGACAACCAACTTCTGGCACTTTTATCATACGGTGGAGAAAATACCGTATTAAACCACTTACGGCAACAGAGGAATCGAGATTTGGTGTTGCTTCACTAAACGAGAAGGCTATTGGTTAAAGATATTAATTAATCTACCTTAAAATTTGACTCTTCTGAAACAAGACAACTTACAACTAGGACGATGCCATTTTGCGAAAGCAGAAATTAGAAAGTTGAATTCGTTTGTTCTCAAAAATATTCTCCGGCACATCAGCACTCATTTGTAAGTTTTCATATGACGAAACAATTAGCAGTAACAGTCATTTCCGTAAAATGTACGAGGGAAGTAACGGCAACTGGTTGCCAATATTTCTATCATAATTTTAACGGTAATGTTTCATGTGCGCCCTTGTTATTCGTCCTCGCAACAGGCAAGAATTTCTTCCCAAATGAATGAAATTTGTTGTTGTCATAGCATAAAACTTTTACTGGAGCTTATTCCAATACGCTGTGGTGTGGAAAGAAGGGACCAAAAAGAAAATGATTACGATTTTTCAGTATAAGGCTGGTTGGCAGTGGCCAATTCTTTAGTAAAACAGCGAACAATATTTTCCAACAGAAAATATTCACTGCAAAAAAATATCGTTAAAATTACAGTAAACGAACTGGCAACCAGCTTCCGGACAATCTACCGTAAAATGTTACGCAAAAATGCCGTATTAAACTACTGAAGACATTGGCTACCTGTTTTTATTCAATCTTGGAGCCAAAAAAAAAACTGGTTTCTCTTGACTGCACAAGAAGGCTGTTTAATTTGTCATACAGAGTAGACCAATTAATATCTTTAACTTGCAGCCGTGTGGCTGCAGGTTAAAGATATTTATTGGTTTTTAAGGTCACATATTTCTACCCAATGACTTAGCGTGACCATAACATGGATATAAAGTCAAGTCCTGCCACGCGTTTATACCCATGTTAACTATTTTGAAATTTAGACGACTTCCAACCCAAGTATTGGTGGCCAGGTCCTATTTTACCAGTAAAGCACTGCTTCTTTACCACAGGGTTCCCACGGGGGAGGATAAAGATATAAATTAGTCCATCTTGTAATTTTGAAAAGACTTTACTAAAATAAAGTCACTTTCTACATGAACGATGCCATTTTGAAAAATATGAGTAGTATGTCTCGGGCCTTTCACCCCCGATTGGCAGGACCCCGGGCAGGACCCCGGAAGTGACGTCATGTCACGTGACCCAGTGGTGCCATGTTGTGACATCATGGTGATACGTGGTGTGAGTGCGCATGCGCAGCGTGTGTTGTTAGGGTGATACGTGTTTCCGTCGTCCATTTGTAGGAGGCCGCCATCGTGGTTTCTATGGTAGCACGTGGTTGCTATGTTACCCAAAGGCCTAAAACAAGACATGGGTATGTTCGGAGGGTGTGTTCGATTGATCAGAGGAATTTCCAGTTTCGTAGAATTACCACAAACAACCCGATAATCCCGCCAAATCACCAAAAACGACTTTATTTACTACGGATTCTTCAAGAATCCTATTTAGGACCTCCAAATCGTAGATTTTAATAGTAGCACGTAGTGCTATAGTACCGAGGGGGTACCGGGGGTGCTCGATTGAAGTGGAGTAATGTTCTGGTTCCGATTTTCCCATAATCCCTTTTTGGATCCCATGGCGTTTTTTTCCCAATAAATTGTATAAGAGTAGCACGTAGTGCTATAAAACAAATTTACCCACAATCATCTGGTTTCTTCTCACCATTATTTAAATTACAAGTAGGGCCCATATGTGTACATGAAGGCCTTTTTTTCAACAACAAAAATACATCTTCTTATGGTATGTAGATTGTCAGATATTCATAAACAGTCTTTCTGCAGATTGGACATCTTCTCAGTGGTTTACAGCAGTCTTTGCACAGGCACAAATGGTTACATGGTCGCGGAGCGACATTGGCTTCAGCTAATAAACACACACTACATTTTGTCCTCCGTGAATCTTCTTCTTGAAATGATGTGTCCATTTCTTCTTCTTTGATGGCCATCTCTTCTTCTTGAACTTTTCAACGTCAATGAATTCAGGTGGTAAATTATGAATGTAATAACAGTCTGGAGAATATTTTCTGTGTTCTTCTATAACATCATCTTCTGTTTCCCAGAAACGAACAATAATACCACAATGAAAACACTGAGTTCTCTCTCCTGTCCCCAAATAAAAGAATCCAGCTTTTGTCAGTTCATTTGGGGTATTCACACTTTCACTTTGTAACATGAATTGAAATGTCTTGAGACGATTTTCCTCCAATGCATACTTGATGTGTTTTGGTGGTCTTTGTTCTGTTGTCTTTCTTATTTTCTCTTCTCCACGTAATAACTGCTCCAGTACTAGTGGTGGAACATCACGAAAATACGTTTCGAATGAAACGCTGATTCTCTCTACAAAGTCTCTTGGATTTCTTGTTTCTTGGTTTCTTGATTGATTATCATTCAGTGCCATCCTGATCAAACATGGAATAGTGAACATTCTTCAATCCTTTTTATCTTCATTCTTCTTTGGTTTTCTTTCTCTCTGTGGTTTGGGTTCTCTTATTTCAAGGCTTCTCTTCTTTGCAATATCCGCTGCTTTGGTCACTTGTTCCCAATCTCTTGTGGTAAACTGGAACCCAACGTCGTTCTTGAACAGTTGAATCTGTAAATCGTTGTTAAGTTTGAAGACGGTCACATTAGTAGACATCCTTCTTCTTTGGCTGTCGGAACACAAATGAGCTGAACACCAAGTGCCCCAGTTTTTTTTATAGTTTTTCTTCAATGCAGCGACATCTAGTGGCTGGTTTCCTCTATGACGTCATTAACCAACACATCATTATCCATTAGATCAGTCGTAAACATGTTGGATATGGTATCCATCGGTACACCGCGACAGTGATGTTTCAAGTAAAACAGACAGTATTGTCCACACACTGGTAATGGTCCTTGAAGGCGTTTTGTATTATACTTCCAATATCTGGAATTCTTCTTCAGGAAATTCTCGAATGGTCTGTGTTGTGGTGGTAATCCATAGGAATCAAAGTACTCTGCGTTGTGGTGACTCGCAAGTTTTTAGAAAAACATTCCGTGATCTGGATCCGTGTTGCCTATCAAAGCCACTGGTCTGTGATCTGGTAATCTTCTTGTAAATCTGCTTCTTGCAAATACACCCAGACATATTCTTTTCAAACAACTATCTGATCGAAGTGCATTCTCTAACTGCAACGTGTTCATGTTCAGTAATCGAAGATTACTTGTCTATTCTTATCCACTTCTATGATGTTCTGGAATTCTGCATACATCAGTACGTTGATTGTTGTTGGTAATGGGTTTTCCAAATGGACTTCTAGTCTGATGGTTCCTCTCTTCACTAGATCGAAGTGTTGTCCATGTGATAGGTCTGGAGTCATGTCGAATACGAATAGGGTGTATCCATTTATGTACTCTTCTCGGCTGATGTGGTTTCCTTCATTCTCATACATTTGCCCAGTTTCTTGGAATGGGGTCGCATAACATCTCGTTACTTCTTGTTGTTCGAATCTAGGTTGTAATGGTTTGGCTGGAATCTGCTGCCCATCCAGGTACAAAGCCAAGTAATTGACTTTGTAGTTCTTGAAATTATATGGATTCTTTGAAAAGTTTCCATTGAAAGCATCGTTGTCTGCACATCCCACCACGATGCGTTTAGGTAGTTGGCCTAAAAATACGTTTTCTTGTGTAATGCTCAGATTTCCGTTCGGCGCTGAAAACACCTTGGTTTCCAAGCGGCCAATAGGATATTTTGCAGTTGCTTTTGTTAGTGCTTTCTCGTGAGCCATTCTCACGAATGATTGGAGTCTCTCTTTGCGTACAAACATGGATACATCTAGAATTTTGATCTTGCATGTATAGGTATCGGCCATCAATGCGACAGCATCTTTGGCTCTATTCATTTTAACATGAACATTAACTCCATTCAGCAAGTAACGAGTTTGGAAAAACATGTCCAAATGTCATCTTCCAGTCATGTCCACGATTTTACTTTTCTCTATAAATTTCTTTCGAAGAAGAAATCCCTTGTTATCATCTGTCAAATCTTCCATGTGTCCGGCCGTATCCTTGTGCCATAATGCATTAGTCAGTTGTGACTTCTTGGCAGCTGGTCCTTAACTCAACAAAGTTTCTATGAAAGCTCTGTAGTGATAAGTGTTGTTGGAAGGAGATACCAGTTTTTCACTCAAGCTGATATCGATTTGATTAAATAAGGAACGCATCCATAAATTGACTGGGCCCACATTAGCATCGGGTGCAATTGATGCCCCATTGGAATCTACAACCGTTGCTTTAACATACAAGTATGTCTGTGCCAAATTCAAATAATCATCTCCTAATCCTGCAATGTGGAATTCTATTGGACCACTGTTTCCTATAGTCGCCAAAGGCCTGTGTTCTACCCATTGCCCATGTTCCACACTAGTCTGTGTTGGTGGTATAGAAAACAAGTCGAGTTCGCTGTTGACACACTCACGAGATTTTTCATTAATGAGCGACATCATGCACCGAGAAAGTCTTGGGTCTGAACAGTTCTCCTTTTTGTTGATTTGCGAGTTTTGCGTGGTGCGGGCCTTCTTATACCTTTCCTACCGCGCGGTTTTGACCCACCCCTCACTTCACTCCAAGCTCCTGCGCCAGCCTCTTTGACTCTTTTGATTGCTACCTTTTTTACATTTTTCCCTTCAATGACATCTTCGGCAAATGCTGCTCCTTTTCTCACGAGCTGTTTTCCCACGGCCCTGGCTGTAGTTTTCAATAAAGGTAACACCATATCCTTCAGTCCTCCCAATATACTTCCCAAACCATATCCTCTCTGTATTTGAGCTCCAGAAAAAGCCGGTAGACCGTTCCCAGCTTGTTTCGTGTAATATTCTTCGTATAATTTGGACTTACAACAGTAAGTCATGTTTATGTGAAATGAAGAGATCTACGATTTCTGAAATGAAGTGTCACTGTCACTTTTCCGAACTCGAATGGTACTATGGCTCCTGTGTCACTCCTTATATACACCTGGACGGTACTGAATTTTTTTCGTTCCACTGGTACATAATACACATTCTCAAAAGTTTTAGAGATGATATTCCCATATTTTCCACGCACGGGTACGATACGAAGAAGTGGTATTCTTGTATCTCCTACGACTTGGTCACGAACCAAGTCACAGTATACATGGAGTGAATAAAATCCTTGGTTGACATCGGTAACGCTGGAAGAATTGTAAGTTCCTGATTTAAAAGCACACTCATTAAATCCCAAAATATTTTGAAGAGTAGGGTTCAATGTGACCACGACTCCATCACGTACCGTGATAGGAACTTTACCAGTCAGTTCATCCAGTTCAAAATCTACCTTATCGTGACGAGGCAAGAGTAATTCTTTGACACCACTGATAGCCCGTATCACATCAGTGGGATCCGAATAACGACCTTCCTTGAGAGTAAGTCGGTAATTCGTTTTCGAAGACCAGAACACTGTCACGAAAGCTTCTTCTCCACGAATATTGAACCAAGTATTTGGATACTGAATCTCTGCCAGACCTACTTCCCATTCTCTCGTGAGATTCACTGGTTGTGATAACTGAGTGGTGTACGTAGTCAACGTGTTTTCAGGAAACACGTTCATAGAACTCTTACTTGGTAGTCAAATAAAACATTACTTTTTCTTAATGGTTGGATTAGGTAACAAATATCCTATGCTACTATTTAAGAGAGCAGTCCACAACTTGCTGTCTGTATTCTCGAGAGTGAGATTAACGACACTGGTAATAATGATGATATACAAAATGATTATTTTTGAAATTTTTACCAAAAAAAATCCGAACAGAAGCCAAGAACCGTTCGATCCTTCTTCCATTTTGAAGAAACTTCAGAGGTTCACTTCTTTTTATAGGTGAGCTGACTCTGCTTGATCCACGAATTGAACGAAGCTGGATATCCCAACCACTTTACGAACAATTCCCTTTTCTTACCTTGACCACGTTTCTTGAGTACGTGTTCGATTTTGTAAATAGTTTTATGTGAAACTCGCTGAAGCTCTTCAGTGTAGAACGACCCTTTCAATACTTCCCCATTATCATCTTGTAATATGTATGTGATTGGATGTTCTTTCTTGATGACTACCACTGTGAATAACTCTTCGGTCCAATTGGGCAAATAACCTTTCTCAAAAGTTTTCTTAACTTTACTGATTCTCACTCTGTCTCCTACTTTGTACTTTGGCGTCTTGTGTTTTATGGGTTGTCCATACAACCTTTGCCAAACCTCTTCTTGATTTTCAAAGTTCGCGGAAATGGGGGGGGGGGGGGGGGGCATACCTATACTACGATGATGAGAATGATTATATGATTTCACCAAGTTTTGAAGTGGAAAAGTTAGTGTATTGTTCTTGGTAAAATATTTCCACATCTTGGTTTTCAAAGTTCTATTGAATCTTTCTACTATGGAACATTTTGCTTCAACATTTTGTGTAGTGAAAAAGAAGACTTTGTGATCTTTGAGAAAATTCTGAAATTTTCTGTTTAGAATTTCTTTGCCTTTATCAGTTTGTAATTTTTCTGGTTTACGACCTTGTTTGAACATTTTGGTAAAAGCTTTTACTGTGGAATCACCAAGTTTGTTTATTGAGGGGTATGGCCCAAGCATATTTACTAAACACATCTATACATGTCAACAAACATTTTATGTTTTTGTTGAATTTACTTATGTTTGAAACATATACCAAGTCAGCTTGCCATTGTGCATCTATACCACTAACTATCACTTTCCTTCTAGGAAATGTACGACGGACAGGTTTGTGAAGAGTGCATGTGTCTTGAGTCTCTAACCATTTTACAACTTGTTTAGTTTTTTTCTTGGACGCTCTACGAAGAGCGTCTACACCACCAAAACTACCAGGCGCTTCAGAATCATAGTATAATGCTTCCATGACTGCCTTGTTCAAGTGTCAACTCTATTTATACCCTTTTTTCGGTCCACTTTGGCGTTTCAGTTTTCTTTGGTTGTTTAGGTTCCGACTTGATCGGTGCCTGTTTCATAAAATCCCAACGTTCTTTATGACCAACCACTTCTTGGGGTATGTTACTATCTCTCAAAGCATCGGCCAACACTTCTCATCCCTTTGGTTGGAAAGATTTTCGTCTTCTAAGTAAATCGTTTAGAAGTTCTGTTACATTCGACCAAGCAACTGTTTGATCTTTGTAGACTAATTCACCCTTCTCATTCCAAGATATATTTTGGTCACTTCTAATACGATTCAACAACAACTTTCCCTTTCTCTTCATTGTCATGAGTACAGAATCGAGAATGTCTTCATCTTCATTATTTTTCTCGAATTCGACTTCAATTGGTCGAGGAGCCATTACCTTTTTGTTGAAATGTCAAATATCTTTGTAAAATTTGATTATATTGAGTCATCTTTTCATCAGCTGAAAGAAAAGGGGGGGGGGGGGGGGGGTCGAGAATATCTCTCATTTCTCTATCAAATGATGAAACAGCCAGTTCATTCGGTTGTCTTGGAGTCTCCTGTAGACGTTCCAATAACCTTGGTTCTACCAAAGCCATCTTCTTTGCATATTCCATCATCCAAATATACATTTAACAGCACCCAGTAGTACAGGAGGTAGCAATGCCCCCAAGAATCCCCCTTTCTGCAAGATTTTTCTCTTCCTTTTGTCAGAGGTACCTTTATTTGCCACTGCCCTCACTAGTTGTTTCTGGCGAACGAGTTTGGTTCTCTGAGCTTTGGTCAGGGGTACTGCTCCCTTCAGTATATTCGAGGCACAGTCACACAAACAAGTAATCAATTCTTTGTCTGCATGTTTTAGTATGGATTTGACGAGTGCTGGTTTCGATTTAATAAGAACCTTGAGAAGAGCGACGCTGCGCTTGAGACGGTTAGACATGCTTCTGACTTGCGTCAGACTTGTTGCTCCCCTTTTATACTTTTCGGAGGTACACATATTGGGTTTCCCCTGGAAAAAATTGACTTCTTAATCTCATGTGTTCAGGAGTATCTTGTTTGAGATCTATTAAAAGATAACCATATGGTGTCGAAGTGGCAACTTCGAAAACTTCTCTCAGAAACTTGGAATGACCAGGATACATCTGTGCTGCCAAGTGTGAGATCTCAGAACGATCCCGATTTTTAAACAAGATCATGTAATGACTATTGAGAGCTACAGTCCTATGGACTTTATTTTTGTCGCATAAATTTTGAACAATGTACATCACACTAATCTTACGGTGATGACTACCTTTAGTAAATAATCTAGACTCTCGAACATCTGAATCGAGCATCAGATCATCCAATATGACTAAACTATCAGATTTTAATTCTTGAGGGAGACCCTCTACGAATTCTACTTGGGGTAAAGTATTGTATAATGGTTGCCATTCACTATAACACCAAATCATGTGACTTGGAACAGGTGATATAATATTTTGAATGTTTTGAATAACCCGATTTACAAAGGATGATTTACCACTACCTGTGGGACCACACAATAAACATGTGAATGGATGCTTCCAACGAGGATCCATCTTTGTTGTTCTATGTGGGTACTACTTCCTTTTATACCTTTTGGGGAGGTGGCCCCCACTGAACGTGGGTACTACTCCCCTGTTATTCCTTTTGGAGAGGTGGTCAATATGACCGGAATCCAAAAATATTTAGAATTGGCGGCCTTCTGACTTACTGGCTGGGGACAGGTTAAGTTTGTTTGATATTTGTCAAGAAGATAAACATCAAATAACTTAAGCGTCATTACCACCTTTTTTTCTTTTTTCTGCAGTTTATACTTTTTTTCTTTTTTTTTTCTTTTTTTTTATAAAAAACAAACATCTATTTACAACATCTATTTACATCTTCAGACTGAGTGGTTTCTTGAAGGTCGTGATTTCAATCACCAAATCCATAAAACAACGTCTCTGTTCATTTGTGAGAGGTTTCTCGAACATATCTTCATACTCGTTCTGTACTGGTGGTTGATTCATTCCAGAAGTATTATGGTGCCACAGTAGATGAACATCATTCTTGTTAACTCTTTCAAGTGCTTCACTAAAAAAATGTTATAATCTTCTCTTCTTCAGACATCATTAGGCATACATTCAGCTGAATCTGACTTTGGTGATCGACTGTACATCCATAGCATTTTTCTTTCACTACAGCGTCAGTGTTCTCTTCGACATAATGAGCATATGCCAAACAAAGTTCATGCTGCAAGCGAACTTGCCTGAGTTCACTATCAATTTCATCAACGATCAATGGTCGTGGTTGGGTTATTCTCACTGTGATCTTCTTCTTCTTCAAAGGTGGCTCTTGAATTGTTTTTTTGGAGTCTTCATGGTTAGTAGGTTTAGTAGGTTTAGTGCCTTCGGGAACTTCAGTTAAAGTTGTTTGTTGGGTTTTGATGGCTGCATCTACTTCTTCTATTTGGGACTTCAAGACATTCCATTCTTCTAACTATAGAGCAATACCAGTCTTCGTAGGTTAAGGTTTCTGGTCTTTTCCCTCAAAGTATCTTCTGAGATGAATCTTCAGTTCGCCCTGGTACTGGGTGACGTTAGCATAAGTCTGCTTGGTGCCAATTCGGAACATCTTCTCTGGTCAATGGTTCGATCGTGAATGATGCCAAGTGAACGAACGAAATGGTTTGGCGCGCCGAAGGCGCGCAGGGACGGTTTGGGGGACAAGCCCCTTTCGACCCTCTTTAGCTGTATAAGTTTTTGGTTTGTCTGGATGTGGAAAAGGAGGGAAGGAGTTAAGGTAATCAGCGGCGTCTGTGTCTCCTGTGGGTTTTCTTGGGAGGAGGAGGATGCGTCGGTGAGATAGTTGTAGGTGGTGTTTTCGGATCAGGGGGAAGAGTAGGCTCTTTGGCGGTGTACGGCCTGATCCTTGCTGCTGTTTCTTGAGAACTTTCTTGAGAACTGTTGTAATGTCCGATAATCATATTGAGTACTGTCCTGGTCATTTGGGATGAGGTACCTGCTTCTAGTTGGTTGTTGTAGGTCTCCTGGAGTGTGGCACGGAAATACTCGCACGGGATCTCCTCCCCGAGGAATGCCTCCACGGAATCCGGAATGCTCTCCTCCTGGTCAGACTCCTGGCCCGAAGAAGCCGGGGAAACAAGAGCTGGAAGGGTGGAAGGTGCGTCGTCTGGGACAACTTCCTGTACCATAGACAGATCGTCTTCCTCCACCTTCTCTTCAGATGAAGAGTCAGATGGGTTGGAGATCGATCTGTAACCTGACGACCCATAGTCCTCCGGACCCTCCTCCTGGGAGGGGGGTGCCGAGCTGGACAAGGTTTGGTCAGGGGTGACAGGTGTTGACCCTTTGACGCCCTCACTTGCCTCCTTCTCTTCCTTTTCCTTCTTCTTCTTCTCCAGAAACTCCGTCATTCGGCGGGCATCTCGTCGTCTGGCGGAGGGTCCCTTCTTTCTCGTCCTCTTCTTCTTGGTGGCTGTGTTACTCCGGCGGCCTTCATCCAGCTTATCCGCATCTCTAGGAGGGTGACCAGTGTGAGGGGAAATCCCCTCACGAAAGGTACTACACCTCTCCACGGACGGCGGTTCCGATTCTCTATCAAAATCCACTGTCAGGTGAATTTTACCCTTGAGCACCTGGATACTCCAGGTGGTGGCAAGGGTAGCCTTCACTCTGACAAGTGTGTCTTGAATAACAAGTGGGAGCTCCATTGTTTAGTTGTTAGCACCTCGGAGTCCAAGGTGCGATGCCAAGTCCATGCTTTTCCTAATCTTATATATCTTTGACGGACGTGATTGAACACATCACCCCAGTTCAACAAATTTTGATCGACTTTTTGATTCTTGGTTGGGGTTTGTGTTTGTTTCCTATAGGATTATAGGTTAAAGTTGGAAAATTTTGAAAATTAGTATAGAAGTCAATGGAAAAGAAACACAATGAGAATATACTAATCTGATTGGTTGATTAACTTCGATCTGATTGGTCAGTTTGGCGATCAAACTGCAATCTTCATCCTTGAACTGTAGGATATGGTCCTCTGCATTTTATACTGGCTTGGGACAGGTCAAGCTACAAACATCTGTCCAATGGAGATAAGTCAAATAACTCGAGTGCATTCCCACTCCCTACAGTTCGTATACTTAAAAACAAAAGAAAAAGAAAACAACATGTCCAACTTAGCAATTCAGTTTTCTATCATAAAAATTTCTCATTTCTTTTAAATATTCATAACAGAGAATTTCTTAGTAATGATAATGATGATTTATTCCTTTGGTTATACAATAGGGGTAGCCTAAAAGACACCAGGAATCAACTTTTTTTAAATGAAACTAAAAAGTTTTGAATAAAACTAAAACGTTTGGAATAAAGAAGTAGCTTCTGGTTCCAATAGGTGTAACCTAAAAGATACCATGACTCAACATTTTTCAAAAATAAATGGAACTAAAAAGTTTTGAATGAAACTAAAAAGTTTTGAATGAAACTAAGTTTTGAATGAAATTAAAAAGTTTGGAATGGAGAAGTATTATCTGGTTCCAATAGGGGCAACCTAAAAGATACCATGAATCAACATTTTTTTTAAAATAAATGGAACTAAAAAGTTTTGAATGAAACTAAAAAGTTTGGAATAAAGATGTATCATCTGGTTCCAATAGGTGTAACCAAAAAGATACCATGAATCAACATCTTTTAAAAATAAATGGAACTAAAAAGTTTTGAATGAAACTAAAAGGTTTGGAATAAAGAAGTATCCTCCACTTCCAATAGGGTTAGCCTAAATTATACCAGGAACATGATGATGATGATGATAATGATGAAAAAAACTCTCTGTATTAGAATAAATAAAAAATTGAGAAATCTTTACGCCAGAAAAATGTATTGCCTTGTAAGACTAGCCAGTTAGGATTTTGTTTTTGATGACTGCCATAAAGGACTTTAGAGAATGTCATAAAGGACTTTAGAAAATGCCATATATGACTTTTTGAGGTCTGCCATAAAGGACTTTAGAGAATGCCATATAGGACTTTATGAGGACTGCCATAAAGGACTTTAGAGAATGTCATATAGGACTTTAGAGAATGCCATATAGGACTTCATGAGGACTGCCATAAAGGACCTTAGAGAATGCCATTGCCATATAGGACTTTATAAGGACTGCCATAAAGGACTTTAGAGAAAAATACTGCCATAAAGGACTTTAGAGAATGCCATATAGGACTTATGAGGACTGCCATGAAGGACTTTTTAATTAGAAAAAATTACTGCCATAAAGGACTTTATGAGGACTTGCCATATAGGACTTTTTTAATTAGAGAAAAACTTGCCATAAAGGATTTTAGAGAATGCCATATACGACTTTATGAGGACTTGCCATAAAGGACTTTAGAGAATGCCATATAGGACTTTATGAGGACTGCCATATTGGACTTTAGAAAAAATTTGATGAGCCTAACATGATTGAGTAGACCACCTAAAAACCATTTCGGTTTTTAGGAATTTTTCGGTCAACTAAACAGGACTTTTTGTAGGCAAAAGCTAGACTTTGTTCTGGTTGTAGAAAATATGACACTCACTCAATTCTTTCTTCTTTAAATCTCTAGTGGTATGGTGCTAACTCAATCTTCTAAAACTCTTCGTTTTGGGTAGAAATACGATAGTCCATCTCTGCTCTGCTGGTAGGTATACATAGTGTTGTCATTCATTACAAATCCTCGGTTGATGCCAGATCCACTTTGTTGAGTCTTTAAAACTTCCAAATATTTGTCTTTCGTCAAATCATTGTGGCGTTTGCTGATTCCTTTAGAACTAAATTTATTGGTGGCACCGAAACAATAATATGTTTTACTACACAGTCCAACAATGCCGGTTCCTTACCATTCTACCTTGAACAAGCCTGGAGTTCTCCTGTCAAAACGCTTTCTTTCTTGGCAGCATGAGGGTGACAGCCATTCTTTGCTTTCTAATTTGGTTTTCACATAATCATCTCTGTGGAAATCACAACACTCTAAAGGAAACCACTTGTGATTCTCTTTGTAAAACTCTATTCTCTTCTCTGGTTTCACTAATTCATCTATGGGTGGTGACGAGGTACATAGATATGCAGAATCTGTGTCCATTTCAGCATATTCGAAATCTTGGCGGTTGATAAAAGTATCGATGACATCATAACAGAACTGAAGCATCCTGAGTTTCGCATAGTGATAAACAAAGAATCCGATGTGGAGTGGCAGATCCAACTTGATGGTCTTCTTGTTCGGTTCGACTTCATATAAAGTTTCATCTAATGGATTCAAGGCTCTGAAGGACATGCCATTTACAGCTTTGGTGACTTCTTCATCGTCACAATGGCACACACGTCGATGCTTCTCTTCGTTGGTAACGATTGTGCCATATCCAGAATTTCCCAACAGCTTCATGGTGTCGGCAACGATCGACTTGTCAGGGTCAACATCTCCTTGTCTTCTTGCTTTAGATACTTCATCTCCAAATTTTTCAAAACATCTTCTTGGTTTATATTGGATAACTTGATAGACGTGATCAACTTCAATACCATGCTAGAGCTACCAGTGCAGAAAATGGATTGCAAACAATATTTTTTCTGCTACATAGCTTCCGATCAAACTTCTACGGGGTTTCTTCATCATTCCATTCTTCTCGGCAAAGGACTTCATGTGTTCACCAACATCATCTATGGAAATATCTGAATTCTTGAAGATAGGTGTCATCTCTTCAAAGTACTCTTTCAGTTGATCTGGCACATGTATATCACATTCGACCAAACCAAACAGTTCACCGGACTTCAGTTTTTTCAATACTTCTTCATCTGTCATTGCAGCATCTATTTTGTCTGAAAAGTTCTCTTTCAGGAAGGCTTTGAGTGTGGCATCGGTCTTCTTCATCTCTCTCCACTCACACTCCCAGATTTCAACAAGTTTATAGCCCAAATCGGTGATGTCGTTTGCGTTGGTACGGGTGTCTTGTAGCAGTTCTTTCATGGGTTTATCTCTGACTTCATTATGGATGATAGGAAGGTCATTCTTATCTTTCATGCAGGTATGTCCGTGCCAGAAGCAGCCATGGAATTGGTATACAGTCTGTGTCTCTTTGCACCAACCATCAACAGGCAATTGTCTTCGAACAATCGTTTTTTCAGCTCCGTTAAACTGATGTCTGATGTGGATGTCATCTCTCATCGATAGAAACTCTAACCATTGTTCAACCATTTTACCATACTTCATTGGATGTTCTGGTTTAAACAGGTTTTCTTCACGACGTCTAATACTCCAACCCGTTGGCATCTCTTGCATTAGGCTCCAAAGATATAATGCATTCGCATCAAAGCCTATAATACTTCCACATGGTTTTGCTTCTTTGCCATATTTTGTTTCTCTGATTCGGGTAAAATCTTTTTCGTGGTATCGGTTGAAGATAATTGAAGGGCCACCAACGATATTATCTTTCACTAAGTGATGCAGGCCTTTGTTTTTCTGGTTAAATAACGTGCAGTAAGTGTCATCATTCATGGTCTGAAACAGGTATTTCAACATAAGGCCTGGAACACTGATACCATCTTTAAACATATCGATGTGGTGTTCTTGATAGAAAGCAAACTGCTTGTCAACTCCTTCAAGGAATGGTTTTACATCTCGGTTATTATACCAGATCAGAAAATCACGGAAAGTTGTCATCTCCAGGTCGTTCCATACATGCTGGCAGTACTGGTATTCTTCATTGGATATATTTTCTTTCTTGGGAGAACTGTAGAAGGCCTCATGGTCAGGTAGGTGGTCTTGATCCAATTTGTCCAAGCTGTCGATCCAATCATATGATAAAAATTCCTTCGTCACGGAACAGCCAAATGCATTCAAAAACTTGTCATAGCTGAATCCTGGAGCGAGGTAGTTGCAAATATCAGCAAACTTGAAAGATTCTGTCGAGACGCACATGTAGTTATTCTCTTCAGGTATGCCATCAGTTCACGCTTGACTACATTAATATCATATTTTCCAGAGTTAAATCCGATGACGGGCATCTCTTGCAGGTAGTCTTGAAATTTCTTCTCCAATATTTGTAAAGGGTGCATCTTGGATGTATCTTCTCCAGTAGCTCTGGCTTCCGCTTCCAGCGTTTCATCAATTTTCTGTCTGAGTTTAAATAAGGTCCATGCATAATAGGTCTGCATCAGTTGGTGGCAATGAGATGAAATATCTGTGAGGTATGTCATCATTTCTTCAACAAGTTCTTCAGAATTTCCATTTGTAATAAAACACTTCGGTTCTTGGTATCCTGGAACATTGCTACATATGCTCACACTTAATGGTCGGTGTTCTGCTTCCCATATCAGTTTATCACTGTCGACAGGTAGACTGGATTTGACAAAGTAACTTTCAAAATCAAAGGTTGCACGGTAATACTTCTTCTCTTCTATACCTTCATCTTCTAACAAATCAAATACGGACTGGGATGGATGGTATACACCACCAACGTACTGGTAATTCACTTCATCTGTACATGTTTTCTCGTGACGATTGAGTCTGTAAACCTTTTTCCATAATTTGCCGCATTTGCGACATTCAAAGGATTTACAGTATTGATCTATATCGATGTTGTAGCTAAAATGGTTCTTGTAAACGTTCACATACATGGTATTTTCAAACTTTCTATGAGATCTCTGTAATTTGGCAACAATTTGGTCATCATCATTCTTGACAAATTCATATACTTGGATATTAACTTCAAAACATTTCTCCAAGTCGGGTAATTCGGCTAAAGTTACTCCACGGAATTCATTCTTTGGCTTCTTTGTATATTTGCTGTACATGGCATCAGTTGTATTATTCAAATTGTGTGCTGTGGAACCACTCCATAAAGCTAAACATCGGAAAATACACAGGTTGTCTTCGTAGGTAAACTGGTGATGTTCATCTTTCACCAAAGCATTTACTGCTTTGTTCTGGAGAATATAATCGGGAAGATCTTCTACCATTCCAATTGGGTGGTCTTTCAGCTTATTCACAAAAAGGGTGACGTTGGTAACTCTCTCCACAAGCCATTTGGTGTTGGGTCGTTTTAACTTGGCCCATTCCAGGATATCTTCTTCCATGACATCATCTAGGAATTCTTCAAAGTCCTCTTGGCAGCATACGAGTTGTGGAACATCAAGTACCCGGGCGGTGTTTTTGTGATGGATGGTAATACTTCAGTTAATTCGTTTCATTGTGTCTCAGGATAAAACCAAAACTAAGATTAATTTTAAATCTTAGCTGCTGTGGCAGAAATACGGTAGTCGTCAATTCATCATTCATCATCTTCAGGTTCACATCGTTGATCCGGTAGTTATACTGGTCCTGGACTCTTCTGTTCATCATATGGCGAGTTCTAATAGAACTCCAGTTATCTTCGTATACGTTCAAAATTGCATCGGTTTCATCTTCAGACATCATGTTCTTGTCAAAATCAATCGGGTCAACATCATAACCGGTGGTCGTCGTGGTCCGTGGTTGTTTGGTTGGTCCTCTCTTCGGTTCATCGGTCTTCCTTTTAGCTGGTACAGGAACTGGTCGGTGGGCGAAGCTCTGGTGGCAGTTAAAATGGAGTAGTTGGTTAAACTCCTGGCCGCATTCCATACATGTATAGGTCTCCAAACATTTCTTCAGGTGGTCAAGGAGATACTCCTTTCTCGTAAAGGTCTTGTTACAGTTGGTGTAATCGGGAGTCTTCTTCTCTTCTACGTGCTGGGTGCGCACATGGCGATTCCGGTTCCGACGGTCCGTAAAGGTCTTCCCACACTCTTCACAGGCATAAACACCAGTCCTGGTAACGGCAGTAGCAGCATCAGACTCCATCTTCATACAATTTTTGCGAAGGCAAAATTGCTATAGAAAACTCTCTAGCGATGCGTTTAGTTCGAAGGATCGAAACAGAATGACGCGACGTTACTCTTCTCCGGAATTTATTTCTACGTGACGGACGTTTTTGAAAACGTCACGACGTCACAGCGTTTTTTCATCGATATTTTCATTCTCGATGGGCGTTTGTGTTTGATCCCTATAGGATTATAGGTTAAAGTTGGGAAATTTAGAAAATTAGTTTAGAAGTCAATGGAAATGAAACACAATGAGAATACACACATTTGATTGGTCGATTAACTTCACTCTGATTGGTTAGTGTAAAAATATCTTTATCCTC
The DNA here is from genome assembly GCA_031216915.1 of Pictodentalium vernedei. Taxonomy (NCBI): domain Eukaryota; kingdom Metazoa; phylum Mollusca; class Scaphopoda; order Dentaliida; family Dentaliidae; genus Pictodentalium; species Pictodentalium vernedei. Next base: position 716,284,560 of record CM062296.1, read on the forward strand.
ATTAATTTTGTTACTTAAAATCGTGTAATTAGGGGAGTCATTCAAAGAAATTGCTAAATATAGACCCTAACAATTAGTTAAGTGGTCAGTTAAAGATGTTACTAAAAATAGAGCGTAGGAATTTATAAAAAATATAGTTCCAAGTAGAAGGATTCTGTGTAAATTCGCCTTATAGCACTACTTGCTACTCTTATACAATTTCTTGGGGAAAAACGTCATGGGATCCAAAAAGGGATTCTGGGAAAATCCGAAACAGAACATTACTCCACTTCAATCGAACACACCCCCGGTACCCTCTCGGTACTATAGCACTACGTGCTAAGCCGATAAAATGGGAAATCCATATCAAATAAAGTCAATTTCGGTGATTTGGGGTGGATTTTGGTGATTTGGAGAGATTGTCGGGTTGTTTGTGGTAATTCGTGATACTCCGATTCAATCGAACACACCCTCCGAATATACCCCTGTCTTCTTGTAAGCCTTTGGGTCACATAGCAACCATGTGCTACCGTAGAAACCAAGATGGATGCCTCCAGTATACAAAATGGACGACGGAAACACGTATCACCCTAACAACACGCGCTGCGCATGCGCACTCACACCACGTATCACTACGGGGACGACGTCACAACATGGCCGCTCACGCAGTTTACCATGACAACACAACATGGCGCCACTGGGTCACGTGACATGACGTCACTTCCGGGGTCCTGCAACCCTTCCCTCAAACGTGCGAGACATACTACTAATATGGGAATTAGAGGGGGCGCGGTGGCCCAGTAGGGAGAGGTGCAGGCTGCAAGCCGAGAGGTCCTCGGTTCGAATCCCACTTGCGGCAACCGTGTTGTGTCCTTGGGCAAGACACTTCACCCGCATTGCCCACATGGGGGCACGGTGGCGTTGTGTACTAAGAAGTACTGCACGTCGATGGTGCACTTGTCTTCAACCAATGCTAAACCTGCTTGTGTGGAGTTAGTATGTTGGGGAGCTGACAGTTGCTCGCCGTTGCTCGGTGGTTCTCTCCGGGTACTCCGGCTTCCTCCACCCATAAAACTGTCAGGGTCATGATAAGCCGTTGTGCAGAAATATTTGACTTTAAACAATAAATAAATAAATAAATAAATAAATAAATAAATAAATAAATAAATAAATAAATAAATAAATAAATAAATATGGGAATTAGAGAGTTCAATGTGTTCGCTCAGAACAAGTACTTTACTCTACTGTACATCACCACTGCTCTATTAGGTTTCAAATGATGAAATCTTTAGAAGTAACATGCATTGCCGTACAGGTTACGATAGCAATAACGTCCACTGGTTGCTACGGTAGCGTTGATGCGCCAGTTGAGTATTATTTCTCTCTTGCACCTGCAAGTTAGCTATCTTGCACCTGCAAGTTACTATCTTGCACGTGCAGGTTAGCTAGCTTGCCCCTGCAAGTTACTATCTTGCACGTGCAGGTTAGCTATCTTGCACGTGCAGGATAGCTATCTTGCACCTGCAAGTTAGCTATCTTGCACGTGCAGGTTAGCTATATTGCACGTGCAAGTTACTATCTTGCACGTGCAGGTTAGCTATCTTGCACGTGCAGGTTAGCTATCTTGCACGTGCAAGTTACTATCTTGCACCCGCAAGTTACTATCTTGCACGTGCAGGTTAGTTATCTTGCACCTGCTAGTTAGTTATCTTGCGACAGCCATCCCAGCCACTCTATCTCAGAAGCCCCGGCTCCCCATACTTGCCCCAGTGGCTTACATTCCCATATTTGAGAGCCACCCTATCTCAGAAGACCCGCCTCCCCATACTTGCCCGGAGGCTTACATTCCCGTATTTGACGCGGTGATCTTGCCTCTGCCGCTTGACCAAGAGCGACACAGTCGCCCTTCCCCTTCTTCCAGAAACCCTTCACGTCACGATTCCCTAACCCTACCTTCTCGACCGACTATCCTAATCACATCAGAGACCCGTCGACCTTATTCCACGACCCAGGCCTCCACGACCTGCGCCAGTGAACCAGGAACCCTACCCCGAGCGTTCCGATTAAGAGCGGCACAGCCACTCTTCCCCTTCTTCCAGTACCCCTACCTCAACAAGCTCGAACAGTCGCCTGACAGGTCAGTCATTGCTGGTGATCACTATAATCCAGATGTAGAAGAATCGTTCGAAGAGTCGCTGGGACTAACTCTTTGATTACTAATTTTCTCCTCGAAGGCTCATTTCAGTGAGTTGTTCGAAAAGCTGGTTCTGGAGCAGCTCCCCAGTCACACATCTGTATGAGTCGTTCGAGGTGCCAATTTTCGAGGGGCTGCTCTAGTGGCTCCTTGTTTCGAGCCCTTCGAGCCGACAGAGTAAGACAGAATCGATCAGGGAAAAGAAGGGTCGAAAGCCTGAAAAGGGACATACCTGTTCCTGTTAAGGGGTATTGAGACCCGGCCCAGCAGGGTCTACCCAAAGGCACGGCCACCTATAGGGAGACATCGGCTATTCAAAGACTCTATGGACGTCCAGTCACTCACCTCTGTGGACATCGACTGCGGTCAACGTCGTCGTGACGTCGCGAGCTCACCGTGACGTCGCCGACGTCATTGCAACTCTAACCGTTTTTCACTCTTTATGCCTGACGTTTCCCATTCACACCCCCAGCATAAAGCATCCACACCAAGTCTGCGATGTAATCGATGCGAAACGTACATATCCAGGCGGTTAGACATGGCCAATGCGCCTATAGTGGTTGTCTCAGCAATAGGAAACCCGTAGTCCGGGAGGAGGTCCGGCAAATCCGAACCTAGGTCCGCCGGCAAATTGGGGCTATGTTGGACCCTTATATACTACTTTTGATGAACTCGACTTCAAATATGACTATATATATAACTAACTTGCAGGTGCAAGATAGGTAACCTGCACCTGCAAGATAATAACTTGCAGGTGCAAGATAGCTAACCTGCACGTGTAAGATAGCTAACTTGCAGGTGCAAGATCGCTATCCTGCACGTGCCTGCACGTGCAAGATAGTAACTTGCAGGTGCAAGATAGCTAACCTGCACGTGCAAGATAGCTAACTTGCAGGTGCAAGATAGCTATCCTGCATGTGCAAGATAGCTAACCTGCACATGCAAGATAGTAATTTGCACGTGCAAGATAGCTAACCTGCACGTGCAAGATAGCTAACCTGCACGTGCAAGATAGTAACTTGCAGGTGCAAGATAGCTAACCTGCACGTGCAAGATAGTAACTTGCAGGTGCAAGATAGCTAACCTGCACGTCCAAGATAGTAACTTGCAGGTGCAAGATAGCTAACTTACAGGTGCAAGATAGAAATAATACTCAACTGGCGCCTCAACGCTTCCGTAGGTTGCCAATACCTCTACTACAATTTTAAATGTATTGTTTTACAGTTTGTTGTCGACGTTCTTGGCGCCCGAGAATAATCTTCCTATATGAATCAAACTTCTCGTTTCATTGCAGCACAAGAAAACGTTTTGTGCAAGCACAAGCACGCGAGAAAATGTCAATGAAATACTCTTATTTTGTGCATGCATCATGCAATCTCTCCGTAATAAAACAAAAACAAAAAACATTGTGAACAAAGTTGAAAAGGAGGTGAATACCACATCTCAAAGCATTTTGACTGGTGATTCACAAGGAATTTGTTTAAAATAAGTTCAAGTATTTTGGACAGGGTTCCAGGCTATGGGGTTAATATCTTCCTTCGAAAACACTTGAAAAGGCACCCCTCCTCTCCCCCATCCCACAGACACACACACCCAAAAAGATCAGCTTTTTTCGGACGGATCGACCTGGTACGAAACTCGACTTGGGACAAAACGCGGGTGATTTTGATAGGAAATGTCCAGGCCCATCTCCAAGTATTGTCAGTGGAGGGGGGGGGGGCGTTCTTTTTAAAGAATTTCAAGCTTATTGGACAAGGGCGGTGGTGGCAAACATTTTGGGGGTTAATATCTCCATTCGAAAGAACTTGAGAAAAAGTACCCTCACCCCCTCCACACAAGATAAACAACGCAGAATACTTCAATTTAGACTAGACATTTCGCGACTTGGGGGAAATATTCACGCAGATAACCCATCTAATATAATCGAGGGTGGATGTATCAAAACAAAAATGGTTTTAAAAAGTACTTCTAAATTTGGAGGTGGCATAACAAAATACGAATGTTGCTGACATTGCAAACGGTAAATCCCATTTAAGTAACGAATTCCGCATATTAGTGGATCCAATATATATACGGTTCCATTTTTCACTGTTTTCCAAGTCAATTGAATCAACCTGGGAATTCAGTTCCACATGATTTGGAGCAATAAAACCAGACAATCTGAGTAACGTAATGAGAAAAATGAAATGCGCTGTAAAAGCCCAAAGAGGCTGAGACAAAACAGTAGCGAAATGCTCTGTAAAAGCCCACCTCGAAGAGGCCGAGAAAAGAAAAGAAATATATATATATAGTGTATACTTTCGTGTTTATTTGATATTTTCATGACTGCTAATTTGCTTGCGGGTCCCATTATCACTGCTTGCAAAAAGTGAGACCGCAAATCGGAAGTCGCGCTATATATTAAAAGTGTAATATTAGGGGTTACCATATCAATATCAATATCAAAGTTCGGATGTACATTGAATATACCCCAAGTCACCAAATAGTGTTCATTTGGTGTTTGGGGGCCAGAAGTTTACTTGCGGTCTCTCTGTCCTTAGTTGCAGAAAAGTGAGGTCACAAGTCGGATATCGCGCTACACATTAAAAGTACAATTTTTAGGATTAAAAGTAAAAATATCGGAACCAAACTCCGGACATATATTTGGTATTCTCCATATAACCAGATAGTTGCATTTGGGGACCACTTGTGGTCTCGTTTTCTACTTGCGGTATTATTTTAGTACGACCGAACTCATTGTTTTCTGTCTGCTGTCTTATTTTAGTACGACCGGAAATTCAATGTCACCTGCCAAAAAAAAGTGGGTCGGACTTTCTAGTCGGATTGTTTTCGTTTCACTGTTGCTAAAACACTTTAGCAGAGGGCATCAAAGTGCATATATGCATTACAGATTACGTTGCTTGTATAGTTTAAAAACAATAAACAATGCACGGAAATGAAAATAAAGCAAAGCAAAACCAAATTAAGGAAATTTCCAAATATTCGTTTCAGATTTTTGCAGAGGTCCATTTTCATCAACTCAATCCAATCTTCCTCATATATGTGATACACCGTGAACAGTGTCAAAAATAATTCCAAATATAACGCGCTCTAAATAAAACTTTTACTGGGATCTATGCCAACACGATTTCGAAGAGCGATATCGAAAGAAATATTCTGGTTTTTCAGTTTAAGGGTGGTTGGAAGCGGCCAATTCTTATAGCAAACGTCTAACACTTTTTTCACAAAGAAAATATTATATGAATCTGTGATTAAGGGGTTAATTTAGTCGAAGTGACAAGGAATAAATAGAGTTTGTTAATTAGCAATATATGCATTTGACAGATTGTAAAACACCTGGTCTAATTTCTGTTATGAACTCAATGTTTGATCTTTTTACCGTATCATGTTTAAATTATTTGACTTATAAATACCATATTTATGGACACAAATCAAACCAGATGTAAGCACAGTAGGCATATAGCCACGGCAAGAGGTCTTTTCAACATATTAGATTATCTTGTAACACATCAGTGGACAATAACCATTACCAATCGTTATCGACCAAGAAGGACAAACATCAAAGCTTCTTAACCAAGATTTTGTGTTGATTGTCAAGTAGTTTAAAATCGGAAGAATCGATGGATTTATGGGAAAGCTCAAGGATCGAGTCACCCCTCGCGCTGATTGCACCAAATATTATATCGTGGTCGTTTCCGTGTTTGAAGAATTTTAAAAGGAACTGTGAAAAATAGAGTAATGTTTGTAACATTAGAAATCCAAGGCTGGTGTAGTACACAGAAAACATTACAGTTAAAATACGGTAAAAAGACTAGCAACCAACTGCCTGTACATTATCCGTATGAAGGTTCGGTAACAATACCGTATTAACCCTTTACCCAACTTAACGGACAAAAACGGCCAGCGCTATTCTCAAAAATCGCCTATTAATTTTCATTGTTTCTTCATTTTTGTTTCAAAAACATAGGTTATGACCCCTCATGGGAACGAGCTCGTTCCAACGAGGGGTCATAACCTCTGTCCTCTGTTTTTGAGACAAAAAATGAAAAAAAATTGTTATTCAAGAATTTTTTTTTCAAGTGTCGTCTGCTTTTCATGTTAGGTAAAGGGTTATTTTATTTTTGGAAGTGCCAACCGTCTTTTTATTCAATCATGAAGCAAAATCTAGAAATAATATTTGTTTTTTCTTCATTATTTATTTATTCATTTATTTATTGGGGTTTAACGACAATTTCGACAACCAGGGCCACCTCGTGTCGGACAGTTTTACGGGGGAGTGAGTCGGAGTACCCGGAGACAACCACCTAGCAACGGTGAGCATCTGTCAGTCTCCCCAACGTACTAACTCCGCGCAAGTAGGGTTAGCATTGGTTGAAGACAAGTGCACCATCGACGTGCAATACGCCTTAGTACACAGCGCCACCATGAACCCACGCGGGCAATCGGGATGAAGTGCTTTTCACAAGTACACAACGCACTTACCCCTGGCGGGGATCGAACCGTGGGTCTTTGGGTATGAAGTTCAATGCCGTAACCACTGAGCGACCGAGCTCGCATCTTTGTGTTGTGTTTATGACTTACAAGATTTGTGTATAATTTGAGAGTCACTTCGATTTACACGGGTTAGTACAGAAGGTCTATATCAAATGTCCATTAAGCGAGAACAATGTTTATTTGTCATACAATAAAACTCTCGACTTAACGCGCAACAAGGGAGGACTTTGCGTACGACAGTAAATCGGATAGTATACACAGTAGGATTATGGATTAAACATGCATATTGCTGTCAAACCTTTGAGTGTGCTTGAGAATACTTCTTTTTCCCACACGCTGCGTTAGTACCTTGGTAAATATTAATGAACTAAGAAAAAAGTAGAGTTTCTTTTTCGATAGGCACTGGATTTCTAGCTGGGTACCATATTTTCCTCCATATTCCAATATAATATATTTCTGCGTTGAAGGTGAGTAGTTAAATTATATTATCGAATTCTTTTCTGGTCATTTTCCTGCCAAGCGACTCCTCGGAAACATGACGGAAGCAAATTCAATTGATCCGGTAGAGTCAGTCGAGAAAGGATTGCATGGGATGGGGAGGTTTTGAGGAGAAAAATGAAACTCAGAGGTCTTTGGAATAGAGCCGTCCATAGCACTTAAACTACTGTTCCCAAGAGAATGATTCCCTTTCCAATATTGTCCAAAAACACAAGGAAAGTTTCAGCTGGGGGACCTCCAGGTTATGCGCGGAGGTCCCTTAGCTGATATTTTGCTAGTGGTATCTTTCACCTCAGAATTTAATTTATCTGGTTGAAAACACATCTCATGTGTGTGTGTGAGGGGGGGGGGGGGGTACTTTTTTTTAGAAAATTACTCGTAAGCTGTACATAAAACTATTGGCCTGGAACCTGGCTCTTGTAGAGTCTGTCGTCAGCTTCTGGTTCCACAGAGAAAACAAAATTAAAACTACTGGTTCATTCGATAGTGTTTTGCTATTTAGGTTTGGTTATAAATGTGAAGCTTGGAGTGAGCTGCAACAAGTTTATCGGAGAGACAGAATGTTTGCTCCGGACTAGAAAATAAAATTCGTTGAAGAATTTCACAATCACATTTTAATACCACTTTTTAGGAATACCAACCAGTAAACTAGTACTACAATGAAAAGTAAAATAAGATGGAGGTAGTGAAAGCAGAATTCACGATAAGAACAAAACAGGCATTGGAATATATTTGTTTTAAGCAAAGAAGAAGAAACAGATTGGAAGTTATTTGGGGTGTACTAAGGGCCATATCCGGCAAGTGCTGTTCATTATAATCACAGTGCATTCAAAGATAATTTGTTTTTCAGTTTTTGTCCTCAAAACTGAGCATGTGGCCCGTTATTGAAACGATCTTATGGTGTGTCCAGTCTATGCATCTGCGAAAGATGAATTATTTGAAGCAACTTGAAAAAATGGGCAAATTCAGTCATAAAGGCAGAAACCAACCCGATGCTTTGCAGTGCATTTGCAACATGATCCAGCTCTTCTTCTCAAAACAAAGACTTAACAATTGATTGCCCTTTTGGAAATGTGTACAGTACGACCGCCGTGAAATGGTCACTTTCCATGGGTGGGCAATATTTCCACGGCGCAAAAATATTATATTCCAAATACGAATTATAGGAATAATCATCAAAAATTTAATTAATGAAACACCGGATACAACCCGGTGCTTCATTAATTAAAATTTTGCTGCTGATGATTTTTATTACCTAGTAAACCCATGCCTAGATATCACTGCCAACGCGTGGATTACGACCAGTCCACGGCGATTGTACTGTAAATTGCAAATAATATGCAATCTAAACTGATTTTTCGATTCTTTTAGAATCCAATGTAGGTTTTTATGTAATTACCACTATTACTGTTTCTATTGTTGCTTTGGTGTAGTCTGCATTCTGCTTCAACGAAGGAATTAATTGAAAATAAATATTTTATTCCAGCTTTGTTTTGGAGGCAAAATGGTTAAAAAATGAGTCAGTGAAGAATTTTTTTTTTTTTTTTTTTTTTGTAAATGTCGTCTGCTAGGGGTATTAGGTAAAACGAGCTGCAGTGATCAAGTTAACTCTTTTGGCGTGACAGGCGACTAAAGTCGACAGACGGCAGACCGCGGAAAGGTACTACAGTAGTCATTTTAGGCAATTGTGAGTGTCCACTTCCAAGTGCTTTTAACCCTTTACCCAACGCAGACGATATCAAAATTTATTATTTTATCTATCTATCATTTTTTCAAATTTTTCAAAAAAAATTTCAACAAAACCATATCATCTGACTCCTCGTCGGAACGAGCTCGTTCCAACGAGGGGTCACATGATATGGTTTTGTTGAGTTTTTTTTAAAAATAATATTTGTTCAACTGCTGAAGTTGCATATTACGCGGGGAGGGGGGGGGGGGGTGCGGCCGATTCGTTGGGTAAAGAGTTGAACAAACATACGTATTCCTATGCTTCATGCACCATTTATATGTCCTATCCATGAACAACGATACCGTCCCTTGAAAGTATAAAGGTGCCATTTATATATATACAGAAAATCATTTGAAAAACTGTCAATGAGATCATTGGAACATCTTTTAAAATAATAACGCTTTAGTCTAACAAACTTTACTTTTTGTAAAATTCCTGATGAATATTTAGGCGCTAAGAATTCTGTTTCTCAGATTATTCCGCTCTAAAAGAGTTAAACAGAAGCACTCAGTTTATGTGCAAAATGTTGTATCAGAGTCGAGCTCTTGTTTCTAAGGCAATATCTCAGATACAATATTTTGTACATAAACATTACGGTGCTGATAGATTTATCTTACAATTCTCATCTTTGATAACTTGAATGGCCCTTTACCTAATGAGACGACAGCATGCTCCCACGTACGGTACGGCCGCCGTGGACTGTTCACTTTCCACGAGTGGGCAATATTTCCACGGATGCATTAATATTAGATTAAATTCCAAACACTAATTACAGGAATAATCATCAAAAAATTAATTAATGAAGCACCGGGTACAACCTGGTGCTCCATTAATTAAAATGTTGCTGATGACAATTTTCGTTACCTGAGAAACGCAGGCGTGAACATCGCTGCCCACGTGTGTATTGCGACCAGTCCACGGCGGCTATTCTGTAATTTACAAATTGAGCAGATGAAAAAATCAATATTTTTCCAAATCATTTGACAAACGGATATCACGTGACCCCCAATGGAAAGATCTCGACGAGCTAGTTCCAATGGGGGAGGGGGTCACAGGATATTGTTTTGTTGAATATTTGGCTTTTTTTGCAAACATATAATTGAAATACTAAATTGTGATATCACATGCGTTGAGTAAAAGGGTTAATTAGCATTTTTATTTCACATTTCGTTTTTAGACTCATAAAAATGCTGGTCGTTTTCGTTGAAACAATATGCAGGTGCCTTGAACTTTTTCGATGCTCGAATAAACTTATTAAGCTCATACACGTTCAAAATTTCGAAAAGATTGTGATCTTCAACAGTATAACTGCACGTTGTTCCAGTTTGAATGCTTCCAGTGATTCTCATAAAAAAGCACAAAAAAGAATAAAAACAATGTGATTCCATAATTTAATAATTATACTTTTGGCTGTGTCTCAAAACGTCAAAAAACATGAAAATCTGTACCGGTGTGTTTACACAAGAGAACAATAGGCTTAAGGCTATAGTCTATATCTAAATTAGCATCGGGTATTTTGTGGGAAGGGTCTATAGCCGTGGGTTATAACCATGGGTGTCTGTTGTGTAATTCTCACTGACGTTTGAATGATTTGTAAAGCTTGAGAAGCGCGTCTTTGTTTGCGCCCCAGTGTTTACCTCTGATCATCTTCAGAAAATTGATATGGACCCCATTGACTTGTACGTATATTCAGTCCATAGGGAGTGTATTGTCACTAAATCATCTGCAGAGTGGCGACTCCACCCAAACAATAATTGCAAATTTGTTGCAAAGCATAACAAGCACTAGCAAAGTTCCAGCCAATGGACCTCCGTGTTATACCCGGAGGTCCATTGGCTGAAACATTGCTTGTATTTTTTGTCCACATGTACATACTTTGAAAGTGATACGTTGAGTGATAACGCTATTCCCCGGTGATTTAATTATAATCCACTCTCCACGTACTGTATTTATCTTACACAACTCCATAAACTCTGTTCACCGAACACATAAAACCCACCGTCTGTATCTCTGATCTCTGAACGCAGAAACATCTCACGAGTGACCATTAATTAGATTTAAACTATAATTACTATCAAAACAAACTTACCGAGGTGTGAATTTTAGTTTTTCGACGTTTTGAGAACACACCACACCATCTCACTCAAGTCATTTAATCCTCAATTGCTCAAATGTGGGTGCGGTCACGCACTCTGCCTTGAACCAGTACAACATGAACTCAAGCCATTGAGTGTAAATAGAGAGTATTTACTCGTCGACTACTCTTGGAATCCATATTTTACCTTTCCGAAACTGTTGCAAAATATATGTAGGTTATTACCACCCTCGGAGGTTCCGAAATGGTGTATTGAAGTCAAGACCTCTGACTCGTCGATATATTCACAGAGACGAGGTCGAGACTTCAAAACATATTTCGGTTCCACCCCGGTGATAATGACCATTTTACCAATTTATCTAACAATCAAATTAATTTGCATCCAAAAACTCGGAAAAAAACCGTTTGTATCAGCCCAGACCTCCCCACCCCACCCACCCCTTTCCGTATCGGACAGATTCGATTTCCGGTTAACACGCTCTATCACATATAAGCATTGTTATTACGCATTAAATTATAGTTCCTTAAATTCAAAATTTTGACCAATTTCAACCCAATTTAAACTGAAAAATGGGGGAAACGGCCATCAGTGGCGGGATTGTTAGATAAATGTATTAGCATGGCCGGTCTCTGCTGTGTTTACAATCGGATCGCAACTCGCCCTAACGGGCTCGTTGCGATCCGATGGTAAACACGACCTCGAATCTGATACTGAATATGATTACTTTTGTTGTTTCGTGCATGTTCTACTGCTGCCCCCCCCCCCAAAACCCCGCCACCCCCACCCACCCACACACCTTAGCTCGCATACGCGTGGAGTGTTGCTACCCTTAATACAGAGTTGAATTTAGTGTGGATGATTTTACTTATAATCGAGGAAATATAAGCTTGTTGTAAGATATTGTGTATTTACTCGTCGACAATCGTCACAACCTGTATTTCTCCTTTTGAAACGTTTGTAAATATTTTTTAAATCCATGGTTATACACCCGTTGCAGTGCGACGACGAGATCACAAACCTGCTGTGTGTCGTAAAAACGTATTTCATTCGAAGAGTTTTCGTTCAGATTTTTTTTCGACTGAAATTAGTAGAGAGACTGTCGTCTTCTGCCACTCGTGCTACACATCTGCCATAGATGTGTTGGGTCATTTGTGTAGATAGCTTTTACAGGAAGGGGAGGGAGGTCAAGTTCATGAAAGTTAACAACAAAAAACATTTGGTTTGCTTTATTATTTACTTATTATTTGATGAATATTTCATGTTTTTGTGTGGAAATTCTGATCTTTAGTTACTTTCCTCATAGATTCGTATGTTTGTTTGTTTTGTTGGAGGTGTACGATACTTTCAACAGCCAACAGCATATCGTGTCTGGTAGTTTTATGGGATATTCTTGCATGTGTTATCTAATCAAGATATGATTGCTATTACGACAGCCATGATGAATGACAGGAAATGTTACTTTCAAAACGGTGCGCATAAATTTTGCGTAAAAAATCAGCATTGTTGGTAAGCAAACAACATAATGGACGATCAATAGTAAGAACAATCTTTAGTAATTTAATCCAACAGCCCCACGGGACTGTTGGATTAACCCTTTACCTAACGTAACGGCCAAAACCGGCCAGCGCTATTCTCAAAAATCGCGAATTAATTTTCACTATTTTTTTCATTTTTTGTCTCAAAAACATAGGTTATGACCCCTCATTGGAACGAGCTCGTTCCAATGAGGGGTCATAACCTATGTTTTTGAGGCAAAAAATGAAAAAAAATAGTTATTCAAGAATTTTTTTTCCAAGTGTCGTCTGCTTTTCATGTCAGGTAAAGGGTTAAATTACTGCTGAACCTCCGCATAAATACAAAAAAGATTCATCCTATAGCTTTTGCTAGTATTGTATACGTCAAATCCCACACAGAACTCGATGTTGAAGGGGTTAATTCAAGAAAATGCCACTTTAAATTATCTGAACGAGAGTCAGCTGACAAAAGAGCTAACACCACTAGCGTTCAATAGGGGGGGGGGGGTGGGGAGGGGGCGACTGCCCCAAGCGGCTTCTCTTGCAGGAGGCAAACTTTTCTGCAGAACGTGCCATTCGCCTGAGGAGGGCTTCGGCGCTGTAAGGGTGGGGTTACAGTCTGCGGAGGGCTTTAATGGATGAATACTAAAATGAAAGATACTGTCACTCAAATAGGAAACTTTCCACCTCCTACCTTTTTAATACTGTCTACTGATAATAAAGATTATTCCGTTGGACGACCATCAAGCGAATCCAGTACCATCCGCATAATCCATTTAATGTTTCTGATGAAACAAAACACCTTTGCATTTATTGTTTTCTTATGTATTTACTTTTCTTTCCATGTTCAGCTTTATTTTAGCATAAATGGTGACTTTATAAACTTATCACAGTATTTTTCTGCAAAGCATTTCGATATCCATACCTTAAAATGCCTTTCCTTAAAAATATATACTTCTATTACAATAACAGCATACCTCAATGGGTGACAACATAACCACATATAGATCTAGGATTGGTCTTTTTTATGGCGGAGACTCGCGCTCGTCACTCGATTTCGTGACAGTAATTCTAGTAAATCTTATAAGTACATGCGGTCTTCGTGGTCTTACCCTAATGATTTTTATCCATTTAATTTTAAGTGGGGATATTGAACTTTACCCGGGAACTCTAAACATAATACACATTAATGTAAGGGGACTTCGAAACAAAAAAGCCTTACTCCATGCAGAGCTAGGACACTGCGATGTTATTGGTGTGACGGAGACCCTGCTGAACGTAGATGTGGATAATAACATTCTTGACGTCCCTGGATACCATAGTCTATTGCGAAGAGACCGGATGGAATGGGAGGTGGGGTAGCTGTGTATATAAAGTCAAACATTGTTTTTAAACGCCAAACCGACTTAGAACGATTCTGGTTTGTAAATAATCTGGACTGAAATACGACTACAAAACCAAAAATATATCGTAGGTGTTATCTATAGACATCCTTCTGCCAATAACATGTACTGGCATTTAATCGAAGATTCATTCCAAGCGGCCAGAACTGATATGTCACTGAAATGTATTATAATGGGTGACTTCAACGCCAACTGTCTCCTGACAAAACATCCCAAAATCACTCATCTGGAAAACTACTTTAGTTTGAAACAAGTAATAAATTCTCCGTCTCGCATTACTGACAACTCATGTAGTCTGATTGATCTTGTTCTCGTATCATGTAAAAATTGTGCAGAAAAATGTCCAATTATTCCACCATTCTGCAGTGATCACCACGCAACTGGGGTAGTCTTAACAACACAAACACCCCGTAATAAACCTTATCAACGAACGGTTTGGAATTACAATGAGATGGACATCAACGGGTTGCGTAATCACTTCTCACAAACGTCTTGGGATTGCTTTTTTAATAATGACATAAATGACTCTACCGAAGGCCTTACTAAGTATATCATGGATACGGCTACTCAATATATTCCCAAAAAATCGGTTCTAGTGCGACCCATGGATAAACCCTAGATGAACTCTTCAATACGGAAAATGATGAGATCACGTTACAGGCCTCACCATAAAGCCAAATTGAGTAATAGGATTCAAGATTGGGCACATTTTCGACAAATCAGTAATGAAACCATTACATTAATTAGAAAAGCAAAAGCTGAGTAGGACATAAAACTTGAAAATTACGAATCAACTTGCAAGTCTGGTCAAAAACATTGGTGGGCTACTCTGAAAACTATTTCGAAGGATCAGAACAATAATGATAGATTCCCTTCCCTAGAAGAAAACGGTGCAGTGATCAGTGGTGCAAAAGCAATAGCTGGGATACTTAATGAGTTTTTTTTATAGAACAATCAAGTTCGGTTGGTGATAAAGAGTTACCCTCATTAACTTTTAGTAACTTTTCTTTAAACGAAATACAAGTCACTGAAGATGAGGTAACAGCCGTTCTTCATAAACTAGACCCACAAAAGGCGAGCGGACCAGACGGAATTAATAACAAAATTCTAAAATCGTGTGCGCAGGAATTGGCTTCCCCTCTGGCTAGGTTATTCAACTTATCATTAACTAGCAAAACGTTTCCAGATTTGTGGAAGAAGGCGAGGGTAATACCTATACATAAGAAGGAATCAATACATAATAAAAAAATTACCGCCCTGTATCTCTAACTAGTAGTGTAAGTAAAATTTTAGAGAAAATTGTATTCAAACATTTGTTTTCCTTCTTAACTGAAAATAATCTTCTGACCCCGCTACAGTCTAGATTCATTCCCGGAGACAGTACGATTCATCAATTAATTGACATCGATCGCGATATCTCTGCAAGTTTAGATACAAATACAGATACAAGAGTCGTGTTTTGTGATATCAGTAAGGCCTTCGATAGAGTATGGCACAAAGGTCTATTACACAAACTATGTTCAATGGGAATAAGGGGTAACCTTTTATCGTGGTTTGAAAGTTATTTGGCACATCGTTCCCAGTGTGTTGTCATTAATGGAGAAATGTCTGAGAGCAAAATAGTACCGGCAGGAGTACCACAAGGCTCAATGTTGGGCCCCATTCTGTTTAATGTCTATATTAATGATATCGTTTATAATAATGTGTCTAGTATAAGACTGTACGCCGACGACACAATTTTGTACTTAGCAATTGAAGATGCCAAACTCTCGGCTAAAATTCTAAATGACGACCTATCGAAAATCGCCACATGGTCAGAAACTTGGCAAGTCTTATTTATTCAGTCCCCCAAAACAGAAACATTGAATATTTCTCGCAAAACAAACCCTCTTGATTTCCCGAGACTGTACTTACATGGAGAGCAAATCGAAGAAAAGATTGAGCATAAACATTTGGGTCTAATTTTCTCTAACACTGGTTCGTGGGATACCCATGTCGACAGTATTGTGAACAAGGTTAGCCCTATGATAAATTGCCTCAGAAGTCTAAAATACCGACTGTCCAGATCAGTTCTAGAAACACTTTACAGGTACTTCATTCTTCCGATATTTGATTATGCGGATGTAATATGGGACAACTGCAGTGACACGAAAAATATTCTTCTTTAAAATCTACAATTAGACGCACAATTATCGGCGTGCCAAGAGGGACTAGTCACAATCTTATTTATAAAGAATCTGGTTTCATATCATTGAAGAACACAGAAAACGACACAAGATCATAACTATGTTTAAGATAATTAATAGAGATGTACCCAATAACATTCGTTTGCTAACTCCCCGACCGGTCTCTGAAGTAACCCTTTATCCTTTTAGAATATCCAAGTTACTACGTGAAATTAAATGTAACACTCTTCGGTTCTCAAACTCGTTTCTACCATACACCGTGAGGCTTTGGAACAACTTAGATGAGAATGCCAGGAACTCTGAATCAGTGAATACTTTGAAACGGGCTTTAGCAGCTGATGACCACGCTGTCCCTAAATACTGCTATGTCGGGGAAAGAAAAGCACAGATTATCCATTGCCAACTTCGTCTAAACTGTAGCGACTTAAATGGTCATAAGTTCGATAGTGAAAATCCTGAATGTCCCTGTGGCTATCACTATGGGGACGCAAGTCATTTTATACTTTTTTGTCCTCTCCACGTTCAACATCGCCAAGTGATGCTTGATAAACCGGAAAACGATGATAAAACCATCGAGGTCCTACTTCGTGGTAATTCGCAAAAATCTGACTTACACAATACTTCTATTTTTAAAATTGTCCAAGAGTTCATTGTCAAAACAAGACGGTTTGAAACTGTCAGAACTTGAGTTTTTATGTAAATTCTAGTGGATAGATTGTAATTTTCACCACAACTGATAATTATTTTCTTGAGCTTGACATAAAATAGACATACAAATATGTAAATAAATTCGGTAATAGGGCGCGGGGTGGATTATCCACTCGATACAAACTTAGAGAACATTCCTTTCGTGGATCACCGCGTTTAAGTCACAAGCAGAGGAGTCTCTGCATGTTCCTTGTGTTTTGTTCTCAACATAGTTAACGTTTGTCGAGTGGGGGATCTACTCCGCTGTGACCAAGAGGGAGTCTGTCTTCCACTTACTGAAACCGAGCTTTCACGTATTGTAACTGAGTTTTTCGTCACTTTTGGATGTTGGGAGAAATGCTTTGCGATATACTGTGGTTCATTACTGGAAATTAAACTTTTCCATTAGTTTAGAAATGTTACTTAGAATTATTATACAGTCACCATAAACAAAACTGCACAAGCACCCAGCAATGTAAATTCTCGATATGTACATGCAAGGGTACGGCGTTAAGATAGGCTCAGCCTGTTCGCCAAACCCAATTTCAGAAGCATGAAATAAAAATATTGTTTAACCCTTTACCCAACGAATCGCCCGCATCCGCCCGCGTAATATGTAAATTCAGCATTTGAAAAAATATTATTTTTAAAAAAATTTCAACAAAACCATGTCATGTGACCCCTCGTTGGAACGAGCTCGCTGAGCTCGTTCCAACGAGGGGTCACATGATATGGTTTTGTTGAAATTTTTTTTAAAATTTAAAAAAGAGGTATTTAAAATAATAAATTTTGATCTCGTCTGCGTTGGGTAAAGGGTTAAAAAAAAACTTTGGCAAACTATACTAGTGAAAAAAGAAACGCAAGTTTTTTTCTGTGGTAAACATTTCAAGTGTGTTATGGATGATTAGTTCATTGTTTGGATTTTGATGTTTTTTCTACATTACTGGTTAAATTTTAACGAGTTTTGTTGTCTTAACACAGATGGCGTTTGCATGGATAACATACAAACATGGGTACCCTATGCCATTTCCTGATCAAAATCAATAGCGAGTGTGCCCACCCCGGGCTTCAGTCGCTTCTCTAACTTTCCTTACCATTGATCCCATCATGTTGTTTATGGTCCTTTGTGGGATGTTATTCCACCCCTGAAGAAGGGCCTGCGTGAGACGAGCGGCGTTGTTTGGGACGTTGACGCGATTCCTGGCCCTCCTGTCAAGCTCGTCCCACAAACGCTTGATCGGTGACAAATCTGGACTGTAGGGTGGCCACTCGAGAACTGGGTTCTGGTTGAGGAAGTCACGACGAACCCTAGAAACGTGTGGACTCGCATTATCCCGCTGTTATGCGCATGGATAAGTGGAAGGATGTGAGGCATGAGGACCTGTTCCCGATATCTTACGGCTGTAAGATTGCCCTGGATGACTGCGAGACGTGTTTTCACGCCATGAGAAATCCCCCCCCCCCAAACCCATAACAGCCCTTCCCCCGAATCTGTCGTTTTCCTTAACGCACGCGTCAGAATATCGCTCACCTCCACGTCGATTGCAACGTTGTCGCCCATCTGACCTGTAAAGCGTGAACCGAGACTCGTCAGTGAATAACACACGTCTCCAGTGGGCTAAGTGAAACCGATTTGGTGCATGCGCCCGCAGCCATTGCAATCGACGTTGACGTCGCGTGGGTGTAGGTTTCGGACCAATGTAGGGACGCTGTGTTCTTAAATTGAACTCCACAACCGATTTCTAACTGTTCTTGGGCGCATTCGGCGACCGTGAGTACCTACAACGTGACTCGGTGTCTAAAATCGGTTACGGGGGTGTGAGAGTATTATCCCTGATGGGGGTAGGTGTGGGATGGGGAAATCTCACCCGAGGGCAAGATATTTGGGTCACACACGAGGCTTTCCCCCCAGTGTCTGGACCACATATCTTGTCCCGAGGGTGAGATTTCTCCATCTCACACCCACCCCATCAGGGATAATAATTTTTCTCCCCCACCAAAACACTCTGACGTCATCAAAAGTAATTCAGGGGCACGTGCAGCTATATCGAACAATTGGGTTATCCGGAAAAAAAACGGATTTGTTTATCGGAAAGAGCGCACAAATGTTATGTATATACCACAGGTATATACCACGAAATTAAATTCCAACGGCGACGTGAACGGGGTTAAAGATTTGTAGCGAAATGAACAATGACACATTCCGATGACGTCAGTTGGGCGCGTGCATCAATCGATCGATGAACGCTGTAGTGATAGGAATTAAGTTAAGAAATTGAACAAACCGTATGAAATATATACTGTTGTTATTAACACCAAGTGCAACAAACAACAATACTTTGAACACCAACGGAACATAAGATACGGTCTCGTCGGTCATGTAAGATAGATATCTATCTCACATGGCCTTCTCGCATGAGACACGCATATCTTTGCATAGGAAATGAGGGGAGAAACATATGCCTCAATCTTGACGTGGCGACGTAACGCCAGGATGTCCGCTCCTGGGACGGTCAGCTAATCTTTGTGTGGCTCTGAGACGCCCAACTAAATGAGATATCGTTGACCCATGCATGGACCCCAAATTGCTGGGCGACGAGACGTTGCGATTGGCCCTGCATAATTAGAGCAATAGCCCTACCCCTATCAACTTCGGACATTCCCAGCATTTTGATTTTCAATCGAGCTGAAATGAAATATTGTGCAATCGTTGTGTACTGTTCAAAACTTCGATTTGTATGGGTTTCAAGCCATGGCACGTGGGAGTGCACCGGGTACACGCTTTGTCGAAAAACCTGTTGAAAGCATGCAGCGTCGCACGTGGTCATGTTTGACCGAATTTTAACCAAAGACTCTTCAGACCGAACACTGAGGTAGCTATGTGTCAAATTTTACTACATTTGGTCTACGGATAACAAAAAAAAATATTACCAAAACTGAACTTGCGTTTCTTTTTTCCATCAGTATATGTCACTAAAACTAAGAAACCAGCCACCCCAAAAAGGCCTAGTAGTGCACGAGAATATGACTACACCTGTAAGGTTGGCCCGGGCGGCAAAATATGCATTTTCGCAACTGGCTAACGTATTTCACAAAAGTGCTGGGTTGATATTATAAGGGATATTTAACGATCCCCAAACAACACTTAAACAGCCATAAGACATTCTTTTGCACAAAGAAAAAATAAAACTTGTGCGGAGTATATATTTTATCACACAAGGAAGAGTCTATGAGAGCCATAAAGTCATCAAATGCACGCGTCATCTCACTAAATGTTAACGTAAACATTCTCTAAAGCTCTTAAAACAAAAAAACACCCCCATAATTTATTGTGTTGTGATTATGACAAGAGAGGGGTAATTCGGTCTGTTTACACACAATTAAATATGAAATTGCACTCAAGTGGACAAAGATTGTGAAAGCGACAGCCAGGATGCTCCAGCAGCCTATGCTTGTTAATGTTTGTGTGTTTCATAAAAATGGGCCTATATGGTAAGATATTCATAAAATAAATAAATAAAAATAATAAATCAAATCCGACAAATCAGTACTGTGTGATCACAAAATCGGGCAGAGAATTTCGATCGGAAAAAGTTATCCAAATTTGTTGTCCGTTTTCCTCCTCGTTACACTGAATCATAAAAGCGAGAACAATGAATTGGAGATACGATTTCCGTTTGTTCTTTCGACAGCCAGGTTCACCTCGCTTCAGACAGATTTACGGGTGGAGCAATCCGGAGTACGCGGAGAGAACCAACGGCGAGCAACTTTCAGGCTCCCTAACGTATTAACGCCGCCCAAGAAGGGTTAGCAATTGTTGAAGTCAGGTGTACTGTCGACGTCCAGTACGCCTAAGTACACAGCGCCACCGTTCCCCCAAGTGAGCAATCAGGATGAAGTGCCTTGCACAAGGACACAACACAGTTACACCTGGCGGGGATCGAACTGTGGACCTCTCTGTTTGAAGTTCAATGCCGTAACCACTGCGCCACTGCGCCATCGCGATCCCGGCACAGATAAGATAGCAAAAGGATAATTATTGAACCCTTCCAAAATGAAGTATCCCGTCTGATCCCGTCTGATCCCGTCTGATCGAGCTTCAACACAGCAAGTAACAGGCAAACGCGATGCGGCGAGCCCTACTCATTATAGGCGTATTTAATTGTCTTTCTGAGCACGGGCGCCGAAAGCGAAGTTGGAAGTAGGCGGCATATAAAAACGTCCAATTTAAGGCTCGCCACATAGCTTGCGATGTTAGTATTCAAAGCCGACAGTCTGGCGATTTATATGCACTGCAATAGGCTTATGCACACAGACATTTTTTTTATAGACACGGTATCATTATTCAGAGATATCGGTTACTTTTTGTTTTATACCATAAGGGCAAATTATTTGCTCCTCTGGGCCCCTACGTTGGTGAGTGCGACACTCCCACGACTGACAATTTCCGTCATTGGAAGAGATTTACGGGAAAGTTAACTCCCATTAATTTCCTAAAGCTGTCAGTAAATTTTGCACCAAGTGTATGGGAATTTCATATAAAAATTGAAATTTCGAAATATTAGCGAATTTGATCATCGATGTGCGCATCATTTCACAAACTTCAGACATCTTACTGTGGAGTAGCATGAAAATACAGAAACTGGCTTTCTTCAGTTTATTTTCCCAATCAATTTGAACGCTTCACTATTATTCTCTCCTGAAATCCATCTAAAAAATAAGAAAACTACGGAAGCCCTGGAGGGACATTTTTTGTTACTAGTTATTACTTACTTGTTATTACAAATAACAAATAAGTAACAACAAATAAGTAATAACAAGTAAGTAATAACAAATAAGTAATAAAATTTGCAGCCTGCCCATAGTAGGGAGGGTGATCCTTATTTGTTATTACAAATAACAAATAACAAATATGTAATAACAAATAAGTATTAACAAGTAAGTAATAACAAATAAGTAATAACAAGCAAGTAATAACAAATAAGTAATAACAAATAACAATTAAGTAATAACAAATAAGTAATAACAAATAACAAGTAAGTAATAACAAATAAGTAATAACAAATAACAAATAAATAATAACAAATAACAAATAAGTAACAACAGATAACAAATAAGTAATAACAAGTAACAAATAACAAATAAGTAATAACAAATAACAAATAAGTAATAACAAATAACAAATAAGTAATAACAAATAAGTAATAACAAATAACAAATAAGTAATAACAAATAACAAATAAGTAATAGCAAATAAGTAATAATATTACTTATTTGTTATTACTTATTTGTTATTACTTGTTATTGCTTATTTGTTATTACTTACTTGTTATTACTTATTTGTTATTACTTATTTGTTATTACTTACTTGTTATTTGTTATTACTTATTGTATTACTTACTTGTTATTTGTTATTACTTTTTTGTTATTACTTACTTGTTATTTGTTATTTGTTATTACCTATGTCTTATTATTTATTTGTTATTTGTTATTTGTTATTACTTACTTGTTATTTGTTATTTGTAATAACAAGTAAGTAATAACTAGTAACAAAAAATGTCCCTCCAGGGCTTCCGTAGAAAACGGCGTTTTCACCATCTTTTGATGTTCTGTAATTTTTTTCTGTTAATTATATCAACACTGTGCACATCGTGACATAAAATACAGATACTGTCTTTTTCATTACTATAAATGTCTAGGAGGTTAGATTTGCTATTTTTTTCCGGAGAAGAATAAACACTTGTAAAAGCACATTCGCTAGACAAGGAGCCAAAGTGGACACTTTACCATTAGTATGTGTAATAGTGATAGATTTTCTTAATGCCGGATTATTTGTGAACCCATTACTTCTAATTAGCTTCCTATTAAAAGCTAAGTTTCCTTTTGTTACTTTTAATAAACGAAAACAACAGACAGCTCTCAGCGGGTCAGGAGTTAATTCAAAAACATGTGAACGTTACTTTAGTGCCCTGAGAATCTAAAATTTCGGGTTAAATCGAACGCCAATTTATTAAAGTTGAGAATTTCGAATCAAATCGAATCGAATCTCACCTCTCATCGCGACTCATCTGTTCGCTCAAATCAACCAAACAAACGGAATATTCCAAAATTGAATCAAAGCAGTTTCGGAGGCGAAACTCGTTTGAACAGAAATTCTATTATCCGTTAGTCTGTGTAGGATAAAAACCCAAAATATTTTCGACAGAAATTAGCGACGACGAATTACATCGCTAATTCTGTCCCAAATTCCCTCACCCTGACCCATGAATTAGTTGATGTATTTATTATTTATTAATACTTAACGCCACATCAGCAGCTAATGCTATATCGTGGCGGAGAAGTGGTGGAAAGCATGGCATTGTCAGTTACAAAGTAAAATGATGGATTAAAATTTGGAAATAAAGCTAAAGAAAATTAACCTTTTGATTCTCAGGCAACGCCGCATTCGTTTTTTTCGGCCCGCGTAGGTCATATTTATTTCGGTGACAAAATTCAAAATGTATTAAACTATCACAGGGTGTGATTTTAGCGGTATTACATCGCGATTTGCGATGCAATATGTCGTATACATTAATACAGTAGAGTTATTCTCTTCGCGAAATGCGACACGATTCTCATATGTATGTACAAAATAAATATTTATTTAACTGGTTGAGGGCTGGATTAGTTTTTGTGGACTGAATTTGTTCATAAAAATTGTTTTATTACAAATTATTGGAGAGTGCCAACAGGCACTCTCCAATAATTTGTAATAGAACACATTTGTATAAACAAAACTATTCTTACATCAGATTGAATACGAAACATGGGTAAGGAAAATGTTGTCTTTTGCACTGGTACCCTCATTTTTTGAAAGGCCCTATTGTGGCTCCTACCCCTCAACCAGTTAAAAAAAACTCCTTATTCTTTTTTTATTCCCATTTTCGTTGTTCTATATTGATTTTGTCTTGCGTGATCACTGTTACAGAAAAAACTATCAGTGAAATCAACATGGAAGCCCTAGTATTTAATTTTAGGCTCTCACAACTGGATTTTAGACATCTGCGACCATTCCATCAGGAATAAAAATAAAGATAAAACCGCTCTCCCTCATTCGTTTTAAAAGAAAATGCTTGAGAATCAATTTTTTAATTTTGTTTGGCCTAATTACAATAAAATGTCTAAGGCAGGGTCAATTTGATTGATAACAAGAGATGATGCTAACCGAGTGTAATCCTTATAAATCAACCTGATGTTTCCAAACTTGAGTCTCGTTTAAAAGAATAAAAACAATTTTATAATTTATTAAAAAGGTTGATTACTTTAAGAAATGATAGAATTTTGTGCGGGCTCGTATGATAAAATAGATCAGTAGTATAGCTCGTACGAAAGACACCCATAAACCAGGACCTCGAGGTCAGACCCCGACCCCGTGGTCATTGACCCCGGCGCCCAAATCCGTTAGGCCTCCCCCTCTCCCCTCCCCTCTCCACACTAGGCCTAGGCTATTTTAGGCGCCCCTCGCCCTACCCGCCCTGTATGTACCCTATTTTTTAGGCTATCCTTCCCCAAAGCCCATTTTAGGACCCTCCAAAGGGGGACCCAAGCGATGTATAGCCCATTTAGGCTTTCCCTACATTGTTTTGGCTTTTCCTGTATGTAAGCTCCCTCCTTCTCAAAGCCCAGTCCCTCCCCACCAAAGCCCTGGACTGTTCCTCCCCTGTCCAAGGCTAGCCCAAAGCTGAGGGACTTCGAAATTGAGGCGTCCAATGAGTACTAACAAAGAGTTCCCCCTCCCCTTCCCCCACGTAAATTTCGAGCTCTGTTGGTGTATCTAAGGTAAATGTTGTCAAGGACATGTACACGTAACTACAAACAAAAAGATTAATTTGAAGACTACCTGGTTTGTTTAGACATGTCATAAAGGAATTATGGTAGAGAACGTCTGGTCTTTGCCAATGCATAGATAAAGGTGATTAAGATAGAGAGAATCTTTGTTTATAAGAAGTTATGATAGTGTAACGTTGTATAGTTATTATACTAGATAAGGGACAACTGGTATGTTTGATTATGTCATAGATAAAGGTATTATGATAAAGGTCTTTTGTTTATAAGAAGCGTAATATGATAAAGACCATGTACACTGTTTGATTATGTCATAGATAAGATGGTGTCACGTCGCAGGTGTTTGATAATCCAATAAGATCGCGGCGGTGTCTGATTGGTCAAACAGTTGTCCAATCAGATCATTCCACACGGTGGTATGTTCCATGGGACCAATAGATAAGCGTGTTGTAAAATTATCCCACGCAGGCGTTCTCTGATTGGTCAAACAACTGTCCAATTAGATCGTGCCATGCAGTATTTTCTGCGTGGCGAATAGATGAGTGATCCGGAGTGTGACAATAAAAGGCAAGCAAGACTGGAAGTTTTTATCATTTGATCGAGTATCTTCTGAACACCTTTATTTTAAGCGAAACATCGAGAAGCTATGGAAAAACTTCAGCTTGGTTCGAGAAATACTTAGGTCAGTGTAACTACGTTTAAAGGCCAGCTAAAACGCCACATCAGACGATACACCCAGGATCCAATGACACCTACGAAGACCGGTATTGCCTTAGATGTGTTAAAATGGAAGGAGCTGAAAAACGTTTTTGATGAGATCGACAGGAGAGTCGCCGACCAAGAGATAGAGATGACAGAATCGAGAAAAAGAAAATCAGACACACCCATAACACATGGAAAGAAGAACCCAACGATTGAACTACGAGAGAGGCGCATGGTTCACGAATTGGACAGAACATGGGCGCATCTGATAGAAAGAGAAATACCTGGGGTGGCCAAAGAACTTTGCTACGGATGCAGCGTCGACCATCCATCCCAAGTACATCACGATGTCTGTGCAATGATGGACATGGAAGAGAGAATTGACAAATGTTTCAAGATGGCGGTTGACAGAGTCGACATAGAGCAAGTCAAAACATTATGGCTAGAGAATATGAAGAACATATTACCTGAACCACAGATTTGGGAGTATGCACCCATGATTGTCAGTGAACCGGAAAAGGACACCATTCGCAAGATGATAGTAGAGAACACATTCACAAAATGGTGAAGATAAACAAGACGACAATGGAACGACAAAACGGCTCTTTTCATGGCCATCTAAAACATCACATCATCGAAACATCATGGTCAAACAGGTATCCAATAAGAGCAAGGCGGTGACTGATTGGTCAAACAGTTATCCAATCAGATCATACCACACGGTGGTATTTTCCATGTGACCAACAGATAAGCGTGTTGTAGTAAACTACTATAAGATGCTCAACTCATAGGTAAGCTGAAAAGGAATTAACAACTCTGAATTTTCTCTCTATGAAATTTTATTACAAAAATCATAAAAAAATCAGTTTTTACAAAGTAATTAATTGGTTTCACAATAGTCAAAATGGATTTGCAATCAGATTTACAAATTTACAAGTAATTTTTACAAAGCGAAAATGGTTTTACAATCAGTTAAAATGGATTTCCAATCAGTCAAAATGGATTTCCAAACAGTTAAATTGGATTTACAAGTGATTTTACAATTTCACCATAAGTAATTTTTTACAACAATAAGTAGTTTTACAATAATTTTACAGGTAATCATACAATAAACATAATTAAATGTTCAGTAACTGTTTTTGGCCCTGAAAAAGGGCAGTTTTTGTTGTAGTTTTTCTGGACTTTCTCTAGTTATCATCTCAAGCTGTCTGCATATCCAAAAATGTGTATTTTTCTTAATAATGGATCAAAAAGGTATTTTCGTTTCTCAATTGCGAATTTTTCAACTTCGTTCATTCCGTAACCTTCCTCATCTCGAAGTCGCTGAGCAGTTTTTCTAATTTTTCCATAGACCGGATGTTGTCTGAAGTGCCTTACTCGACTCATTGCCTTAGATAATTTCTTACAGAGGGAAACTCTCACGCTTTCTCTAACAGCTTCCTTGGCCGCTTTGGTGGCCTCGTCTGTGCGCAAGCCATTTTCTATGTACGACACTTTCAATCTCTGAAATTTAGCTGCATTATCTTCATATGCTTTTATTATTAAAGTGTCTATTATGTTCGTTTTATCATCTTCCTCTTCTGAATATTCACTTTCAGTGGTTGTATCACTATCGTCTGACTCTGAATATATGCTCTCGTCAGAATCAGACAAGTTATAATCTTCGTTTGACTGTTTGCCTTCACCCGTCATCCCAAACCTCTTGAGGCAGTAACCATCTTCGTGTCTTTTGCGTGTGAAGGCTCTTGAGAATGCTTTCCTACAAAATTTACAGTTGTGGCTCGGCATGTCCCCTCTCTTTGAACGCTCTGAGAACAAATGAGAACTGGGTGGACATCACGATTTATAAGACAGTGAAGAGTATCCTCAAAAACGCGCATGCGTACATCCGTTTTACATATGTGCACATCAGTTTTACATACAGGCACATTGGTTTTAAACATGTGCATATCGGTTTTACATACGAGCACATCGGTTTTAAACATATACACATCGGTTTTACATATGTGCACATCAGTTTTACATATGTGCACATCGCTTTTACATACGTGCACATCGGTTTTACATATGTTCACATCGGCTTTACAGACGTGTACATCAGTTTTACACATGTGCACATCGGTTTTACATACGCGCACATCGGTTTTACATATGTGCACATCGGTTTTACATACGTGCGCATCGGTTTCACATACGCGCACATCGGTTTTAAACATGTGCACATAGGTTTTACATATGGGTACATCAGTTTTACATATGGACAGATCGGTTTTACATAAGGGCACATGGGTTTAAAAGCACATTGTGAATTTTCACATATGCACATGTAAGTATTTGGGGCTACATTGAGGATTTAAAAGATACTCGATCAAATGATAAAATCTTCCAGCCTTGCTTGCCTTTTATTGTCACACTCCGGATCACTCATCTATTCGCTACGCAGAAAATACTGCATGGCACAATCTGATTGGACAGTTGTTTGACCAATCAGAGAACGCCTGCGTGGAATAATTTTACAACACGCTTATCCCATTTTATCTATGACATAATCAAACAGTGTACATGGTCTTTATCATATTACGCTTCTTATAAACAAAAGGAGACCTTTATCATAATACCTTTATCTATGACATAATCAAACATACCAGTTGTCCCTTATCTAGTATAATAACTATACAACGTTACACTATCATAACTTCTTATAAACAAAGATTCTCTCTATCTTAATCACCTTTATCTATGCATTGACAAAGACCAGACGTTCTCTATCATAATTCCTTTATGACATGTCTAAACAAACCAGGTAGTCTTCAAATTAATCTTTTTGTTTGTAGTTACGTGTACATGTCCGTGACAACATGTACCTTAGATACATCAACAGAGCTCGAAATTTACGTGGGGAAGGGGAGGGGGAACTCTTTGTTAGTACTCATTGGCCGCCTCAATTTGGAAGTCCCCCAGCTTTGGGCTAGCCTTGGGCAGGGGAGGAACAGTCCAGGGCTATTGTGGGGAGGGATTGGGCTTTGAGAAGGAGGGAACCTACATACAGGAAAAGCCAAAACAATGTGGGGAAAGCCTAAATGGGCTATACATAGCCTGGATCCCCCATTGGAGGGTCCTAAAATGGGCTTTGGGGAAGGATAGCCTAAAAAATAGGGTACATACAGGGCGGGTAGGGCGAGGGGCGCCTAAAATAGCCTAGGACTAGTGTGAAGAGGGGGGAGGGGAAGGGAGGCCTAACGTATTTGAGCGCCGGGGTCAATGACCTCGGGGTCGGGGTCTGACCTCGAGGTCCTGGTTATGGGCGTCATTGGTGCGAGCTATACTACTTAGATCTCCTAGAGATCTAACTGTGGAATACTGCCCTCTGACATTATTAAAATTAGTGCAATGTAAAAGAATGTGTTTCACTATCAACGCCTGTTGCCATGGAACACACTCTGGTCGCATACCACCCTCTAACAAAAAGGAATGTGTAAGTCTTGTATGACCAATATGACATCGTGTCAAAACTACAAGATCTTTTCTACGAAGGTTACTAGACGAGTAGTGATGTGTATTAGTTGATGTGTATCCTTATCTAACACGGAACATGGAGTGTATTGTTTTTTTTTAAAACGGATGTCTAAAGGACTGTCTAAAGGACAGGAAAAATGTACACATCCTCACCATAGAGAACGCAGTCATTCGCGCGGCTCACGAAGTGAGGTCCGTAGATAACAGTCATAACACACGTGCGTATGTAGAGAAATCCGCAATTTCCAATGAATCAGTATCAGTATATCTAACAAACAGAAAATTGGGGCGGCAATTTTTTCGATCGATATTGAATTTTGGAATAGTTGAAAATAAAAATAGCAACAAAAACAGGAGAACGCAACGTGTGTTGGCCGCGTCAATCTTTCTGAATAAATGACGTTATTATTTCTTTTAACTTGAACACTGGCTTCCTAGAATTCAGTATTAAATGGATTTTTGTTACTTGAAAATTTTAAAATCCTTCTTTTTACCACGATTTTTTTCTCTTTAGGTTTGCTGTCTATAACTGTCCGTATCGAAAGTTGACAAAACTACCGGCGGTAGCAAGAATCATTTTCTTTAAATTTTACGATACAGTAGAGTCCTTTGCGACTGAGTTCTCTTCTAGGTCTAACCTAATTTATGTTATTCATTTTTCTCAGATATCAATGTGTATTCTTCAAAAAGCGACCGGCTAGGCATCGGGAAACTGGACATCTTCAAGATATTTAGGAGGGTGAATATTGTTTATTTACAGCAACTTCCGCTCCTTCTAAGATGGCGGCGATGGAGACATTTTTAATATGTGACCAATGAGCGTTCCATCAATTACAGTTGTATAGATCTCAGTGATCAGACCACACAATACCGTTCTAACTGAATATTAACTTTATTTCAGGCTGAATCTATTTTAAGGAGTGTGAAAACCCCAAACTGGGGGCAGATTAGATGGCGGCACTAAAGGTTGTATCTGCGGGGAGAGAAGTATGAATTTATCCAGAGCAACTTCACAGTCTACATTATGAAATATCTGAGAAAATTTACTGTGTTATGCCAGACTTTCGTGGAGAAGAAATCTCAGTTATTCGAGAAAAAAAACACACGAAGCTCCGATACGGCGCCAGTATTTGTGAAGAGTGCTTGATTGCTGTACACCAATTGACTTTGCACATAAATTATTGGAAACAAAAATCAGTTATCGAGCTGACTTATATATCATGATTTGTTTGAATGGCACATGGGAGCCAATAACCACAAATATTCTTAAATCTTACAACTCTACTCCGAGACTTCTTAATAGGCGACCTGGACAACACGGAACAAAACGTGAAATATTACAAGAAATGAAAAATTCAGAACCAGATACAAATGAGGGTGAATGTTATTACAATAAAACCGAGAAGGCACGAGATGACAAAGACTTAAGCAGCCGACCCTTACTATCAGCAAAGGCAGAGCTGGAAAAAAATCAAGTTAGTGATAACACGAATGGAGGAAGACAGCCTAACACAAAAATTATAAACCGAAAATACAATACGTACGGAAATATATCACGAAATTTCAAATGCAAGTCAAAACTTTTTGAAACAAACACTTTCAAGTCAAAAGAAAACCAGCATTTTCCAGAGGAACGGGGTTTTCTGGGCACTGTTAAATCAACCCCCGGTGAGATGGAGCTAAAAAAAGAACATTCCAAGAACAAAGAATACAAAGACACAGATAATATAACTCTACCACCAAACTATGGACGAGTGGCGAAAACAATTCCCAACGACTACGATCCAGATAAACTGAACATGAGAAACATTGTTCAATTCTTAAAGGCTTCACATAAAGAAAATAAACTAAACTCTTACAGAAAGTCCACAAGTTTGGAGTTCCCTTCGGTTGCAATGGATTTGTCACTGAAAGCCTCTCGTCGAACTCTTCTAACTCATAATTCACAAATAAATCAATCTAAAGCCAGGAACCCCGGATCTAATTTCTATACGAGACCAGTGTCATCCGGGACCTTGTTTGACGTAGAGTATAAAACACCCACAGTGGTAAGATTATGTACCACGTCATGTGGAGAGTTAGAAACAAAATACGAACAATTTAAATATTCTAAGCCACGTTCTGCAAAATCTGATCGTGACAGATATACGAAAGTTGTGAAATCCGAAAATTCTTTACATTGCAAGAGTGATGCCCTTGAACATTCCCATACGCCACGTCGCATGGCAGATCCAAAAGGAATAGAAGCAAGAAAGCGAAGCAGTCGATTCAAGCTTTATCGCTTCTTAGACAAACAAATTCGCTTACGACATTCAACGTCTAACGGGTGTGTAAGTGACACGCAAGAAGACTATGAAAAGCAATTTAATTTACAGCGCAGTGGAACGAAAAAGGGCAACGAAGAGAAGGTTCTGTATGAAAAGTCGAACAATCTTCTGGATGTAGAAAAACAACACAAAGAGGCTGCACCGCCCCCACTCTCAAGAACTTTGCTAAATTCCGAAGAAGTAACTAGTTGTGGACAACGTGACACAACAGTCGATATTGCATCATCACAAAATATATCAGCAGATTCTGATGAGTACAGTAAAAGCAGAGGTCGCACCCGTGCAACTATTAAACTTCCGACCGTGTCATTGGATGAGTTAACATCAGAAGTGGGTAGTTGTGTGAATAGCCCATATGAGTTTGGATCACAGGACGGATTCGTAGAACAATGCTGTGATTTAAGTTTCGGTTCACAAGTCAATGAAACAAATATGATAGACTCAAACGATGTGAAAAGAACGCGAACGAATTCCGTGGAACATTTATCTCGATCATCGGAAGTACTGAAACTTAGTTTACAACGTGAAAGAAATATTCTGCTTCAAAAAGCTGCTGACCGGAAAAGTGAATGGGATGAACGTCTGATTTACGAGACTCAACAGTCGCCCAATAACGGCACGCCAAAAACCGTTGTAAAAGCTCGAACGATAGTATTGAACTCAATGCATGGAATCCCCAGAGAGGCTCGAGCAACACAATTGAAGCAAGTGCCTGTTATTAATCAACAAAATAATGAATTAGTGCATCTGGTTTCCTTCAAACCCGGAAAGACTTTAACTAAACTTGGCAGGTCAGACTATTCACCCCGAACAAAAGGAAATCTTTCTGACCTTCTCCTTTAAGAAATGTTGTACAATTGACGACTTCCGTCCACACCAAATCAAACGTCCGGAACTTCTAGAGGCCTACCCGGAGACACAGGATTTTAAAAAGAAACTTCATGGTCACGTGATGAATACGTAAATTAAGAAAGTCAAATTCCCCGCGCACAACAAGGGATTATCATATAATACAACATATACATTATCATCATAATACAACATTTTGCAAGAAAATACTGATCTCGAACAGAAACAGAATCTCTCGCTCTTGATCTGTGTTTGTTTATTGGAGTTTAATGACATTTCAGATAACCAGGGTTATATCGTGTCGGATCTCGACCTATATTTTTGTATTTTTGTCGTTGTACCAAGTGGCAATGATATAGTACGGCCGCCGTGGACTGGTCGCTTTTCACGGGTGGGCAATATTTCCACGGACGCAGTATTATTAGATTCCAAACATAAATTAAAGGAACAATCATCAAAAGTTTAATAAATGAAGCACCGTGTAAAACCCGGTGCTTCATTAATTAAAGTTTTGTTGCTGACGATTTTTATAACTTGGTAAATGCATGCGTGGATATCACTGCCCACGCGTGAACTACGATCAGTCCACGGCGCTTGTACTGTATCCACCAAAAATATCGCAAATACGTCACCAGCAAATTTCACAATGATGTGTCAAATATTTGGTGCTTAGCAAACTTTGAGTAGTATATTACTTTTCGACAAATGAGATTCTTAAACGCGGTGCAGTTGAAATTTTTTTTCGCTTTTATAAACACAGTCTAGTACTTATTTTAATTTTTTTTATTAAGAGAAGCTTGTAGCCACACAAGAAAACTATATATAAATATCGTTAAATCTTACTTCGAATTTACTTTTCATTACAATATGTTACATTTTTTAAAATTGATAAAACTTGAAGAAAAGTGAATAGAATACAAAACTATATGCGATTCTTTGTCTTTTTTGCGTCGGTTATTTATTAAACGTATCGTTCAGTCATTTTGCCCATTTTGTCTGGTATCACATTTTATGCTTACTAAGGGACATCAGTACATCTAGAGCATTCCATGTCCGTGGGGGTCAGCGTTTACATTGGTCCGGAATTACATGGTGCCAAATGTTTAGCCATTCTGAATATTTTAATGCCAAACAAAATGGTTTGGTGCCAGAACGGTAATGGGCGGGAGAGATATTTTTCCAAATAAATTGATCACGTTTTGAAAAATGAACTGGCAATTATTTTAACTCTCTGCACACTGATGTCAAAATACCAGAGTTTTCCGCAGCAAATTTTTCCCACAATGCAACTGAGAATTTAATAAATTATATCTTGTTTGACAGAGCTCACTGAGCTCTGTCAAACAAGATATATTTTATTCATTTTTGCATTCTACGTGGACAATATGGAGTCAATGATTGAAATTTTGAAATACTACCAGAGTGTTAGGAGTTAAGAGTGAACAGACATTTGGACACGGAGGAGACACGACAGAACTCGAAAGTTATGAAGAAATCGTCGGTAGGAGAATATGGCGGTTATCTTGATTACATCTGTGCAACTGATTCCACTAATGGTCCGGCTGAATGATGTCGACGCGTACATTCGCTGTTGAATTTAGATAATAACAGACTAATCGACTAATTCCTTTTAATCAGGGACGCTGGAAGCACAGGGAAAGCTGTCCTCCCTGCATTCGGACCACGGGGGCGAAAGGGGGGAAGAGAGTGTCCTTCCCAGGTTCGTCACTCAATTTTTTTGCAATGATTTATCCTCGGAGTAAAGCTAAAATACACCCCAAATCCGTTCTAGGAGCTCTGAAAATTCAATGGGGGATTTTGGAAGGAGGAGCCCTCCTCCCGATGGGAAGGGCACCTCCTCTCAAACTCACTCGTAACGGGCATTTCCTGGCGAGGCTGTTAGTGCAAGTATTAAGGAACACACCCTACGGACATACCCCTGTCGTATTAGCAGGTTTTAGGTCACATAGCAACCACGTGCTACCATAGAAACCAAGATGACGCCCTCCAGTATACAAAATGGACGACGGAAACACGTACCACTCTGACATGTGCTGCGCACTACCACCACATATCACTATGGGGATGACGTCACAAGATGGCCTCCCAAACGGGTTACCATGACAACACAACATAACGCCACTGGGTCATGTGGCATGACGTCACTTCCGGCGTCTATGCTGCCCACTTTAAATAGAGGATATCCACCGTAGGCGTTGGTTCATGGGTCCTACTTTTTCCTACTGATTAAATCAGAACAAGCACTGCTCTACTTCTACGCATTCCCCCAAAAATAGTACGAAGGTAATGGCGATCGTGGTTTGCAAAAAGCTAAGTTTCTTCCTCATAACGCTATGTGACGCCTCTGGCAGGTAATTCACAGTACCCACCGACTCCAGAAATCAGCCACTGTGTCAAACAACAGATTCCGGGATGCCTTGGTATTAACGGGGTACTGCACAAAATGAATTTTCTCGTTCGAAAATCATCCATGTACGAAAATCGGCAACAGCAATTTTGTGAAAATCCTCACTTGATGTTGATTGAAAATTTTGAGCTCTTGGTGATTGCAAGAACACCCACTTTCTAAACGGACCGTGCATTTGGTGTATAAGCAAGAAAACAAAATTGAGAACAATATCAAACATAATTCATCGAAGTAGTGACATCTTCCTGTTGATTTGTGGCATGGGTTCTCTGTCATGGGGTTAAAATGAAACGCTGATTGTTTAATTTATTCTGGGGCGTGTTGGGCAGGAGGGATACATTAGTATTTTCATCAGCAATCTCTAATTGAAAGGACCTACAATTTACTTCAAGGTCTATTATATTGGCGATTATGAAACACATATTTCTGATAATTAGACACTGATATCTAGTTCTTTTTGCCAAAATTTTCAAATAGGAATACCTATCTACTGATTTCTATACTACTGGACTGCTGGAACAATCATTGGTTAAAATACAGCTGCTCTGGACGGACCGTAATCCACGCGTGGGCAGTGATGTCCAAGTATGCGTTTACTAGGCAATAAAAAAACATCATCAGCAAAATTATAATTAATGAAGCACCGGGTTTTACTCGGTGCTTTATTAATTAAATTTTTGATGATTATTCCTATAATTAGCGTTTTCAGTCTAATATTATTACCACTTTAGCGGGCGTTCTCTAGTATATTAACAGAGCTTAGCGGGTAGTAAAAGAGTAATTCATTACGTCATGCAACCGGAAGTGAGCGGCGAGCGTTATTGAAAACAAAATTCATTAACGGCCCGGCGCCTGCTTCCGGTCATGGTAATAATAGTAATAACGTGATTTTGTCGGGCGTCCCGGTTTATTAACGGCCATTGAGGATCGAATAACAGTCCTCTGGTTTATTAACGACCCTCGACTTCGCCTTGGGCCGGTAATAAACCATCGGGCTGTTATCATTCCTCTCGGGCCGTTAATAAACCGTAACGCCCTCCAAACTCATGTTATTGATATATTATTGCGGCCGTGGAAATATTGCCCAATCGTGGAAAGTGGTCAGTGAACGGCGACCTTATTGTACTTATAGAAAAATATCTCCATTGCCGCCATCTTAATGGTGTGGGGGAGGGTAAATAAACAATGTTCCGCAACAAACAAATTTCTCGACGGTTTTCAAGTTCTCGATGCATCGCACTCTCCGATCACTTTTGAATGAATGGATTTTTGAATGATTGAATTTTTGAATTAATGCATTTTTGAATGAATGAAGAATGATTTAGTAGTAAAATAATTTTAGGGCATCTCTTAGAATAGAGTTTTTCGCTTTACTGATGTATATTGCACAGGACATTTGGGAATAGACACAAGATACGTGTTTTTTAAGTGTTAGGTTTTCATCGGGATGCACTGTTAAAAACTTTACCATTTTTTTCAGACTGGGTATTTTCTACCACCAACATTTCTTTATTATGCAAGTTGAGTGTTAACCAACTGATTTTGTGTGTTATTTTGGGGGAACAGTAACACAAATATTGACTCTTTTATATTTAGCTGTAGCTTGTTGCAACAACACCAGTCAAATACATTTATAAGTTCTGCATTTACCTTAGATTGTAGTACGTGCATGTCATGGTTAGATGTAAACTGGGTGGTATCATCAGCAAAGGAGGGTAGATTTAACGATATGCGGTGACAACTGTTGTTTACATAATAAATAAGGAATAAAACTGGGCAAAGTACTGATCCTTGCAGAACACCTGATACTCAACGGTTGTGGCCGATGCGAATAGTATTCTATATTCCTACTTGAATCGTATTTACGAAGAAAACACAGATTAGCTGGCAGAATCGTTTATGGTTTAAGTATTTTTAATTATTTGGTTTCTATTATAGGGTGAGCAGTTGAGGGGGAAGTTAGATAAGGCCGGATTGCCGATGGTTACTCTTACGCAGGTAGCATTTGATGGTGAATAGAAAGTGGCCAAAGAGAGGGACGGAGGTCAGAAGAGGACAGTTGATGTCGAGGACGAGGGGGTAGTTTTACAGGAAGGTCCGTAGAGTAGGTAAGGGAGATCCGAGAGGTCTGAATGGGGATAGGAGTAGGAAAATTAAGCGGTGTTTAGAGTGGGGGTCTGGGGTGGTATGGTAAGGGTGGGTGTAGAGTGAAAAATCGATTCAGTGTGTTGGGCGGCAGGTAGTTCTGGGTGCTCTGGGGAGGTGGTTGGTGGGGGGGGGGGGGGGGTACAATCATGCTGTAGAGTTGCTGGTATAACTCAGTCTAGGAGAGATGGAGTAGTAGACAGTAGCTGGACGTCTCGGCGTAAACTGGTGGTAGCGGGAAGTAGTATAGTACTGGGGCTAGATAAGGTGTTCTGTGATTCGGATTGTTTGAACCGAACTAATCTGTTTTCCCCGAGTGCTGAGGTGGGGATATTAGAGATAGAGTTGATGGTATTGTTAAATTCAGGGTCAGATCCAGTGTTGGTGGTGCATATGGGTACAAACAATTTCAGGGAAAGAAGGTCAGTTCAGCTTATGGATACATACAGAGACTTAATCACCAAGCGACATGGAAGGAATGCGTCGGTGGTAGTAGTGTTTGGACTTCTTGCAGTGATGTGTGTGAGTGTGTGTGTGTGTGTGGGGGGGGGGGGGGGGGGTGATTCTTGAATTATTGGAGAAAACGAAGAATTAGAGAAATATTGCAAAAATCTTGAGATACCCTTCGTTGACAATTGGGGACATGCTGGGGAAAGCGGAAATTGTATGGCGAGGATAGTCCCCATTTAAGTCCAAAAAGTACAGACTTGGGTAGGAACATGTTGCAACTACTGGAACCGTTTTTGGCATAAGGCAGTGTGGGTGCGAAAAGTTTGGATGCAAAAGCATTATTTAGAGGTCAAATGAAAAAATAAGAGAGAGAGAAAAGAGGGGGGGGGGGCACAAGGAGATTAGAATAACAACTCAGAGAGCTCTGACATTTCCAAAGTGGGACACAGCAACATCCAGGGTCTCCGTAGGAGTTTAAGCGAAATTACGACCTTGGTGGAGGATGAGAATCTTGATTTCATAGGCCATAGTGAGACATGGTTTAGGCATGATGAAAGGACTGATCAGATCAAAAGGTATCTGTGGATTGGAGTGCGGCGAGCAGAAGGACAGAAAAGTAGAGGGTGTATGTATGTCAAGGTGGAGTAAGGACCTGTGAGAATCACATAATTATCAAAAGTAAATACAACAAATCAAGTAGAAAGCGAAATAATTTGGGCGAAAATCAAGACGAAAAATAAGGGGTTCCATATTGTATTAATAGGAGATTTTAACGGAAACACTGGGGACGGAAGAGAGGGTAGACTGGGTGGGGACAACAAAATCAGTGTTAATGGGAGCAAATTCTGAGAGTTTAAAAATGAACTGGACCTGAAGATTTTGAATAAGAATGCAGGGCGTTAAGGTAACAAAAAAGAATGCAATGTGTCAAGATAAATGAACATGGGAAAGGAACGACAGAATGACAATAATCGACTGTGCACTCATTGACTCAGAGCTATGGAGCGAGATCATAGACATGGAAATAGATGACGAAGGACATTTTGTGTTAAATAGCTATCACAAACTGATAACAGTAAGGGTTAGGGGCAATAGAATAGCAAAACAAAGGCGGCCTATAACCCTTTACCCAACGAATCGGCCGCATCCGCACGCGTAATATGCAAATTCAGCAATTGTAAAAATATTATTTTTCAAAAAATTTCAACAAAACCATATCATGTGACCCCTCGTTGAAACGAGCTCGTCGAGCTCGTTCCAACGAGTGGTCACATGATATGGTTTTGTTGAAATTTTTTGAAAAATTTAAAAAAAGAATATTTAAAATAATAAATTTTGATATCGTCTGCGTTGGGTAAAGGGTTAAGGACATTTGGAAACTTGAACAAGAAGCATACTGGGGTCACTTGAGAATTTAAAATCAAAGCTAGAAAATTTGTCAATCGTTGATAACTTTCAGGAGTTGGCCTATTCAGTTGTGAGAAGTCTAAAGGACGCTGAGCGGGAAAAAACAGGGAGAATTAGAGTAAAGGCAAATGATCTAGGATATAGGGTAAATAATGTTCTCTCTGGAAGGCTTGTGGAAATTGTCGAAGAGAGGGAATTCCTGGGAAAAATCCAGAATGGGTTCCGGAGTGGGAGACGAGACACTGACCGCTTATTTACGCTCTCCCAACTCAACAAAAGTCAATAAAAGAAAGATGTTTATGACCTTCCAAGATGTGAAAAAGCACATAACAGATTATGGAGGGACCGTTCCAATGGAGACATGTCTGTAGAAGGGATGAATCCTGTCACCGATTTCGTTTGCATCGCATAACAGATTTAGATGAGTTGATTGCAAGTTCGGAGGGGGGTCAAGGTTGAAGACACAAAAATCATTGGGCTATGATGTGGTCTTATTAGCCGAGAGTGAAGAGGGACGACAAAAACTGTTAAACCATGGTAGGAAAGTACGGGGATAAATGGCGACTTGAACTGATCGAAAACAAAAGCAAGGCAATACCTGGGAGCCGTAGGGAAGATGAGTCGCACAGGTGAAGGGTGGGTAAGTTCTTTATTGGTGAAAAAGAAAGCAAGGATATATCAGTGGGGGAAACGGGAGAAAATGAATACTTACTTGGGAGTGAATTTATGTGCTTCAGGTAGAGGAATATATAGAAACCACACAAATAAATTTAAGACAAAGGGCAAAAACACACAATCGGTTGAAACTCCTTGGGAAATAGTTTTAACAAGGTGTTGGTTAGGAACACTATTTGGCAGAGGGTTGGATTGCCAACTACAACGTATGAAACGGATGTGATCCCTCTAAACCAATCAGGCGTGAGGAGCTAGAGATTCTACAAAGTGATGTGGATTGGTGGATAATCGGATCAAGTAACACAGCGCACTGCATGGAAGCTGCCAGAGGGGGAGTTGTTTGGATGCCGTTTAAAGATAGAATAGAGGTGCGAAAAGTATGCTACCTGAATTACCTGGTGAACCTCGCAAACAACGACGTTTAACCATGTATGAAACTCTATCATTCAGACAGGTGGTAAAGGCAAGCGAGGGAGCTAATGGAGAATTACTCTTCAGAGACCGAAGGTCTAGAAGGGAGGCAAAAGGAGGGCAAGGGAGTGGCTTTATGAGAAGGGTGCTCGAGGATTGCAATAGAAACTGACGAGCTGGAATTGGAACCAAAAGCTCTTTAGACGGGTTATATAAAAAAAAATATGCGCCAGCTTTTGAGGAGAACCTAGGTGGATCTGCGGGGGGGGGGGGGGGGGTGATTCTCGAATTATTGGAGAAAACGAAGAATTAGAGAAATATTGCAAGAATCTTGAGATACCCTTTGTTGACAGTTGGGGACATTCTAGGGAAAGCGGAAATTGTATGGCGAGGATAGTCCCCATTTAAGTCCAAAAAGTACAGTCTTGGGTAGGAACATGTTGCAACTACTGGAACCGTTTTTGGCATAAGGCAGTGTGGGTGCGAAACGTTTGAATGCAAAAGCATTATTTAGAGGTCAAATGAAAAAAAAAGAGAGAGAAAGGTGGGGGGGGGGGGGGGGCACAAGGAGATTAGAATAACAACTCAGAGAGCTCTGACATTTCCAATATGGGACACAGCAACATCCAGGGTCTCCGTAGGAGTTTAAGCGAAATTACGACCTTGGTGGAGGATGAGAATCTTGATTTCATAGGCCATAGTGAGACATGGTTTAGGCATGATGAAAGGACTGATCAGATCAAAAGGTATCTGTGGATTGGAGTGCGGCGAACAGAAGGACAGAAAAGTAGAGGGTGTATGTATGTCAAGGGGGAGTTAGGACCTGTGAGAATCACATAATTATCAAAAGTAAATACAACAAATCAAGTAGAAAGCGAAATAATTTGGGCGAAAATCAAGACGAAAAATAAGGGGTTCCATATTGTATTAATAGGAGATTTTAACGGAAACACTGGGGACGGAAGAGAGGGTAGACTGGGTGGGGACAACAAAATCAGTGTTAATGGGAGCAAATTCTGAGAGTTTAAAAATGAACTGGACCTGAAGATTTTGAATAAGAATGCAGGGCGTTTAGGTAACAAAAAGAATGCAATGTGTCAAGATAAATGAACATGGGAAAGGAACGACAGAATGACAATAATCGACTGTGCGCTCATTGACTCAGAGCTATGGAGCGAGATCATAGACATGGAAATAGATGACGAAGGACATTTTGTGTTAAATAGCTATCACAAACTGATAACAGTAAGGGTTAGGGGCAATAGAATAGCAAAACAAAGGCGGCCTATAACCCTTTACCCAACGAATCGGCCGCATCCGCACGCGTAATATGCAAATTCAGCAATTGTAAAAATATTATTTTTCAAAAAATTTCAACAAAACCATATCATGTGACCCCTCGTTGAAACGAGCTCGTCGAGCTCGTTCCAACGAGTGGTCACATGATATGGTTTTGTTGAAATTTTTTAAGCGAAATTACGACCTTGGTGGAGGATGAGAATCTTGATTTCATAGGCCATAGTGAGACATGGTTTAGGCATGATGAAAGGACTGATCAGATCAAAAGGTATCTGTGGATTGGAGTGCGGCGAGCAGAAGGACAGAAAAGTAGAGGGTGTATGTATGTCAAGGGGGAGTTAGGCCCTGTGAGAATCACATAATTACCAAAAGTAAATACAACAAATCAAGTGAAGAGGGACTACAAAAACTGTTATCCATGGTAGGAAAGTACGGGGATAAATGGCGACTTGAACTGATCGAAAACAAAAGCAAGGCAATACCTGGGAGCTGTAGGGTAGACGAGTCGCACAGGTGAAGGGTGGGTAAGTTCTCTATTGGTGAAAAAGAAAGCAAGGATATATCAGTGGGGGAAACGGGAGAAAATGAATACTTACTTGGGAGTGAATTTATGTGCTTCAGGTAGAGGAATATATAGAAACCACACCAATAAATTTAAGACAAAGGGCAAAAACACGCAATCGGTTGAAACTCCTTGGGAAATAGCTTTAACAAGGTGTTGGTTAGGAAAACTATTTGGCAGAGGGTTGGGTATGAAACGAATGTGATCCCTCTAAACCAATCAGACGGGAGGAGCTTGGAGATTCTACAAAGTGATGTGGATTGTGGATAACCGGATCAAGTAACACAGCGCACTGGAAGCTGCCGGGGGGGGGGGGGGGGGGGTTGTTTGGATGCCGGTTAAAGATAGAATAAAGGTGCGAAAAGTATGCTCCCTGAATTACCCGGTGAACCTCGCAAACAACGACGTTTAACCATGTATGAAACTCTGTCATTCAGACAGGTGGTAAGGGCAAGCGAGGGAGCTAATTGAGAATTACTCCGCAGAGACTGAAGGTCTAGAAGGGAGGCAAAAGGAGGGCAGGGTAGTGGTTTTATGAGAATGGTGCTCGAGGATTGCAATGGAAACTGGCGAGCTGGAATTAGAACCAAAAGCTCTTTAGACGGGTTATATAAAAAAAATATGCGCCAGCTTTTGAGGTGAACCTAGGTGGATCTGGGGTTGGGGGGGGGGGGGTGAGATCGAAGTCACTGGAGTTAGGGGGAGGGGAAACTATTAAGGCGAGTAAAATGTGTAACTTAGGAGTAACGAAGATCCTGGAAATTTTCATTTTAGAATGCCCCGAATGTTAGCCTAGAAGAACAACACTCATTGGGAAACTAATGGGAAAATGGGATGAAAGCACGAAGTGGATGGAGAATGACGTGAGGGAAATGGTCAGTTTTTGGACCGAGAGATCTTGAAAGCCCCAGTGGGAGGAATTTTTTAAAAATATTTATTGACTGGATGATGAGAGATTAGGAGGGATAGTGGGAGAGGACTAGTTGGCGGGGGACTGAGTTAATGTAGGCGCCCTCGTTCGGGACCGCGACAAATCAGCGAAAGGCCACAGAATTATTATTATAATTATTATTATCATATTGATTTCGGTTGAACAGATCGATACGAAAGCAGTTGTTACAAATCCCCGGGATCCCCAAAAATTTAATTTTTTAAAGCAGAGATGGGCGGTATTGTAATTTTGAGTTCGGTATTTTTTAGGGTGGGTGGGGGAGGGGAGTATACATCGGTATCGGTTCGGAATTGAGTGAGATTTGCTGGTTGCATCAGAGGAATTCACATCAGGAAAAACAGAATAAGTTGTTGTAGTATCATTCTACTGCAACGCTATAAATGGCTCTGCCAATGATCTCAACAGTGGCATTCTTTTACGACCACAAATCATATCTACAGTAATTTTGAGACTTGTTCTAAACACATCTTAATGTTTAAAGACCTATTTCAGGCTTTTGCGATCTTTAGGAAGTCCTGCTGACAACAGACAAAACATCCGGGCAGTGATTTTTAGTCAGATCTTGGATGCCTTAAAAAGGTAGCCAAGACTTGACTAGAAATTAAATTTTTTTAGTAAATTTTGTTTCTTAACATACCTACCACAGTTGTTTACAATTGGCTGTAACATAAGTGCAAGCCCTACTTCGAAACTAACTCAAGCTTTTAGAAACTTTTCCAAACAAGCTGGAAAAGTACTAGAGTGCAAAAGCACGAAAAAGATCGAAAAAAGGGTCGAGCGAGACCAGCGCTCGAAATTACAGGTACTCTCACTGCACACCTCTTGCGTTTACCGAGCGCATGCGCAACAACCGTGACGTCAATTCCGTATTTCCGGCAACGAGAAGTTTGTTATTTAGCGGGGAGGCATCGATATCAAAGATATCCCAATGAGGGTGGGCCTCCGGTAAACAATTGTGGTAGGTATGTTAAGAAGCAAAATTTACTAAAAAATTCTAATTTCTTTTCAACCTACTCACAATTATTTACAATTGGCTGAATAAACAATAGGAGGAGGTAAATCACATAACCAACACCAACAAGAGTAGCAGAAAGAAAAGCAAGGAGGGCAGAGAACAATAGCGAAACCTGTAACGAAGATAGAGAGAAGGCACCTGAAAAGAACAAGGCTGAGCGAAGCACAACCTCGATAAAAACAATTTTAACGAGGGTGCACAACAGCCTGAGCAGCAACGAGAGGGCCTAAAGAATAAAGGTCCTCAGATTGCTGCTGAAGGTGGCGGAGATAAAAGAAGGAGAAGGTAGAAGCATTCCTCCAGTAAGCCACATTCATAACATCCCGGAGCGAAACAGAATTGGAGAACGCCCGGGATGTAGAAATAGCACGAACCTCATGAGCATTAAACCGGTTCGAAACAAGATCCGACGCAGACAAGCGGGAATAAGCCAGCTTGATTGCAAGACAGATCCACCTGGAAATAGAATGGGAAGAGATAGACTGCCTCTTAGGAAGGAGAGACAGAAAGAATCTCTTCCGACCCCTCCTAATGAACTGAGTGCGAGTAATGTAAGTCTTGATCGCACGAACAGGACAAAGAAGAGGTCTCTGGCCATCGACAGCAGGGAGAGCCCGAATGCAGATGGGAGGAGGTACTGAATCAGGAAGTTGATTCTTAGCCAGAAAAGAGCAATCAGTAGTGAAGGTGACACTGTTAGGCTCATTTCTGAAGAAGGCAGCATCAACAGATAGCGCATGAAGCTCACTGACTCGTCGAGCAGAAGCAAACGCTAGAAGAAAAGCCGTCTTATATGTGAGAAAACGCATATCGATCTCAAACAAAGGCTCGAATGGCGCCCCCTCCAAACAGTGCAACACCCATGCCAAGTTCCACTTGGGTGTAAGACGCAAAACTCGAGGCCTCTTCAAAGAAAAGTGCCGAATGAGTTTGGAGAGAAAAAGATTACGACCGATGCACCGCTTTCCCACATAAGAGAAAGTACCAGACAACATAGACCGATAGCCCTTAATCGTAATAGGCTGGAGGCCCTTGGAGTCAAAAAGATATACCAGAAAATCCGCAATTTGAGCGATTGACGGATCACGGTA
The DNA here is from genome assembly GCA_031216915.1 of Pictodentalium vernedei. NCBI lineage: Eukaryota > Metazoa > Mollusca > Scaphopoda > Dentaliida > Dentaliidae > Pictodentalium > Pictodentalium vernedei. The sequence goes on from CM062296.1 coordinate 716,328,993, forward strand.
ATTCACATTGTGATCTGCACACCAACGGCTGAAAACCTTCCACTTCGCAGCATAAGTCATGCCAGTGGAATGTCGCCGCGATGCAGAAATGCACTCCACTGATCGTCTCGAAAAACCTCTACGTCAGAGACTGGACCTGATAAAAGACAGGCGTGAAGGGACAGGCTCGCCAGGTTGTTGTGATACTTCCTGGGATGACCCTGGGAAAGAAGATCGCGACGTGGAGGTAGACGAATCGGCCGATCTGCCAACAGAGGCCGCAGCAGATTGATCCACACCCTCTGTGGAGACAGAGGTGTGATCAGAATGATCCTGCAACTGCAAGCACGAATCTTCGCTAATACTTGAGGAAAAATCGGTGCAAGAGGGAAGGCATAGCCGATCCAACCTGTCCAGTCCAGGGACAGAGCGTCTACCGCAAAAGCCAGAGGATCTGGACAAGGGGAGACAAAAGTCTCTACCTGATGATTCCAGCGAGTAGCGAAAAGGTCGACCTGAGGACGGTCCCATTGCTCGCAAATCGCCTGAAACACCGACCGATGTAACATCCATTCGGTGGGAAGGACACTGTCGCGTCGGGACAGGGAGTTTGCTAGGATATTGAGACGCCCGGGAATGTATCGAATGGACACCCGAGCGTTTACATCCCGTGCCGAGATAGCAGATACACCGGAATCGAATGTGTGCCTCCTTGATTCCCAATGTAGGCCACTACTGTCGAATTGTCCGGAAGAAGTTGGACAATATGGTCCGACAGGTGAGGGATCCAAAGTCGAAAACTCAACAGAAGAGCAAGGAGCTCCTTCTGGTTGATAGGAAGGCCCACCTGCTCGCTGTCCCACTCGCCGTGAATGGACAGACCGAGAGGATCCAACGTCGCACCTCAGCCCCGATCGCTGGCATCCGCAGTAAGGATGCGATCGGCCAAAGGAAGATCCAACGGAACACCCTGTGACAGCCAGGGAACATCGGCCCAAGGGTGGAGGTGACAAAGCAAGGGCCGAGGAATAGGAAGTTCCAGGTCCAGCGGATATACATTCGGACGCCAATGATCCAACAGAAAGTGTTGGAGAGGTCGGACAAACAAGCGACTGAGCGGAATGAGATATGTCACCGAACCGCAAAGGCCCGGCATCCGAAGGAAAGTCCTGGCCGAGACCGAGGAAGATTAAAGCAGGTTCCGAGTCAAGGCGGAAAGAATCGTCGCCCGAGCATGGAAATCCATCCCCAAATGACGGAATCGCTGAGAAGGAAGGAGATCCGACTTCTCGCGATTGACTCTGAAACCCAGCGACGCTAGCAGACAAAGAAACTGCCGGACATCTAACTCCAGAACAGCAGCATCGTGGTGCCATTGGAGGATGTCGTCCAGGTAGGCTGACGAAGTCACAGCCGACTGAGTACGGTGGAAAGCAAGCACATGTGACATCAGTCGGGTGAAAGCCCAAGGAGCCAGGTTCAAACCGAACGGGAGAGCTCTGAATTGATAGACTCGACCCCGAAACGAGAACCGAAGGTATTTCCGTGACGCCAGATGAATGGGTACATGGACGCAGACATCCTTCAGGTCAATACTGGTAGCAAAGTCGTCATGATGAACTGAACGTCGAACCGACCGGAAAGTCTCAATACTGAAACGAGGAGCTATTATGTACTCGTTCAGGATACTCAGATCGATGACAGGACGAAATTGGCCGTTTTTCGTCGGCACCAAGAAAAGTCTCGAGTAAAACCCCGGTGAAAGGGTGTTCCTGACCACCTCGATCGCCCCTTTGGAGAGGAGATTGTCGATCTCCTGCACCAGAAGTTCCCGACGCAGAGAATCGGAAGGGACCTGAGTCGGGAGGGGCACCCGAGATAAACCGGAATGAATGACGTCGAGGACCCAAGGGTCCGACGTTATCTCTGTCCAACGGTCGTAAAACAGCGACAGCCTTCCCCAGACTGGAGGCGAATCGAGGTGAGAACCTTCACTTGCGGCCTCGACGAGGCCCCCGAGAGAAGAAACCACCTCGGGAAGTGACAGAGTCCTGAGACTTTCCTGCCTGAGGCTGCCAGCGAGCCTGGCCACGTCGGCGCTTCTTATGTGCAGAAGGAGCAGACGGAGCCGAAGGCGTAGCCGACGTCGCTGCGAGGCAGACGCAGCAGCACGCTTGGCGGGCCTGGAACGACCACCACCCACAGCAGCAGGTTGGTCCAGCTGTCGCAGCAAAAGCTGGTCCTTCGAATGACGAAGAACTTCGCCACGAACAGCTTCCACGGAACCATGGAACAACTGAGGTCCCACCAAAGAGGCAGACCTTAGAACAGCACGCTGCTCAGAAGGAAGGGATGGAGAAGAATCCAACACCGTATCCCGGCGTGCCAGCTCCAAATTAGCCGTCTTACGGGCGTGAGCGTGTGACAAGTTCATGAGAGCCTGTGACAAAACGCGAAAAGGCGACTGAGCGTCATCAAACTCCCCTGGTGGCAAATATTCAGCCAGGGCAGCGACGACATGGTCCGCGAGAGATAACATACCCAGCATCTCTCGGGACAGGCCCACCATAGCTTCAATTACCGACATCGGGAGAACTGCCGACTTAGGCTTAGTTAACCCAAGGGAGGAAGAATCCTCATCCACAGTAGTCATCCCTTGGAAGACTGGTGGACAGACGGAATCGTAAACACGAAACCGCGATGGAGGCAGAAAGGCATCAGCTCTAGAAAAGAAGGAACCCTTGAGGGCCTTAGAACGCATTTTGGCGTCTAAGCCCTGGAAGGACTCAACAACCTGATCCGATTGCAGAGGATGCAAAGCCCCAGAGCTAGAAGGCCCAACAGGGTTACGGCGCTCCACAGTGGACCGCGGCCGGACGGTCACAGATGGCTGGTCTGAAGGTTGAACTTCCGGCAATAAGACGAAGACGAAATCCAAAGCCTGCCCCAAGACTGACGAGGGGGGCCCATCACCTTCCAGATAATCGTCATCCTCTGTAGCAGAGGAGACGTAGCCCAAATCGGGTTGACCAGCAGAAACCTCCTGGGAAGACTGAGCAGTATCCAAGGGGCCAGGCGAGACATCTCGGCGACCGACCAAAGAAGGTTGCGCCTCAGGAGGCACAGGGAGGCCACTTGAGGGTTGCCAGAAAGCAACCGGGTGAGCGCCAAAACGGCCTGACGCAGGTCACCCTGAGAATCCGTCGCAGCAGCATCGCCCGACGGAGTGTCCTCCCAATGGACCCTTCTGGTAGAAGAACCCAAAATCCTCAGAAGAGACCGACGTTGAACGTCGATCGGCAGACAGAATAGGGATACGGTGAGAAGACACCGGAGGATAGTCCTGATTGTGACCTTATCACTGACCTCTGCGAAACAGAAGGTCCTGCCTGCAAATCCTCGAAAGGGACCGACGGCGCACGTCGATCGGTAGCTGGACCTAGGACACGGTGAGAAGACACCAGGGGATTGTCCCAAGAATGACAGGAACCTGTCATTGGCCTCTGCGCGGCAGACGGCCCCAACTGCCCATCCTCTAAGACCGACGGCAAGCATCGATCGACACCCAGACTCGGAACACAGTGAGGAATCACCGGAGGAAGGTTCCGAGAGTGACAGCTAACCGGGACTGTCACTGACCTCTGCCGAACAGCCCTGGATGCCAATGTCCCAATCCCAGCCTGCTAGTCGGCAGCAGGGGAAGGAGGAACAATAAACGATTCACTCGAGGGGCGAGGAATCGCTGCCGAAGCGACCGATCGGCTCAACCGACTAGGAGCAAACCTAGCCAGATGAGGCGGAGCAGACAGCAAACCCGCACAGCTTCGCCGCGAAGCTAGGGGAGGCTGAGAGCTCACAGACACACCAGCAGATACAGCCTCGGTTCCCCGAGACTGTAGACCACCCCCAGAGGAGATGGAAGAGCCACCATCATACAGAAGAGGATCTGTAGTAACAACTTCCTCAGCAACATCCGACGGCGTAGGAGGCAGATCGGAGAGGGTCACCGAGCTGACCTCGGAGAAGCTCTCTACGAAAACAGACGCCTCAAGAGTGACATCAGAAGACAAAGCGACCACGGTCTCCACGTAAGGTATCACTGAACTAGCACCGTCAACAGTTGCAGAGGAACTCGCCACAGAAGACAGATCAGAATCCTGTGTGACAGAGTCACCACGTGCACCAGCAGAAATGTCTGCTACGGCACGGCTATCCTTACCCCGAGAACGAGGGGTTCTACCTCTGGACAAAACCACCTTAACAGAAGCCCAGAATTTTGAGGACCAAACCCCACAAATACCACATGATTGGGCCTGAGTGCAATTGTTGCAAGTGACACATGTGGAATGAGAGTCGTGCACATGTTTCACTTGCATGCAAGAGGTACAAGGAATAGTCTTTGGCATAATATGAATGATAATAATGGAATCAAGCTTCCCGCCGACGGAAAACAGAACAAAGGTCGTGTTCACACGTGGGGGAAAAACAAGATTAAGTGTGAAGAAACAAGCAATAATGATCAAAAATAACATTAATCAATAACAATTTTGAAGGCTTGAGAAAGGATACAATCCACTTGCACACAAATAAATGCAGATAGCACACACAATAAGTTGTTCACGAAAAAACAGCGAAGTATAACACGAGTCACAAAAATTTCCGACCATGTACAAATGGCGGAAATAAAAGGAATTGACGTCACGGTTGTTGCGCATGCGTTCGGTAAACGCAAGAGGTGTGCAGAGAGAGTACCTGTAATTTCGAGCGCTGGTCTCGCTCGACCCCTTTTTCGATCTTTTTCGTGCTTTTGCACTCTAGTACTTTTTCAGCTTGTTTGAAAAAGTTTCTAAAAGCTTGAGTTAGTTCCGAAGTAGGGCTTGCACTTATGTTACAGCCAATTGTAAACAACTGTGAGTAGGTTGAAAAGAAATCAATACTGAGCAATTGGACATGTTTTGGTTATAGTCTAGTGGGAATTCGGTCACTTCTTTCATGAAAATGAACGTTTCAGTTGTTATCAAGCCTCAACAGGGACCTATAAACAGCGAATGTAGGGAAATTTGAAAATTCAGACGGTAACGGTATTCAACGATTGGTTCGGGTTTTCGGTATCCCCAGGATATCGGTATGGTTCAGTTTTTCGGTATATTGCCCATCCCTATTTTAAGGGGCTTTTTTAGCAATGGAATTTTGTTTATTTTGAAAATTCTCACCACTGATGTTCCTTCAATTCAAATTAAATGTACACAAAATGTACACCAAATTGAAGATTGAGATGTATAGAACACGAAACACACGTGTAATCAACTCAAAGAGTCGACCGTAGGGACCACTGGTTCCTGGAAGTCTGCTACCGTATTCGTACCAGAACTGATAATTTAATAATATTTCACGAGAACAACTTGTGGCCAAATGTGCTTTACATATCCAAGAACAAAGCTAGGGTATAAAAATTCTTCAAAACACAGCGACAGGGCTGCATGGGGGTAAATTCCAAAAACCTTTGCTTTTGTTTACATATGAATTTATTTTCGATTTCCGGGGGACGTCATCGTACGGTAAAAGCATTTATATACAACGCCGTCTAAAATCAAATAATGAGAAAGATCGCCTTATTACAGTATACTGTTATTAGCTGGAGACTGCACAGTTGCCATATTCAATGCAAGGTATCATGATACATGTTGACATTTCTTAGAATTACGATTTTGTTTTTCGATGGAAATTCGAGGTATCGAGTTATTTGCGCATGTCTGTCGAGCATGGAAACCTTCTTCAATAAGAAATGCAGACAGTGTTGTCCTTTTCCAAAATTCAGTCCTATCGCTGCACTCGAAAGTGTTTTGAATGCCTAGCTTTATTATTGAATATCTGAAGCACATTCGGCCACGGGATGTTCTTGCGAAATATTATTTTATACTTCCAGGAACCAGTGGTGCCTGCTGTCAACTCTATGAGTTGATTATATGTGTTTCGTGTTTTATACACCCCAACCTTCATTTTGATGTATACTTTGTGTATATTTAATTTGAATTGAAGGAATATCAGAGGTGAGAATTTTCAAAATAAACAGACTTCCATTACTTATATAGCCCCTTAAAGTAATATATCCTAACTAATTGTGTCGAAGGCCTTGGACAAATCGATGAACAAGGCTAAAGTAGAACTTTCGGAGGTTTATCGTTGTATTCTACAATACAGTTGAGGAGATGAATGATCGGGAGAATTGTGGAATCTTTGTTATGAAAGTCATACTGATGCTTACAGAGAAAGTCAGTCAGAAACCTCGTTAGTCTCGCACACATGATCCGTTCAAGTGCCTACCTTGGAAAAGACGGATAAGATACTAATTGGTCTGTAATTTCCAAACTCTTGCGCATTACCACATTTGAAGAAAGACACAGCTGTGGCTATTCTTAGTTTATCTGGAACTGTTCCATTGCAAAACGATTTGTTAAATGTGTGGCATAAGGGCTGTGCAACTGTTGCTCAGTCCTTATGCAACATATTTAACCCCTTTCCCAACGTAACGGCCAAAAAAGACCAGCGCTATTCTCAAAAATCGCCAATTAATTTTCATTATTTTTTAATTTTTTTTTTTGTCTCAAAAAACATAGGTTATGACCCCCTCATTGGAACGAGCTCGTTCCAATGAGGCGTCATAACCTATGTTTTTGAGACAAAAAATGAAAAAAATAGTTATTTAAGAATTCTTTTGGCAAGTGTCTGCTTTTCATGTTAGGTAAAGGGTTAACAAATCGTACAGTCAGGTTATGAAAGAAACAATATCGGAGGTTGCACTGCAACCTCCGATATTGTTTCTTTTCATAACCTGACTGGAGATATTGTTGAAGTCAGAACTAGTTTTCCCAACAATTTTATTACTTATTAAGATAATTTCTTGATCAGAAGTCGGGGCAGAGAAGAAGTTATCAGATAGTTCCCATTTAAGAATTTCGTCAAGTACCGTGTGGTACTTCTTCACCGACCGTTTTACCAGTATTTGCAAAATGTGTGTTACATTTGGACGCAACTTGATCCGGGTCTGTTATCTGTTCCCCGTTGGAGACAAATATTCGTGACAGTGTTTGTGAGGTTTTCGATTTCTTAATGACATTTCGCAATATTTGCCAAGTCTTCATCAAATCTTGTATTTTTTCACAGTATTTCATTATATTACATGGATTTACTTTGTTCCTTATCTTTATTGAAGATGACATTGCAAGCTTTATATTCTCTCATATTATCTTTCAATGGGTTTTTTAAACCCTTTTCTATAAAGGCTGTTTGCAGGAAGAGATGATTGCAAAAATCCAGATGTTACTATTGGTTAAGTTTAAAGAAATTTTTATTTTTTTTACTCTTTTCTTGGAAATGCTTCATCAAGGATATTGAAATAAATGTTCATGATGCGTACATACGACGGACGTGACAAGAGTTACTTATAAAATAAGTAACCGTTGTCACGTGCCCGTACATCGTGTTAGGGCATAGGATTTTGAGGACTGTATCGAGGTTGCAGTTTTGTAGCGGGTTCTTCAGTCTCAATACAAACTAAATGATCTTCTAAATACGGGTTTCCTGTCTTTTTGAGCGTCTGGCTCATTTGTGTCCTTTTCTGAACAAAATATGGCAAGTTATCGGAGACGACTGTTATAATTCCAGCATGGTAGTTTTGGGGAACCTAATGGGAATAAATATGGTCAATTAGAGTTCCAGAGTGTTCTGTAAATCTTTTTGGTCGTGCTATAACAGACATGTGCCCTTCACTGAACATATTGTCAATGGAGTTGTGTGTTTTTCTATGATTGCCACTGTTCAGTAAATTGATATTGAAGTCCCCTGTTAGTAGCGCCTTTTTGTGCTCTGCATTTATTTTTTTTAAAATGTCACTAAGTGAAGACATGAAGGCATCGATTTTAGCCAAAGGTGCCGGGTTGGCCTGTGGATACATAGAGATTATTACCCGTATGTGGATATACAAAATATGTATCAGAGTCCAGCTCTGGGTTCTACGGGCAGATCACGACGAGTCGTGATCTACCCCCAGAACCCGGAGCGAGACTCGGATACATATTTTGTACACCCACATAATGGTAATAATCATTTTATCTTACAATATATTGGGGATAAGTCAAGAATGTAGACGAATATATAACGAACTATTTATTCGTACGGATGAACAAAAAGAAAAAAATGGAACTCGCGCGAAAGGAACGTGCTTGTGTCCGACCCCCTGATACAGACACCTGAATCAGGGGGTCGGATACGCGACAGTTGCGGAGCTAATACAGACAAAATACATGTTGTTTGTAAGATAAAACCTACTTTTTTCCAGGACTAAATTCCATGAATAGGCTATTTATGAATATCAATTATCGTTTCGGTGACACGTTGGATAAAAGATACGTTCGTGTGCGCGAAAATGAATATATTGATGATGTGCACATTTTTCTTCGCAATGTAAATTGAATATATACAACATATTTGGGTTATTATTGACAAAAACGTGCCGGCTTTGTAAAGTCCTCGCAGTGTTGTTATTTTGCGTGCAAAGCAAACGCCACGACGTTTGATGAAATGAAAGCTGTTACGCTGTGACTGTAGTGCACACTCTAAAATTAGTTGAGTTAAAAACCAACCCAAATCAACTGGGTTGAGTGAATATGAACCCAATTGGGTTCATATTCACTCAATCCAGTTGATTTTGGTTGATTTTTTACCCAACTGATTTTAGAGTGCGCGTAACAGCTTTCCATTTTTCGCGGAAGTTTCAGAAATCCAGTTGATTAGAGATCAGTAACTTACCTTCCCTCACGTGCTCTCATTGATTAGTCATCATAACATTCGGGTCAAATCAGCAACACAATGGACGCAGTACGAGCACTGCATGTGCTACGGTGTACAATTTTTCTTTCTCACATTTTCACTACACTGTGATTCCTCAGATTTTAACCTTATAGTGTAAAGTAAACACAAACAGGAAATGTTGAAAGAAGGGAGGACGGCTAGACAGAGCGACGGACGTATGGCCAGACGGACAGAACCCATATCTATATCCCCATCCCACTACTTGGTGGGGAATGACAATGATTACTCTGTGACAAATGTGCAAAATGAGCTCGCTCATAAGCTATGTTTTTGAAACAAAAATGTTCAGGAAAGAAAGGGGAAAATGGAAATATCTGCTATAGGGTTAAAAGAAGCATAACCAGCTGATCGTGAGCTATGTCCGCTATATCAGCCAATATAGGTATGCCGAACTCACCCGTATTTCTATACAACTGGGTTGCCGGAACGTCACACACGTAAGAGAGCGTCAGATCAAGCATGCAGTAACTCCTCCCAATTCATGACGTTTGATGACATGACATCGGTTACGCCGCGACTGAAGCACTGATCCATATACAACTGAATCTCAGTAACGCTCATTGGTCGCATATACAAAAGTGTCACCACCGCCGTCATCTTGGAGCGGAGAAAGTTTCTTTAAATAAACAATGCTTAACCAAAACATTTTTCTCGAAGTTTTTCAGTTTCCCAACGGCTCGTAATAGCCCCTCACCTTTTAAAGAATATACTTTGATGTGTGTGAAAAATGAAAATGTTGATGTGCACATTTTTCGTGGCAATACAAATTGAATATTTACAGCATATTTGAGTTATTATTGACACAAACACATGCCGAGATTGGAAAGTTGATCCAGGGATTAGTAAACAGTCCGAGTTGTGATGATGTGAAAGCTGTTATGCTGTGACCACAGTCGCAGCGTAACAGCTTTCACGTCATCAAACGGAATGGATTGGGAGGAGTTACAGTTTTGATTGACTTGACGCCATTTTGGAAGACGTGTAGTTTGGTGATGTTTTCCACCGACGTTCCATCCAGCAATCCAGATGCAGATCAGTGGACTGTACTGACAGCATAACACACTTCACTTATTTATTTATTTATTGGTGTTTAAGGTCACATATTTTGCACAATGGCTAATCATGACCACGACATGAGTCTCAACTCAAGACCAGGGGTGAGCGTTAATAAGCCATGTTTCCCATTTTAGAGAGGGATTGCACCTCCCAAGCATTGGTGACTGGGTCCTATTTTACCAGTAAAACAGAGCCTGTTTACCGCAGTGAACAGGCACTGCTTCACTTCTCGGGGTTCCCACTTCACTTCACTAAACGTCATGTTTAACTAGCATCAAAACTAGTAACACCCTATCAACTTCCCTATTTCGGTACTTCTTTTTATCAATAATAAATAAGCTATGTAGTAAATATTCATATTGCATTGCCGCCAAAAATGTGAACATGAACATATTCATTTTTCACAGACATCAAAGTAATAATAATAATAATAATAATAATAATAATAATAATAATAATAATAACAATTTGGCCGTCCGCTGAGTTGTGCTGTTCTCGGGTGAGAATGCCTTAATTAACCCGGTGCCCACAAAATGGCCCCATATTAACACGTCTCTTCTCTCCTACCAACACCCACCGGAAACTTATTTGATGACATACTCCATTCTTTGCAATCTCTCCTATAAGCATACTATCTCTCTCTCTTTGTCACCCGATAACCACATATCCTCCACTCTCCCCTCCCACTTGCTCATTATACTCTATGTGAATCTTATTGTAATATGTTGGACATTTTAATAGAGAGTGTTCCAGGTCTCCACTACTCCAAAATTACACATTTGGCACTCCTGACTGTCTTTCCCAATTTTTGCCCTAAGCTCCAGCGACAGTGACCTCAGCTTAAACAAATGCTGAGCTCTGTCAAACAATATATACTTGGTTCAACTCCCAGCCAGTAGCGGTCATCGAAGAAACTACTTGAAAGTCATCAAAGAGTACAAGAAAATGTTACATACGTAGTTCTAAAGTACTTCCAGGGACTAGTATCCACTTTCAAGGCAATGAAAATTTATTTCTGAATTCAAAGGTTTCACGGACCAATGTCTACCCTGACCTGATCCGGGTGTAAGCAGCATTGTATTTATTTTTATTTTATTGGTGTTTTAAGGTCACATATTTATGCACAATGGCTAATCATGACCGTGACAGCTTTACGGGTGGAGGAAGCCGGAGTACCCGGAGAGAATCACCAAGCAACGACGAGCAGCTGCCAGCTCCCCAACATCATAACTCCGCACTGCAGCACAGACAGGGTTAGATTGGTTGAAGACATGCGCACCATCGACGTGCAGTACACCTTAGTGCACGGCATCATCGTGCCCCCACGCGGGCAATGGAGATGAAGTGTCTTGCCCAAAAGCAGCATTGTAAACAGGGCAGGATGGAAGGTCACACACACACACACACACTTATAGATCATTGCTGGCATAAATGTTGGGAAATGTGCACCTCTTTGGCTCCACATTCACCAATTTCGTTACTTATTGATTGTGATGTTTTGGGCCACATATTTCTGCAAAATGCGTAATCGTGACTTCAACATGGAAATAAAGTGAAGATTAGTTAATCGTTTACACCAATGTTGCCCACTTTAGAGAACTTCACCCCAAGATATGGCGAGTGGGTCCTTTTTTCCAGAAAAACACAGCTTCAAAGTTGTTTACCACAGTAAATACATGTAAGAACTGCTTCACTTCACTTCCGGGGTTCTTATGTGAGGCCAAAATTTAGTTGTTAAATATGGAGCCAAAAAGTGCATTTCTTTCGAGTTTACAGGTTCTAGAAGACAAATCATGCAATGGAATCTTGTCACATGTTGTAAGTGAATGATCTGTGCACACCTATTACTTATTCCAAATAAGACTGAAATGATGGGAACCCAAAGAGAAATACAAGTTTCAATGGACTGCATTAGGGTCGAGAAGAACTCTCCATGACACACCCTGATTCTCTAATGGTGGTTGAATTATGGTATAAAAATAAGTTTTGCCTTATATCTCTCTCTCTCTCTCTTTATGTCTGGAAAAGTGGGGGCAGTGCCCATGTACCCCCACCCCACCCAAGTTCCTGCATCCTTGATTCGTATAGAAAGTCTCAGCTATGTGGAAAAAACTAAGAAACAGAAAGTAACTTTATAATTATTCAGTCTATCCTGCATGTACTTGCCCTAGTCGATGTCAATGTTCACCCAAAAAAGGATGTGCTGCACCAGTGCAACATGCACTCCAGCAAATTGCAACAAAATCAAACATAATTTACCACCGAAGAATGAGATTTGCACAGAAGTTGGTGCCGTTTGTTCCCAGGTGGGAAGATTAAATTTACTGGCTAGCCTTCTGTTCGTACTCATAGTTACATTATAACATCTTAAGATCTGAAACTGTTCTTGCCAGGAAACCTCAAAATTGAAAGATGTAAGTGAAAACAGTAGAATGCCAAAAATACTGAAAAATTCCTTCATGCAAGTTACCATTTCAAAAATAAGACTGAAGAGCACCGGGAAAGAGAATCAATAGAGGATATTCACGAAAATTTGATGAATACCGAAAATATCTCGTGAGTGGCTACAAAGAAATATGAGGATCTTCACGAGCGACGCAGTCGCGAGTGAAGATCCTCATATTTCTTGTAGCCACGAACGAGATATTTTCGGTATTCATCAAATTTTCGTGAATTTTCTTTTTATTTAATGATCTACGACTACAAACTCTCCAATTTGTGGCCTTTATTTGCCATTAAGGCGCAAAATTTATGTGCCGAACCGGCGTCCATACAAAAATTACAACAACCAAACTCCAACCATTGGAATGTGTGAATATCCGCACAAAAAGTAGTCCCGTCTTATTTCTCCCCTAACTTTACGATTTACCAAGGCTGGCGAATTGAAATAATCGCAATGTGTTTCGAAGAAATAGAACAATAACAAAAAACACCACTTTCTTATTTTCAATAACAAGACACGTCATTTTATTTTTTTTGAACTCAATGCACTGAAGACGTGTGAAGTTGAACTGAAGAAATTTGAAAGTGATTTCGGCTTTTCGCTGGAAGGTGAATGAGAAAGTCAAACTTTGAAACCGCTGATTTAATGAATTGATTTAGTCACTGTCACTATCAATTATTCGAATTCGTTTGTATTTGGGACTCTGGAATTCATTACTGATGTGCTGACTCGTTTAAAGTACATGTGATTCGTCATCCGAACCTACGATGAAATATCGATTTCTAAATATCATTTTGATATTTCGTTTTGCCGACCGACAGGGGAATATGACTTAATTTTTCAGCGTGAATTGATGCCTGAGCATTAAATAAATGCTGGTATCCTTCCTCGACCAATGCCACTTGATTTTATTCTTTCATCTACTTAACCCTTTATTATCTGCCCATGTTCCGGGTAATTTACAATGCGAGCAGCTGAGAAAACAATATTTTTCAAAAAAATTCAACAAGACCATACCATGTAACTCCGAAGAGCTCGTTCGAATGAGGAGTCATATGATATAGTTTTGTTGAAGTTTTTTGCAAAAATATAAAAAAAAATTGTAATTAAAATAATGAATACTGACATCATGTGTATTGGGTGAACTCACTTCCTCATGGTAAATACCCATCTCAGTTTAAACCATCCAGTGTTGTAACTTGTTGACAAAAGTAATGTCACACATGTGTTATCATAAATGAAAGTTTATTTAAAGCACCGTAAGGTGAAATCGCAGAATGTAAAGAACATGAAACATATGGAAAAGTTCAGAATATGGAACAAATTACCCTGGCGGTAACAGATTTCTCCAAAAGGCGAAAAGAGAATGGAAACCAGAACAAAATGGATATCCAGAACAAAATGGAAATAGTTGCATCCTGGAGATGATGAAGGAAATACTGTAAGATAATTTTCAGTATCCACTCAAAAAACAATAGATTTTCTTTTTATTATATGCTTTTTATAAGAATCTGATAATTCCACTCATTTGAACCATGAATTGATGCATGAAAGTAACTGCGCATTAAATCATTGATACGTGGAAGTGATTTGGTCGATACTCGGAACAGATTAAGTCTTGCGATCTGATTCAGTTGACGAGTTTCTAATCCAAACATGGCCTTAAAGTCCGTAATATAAATTTTTGGTTTGGTACGTCCTTCGAAAGGACGTACCAAACAAAAAACTTATATTACAAACTTTCAGGCCAGGTTTGGACTAACAGGTTTCATGCATCAATTCAAGGTGAATATGTGTTGAATTATTGCTGGAAATGATCGGTATCCACTCAAAAACAGTACATTTTCTTTTCATTATATGTTTCTAGTCCAAATTGATCATTTCCAGTGATAATTTGGCTCGTAATCATCTTGAAGTGATGTTTTCAAAGCCGCCATTTTGATTGACACCGTGAAAGTGAAAATTTCTATATCTTCACAGTGGGGGATACAATTTCTATCTTTCTGCAATTTCTTCGATAATCTATCGTTTAGCATATAATAAAACAGCATATTTTTGAAAAAGCACACTCCTAGATTATGCACTTTGCTGCAATGGAAACTGAGGAAAGGATTTGTTTAACAGTATCACTCCCCTGACTCTTCTTCTATAATCAGGTCTCCTTTTGTACAGAAGGCCCAATAACACAAGATGGGTTAAAGTAGATTGCGTCCCCGTGTCATCAAAAGGTTCTGTATGGTCATGGGAAAGGAACTAACAGGTTTCTGGAATATTCGGCAATGTTAACCTTTTACCCAACACACAGAATATCAAAATCCCCCCCCCCCCCCACTATTTTAATTACTGTATTTTTAAATCTTAAATAAATTTTTAACAAAACCATATCATGTGATTCCTCACTGGCATGAGCTCAATGAACTTGTTCCAGTGAGGGGTCACATGGTATGGCTTTGCTGAAATTTTTTGAAAAATACATTTTTTTCGAATGTTCAATTGCAATTTAAGTGGGTGGATGCTGCTGCTTCATTAGGTAAAGGGTTAAAGAAGATGAGTTGCCCCCCCCCCCCCCCCCCCCCCAAAGTCTACACTGTAATAAACAAATCTTATGGCTGCCTATACCATTCTATAAAGGACACCTACAGTATTATGTCCCACAGATGTTGGGAGGAACAGTATCTAAGACTGACTACTTGAAATGCAGTGGCATTTGATTTGATTTGAAATCAAAATCTTCTGCCCAATTCAATACACAAGTCGATCTGACTCAAAATCTGAGATTTACAGAACTTTGTGTTAGAGTCCCGAGAAGTTTTGAGATTTGATTTGATTTAGAATATCAAGTTGGTATCCAGTTCGATTCAAAATTGGCTTCCCAGTTCATTTCTATTTGAATACTCTCACTGGAATTTAGCTTGGTATCAGCCATATTCATCGTCTCATAGTTCAGATGGAAATTGTACATAAATAATGCTGAAAGTGAAGGCTTGTGTAATTTCCACTATATTAACATAAATAGCACTAAAACTGATATAAGAAAATTTAAAGTTTCAAAGCAATTACGATGAAGAGTTGTTGCTAGCAGCTAGTCCTGTGCAGTACATAATATGGGCAATTCATGCTCTCGTTTTTGCTTTTTAACTGTAGCCCTAACTGGGTGATATTCCAGCTACATCATCAAGCCATGTCTTTGAAAAAGGCATGCCTTGATGATGTAGTTGGAAAATTTTATCAGTTGGGACTTGAGCCGTCAGTCACACCAAATTGGATTTACAGTAACCCCCCCTCCCTTCCCCCAACCGGTCACCTTCTAGACACTTCTGATTCCATTCAAGATTTTAATTTGATTTTGAATAATAGACCTGATTTGATTTGAGATTCAATTCAAATCAAAAATGTGTGATTTTCAGGACCCTACCTTGTGTCAAAGAGCACAATAAAAGTAATAAAAAAACAGTTTTCCTTGCTGATTCTTTAATTTTACATCATTCAACATCGTACATGTCACCACAGAATACAATAAAATATTTGGATTTGGTCCATATTCTATAACTTAAAAGTGTAGAAAAATTATGAAATATGATTCTATAACTTAAAAGTGTAGAAAAATTAAGAAATATGTTCCATTATTTATTAGATATGCTTTTCTTTCTCAGAATTGCCTATTATCAAGCTTGACCAATATGACTCCAAACTCGGCTGATATAATGCTGATCTTGGTTGACATAAAAAAAAGCCAGAGTTGTTCCCCTTGATTTATTTATTTATTGGTGTTTAAGGTCACATATTTTTGCACAATGGCTAATCATGACCACAACATGAGTATCAACTCAAGACCAGGGGTGAGAGTTAATAAGCCATGTTGCCCATTTTAGAGAGGGTTTGCACCTCCCAAGAATTGGTGACTGGGTCCTATTTTACCAGTAAAACAGAGCCTGTTTACCTCAGTGAACAGGCACTGCTTCATTTTCCGGGGTTCCTGCGGGGAGATCCCGTTGATGCATCATTACTAGGTGCAACTGAATTGTTTACATCGAAACTCCTATTCATTGAATGCAATCAGGAAAACTGGTGTTACCAGGCATAATGAAGTTATTTGAAGCCGAGTGCTTCAATGACTTGGAATTAATGACGACATTGAATGAGGACTGGGTGGATAAAGAGAAGAAAGAATACAGTTGTACAGAAAACTCAATGCAAACTAAAATTCAGAGCCCTAAGTAGAGATTTGTCAAAGTGGGAGAAGAGATAGTTCAGCTATCCAAACATCGCATCTTCCCCAGTGGGAAAGTCGAGACGTTCGGATAGCTGAATTAGCTAAAGAGAAATCGTCAGACTTTTTGAAAAAAATGAGAAAGAATAACACTGTCAGAAAACTCACACATTTGAGAACACTTTGTAATTATTTGCTTTGGTTTAATAAATAAAGAGGTTATTACCTGGATAGTTTCATATTGGCCAAGACATCAGTCTTTGGGCTGGTATCTCGGACGATATGAAACTAACAAAGTAATAACCTCTAGCTGTATACCATTTCTCCACAAAGATAATACATTTTATCCTCCTTCCCTACATCTGTATCAAATTGGTTACTGTTTTTAACAAAGTAAACCTGTTATTGTTTAATAATAATAATAATAATAATAATAATAATAATAATAATGCAATGTTAACGTCTAGAATCCACCACACTGCTCTCTGACTTACATTATTAACCCGTATCAGAGGTGTACACACCACCCTTTGTTCATTCCATGACATTCTCAACTCAACAGAGCATACTGCTGGTGCTCCACAGTCGGACATGCAGGCAAGCACCTCAACAGGTCCCTATTTTACACCTAGGTACGGAGAGAATTAATTGCGCAGTACTGGTGAACATTCCCAACGTACACAGCTGGCATGTGATTTCCCTTACCTTACAAATCAGTTGCATTTGCCTATGTACACATTGAGCAGTTGAAAGAAGTTGATTTTCCAAAAATTTCAAATAACCCAAATCATGTGAACCCTCATTGGATCAAATTTATCAAACTCGTTCCACTGGGGGATCATATGATACGTTTTTTTTTGTTGAAATTACATGAAAAAAAAAAACTTAAATAAATTAGATGTTGATGCTTTGGGTAGGTAAAAAGTGAAATGTCAGTTGATTAATGCAGTGGACTGTTTGCAAAACCATACTGTTTAACCCCCCCCCCCCCCATCCCCCCCCCCCCCCCCTCATAATTGGAACAAGCTTGTCAATCAGAGCACATGTATGAATTCATATTTAGTTAACCATCTATAACTATTATAACTACATATCTATAACTGTGCTGCCCAATTGAATTCCACTCCAGCAATTATCATGGGGTCCTATTTTACTAGTAAAACAGGACTTGTTCACAACAATAAAGAAGCACTGCTCTACTACCAGGGGTTCCACACAGGAACATTCCTTACTAGAATAATATTCACTGTACAGTATGTGAAGTGTGAACAATCATTTTAGAGTATTAGAGGACTTCTATCCCAAGCACTGGTGACTGGGTCCTATTTTACAAGTAAAACAGAGCTTGTTTAGCACAGTAAAAAAACAACACTTTTTCGCTTCTGCACTTTCATGGTCACATCCTGCGACTTTGCACTTGTTTCTATAAAGGCAACCAAGACCAGTCTTTCGATTTGCTCTTACCATCACTTCTACAATTTTTATTTTCTGAGAGTGAAGAACAGTGCCTGTCAGCTCTACCAAGCAAGCGATGAAAATATGCTTCTTGAAAGGATTAAAAATTAAATGTTACAATATGTGGCAGACCATGACCTATCCTTGCATGTACTATTTGTTGATAATGCAATCTAAAGATGCTTTGATTTCATCAATAAAACGTGAAGAATAAATTGCAAAGTAACACATGGTGTTTGTACACAATTCAACATGAGGTCACTGATGTCATTGTATCTATTTTCATCCTTACTTTTGATTGGCTGACATTGATCATCTGTTGTTATTTACTCTTTGCACAGGCCAAAGTTTTTAGAGTACCCTCCCCTTGAAGTAATGACACACATGTTTAATGTAAGGAATTGTGCACTTGAAATTCTCCAGTAATCCTCCACTTGCGATTAATATAAACATTGTATTACTTCATGTGAGCTTCCAGTATGTGAGGTAATTACATTATACGATTTTCTTTCCAAAATGTTTGCAACATCAGGAACTCAAGTTGGTCTGACAACAGTGCGCCTCACTTCAAATGAGTACAGTGCACCTCCGATTTTCAAAATTGAAAAATTGACTAAGACTATCCTCAAACAACTGACCAATTCGATCAAAATCAAAAAATATGAATACATGTAAATTATTTCAATTCAGATAATGTGAGTTTTACCAGCTGTTTCTTTACCAAGAATAATTATCCAGTGCTCTTCACAAAAATTGTCACTCAAATTTCATTATGCTTTTCAATATTTGCACCAAAAACATAGCTCATGACCACTCATTGGAATGAGCTCACTGAGCTCATTCTCATGAGGGATCATAAGCTTTTGTTTTGAGGCAAAAAATGAAAAATTTTCATTATTCATTGTTTGCTAGTGCTTCTACAATTTGTGTTAGGTAAAGGGTAATAGGATATCACAAAGCACAAATTCATATGGGTTTATTACCATCTGTCAGAGAGTGCTTATTTTTCGGAAATTTCCAAGAAAATGTAGCAAAGCAGTTATTCTAGAATTATTTGTGACTGCCAATACTAATCTGGTGCCATTGTCAGCTGTATAGATCATATTTGTTTGTTTTTTTTAAAATACAAGTAAATTCCAATCTACAAGAGATATTCATTCCCCACAATAAGGTCTATACTTATAGAACCAGCAACATTCCATTAGAATAAGAGAACTTTCCACAGAATGTTACAGCACTATATTGCATCAAAACATTTCTGTTGTCATTTAAAAATCTCTCCACTTTCAAGAGCAGTGGTTTTTTTATGTACCAACAAGAACTGTTTATGATGTATGGGATTTAATGCTGAAGGCCTAAATTGAAAGCTGTTCATTTCATCTCATTGCAAATGAAGAATCGCCTTTGATCTGTAATTCTGCATATTTCTGCTGCAGTTCTCGCTCTCTTTCTGTCTGTCGCTGCACATCTTCAGTGAGGGACTGAAATGAAAAATTGGCTTGGTTAAAACAAGGGTCAAATATGAGGTAGTATTAGATCTCAAGAATTTTTGCTCTGGATGTACAGCGACACCATAAATCAAGAAATTTCCATTAATTCCTGTGTCCACAATACTATCCAACAAAGCCAGAAAATAAGCAGTCTGTCATTTGCAGAATGTGGTCCCAAGAGGGTGAATTTGTTGATGCTATCCCATACAGTGGGCCAATTTATCCTTCGGGTACCTCATTCTCTTTTGGCCTGAGACTATGATTCAGATTGAGGTACAGAGGGTAAATTTAGTGATGCTACCCTGCTGTGCAGGGTAGCATCGCCAAATTCACCCTCTGGGGACCTCATTCTCAAGATGACAGTCTGCTTATTTTCAGGCTTGCAGCCAACACAGGACCTAGGAAAGATTTTTCAAACCTCTCATTCGGCAAACAGAACATGACAAAAAATTCTCATTCAAATTCTAAAACCACTCATCTAGAAAGTTGTATCTGTGTTTTATACTTTCAAAAATAACATATGAAAAGATTTTTTTAATTTTTTCAAATAAAGTAAGTATGAAACAGGAAGTAAGTTTGGACCACACTGGTCAAAACTTGATTGGAAGGCCCATGTTCATTTTTGGTGCAGTACATCCTGAAGACCATAAGTTAATTTTTGGTGTGGTACATCCTTCAGAAAGTACAGTATTGTGATTACAAAAGTGATTTTTATGTTCAACTAGTCGAGTGCTAGAAGCCACTATCAGGGCTCTACTGAAAAGTGCTGAAAGCCACTAGAGTGGCTTTACTCTGTATATGTTAGCTGCTTGTTTGCTTGGCAGTAGCAGTAGGAAAAAAAATGTGTTGCATAATAATGTTTTGTTACAATATATTGGAGAGTGCCAAGACACTTTCCAATAAATTGTCACAAAATAAATATTTTTGAATAAAATTTTGCTAATTCAAGGCTGCTTTTGCTGGAGACATGGTATCTATGAAAAGTTAAAAAATTTATAGTAATTTCTATATTTTTTATACTTACCAATGACCCAGACATACCTGGTGCTAACTCTTAAAATATAGGGCCAAACACAAATTTTGCCCCCCAATCCCCAAAATTTGCATCTAAAACCAAAGAAAACATGTCCTGAATGGCCCTCCACACTTCACCTCTACTGCGCATGCGCAGTGTCAAGGACATTCCGAAATTGGCACCATTAATCATTCTAATAACCAGTGCCTGGTAAGCGCTATGTACTCAGCGGGGAGGCAAGAGTTCCCAACTCCTGGGAGGGCCATCCCCGTCTGGGTCATTGGTAAGTATAAAAAATATAGAAATTACTATAAATTTGTTAACATTTTTATACTGTACCAATGACCCAGACATAGCTGAATAGTAAAAAGGCTGGAGGGCCAAGGACATAGAGCAAGATGGAATACGCTCAATAATATAAAATAGAGTCATCCCCTCTAGGGAAAAAGAAGTAATAGGCCTTACATGTATCTTTCTTATTTATGATAAATTAGAAAGATACAACACCTTCCAAAATTGAGCATCATACATCCATGTACTCTATTAATATCCAATATAATCCTTATACTAATAATTTTTAAAGTAAGCCAATAAATAAAGTAAGTCTAGAGAATAGAGACTCTTATACTCCTAAAAAGTGTCTGAGGATTGCATAATCATGTCCGTTGACACATGCAATATTCAAAAGCTATACTTTAAAAACTAAGACTTGAATGAATTTTTAAAACATAAATTTTCCACTAAACAACCATCCCAATAACAGCTCAGAATAACTAACTCCGGAGGAGGTATCCCCTTGTTTTCATAGTAAAACAGGTGACCCAAGGGAACACCCTCCCCCCCCCCCCCCTTTTTCTTGCCCTGGGTCAAATAGCCCAGAGCGAAGAGGGCAGCAGAACGGAGTCACTGCCGAAACAGACAGCCTACCTAGCTATAGAAGCAACTGTTAAGTGAATGATATTCTGAGCAGTAGATAATAGACCTAACAATAGAGGCCTCCAGAAAAGGACTCGATATTTCTGAGATAAAAATTCATGAATATGGATGGCTGAGCGCAATGAGCAGCCTTCAAAAATCTATAATAGCGACACTATTAATGTAAGCCCAAGATGTAGAAGAACTCTTACTTCATGAGCCGAAATCTTAAGCACAACTGCTGAGTCAATGATATACCATAAGCAGTACCGATAGTTAATAGAATCCATTAGCAATAGAATGGAGCGTAACGTCCTTCTATTAGGCATCAAAGACAGAAGAAGCTTACGCCCGTAGAAATAAACAGATATCTGTTTATAAATACATAAACTCTAACCGGAGAGAGTAAAGGCCTATGCCCGTACGAAGACGGAAGGACCTTAATAACAATAGGTTCCGGATATTAGGAGCCTAACTCTTATGCAAAAATCCAACCTAAATAGTAAAGGAAGTAGTGATTCCGAAAACTACGAAAGTGAAAATCATCCATCGATAGTGCATGAAACTCACTGACTGTTCAGTAAAAGAGAAACCAACAGAATTACTGTCTAAAAGGTCATAATTTGAAAACTACTGTTTCCAGAGGCTCAAATGATTACTTAGCTAAATAAGAACCGAAGTTAAATTCCATATAGGAATTTAATCTAAAGATTCTAAGTCTATTTATCAAAAAGTTACTAACTGACTTAGATAAAGAGACATAAGACTCAATTGTAGACTATCCTAGAGTGCATAGGTATGAGGTAACATAAACCTATAACCTTAATAATAACAGGCTGCAGTAGATCTTGTCAAACAAGTATACTAAAAAGTTGCAATGAGTAGTATGGAGGGATCAACAATATGAACATAATGATCCCTACACCAACGACGGAAGAGCCTCCACTTTAGCCGCATAGAATAGCAAAGAAGAGGATCTCCTATAGTAAGAAATCGCGTCCAAAGCTCGTCCAGTACAATGCTTACAATGCAATACGGACCACACAACGGAATACGTGAAGGTTGCGACCTTGCGGGTTGTGATAAAGATGACACGATTTACCCAGCGAAAAAAGATCCTCTCATTGAGGAAGATTTAACGTTAAGTCCCACAGTAGACAACAGAGTAAATTACCCATGGTCTCTGTGAAGATAGAGATGCTATCAACAGAAATGTATTGTGGTTGTTTATCTTAGCAATACCTGCTGAAACAACAGCGCCGGAGGATACGCGTATCCTATCATTCCGTCCTATAGATCAATAGAGCGTTAACAACATTAGCTCAGAGATCCGGACAAGCCAACACATACGTCTGCAATTGATTAGCAAGCTGTGTCGTAAATAAATCAACATTGGGCGCTCCCATAGATAGCAAATCTGATTGAATACTTGTTTGTTGAGAGTCCATTCTGACAGCAACAAGCGACCCCTAAGTGAACGGGACTCCGGTAAAACAATCAGATGACCCGGAATATGACGGACCGAAACAGAACTTGGTGTACTATAACCAACAGACGGATTCTTTCCATTAAATTGAATAACGGAAACGAATGAGTGCCTCCCTGGTTCCGGAGATACGCCACTACTGTTGAATTAACGGACTGGATTTGGGCATGCGTTTCTGAATAATGTTCATGCAATGACATAAAGCAAGCCTAAAAAACATTATTCCGCGGAAGATAATTGGTTGCTAAGAGACTGCGGAACCCAAAGACCCGGGCACTTCGAATCCATTGGGATCAATATTATATCCCAATCTGTTTGACTGGCAACCTTCATAACTGCAACACTCGGGTCCGGCAACTGCAGTGGCACTCTCTGAGTCAACCACCGAATGTTTGCCCCAGTCTGAATCTCTTGTAACACTAGATAGACAAGAGAACGTGTAAATCGAGCAATTCATGGATTGCTGAAAAGTTGCCGTCGAAGAGAAGCTTCTCCGAGAACGAAGCGACTCTGAGAGAGTTCTTAACCTTACTATCCACGCGCGTGGATGTAGCTAGGGCTGCGTCACGTCTAACCAACTCCAATCAGCCACTGAAGGGCGGAGTTATACGTGAACAAACTACTGCCCTCAAAAGAAATCACATTGAGAATAATATCCCGTAAATCTTTTCTTGAAGACGTAATGATAACGCCTCAGTAAGGTGGATTACGTATGATAAAGCGTCTAAGTTAAGTCTACTAGACATCATTGTTGTTTCCAACATTGAGGTTGGAAAAGACATAGATGGCGAAAAAGAATATTTCCAGTCTTTAACCACGCCGTCTAGACGCATATGAACTCTTGGTATGCCCTGCTCTGCCAAAATAAACTATTCGTATAAATGATAAAACGGCAGAAATGAGCAACGCGGACAAGAAACTAAACTATCATGCTTGGTAGCAGGCTTGTATGCATATATAGCGTCGAAAAATAAAACACATGTTGTAATGAAATTATTGGACTGCGTCGGTAAGTCAGGGACAATGTCCCTGAACCGATCCAAAATTCCGTGTCCAATGACGCTATAAGTCTCTTATCCAACATCGCAGCAATGTAGTCCGAAATAACAATCACTGGAAGATAATGCCAGAAGATATGAATGGCAGCTTCCAATACTACGAAAGGGAAAACTCGAAATCTTTCGAATCCCTTTCGCCATCCTGTCGGACCCTATAAAGCGTTCGGTCGTCCGTACCTGATGCAACCGCGGACTGCACCGACCCAGCGCCGTCGGATAATTCCTGATTCGACCAAGAAACTGTCGATTGCTGGGATGCTGCGAAACAACTGTGCTAACTCGGATAGCACGTCCGTCACTGAGGCCTGAGGAGAAGCGGTCCTACAATGCATTGGGGCTGGAAGCTCCGTGATCGTTACCCCGTGCATACTACCAATATGCGAGCGAACGGAGTGTATAGGCCTCGTGTCCCTTGGCTACCGGATGGCGTGACCTATTCGCCGTGGAATCACTGAATGACGAAACTGATCGGATACTCGAGGTCACGTAGCCAATGTGCGGTCGTGTGCCCTGCTGTGAGGATGAGGAAGCATTATGGACAGTCTCTCGGACTGTCAATATAACGGAGCGTCCCGACCGACAGACATATGCTCCGAATGTAAAATATCTGAACCACAACATGCGGTCCCCTATGTTGTTGGACGAGAGAGGGACCTCTCTCGCTCACAGCCCGGACGGAGCTGGACAAGCCAGGAACCGGACTAACAGGCTTCCTCCGATCTGTCCTCAATCTGCCGTCACTGGGTGAGTACTAAAGTAATTAAAGTGCTCGCATCACCCAAATCTCCTTTCTAGACTGCAACGGACGAACCCGGCAGCCGAACCATTCGATGAATGCACGCTACACCGGGTGAGCTAGCGAATGTCACTCCGTCGATCCTACAAGGGATCTCTTAGGCGATAGACATATTCCATGAGCACTTATTGCCGCTAGCTCTTCATTAACTATGACGACAGAGGCACACTTTTGAAAGACATCTCCGTAACTTTGCAAACAAGAAACCAGAAATGCTTGGTTATAGCAAGCATATAATAATAATATATATAGCGTCGTTCAATAATTCGAAAGTTTGTGTGACATTATTGGACTATGTCGGAACTGAGGGACGATGTCCCTGAACCGAACCAAAAATTTCTAAGTCCACCGACGCTATCAGTTTCTTATCCGGCATCGCAGCATTCTGGTCCGACGAAAGAAGCTGTAGAAGACCAAATCAGATGACATACACAACAGCATATGTTGTTCCGAAAGGGAAAGCTCGAAATCCTCCAAATCCCTTTCGGTATCCCGTCGGACCGGATGAAATTTTCGGACGTCCGTACCGCTTCCGCGGAGCGTCCCGACCCAGCATCGTCGGATAAAAAATATGCGACAGATTCAGTTGATGCTGGGATGCTGCGATAAACTGTGCTATTTAGGAAAGCACGTCCGTTCCCGAGGCCTGTGCAGTAGCGGTCTTACGATGCATTGCCGCCGGAAGCTCCGTGTACATTGACTCCCGCACACTTCCTATGCGAACGTCCGGAGTCTGCAGGCCTCGTGTCCCTAGCTACCGGATGGTGTGACCTGGTCGCCAATGATTCTCTGACTGGCGAAGCTGACTGGATATCCGAGGTCACGTAGCCATGAGTGGTCGTGTGCGCTACCATGAGAATGAGGAAGCCTTATTGACAGTCTACTCCGGACTGACTATATGTCGGAGCGTCCCGAGCGACGGACGTATGCTCCGAATGCGAAACATTTTGTACCACAACATCTGGGGCCAGATGTTGTTGTACGAGAGAGGGGCCTCTCTCACTCGCCGTCCGGATGGACCAGAACGAGCTATGAACCGGACTAAAAGGCTTCCTCCATTCTCCCTCTGATCCGCCGTCACTGGGTGTGCATTTGGTTGATTTATAGTGCTCGCATCACCCCAAAATTCCTTCTAGACCGCAACGGACGAACCCAGCTGCCGAACCATTCGGTGAATGGATGCTACACCGGGCGAGCTAGCGGACGTCAAAGGCCGTCGAACCTACTAGGGTCCTCTTAGGCAATTGGCGTATTTACATGAGCACTTTTCCGCTAGCCCTTCATTAATTGTGACGACGGAGGCACACTGTTGGAAGACATCACAGATACATCACCCTAATCTTGATCGTCTGAAATAGAAATTGATAAAGTAGAGTGACCCTGTGGGGAAAGGACCGGAGTGTCCAATTCCCCACTAACATACCGTGACATACGCTTCCCATATTGTCATCGAAATCATACGATACAGAACAGGAGTTAATGCGAGTACACTGACCACATATAGAATGATTATAAAAGTCAGAGGAAGACTTCCTTTTATTACAATTGATCAATATCCTTTCAATGTGAAAAGAAAACAAGTCCTGGTACTCGCACTAACCCCTGGCAATCAAAATACATAATAATAATATGATCCATTAATATAGAAAAAATAATTGAAATCAAAATATTTTGAAAAAATATTTTTTCAGAACAGCCCAAGTTTCTGAAAAGTAACGTTGAGCCCCAATGGATCCCAAGCCAAAGTGTGGACAAAAATTTTAAAAATATTTTAAACAATTTATTCAACACTTACGAACAATAATAATGTATCTAGTTATGATTAAAATAACATCAAGATATTATTTTCCAGAAATCCCCCCCTCACACAGAGGGCTGTTGTAAATGTAAACAATGAATGTAAAAACACTAAAATAAGACTCCAGGCACCCAGGCCCGGAATCAGTTACCAAAAATACACTATCTGATGCAAAACAGAGACTTCCAGGGAAGAAACTGCAGAACATCAGATGGTAGATGCAGAACACAATGCCTAACCACCCGTAGGTGAAGACGTAAACATGGGGAATTCATTCTGTTATTCAGCTAAAACTCCCAAGAAAATTTAGTAATAATAATTACAAAAACTATGCCAAAAGCATGGGAGAATAGCAAGGGGGGACTTAAAGGACAGGGAGAGAGGAAAACACTGAAAAATCAGTGTAACTAAATAATCAGAATGACAACAAAATGGCTGCTGCCTCGAAAATAGGTAACTTAACATAATTTCATTAAAAAATTTTAAGTTACAGCCCTGATAATATTCTGTCACACATTTTTCCTCTCCTCCTTCTCTATCCTCCTTAGAATCACCATTTCATTAATATTTATGTGTCTGGCATCATTTAAACTGAGATTTACAAGCACAAAGATCAGTCAGATGTTAACTGATGAAGGGCCAAACTTAGAATGATTAATGGCGCCAATTTCGGAACGTCCTTGACACTGCGCATGCGCAGTAGAGGTGAAGTGTGGAGGGCCATTCAGGACATGTTTTCTTTGGTTTTAGATGCAAATTTTGGGGATTGGGGGGCAAAATTTGTGTTTGGCCCTATATTTTAAGAGTTAGCACCAGCTATGTCTGGGTCATTGGTACAGTATAAAAATATAATACTTGCGTAACAAATCACCCTTTGAAAAATAATTTAGCACTCTACCAGTTATGTTTATTCAATCGAAATAGAATTTTGATAAGGGCCCAACTGAGAAACGCAATATTTTGTTTAACTCTGAAGGGCCTGGAGATTTTGATACTTTTTTTCTGTGGACTGACTGTCCATATAAAGTGACTTTGCAGTTGTTTCTAAGCAAGTTTTGGCTGCCTATATAGGCTGCCAATATTTGCTGAGAAACAACTGCCAAGGCACTTGGAATGTAACTTGGAAGTATACCCAAAGCGTGCATGTTGGGGTACCAGTTTTGTTGTAGAAAAAGTCAATAAAGTTGTAATTAGGCCCTTAAGTGTTAAGGAAACTGAAGACAATGGTGACTAAATTGAGGAAAAATCAATATTCAAATTTAAGGAATAATCCTTATCCTCAGATAAATTTTATGTTAATAACTACCATATATACATTTACGTAGCTGTAGATGACTTAACAGTGTTTCTACATTATTGTTGTCTGCCTTTACAGGCAGACAACAATGATGTAAAAACACTGTCAGGATAAATACATCCTACTGGTAAAGTTCTCAAGGAAGAATACACTTGAAACAACTTTTAAAGAGCCATATAAAATTGGCTGTTTGTGGCTGTATGCGGGCTAATGGTTAACCCTTTACCTAACATGAAAAGCAGACGACACTTGCAAAACAAAATTCTTGAATAACTATAACCTATGTTTTTGAGACAAAAAATGAGGAAACTTCATTGGCGATTTTTGTGAATAGCGCTGATCGGTTTTGGCCATTACGTTGGGTAAAGGGTTAACCCAATTCAATTTTGTTTGACAGAGCACAGAGAGCTCTGTCAAACAAGTTGAACTAAATAAATTTCCAGTTGCATTATGGGAAAAATTTGTTTCTTGAAATTTTAGTATTCTGACATTAGTTTACAGAAGGTCTACTAAATATCTCAGGCATCATTTTAAACTCTAATTAGTAATAATACATATCAATTGTTATAAATATATTGAGAAAGATTTCGTCATCTCTTAGAATATGTCAAACATGACTTTTTCAGAATATAGTTGTATTAAATGTTTGTGCTAAGGACAAAATAAACAAGAGCTATTGCTGAAGGCATTTATACCCACACTACAGTGCTGGACCGATGAAGCATAAATGAAAAGAAAGCAAGTTCCAAAAGATCCTGAAAAATTTACAAAGTAAGGACCATAACTCTGATGAAAAATATGCTGGCAACTTTTTTGATGAGAGATCGCTGCAGACGAAAAACAATTTTGTTTAAAATTGACAAAGGACTGTAACTCTGGTGAAAAATGGACCATAATTCTGGAGAAAAACTAGAGGTACTGTGAGCAAGCTCACAAAGTGATCCCCCCCCCCCCCCCCCCCCCCGCGCCTATCAGAACGGAATTATATTGCTTCATGCACATCTTCATATGGAGTTCTTCCATTGTGTAAAGTTTCATGAAAATTCTTCAAACGGTTTAGGAGGAGTTGCGCTTATAAGGATGGACAGATGGACAGACGGACGGACAGACGGACAGGGTGATTCCTATATACCCCCCCCCCCCCCCCAAACTTTGTTTGCGGGGGGTATAATAATAAGCTGGCAACTTTTTTATAACATGAGCAGGAGCGGTTTGTCACAATGACCTCTCATAACAAATTTCAATGAAATCCAGATGGATGCATGTACAGTTAAAACTAGAAGTCCTGTCATGAAATGCGCACAAATAGCACGTCGATCTGGGCTTTAATCTACGGGTTATGACCATAGTAAGGCTATTAAATTTTGTATAAATGGCATGTGCACAAGCAATGTTTCAGCCAATGGACCTCCGGGTAACCCGGACGTCCATTGGCAGAAACATTGCTTGTGTTTGTTATGAGCAACCAGGAGAACCTGCCATGCTTTGGATGCCATTCAATATGGCAATTGCGCACAATTCCTACGCACAATTAAGCCTAGATAAGCGCACAGTTCGTGACAGGACTTCTAGTTTTAACTGTAATCCAGTAACCCCCCACCCCACATTCTCTCCAAGAGTCAGGGGTATACTGGTTACAAAATTTTACCATCTACAGTTGCAAGAAATCTCCTGGTCTAGTGGACTACCCCTGATTATTTATGATATTATTTCTAGGTCTTTTGGGTAACATATTTCTGCACAATGGCTATCATGACCACAACATAGATATAAAGTCAAGTCCAGCCAATCATGTACAATAGTTGCCCACTTTAGAGGACTTCAACCTCAAGCATTGCTGACTGGGTCCTATTTTACCAGTAAAACAGAGCTTGTTTACCACAGTAAAACAGAGTTTGTTTACCACAGTAAACAAGCACTGCTTCACTTCCCTGGGGTTCCCATGTGGGATCACCCACTGATTTGAAACCACTTGCAAAATCTGATTTCAATAGTCCTGGATGAGGCAAGTGGTTTTACCAAGCCCCACAGAAGATGCACCTGCAAGGTTTCTTCAAAACATAATTTGTTACAGACAGGACCCAAGCTAGGATTTAAATTTTTTCCTGAGATGGTGGGCAAGTTTAAATTTTTCCCCAGTGTTCCTGGGTCATTGATCGTACGTATGAATTTCAAACCTTACTGAATATACGTCTTTAAAACAACAAGTCTGAAACATTTGTTTTTTTCTAAAGAGCTCCTTTCATTTAACAAAAATTATTCTTTAAAATAATAATAATACATGAATTTTTTTGTGTATACAACTACTCGATTGTCATATACTTGGAATGAGCACTTTCACACAAAGGATATAAGAAAGATAAGGGAATTATAGGATAATGAGAAGTGTGGTTTCATCAAATGATCAACTTTTCTTTCAAATAAGTGGCATTCAGAGAAAGTGCTGGCATTTAGGTAACAAACAATTTTTCTGATGGTCACTGATGGACAACAAAAATTAAAAAAATTCTGACAAATCAGGTAATTGGGAGGGGGTATGAACAAATCCACCCTGCCACAACACTAGCTTCAGGTTTGCTTAGATATATATTAGGTTATTAAAAAAAAATACTGGGCTCTCAGGCACCTCCTTTGTCACCGAAAAGCTGCCTCATCACTCCTTTTTTTAATACCTGGAAATGTCTTCACTGTTTTGCACTTGTGGGATAAAAATTTTACCAACTATACCTTGTCTGACAGAGCTCACTGGCGTGAAAGCACCTCTCGTGGTAGTCCAGGGAAGTCTTACAGCCGTAAGATATCGGGATCAGGTCCTCATGCCTCACATCCTTCCACTTACCCATGCGTGTAACCTTACGTTGCAGCAGGATAATGCGAGGCCACACATTGCTATGGTTTGTCGTGACTTCCTCAACTAAACAATGTCCCAGTTCTCGATTGGCCGCCCTATAGTCCAGATTTGTCCTCGATCGAGCATTTATGGGACGAGCTGGACAGGAGGGTCAAACAACGCCGCTCAGCTCACGCAGGCCTTTCTTCAGGAGTGGATTAACATCCCACAAAGGACCATAAACAACTTGATGGGGGTCAATGGTAAGGAGAGTTAGAGCAGAGACTGAAGCCTGGGGCTATTGATTTGGATCAGGAAATGGCGTAGGATATCCATGTTTGAATGTTATCCATGCAAATGCCGTCTGTGTTAAGGCAACAAAATTTAATCAGTAATGAAGAAATAACATCAAAATCTAAACAATGAAATAATCATCCATAACACATTTGAAATGTTTACCACAGAAAAAAACTTGCGTTTCTTTTTTTTCGATTGTAAAATTCAATTAAATTTGCAACTGCACTATGGGAAACTTTCACTGCGAAAAAAAGTTTTTTTAACACATAATGGTGTAAGTATTTAAATTTCTAATTACAACTATTTTCTGGACTGTCTGAGGCTTAACAAAAATTAAAAGAAAATAAATAAAAATAACTATAAAGCCTCCCTCCCTCATCATGACATTGAGAAAAGAGTGCCTGAGAAATAAGAAAATTTTTAAATAGTCCTAGCAAGACTTTGAATTGGCAACTTCACAGTCTTGTGAAATGGTTAGTTTCAAAGAGCCATATGAGTGTACAACAGATGAAAAGACTTACAAATAAAAGAATTAACTTACAATTTTAAATTCGTTAAGAAGAAAAAAAAGCCTCCCTCCCCCGTCTGTTTTTCAGAGCAAAAATACATGAGAACACAGCTTTTTGGGGGCTTTAGGTTAATTTTATTTTACCTCTAGTCGTTTCGGTATAGCACCTATCTCATTCTGTCTAAGATTTTCAAATGTCTGTAATTCTACATATGTCTGCTCGATCTGTTCATGCATATCATGTAGCTGCTTTTCTAAACCAGTACCTCTTGACTGAAAAAAAAAATGTTTAAAGGTTACATCGCTTCACTAATTTTCGACTATAATTTGAAACCTCCGTCTTTCAAGGACAGTATTTTATTAGTTCATTAGCAATGATTTTGGTAGTTTGATTATTTTATTGGTGTATATAGGGAGTGTGGTGGCTTAGTGGTTACGGCATGGGATTTGAAACTGAAAGGTCCACAGTTCAATACCCACTAGGGGTAACTGCACTGTGTCATTGGGCAAGGCACTTAACCCTTTTACTGCTACATCCACTTTAGCCATATATGGAGGACCTCTATGTACGTCTGTATGCAAGGAAGTTTAATTTATTTATTTATTAGGGTTTAACGACACTTTAACAGGCAAGGTCATATCGTGTCGGTGACAGTTTTACGGGTGGAGGAAGCCAGAGTAATTGGAAAGAACCACCGAGCAACGACGAGCAGCTGCCAGCTCCCCAACATTGTAACTCCGCACTGGAGCACAGGCAGGATGAGATTGGTTGAAGACATGCACATGTCATTTGTAGGAGAGAAAAACCGCAGCGATCCCTACGTCACGCTACCAGGTTGGCGGAGGATTACAGATCAAACCGTTCGCAACCGTCTATGTGAGGCAAGGTCTGCATGCTAGACGACCAGTTCATGGCGGCATTTTGATGGCACAGCATCATCGACAGCGACTTCAATGGTGTCAGATGCACAGGGCACGGCCTCGTCAGAGATGGAGAACAGTATGGTTCAGTGACGAGTCATGTTTCCTTCTTTGTCGAGTTGATGGACGATGCCGTGTGTACAGACGTCGTGGAGAATGTTTTGCATGTAGCCGAATTTGGGAGGTGAACAGATTTGGTTGTGGTAGCATTATGATGTGGGCAGCCATCTCACACACTGGCAGAATGGACCACGTCCATGTTGAGGGTAACTTGATGGCACAGAGATGAAATTTTGCATCCACACATGCTCCCCATTATGCAGAATGTCAATGCCATTTTCCAGCATGACAATGCCGGACTGCACATGGCAAGGCTCATGACAACTTATCTACAGGATAACATCGAAGACCTGCCATGGACATCCAGATCACCAGACCTGAACACGATCGAACATCTATGGGATCATTTGGATCGACGTGTGAGACAACGTCAACCACAACCTCAGACGTTACCGCAGTTGGCGCAAGCGTTTCAGGAAGAGTGGGCCACCATATCTCAAGCTTCCACCCGGAATCTGATTGCTTCAATGAACAGAAGGTGCCAAGCAGTTTTGGACTCAGATGGCGGTCAGACTAGATATTGAGCTTCGATGACGTCGACTCGTGACGTTAACATCTGGAACGTGTATATTTGTACTTCATTCATCCATTAAAACCATGGTTATGAATTGATTTCATTCTCTATCTCATTATCCCATATTGCAGGAACGTCCCTCATCACAGAAAACCTGTTTTGCATTTCTTTTCTTGAACAGTATATATACCTAATATACACAAGATTGCATGACCCTTTTAGCATTAAAAGCTCTTGTGAAAACAAATTCTGAGTTAGTTTGTTTTAGTTTTTATTAACTAGAACAAAGGAATTTCATAACATCTGTTGGACATCTATACTGAAATTTCCACCAAATAGTCAACTTTCGATTGCTGTAAACAAGAACTGTTCCACTTCCATTAGATAGAACTGCTTTGAGAGTAGAAATGACTAGATTCCCTCAATTTTATTTAAAATTCCCCTAAATTTTGGAGAAAATAATGTATAACCCTTTACCCAAAGTAACGACCAAAACCGGCAAAAATTGTCATTCAATTTTCATTATTTTTTCATTTCCTGCATCAAAAACATAGCTTATGACCCCTCATTGGAATGAGCTTGTTCCATTGAGAAATCATAAGCTATGTTTTGGGCTGAAAAAAAATTAGTTATTCAATAATTTTGTTTACCAGTGTCATCAGCTTTTCATGTTAGGCAAAAGGTTAAAAAAAAAGAAGCATATAAGGAATGATTGTTTGTTTCTGTCTATTTCTTGTCTTATGAATCCCAAAATACAAAGGCCAAACTGTGTAAATGGGCATAGCCCATTTGCGCTATGTTTGGCCTTTGTTTTTTGGGATTCATAACTCAAGAAATAGACAGAAACAAACGATCATTCCTTATAATTAAACCTGGAGAGCAATAAATTTAAACACTCTCTACTTTGTGGAGTTATAATAAAAACCAGGTCGCATCATGCTTCCTATTGAGAACTGAATAAAACAAGTGCGCTGCCAGCTGTGGATCAATATATGGCCGCCTATGAAGAAATTGCACTTGTGAAGAAATTTTTTGTTGAACAAAAAGGTAAAAAATTCCTTCAAAAATAATCGTACATTCCTAACTTATGACCCATTAAACTTGAAAATATTGTTTTCAAGTTATTGTGTGGAGAATCAAAAGTCACCATTACTCCCAGGTTGCCATGGCGGCCATATTGGACATGCCAGAATGCTGGTTATTGAAAGGAACCATCCTCTAGTCATGACTTATCAACCATAAAAACAATATCTGTTGGATGTATTGTTTTCAAGTTATAGCATGGACAAATAAAAGTTAACAGACAGGCTAGACAGCATGGACAAACTGGAGGCTCTAAAGAGCCTGTAATCGCTCACCTGGGACTACATATAAAAATGTGATTTCCCATAGGCTTTCCATGGTAACTTTGAGCTGCACTTGTGACCATGTTTGCAACATTACATCAACATTACATGAGGATCATTGGTAGAAGGTGTCTCAGTCCTCAATCACGTGAAGTGTCAAAACATTTGAATCCATCAAACAGAATCATAGAATGTCTCTGGTGCCCATATTTTCCAACCAATGGGAACAAAAAGAGGATCGTTTGTGGAGGGCCTCCAATAGACCATTCCTGCCAAGTTTTGGTTGACGTCGGCTCAGTAGTTCCAGAGACAAGAGGAAAATGGGATTTCCCATAGGGTTTTTCTATAGTAACTATAAAACTGCAATTGTGGCCATGTTTACAACACGATCAATATTAAATGAGGAATGTTGGTAGAGGGTGTCTCAGTCATCAACCATGCAAAGTTTCAAAACATTTGGCCCTGTGGTTTCAGAGGAGAAGAGTTTTCAAAATTGACCAATCAGAATCAAAAAATGCTTTTGGCGACGTTTTTCATCTAGCAGGAATAAAATGCATAACAGTTGTAGAGAATCTCTCATAGACCATGCCTGCCAAGTCTGGTTCACATTGGCTCAGTACTTTCAGAGAAGATGATGAAAGTGTGATTTCCTATAGGGTTTCTATAGTAACTATAAGCCAAAATTGCATCCATAATTGCAACCCGATGAAGATTAAATGAGGATGATTGGTAGAGGGGGTTACAGTCATTAGTCACATTAAGTTTCAAAACATTTGGCCTTGTAGTTTCAAAGAAGATTTCTTGAAAATGCACACATTTATGAATTCTGTTTCAACCAAAAAATCAGTAAAAGAAGGTTAAATATTTTGAAAGTTAAAAAATTTATAGTACTTTGTATATTTTTTATACTTACCAATGACCCAGACTTAGCTGGTGCTAACTCTTAAATATTTAGGGCCAAACACAAATATTACCCCCCCAATCCCCAAAATTTGCATCAAAAACCGAAAATTACATGTCCTATATGGTCCTCCATACTTTTACTCCACTGTGCATGCGCAGTATCAAGGAGGTCTCGAAATTGGCGTAATTATCATTCTTACAACCAGTGCCTGGTAAGCGTTATGTACTCAGCGGGGAGGTATGAGTTCCCAACTCATGGGAGGGCCATCCCCGTCTGGGTCATTGGTAAGTATAAAAAATATATAAATTACTATAAATTTTTTAACATTTTTAAACTGTATCAATGACCCAGACTTAGCTGAATAGTAAAAAGGTTGGAGGGCCTAGGACATAAAGGAAAATCCAATAGGCTCAACTATATATAACAGAATATCCCCTCGAGGAGAAAGGAGAAATAGGCTTTACATGTATCTTTCTTATTTGCATCAAAAAAAAAAAAAGAAAGGCACAACACCACTCTGTAATTGAGCACAATAACATCAATGATCTCTATTAACCTCCAGTATAACCCGTTATGCTAATTATTTTTAAAGGAAAGCCAATAAGTAAAGGAAGTCCAAAGAAATGAGACTCTTTGTACTCAGTAAAATTGTCCGAGGATTATATATTAACACATGACATATACAAATGCTTCACACTGAGCTACACTTTAAAAATATTACATGGATGAGTTAACATCAGCTTTACACTTTAAAACCATCCCGACACCGACTCAGAATTACTGACTCCAGAGGAGGTATTCCCTTGCTTTTCACTATAAAGCAGGTGACCTAAGGGAACACCTCCCCCCTCCCCCATTCCCCTTGCCCTGGATCAAATACCCCAGAGCGAAGAGGGCAGCAGGACAGAGTCACTGCCGGAAGAGAAAGCCTGCATAACTATAGTTGCAACTGTTTAGTGGACGACATTCTGAGCAACAGATAACGGACCTAAACAATGCAGATCTCCAGAAATGGACTCTATATTTCTAAGATAAAAATTTGTGAAAGTGGAAGGCTGAGACCAATATGCAGCCTTCATTAGATCTGTAATAGCAACACTATTAGCGTAAGCCCAAGATGTAGATAGAACTCTTACTTCATGAGCTGAAATCTTAAGCACAGACTGCTGAGTTGAAGATAATTTATCATAAGCAGTACGGATAGTTAATTGAATCCATATAGCAATAGAATGGACCAAAATGTGGAGGAAGCTTCCACGGCATATCCCACAACAGACACCTGAGT
This sequence comes from Pictodentalium vernedei, assembly GCA_031216915.1. NCBI lineage: Eukaryota > Metazoa > Mollusca > Scaphopoda > Dentaliida > Dentaliidae > Pictodentalium > Pictodentalium vernedei. The sequence continues at coordinate 716,365,587 of CM062296.1, forward strand.
AGATTAATCCACGGTCTCTGTGGAGACAGAGATGCTACCAACAGAACTGTATTGAGATTGTTTTTTCTTTAGCAATATCTGCTGAATCAACGGCGCTAGAGGATACGCATATCCTATCATTCCGTCTCACAAGATCGATAGAGCGTCTACTGCAAATGCTCGAGGATCCGGACATGGTGACACATACATCTGCAACTGATTGTTGAGATGCATCGCAAATAAGTCTATCATTTGCCACTCTCACTGGTTGCAAATCTGATTGAATACTTGTTTGTTGAGAGCCCATTCTGATGGCAACAAGCGACCCCTCCGTGAAAGGGAGTCCGCTAATACGTTCCGACGACCCGGAATTTGACGGACCGATAGGAGAACTTGATGTTCTAGTACAAACAGAAGGATTCATTCTGTTAACTTGAATAACAGAATGGAATGAGTGCCTCCCTGGTTCCGAATATATGCTATTACCATCGTATTGTCAGACAGAATTTGCACGTGAGCATTCTGAATAACATTCATCCAATGACGTAGCGCAAGCCAAATTGACATCATTTCTTTGATGTTTATGTGCTTGATTAGGAACTGCGGATCCCAAAGACCCTGGCACATCAAATCCGTTGGGCTCAATGTTGCGTCCCAACCTGTTTGACTGGCATCTGTCATAATTGTAAAACTTGGATCTGGCAATTGCAGTGGAACTCCCTGAGTTAACCACTGAATATCTGCCCAAGTCTGAATCTCTTGTTTCACTTTGATTTGACAAGAGGATGTCCGTATCGAGTGAATGAATCTTCACCCTCCAATTCTGGGTCAGAAAAATTTGGAGCCACCCCATCGGAATAATATCCGCGGCTGCTTCGCACAAACCTATCAGTCTTATGAATTCTCTCGCTGTAACTTTGTCTGAGTGAAGACAATAGCGAGCGTAACAACTGATTAATTTTGCTCTGGTTAATGGCAGATGAACGAGATTGTTGTGCATCTCGTGGGTGAATGACTTGGACGGCACCAGATCCAACTTCTCCTCGTTTACTTATGAAAACGTGACGTCGGAGCAATAGAAGCAGATTCTGCACATCGTTCTGAAGCGTTAACATGGTCATTACCGAGTTCATTATTCGAGTGAAAGCCCAGGGTGTTAGATTCAGACCGAAGCACATTGCTCGGAACTGAAACATGACTCCCAGGATGGCGAAACGAAGATACTTTCTGAACGCCGGATGTACCATGAAATGAAAGTACGCATCCTTGAGATATATGCTCGTAGCATAGTCATTCACCCGAATGCTCGCTCTGACCGATCGGATGGTCTCCATATAGAATTTTGGAGCCACGATCAGCTTGTTTATCCAGCTCAGATCTATGACTGGATGGAACGAGCCATCTGATTTCGGAACCAGAAAAAGATGGCTGTAGAAACCTGGAGATTCCTGGTTTTCTACAATCTCTATCGCGTTCTTCTCCATAAGAGACAGGACCTCTGATAGAAGTGAGCGGAATTGACGGAAGCTGAGTCCATCTTGGACTTCGAATTAACAGAGGTTTTCCTTTGAAGGACAGTTTTAGTCCTTCCAAAATCACTCCTCGACCCCAAGGGTCGTCCGTAATCGACCCCCCAATTGGTTGAGAAACTTGACAGTCTTCTGCACACTGGAACACGATAGAGGTTTATACCATCACCCCCTGGACCTGCGAGGCTTGCGGAAGGAGAAACCACATCCTCCACGGCCCGCACCTCGCCCCGTTGACCTAGGGGCATCTGACCGGTTGTCTCGGCCAGTATTACGGCCCCTACCTGAGTCGCTACCCTGACGGTCTCTAGAGTAAGACCTAGAGGATGCATAGGAACCTCTATAGGAACTTCCCTTGGACGTATTTGCCCCAGAAGTGCCTGTCCTACTCTTCTCCGCTGAATCCGACTTTATAGAAGCGGATCTGAATAGCAGAAGAGTCTGAAACTTTCTTAGTTATCTGATCATAGATTGCGGAAAGCTTGGTGTCGAAGAGACGCTCTCCAGAGACCAGAGTGACTCTGAGAGAGTTTTTCACCTTACTATCCACGCACGTGGATGTAGCCAGGGCCGCATCACGTGTAACCAACTCCAGATTTGCCACTGAAAGGGCGGAGTTATACGTGGAGAATGCTATGGCCCTCGAAAGAACTAAGGAGGTTTGTACATCCTGGAATTCTTTTCCTTGAGACGTAATGATAACGCTCTGGTAAGGTGAACTGCGTATGATAGTGCATCTAAACTAACTCTGTTAGACGATATAGACAATTCTAGGTCTTCAGCCTGGTCGTCTAGACGCAGAGGAACTCTCGGAATGCCCTGTCCTGCCATTTCGAATTATTCCTTGAATTGATGAAAGGCAGATGTAGAGCATTTGCTGATAAGAAACCAGACCTGCCCGTTTTGGTAGCAAGTTTATATATAGTGTCATTCAATAGTTCAAATGTCCGTGAGACATTTCTGGACTGTGTCGGAAAGTCAGGGTCGATGTCCCTAAACCGATTAAAGAATTCTGTGTCCAGCGGCGCTATCAGTCATTTATTTGGCAACGCAGCATTTTGGTCCAGAGGAACAACGTCAGAAAGATAAAGCCGGATGAGCTCTACGGCAATTTTATGTTGTTCCGAAAGGGAAAGTTCCAACTCCTCCGTATCTCTTTCGCCATCCTGTCGGACTACTTGTAATTCTTGGTCGTCCGTGCCTGCACCTGCAGCGGAACGTACCGACCCAGCTTCCTCGGATAATACCTGATCTGACAGAGTTTCTGTCGGTTGCTGGGATGCTGCGATAATTTGTGCTATCTGCGATAGCACGTCCGTAACGGAGGCCTGTGGAGCTGCGGTCTTACAAGATTTAGCCGCTGGAAGCTCCTAGGACATTGACTCCTGCATACTTCTTTAAGCGAATGTCCAGAGTATGAAGGCCTCGTATCCTTGGATACCAGATGGCGTGATCTGGTCGCCGTGGAATTCCTGGTCGGCGAGGGTGGCTGGATATCACTGGTCATGTAGCCAAGGTGCGGTCGTGTGTGCTGACATAAGGATGAGGAAGCCAATAGAACAGCCGCGTCAGACTGTCTATGAGACGGAGCGTCCCGAGCAGGAGGAGTGGACGTATGCTCCGACTAACCAACAAACATACAACAACATCGCGGCGCAGATGTTGTTGTAAGAGAGAGGGGGCCTCTCACGCTCGCGGTCCGGATAGACCTGGACGAGCTAGCTACTGGACTGACAGGCTTCCTCCGTACTATCCTCGGATCTGTCGTTGCTGGGTGTGCACGTTCAATGTTTATAGTGCTTGCATCACCCAAACTGCTTCCCTGGACTGCAACGGACGAACCTGGCTGCTGAGCCATTCGATGAATTGTCGCTACACCGGGTGGACTAGCGGACGATCAATGCCTTCGATCCTACTAGGGACCTCTTCGGCAATTGTCATATTTCCATGAGCACTTAGCCGCTAGCCCTAATACTGCAACGACGGAGACACACTTGCTGAAGACATCATGGAAACATCACCCTGTTCTTGTTCTTCTGAAAAAGAGACTGATAAACTAGAGTGACCTTACGGAGAGAGGACCAGAATGGACCCCTCACCGTTAACAATATACTGTGACACACGTCTCCAACGTTGTCATTCCAATTAGCACACACTGAGCAAGAATTAGTGCGAGTACATTGACTACAAGAAACACAATGAACATAACATGAGAATAAGAGGAAGATTTCCTCGCATTATAATTGAACAATATTTTTTCATCTTGAAAAAATATAAACAGTCATAATACTTGCACCAACCCTTGAAACAAAGATACATAATATAATATAATCCATTATAACATTTTGAAAAAATAATTTCCCCCCCAAAAAAAAATTTTTGAAAAATTTTCAGAAGAGCCCAAATTCCCAATGGGAACAATGAGCCCAAATGGATCCCAAAAAAGCCTAAGTGTGGACAAAATTTTTAAAACATTTTTAAAAATTAATCAACACTTCCGGGCAATATTAATGTATCTGGCTGTGAGCAGAACTAATAGAAGACAAGTAATCACCATCAAAAGTAACCGTTGTCAACATAAGCAAAAGTGAACAGAAACCGGAAACATCACTCCAGGCACTGAAACCATGGCCCAAAATCAGTAACCAATTTAAACACTATCCGATGTAAAACAGAGGCTTCCAGAGAAGAAACTGCAGTACATCAGATGGTAGATGCAGAAAACAATGCCTAAACACCTGAGGGTGAGGACGTAAACATGGGGAAAAAACAGAATAATCATTCTGTTACCAAGCCAAAACTCACAAGAAATTTTAGTAAGAAAAAATTCCAAAATTATGCCAAAAGCATGGGAGAATAGCAAGGGGGTTATTAAGGAAAGGGAGAGAGGAAACACTGAACAAACAATGGTAAGTTCATAGCCAGAATGACAAAATAAGGCTCATGCCACGAAATTAGGGAACATGAAATAATTTCGTAAAAAAATTATAAGTTACATCCCTGAACACATTCTGCCACTGTTTCTTCCTCTCATCCTTTATTTCATCCTTAGATCCACCATTTCTTTCAAAATTATGTGTCTGGCATCATTTAAACTGAGATTTACAAGCACAAATATCAGTGACATGTTACTGATTTTAGGGCCAAACAAAGAATGATAATTGCGCCAATTTCGAGACCTCCTTGACACTGCGCATGCGCAGTGGAGTAAAAGTATGGAGGATCATATAGGACATGTAATTTTCGGTTTTTGATGCAAATTTGGGGGATTGGGGGGTAAAATTTGTGTTTGGCCCTAAATATTTAAGAGTTAGCACCAGCTAAGTCTGGGTCATTGGTACAGTATAAAAATATTACAATTTTTCAGATAATATTCTCTTTCAATAGCTTTGGATAGGTAAAGGGTTACAGGAAACACATTTTACTCTAATTTTGTCATATTTTAAATACTACTACTGGGAAAACAAAATAAACAAAACTTCCATGCTTTCCAAACACCTGTCATCAATCATTATTTCAGGTAAGTAACTTGAGAGTAAAAACATGTATTAACATAATTACAGCTGCACTTGTTTACAGTAGTAGTCAAAATAAGTTGTAGGATAACCCTATAAACTATGTATATTTCTCTTCCTACACTGATAAGGCCAGAAGCTGCCATCATTTTCTAGAAAGCACTGATAGCTTTCCAGAAAATGTCATATTACGATCTTGTCAGTGCAGGAGCACTAGTTTACTTAGTTTATTGCAGTTATGCTACAACTTATTTTGACTTGTACTGTATACACAATATTTTGGGGTTTTTTCCCAGTTCTCAGTGGAGATAACTGGAACCAACCCTTACCAGATTCTCAAAAAACAAGTATTTAGCTGACAGTACCGATCTTCATGCAGACAGGAGAGGCATTAGGTTAAGCATTAGAATATAGCCTCTGGCGGCCACATATTTCCATCCTCTCTCAGACCATTCCTGCGAAGTTTGGTTCATATGTAAATGTGATTTCCCATAGGGTTTCTATAGTAATTATAAGCCGCAATTGCAGCCATGTTTGCAACCTGATCAACATTAAATGCGAATCATTGGTTGATGGTGTCGCAGTCATCAACCATGCCAAGTTTCAAAACATTTGGCCCTGTGGTTTCAGAGGAGAACATATTTCAAAATCCACCAATCAGAATCAAAAAATGCTTCTGGCAGCCATGTTTTTCGATGCACGGTAACCAAAATGAGGAGCCTTTGTAGAAGACCTCCCATAGACTAACCCTGCCAGGTTTGGTTCACGTCGGCTCAGTAGTTCCAGAGAAGAAGATGAAAATGTGATTTCCCATAGGGTTTCTATAGTAACTATAAGCCGCAACTACGGCCATGTTTACAACCCGAACAACATTAAATGAGGATCATTGGTAGAGGCATCATTTATGTGAAGTATCAAAAAATTTGGAATGGCAGATTCAGAGAAGATTTTTGAAAATTCACCAACCAGAATCAAAGAATGCCTCTGGCTGCCATATTTTTCAACCCACTGGAACAAAATGAGGATCGTTTGTAGAGGACCTCCCATAGACCATTCCTGCCAGGTTTGGTTCATGTCAGCTCAGTAGTTCCAGAGAAGAAGATGAAAATGTGATTTCCCATAGGATTTCTATAGTAACTGTAAGCTGCAATTGAAGCCATGTTTGCAACCCGATCAACATTAAATGAGGATCGTTGGTAGAGGGGGTTGCAGTCATCATTTATGTGAAGTTTCAAAACATTTGGTCTGGCAGTTTCAGAGAAGATTTTTGAAAATCCACCAACCAGAATCAAAGAATGCCTCTGGCTGCCATATTTTTCAACCCACTGGAACAAAATGAGGATCGTTTGTTGAGGACCTCCCATAGACCATTCCTGCCAGGTTTGGTTCATGTCAGCTCAGTAGTTCCAGAGAAGAAGATGAAAATGTGATTTCCAATAGGGTTTCTATAGTAACTATAAGCCGCAATTGCAGCCATGTTTGCAACCTGATCAACATTAAATGTGAATCATTGGTAGAGGGTGTCCCAGTCATCAATCATGCAAAGTTTCAAAGCATTTGGCCCTGTGGCTTCAGAGGAGAATATTTTTCAAAATCCACCAATCAGAATCAACGAATGCCTCTGGCGGCCATGTTTTCAAATCCATGGGATCAAAATGAGGATCACTTGTAGAGGACCTCCCATAGACTATCCCTGCCAGGTTTGGTTCATGTCAGCTCAGTAGTTCCAGAGAAGATGATGAAAATGTGATTTCTCATAGGGTTTCTACAGTAACTATAAGCTGCAATTGCGGCCATGTTTGAGACCCAATCAACATTAAATGAGGATCGTTGGTAGAGGGGGTCGCAGTCATCATTTATGTGAAGTTTCAAAATATTTGGCCTGGCAATTTCAGAGGAGAAGATTTTTGAAAATCCACCAACCAGAATCAAAGAATGCCTCTGGAAGCCATGTTTTTCATCAGACTGGAACAAAATGATGATCGTTTGTAGAGGACCTCCCATACACCATTCCTGCCAAGTTTGGTTCACACCGGCTCAGCGGTTACAGAGAAGAAGATGAAAATGTGAAAAGTTTATGGACGCCGGATGACGACGGACACCAAGTGATGAGAAAAGCTCACATGGCCTTTTAGGCCAGGTGAGCTAATAAAAGTTAATGGATGGACGGACGGATGGACTGACAGATGGACAGATGAACATTGATGCTGGTTGTTGGATGGAACCATCCTCTAGTCATGACTAATCAATCATAAAAAACAGTATCTGTTGGATGTATTGTTTTCAAGTTATCACATGGGCAAACAAAAGTTAACAGACGGATGGACAGACAGACAGACAGACAGACAGAGACAGACAGACGGACGGACGGACGGATGGATGGATGGACAAAGATGCTGTTTATCGAAAGGAACCATCCTCCAGTCATGACTAATCAGCCATAAAAAAACATCTGTTGGATTATCAAATGGACAATCAAAAGTCCCTAAACATCCAAGATGGCGGTCATCTTGGATATGCCAGAATGCTGGTTATCGAAAGGAACCATCCTCTAGTCATGATTAATCAACCATAAAAAAGCAGCATCTGTTGGATCTATAGTTTTCAAGTTATATAACCATCCTCTAGTCACGATTAATCAACCATAAAAAAGCAGCATCTCTTGGATCTACAGTTTTCAAGTTATCGCGTGGACAATCAAAAGTCCCTGAAATCCAAGATGGCTGCCGTGGTGGCCATATTGGATATGCCAGAAAGCTGGTTATCGAAAGGAACCATCCTCTAGTCATGACTAATCAACCATAAAAAAACAGTATCTGTTGGATGTATTGTTTTCAAGTTATCACATGGACAATCAAAAGTCCCTGAAAATCCAAGATGGCTGCCATGGTGGCCATATTGGATATGCCAGAATGCTGGTTATCGAAAGGAACCATCCTCTAGTCATGACTAATCAACCATAAAAAAACGGTATCTGTTGGATGTATTGTTTTCAAGTTATCACGTGGGCAAACAAAAGTTAATGGACGGATGGACAGACAGACAGACAAATGGATGGACGGACGGACAATGATGCTGGTTATCGAAAGGAACCATCCTGTAGTCATGACAAATCAACCATAAGAAAAACAGTATCTGTTGGATTATCAAATGAACAATCAAAAGTCCCTAAAAATCCAAGATGGCTGCCATGGCAGCCATCTTGGATATGCCAGAATGCTGGTTATCGAAAGGAACCATCCTCTAGTCACGATTAATCAACCATAAAAAAGCAGCATCTCTTGGATCTACAGTTTTCAAGTTATCGCGTGGACAATCAAAAGTCCCTGAAATCCAAGATGGCTGCCGTGGTGGCCATATTGGATATGCCAGAAAGCTGGTTATCGAAAGGAACCATCCTCTAGTCATGACTAAACAACCATAAAAAAATAGTATCTGTTGGATGTATTGTTTTCAAGTTATCGCGTGGACAAACAAAAGCTAATGGACAGACTGGCAGACAGATGGACATTGCCATACCATAATACGGCCCGCTCATAAGAGCGGGCATATAAAAAGGCGTAGTTTTCTAAAATTTTGTTTGAAATGCGACACATTTCACTGAAAGATGTTCGTGTGTCATTAAAAATTTTATTGATCAATGAATTGCATAAGTTAAAAGGAACACCATAGGCCATGCCCACAGAAAACTTCAATTTTCTTTTCGACTTGCCGGGAAGATGATGTCATTCAAAGCAAGGCTGGGTTAAATTTAATTCTGATTTTGATCATTTCTTGAGAAACTGAAAACACAGTTGTTAAATGTGGAGTTCGATAAAAATCCAGATGACATGAAGTTGGCTGAACTTTGTCTCAAAAAGAGTTAATTCAGATTATTTGGAAATTGGAAAGTTTTGATTGCACGAGTTACGTTTGTGGATGTCATCGACGTCAGTGATGTAGCGTTTTGTTAATATTGGCATTGTTGTGCACGAGGCTGATTTGTCACAGAGGCAGTGTTTGACTGATGTTTTGTTTCTTTCAAGAGAGACATTCCCTACAGGAACTGCGGACAAAACCTTCATTTTGATGTCCACTCAGTACATAATATGTCTTAGTTCAAAATGCCAAGCCTGAAAATAAGCAGACTGTCATATGCAAAATGAGGTCCCCAGAGGGTGAATTTTGGTGTGCTACCCTGCACAGCAGGGTAGCATCACAAAATTTACCCTCTGTGAACCTCAGTCTGAATCAAGGTCTCAAGCCAAAACAGAAAGATGTACCTAGAGGATAAATTGGCCCACTGTATGGGATCGCATCAGCAAATTCCCCCTCTGGGGACCCCATTTTGCAAATGACAGGTTGCTTATATTCAGGCTTGAAACTTCAAATCCAACATCATGCATTCTCTGGATACCAGTTGCACGTAAACAGTGTGTTGTGCATGTTGTGCTACAATGCCTACATTTTGTTTTCATGAAATATCAGGCATAAATTTTGAGAATTGATATTCTTTTACAAATTACATTCTTGTCAGTGAACCACATACATTCAGCTGATGGTGAAAGGAGAGCACTGTAGAGTGCAGGTAGGTGGCAATTTTATTTAAATCAGTCTGATCAATTATATCTTTATGACAGGTTGGTAATGATTATGACCGGCCAATGTTTACGTTTGATTTGGGTAAAACGATGAACATAGATGATCATCTATTAATTTTAATTGCGTTTAAAAAAATTAAACACGAAATAAAAAGAATGAGAGGATTTCATTGTTTATTTGATTTTAACCCTTAACGATTTTGTTTTAGTCCCCCACCCACACCCCACTTGTTCAATTGGCAGTTATATGATATATAGAATATGACATTCATGTTACTTCAATATGATATTTATGAAACTCGTTCAAGCTCCGTTTAAGCAGGGTTACAGCAGTTGAAGACATGTGTACCATCGACATGCAGTACACCTTAGTACACAGCGTCAACGTGCCCCTATGTAAGCAACCGGGATAAAATGCCTTGCCCAAGGACACAACGTGGGTCATCCCGGAGAGGGATCGAACTTGGGACCTCTAGCATAGAAGTCCAACAGTCTACCACTGAGCCACCGTGCTCCCTGCCTCTACAGTACAGCCACAATATTATTGCATCCGTGGAAATACTGCCCACATGTGGAAAGTGAACAGTCCATGGCAGCCTTACTGTAGTTTGTTCAAGTCTTTAACAATTGAAGAAATCCTCATGTAACGTGAAGGATCGGTCAGGAGTTATTTCCTGTGATTCAGATATAATTCACTTCGATAAATTGGTTAGAACATTTCCACATAAAAATAATACTACAATTCTAACATTTGGTGACAAATTATCTGAAATCAGCTTATTAAAAAATTTCATTTTCAGAACATTGAGAAAAAATACAGCATTGTACCATATCGACTCTCACCTGATAACCACCAAGTAGAATTTTTAATTTTCTTTCTATTTTTGCTGCTTGTCTTGCTTCCTTTGTCATTATTCCTCTATTTGTCTGAAGGGAAAAGAAAATATACAGCTGTTAAACCTATCACCACAGACCAGGCTGCTTTTTTAACTCAATATAGACACAGATGGAAAAATGTCATATAGGTTTAACACTTAACAACCGTGTTTTCAAATGACAAGGTCATTTCGGTAACATATACACTGAAACCGTAAAATTATGCACAGGATGGCACGTCTATAGTTTCATAGGGCTTAAGCATCATTATTTTAGGAATAATGACATTTACATCTTGATTTTGGACAGAGGAACACTGGATGCAGTCAGCACTGGTTCATGATCCAGCCCTGTTAACTAGAACCTGTCGTCCACAGAATTGAATCCATGGAGAGATTACCATTAGTTGTCCTAAAATAATAAAGTACATGATAATCTCACTGACTGAACCTTAACCCCAACAGCCTTCCGTGTTTAACAATATGGTTAACCAAGGGAGGTCTTACAGATGAGGATGTGGTCCAACTGGTCTGCATCTGATATACCATGAAGGTTCAGAATGTTGAAGAAGACTGAAAAAGAAAATCGGTCACTTGAAGCAAATTTCATTTGACAGAATCAGAAGAAAAACCTTAATTTTACAATCTTTTTCATAATTCAAGGGGCATAACTCAAACTAGTAGAAGTACAGAAGCAGAAATCAAACTTGACCTGCATTTTATCGCACTTAATATGGTCAAGAAGTGTGGACATAATCGGTCACTTACAACAGTTTTTTTTTACTTCAAGGGGCATAACTTCTAAACTATTATAAACAGGCAAAAATTAACTAATTAGGGACCATAACTTTGCTCAGTATGATCAAACTTCACCATTTTCGAACTCATTCAAGACATTGTCAAGAAAGTCTCATTTACCAAATATTGACCAAATCCAATAATATTTCTGCAAGTTATCACACTAGCAAGCTGAAAATGTGCAAAAATTAACTAATTATGGGCCATAACTCTGCTCAGCATCATCAAACTGCACCGGTTATCAAACTTGTTCAAGAAATTGTTAGAAAAGTCTCACATAACAAATATTATTACCACTTTAGCGTGTGTTCTCTAGTATATTAACACAATTTTACCTTTACGGTAAAAGTGCACAATGCACAGACTCAAATACGAAAGTCGTGTGTTAACGTGGTTAACAGCCCACTTCTGGCTAAATGTTTCATTAACAGCCTGGGCTCCGGGTATAGTTTATGTAATCTGTCATACCAAACGTGTCACTGGTTCTGAGATGATGAAACGCGCTTACCTGCAATGAATGTTTAAAAAACACGTGAAATTTGTGTGATTTCCCCATTACTTCGGTGATGAAGCATTCGAATTGTTAAGGTGAGTGTAATTAATTCATTACGGTAGGTTTTTGTTAGTAGATTTCAGGAGAAGGCCAATTTCGAACTCGTTCAAGACATTGTTAAGAAAGTCTCACGTAGCAGTTGTACAGGGAGCTCAACACTGCATGAACTCGAAAGGGGGCAGCATGATAGATGTGACATCTGTGATCTACCAGATCACCACATATACAGACTGAATATCTGTTTCAATTCAATTTGAAATTAAACCTTACATGCAAGATTCGATTTGTATTTGATTCAAATGGGAAAAGTCTGATTCATGGGGCACTAATTTTCATGTAAATTTAAAGAAATAAAAAATTTTGTAGTTGGGCAAGATAAAAACTAAAATCAGATAAAAAACCAAAAAATCACACCCTTGTACCACCATTAAATTATCTGGTGCATATTGACACCTAACATAATGGCAAGAACACAGAAGCACTGTTCACAAAAGAAACTTCATTCAAATTTTATTATTAAAAAAAAAACTTTTTCCATAAAAACTTAACTTATGACCCTCACTGGAATAAGCTTGTGGAGACCGTTTCCATTGGGGGTGGGGGAGCAGTTTTGCCAAATGATCAACTGCTCCATGATGTTCTTTAGTGGCACTGTTCTTTGCTGTTGAAATTCCTTTCTTTAACCCTTAACGATTTTGTTTTAGTCCCCCACACGCTCCACTTGTTCAATTGGCAGTTATATGATATATAGAATATGACATTCATGTTACTTCAATATGATATTTATGAAACTCGTCTGAATCTTCCTTTTTGCCTTATCAAAGGCTTGGCAAAACAGAAAATTCTAGACTTGTTTCATAAATATCATAATTAAGAAACATTCTTTTCATATATCCTTTCTTTCAGATTAATTAATTCTGTTAATTAAGAATTGTTTTGTGAGGAGGGTCTGATATTTTTATGTCACAGCATCTGCTATTCATGTTAAAGAGTTAAATAAAAAAATTTACAAACCTCCAGCCTCTTATCTAGAGATTCAATTCTGTCTTTTTTACTAGCCAAATTAGCCCTTGTATATCTGTTTTGTGATGGAAGATATAAAACCTGTGCGTAGCATTCCTCCCATACTTGTGAATAAACATCTAAGGTTATGTCTCCATGATTCATTCCTCTCTTCACCACTTCCATTTCCTTTTTCAACATTTCTGATGCCTGAAATAAAACACAAAAGTACCATATATGTCCTGTGCAAGTTCCACTCATGTATAATTGCACCACCAATTCTCACCGAAATATCTTCTCTGCGACTGTAACCTTCGGATAAATCGCATCCCCAATTTGGGTTAAACAAAATATGAAAGATACAGGTAGAGCAAAAAGTCAAAACACAGAATTAGGTGAGTACATCTAATGTACAATTCAGAGTTTTTTCCTTCACTTTTCCATTCCAGTCATAGTAATCTCGCGTTAAAAAGAAGAAATAAAAAAAATATTTTCTGTTATTTATTTCCTTCATTTATTCTCCTGTATTGAATGCTGTAAATCCATTTTATAATGCACAGAAAGTTAGTCATGCTGCAATGGTTGTCAAACTAAACTCTTCACAAGTAGGTTGAGAGGTCCAATACAGATGGATGCAGAACTTTGTACGACAGTGAATAAAGTCATCTTACTTGGCTAGAGTTGACACATGAACAAGTTCAACAATAAAATTAATTCTTAATTTCTTGGGTATCAAGCTGTCATCAACAAGAAAAATCAAGCTCAGTATGTGTAAACCCTTATTCAGACATAGATAGAAATTCTGTGAAAACGATGTGGAAATTGCATGTACTCTGTATCACTGCCAGTACAGTGGAACCCTGTTAACTGAATAGGCACTTTGCCAATGAAAATTATTCAATTAACAGGAGTATTCAATTAACAGAGATTGTGTCACTTTCCTGTATTCCAGAGATAAACTTTGCCTTTATTCTATTATATCTTGTTTGACAGAGCTCCATGAGCTCTGTCAAACAAGATATAATAGATTAAATGCCTGTACTGGATGTACTGAGGCCAAATGGGTCTATAAACAAAGGAAAACTAGGGAGAGTCCGGGTAATTTCTTGATAGATTACAAGATTTGTTATTCAATTAACAGGAGTTTACTCTGTAACCTATATTCAATTAACAGGTCAAATTTGTACTGCAGGTAAGGTATATGGTTTTGTGTTGGGAAATTATATTCAATTAATGGGGATATACAATTAAGAGATATCCAATTAAGTGGGCTCCACTGTACTCCTATTGTCAGTATTGATGAAAGGGAAATAACTGCATATTTCTTCCCAAGGTGAGCTCCCCAGATTAAGTAAGTTAAAATTTTGGGCTACCATAGAGAGCCCAAATATGGCCCTAAGGACCCCAATTTAAACAAATTGGAATCTGACCCCCCTAGAGATGTTATATACCAAATATGAAAGCATTCTGACTGGTGGATATGAAGAAACTTTTTAAAGATTATTCCTCATATTGTCCTAAGTTAAAAATTCGGACTGCTATATTGAGGCCAAATATGAACCAAGGGGCTCCATTTTAACAAACTTACACCTGAACAATGAAATCCCTTCATAAATTTGACCTGTAGACTGTGCTGAAGGTTTTCGGGCTTCGGCCCCCTGTAGCTGTCACAGTTTCCCAATAGCGACCAAAAGGGGAGGTTCTCATCTAGATATTATATAGAGGCAACCTACCCAGTTACAATGAAGTCCTTTCATAAATACGGCATATAGACTGTGCTAAAGGTTTTCGGGTTTTGGGCTCGGGCAGCCATCATGGTTGATCGGTCGCGACCAAAAGGATATACGTTCTCAACTGGACATGACCCCAAACCTGCATATGAAATTTTCTGATGATCTGACAAGAACTACGGGGTGTAGCCTGTGCTAAAGGAAAATGTGAACAGACTCACAGACTTCCGCACGCGTGATGGCAATAGCTTATCTTGATTTTGTCATGTTAAGCTAATAATAAGGAAATTTTATAAAGTGTAATATCACTAAGTGCTCTAAAACACTGTACAGTTAAATAAACAATTAGCTCATGACTGTCAAGGTAATATGCAGACTGAGAAAGGTGTGAAGGTCAGTAGGTTACATACTGTCATAAGCCTCTCTGAAAAGATGGGATTTAAAATTTTTTTGGAATTGGTTGCGATCTTTCGATGCCTGAACCTGAACTGGTAAATTATTCCAAAGTGCAAAGTGCAAATCCAGCGAAAGAGAAAGCTTTGTTATTCACACAAGTGGACCTAGAGAAGGGCATTTGTAGCTTGATTTGAGTGGAAGAGCACAAGTTCCTTTCAGATTTTTTAATTGCCAGAAGGTCTTAAGTACTTAGATGCCGAGCCGTGACAGCATTTAAATACCAAAACCAAAATTTTGAAAATAATCCGCTGTCGTACATGGAGTCAGTGCAATTTATTTAGTGGTGGTGTTATATGATCATAGCATTTAGAGTCTGTGATGATATGTGCAGCTGTATTTTGAATATTTTGCAGTTTTGAAATATATGACTGTGGCAACCCAATAAGGAATGAGTTGGAAAAATACAAGTGGGATGAAATAAAAGCATGAACTACAGTTTCCAATAACTTTGGGAGAGGTAACGACGAAGATAGCTCAGGTTCCTAATCTACATGAAACAGCACTTTGTAATTATTAGATTCTGCTTCTCAGGCTCAACTACATGGTACTTGCTATATTTACTTAACAATGCTTTCACTTTTCAAGCATGCCTATTTCAAAGCAATCCAATCATAAATGTGCCCTGTAGGGTGTGCCAAAGGGAAATATTGATGTCTGACTAAACTAAGTTCTAAGAACGTTGGCAGCGGCAACATTTTTCGATGGAAACTGAAGACAATCGATAGCTCCCATCTAGAGGTTCCCCAAACAAGCATACCAGGTTTCAAAGCAATCCAATCATAAATGTGCCCTGTAGGGTGTGCCAAAGGGAAATATTGAGGTCTAACTAAACCAAGTTCTAAGAATGTTGGCTGTGGCAACAATTTTTGATGGAAATGGAAGAAAATTGATAGCTCCCATCTAGAGGTCACCCCAAACAAACATGCCAGGTATCAAGGCAATCCGATCATAAATGTGCCCTGTAGGGTGTGCCAAAGGGAAATATTGAGGTCTTCTGACTAAACTAAGTTCTAAGAACGTTGGTCGTGGCAACATTTTTTACGGAAAAGGAAAAAAATCGATGGCTCCCATCTAGAGGTCACCCCAAACAAGCATAGCAGGTTTCAAAGCAAGCCAATCATAAATGTGCCCTGTAGGGTGTGCCAAAGGAATATATTGATGCCTGACTAAACTAAGTTCAAAGATCGTTGCCAGCGGCAACATTTTTTGACAGACGGAAATGGAAGAAAATTGATAGCTCCCATCTAGAGGTCACCCCAAACAAGCATGCCAGGTTTCAAAGCAATCCAATCATAAATGTGCCCTGTAGGGTGTGCCAAAGGGGAATATTGAGGTCTGACTAAAGTTCTAAGAACGTTGGCAGCGGCAACATTTTTCGACGGAAATTGAAGACAATCGATAGCTCCCATCTAGAGGTTTCCCCAAACAAGCATACCAGGTTTCAAAGCAATCCAATCATAAATGTGCCCTGTAGGGTGTGCCAAAGGGAAATATTGAGGTCTGACTAAACTAAGTTTAAAGAACGTTGGCCGTGGCAACATTTTTTGATGGAAATGGAAGAAAATCGATAGCTCCCATCTAGAGGTCACCCAAAACAAGCATGCCAGGTTTCAAGGCAATCCGATCATAAATGTGCCCGGTAGGGTGTGCCAAAGGGAAATATTGAGGTCTTCTGACTGAACTAAGTTCTAAGAACGTTGGCCGTGGCAACATTTTTTTATGGAAAAGGAAAAAAATCGTTAGCTCCCATCTAGAGGTCTCCCCAAACAAGCATAGCAGGTTTCAAAGCAAGCCAATCATAAATGTGCCCTGTAGGGTGTGCCAAAGGAATATACTGATGCCTGATTAAACTAAGTTCAAAGATCGTTGCCAGCGGATCGTGGCCACGGAAATGGAATAAAATTGATAGCTCCCATCTAGAGGTCCCCCCAAACAAGCACGCCAGGTTTCAAAGCAATCCAATCATAAATGTGTACTGTAGGGTGTGCCAAAGGGAAATACTGAGGTCTGACTAAACTATGTTCTAAGAACGTTGGCAGCGGCAACAATTTTCGACAAAAATTGAAGAAATTTGATAACTCCCATCTCGAGGTCACCCCAAACAAGCATGCCAGGTTCCAAAGCAATCCGATCATAAATGTGCCCTGTAGGGTGTGCCAAAAGGAAATATTGAGGTCTTTTGACTAAACTAAGTTCTAAGGACGTTGGCCGTGGCAACATTTTTTGACGGGAATGGAAGAAAATCGAAAGCTCCCATCTAGAGGTCCCCCCAAACAAGCATGCCAGGTTTCAAAGCAATACGATCATAAATGTGTACTGTAGGGTGTGCCAAAGGGAAATATTGAGGTCTGACTAAACTAAGTTCTAAGAACGTTGGCAGCAGCAACAATTTTTGACGGAAATTGAAGAAAATCGATAGCTTCCATCTAGAGGTCTCCCCAATCAAGCATACCAGGTTTCACAGCAATCCGATCCTAAATGTGCAAGTAGGGTGTGCCAAAGGGAAATATTGAGGTGTGACTAAACTAAGTTCCAAGAACGTTGGCCGTGGCAACATTTTTTGACGGAAATTGAAGAAAATCGATAGCTCCCATCTAGAGGTCACCCTAAACAAGCATACCAGGTTTCAAAGCAATCCAATCATAAATGTGCCCTGTAGGGTGTGCCAAAAGGAAATATTGAGGTCTTTTGACTAAACTAAGTTCTAAGGACGTTGGCCGTGGCAACATTTTTTGACGGGAATGGAAGAAAATCGAAAGCTCCCATCTAGAGGTCCACCCAAACAAGCATGCCAGGTTTCAAAGCAATCCGATCATAAATGTGTACTGTAGGGTGTGCCAAAGGGAAATATTGAGGTCTGACTAAACTAAGTTCTAAGAACGTTGGCAGCAGCAACAATTTTTGACGGAAATTGAAGAAAATCGATAGCTTCCATCTAGAGGTCTCCCCAATCAAGCATACCAGGTTTCACAGCAATCCGATCCTAAATGTGCAAGTAGGGTGTGCCAAAGGGAAATATTGAGGTGTGACTAAACTAAGTTCCAAGAACGTTGGCCGTGGCAACATTTTTTGACGGAAATTGAAGAAAATCGATAGCTCCCATCTAGAGGTCACCCTAAACAAGCATACCAGGTTTCAAAGCAATCCAATCATAAATGTGCCCTGTAGGGTGTGCCAAAGGGAAATATTGTGGTCTGACTAAACTAGTTCTAAGAACATTGGCCGCAGGAACATTTTTTGGCGGAAACTGAAGAAAATCGATAGCTCCCATCTAGAGGCCACCCCAAACAAGCATACCAAGTTTCAAAGTGATCAGATCATAAATGCGATCTGTGAGGTGTGCCAAATGAAACTGTGTACGTACATACGCCGACGGACGAGAAGTGATGGCAATCGCTCAGCTTGACTTTGTCAAGTTGAGCTAATAAAAATTGTTGCAGCTTGGAAATTACGGAGTATGGGTCTGTACACTTTTAAATGATAAAGTTTGAGAAGTTTCAGCAAAACTGCCTCATAACCTAGGAGAAATATGCAAAACAAACCAGAAAGACACACATTCTAGTAATTCCTATAAGTCCCCTATCTTAATAATAAATGAAATGAGGGGATACAATAAATTGTTGCCTGGAAGAGTACAAGATTACTTTTGGTAATCAGAATTTGTTGATGTGGAGATCTTTTAGTACCCTTCATTGGAAGAATCAATATCAAAAACTGGTATTATCAGGGTGAAAAGAATCAAGAGAACATTTCTTTCTATTATTCTGCAGACATTTTTCCATGCACTGAACAAACTCTACACATTCTAAGCCGTCAATGCAACAAAAAACATGAGGGAAGCACCAACATCCCACCACTCACCTATATTCTGCATTGATAGAGTTACTAGAACAAACTGTATAACTCTATCAAGCAAGTCCCACATCACTTGCAAAATAAAATCAATACAAATACAGACTAGAAGAATGATAGTCGTTTTTGTGCTTAAATGCATCTTATGTTTTTGGTTATAGCTTTTGACTGAAACTGAATGGGGGTTAATTATGTTATCTAAATTGGGTCAAGGTAATTCATTGGATTCCCGTGACTTGTTAAATGTTGAGTGAATCATGCTATAGGTGAACATATCTGTACTGGACCAATGAATTGTTGTAGTTCTGCTACATCATAGAATGATGAAAAATGAGGTTTTGTCATTCCCAATCTGGACGTGTTTCCACCAGGACGGAACATAAAATTTAACAGGGAGTAGTGCATTATCAATCTGCATGTTGGTATTTTGTTGATATCTATATAATCTTCAATCCCTTGGGTTCAATTTTATTATTATTATCATTATTATTTCTGCAGCGGATTATTTATCATAAAAGATCGCTCACCTGCTAAAGTCCTTGTCATTGGGACTTCAAACGTTTTGCACTTAGCACAATTTCTAAACCGAGGAGCATCACATGATCATGACCTTGCGTCATATCTCCACCTTCAGGAGCACAAAGGTCCAAAAGTTATTTGCAGAATAGTTGGGAAACCCGGGGCGGATTCCCCTATTTTCATGCATATGCTGTACGGAATGTTGATATGTTTCATCCTGAGTTAGTGGTTTTACAACTGGGTGCAAATGACGTAGGAACGTGCAACCCCCATACTGTTGGAAATAGTATTGATAATCTGGCACGGCTTCTAACAGATAAGTATGGTGTCGAATAGGTGTTGGTGAGACAATTATTTCATCGTACTTCCATTCGTCGACCTCGAACTCGACCCACCTTATCGGTTGCAGAGTACAATGTCAAAATTGATATTGTTAATCATTTACTGGCTGAAGTTTGTCCTCATTGTTTAGATTCAAATTTTGGAAACATTCAAGATTGCACCCGATTGTTCGTAAACATTTGTGTGATGGGGTTCATTTTACAGCAAAGGGTCTGATAAAATATTACCGCAGTATTTGGGGAGCAATACTTTATTACTTGAACAATTTATCTTAACTGTTTTCACACTTGGTCCTGTTTTTGGGTCATTTAATGCAGTATTTTTGAATTGTGTTTTGAATATTTTCATTTACCTGTATTACTATATATTATATTGCATGCTATGTTTCATGAATTCACATTGGACGTTTATCTGGAAGTCGCACTTGGACTCATTTCATACCTGTGATGATGAATTATGTTACCCATATTGTTTCACAATTGGTAACGGGTCTGTGTGTTCTATTTAGACATCCAGTGGTTGTTTTTGCATGGGGCCAAATGGGGTTATTTTCCATTTCTTTATGCCCTGACGCAGTGCAGAATATAATGCATGCTTCATAGTTAGGTGGTCTTGTTACAATTGCATAATTTTTAATGGGAATGTCCATTCGGCCCTGTGTTTGAGAGCACCAAGTTTTTTGGGCTGTGTCCCCATTGTCTTTTCCACTGTTTGAATTGTTGATCATGTTATTTCCACTGTTGTTAGTGGGGTGTGGTCCATCTTTGATTAGTGGCCCACCGTGATGTTTATTGCAGACGATCAATCTGTTTATAATACTTACATTCAAGAATTATAATTTTCTTTTTTCACCTACCTTTTCAGTACGCCAAGGCGGCGGTTAGATTTAAGTGACAATTTATCAGAATTTTATACACTGTCAAATCCCAAATGGTGTTGTACAAATTGAAACAATATTACTTCAATGTCAGTGCTTGCTACTAATCATAGATGATAAACCGCAACTCAACGGTCAGCTTCTTCCACTTCAGTTTCCAATGACACAACTTTTGTACCAATAACCTCCATATCAAATCTAAGTATACCACGCACTGTTACATGTAGTTCATCTCATAATGTTTCGGATGTTACCTTTTCAAATGTAATTCGAACAACCATTGCCTCATCAACTGATAATTTCGTTGCCAGTTCAAAAATACATGTACCTGTTTCGGTCCAGATTTCTTGTTCCAGTTCATCATTTAACATACCTTGTTCAGTGCATGATGCCAGTTTGCATACTGTCAGTAGTCGATTAAGGTCATCAAATGCTTTCCATACTGATAGGCCTTCATCTGGAATTTCTTCTCACAGTCTCTTTAGGAATTCTTTGGGAACTGATCATCCTGTTATGATGTCAGTGGGTTCTTCACATCAGGAGTGTTTTATCTCGCATTGTACTTCACCTGTCATTCACACTGGGAGTGCAAGTAATTCAGATCAGGAACGAAACAAGTCTACTGCCAATTTTGCTCAACCAAATATCTCAAATAATATTATTGTAACAGTGCAGTTACCACCACAGGGTTTAAGTGACATCAGGAAGCCATCCAGTCAGCAATTTATTGCAGATGCAATTTCTAATGCGTTACAGTCAGTTGGGGGTGCCGACGTTCACACTTCCAGTGCCGTGAATATTTTGCCTTCAACACGCCCCATTGCTCTTGACTCCTTTTCTGCTCAGGCCTCGAAATAACGAGATTTTGATAAACCTTCCAGCAGGTTGCCTCATTTGACAATGGTTAACCTGTTGATCGGTTACCTAGATTTTTTTCATAAACCTATTGGTTAACCATTGCATTAAAAGTATTTATACTGACAAAGCTTCTGACATACCCCAACTACAGTTCCTCCCAAATTAGTTTGGTATTTAGATACAAGGAACCCAAGGCAGGCGAAGTACAAAACGGGTACATACACACGCACCCCCCCCCACCCCCCCCCCCCCCCCCCCCCACACATGCACATTCACATGTGCACGCATTAACATTTGTTGTTCTTTGCTTTATATGATTTTGGTGTCCAATGAAAATTCAAGGATTTTAATCGTTTATTTTGCTGCGTGGCTTATTATTTCAGAAACCCAAACACATTTGTCTCCAACTGGGTGTGGGAATTGTGTGGGGATGGGGTCAAATACCGTCGATGGACGTCTGTATTATGAATACATTGAACTTTAGGGCACGGGAGTTGCATTGGCAGTCTCTGATTAACATTGGAAAAGAAATAATTGTAAATTGTATCTACCTTCCCCTACATTTCGGAATCTGGAGAATGTAATCCAAAATTCCAAACTAAAACTTTATTTGTGCCACAATGTTCAAAATCGTTTGGAAAAACCCATGTTCACAACCATGCTGGCTGTTTATTCAAATGGAATAAGCACGTAAACAAGAAGTCAGCATTGGTGAATAAAAGACGTTTCCATAATGTGTTCGAAAATTTTTATCATGGATTGGTAAGGTAAAAAGGGGCGGAATGCAAATAATTAACAACAGCTCATTTGATTTTCAATATGTCTCCTTTTTATTGGATTGAAGACTTATTTTCAGCTTCGCATAGTGCGAGAGTTAAAACCTCACGTGTGGTAAATGTATTAACAAAGCAGTTAGCTCCCTTTAGCTGTAACAGACAATCGTCTTTCTCAGAATCAAAACAAATTAATTGTTTCGAGAGCCAAAGGGCACCGCAACTTGGTACTGCAGATCTTCAGTACTGCTAAATTACTATAGATTTATACCCCCACAAGTACAGTAATGATTGAAACATGATGTATGATAACCACAAGCATTTTGTTCTTGTTTTGTTCACTGCAGTGCTTCTTTTAAATTAGTGGGAGGAAAAACGTTGAAAACTTTTCTCATCCTGTAACAACTAACTTCGTCGGCCATCGGTGCGATTTTTGGTTAACCGATCGAGCGTTCACCTGAAAACAAATCTGTGTAACAGATAGGTGAATGGTACGAGCGTTCGCCTCTTATTTCGAGGCCTGCTGCTAAAGTTGAATCACAACCTTCATCTTTGACAGGTAATGCTTTTATTTCCTCATCTGTGCCTCTCACTTTCCATGTTTCTTCGAAGCCAAAGGCTCAGATTTGGGCCAATGAGTATGTTAATTTTAACTGCTTTTACCACAACAAGAGGGAACAGGTTCCTATAGTTTGTCAGTTGAAGAATCGGATGAGGGGCCTGCTTTAAAGTGGATACCCAGTAAACCTAAAGACATCTCCTCATTATCCCAGAGGTTTATGGCTTTCGAAATTTTTTTGTGCTGTGCATGCAGAAAAACATCCTGAACGTCAAGTTTACTAAACTGTCAATCAAATATCTGTCTCATGTTAAAACTTGGGTATAACTGGTCATATTATGACTATCAGTTTTGGTTTATTGAAAGAGTCCACATCTTCTTTAAATTGGGATTCAATTCATTGGGAGTTATATTTATGAGCTAAGCCAAGTCACAGGTTCATGCTAGGCGAAGTAATCCCAAATTTACATCACGTCAGTCTGACTCTTTGATCCCTTAGGGTTTTTGTTTCAGATTTCACAAAGGAGGTAACTGTACACTGCCTTGTCAATTTTCTCACAGATGTTTCCTTTGTGGTCAGGACCATTCTCATTCAAGCTGCTCTGATCATTTAAAAAATGTGAAGTCTTTGCAATATCAGGGTGTTTCTGGTTCTACCAATTCCTTTCAGCGTGGTTCCAGAAGCAAAGGACAAAGTGACAATAACACCTATCAAGATGGTAGCTCTAAGTAAATTGCTGTCTGGGTACAATAGTTCTTTGTATCAAACTCTCATTCATGGCTTTACCTATGGGTTTAGAATTGGTTATCATGGGCCAGGTATTCATCTCGAATCCAAAAATATAAAATCTGCCTTTAAATTGCCGGAACAGGTCCAAAGGAAACTTGAAAAAGAAATTGCAGCAGACAGGCTAGATGGGCCATGTGATGTTCCTCCCTATGGTAACTTCATGATTTCACCTATTGGTGTTGTTCCCAAAGAGGCTTCTGGGGAATATCGGATGATCCATCACCTATCTTTTCCCAAAGGTTCTTCTGTTAATGATGGTATTCCCCAGCAATCGAAATTCACTACGGCATTTGGCAATGCCATAGCAAAATGCCGCAGAAAGTTAAAAAATTTATAGTAATGTTAAAAAATTTATAGTAATTTATATATTTTTTATACTTACCAATGACCCATACATAGCTGGTGCTAACTCTTAAAATATAGGGCCAAACACAAATTTTGCCCCCCAATCCCCAAAATTTGCATCTAAAACCAAAGAAAACATGTCCTGAATGGCCCTCCACACTTCACCTCTACTGCGCATGCGCAGTGTCAAGGACGTTCCGAAATTGGCGCCATTAATCATTCTTATAACCAGTGCCTGGTAAGCGCTATGTACTCAGCGGGGAGGTATGAGTTCCCAACTCCTGGGAGGGCCATCCCCGTCTGGGTCATTGGTAAGTATAAAAAATATATAAATTACTATAAATTTTTTAACATTTTTATACTGTACCAATGACCCAGACATAGCTGAATAGTAAAAAGGCTGGAGGGCCTAGGACATAGAGCAAGTTGGAATACGCTCAATTATATAAAATAGAGTCATCCCTTCTAGGGAAAAAGAAGTATTAGGCCTTACATGTATCTTTCTTATTTATGTTAAATTAGAAAGATACAACACCTTGCAAAATTGAGCATCATACATCCATGTACTCTATTAATATCTAGTATAATCCTTATACTAATAAATTTTTAAAGTAAGCCAATAAATAAAGTAAGTCTAGAGAATAGAGACTCTTTATACTCCTTAAAAGTGTCTGAGGATTTTATAATAACGTCCGTTTGACACGTGCTATATTCAAAAGCTATACTTTAAAAACTAAGACCTGAATGAATTTTTAAAACATAAACTTCTCACTAAAAAAACATCCCAGTAACAGCTCAGAATTACTGACTCCGGAGGAGGTATCCCCTTGTTTTCATAGTAAAACAGGTGACCCAAGGGAACACCCTCCCCCCCCCCCCCCTTTTTCTTGCCCTGGGTCAAATAGCCCAGAGCGAAGAGGGCAGCAGAACGGAGTCACTGCCGAAACAGACCGCCTACCTAGCTATAGTAGCAACTGTTAAGTGAATGACATTCTGAGCAGTAGATAATCGACCTAACAAAACAGGCCTCCAGAAATGGACTCGATATTTCTGAGATAAAAAATTCATGAATGTGGATGGCTGAGCTCAATGAGCAGCCTTCAAAAATCTATAATAGCGACACTATTAATGTAAGCCCAAGATGTAGAAAGAACTCTTACTTCATGAGCCGAAATCTCAAGCACAACTGCTGAGTCAATGATATACCATAAGCAGTACCGATAGTTAATTGAATCCATTAGCAATAGAATGGAGCGTAACGTCCTTCTATTAGGCATCAAAGACAGAAGAAGCTTACGTCCGTAGTAATAAACAGATATCTGTTTATAAATACGTAAACTCTAACAGTACAGAGTAAAGGCCTATGCCCGTACGAAGACGGAAGGACCTTAATAACAATAGGTTCCGGATATTATTAGGAGCCTGACTCTTAACCAAAAATCCAACCTAAATAGTAAAGGAAGTAGTGATTCCGAAACTACGAAAGTGAGAATCGTCCACCGATAGTGCATGAAGCTCACTGACTCTTCAGTAAAAGAGAAGCCAACAGAATTACTGTCTAAAAGGTCAGAATTTGAAAACTACTGTTTCCAGAGGCTCAAATGATTACTTAGCTAAATAAGAACCGAAGTTAAATTCCATATAGAAATTTAATCTAATGATTCTAAGTCTCTTTATCGAAAAGTTACTAACTGACTTAGATAAAGAGACATAAGACTCAATTGTAAACTATCATAGAGTGCATAGGTATGAGATAACATAGACCTATAACCTTAATAGTATCAGGCTGCAGTAGATCTTGTCAAGCAAGTATACTAGAAAGTTGCAATGACTAGTATGGAGGGATCAACAATATCAACATAGTGATCCCTACAACAACGACGGAAGAGCCTCCACTTTAGCCGCATAGAATAGCGAAGAAGAGGTTCTCCTACAGTAAGAAATCGCGTCCAAAGCTCATCCAGTACAATGCTTACAATGCAATAAGGACCACACAACGGAATACGTGAAGGTTGAGACCTTGCGGGTTGTGATGAAGATGACACGATTTTCCCCCAGAAAAGAAGATCCTCTCATGGAGGAAGTTTTCGCGTTAAGTCCCACAGTAGACATCTGAGTAAATTTACCCACAGTCTCTGTGAAGACAGAGATGCTATCAACAGAAATGTATTGTGGTTGTTTATCTTAGCAATACTTGCTGAAACAACAGCGCAGGAGGATACGCATATCCTATCATTCCGTCCTATTAGATCAATAGAGCATTAACAACATAAGCTCAGAGATCCGGACAAGCAAACACATACGTCTGCCATTGATTAGCAAGTTGTGTCGAAAATAAATTATCCTTGGGTGCTCCCATTGATAGCAAATCTGATTGAATACTTGTTTGTTGTTGAGAGTCCATTCTGACGGCAACAAGCGACCCTTACGTGAAAGGGAGTCCGGTAATACAATCAGACGACCCGGAATATGACAGCCCGAAGCAGAACTTGGTGTACTATAACAAACAGAAGGATTCTTTCCATTAAATTGAATAACGGAATCGAATGAGTGCCTCCCTGGTTCCGGAGATACGCAACTACTGTCGTATTATCGGACAGGATTTGGACATGCGTTTCTGAATAATGTTCATCCAATGACATAAAGCAAGCCTAAAAAACATTATTACGTGGAGATAAGTGCTTGCCTAGAGACTGCGGAACCCAAAGACCCTGGCACTACGAATCCGTTGGGATCAATATTGTACCCCAACCTGTTTGACTGGCAACCGTCATAATTATAAAACTCGGATCCGGCAACTGCAGTGGCACTCTCTGAGTCAACCACCGAATGTTTGCCCCAGTCTGAATCTCTTGCTACACTTGATAGACAAGAGAACATGTATATCGAGCAATTCATGGATTGCTGAAAAGTTGCCGTCGAAAAGAAGCTTCTCCGAGACCGAAGCGACTTTGAGAGAGTTCTTCACCTTACTATCCACGCGCGTGGATGTAGCTAGGGCTGCGTCACGTCTAACCAACTCCAGGTTGCCACTGAAGGGCGGAGTTATACGTGGACAAACTACTGCCCTTGAAAGAAATCATATCCCGGAATTCTTTCTCTTGAAGACGTAATGATAACGCCTCAGTAAGGTGGACTACGTATGGTAAAGCGTCTAAGTTAAGTCTATTAGAAAACATTGCCGTTCCCAACATTGTGGTTGGAAAAGACATAGACAGCGAAAAAGATAATTTCCAGTCTTTAACACCGCCGTCTAGACGCATATAAACTCTCGGTATGCCCTGTTCTGCCAAAATAAATTATTCCTAGAAATGATAAAGGCAGAATTGAGCATTGCGGACAAGAAACTAAACTATCATGCTTGGTAGCAGGCTTATATATATATAGCGTCGATAAATAATACAAATGTTCTAATGACATTATTGGACTGCGTCGGTAAGTTAGGGACAATGTCCCTGAACCGATCCAAAATTCCGTGTCCAATGACGCTATAAGTCTCTAATCCAACATCGCAGCAATGTAGTCCGAAGGAACATCCACTGGAAGATAATGCCGGAAGAAATGTATGGCAGCTTCCGCTGTTCCGAAAGGGAAAACTCGAAATCGTCCGAATCCCTTTCGCCATCCTGTCGGACCCTATAAAGCGTTCGGTCGTCCGAACCTGATGCAAGAGCGGAGCGCACCGACCCAGCGCCGTCGGATAATTCCTGATCCGACCGAGAAACTGTCGATTGCTGGGATGCTGCGATAAACTGTGCTAACTTGGATAGCACGTCCGTCACTGAGGCCTGTGGAGAAGCGGTCTTACGATGCATTGCCGCTGGAAGCTCCGTGATCGTTACCCCGTGCATACTTCTATTATGCGAGCTAACGGAGTGTATAGGCCTCTTGTCCCTTGGCCACCGGATGGCGTGACCTGTTCGCCGTGGAATCACTGCATGACGAAACTGGTCGGATACTCGAAGTCACGTAGCCAATGTGCAGTCGTGTGCGCTGCTGTGAGGATGAGGAAGCATTATCGACAGTCTCTCGGACTGTCAATATAACGGAGCGTCCCGAGCAGCGGACATATGCTCCGAATGCGAAATATCTGAACCACAACAAGCGGTCCCCTATGTTGTTGTACGAGAGAGGGACCTCTCTCGCTCACAGCCCGGACGGACCTGGATGAGCCAGGAACCGGACTAACGGGCTTCCTCCGATCTGTCCTCAATCCGTCGTCACTGGGTGAGTACTAAAGTTATTATAGTGCTCGCATCACCCAAATTTCCTTCCTAGACCGCAACGGACGAACCCGGCTGCCGAACCATTTGATGAATGGACGCTACACCGGGTGAGCTTGCGAATGTCATTCCGTCGATCCTACAAGGGACCTCTTAGGCGATAGACATATTCCATGAGCACTTATTGCCGCTAGCTCTTCATTAACTATGACAACAGAGGCACACTTTGAAAGACATCTCCGTAATTTTGCGAACAAGAAACCAGAAATGCTTGGTAATAGCAAGCATATAATAATAATATATATAGCGTCGTTCAATAATTCGAAAGTTTGTGTGACATTATTGGACTATGTCGGAACTGAGGGACGATGTCCCTGAACCGAACCAAAAATTTCTAAGTCCACCGACGCTATCAGTTTCTTATCCGACATCGCAGCATTCTGGTCCGACGAAAGAGCCTGTAGAAGATAAAGTCAGATGATATACACAACAGCATATGTTGTTCCGAAAGGGAAAGCTCGAAATCCTCCGAATCCCTTTCGGCATCCCGTCGGACCGGATGAAATTTTCGGACGTCCGTACCTGCTTCCGCGGAGCGTCCCGACCCAGCATCGTCGGATAATACCTGATGCGACAGATTCAGTTGTTGCTGGGATGCTGCGATAAGCTGTGCTATTTGGGATAGCACGTCCATCACCGAGGCCTGTGCAGTAGCGGTCTTACGATGCATTGCCGCTGGAAGCTCCGTGTACGTTGACTCCCGCACACTTTCTTATGCGAACGTCCGGAGTCTGCAGGCCTCGTGTCCCTGGCTACCAGATGGTATGACCTGGTCGCCGATGATTCTCCGATTGGCGAAGCTGACTGGATATCCGAGGTCACGTAGCCAAGAGCGGTCGTGTGCGCTACCATGAGAATGAGGAAGTCTCTCCGGACTGACTATATGTCGGAGCGTCCCGAGCGGCGGACATATGCTCCGAATGCGAAACATTTTGTACCACAACATCTGGGGCCAGACGTTGTTGTACGAGAGAGGGGCCTCTCTCGCTCGCCGTCCGGATGGACCTGGACGAGCTAGGAACCGGACTAAAAGGCTTCCTCCGTTCTCCCTCTAATCCGACGTCACTGGGTGTGCATTTGGTTGATTTATAGTGCTCGCATCACCCCGAAACTCCTTCTAGACCGTAACGGACGAACCCGGCTGCCGCACCATTCGATGAATGGACGCTACACCGGGCGAGCTAGCGGACGTCGAACCTACTAGGGTCCTCTTAGGCAATTGGCGTATTTACATGAGCACTTTTCCGCTAGCTCTTCATTCAATGTGACGACGGAGGCACACTTTTGGAAGACATCACGGATACATGACCCTAATCTTGATCGTCTGAAATAGAAATTGATAAAATAGAGTGATCCTGCGGGGAAAGGACCGGAATGTCCAATTCCCCACTAACATACCGTGACACACGCTTCCCATGTTGTCATCGAAATTATCACATACAGAACAGGAGCTAGTGCGAGTACACTGACTACATATACAATGATTATAAAAGTCAGAGGAAGATTTCCTCTTATTACAATTGACCAAAATCCTTTCAATGTGAAAAGAAAACAAAGTCCTAGTACTCGCACCAACCCCTGACAATCAAAATACATAATAATATGATCCATTAACATAGAAAAAATAATTGAAATCAAAACATTTTGAAAAAATATTTTTTTCAGAACAGCCCAAGTTTCTGAAAAGTAACGATGAGCCCCAATGGATCCCAAGCCTAAGTGTGGACAAAAATTTTTTAAATATTTTAAACAATTTATGCAACACTTACGAACAATAATAATGTATCTAGTTATGATTAAACTAACATCAAGATATTATTTTCAAGAAATCCCCCCTCACACAGAGGGCTGTTGTAAATGTAAACAATAAGTGTAAAAACA
Source organism: Pictodentalium vernedei (assembly GCA_031216915.1). NCBI lineage: Eukaryota > Metazoa > Mollusca > Scaphopoda > Dentaliida > Dentaliidae > Pictodentalium > Pictodentalium vernedei. The sequence goes on from CM062296.1 coordinate 716,395,683, forward strand.
CTAGAATAAGACTCCAGGCACCCAGGCCCGAAATCAGTTACCAATAATACACTATCTAATGCAAAACAGAGACTTCCAGGGAAGAAACTGCAGAACATCAGATGGAAGATGCAGAACACTACGCCTAACCACCCACAGGTGAAGACGTAAACATGGGGAAAAGAACAGAATTCATTCTGTTATACAGCTAAAACTCCCAAGAAATTTTAGTAATAAAATTACAGAAAATATGCCAAAAGCATGGGAGACTAGCAAGAGGGGACTTAAAGGAAAGGGAGAGAGGAAAACACTGAACAAGCAGTGTAACTTGATAACAAGAATGACAACAAAATGGCTGCTGCCTCGAAAATAGGTAACTTAACATAATTTCATTAACAAAATTTAAGTTACAGCCCTCATAATTTTCTGTCACACATTTTTCCTCTCCTCCTTCTATATCCTCCTTAGAATCACCATTTCACTAATATTTATGTGTCTGGCATCATTTAAACTGAGATTTACAAGCACAAAGATCAGTCAGATGTTAACTGATGAAGGGCCAAACTAAGAATTATTAATGGCGCCAATTTCGGAACGTCCTTGACACTGCGCATGCGCAGTAGAGGTGAAGTGTGGAGGGCCATTCAGGACATGTTTTCTTTGGTTTTAGATGCAAATTTTGGGGATTGGGGGGCAAAATTTGTGTTTGGCCCAATATTTTAAGAGTTAGCACCAGCTATGTCTGGGTCATTGGTACAGTATAAAAATTTATATATTTTTTATACTTACCAATGACCCAGACATAGCTGGTGCTAATTCTCAAAAATCTAGGGCCAAACACAAATTTTGCCCCCCAATCCCCAAAATTTGCATCTAAAACCGAAGAAGTCATGTCCTAAATGGTCCTCCATACTTTTCCTCCACTGCGCATGCGCAGTGTCAAGGAGGTCTCGAAATTGGCACCAATTATCATTCTTACAAGCAGTGCCTGGTCAGCACTATGTACTCAGCGGGGAGGTATGAGTTCCCAACTCCTGGGAGGGCCATCCCCGTCTGGCTCATTGGTAAGTATAAAAAATATATAAATTACTATAAATTTTTTAACATTTTTATACTGTACCAATGACCCAGACATAGCTGAATAGTAAAAAGGCTGGAGGGCCTAGGACATAGAGGAAAATCCAATGAGCTCAACTATATATCATAGAGTCATCCCCTCGAGGAGAAAAGGAGTATTAGGCTTTACATGTATCTTTCTTATTATACAACACCCTCCATAACTGAGCATAATAACATTCATGTTCTCTATTAACATCCAGTATAACCCTTTATACTAATTATTTTTAAAGTAAGCCAATAAATAAAGTCAGTCCAGAGTATTGAGACTCTTTATACTCTTTAAAAGTGTCCGAGGATTGTATATTAACGCCCGTCTGACACGTGACATATACAAATGCTTCACACCGAGCTACACTTTAAAAATATGACATGAATGAATTTTAAACATTAACTTTACACTTTAAAACCATCCCGGTAACGACTCAGAATTACTGACTCCGGAGGAGGTATCCCCTTGCTTTTCACTATAAAGCAGGTGACCTAAGGGAACACCCTCCCCCCTCCCCCCTTCCCCTTGCCCTGGGTCAAATAGCCCAGAGCGAAGAGGGCAGCAGGATGGAGTCACTGCCAGAACAGAAAGCCTGCATAACTATAGTTGCAACTGTTTAGTGGACGACATTCTGAGCAACAGATAACGGACCTAAACAATGCAGGTCTCCAGAAATGGACTCAATATTTCTGAGATAAAAATTTGTGAATGTGGATGGCTGAGACCAATATGCAGCCTTCATTAAATCTGTAATAGCAACACTATTTGCGTAAGCCCAAGATGTAGAAAGAGCTCTTACTTCATGAGCCGAAATCTTAAGCACAGACTGCTGAGTTGAAGATAGATTATCATAAGCAGTACGGATAGTTAATTGAATCCATCTAGCAACAGAATGGACCGTAATGTCCTTTCTATTAGGCATCAGAGACAGAAAGAAGCGTTTTCGGCCCTTTCTGATAAACTGAGATCTTCGTTTATAAATAGGTAAAGCTCTAACCGGACAGAGTAAAGACCTATGCCCGTCTGAAGACGGAAGGGCCTTAATAACAATAGGTTCCGGATATTTATTAGGAGCCTGATTCTTAGCCAAAAAACCAACATTAGTAGTAAAGTAATAGTGTTCCCGACACTACGATAGTGAGAATCGTCCACAGATAGTGCATGAAGCTCACTGACACTTCTAGAAGAAGAGAAAGCTAAGAGAAATGCTGTCTTATAAGACAAGAATTTGAAATCTACTGTCTCAAGAGGCTCAAATGGCTTTTCTTTTAGTTTAAGAAGAACCCAAGCTAAATTCCATTTAGGAATTAATCTAAGGGTTCTAGGTCTATTTATCCAGAAGTTTCTAACTAATTTAGATAAAGAGACATTAGATCCAATTTGTAAACTATCATGGTGCGCATAGGTATCAGATAACATAGACCTATAACCTTTAATAGTAACAGGCTGCAGTTTGATCTCGTCAAACAAGTATACTAGAAAGTTTGCAATGTCTGGAATGGAGGGATCAAAAATATCAACAGAATGATCCCTACACCAACGACAAAAGACCTTCCACTTAGCTGCATAGTTTAGCAAAGAGGACGTCCTTCTACAGTTAGAAATTGCATCCACTGCTCGTCCTGTAAAATGCTTGCCGTGCAAGAAGGACCGCACAACGGAAATACATGAAGGTTGAGACCTTGCGGGTTGTGATGTAGTTGACGCGATTTCCCCTGCGAAAGAAGATCCTCTTGTGGAGGAAGTTTTCGTGGTAAGTCCCACAGCAGACACCTGAGTAGATTTATCCACGGTCTCTGTGGAGACAGAGATGCTACCAACTGAATTTTGCATTGAGATTGTTTTTTCTTTAGCAATATCTGCTGAATCAACGGCGCTGGAGGATACGCATATCCTATCATTCCATCCCACGAGATAGATAGAGCGTCTACTGCGTATGCTAGGGGATCCGGACATGGAGACACATACGTCTGCAACTGATTGTTGAGTTGTGTCGCAAATAAGTCTATCATTGGCCGCTCCCATTGGTAGCAAATCTGATTGAATACCTCTTTGTTGAGAGTCCATTCTGACGGCAACTAGCGACTCTTCCGTGAAAGGGAATCTGCTAATACATTCAGACGACCCGGAATATGACGGACCGAAAGTAGAACTTGGTGTTCTAGAACAAACAGAAGGATTCTTTCCGTTAAATTGAATAACGGAACGGATTGAGTGCCTCCCTGGTTCCGAATATACGCTACTACTGTCGTATTGTCGGACAGGATTTGGACATGTGCTTTCTGAATAATGTTCATCCAATGCTGTAGTGCAAGCCAAATTGACATCATTTCCTTGATGTTTATGTGCTTGCCTAGAAGCTGCGGATCCCGAAGACCCTGGCACTTCGAATCCATTGGGATCAATGTTGCACCCCAACCTGTTTGACTGGCATCCGTCATAATCGTAAAACTCGGATCCGGCAACTGCAGTGGGACTCCCTGAGTCAACCACTGAATGTTTGCCCAAGTCTGAATCTCTTGTTTCACTTGATTTGACAAGAGAACGTCTATATCGAGTGAATGAATCTTTACACTCCAATTCTGAGTCAAGAAAATTTGGAGATGACGAGTGCGCAACCGCCCCATCGGAATGAGATCCGCAACAGCTCCGCACAGACCTATCAGTCTCATGAATTCTCTCGCTGTGACTTTGTCTGAGTGAAGACAATAGCGAGAGTAACAACTGATTAATTTTGCTCTGGTTAACGGCAGACGAACGAGATTGTTGTGTGTCTCGAAGCTCATTCCCAGATGAGTGAATGACTTGGACGGCACCAGATCCGACTTTTCCTCGTTTATTATAAAACCGGGACGTCGGAGTAATAGAAGCAGATTCTGCACATCGTTCTGAAGCGTTAACTCGTTGCCGTACCTCTGAAGAATGTCGTCCAGGTAGGCCGACGTTACCGCAGACGAATGAGCTCGGAAATATATCATTACCGAGTTCATTATTCGAGTGAAAGCCCAGGGTGCTAGGTTCAAACCGAAGCACATCGCTCGGAACTGATATACAACTCCTAGGACTGCGAAGCGTAGATACTTTCTGAATGTCGGATGTACCATGACGTGAAAGTACGCATCCTTGAGATCTATGCTTGTAGCATAGTCGTTCACCTGAATACTCGCTCTGACTGATCGAATTGTCTCCATATAGAACTTTGGAGCGACGATCAGCTTGTTTATCCAGCTCAGATCTATGACTGGACGGAACGAGCCGTCTGGTTTCGGAACCAGAAACAGATGGCTGTAGAAACCCGGTGATTCCTGGTCTTCTACGACCTCTACCGCGTTCTTCTTCAGAAGAGACTGTACTTCTGATAAAAGAGCGTCTCTTTTCTGCGGATTTGACGGAAGCTGAGTCCATTTTGGACGTCAAGTTAATGGAGGCTTTCGTTTGAAGGATATTCTTAGTCCTTCCGAAATTACCCCTCGAACCCAGAGGTCGTCCGTAATTGACACCCAATCGTTTATAAAACTTGATAATCTTCCGCCTACCGGAACACGATAGAGGTTCAAACCATCACCTCCTGGACCTGCGAGGCTTGCAGAAGGAGAAACTACGTCCTCCGCGACCCGCACCTCGCCCCGTCGACTTAGGGATGTCTGACCGGTAATCTCGGCCAGAAGAACGTCACCCACGAGAGTCGCTGCCTTGACGGTCTCTAGAATAAGACCTAGAGGACGCATAGGAACCTCTATAGGAACTTCTCTTGGGCGTACTTGTCCCAGAAGTGCCTGTCTTACTCTTTTCTGCTGTATCCGGCTTTTTGGAAGCGGATTTGAAAAGCAGAGAATCCGAAGCTTTCTTAATTATCTTATCATAGATTGCTGAAAGCTTGCCGTCGAAGAGAAGCTCTCCGGAGACCGAAGCGTGGATGTAGCTAGGGCTGCATCACCTCAAACCAACTCCAGGTTTGCCACTGAAAGGGCGGAGTTATACGTGGAATAAGCTACTGCCCTTGAAAGAAGTCTTAATGAGGATTGTATATCCTGGAATTCTTTCCCTTGAAGACGTAATGATAACGCCTTAGTAATGTGATCTGCGTATGATAAAGCGTCTAAGTTAACTCTGTTAGACATTATTGTCGTTTCCAACGTCGTGGTTGGAATTGACATAGACAACGGTATAGACAATTCCAAGTCTTCAGCTTCGTCGTCTTGACGCAGAGGAACTCTCGGTATGCCCTGTCCTGCTGTTTCGAATTTATTCCTTGAATTGATGAAAGGCAGATTTAGGGCATTTGCGGATAAGAAACCAGACTTGCCCGTTTTGGTAGCAAGCTTATAAATAGCAATTGAATCAGCAAACAGGAAGTGGCTGCACGGCAGATCTGAAAATTGCATACACGATACAAATGATCATTATCAGGCTCCAGATGAAATATAAAATCAATCCCTTGCAGAGAAGCCGAGAAAAGTTTGATGAAAAAATTTCAATGTTCAGTGGGTACAGTAAAACTTCAAAGTATCGGCAAACAGGAAGTGGCTGCACGGCAGATCTGAAAATTGCTTACACGATACAACTCATCATTATGAAGCAGCAGACCAAATATAAAATCATTCCCTTTGATAGAAGCCAAGAAAACTTTGACGGAAAAAGTGTTTCGGACGGACGGACGGATGGACTGACGGACGGACGGACTGACGGACGGACAGAGTCGAGCGGTTACTAGACCTGCTTCGCCAATGGCGACGCAGGTAAAAAAACTTGATTTTAATAGTAAAGTAGGCCCCAGTCACGCAATGCTTGGTAGCCCCCCCCCCCCACCCCACACACACACACATGGGCAACAAGGATCATTTTGTTGTTGAAATGCATGTTTTGTTGCGGTCTTGATTGGCCCATTGAGCAGAAATATATGGCCCTATTAAATACCAATTAATAAATAAATAATACAGACGAGAAGGCGTTGCTGATACTTTGAGCCTGTGTTGATTTTCACAGGGGTGGAAGGGAAAATTGGGCATTTTTTCTTCTTTCTTCTATAAGCAGCTAGGGATCGGGAATCACTGGTACTCCCATCAAGTCTCTCATGCGGAAAATGTCTTCTCCTTCTTGCATAGGCCAACGAGCCAAGTGTCCGGAAAGGCCCACACCTCACCCTCCATGCCAAGAAAAAAAAAAAGAAGAATTCTGTCTGGAAAATAAAGTGTCACTGTCTGGAAAAAAGCCCCATTTGTCGGAACATCGGGATCTGATAGATATGTCGGGATTAATCATGGAAAACTGTTCTATTTAAAATGCACGGAAAACGCATTTACGGCCATCAAAACGTGCTTGCAAAATTTTGTGGGTAGGTACCTGGCTCAACTCAAACTGATAGTCGGCTTTATGATTTTTTGATTTGAGCTTTCTTCCACGGCAGGAAGCTCAAATGAAAAATCATGAAGCGGACAATGTCACAAATCTATCGGGAAACTTCAAGTTTAGAGAAGACCCCCCCCCCCCCCCCCCCACCCCTACACACACATACACAATGATCCCAGCCCAAGCGCTTCATGTCCTCGGCTGTTGTGGGCTGTCGACTTTGCCAGTCTCCGCTCTATAGAATTAAAAGATGGGTTTTGTCGAGAAAAAATATTCCCACAAACGGATTCTGGTCAGTATGTCCGGCCCATACCATCTGTAAGCGCCCCCTTTTCCCATCACTCCCCCCCCCCCCCCTTTCATACCTTAGGGCCTATGTTTCAAAACAATTTGAAAGAGAGAGCCTTTCTTATTTTGATGGTTCCAAAGAATTGACAGGCATTTTGAATGTCATTCCTAATTCAAGACTTGAGTTGAGTTTGGCATGGATTTTGTTTGCTCCCGACACAGAATGTAATTTCTTTCATTTCTTTTTTGGTCCACCGGTCTGGAAAGTGCTTTTTAAATTTTTCAGCCTCGTACTGGAAGCTGTCATGTGGTCACCGATGGGTTCAGTGTGATGTTGTTGTGAGAAAAATAATTCCATTCCCAGACATCCAAGCTAACGCCTCTTCCCACCACCACCACGTGTTTCCAGCTTTGGGCCAAAACTCAAACTGAACTGCGATTGAAATGTCGCAAATGGTGGCCGACGGTAAGTCTTCCTGCTTATCCTTGTACATCCGATGTGTTTGTTTCCAGAAAAACTCGGTCATAATATTCATTCTTTTCATGTTCACCAGACATGTTTTGAATAACAATTACTGTAATTGTTATTCAAAACATGACCAGTGAACATGAAAAGAATTTACAATTTTTTCCGAGTCAATTCAGGGGTTTTTCGTTACAAATTTACCCAGTACTAAACTCTTTACAGATAACGCTGAACACGTTGTCTTTCAACTGTTCTGTAGTTACCCCTGGCATCGCATGATGTGTACGCATCAATTTTCAATCAATACCAATGACGTATAAATTTAGTTAAAAATGGAAACAAGTTTTCCCCCAGAAAACACTAGATGATGACGAGTACGCACAGAATCTCCCTCAATATCTATGACGTTTGGTTCAAAATAAAAAATGAGTTTCCCCCACAAACAAAATGGAAGTGGAATGTAATTTCTGTTAACTGTGCCAATTGTTTCGGATTTTTTTCTGCAATTGGAATTGGTATGTTTGGAAATGATTTCAACAACATAAAAAGTCATGGCAAAAATACACTTGTTAGTTCGACCCCTGTAACATGGTAGATAGTGCCAGAATAAATGCTGTAGTAACTGCCGTAGCACTGTAATTTTACTATGGCAAAATGGTGCCGTAGTAAAATATTCTCAATTTCGAGGGCTGATTCCCAAAGATTTGTCAACTGTTCTTTATCAGTATGTTGAGGATTCAATTAACTTTTAATTTGTATGCATGGTTAGTTTTATGACTAAGTCTGACATTGAGTCTGCTTTTTGCCTTATTCCCATCAGTCCATTGGAGCGCCACCTGTTAGGTCTTAAATGGAAAAATATATTCTACAGTAGAATCTGTTTTGAGAGACCACTCTTTGGGCCACACAAAAGTGGTCTCTCAAGACAGGTGGTCTCTCATAACAGGTTTCAGGTTTTCTCAAGTCAGTGAATAATCAACCACAAAATTCAGAAATGGAGAAGAATAGATTTTTGTAATTACTTTGTAGTTGTTCTTTTTTATGAAGTTTTGTAACAAACTGAAATGGACTGTTATAAAAATTATAACAAGAGGCCCCAGGGGGCCTGAGGGCACTCACCTGGCATGGTAGCCTAAATATCAACCCAGAGAATTGATTTCCACAAGTTGCATCTGCTCCTCCTAAGAAAAGCTGAAACCAAATATCCAAATATTCTGACCAGTGGATCTAAAAAAAGATTTTTAAAGAATATTCCTCATATTGAACTAAGTCATAATTCGGGCTCCCACAGGGAGCCCATATATGAACCCTGGGACTTGGCTTTAACAAACCTGAATCTCACACCCCTTAGGATTCTGCACACCAAATATCAAAACATTCCGACTGCTGGATCTGAAGAAGAAGATTTTTAAAGAAAATTCCTCATTTTGAACCAAGTTACAATTCGAGCTCCCACAATAAGCCCAAATATGGACCTAGGGACATGGCTTGAACAAACTTGAATCTTACCCCCCTAAGGATGCTGCATAAAAAATAACAAAAGCATTCATCTGCTGGATCTGAAGATTTTTAAAGAAAATTCCTCATTTTGAACTAAGTTGTCATTCAGGCTCCCATAGTGAGCCCAAATATGAACCAAGGGACTTGGCTTGAACAAACTTGAATCTCAGCCCCCTAAGGTTGCTCCATGCCAAATATCAAAACATTCCAACTGCTGAATCTGAAGAAGATTTTTAAAGAAAAAATCCTCATATTGACTAAGTTATAATTTGGGCTCCCACAGGGATCCCAAATATGGACCCATGGACTTGGCTTTAACACACTTGAATACCCCCCCCCCCCCCCCCCCCCCCCACCCCAACGATGCTACTCACCACATATCAAACCATTCCGACTGCTGGATCTGAAAAAGAAGATTTTTTAAGAAAATTCCTCATTTCGAATAAAGTTACAATTCAAGCTCCCACAGTGAGCCCAAATATGGACCTAGGGACATGGCTTGAACAAACTTGAATCTCATCCCCTTAAGGATGCTGCATACCAAATATCACAAGATTCTGCCTGCTGGATCTTGAGAAGAAGATTTTCAAAGAAATTTGCATGAAATGCACTAAGTTCAAATTTGGGCTCCTATACTGAGCCCAAAATATAAACCCAGGGGGCCGATTTGAACAAACTTGAATCAGATCCACCCCACAATGTTGCATACCAAATATCACAAGATTCTGCCTGCTGGATCTGGATAAAATTTTTGAAGAAATTTGCCTGAAATGCACTAAGTTCGAATTTGGGCTTCTATATTGAGCCCAAATATGAATCCAGGTGGCCGATTTGAACAAACTGGAATCAGATCCACCCCACAATGTTGCATACCAAATAGCAAAAGATTCTGCCTGCAGGATCTGGAGAAGAAGATTTTTGAAGAAATTTGCTTGAAATGCACTAAGTTCGAATTCGAGCTTCTATAGTGAGCCCAAATATGAATCTAGGGAGCCGATTTGAACAAATAGAATCAGATCCACCCCACAATGTTGCATACCAAATATCAAAAGATTCTGCCTGCTGGATCTGGAGAAGAAGATTTTCAAAGAAATTTGCCTGAAATGCAGCAAGTTCAAATTCGGGCTCCTATACTGAGCCCAAATATAAACCCAGGGAGCCAATTTGAACAAACTTGAATCAGATCCACCCCACAATGTTGCATACCCAATATCAAAAGATTCTGCCTGCTGAATCTTGAGAAGAAGATTTTCAAAGAAATTTGCCTGAAATGCACAAAGTTCAAATTTGGGCTCCTATACTGAGCCCAAATATAAACCCAAGGGGCCGATTTGAACAAACTTGAATCAGATCCACCCCACAATGTTGCATACCAAATATCAAAAGATTCTGCCTGCTGGATCTGGAGAAGAAGATTTTCAAAGAAATTTGCCTGAAATGCAGCAAGTTCAAAATTGGGCTCCTATACTGAGCCCAAATGTAAACCCAGGGGGGCGATTTGAACAAACTTGAATCAGATCCACCCCACAATGTTGCATACCAAATATCAAAAGATTCTGCCTGCTGGATCTGGAGAAGAAGATTTTTTAAGAAATTTGCCTGAAATGCACTAAGTTCGAAATCGGGCTCCTATACTGAGCCCAAATATGAACCCAGGGGGCCGATTTGAACAAACTTGAATCAGATCCACCCTACAATGTTGCATACCAAATATCAAAAGATTCTGCCTGCTGGATCTGGAGAAGAAGATTTTTTAATGTTTTCCCATTGCCTGCAGTGTTAAAAAGTGCTGACTCAGCACTTTTTCAAAGTCTCGAAACTGTCCCCTATGATAAAACCGATGGCAATTTTTTTTTACCAATTCTTTCTGTTGGTCCTAAGGAAGCTTCACACCAAATAAAAATTCTCGGTGCCGTGCAGTTTTGGAGATATGGGCGTTTTAATTTTTTTCTATTTTTAGCTCCTGCGGTTCCCATGGGGCTACAGAGAAAAAAAAATCAGCATAAATTAGGTACTTATGACCCAATAAGCCCTCACATAAAATTTGGTTCAAATCAGCCTCTCAGTTTGGAAAATAGAAATTTTGGGCGGGGCCAAAAATTTTGCCCCTCCCATAACGACGCCAAGTATAGCCCCACAAACTTCTCTTGAACAAATCTGAGTCTACACCTCAAAAGGAAGCTGCACACCAAATATCAAGTCTCTGCTACTGCTGGTTCATGAGAAGAAGATTTTTTAAGATTTCAGCACACTTTTTGGGTGTGGGCAACTTGATTTGAACAAAATCAAATTGCGATGTCATAACAAACTATTATCTCAAATATCAATTAAATTGGTTCAGCGGTTTGGGAGGAGAAGACGCAATCACCATGTTCACGGACGACGGACGGTGAGTGATCACTATAGCTCTCCTGACTGAAAGTCAGGTGAGCTAAAAATAAATTAGTGTTGAAAATTGAAGATTTTCAACACTAATTTATTTTTATAATTTTTATAACAGTCCATTTCAGTTTGTTACAAAAAGATTTTCAACACAAATTTATTTTTATTCCTATCTGTCACATTTCCGATATGTATGAAATTGTTTATTCAGCAATAATCCTAATCTTTTCACAGGGGTCTTATAAGAACATCTCAATCTTTAATGAGTTAGCAATTGAAACCCAATTACGAGCTTTTAATACTTTTAATTATGTTAGTATAACCACAATGGATTTTCCAATTCCAGAACAGGTAAAAAGCTTTTGTCATGGTTTCAGTCTTCAAAGGGGTGGTCTCTCAAGACAGGTCCATTATGGCATAAAAATACAAGTTGGTACCGAGGTCACAGTGGTCTCTCAAGACAGGTGGTCTCTCAAGACAGGTGGTCTCCCATAGCAGGTCCATTATAGAGTAAAACCAATCAGCACCTGGTAGATGGGGTCTCTCAAGACAGGTGGTCTCTCAAGACAGGTTTTACTGTATTTTGATAAACGTCTCCCTATGGGCTGTGCGTCGTCATGTCAGATTTTTTAGGATTTCAGTACTGCACTTCATTGGATAGTGAGAGTTTTACTCTGTTCATAATATTGTACATGTGCTAGATGATTTCTTTTTACTGGCCACTCAACAATACACCTGTCAGTTTTACCTGGATCAATTTTGGAAACTTGCTAAGGACATTGGTGTTCCTATACTTAAGGAGAAGACATTGGAGCCTGCACAATCAATGTCTTTCCTAGGTTTGAATTAGATTCATTAGATATGTCAGCGTGTGTTCCGGACGATAAATTACAGAAGTGTCGGAGTTGGATTGTTTCAATGTTGTCTAAACAAAAAGTTACTTTGAAAGAATTACAATCTTTAATTAATTAAACTTTGCATGTGATGTAGTTGTCCCGGGTATAGTCTTTTTACGACGATTAATTAATTTGATCATTGGAATATCCAAACCTCACTAACGAATTAGGGTTACTCTGGCAGTGAGACAGGACTTAAAATTATGGCTCACTTTCTTGCAAGATTTAAATGGGAAATCCTTCTTTTTAGACAGAATTTGGGTTGACAGTGACAAATTGGTCTTTCATACTGATGCGGCTGCTTCTCTTAGTTTCGGCTGCATCTCTGGGAAGGACTGGTTTTATGGAGAATGGGCTTCATTCAGCAGGGTTTCCCATATAGCTGTTTTGGAAATGTATCCTGTCGTTGTTGCCCTGTCTTTGTTTGCTGGTTCCCTTCAAAACAAAAAAGTTGTTTTTTATTCAGATAATTTTTCGGTGGTTCATGCCATTAATTCTCAAACGTCCAAAGATGTAGAACTTCTTCAACTATTGAGGCATTTTGTGTTAATTTATTTACGTTTTAATATACTGGTTTGGGCACAGCACATTACAGTCAAATCCAACCTATCAGCATACTCTCTTTCTCAATTGCAGGTTTGGAAGTTCAAATGTCTGGCACCACATGTCAACGCCGAACCCATGATGATTCCAGGGGATCTCAGTTTAGATCGCTTACTGACACAATTGATACTTTGTTAAATCATGCTTTAGGCCATTCTACGCAAAAATCATATGCTTTAACATATCAACGATTCAGGGCTTTTTGTAGTGAGATGGGTATTCAAGAACAGTTGCCCATTTCAACACACATTCTTTCTTTGTTTATTGCACACCTATTCAACTTAGGTTTTGCAGCAAAGTCGATCATTTGTATGATCTCCGTTATTGTTTACCTCCATAAAATTCGAAATTTGCCACATCCTACAAAACAATTTGTCATCAAGAAAATACTTACAGGAATTCAAAGATTATGTCCTGCTGTGGATATGCATCTTCCAATTAACCTGCTGATTCTAAATAAACTTCTTTTCGCACTTCCCAGATGAACTTTTAGTGCATATCAATGTTGTTTATATCAAGCTGTATTTAGTTTGGCATTTTTTGCATTTGCAAGGATTGGGGAACTGTCCTGCAACTGTTAAGTTGCAGGATAAGGTTGTTCAATATTCTGATGTTTCATTCTTTACTGGTGGCATGCCTTATCTGAGTGTTACTTTCCGTGACTTCAAACACAATGCGGCAGGCAGACTTCATCATATTAAGGTTAATGCAGTTCTGGGTGCAGAATTTTGTCCCATTACCCTTCTGCAACGATTTCTGTCCAGTCGTGGATCAGTGGCAGGAGCATTGTTTGCATATCCGATGGTTCTCTGGCACAATTTCAATAAAGTATTACATTGCAGTCTTGTGCTTTGTAATCACAGTTCATCTTTATTTAAAGGTCACAGTTTCCGCATTGGGGCCGCAACCTGGGATTCATTTCGGGGCTTTACTGATGCTCAAATCCATTCCATGGGTAGGTGGAAATCTAACGCTTTTCGACTGTACATTCAGCCTCCCGCTTTAGCTTGATCGATCACATGTGTTAAAGTGTTGTTCTTTGAAGTATGTCCCTCGTCAACATTTCATGTTATATTAGGTCTCCCGATTATTCAGGGGCACTGGAAGTGTGATTTTTTACAAAGCACTGATAGTTCTCTTCCACCACTTCTGCTTGGGTAGATTTGGTTTTCGTGCAGCATACATTTCATTGTTTTTTAGTTGGCACTTGGGCACCTTCCATTTTTGATGCAATGCCTTACCTGTATCTCCAAATGTTAGCGTTTGGGCACTGAAATGCAGAGTTTTGGTATCAGGTTTTCTGGTATGCTCTCGTTAGTTGTTGTTTTATGCCTTTGTACAAATTTGTGGTTTGTTCTATACTGTAGCCCGGATGATTCTGATTGGGTGTTTGTTTTTGTACAGTAGCAGTTTCAGCGCTGATAGCGCTTGGGTGTTGTCAATATTAGCTATGATTCAAACTAGTCTATTTCACATGTGTTTGTTTATGTGTGATTGTGCCTTTCAGTCATGTCTTTGTTCCTTCCATATGCCTTCAATTTTTTCTTTCCATGTATTCTTTCCGAATTTTTTCCTTTATGGTGCACTTTGGTTCAGGATCTCTTTCTTCCGGGTTGGGTCTTTGTTCTGCTATTTGTATCGCTTTCTATTCTTGTGTGGGTTTTGTCTTCTCTTCAGTTGGGCGGAATGCCCCTCTTCACACCTTTGGTTGCGAGAGGCATTTTTGGCCCCTTTTATGCCACCCAACTTCATTTAACATCATGTTAAGTTTTTATACGATATAGGTAACATGTAAACTTTCAGTATTTATGTATTTTGGCTGCACTGTGTGGCATTTGAACAAAACAAAATCTAAAAATAAAATCTACATCACAGTGTAGTCCTTAAACGCACATTAATGTTTAGAAGTTATTTATTTACTGATTTCACCTTATGGGGGTTAATTGTTATGCCATTTTAGCACAAATACAAAGACTAGACGAACGATAGTCGTTTTTGTGCTTAAATGCATCTTATGTTTTTGGTTATAGCTAGTGACTGATTGGGGGTTAATTATGTTATCTAAATTGGGTCCCTATCAAGGTAATTCATTGCATTCCAGTGACTTGTTAAATATTTAGTGAATCATGCTACAGGTGAACACATCTGTACTGGACCAATGAAAAGTTTTAGTTCTGCTACGTCACAGAATGATGGAAATGAGGTTTTGTCATTCCCAAACTGGACGTGTTTCCACCAGGACGGAACATAAAATATATCCCCCCATCTCCCACCCTGTTGGATCTGTACCTTATGTTTTGGGCTTTTAACCCTTTATATTCCACTGGGGTTCCTGGACTGAAGAACATTACTGTTAGTGGACCCTTTTATGCCACCCAACTCCATTTAACATCATGTTAAGTTTTTATACGATACAGGTAACATGTAAAGTTTCAGTATTTATGTATTTTGGCTGCACTGTGTGGCATTTGAGCAAAACAAAATCTAAAAATAAAATCTACATCACAGTGTAGTCCTTAAATGCATATTAATGTTTAGAAGTTACTTATTTACTGATTTCACCTTATGGGGTTTAATTGTTATGCCATTTTAGCACAAAAAAAAGAAAAATCTACACATATCTAACTTTTGATTGAGAACTGTAAAAACAAGGCACAAATGCCCTCTGGCCATGTGATTCAAAGAAACTGACACACAACAAAATTCTTGCAACCTAAAATGACTAGGATTTACAATGAAAAAAATCCAGAAAAAAAGACACACATCCCAAGGGTTAAATACTGTTGTCAGAGGCCTAAACAGGGTTCCCACTAATATTAGAGAATCAAATAAACACTATTTAAGCATTTTATCAAGGAACAGGACCCAATTTTTAAGGACTATTATAATTCTCATATGAACTTACAACACCATAAACAACAAAGTATTTCAATCTGAAGAACCTGATTTCTGGAAACCTTCAATGAACCAGATTATATCATAACTGAGTGAAATAAGGTGCCATCGGCAATGCTGTAGCATTGCAGATGGCACCATATTCCACTCAAAGAATAATAGAGAGATCAATAAGATGTGGTTTCTGACTGATTTTGTGGTATTCCATGCATGTAGGTTGGGTTATCATGAAACTTCTTGTCTCAAGAGCTTATAGGTAAACTGAATTCAAGTATTTTTCAAGGGTGGCAGTGGAAAATTAAGAATTTTTCAAGGTTAGAAACAAATTCAAGCCCTTTTCAAAAAAGAGGCCAAAATTCAAGGACTTTTTACAGTGGGAACCCTGTTAAACATGACACATATGAATTATGAAGACATGGAGCCATGGGATTCAATGAAATAGAACTAAACCTAAACTCTTATAAAATGTACAAAAGAAGAGCTATTTACTTATTGGTGTTTAACCCTTAAGTCCTCATACAACATGCAAAATTGAAGGTTTTAGTGTGCCAAATGTGCACTGGGCCAGTGTGGAGTAAATTAACCCCTTATGAGCCCTTTGGTAGTACAATGGTACTTTCCATATCCAACAGCTGCAAAGGAGCCAGAAAAGCTGCCAGGACCTTGTCCCCACCTCATTTGTTATAGTAGATGATTCTTGGCGACTGTTCTGTTCTTCAGGCATGTAAAGTCTGGCATTTATGTAATATAGCTCGTTTAGAGGATCCACTTCCTTCATTGACAAGTTTACACTCTCTCTGGAAGTTAATGATGGTGATGATTCAAGGCGTAGGCATTGTGGTTCTTCAGGCAAGTACAGTCTGCCACTAATTGTTGTAGTGGTGTCCCAACTTCCTTTAGAGGTCTAGTCTCCGGCTCGGTCAGGGCCGTTGCCACCAAAGCTCACATCCAGCACACAAGAGGGTCATAAGTGCAAAAGGTTAAATGCACCCTAAACCGGTCAATGTTTCTGGGTTACCTGGAGTCCCTGTTGGTTTAGGCTGAATGTCGCTGGGTGATTTTTGACTCTGCCAGGACAGGACTAGCCAAATGGGGGTGACCTGGTAGGACTGAACAGAAGAAGAGGAAACCCCAGCAGTAACGACAGTAAGGGAGTGGCCCAGGCATGAAATTCCTCAACGGTTACAAAAATAAGATTAGAGAAAACTATTGTAGTGTTTTTGAAGGCCGGAGGGTCATCCACCAATCCTCCAAGTCCTCATACAACTACAAACAGCCCCTTTCATATTGCTCTGAAACATTTTTCCCATTGGTATTCTTCCTTCAGAAATCGACTGGGAGGATGCATTTATCTTGACAGTGTTTTTATATCATTGTTGACTGCCTATGCAGGCAGCCAACAATAATGTAAAAAGACTATTAAGTCATTTCCAACTGTGTACATGCATATACGGCAGTTATTAATATAGAATAAATCTGAGGACCTAAGGGTTAAACAGATGATGAGGTACACCAAAATTTTTACAACCAGAAACTAAGTCATTTATGGCCCAAAATTTTTAAAAAAACTTCCATGTCTACACTATGAAGGTTGATAGAAGCGATAATTGTCCAAAACAACATCTGAAAACATTAACTGGTTGAGTGCTAAATTATTTTTTAAAGGTGATTTGAAACATGGGGATTTTTTATCACAAAGATAGCATGCTATTAGCAAGAGTAGCCTTAGTTCAGTAAGATTTTGTTCATATGTTTGGTTACAATTTATTGGAGAGGGCCAACAGCACTCTCCAATAAACTGCAACCAAACAACTTTATATAAGAAATTTGTCTTCTACTGCTGAGCGAACATCAAGCTAATGCATACATTATAAAGCCAATGAAGTGGCTTCCAGCACTTTCAATAAAGCCATGGTGGCTTCTAGCACTGAACTAGTTAACTGCTCTGCAGTAGGAGGACTTGAAGCGTCAACGTTGACCTAAATCCAAATTCTGACAACTGAAAATGACCAAGATATACCCTAAAAATAAGGAGACATTCACAGCAAAATATAGACAGTATAAAGGTTAACCCTTAAGTTCTCAGATTAATTTTAAAGTATTTATGGCCTTTTTCTGCTTACATAGTTATTGATGACTTGACAGTGGTTCTACATCACTGCTGGCTGCCTATACAGGCAGCCAGCAGTGATGTAGAACCACTGCCAGGGAAAATTCAGTCTACACACAAGAGTAATAAAAAAGATTACACAAGGGAGCACATGCTTCAATGCAATATAAAAGTGGCGGTTTGGGTCTATATGGGGGCTTAAGGGTTAAACAGTGTTGGGATAGTACTAAATAATACACAACTGAAATATAAAAATGCTTTACAGTCATGGGATTCAAAGTAACTACGCTAAACATAAACTATTAGAAATTCTGACATGGAAACTCAAATGGGGCCATGGCATCAGCTCACCCAACTTCAAAGCAGGTGAGCTACCATAATCGAAAAATAAGCCTACCTATCAACTTTTCAGGCCTACCTATCAACTTTTCAGATGTCAGTTTTCGAGTCCCCCTTGTAAATAAGCCCAATGTAAATGAATTTCAAAGATTTTTTTTTTCAAACGTTTTAAATTAACAAAATTTCAACAAAACTATATACTGTGACCCCTCTTTGGAATGATCTCCTTGAGTTTCTTCCAATGAGGGGGGTCACATGATATGGTTTTGTTAAAATTGTTTTAATTTAATTGTTTTTTATTTTCCTTCAGCTTTTCAGTTTGTAAATTACGTGGGTGTATGTGGCCAATTCATTAGGTGAAAGGTTAATGCATCTTTGTTCTAGTATTGACCGGAGTCATCTAACTGCGTGCCCACTTTGCATCCGAATTATTAGGCAGACTTGTCCTCTCGAAAATAAGTCCATCTTTTGATCTCTTTTATTTCATGCACCTCCTCATGGGCTTAATCCTGGGTCTGTACATTAATTAGAATTGGTGACCGAGTAAACTAACCCTTTAGGTAACTCGACAACCAGGCAACATTTGCAAAACACTATTTGTTCTTGAATAACTATACATTCTAATTTTTTGCCCCCAAAACAAAGCTTATGACCTCTCCATTGAAAAAAGTTCATTGAACTCATTCCATTGAGGACTCAAGCAGCAATCTTTAGGAGGCAAAAACTGAAAGAAATAAGAAAATATTAATGTTGATTTTTGTGAACCATTATGTGTACGCTCCATTTAAAACCCATTTAAAACCCCCTTTCGTCACACCCGGTGAACACATTGTCTTCACAGGTCCACAACCCCCTTTGCGAGGCTAATTAGACGTCGGGAAAATCCAGACATCAAAGGTGGTTCGTTTCTTGATGAAACCAAATTACTGATATTCAGTCGCATATGAAAAACATTCTGTGTTTTTGCAATTAATACATCGATTCGTTTTCAAACATAATAAAAATCAGACATGTTAACTCTCCCGGAATGCCCGGGAAAATCCCGGAATTTCAGTGTAGTTCCCGGCCTCCCGGACGGGAATCAGTTTTGGACCAAAAATCCCGGAAAACAACAGTCAAATATTTTGTTCCCATTGTAACTTATGAAAAACGTTCGGAGTCAAATCACATGCATTTCAAACTCTGGTAAAAACTCACGAAGCAGTAAAATATGGATTTAAGTTAAATTTATTTAAGAAAAGGCTATTTTACGATATATATTTCAACTGTGTTCATGTTTATTTCTGGGGTTTTCCTTCAGAGATTTGTGATAAATGTGCGAGTGTCGAAGTGAAAATAGGTGACTTACTTTCAAAAAATTAAAAACTCCACCTTCATTTAAATGCAGTTTTTGGAAAATAAAATATATGAAAAGGAATTAAATAATATATATTTATTTTTTCCTTCATAGAATAGCTTTAATTCTCATCCCTTTTCCAAAATCAAAACGTAAACAACAACTATTTAGCACAGCTTAAAAGTAGGTTAATGTCGCTTAGGATGCCGAAAAATTATGACAGCATATTTAAACACAATGGACTTTTTTTCTAACACCACATTTTTTCTGTTGTGCTGACTGCAGAACTGTTAACTGTTGGCCATCTGTAACCAGAAAATTTTGAATGGAATTGAACAAAAATGCTTCAATGATGAAAAGAAAAGTTTTGTGTAGGGCATAAGCGTCCCACATGCATGAAGTTTGATAAAGATACTTTCTAAGTACTAATGTTCTTGAAGTAACTGAACATCAGGACATCTTTTCCTTTTAACATTTCCAGACTTGGGAAATTATTAGCTAAATAGACTTTGATAAGAGCAAACCACAGGTGGATGTGCTCTGTTGGACAGTGTGGGTGGGTGGGGAGGGGAGGGGGGACTCATGAAGAAGAGGATACCAGTGTGGGGGGGGGGGGGTCAAATCAACAGTTATTTTATGATTTTTAAAATTTTTCAACATAGCATAAATGCATCAGCATAGTTGACAACTAGTTCTGGATATAACCTCGTGTTAATAGTGGTCCGTGAGCTGAAAATTCACAAGTTTTTTCTTTTATTTTGCCCCCGCGCAAACTTTTCCCTGAAATCCATCCCATTTCCCTGAAAATCACCCTC
The DNA here is from genome assembly GCA_031216915.1 of Pictodentalium vernedei. Taxonomy (NCBI): domain Eukaryota; kingdom Metazoa; phylum Mollusca; class Scaphopoda; order Dentaliida; family Dentaliidae; genus Pictodentalium; species Pictodentalium vernedei. Next base: position 716,415,749 of record CM062296.1, read on the forward strand.
AGGTTCCCTGAAAAATTATTCTGGAGGTTAACATGTCTGTAAAAATGAATGTAGATTAATTCATTATTTGTCCCCCAACAGGAATCAACTATTTATTTAAACAAAAATACAGCATAAATGATGGACAACAAGTTTATTGTGAATGCGAATTAATTTCAAGCACATTGATAACAAGAACGCCCTCATCTTAGCATTACGTGTACATTGCATACAAAACCGCACTTGTTAATTACCCCGTCGTTTGTGTAGAAATGACCGGGAAAATGAAAAGCTGTTTTAGTGCGGTCACGTGAGAAGGATTACATAACCAATTAATGTTTGGCGAGAAAAATCTTTCAGAGACTGTCCCTGATTAGCAATTATATTGTTCAGTCAGAAAATTTCTAAACCCTACATTTAATAAAATATTCAGATACAAATGCAATATCTTTCATTTCCAGAACTCTGTACTGCGGTTTAATATAGGAATTGAAAAAATCTGTTCGTTAATTCGTGAGATTTTCGATTTGTTTTCATATTAAAATAAAATTTCGCTGATATATGATTGGGATTCCCTGGAATAGAACAAGTATTTCGGTGAATAAAATATGTTCTTGGTGTACAGTGTTTTTGAAACAACAAAGTGACAGTCTTGGCGAAACATCCTGGCATTTCGCTGCGGCAATAGCTTTTCCGATATGGGATTATGGATTCTATACTGTGCCGAGTGTCCGAACATTTCAAAGTTAAAACCCGGTGATTTAATTTTTATTATAGCATAAGCATTTTACCGAAATAGTTTAGATGAACTAAAATGAGAATGTATTATTCATTAAAAAAATTAATCGTCCAATGTGCGGGAAAAAGGATGAAAACCGCTAGCAAGCTTTCTGTTTTTACCCAACGTCAACAGCCAAATTCAGCCAGCACTATACACAAAAATGTCCATTCGAATTTTATTATGTTTCGAATTTTTGTTAAAAAAACATAGCTTATGACCTCTCATTGGAACGATCTCGATGATCGCTGTAAGGGAATGTCAATCAAGGTTTATGTTGTTTTGACCTGCGATGGAGCACTGAAAGGGAAAAAAATCCGATAAGGCAAGCACTTCGAAGGGGTTTCCCCGCCATGTCCTTCCATCACATCCTGGACTGCATTGGCAGTAAAACTTGTTTACTAACAGAAAATTATCAGCTAAATTTACCGAAAACTTAAAAAATTTATAGTAATTTATATATTTTTTATACTTACCAATGACCCAGACATAGCTGGTGCTAACTCTTAAAAATCTAGGGCCAAACACAAATTTTGCCCCCCAATCCCCAAAATTTGCATCTAAAACCAAAGAAAGCATGCGCAGTGTCAAGGACGTCCTGAAATTGGCGCCATTAATCATTCTTACCACCAGTGCCTGGTAAGCGCTATGTCCTCAGAGGGGAGGTAAGAGTTCCCAACTCCTGGGAGGGCCATCCCCGTCTGGGTCATTGGTAAGTATAAAAAATATATAAATTACTATAAATTTTTTAAGATTTTTATACTGCACCAATGACCCAGACATAGCTGAATAGTAAAAAGCCTGGAGGGCCCAGGACATAGAGGAAAATCCAATAAGCTCAACTATATAAAATAGAGTCATCTCCTGACAGAGAAAAGGAGAAATAGGCTTCACGTGAATCTTTCTTATTTATGATAAATTAGAAAGACACAATACCTTCTATAATTGAGCATCATAACATCCATATTCTCTATTAATATCCGGTATAATTCTTATACTAATTATTTTTTAAAGTAAGCCAATAAACAAAGTTAGTCCAGAGAATTGAGACTCTTTATACTCTTTAAAAGTGTCCGAGGATAGTATAATAACACCCGTCTGACACGTGACATATTCAAATGCTATACTTTAAAACTATGACATGAATGAATTTTAAAAACATAACTTCACTTAAGAAACCATCCCAGTAACAGCTCAGAATTACTGACTCCGGAGGAGGTATCCCCTTGTTTTCATAATAAAACAGGTGACCCAAGGGAACACCCTCCCCACCCCCCCCCCCCCCCTTTTTCTTGCCCTGGGTCAAATAGCCCAGAGCGAAGAGGGCAGCAGGATGGAGTCACTGCCCGAACATAAAGCCTACATAGCTATAGTTGCAATTGTTAAGTGATCAACATTCTGAGCAGCTGATAATGGACCTAAATAATGCAGGTCTCCAGAAATGGATTCAATATTTCTGAGATAAAAATTTGTGAATGTGGATGGCTGAGACCAAAATGCAGCCTACTTTAATCTATAATAGCAATACTATTTATGTAAGCCCAAGATGTAGAAGAGCTCTTACTTCATGAGCCGAAATCTTAAGCACAGACTGCTGAGTTAAGGATAGATTATCCTAAGCAGTACCGATAGTTAACTGAATGCATTAAGTAATAGAATGGACCGTAATGACCTTTCTATTAGGCATTAGAGCCAGAAGCTTTACGTCCTACTGATAAACTGAGATCTGTTAATAAATACATAAAGGACTATCCGGACAGAGTAAAGGCCTATGCCCGCTCGAAGATGGAAGGACCTTAAAAACCAATAGATTCCGGATATTATTAGGAGCCTGATTCTTAATCAAAAATACAACATTAGTAGTAAAGGTAATATAGTTTCCGATACTACGAAAGTGAGAATCGTCCACCGATAGTGCATGAAGCTCACTGACTCTTCAGCAGAAGAGAAGACTAAGAGAATTGCTGCCTTCAAAGGCCAGAATTTGAAACTACTGTCTGAAGGGGTTCAAATGGTTGCATTAGTTAATAAGAACCCAAGCTGAATTCCGAATAGGAATTAATCTAACGATTCTAGGTCTCTTATCGAAAAGTTTCAAACTAACTTAGATAAAGAGACATTAGGCTCAATTGTAAACTATCATGGTGTGCATAGGTATCAGATAACATAGCCCTATAACCTTTAAAAGTAACTGGCTGCAGATGATCTCGTTAAACAAGTATACTAGAAAGTTTGCAATGTCTGGTATGGAGGGATAAAAAATATCAAGATCCCTACACCAACGACGGAAGACCCTCCACTTTAGCCGCATAGTATAGCGAAGAGGAGGTCCTTCTACAGATAGGAATCGCGTCCACTGCTCGTCCTGTACAATGCTTGCCATGCAAGAAGGACCGCACAACGGAATACGTGAAGGTTGAGACCTTGCGGGTTGTGATAGAGTTGACACGATTTCCCCAGCGAAAAAAGATCCTCTCGTGGAGGAAGTTTCCGCGGAAAGTCCCACAGCAGACATCTAAGTAAATTTATCCACCGTCTCTGTGGAGACAGAGATGCTACCAACAGAATTGTATTGTGAATGAATAATCCAAGCAATACTTGCTGAATTAACAGCGCTGGAGGATACACATATCCTATCATTGCGTCCTACTAGATCGATAGAGCGTTAACTATATATGCTCGGGATTCCGGACACGGTGACACATACGTCTACAATTGATTGGAGAGTTGTGTCGCAAATAAATTATCACTGGGCGCTCCCATTGATAGCAAATCTGATTGAATACCTGTTTGTTGAGAGTCCATTCCGACGGCAACAAACGACCCTTGCGTGAAAGGGAGTCTGCTAATACGATCCAACGACCGAGAATATGACGAACCGAAACAGAACTTGGTGTTCTATAACAAACAGAAGGATTCTTTCCGTTAAAATTATAACGGAACCGAATGAGTGCCTCCCTGGTTCCGGATATACACAACTACTGTCGTATTATCGGACAGGATTTGAACATGCATTTCTGAATAAAATTCATCCAATGACGTAGTGCAAGCCAAAATAATATTCTTCCTTGGAAGTTAAGTGCTTGCCTAAAAACTACCTAACCCAAAGACCCTGGCACTTCGAATCCGTTGGGATCAAAATTGTGTCCCAACCTGTTTGACTGGCGTCCGTCATAATCGAAAAACTCGGATCCCGCAACTACAGTGGAACTCTCTGAGTCAACCACCGAATGTTTGCCCACGTCTGAATCTCTTGTTACACTTGATTGACAAAAGAATGTGTATATCGAGCAATTCAAGATTGCTGAAAGGTTGCCGTCGAAGAGAAGCGACTCTGAGAGAGTTCTTCACCTTACTATCCACGTGTGTGGATGTAGCTAGGGCTGCGTCACGTCTAACCAACTCCAGGTTTGCCACTGAAGGGCGGAGTTATACGTGGAAAAACTACTGCCCGTGAAAGAAATCTCATTGAGGATCATATCCTGGAATTCTTTCTCTTGAAGACGTAATAATGCCTCAGTAAGGTGGTGTACGTCTGATAAAGCGTCTAAGTTAAGTCTATTATACATCATTGTCGTTTCCAACATCGTGGTTGGAATTGACATAGACGGCGAAAAAGATAATTCCCAGTCTTCAGCCTCGCCGTCTTAGACGCAAAGGAACTCTCGGTATGCCCAGTTCTGCCAATAAAAAATAATTCCTAGAATTCACGAAAGGCAGAATAGAGCATTGCGGACAAGACACTAGACTAGCATGTTGGTAGCAAGCTTATATATAGCGTCGTTCAATAATTTGAATGTTCTAACATTATTGGACTGCGTCGGCAACTCAGGGACAATGTCCCTGAACCGATCCAAAACTCCGTGTCCAATGACACTATTAGTCTCTTATCCAGCATCGCAGCAATGCAGTCCGACGGAACAACCTCTGGAAGATGATGCCGGAAGAAATGTATGGCAGCTTCTGTTGTTCCGAAAGGGAAAGCTCGAAATCGTCCGAATCCCTTTCGCCATCCTGTCGGACCCTATGAAGTGTTTGGTCGTCCGTACCTGATGCAACAGCGGAGCGCACCGACCCAGCGCCGTCGGATTATTCCTGATCCGACCGAGAATCTGTCGTTTGCTGGGATGCTACGATAAGCTGTGCTATTTTGGATAGCACATCCGTCACTGAGGCCTGTGGAGAAGTGGTCTTACGATGCATTGCCACTGGAAGCTCTGTGTTCGTTACCCCGTGCATACTTCTATTATGCGAGCGACCGGAGTGTGCAGGCCTCGTGTCCCTGTTCGCTATGGAATCACTGAATGACGAAGCTGGCCGGATACTCGAGGTCACGTAGCCAATGTGCGGTCGTGTGTGCTGTAGTGAGGATGAGGAAGCATTATCGACAGTCACTCGGACTGTCTATATAACGGAGCGTCCGAGTGGCGGACATACGCTCCGAATGTGAAATGTGTGTACCACAACATCCGGTCCCATATGTTGTTGCACGAGAGAGGGACCTCTCTCGCTCGCCGCCCGGACGGACCGGACGAGCTAGGAACCAGACTAACAGGCTTCCTCCGATCTCTCCTCTAATCCGTCGTCACTGGGTGTGTACTAAAGTCTATTATAGTGCTCGCATCACCCAAATCTCCTTCCCAGACCGCAACGGACGAACCCGACTGCCGAACCATTCGATGAATGGACGCTACACCGGGTGAGCTAGCGAATGTCAACTCCGTCGATCCTACTAGGGACCTCTTAGGTGATTGACGTAATCCATGAGTACTAATTGCCGCTAGCTCTTCATTAACTATGACGACCGAGGCACAATTTGAAAGACATCTCAGTAATTTTGCGAACAAGAAACCAGACATGCTTGTAAATAGCAAGCATATAAAAATATATATATAGCGTCGTTCAATAAATCGAAAGTATCTGAGACATTATTGGACTGTGTCGGAACTGAGGGACGATGTCCCTGAACCGAACCAAAAATTTCTATGCCTACCGACGCTATCAGTTTCTTATCCGGTATCGCAGCCTTCTGGTCCGACGAAGAACCTCTAGAAGATGAAGTCGGATGACATATACAGCAGCTTATGTTGTTCCGAAAGGGAAAGCTCGAAATCCTCCGAATCCCTTTCGGCGTCCCGTCGGACCGTATGAAATTTTCAGACGTCCGCACCTGATGCTTCCGCGGAGCGTCCCGACCCAGCGTCGTCGGATATTACATGATGCGACAGAGATTCTGTTGTTGCTGGGATGCTGCAATAAGTTGTGCTATTTGGGATAGCACGTCCGTCACCGAGGCCTGTGCAGAAGCGGTCTTATGATGCTTTGCCGCTGGAAGCTCCGTGTATGTTGACTCCCGCATACTTTCTTATGCGAACGTTCGGAGTCTCCAGGCCTCGTGTCCCTGGCTATCGGATGGCGTGACCTGGTCGCCGAGGATTCTCTGATTGGCGAAGTTGACGGATATCGGAGGTCACGTAGCCAAGGTGCGGTCGTGTGCACTGCCATGAGAATGAGGAAGCCTTATTGACAGTCTCTCCGGACTGTCTATATAACGGAGCGTCCCGAGCGGCGGACATATGCTCCGAATGTGAAACATTTTGTACCACAACATCTGGGGCCAGATGTTGATGTACGAGAGAGGGTCCTCTCTCGCTCGCAGCCCCGATGGGCCTGGACGAGCTATGAACCGGACTAAAAGGCTTCCTCCGCTCTCCCCTCTAATCCGCCGTCACTGGGTGTGCACTTGGTTGTTTTATAGTGCTCGCATCACCCAAAACTCCTTTCTAGACCGCAACGGACGAACCCGGCTGCCGAACCATTCGATGAATGGACGCTACACCGGGCGAGCTAGCGGACGTCAAAGGCCGTCGAACCTACTAGGGTCCTCTTAGGCAATTGACGTATTACATGAGCACTTTTCCGCTAGCTCTTCATTGATTGTGACGACGGAGGCACACTTTTGGAAGACATCACGGATACATCACCCTGTTCTTGATCGTCTGAAATAGAGATTGATAAAATAGAGTGACCCTGCGGGGAAAGGACCGGAATGGCCAATTCCCCACTAACATACCGTGACACACGCTTCCCATGTTGTCATCGAAATTAACACATACAGAACAGGAGTTAGTGCGAGTACACTGACTACATTATACAATGATTATGAAAGTCAGAGGAAGATTTCCTCTTATTACAATTGAACAATATCCTTTCAATGTGAAAAGAAAACAAAGTCCTAGTACTCGCACCAACCCCTGACAATCAAAATACATAATAACATGATCCATTAACATAGAAAAAATAATTGAAATCAAAACATTTTGAAAAAATATTTTTCCAGAACAGCCCAAGTTTCTGAAAAGTAACGTTGAGCCCCATTGGATCCCAAGCCTAAGTGTGGACAAAAATTCTAAAAATATTTTAAACAATTTATGCAACACTTACGAACAATAATAATGTATCTAGTTATGATTAAATCAACATCAAGATATTATTTTCAAGAAATCCCCCCTCACACAGAGGGCTGTTGGAAATGTAAACAATAAGTGTAAAAACATCAGATCAAGACTCCAGGCACCCTGGCCCGAAATCAGTTACCAATAATACACTATCTGATGCAAAACAGAGACTTCCAGGGAAGAAACTGCAGAACATCAGATGGTAGATGCAGAACACTACACCTAACCACCCATAGGTGAAGACGTAAGCATGGGGAAAAGAACAGAATTCATTCTGTTATCCAGCTAAAACTCCCAAGAAATTTTAGTAATAATATTACAGAAATTATGCCAAAAGCATGGGAGAATAGCAAGAGGGGACTTAAAGGACAGGGAGAGAGGAAAACACTGAACAAGCAGTGTAACTTGATAACAAGAATGACCACAACCTCGAAAATAGGTAACTTAACATAATTTCATTAAAAAATTTTAAGTTACAGCCCTGATTATTTTCTGTCACTCATTTTTCCTCTGCTCCTTCTATATCCTCCTTAGAATCACCATTTCACTAATATTTATGTGTCTGGCATCATTTAAACTGAGATTTACAAGCACAAAGATCAGTCAGATGTTAACTGATGAAGGGCCAAACAAAGAATGATTAATGGCGCCAATTTCGGGACGTCCTTGACACTGCGCATGCGCAGTAGAGGTGAAGTATGGAGGGCCATTCAGGACATGTTTTCTTTGGTTTTAGATGCAAATTTTGGGGATTGGGGGGCAAAATTTGTGTTTGGCCCTATATTTTTAAGAGTTAGCACCAGCTATGTCTGGGTCATTGGTACAGTATAAAAATATGTGTCCATTTTAAAAGATACCACCCTTGAAAAAAAATATTTTGGCAGGACACGCAACATGATCAGTGACATTAAAAAAAATGAAGAAGAAAAAAATAAAAACACCGGTCAAACTTATCTCCCCTGGTCAAAACAGTTCTTTGTACTTTGTTTTCAAAAAAAGAAGTGAAATTCTAAAAAAGGACCCCGATTAAATTTTAAAGAGACTCGTGAGTAAATTGTTAAAAAAAACCCAGTTAAATTATTCTCGTGTATTTAAACAAACACATGTTGAATGGATCACAACCTCACTCAAGAGGTGTGCTGTCTGAAATATTTGGGGGGGGGGGGGGGAGGCATTGCATTTCCACAGAATTTCTTAGACAATAATGTACACTGTGATAATATTTAATAGTGCTTCTTTCCCCGTGGCAACGGGAAGTGAAGCAGTGCTTATTTACTAAGGTAAGAAAATTCCACTTTACTGGTGAAATAGGACCCAGTCACCAGTGCCTGGGATGGATGTCCACTAAAATGGGCACCAAATGGGTAAACGATCGGCTAAACTTGACTTTAGACATTTGTTGTGGTCACAATTTATTTATTTATTGGTGTTTAATGTCACTTTTCTGCAACTATGGCCAATTGCGACCGATGGGCACAATTGGCCATAGCTGATAAAAAGTGACCTTAAACACCAATAAATAGATAAATAAATAGCTAATGCTTCTTGCAAGGTGTCTAGTTTGTTCACACAATTTATTTCGTGTGTGTAGATAAGTGCAGGGTGGATTACAACTAAATCACACAGAGTGAATTATCCACTCAACTTCAACTTACATGTGCCGATAAACAGCAGACAAGCAAGCAAATTGTCTCTTGATGGATGTGCAGATAAATCTGGTGGCCCTTAAAAAATCAGTTTGTGTAAAAAAATATGAGTTCTGCAAAACATTCACTTGACAAGTGATTTGGTAGTAGTCCACCTGTCACGTACTGTGTATTTTTACCCATTAGTAGCTGAGTGCTAACTCCATGGAATACTAGCAGAGATTTTCTATTCAAAAGTGCAAACAAAACCCGATCGATATTATAGTGCTTTGAAAGAGTGCTTGAGTATATATTTTTTTAAAAGATAATATACTCGCCCAAAAAAGAAAGTGTGCATTGCAGAAATTGATCAAACTCCAAAAAAATAATTTCGTAGGTGTAAAGAGTGTTAACCTGTTCATGAATAAGTTATATTGAACACAAAAACAGCTTTCCCCGTTAAAATTGCATTAACGTTAAATGACGTAAGGCACGTTTGTGAAAAGGCATGTTTTGCACGTGGAGAGTCTGAAAATTCATGCAGCAGTGTGAATCCTTGGGTATTTAAACACTAAAGTAAGGCCTTCCTATCATTCACATTCAAACTTGCGCTGCTGTTAAAACGACTCCACATTAGCATGCCAAGATTGACAATGAATCAACGTCTCCTTGCCCTGGGTATGATTAGAGGTGGCAGAACACACAGAGAGGTTGCCCAGCATTTGAACTGCCACCGTAACACTGTAGACAGGCTAGTCCATTGACATGCACAACATGATGACGTTCGAGACCGACCCCGCTCCGGGAGACCCTGAGTTACCACCCCTGCACAAGATCGGTATATCCGTGTCATCCATCTCCGGAACCGGCAACAAACGGCAACAACGACAGCCAGGAACATCCCTAGCCTGAGACGGATACATCCTCAAACAGTAATCAACCGGCTGAGAGAATACGGCTTACGTCCTCGAAGACCTGCAATTCGTCCGATTTTGACGTTACGTCATTGTCGTGCTTGACTGCAGTGGTGTAGAGTAGGGTTAGGGTTAGCCTAACCTAACCCTAAACTAACCCTAACCTTAACCTAACTGAACCCTAACTCTACCTAACCTAACCCTAACCCTATCCTAACCCACTTCCATGCTAACTTGTTCGCTTCCATGAGGCGTAGATGCACAGCAGTAGTCGATGCAGACGGAGGTCATACCAGATATTGAGTGTGTGACTTTTGTGTTTGACCCTTAGTGTCTTTGACTCTCCATGGCACCAAGAGTATTCGCCGTAGCGTAATGAAATTTCTCGTGTTGATCACAAATTGATTCATCTGTGATTGAATAAAATTTCCATGAATGACAAATGTTTGAGCACCGAGGTGGTATTAGTCCCCTACGGCGCTTTTGTGACATAAGGTGTTTCTGTCACAGAAGACACTAGAGTATATAAGCATCTTCGATTTTAAAAAAAAAATATTGAGCGTGCATAATCCCCTCACAACCCTTTATCCATGTAGCATATATGAAAGGCGTAGCTTGAACCATGTTGGAGGGAGGGGAGGTAACATAAAATAGAGAAAAAAGCTTAAAAAAAACACAACAAAAATGGCCGCCATTCTGCCATCTGGGATATTGAAAAATAAATATTGACTGTGCATCATCCCCTCAGAACCATTTATCCATGTACCAAATATGAAAGGTGTAGCTTGAAGCATATTAGAGGGAGAGGTGGTAAAAACAGACAGACAGACAGATGGACAGACAGACAGATGTTAGATTTTGAAAAAAAATATTGACCGTGCATAATCCCCTCACAACCCCTTTATCCATGTACCATATATGAAAAGTGCAGCTTGAACCATGTTGGTGGGAGTAGTGGAAACATAAAATAGAGAAAAAAGCTTAAAAAACACAACAGAAATGGTTGCCATGACACCATCTTGAATTTTGGAAAAAAAATATTGAACGTGCAACATCCCATTACAACCCTCTATCCATGTGCCAGATATAAAAAGTGTAGCTTGAACCATGTTGGAGTGAGGGGTGGTAACATAAAATACAGAAAAAAGCTTAAAAAACACAACAAAAATGACCGCCATGCCGCCATCTTGGATTTTGAAGAAAAAATATTGAACGTGCATCATCCCCTCCCAACCCTCTATCCATGTGCCAAATATGTAAAGAGCAGCATGAACCATGTTGGTGGGAGGGGTGGTAACATCAAAATAGAGAAAAAAAGCTTAAAAAACACAACAAATGAAAGTGTCAATGACACTGTAGCTCAACTTGTCAAGACAAACACATGCACATGTATAGTATGTGACACAGCAATGACAAACATCCTGAGCCGTATTGACATGTGTGCTCACATTGTGTAAGTAGCACTGAATAAATCAAAGTTCATCTAATTTGCATAATTTCAGCACAAAAAAAACCCCTTACAATATGTGATGTATTCCATGTTACTAAACATTCATACACAAATTTATTCAAATCAGAACTTTCATACAGAAGTTCTGTACAAAAGACTGACTGCACTAATTTTGGTACAAAATGGCTGCTTGAATTTTGGACCACACCCAAAAACACTCGCTCTCATCCCACGGTGATAACAAAGGTACCCAAGAAGTTTCGTAAAGATCGGTTCATAAATACAGACTCTAGTCTGAGCCGTATTGACATGTGTACTTACTGTGTGTAAGTCGCACTGAAAAAATCAAAGTTCATCTAATTTGCATAATTTCTGCACGAGAAAAAAACCCGTATTATATGTGATGTATCCCATGGTACTAAACATTCACACACAAAAATTATTCAAATCAGCGCTATCATATATGGAAGTTCTGTGCAAAAATCTGATTGCACCTAATTTTGTACAAAATGGCTGCCATTGGCCATCTTGAATTTTGGACCGGACCCCAAAACACTCGTTCTCGTCCCACAGTGATACCAAAGGTACCCAAGAAGTTTCGTAAAGATCGGTTCATAAATACGGCCTCTAGCCCGAGCCGTATTGGCATTTGCACTTACAGTGCTGAAAGTAACACCAAAAAACATCAAAATTAGTCTAATTTGCACAATTTACACACGAGAGAAAAACCCGTATTATATGTGATGTATCCCATGGTACTAAACATTCACACAAAAAATTATTCAAATCAGAGCTTTCATATGGAAGTTCGGTACAAAAAACAGATTTCTGCATTATCAGTACAAAATGGCGGCTGGCAGCCATCTTGAATTTCGGACCGCACCCAAAAACACTCGTTCTCGTCCCACGGTCATAACAAAGGTACCCAAGAAGTTTCGTAAAGATCGGTTCATAAATACGGCCTCTAGCCCAAGCCATAGCAGCTTGGCACTTACAGCTCTGAAAGTAACACTAAATAAATCAAAGTCAGTCTAATTTGCATAATTTACGCACGAGAAAAAAACCCGTATTATATGTGATGTATCCCATGGTACTAAACATTTATACAAAACTTTATTCAAATCAGAACTTTCATACAGAAGTTCTGTACAAATGAAAGTGTCAATGACACTGTAGCTCAACTTGTCAAGACAAAGACATGTACATGTATAGTATGTGACACAGCAATGACAAACATCTAGGTAATGACCTGATAACAAAGGTACATATAAAGTATTGTAACGGTCTGTACATGAATACTGACCGTTGCCTGTAACAAATGTATAGGTAAAGTATTGTAAAGGTGGGTGACAGTCAGATGCTGAACTAGAAAAAATCTTTGAGTCCCAGAGTGGGTCTGACTGAACCCCAAAATATTTGTTCTCATAGCACAGTGATAACAAAGGCACCCCAAAACACACTCGTTCCTGTCCCAAGGTGAAAACAAAAGTACTCAAGAAGTTTTGTGAAGATCAGTTCATAAATACGAGCTGTATAGAACTTGTGACAAAAAACTGATTGGACCTAATTTCGGTACAAAATGGCCGCTGGCAGCCATCTTGAATTTTGGACCGTACCCAGAAACACTCATTCTCATCCCAAGGAGATAACAAAGGTACCCAAGAAGTTTTGTGAAGATCGGTTCATAAATACAGCCTCTACCCTGAGCCGTATTGACATGTGTGCTTACATTGTGTAAGTAGCACTGAATAAATCAAAGTTCATCTAATTTGCATAATTTCGGCACGAAAAAAAACCCCTTACAATATGTGATGTATTCCATGTTACTAAACATTCATACAAAAATTTATTCAAATCAGAACTTTCAAACAGAAGTTCTATACAAAAGACTGATTGCACTAATTTTGGTAATTTTGGTACAAAATGGCTGCTGGTGGCCATCTTGAATTTCGGACCACACCCAAAAACACTCGCTCTCATCCCACGGTGATAACAAAGGTACCCAAGAAGTTTCGTAAAGATTGGTTCATAAATATGGCCTCTAGTCTGAGCTGTATAGAAGATGTGTACAAAAAACTGATTAGACTTAATTTCGATACAAAATGGCCACTGGCAGCCATCTTGAATTTTAGACTGCACCCAGAAACACTCGTTCTCATCCCAAGGTGATAACAAAGGTACCCAAGACATTTCGTGAAGATCAGTTCATAAATACAGACTCTAGTCTGAGCCGTATTGACATGTGTACTTACTGTGTGTAAGTTGCACTGAAAAAATCAAAGTTCATCAAATTTGCATAATTTCTGCACGAGAAAAAAACCCGTATTATATGTGATGCATCCCATGGTACTAAACATTCACACAAAATAATTATTCAAATCAGGGCTTTCATATGGAAGTACTGTGCAAAAATCTGATTGCACCTAATTTTGTACAAAATGGCTGCCATCGGCCATCTTGAATTTCGGACCGGACCCAAAAACACTCGTTCTCGTCCCACAGTGATACCAAAGGTACCCAAGAAGTTTCGTAAAGATCGGTTCATAAATACGGCCTCTAGCCCGAGCCGTATTGACATTTGCACTAACAGTGCTGAAAGTAACCCCAAAAAACATCAAAATTAGTCTAATTTGCACAATTTACGTACGAGAAAAAAACACGTATTATATGTGATGTATCCCATGGTACTAAACATTCATACAAAAAATTATTCAAATCAGAGCTTTCATATGGAAGTTCTGTACAAAAAACAGATTTCTGCATCGTCGGTACAAAATGGCGGCTGGCAGCCATCTTGAATTTCGGACCGCACCCAAAAACACTCGTTCTCGTCCCACGGTCATAACAAAGGTACCCAAGAAGTTTCGTAAAGATCGGTTCATAAATACGGCCTCTAGCCCAAGCCATAGCAGCTTGGCACTTACAGCTCTGAAAGTAACACTAAATAAATCAAAGTCAGTCTAATTTGCATAATTTACGCACGAGAAAAAAACCCGTATTATATGTGATGTATCCCATGGTACTAAACATTTATACAAAACTTTATTCAAATCAGAACTTTCATACAGAAGTTCTGTACAAAAAACTGATTTTTGCATCATCGGTACAAAATGGCCACTGGCAGCCATCTTGAATTTCGGACCACACCTAAAAACACTCGTTCCCGTCCCAGGGTCATAACAAAGGTACACAAGAAGTTTCGTAAAGATCGGTTCATAAATACGACCTCTAGCCCGAGCCATAGCCAATTGTTGACGTACGGACAGACGGACAGACGGACGACGGGCCATGACAATAGCTCAAATTTGACTTCGTCAAAGTTGAGCTAAAAACTGATTTTTGCATCATCGGTACAAAATGGCCGCTGGCAGCCATCTTGAATTTCGGACCACACCTAAAAACACTCGTTCCCGTCCCAGGGTCATAACAAAGGTACACAAGAAGTTTCGTAAAGATCGGTTCATAAATACGACCTCTAGCCCGAGCCATAGCCAATTGTTGACGTACGGACAGACGGACAGACGGACGGACGGACAGACGGACGACGGACCATGACAATAGCTCAAATTTGACTTCGTCAAAGTTGAGCTAAAAATGGCCACCATTCCGCCATCTTGGATTTTGAAAAAACAATATTGAGTGTGCATCATCCCCTCAGAACCATTTAACCATGTACCAAATATGAAAGGTGCAGCTTGAACCATGTTGGTGGGAGGGGTGGTAACATCAAAATAGAGAAAAAAAGCTTAAAAAACACAACAAAAATGGCCACCATTCCGCCATCTTGGATATTGAAAAAAAAATATTGAGCGTGCATCATCCCCTCAGAACCATTTATCCATGTACCAAATATGAAAGGTGTAGCTTTAACCATGTTGGTGGGAGGGGTGGTAACATCAAAATAGAGAAAAAAAGCTTAAAAAACACAACAAAAATGGCCGCCATTCCGCCATCTTGGATTTTGAAAAAAAAATATTGAGCGTGCATCATCCCCTCAGAACCATTTATCCATGTACCAAATATGAAAGGTGTAGCTTTAACCATGTTGGTGGGAGGGGTGGTAACATCAAAATAGAGAAAAAAAACCTTAAAAAACACAACAAAAATGGCCGCCATTCCGCCATCTTGGATTTTGAAAAAAAAAATATTGAGTGTGCATCATCCCCTCAGAACCATTTATCCATGTACCAAATATGAAAGGTGCAGCTTGAACCATGTTGGTGGGAGGGGTGGTAACATCAAAATAGAGAAAAAAAAGCTTAAAAAACACAACAAAAATGGCCGCCATTCCGCCATCTTGGATTTTGAAAAAAAATATTGAGCGTGCATCATCCCCTCAGAACCATTTATCCATGTACCAAATATGAAAGGTGTAGCTTGAACCATGTTGGTGGGAGGGGTGGTAACATGAAAATAGAGAAAAAAAAGTTTAAAAAACACAACAAAAATGGCCACCATTCCACCATCTTGGATTTTGAAAAAAAAAATTTGAGCGTGCATCATCCCCTCAGAACCATTTATCCATGTGCCAAATATGAAAGGTGTAGCTTAAAGCATGTTGGAGGGAGAGGTGGTAACATAAAAAACAGACAGATGGACGGACGGACGGACGGACGGACAGACGGACGGACGGACGGACACAGACAGACAGACAGACAGACAGACAGACAGACAGAGTGCAATCCTACAGTCCCCTTACGGTTCCCGTAGGGGACTAAAAAATGATATATATTTTTTTTGGTGTTATTTTTTAGCATGCACACTTTCTTTTTTGGGAGAGTATATATTCTGTCATACATGTGTGCAAATGTTTATAGATACTTGTAAAGAATTAAAGTCAGATATCATTAATCACAAAACCCGATCGATATTATAGTGCTTTGAAAGAGTGCTTGCATATATATTTTTTTAAAATATAATATATTCTGTTATTCGTGTGTGCAGATGTTTGTAGAAAAAGCATTAAAGTCAGATATCATTAATAAAAAAAATTGCTTAATAAATAGTATTGTTTGTTAAAATCATTTGTCCCAAAAATCAGTCAACACAGATGATTGATTGTCCATAAGATCATCATTGACAACTGCACTTGTTATTGTGGAAGTAATTACCATGGATACTAAAAAGTTCCCCTCAAAGCCAATTAGCTTATCCTATTTTTAGACACCCTATTATGCAATCGACCAGTGGAGAGGAGAGAATATTTTAAATGGACTGTACACGTAATGCAGCACTGGGCAGACAGGGCTGTAATTTCCTCAGGGTTTCTGTAGGCAAAGACTGATAAAATTCAAGACTATTGAAGGCTGCTTCTTGATATATTTCACTATTTTCAAGGCCCTACAATAGCCAAATTCAAGGATTTTCAAGGGCCGGCCTTTACTAGTCCTAACCAGAACCTCTTGTCATTACCCCCTCCTCCCACTTCGCTTACAAGGGAAGTGGGAGGAGGAGGTATTAACTGGAGGGTCCTAGTTAGGACTATGCATTCACAAACTCTGGCATATGAAACTAGTTAGGATTACCTGCTTCATCAGCATTTCTATTTCATGAATATTCAAGGCTTTTCAAGGCCTCCTGACACATTTTCCAGGATTTCATGGCCAAGAATGACTCTTTGTCAAATTCAAGGCCATTCCTTGAATCCAATGCCCCATGGGAACCCTATACCTTAGGTAAAGGATTGTAAAATACAGATTAGTTTATTTCATCTGAAGGTAAGAGGAAAGATTATTAAAAAATGTCAAAAGTTCAAAAGTAAAAGGTTGCCAAGAATATTAACATCTTACTTTTCTGTTACTTTCATTGCTTCAATGCATTCTTAGGGTGCATTTATATGGACTATTCTCATTTACTGGGAACACAACTCCATGCAAACTTAAACTGATTTGAGAGTTGCAACCAAAAACCAGAATGTTGTGGAAGATTGAGAATTTCTATGTTCAGTACACTGTGCATGACACAAATAAAACGTACACTGATAATCCTCCTCTCCAGGAGATTTAGATGGTTTAGTTGAAACAACCAGGTTACTATTCTCATTTGCTTATGCATGCCCAAAACAAGAAAAGCATCGCAAACCAATTCTAATCCACCACCCACCCCCCTTCCCTTGTAAACAAATATATTTGAAACCAATCACAATCAGGCCCCATAAAAATTAACATGGATGATGTTTTATCACCAAAAATTTGATATATCAGTGCAGGCACTGAAGATTGGATTACTTCCAATTAACCCTTAACCCAACTCACACAATATCCAAATTTCTTATTTTACTTTACATTTTTCCAAATTTGTCCCCAAAATTTCAGCAAAACTATGATGAGCTCATTTACAAGTTTTACAGGATACTTTTAAAACAAAGGGCCATAACTCCCAAAATGTTCAAGAGATATCAGTGGTCATCGAACGTGACGTAGACTTTGTTGCTATAGAGACATAAACCAAAAAGAATTGAAATCCGTAAACTATTGTTCAACTTATACCATAAACAAAGTTCTGAAGGATAGATGGATGTATATGGATGGATCGATGGATAGATGTATGGATGGATGGATGGATAGATGGATGGAGGACAGACAGATGGACGGAAGTCTTTGCTATATCCCTCCCCTGCAGGGGGATAATAAACCATGTAAAATGGAATAGTCCACTGATAAGCACCCTTAGTTTCATTGGATTCTCCAAAATGATACAAAATACTTTTCTAAAATAAACATACCTCTTTCATTTCATCTATTGTATATTTCTCATATGGATTTTCTGAAATATATGTCTTGTATTGTTCCATGTTGGCCATGTTTTTCTGACTAGGCTGCTTCTTGCTACCTGGTGTTATACCTAGTTGTGATGGGGTCGGATTCTTGACTGTGTCATAATGTAACATTACCAAGACTTCTTTTTTTATCAGTTCCTCAGCCTGAAACAATCATTGGAAATATTCTTTAACCCTTTACCTAACACGAAAAGCAGACGATACTTGCAAATAAAATTCTTGAAGCACTAATTTTTTTGATTTTTTGCGTCAAAAACATAGCTTATGACACCTCATTGGAACGAGCTCATTAAGCTCGTTCCAATGAGGGGTCATAAGCTATGTTTTTGTGACAAAAAATGAAATGAAAAAGTAATAAAAATTGAATGGTGAATTTGGTGAATAGCGTTGGCCAATTTTGGACGTTATGTTGGGTAAAGGGTTCATCATGAAGTCCAACAAAACTAGAGCTGGCTCCCAGGGGTGGCTGATCCCCCTGAAAAATGCCCTGATACATCAGCCCAGCCAAGTCTTAAAATTCATGCACAAATCAGAATCAAATTCAAATTCTAAAACCACTCATCTAGAAAGTTGTATCTGTGTTTTATACTTTCAAAAATAACATATGAAAAGATTTTTTTAATTTTTTCAAATAAAGTAAGTATGAAACAGGAAGTAAGTTTGGACCACACTGGTCAAAACTTGATTGGAAGGCCCATGTTCATTTTTGGTGCAGTACATCCTGAAGACCATAAGTTAATTTTTGGTGTGGTACATCCTTCAGAAAGTACAGTATTGTGATTACAAAAGTGATTTTTATGTTCAACTAGTCGAGTGCTAGAAGCCACTATCAGGGCTCTACTGAAAAGTGCTGAAAGCCACTAGAGTGGCTTTACTCTGTATATGTTAGCTGCTTGTTTGCTTGGCAGTAGCAGTAGGAAAAAAAATGTGTTGCATAATAATGTTTTGTTACAATATATTGGAGAGTGCCAAGACACTTTCCAATAAATTGTCACAAAATAAATATTTTTGAATAAAATTTTGCTAATTCAAGGCTGCTTTTGCTGGAGACATGGTATCTATGAAAAGTTAAAAAATTTATAGTAATTTCTATATTTTTTATACTTACCAATGACCCAGACATACCTGGTGCTAACTCTTAAAATATAGGGCCAAACACAAATTTTGCCCCCCAATCCCCAAAATTTGCATCTAAAACCAAAGAAAACATGTCCTGAATGGCCCTCCACACTTCACCTCTACTGCGCATGCGCAGTGTCAAGGACATTCCGAAATTGGCACCATTAATCATTCTAATAACCAGTGCCTGGTAAGCGCTATGTACTCAGCGGGGAGGCAAGAGTTCCCAACTCCTGGGAGGGCCATCCCCGTCTGGGTCATTGGTAAGTATAAAAAATATAGAAATTACTATAAATTTGTTAACATTTTTATACTGTACCAATGACCCAGACATAGCTGAATAGTAAAAAGGCTGGAGGGCCAAGGACATAGAGCAAGATGGAATACGCTCAATAATATAAAATAGAGTCATCCCCTCTAGGGAAAAAGAAGTAATAGGCCTTACATGTATCTTTCTTATTTATGATAAATTAGAAAGATACAACACCTTCCAAAATTGAGCATCATACATCCATGTACTCTATTAATATCCAATATAATCCTTATACTAATAATTTTTAAAGTAAGCCAATAAATAAAGTAAGTCTAGAGAATAGAGACTCTTATACTCCTAAAAAGTGTCTGAGGATTGCATAATCATGTCCGTTGACACATGCAATATTCAAAAGCTATACTTTAAAAACTAAGACTTGAATGAATTTTTAAAACATAAATTTTCCACTAAACAACCATCCCAATAACAGCTCAGAATAACTAACTCCGGAGGAGGTATCCCCTTGTTTTCATAGTAAAACAGGTGACCCAAGGGAACACCCTCCCCCCCCCCCCCCCCTTTTTCTTGCCCTGGGTCAAATAGCCCAGAGCGAAGAGGGCAGCAGAACGGAGTCACTGCCGAAACAGACAGCCTACCTAGCTATAGAAGCAACTGTTAAGTGAATGATATTCTGAGCAGTAGATAATAGACCTAACAATAGAGGCCTCCAGAAATGGACTTGATATTTCTGAGATAAAATTCATGAATGTAGATGGCTGAGCGCAATGAGCGGTCTTCAAAAATCTATAATAGCGACACTATTAATGTGAGCCCAAGAAGTAGAACTCTTACTTCATGAGACGAAATCTTAAGCACAACTGCTAAGTCAATGATATACCATAAGCAGTACCGATAGTTAATAGAATCCATTAACAATAAAATGGAGCGTAACGTCCTTCTACTAGGCATCACAGACAGAAGAAGCTTACGCCCATAGTAATAAACAGATATCTGTTTATAAATACATAAACTGTACCCGGAAAGAGTAAAGGCCTATGCCCATATGAAGACGGAAGGACCTTAAATAATAGGTTCCGGATAATAGGAGCCTAACTCTTATGCAAAAATCCAACCTAAATAGTAACGGAAGTAGTGATTCCGAAACTACGAAAGTGAAAATCATCCATCGATAGTGCATGAAACTCACTGACTCTACAGTAAAAGAGAAACCAACAGAATTACTGTCTAAAAGGTCAGAATTTGAAAACTACTGTTTCCAGAGGCTCAAATGATTACTTAGCTAAATAAGAACCGAAGTTAAAATCCATATAGGAATTTAATCTAAAGATTCTAAGTCTATTTATCAAACAGTTACTAACTGACTTAGATAAAGAGACAAAAGACTCAATTGTAAACTATCGTTGAGTGCATAGGTATGAGGTAACATAAACCTATAACCTAAATAATAACAGGCTGCAGTAGATCTTGTCAAACAAGTATACTAAAAAATTGCAATGAGTAGTATGGAGGGATCAACAATATGAACATAATGATCCCTACACCACGACGGAAGAGCCTCCACTTTAGCCGCATAGAATAGCGAAGAAGAGGATCTCCTATAGTAAGAAATCGCGTCCAAAGCTCGTCCAGTACAGTGCTTACAATGCAATACGGACCACACAACGGAATACATGAAGGTTGCGACCTTGCGGGTTGTGATAAAGATGACACGATTTACCCAGTGAAAAAAGATCCTCACATAGAGGAAGATTTCACGTTAAGACCCACAGTAGACAAGAGAGTAAATTACCCATGATCTCTGTGAAGATAGAGATGCTATCAACAGAAATGTATTGTGGTTGTTTATCTTAGCAATACCTGCTGAAACAACAGCGCCGGAGGATACGCGTATCCTATCATTCCGTCCTATAGATCAATAGAGCGTTAACAACATTAGCTCAGAGATCTGGACAAGCCAACACATACGTCTGCAATTGATTAGCAAGCTGTGTCGTAAATAAATCATCATTGGGCGCTCCCATAGATAGCAAATCTGATTGAATACTTGTTTGTTGAGAGTCCATTCTGACAGCAACAAGCGACCCGTAAGAGAACGGGAGTCCGGTAAAACAATCAGACGACCCGGAATATGATGGACCAAAACAGAACTTGGTGTACTATAACCAACAGACGGATTCTTTCCATTAAATTGAATAACGGAAACGAAAGAGTGCCTCCCTGGTTCCGGAGATACGCCACTACTGTCGAATTAAAGGACAGGATTTGGGCATGCGTTTCTGAATAATGTTCATGCAAAGACATAAAGCAAGCCTAAAAAACATTATTCCGCGGAAGAAAACTGATTGCTAAGAGACTGCGGAACCCAAAGACCCTGGCACTTCGAATCCGTAGGGATCAGTATTATATCCCAATCTGTTTGACTGGCAACGGTCATAACAGCCACACTCGGGTCCGGCAACTGCGGTGGCACTCTCTGAGTCAACCACCGAATGTTTGCCCCAGTCTGAATCTCTTGTAACACTAGATAGACAAGAGAACGTGTAAATCGAGCAATTCATGGATTGCCGAAAAGTTGCCGTCGAAGAGAAGCTCCTCCGAGAACGAAGCGACTCTGAGAGAGTTCTTAACCTACTATCCACGCATGTGGATGTAGCTAGGGCTGCGTCACGTCGAACCAACTCTAATCAGCCACTGAAGGGCGGAGTTATACGTGAACAAACTACTGCCCTCAAAAGAAATTACATTGAGAATAATATCCCGTAAATCTTTTCTTGAAGACGTAATGATAACGCCCCAGTAAGGCGGATTACGTATGATAAAGCGTCTAAGTTAAGTCAACTATACATCATGTCGTTTCCAACATTGAAATTGGAAAAGACATAAACGGCGAAAAAGAATATATGCAGTCTTTAACCACACCGTCTAGACGCATATGAACTCTCGGTATGCCCTGCTCTGCCAAAATAAACTATTCGTATAAATGATAAAATGGCAGAAATGAGCAACGCGGACAAGAAACTAAACTATCATGCTTGGTAGCAGGCTTGTATATATATATATATAGCGTCGAAAAATAAAACACATGTTGTAATGACAATATTGGACTGCGTCGGTAAGTCAGGGACAATGTCCCTGAACCGATCGAAAAATCCGAGTCCAATGACGCTATAAGTCTCTTATCCAAGATCGCAGCAATGAAGTCCGAAATAACAATCACTGGAAGATAATGCCAGAAGATATGAAAGGCAGCTTCCGATACTACTAAAGGGAAAACTCGAAATCTTTCGAATCCCTTTCGCCATCCTGTCGGACCCTATAAAGCGTTCGGTCGTCCGTACCTGATGCAACCGCGGACCGCACCGACCCAGCGCCGTCGGATAATTCCTGATTCGACCGAGAAACTGTCAATTGCTGGGATGCTGCGAAACAACTGTGCTAACTTGGATAGCACGTCCGTCACTTAGGCCTGAGGAGAAGCGGTCTTACGATGCATTGCCGCTGGAAGCTTCGTGATCGTTACCCCGTGCATACTACCAATATGCGAGCGAACGGAGTGTATAGGCCTCGTGTCCCTTGGCTACCGGATGGCGCGACCTATTCGCCGTGTAATCACTGAATGACGAAACTGATTGGATACTCGAGGTCACGTAGCCAATGTGCGGTCGTGTGCCCTGCTGTGAGGATGAGGAAGCATTAGGGACAGTCTCTCGGACTGTCAATATAACGGAGTGTCCCGACCGACGGACATATGCTCCGAATGTAAAATATCTGAACCACAACATGCGGTCCCCTATGTTGTTGGACGAGAGAGGGACCTCTCTCGCTCACAGCCCGGACGGACCTGGACAAGCCAGGAACCGGACTAACAGGCTTCCTCCGATCTGTCCTCAATCTGCCGTCACTGGGTGAGTACTAAAGTAATTAAAGTGCTCGCATCACCCAAATCTCCTTCCTAGACCGCAATGGACGAACCCGGCAGCCGAACCACTCGATGAACGTACGCTACACCGGGTGAGCTTGCGAATGTCACTCCGTAGGCGATAGACATATGCCATGAGCACTTATTGCCTCTAGCTCTTCATTAACTATGACGACAGAGGCACACTTTTGAAAGACATCTCCATAACTCTGCGAACAAGAAACCAGAAATGCTTGGTTATAGCAAGCATAAAATAATGTATATAGCGTCGTTCAATAATTCGAAAGTTTGTGTGACATTATTGGACTATGTCGGAACTGAGGGACGATGTCCCTGAACCGAACCAAAAATTTCTAAGTCCACCGACGCTATCAGTTTCTTATCCGGCATCGCAGCATTCTGGTCCGACGAAAGAAGCTGTAGGAGACCAAGTCAGATGACATACACAACAGCATATGTTGTTCCGAAAGGGAAAGCTCGAAATCCTCCAAATCCCTTTCGGTAACCCGTCGGACCGGATGGAACTTTCGGACGTCTGTACCCGCTTCTGCGGAGCATCCCGACCCAGCATCGTCGGATAAAATATATGCGACAGATTCAGTTGATGCTGCGATAAACTGTGCTATTAAGGAAAGCACGTCCGTTCCCGAGGCCTGTGCAGTAGCGGTCTTACGATGCATTGCCGCCGGAAGCTCTGTGTACGTTGACTCCCGCACACTTCCTATGCGAACGTCCGGAGTCTGCAGGCCTCGTGTCCCTGGCTACCGGATGGTGTGACCTGGTCGCCGAAGAATCCTTGATCGGCGAAGCTGGTAATATATCGGCGGTCACGCAGCCAAGGTGCGGTCGTGTGCGCTGACGAGAAGAGGAAGCCTTAGCAGTCTCCGCGGACTGCCTATACAACGGAGCGTCCCGAGCGACGGACGTATGCTCCGCTTGCGACACATTTTGTACCACAACATCTGGGGCCAGATGTTGTTGAACGAGAGAGGGGCCTCTCTCGCTTGCCGTCCGGATGGACCGGAACGAGCTGTGAACCGGACTAAAAGGCTTCCTCCGTTCTCCCTCCGATCCGCCGTCACTGGGTGTGCATTAGGTTAATTTATAGTGCTCGCATCACCCCAAAATTCCTTCTAGACTGCAACGGACGAACCCGGCTGCCGAACCATTCGGTGAATGGACGCTACACCAGGCGAGCTAGCGGACGTCAAAGGCCGTCGAACCTACTAGGGTCCTCTTAGGCAATTGGCGTATTTACATGAGCACTTTTCCGCTAGCCCTTCATTAATTGTGACGACGGAGGCACACTGTTGGAAGACATCACAGATACATCACCCTAATCTTGATCGTCTGAAATAGAAATTGATAAAGTAGAGTGACTGCGGGGAAAGGACCGGAGTGTCCAAATCCCCAATAACATACCGTGACATACGCTTCCCATATTGTCATCGAAATCATACGATACAGAACAGGAGTTAATGCGAGTACACTGACCACATATAGAATGATTATAAAGTCAGAGGAAGACTTCCTCTTAATACAATTTATCAATATCCTTTCAATGTGAAAAGAAAACAAGTCCTGGTACTCGCACTAACCCCTGGCAATTAAAATACATAATAATAATATGATCCATTAATATAGAAAAAATAATTGAAATCAAAATATTTTGAAAAAATATTTTTTCAGAATGGCCCAAGTTTCTGAAAAGTAACGTTGAACCCCAATGGATCCCAAGCCTAAGTGTGGACAAAAATTTTAAAAATATTTTAAACAATTTATTCAACACTTACGAACAATAATAATGTATCTAGTTATGATTAAAATAACATCAAGATATTATTTTCCAGAAATCCCCCCCTCACACAGAGGGCTGTTGTAAATGTAAACAAGGAGTGTAAAAACACTAAAATAAGACTCCAGCACCCAGGCCCGAAATCAGTTACCAAAAATACACTATCTGATGCAAAACAGAGACTTCCAGGGAAGAAACTGCAGAACATCAGATGGCAGATGCAGAACACAACGCCTAACCACCCGTAGGTGAAGACGTAAACATGGGGAAAAGAACAGAATTCATTCTGTTATTCAGCTAAAACTCCCAAGAAAATTTAGTAATAATAATTACAAAAACTATGCCAAAAGCATGGGAGAATAGCAAGGGGGGACTTAAAGGACAGGGAGAGAGGAAAACACTTAAAAAACAGTGTAACTAAATAATCAGAATGACAACAAAATGGCTGCTGCCTCGAAAATAGGTAACTTAACATAATTTCATTAAAAAATTTTAAGTTACAGCCCTGATAATATTCTGTCACACATTTTTTTCCTCTCCTCCTTCTCTATCCTCCTTAGAATCACCATTTCACTAATATTTATGTGTCTGGCATCATTTAAACTGAGATTTATAAGCACAAAGATCAGTCAGATGTTAACTGATGAAGGGCCAAACTTAGAATGATTAATGGCGCCAATTTCGGAACGTCCTTGACACTGTGTATGCGCAGTAGGGGCGAAGTGTGGAGGGCCTTTCAGGACATGTTTTCTTTGGTTTTAGATGCAAATTTTGGGGATTGGGGGGCAAAATTTGTGTTTGGCCCTATATTTTAAGAGTTAGCACCAGCTATGTCTGGGTCATTGGTACAGTATAAAAATATATTTTTTCAGCGAAGCCCAAGTTTCTGAAAAGTAACGTTGAGCCCTAATGGATCCCACGGCCAAGTGTGGTCAAAAATTTTATAATTATATTAAATAATTAATGCAACACTTACGGATAATAATAATGCATCTTATAGTGAGATAAACTACTCCAAAGGCAAACAGCCCCCCTCAAAAGAGACTGTTGCCAATGTAAACAAACAGTGTAAAAACACCAGAAAACATGACTCCAGGCACTGACAAAACTGGCCCGAAATCAGTCATCAAAATTACACTCTATCTGATGCAAAACAGAGACTCCCAGAGGAGAATCTGCAGAACATCAGATGGAAGATGCAGAACACAACGTTTATACACCCATGGGTGAAAACGTAACTATGGGGAAAATAACAGAATTCATTCTGTAACCAAGCTAACTCTCCCAAGAGAATTTAGAAATGATCTTTCTCAAAAATATGCCAAAAGCATGGGAGAATAGCAAGGGGGGACATAGAAGACCAGGGGAGAGGAAACACTGAATAAGCAGTGCAACTTTATACCAAGAATGACAACAAGAGGCCCATGCCTCGAAAATAGGCTACTTAACATAATTTCATAAAAAATTTTAAGTACAGCCCTGATTATTTTTTGTCACTCCTTTTTCCTCTCCTCCTTCTATATCCTCCTTAGAATCACCATTTCTCCAATAATTACGTGTCTGGCATCCTTTAAACTGAGATTTACAAGCACAAAGATCAGTAAGATGTTGATTGATGAAGGGCCAAACAGAGAATGATAATTGGCGCCAATTTTGGAACGTCCTTGACACTGCGCATGCGCAGTAAGGGCAAAGTATGGAGGTCCTTTAGGACATGATTTCTTTTGGTTTTAGATGCAAATTTTGGGGATTGGGGGGCAAAATTTGTGTTTGGCCCTGGATTTGTTAGAGTTAGCACCAGCAGCTAAGTCTGGGTCATTGGTACAGTATAAAAATACTGATTCTCGAAACAGGAATTTGTGAGAATCAAAACTGATTCTAGTGAATCGTGACAAATTTAAAGGCCTGCCCAGAAGAACCTTATGAGAGAGGAAACCAGGAAAATAGGTAAGTTTACAGTCACTGCGGCCTTGACCTTTGGCACTATGACTCCTGTCTGCATACCCAGTCCACATGTCAAATTTGGTTTCGATCAGCCAGGTGGAACTTTAATTAGAGTGCAGAAACCAGAAAAAAAATTTAAAGTTAAAGGTCACTATAAACTTGACCTTTGGCACAACAACCCTAAAATAAATATGCTTCTTCCTCTCATCATACCAACCCACATGTTAAGTTTCATTTCGATTGGCCTCACAGAACTTTTAATTAGAGAGTGGAAAGTATGAAAGTTTGTAAGTTAAAGGTCATTGTGACCTTGCCATTTGGCACAATGACCCCAAAATATAAATAGGGTTCTTTCTCTAATCATATCTTATACGTAGGTCATGTTTGGTTTCATCAGAGAAGCAGAACATCAATTAGACAGTAGCAGGGCTTGCATTTTAGAATCACGACCAGGCTGATCGATAGGCCTGGTGAAGGGGGTGACCAGGCTGATTTTTGTTCACTGGGGCTGATTTATTTTTTTACACTTGCATGTGCATATTATATTGATATTTTCATGTATACTGTGTCAAATGATGATTTGTTATGAATAAAGATTAATAATTCCAACCTAATTGCCTTTTATTAATTTGCTATGAGCTATTAACCATGCAATATTAATACCATGCTGATCCGTGTCTTGCCTCGTGACACATATTCGTGATTTAGCCCCCCACCCCTCGCTGCATGTTGAAAACAAGGTGCCATATCCGTGTTCAAGCCTACTCCCTCAGTTTCAAAAACTTTATAAGTCGGTGGTGTGCAGGTGAATTTGAAGCGAAATTAGGTGAGTAGCGGTGTGCTGTCATTACCTGGAGGACGACGCAGATTTCCTTTGTCATCTAACGTTCAAGAATGGATTGTTGCCTGTCTTGATATGCACCCCAATCATTAGTGACTGTGTCCTATTTTACCAGTAAAACTGTGTTTGTTTACCACAGTAAACAAGCACTGCCTAACTTCCCGGGGTTCCCACAGGCGGTTTTTAGTTTTTAGGCCTTATATTTACATATTTACTTGAGTTGAACCCTTAAGGGCTGAATTCTTATTTTGTCTTTCTTAATCTCAGATTCTTGTCATATTGTAAAATCAGAAATGTTAGTGACCCACTCGAAAAAATCCTTTAGTTTTTAATCACATCATTTCTGGCCAAGGATCTAGGACAAATATAGGACATTCCATGAAAGCGAAAGCTTTTATGAAGGTAACAGACTGGTCTCGAGTCAGTTCCCAGCCTTTAGCATACTAAGTTTTCAAGATTGTCCTTCCCACAGGATTTTGGTCCAACTCGTTAAAAATCCTGAATTCAGGAAAAATCCTGAAAACTTGACATCCATGTAAAATGCAGAACAAATGTTCCAGCATACAGGCTGTTGGTGGACTTGTGGATGGAAGTTTCAGAACATTAGTAGTGGTTTGTAGTGAAGGTCTGGCTACTATAGGCAGCCAAGACTTCACTAGAAACCACTGATAAATCAAATTTTTAGCTTATTATGAGGGAGCAAAAAATAAAGTAGAATCCTCTAGGCTTTTAAGGACACTTTCAGAATCTATGACAAGAATCAAACGAACATTTTTTGAGAATCACAGCTGATTTTCATTGTTTTCTTTGTGAGAATCACTTGCAAGAATAAATGAATTTTAACCTTTTACCTAACACGAAAAGCAGACGAAACTTACAAACAAAATTCTTGAACTAATTTTTTTCATTTTTGTCTCAAAAACATAGGTTATGACCCCTCATTGGAACGAGCTCGATGAGCTCATTCCAAAGAGGGGTCATAACCTACGTTTTTGAGACAAAAAATGAAAAAATAATGAAAATTAATTGGCGATTTTTGTGAATATCGCTGGCCAGTTTTGGCCATTACGTTGGGTAAAGGGTTAAGTTCTGTAGTTTCTACTCGCAGAATCTCATATTTTACTAGGAGAAACTGGAATTCTGCTTGTTTTTCCACTTCTAATTTTAAAACAGAAAAGCACATGACAGGTTGTCTGTGTTCAATCAAGATTCATTTACAGATGAGAAAAAAGGATTTAATATAATTATGTACTGTGGAACACAGTTAACTGAACAGACATTAAAATATATCTTACTTCAATCAAAGCCATTCTCAAGTGTGAGGTAGGGTTTAATTTATTCCCTGTTTTTTGCGGAAATAGGAACAGGAATTTTGTAAATACAAAAGCTGGGAACAGGGAACTTCTTTCTTTCATAAATCTCAATAATTATGACCAGCAACACAAGCATGCAGATTTCACGGAAACAATCGTTCCGTTTTCGTGTAGTTTCTGTCAGGACAAAATTACAGAAACAGGCTCCCACAAATTTTTGGGCAATTTGCTTTTCATCAAGAGGCACTTAAAACATACAAGTTTTTTGCCAAGACTAAATAAAATTGTACAGTAGAATCCTCTTAATTGATATCCATTTTGCAAGAGAAAATTATTCAATTAACAGGAGTATACAATTAACAGGGATTTGGTCAGTTTCCTGTGTTCTGGAGTTAAACTGAGTATTTATTCTATTATATCTTGTTTGACAGAGCTCACAGAGCTCTGTCAAACAAGATATAATAGAATAAATACCTGTATTGGATGTAGTGAGGTCAAAAAGGTTGATAAATAAGGGGAATTTGGTGCGTGTCACAGTAATTTTTTTGACATATTACAAAAATTTATATACAATTAACAGGTGTTTACTCTACAACCCATATGCAATTAACAGATCAAATTTGTACTGAAGGTATGGTAAATGGTTTTGTGTTTGAAAGTTAAAAAATTTATAGTAATTTATATATTTTTTATACTTACCAATGACCCAGACTTAGCTGGTGCTAACTCCAACAAAACCAGGGCCAAACACAAATTTTGCCCCCCAATCCCCAAAATTTGCATCCAAAACAAAAAGAAATCATGTCCTAAAGGACCTCCATACTACGCCTCTACTGCGCATGCGCAGTGACGCAGTTGTCCCGAAATTGGCGCCAATTATCATTCTTACTGGCAGTGCCTGGTCAGCGCTATGTACTCAGCGGGGAGGCAAGAGTTCCCAACTCCAGGGAGGGCCATCCCCGTCTGGGTCATTGGTAAGTATAAAAAATATATAAATTACTATAAATTTTTTAACATTTTTATACTGTACCAATGACCCAGACTTAGCTGAATAGTAAACAGGCTGGAGGGCCTAGGACATAGAGGAAAATCCAATAAGCTCAACTATATAGTAAAGAGGTAACCCCTTAAGGAGAAAAGGAGTATTAGGCTTTACATGTATCTTTCTTATTTAATATTAAATTAGAAAGATACACTACCCTTAATAATTGAGCACAATAACATTCATGTTCTCTATTAACATCCAGTATAATCCTTATACTAATTATTTTTAAAGCAAGCCAATAAATAAAGTAGTCCAGAGAAATGAGACTCTTTATAATCATTTAAAAGTGTCCGAGTATTGTATATTAAAGCCCGTTTGACACTTGCCATATACAAATGCTTCACACCGAGCTACACTTTAAAAATAAGACATGAATGAATTTAAACATTAATATTACACTTTAAAACCATCCGGGAAGCCCCCCCCCCCCCCCCCCCCCCCCTTCCCCTTGCCCTGGGTCAAATAGCCCAGAGCGAAGAGGGCAGCCGGACGGAGTCACTGCCGGAACAGAAAGCCTGCATAACTATAGTTGCAACTGTTTAGTGGACGACATTCTGAGCAACAGATAACGGACCTAAACAATGCAGATCTCCAGAAATGGACTCAATATTTCTGAGATAAAAATTCATAAATGTGGATGGCTGAGACCAATAAGCAGCCTTCATTAAATCTGTAATAGCAACACTATTAGCATAAGCCCAGGAAGTAGAAAGAGCTCTTACTTCATGAGCAGAAATCTTAAGCACAGACTGCTGAGAAGAAGATAAATCTTCATAAGCAGTACGGATAGTTAACTGAATCCATCTAGCAATAGAATGGACTGAAATGTCCTTTCTATTAGGCATCAAAGACAGAAAGAAACGTTTCCGTCCCTTTCTGATAAACTGAGATCTCTGTTTATAGATACGTAGTGCTCTAACAGGACAGAGTAAAGGCCTACGCCCGTCTGAAGACGGAAGAGCCTTAATAACAATAGGTTCCGGATATTTATTAGGAGCCTGATTCTTAGCTAAAAAACCCACATTAGTAGTGAAGGTGATAGTGTTCCCAACACTACGATAATGAGAATCATCCACCGATAGTGCATGAAGCTCACTGACTCTTCTGGCAGAAGAGAAAGCTAAGAGAACAGCTGTCTTATAAGATAAGAATTTGAAATCTACTGTCCCAAGAGGTTCAAATGGCTTTTCCTTCAATTTAAGGAGAACCCAAGCTAAATTCCACTTAGGAATTAATCTAAGAGTTCTGGGTCTATTTATCGAAAAGTTTCTAACCAACTTCGATAAAGAGACATTAGATCCAATTTGTAAACTATCATGATGTGCATAGGTATCAGATAACATAGATCTATAACCCTTTATAGTAACAGGCTGCAGTTTGATTTCGTCAAACAAGTATACTAGAAAGTTTGCAATGTCTGGTATAGAGGGATCAAATATATCTACAGAAGGATCCCTACACCAACGACGAAAAACCTTCCACTTAGCCGCATAGTTTAGCGAAGAGGAGGTCCTCCTACAGTTAGAAATCGCGTCCACTGCTCGTCCTGTAAAGTGCTTGCCATGCAAGAAGGACCGCACAACGGAAAAACGTGAAGGTTGAGACCTTGCGGGTTGTGATGGAGTTGGCGCGATTTCCCCTGCGAAAGAAGATCCTCTCGTGGAGGAAGCTTCCGCGGTAGGTCCCACAACAGACACCTGAGTAGATTTATCCACGGTCTCTGTGGCGACAGAGATGCTACCAACAGAATCTTGCATTGAGATTGTTTTATCTTTAGCAATACTTGTTGAATTAACGGCGCTGGAGGATACGCATATCCTATCATTCCGTCCAAAGGGATCGACAGAGCGTCTACTGCAAATGCTCTTGGATCCGGACACGGAGACACATACGTCTGCAACTGATTGTTGAGATGTGTCGCAAATAAGTCTATCATTGGCCGTTCCCATTGGTAGCAAATCTGATTGAATACTTGTTTGCTGAGAGTCCACTCCGACGGCAACAAGCGACCCTTTCGTGAAAGGGAGTCTGCTAGCACATTCAGACGACCCGGTATGTGACAGACCGAAAGAAGAACGTGATGTTCTAACGCAAACAGAAGGATTCTTTCCGTTAGATTGAACAACGGAACTGAATGAGTGCCTCCCTGATTCCGTATATACGCCACTACTGTCGTATTGTCGGATAGGATTTGGACATGAGCATCGTGAATAATGTCCATCCAGTGACGTAACGCAAGCCAAATTGACATCATTTCCTTGATGTTTATGTGCTTGCACAGGAATTGCGGATCCCAAAGACCCTGGCATCTCGAATCCGTTGGGATTAATGATGCACAACAACCTGTTTGACTGGCATCCGTCATAACGGTAAAACTCGGATCCAGCAACTGCAGCGGAACTCCTTGAGTTAACCACTGAATGTTTGCCCAAGTCTGAATCTCTTGTTTCACTTGATCTGACAAGAGAACGTCTACATCGAGCGAATGAATTTTCACACTCCAATTCTGAGTCAGGAAAATTTGAAGAGGACGTGTGCGTAGCCGCCCCATCGGAATGAGATCCGCGGCGGCTCCGCACAAACCTATCAGTCTCATAAATTCTCTCGCCGTGACTTTGTCTGCGTGCAGACAATAGCGAGCGTAACAACTGACTAATTTCGCTCTGGTTAACGGCAGACGAACGAGATTGTTGTGCGTCTCGAAGCTCATTCCCAGATGAGTGAATGACTTGGACGGCACCAGATCCGACTTCTCCTCATTTACTATAAAACCGAGACGTCGGAGCAATAGAAGAAGATTCTGAACATCGTTCTGAAGCGTTAACTGGTTGCCGTACCTCTGAAGAATGTCGTCCAGGTAGGCCGACGTTACCGCAGACGAATGAGCTCGGAAGTAGATCATTACCGAGTTCATTACCCGAGTGAAAGCCCAGGGTGCTAGATTCAATCCGAAGCACATCGCCCGGAATTGATACACCACTCCTAGGACTGCGAAGCGTAGATACTTTCGGAATGTCGGATGTACCATGACGTGAAAGTACGCATCTTTGAGATCTATGCTCGTTGCATAATCGTTCACCCGAATACTCGCTCTGACCGATCGAATCGTCTCCATATAAAACTTCGGAGCGACGATCAGCTTGTTTATCCAGCTCAAATCTATGACTGGACGGAACGAGCCGTCTGGTTTCGGAACCAGAAACAGATGGCTGTAGAATCCCAGAGATTCCTGGTTTTCTACGACCTCTACCGCATTCTTCATTAAAAGAGACTGCACCTCTGATAACAGAGCGTCTCTTTTCTGTGGATTTGACGGAAGATGAGTCCACTTTGGACTTCGAGTTAATGGAGGCTTTCGTTTGAAGGATATCTTTAGACCTTCCGAAGTCACTCCTCTCACCCAAGGGTCGTCCGTAATCGACGCCCACTCTTGTGAAAAACTCGACAACCTTCCGCCAACCGGAACGTGATAGAGGTTTAAGCCATCACCTCCTGGACCTGCGAGGCCTGCGGTAGGAGAAACCACGTCTTCCACGACCCGCACCTCGCCTCGTCGACCTCGGGGCGTCCGACCGATTGTCCCGGCCTGAAGGACGTCCCGAACGAGAGTCGCTATCCTGACGGTCTCTCGAATAAGACCAAGAGGACGCACCGGAACCTCTATAGGAACCTCTCTTGGGTGCATTAGACCCAGAAGTGCCTGTCTTATTCGTGTCTGCTGTATCCGACTTTTTAGGAGCCGATCTGAACAACAGAGAATCATGAGCTTTCTTTTTAATTTTATCATAAATAGCGGAAAGCTTGCCGTCAAAGAGAAGTTCTCCTGAGACCGAAGCGACTCTAAGAGAGTTCTTCACCTTAGAATCCACTAGTGTGGATGTAGCTAGGGCTGCGTCACGTCTAACCAACTCCAGATTTGCCACTGAAAGGGCGGAGTTACACGTGGAATAAGCTACTGCCCTTGAAAGAAGTCTTAAAGAGGATTGTATATCCTGAAACTCTTCCCCTTGAAGGCGCAGTGATAACGCCTTAGTAAGGTGATCTGCGTAAGATAAGGCATCTAAATTGGCTCTGTTAGACGCAATAGCTGTTTCCAACACCGCGGTTGGAATAGAAGCTGACGACGGTAATGATAGCTCTAAGTCTTCCGCCTCGTCGTCCATACGCAGAGGAACTCTCGGTATACCCTGTCCTGCCGTATCGAATTTATTCCTTGCATTAATGAAAGGCAGGTTGAGAGTATTAGCGGACAAGAAACCTGCTTTCCCCATCCTGGAAGCAAGTTTAAATATAGCGTCGTTCAATAATTCAAATGTTCTTGCAACATTATTGGACTGCGACGGAAACTCGGGAGCGATGTCCCTGAACCACTCAAAAAATTCAGAGTCCAATGACGCTATAATTCTCTTGTCCGGAAGCGCAGCAGTCTGGCCCGACGGAACAACTTGAGGGAGAAAGTGCCGGATGAAGTCCACGGCAGCTTTATGTTGTTCCGAAAGGGATAGCTCCAAGTCATCCGTATCCCTTTCACCATCCGGTCGGACCTCACGATGTTCCCGGTCGTCCGCCCCCGATGCTTCGGCGGAGCGTACCGACCCAGCACCGTCGGATAATTCTCGATCCGACACCGTTTCTGTCGGCTGCTGGGATGCTGCGATAAGCTGTGCTATCTGCACAAGAATGTCCGACGTCGAGACCTGCGGAGGCGCAGTCTTTCGCTGCTTCGCCGAGGGCATCTCCGCATCGGATGGCTCCCGCATACTTTTCCTATGCGAACGTCCGGAGTCCATCGGTCTCGAATCCCTGGCTGCCGGATGGTGTGACCTGGTCGCCGAAGAATCCTTCATCGGCGAAGCTGGTAATATATCGGCGGTCACGCAGCCAAGGTGCGGTCGTGTGCGCTGACGAGAAGAGGAAGCCTTAACAGTCTCTGCGGACTGCTTATACAACGGAGCGTCCCGAGCGACGGACGTATGCTCCGCTAAAGACACATTTTGTACCACAACATCTGGTCCCAGATGTTGTTGTACGAGAGAGGGACCTCTCTCGCTCGCGGCCCGGCTGGACCTGGACGAGCTAGGAACCGGACTAAAAGGCTTCCTCCGTTCTCGCTTACTATCCGCCGTCACTGGGTGTGCATCTATTATGTTTATAGTGCTCGCATCACCCAAAATTTCCTCTTGGACCGCATCGGACGAACCCGGCTGCCGAACCATTCGGTGAATGGACGCTACACCGGGCGAGCTAGCGGACGACATTTGTCTAATCTCCATGAGCACTTTTGCCGCTAGCTCTGAATTCATTTGTGACGACGGACGCACACTTGAAGAAGATAACATGGAAACATCACCCTGTTCTGGTTCCTCTGAAATAGAAACTGAGAGAGTAGAGTGACCTTGTGGAGAAAGAGCCAGCATCGCTCTTTCTCCAGAAACAACATATCGTGACACACGTTTCCAATGTTTCTCATCCCAATGTTCACATATAGGACAGGGATTAATGCGAGAACACTGACTACAATTAATACAATGATCATGAAAGTCAGAGGAAGATTTCTTCCTATTACAATTTGAACAACGTCCCTTCATTGTGAAAGAACAACAATAAGTCCTAGTTACTCGCAAAAACCCCTGACACAAAGATACATAATAACATGATCCATTAATAAATGAAAAAACAATTGCAAAACAAAATAATTTTGAAAAAATATTTTTTCAGAGAAGCCCAAGTTGCTGAAAAGTAACGTTGAGCCCCGATGGATCCGATGGCAAAGTGTGGTCAAAAATTTTAAATTTATATAAAATAATTAATGAGACACTTTCGGATAATATAAATGTATCTTATAATGAGATAAACTACCACAAAGGCAAACAGCCCCCCTCAAAAAAGGCTGTTGCCAATGAAAACAAACAGTGTAAACACACTAGAAAACATGACTCCAGGCACTGAAAAAACTGGCCCGGAATCAGTCATCAATTACACTCTATCTGATGCAAAACAGAGACTCCCAGGGGAGAATCTGTAGAACATCAGATGGAAGATGCAGAACACAAACGTTATACACCCATGGGTGAAAACGTAACTATGGGGAAAATAACAGAAAACATTCTGTAACCAAGCAACTCTCCCAGGAAATTTTAGAAATGAAATTTCTCAAAAATATGCCAAAAGCATGGGAGAATTGCCAGGGGGGACTTTAGAAGGCTAGGGGAGAGGAAACACTGAATAAGCAGTGCAACAATTAGCAAGAATGACAACAAGAGGCCCATGCCTCGAAAATAGGCAACTTAACATAATTTCATCAAAAAATTTTAAGTACAGCCCTGATTATTTTTTGCCACTTCTTTTTCCTCTCCTCCTTCTATCCTCCTTAGAATCACATTTTCTCCAAAAATTACGTGTCTGGCATCCTTTAAACTGAGATTTACAAGCACAAAGATCAGTGAGATGTTGACTGATGAAGGGCCAAACAGAGAATGATAATTGGCGCCAATTTCGGGACAACTGCGTCACTGCGCATGCGCAGTAGAGGCGTAGTATGGAGGTCCTTTAGGACATGATTTCTTTTTGTTTTGGATGCAAATTTTGGGGATTGGGGGGCAAAATTTGTGTTTGGCCCTGGTTTTGTTGGAGTTAGCACCAGCTAAGTCTGGGTCATTGGTACAGTATAAAAATATTATATTCAATTAACAGGGATATACAATTAAGAGATATCCAATTAAGTGGGCTCCACTGTATTATGTATCGTCGATGAAACAGTGATCTGATTCGTAACAGTAACAACGGTGAGCTCATTTTGACAATCTCTGTCGGTTCAGATTGCTGAACATGCTTGTTTCTGGTTAATAATTACTAAAATTGAATGCACCCAATTTTGGCATGTTTGACAAGAAAAATACATGAAGTCAAACACACAAAACTGTATCATTCAAAACAATAACAAAATCACATTTTATCACTGAAACTGATGATGAGGGGAAACTTTCTTTGCTAAAATGCAAGATACGTTCTTCCAATTTCACAACATTCCATACAGAATCAAGAAGAGGTGTATTCAAGTTTTATTTATATCCAAGGTTAACAGACATTTTGCCCCGATGAATTCAATATCATTACCTTCGTAAACGGGATGTTTCGCACATGGAAGACTTGCCCTTCTGAATCAGCATGCTCGAAGAAATTTTAATTCAATTTTGGGGGGGGGGGTGGGTGGGTGGGGGGTGGGGGTGTTAACTTTGAAGTAAAAGATGAAATAATTATTTCACTGTCCTGCAGTATGATTGTTTTTTCTTTATTATCTTTTTCACTTGCAAGTCATGTTGTACACAATCATCTGAGACATAAAATACATGGAACCTGTTTTCAGATTGTGTGAATTTCTGAAATCCGCAGGCCTACAGCCTGCTGGTTGTAATTATCAATGAAATTTATGAAAGCGAGAATCGCCAAGTTGGCAGTGGGCATGTTGTAAAACAAACATAGACGTTCCTTTGGGCAATGCAATTTTGGATGCAAGCAGTTCTAATAACTGAGGCTCACATCGGGGATCTCAGACATGAGCATAAGAGTTTAGAACTGTATGCATTTAGAATTCGGGGGATGGTAAAAAAAAAAAGATAGGGACAGCATCAGTTGGAGTTATCAAGGAGATATGGGTGAAAAAGCAATGAAATGTAAAGAAAATCTGAGCCAGTTTTTTAGAAAACACTGCCTTTGCTACGGCCAACAAATGCACCATTCCAATTTCTGTCCTGCCCTTATTTTCTGGCAACCGTGAACGGAAATTTTTGGTATTGGAACATTGGAAAATTGAAATGGGAATTTCTGGTCTAATATTGAAGCTCAGTGTGAGGGTGAAGAGAAAGTGAGCAACAGCATGCTGTTTTGGAAACATAGGATCTATACAACTACACATCAAAAATCAAAACAAACCTTCAAAAGTTCAGTCAATGGTGGATCATTAGGTCCAGGAAATCGAAGTATATTTTTATTGATCTCAGAGGGTCGTGGTAATTCTCTTTGTAAAACCTGTGATCTCAATCGCAGTTCTCTCAACCCTAAAAATACAGAACATTTTAAACATTTTCACACTGCTTGAATCACCTCTTATCATCTGTTCGTTTATTGCTGTTTAAAGTTTCTTTCAGCAGCTGCTGTTGAATGAAGGCTGCAGTAGTGTATTGCCAAGTTCAGACACTCAATTCAGGCCATAAAAGTTCACATGAGTCCATGAATCGATTCGATTCACTTCGAGAAAATCACTTGAATCCAAGCAGATTCTCACTGGTATTTCTTCAGATTCATGGCTGAAAATGCCCAAGGAAAAAAAAATTGGGGCCAAGAGAAAACTTGAGGAATATATAAATACAGTGGATCCCACTTAATTAAATAAAGCTTTTGCCAGAAATGTTTTTTCAAATAAGCCAAGTATACAAATAAGAGTGTTCCATGAAAGGGCAGGTGATCTCTCTGGGCTCAGTACGAAAACTGAATACCAAATTAAAGAGGTGTCAATCCTATGCTGAATGTGCGTACAGTAAAGCGTGTTTTGAGAGACAACTGTTGTGAGAGACCACCTATCTTGAGAGACTGCTGTGACCTTGTACAGTTTTGTTGTTTTACTCTGTAATGGACCTGTTATGAGAGACCACCTGTTTTGAGACACTTTTGTCTGGCAAAAAAAGGTGGTCTCTTAAGACAGGTTCTGCTGTATTTCATTAATTTAACCTTTTGAACCCTCACTTCCTGGATGGTATCACCTTTGAGTACATTTACAGCGAAATGGTTCAGTCCAATATCAATACCGGGAGAATAAAATAATAACTGCTGTCTGCACCCTTCTGGCTGCAGACTGCCATTACTATTTTATTATTAATGCCCCGTGTATAGACCTCTTATAATAAGACAAAAAATGGACCAAAAAATCAGTCTTACAAGTTGAAATGGTTAACAACTAGTATTTATCAACAAATGATAAATCATTTTTCTTTTCTTTATTGCATGTTGAAGTTTTTTTCTCTCAACTTGCCATTGTTTCACTGACAACTAATTGGCCCATACAAAAATTGCACAGTTTTTTAAGTTATTAAAACTATACCCAAGGCCACCAGGCCCCATTTATTAAAACTATATCCAAGGTTTCCATACCCTACAATAAAGAAATTAAACCACCCTCAATAATCGGCTAAATCTCCACAGTGCATGGAGGTTGTAATCAAAACAAACATCCATTTTAAAGTGTTACAACAAGGGGTCGAGATTTCATGGCTAACGCAACAGTGGCTATGAACTAAAAAACTGGTCCAAGCCCATTTTCAAACTTCTTCAAGAATATGTTCCTGAAAACCCACATAATGAAAATGAATTGGATTAGTTGATGTTTGTTCAAGTTATCCTATCGAGCACAAAATTTGCAAAAAATTACCAAGTCAGCCCAATAATTCTGCTGCCACACATTGGACTGAGCCCATTTTCGAGCTCGATCAAGACACTGTTCCTTAAAACCAAATCTCAGTCAAATCGGTTGACGTTTGTTGAAGTTATCATGCTATCAAGCTCAAAATTAGCTGATTTTAACAAAGGACCATAACTGTACATTGGACAGAGCACATTTTCGAATTTGATCAAGACATTGCTCCTTAAAACCCATGTACCAAATATCAGTCAAATTGGTTGACGTTTGTTGAAGTTATGCTATCAAGCTCAAAATTAGTTTATTTTAACAAAGGACAATATGTCTTGTGAAAACCGTACATCAGATCGAGCCATTTTCGAACTTGATCAAGACATTGTTCCTTAAAACTCCATGTGCCAAAGACATTGTTCCTTAAAACCCATGTGCAAAATATCAGTCAAATTGGTTGACGTTTGTTGAAGTTATCATGTTATCAAGCTCAAAATTAGTCAATTTTAACAAAGGGCCATAACTCTTGTGAAAAAGCATGGACACACCCTATTTCGCGTCATCAGGTGTTGAACAGGCATATCAAGTCAGTTACCAAATATTATCAAAACCTGTCCAGAAACAACTGAGTCATAAGCAAAATGGGCTGCTGGCAGCCATGTTTTTCAACAAAATTCAGAAGAATTAAATAGCTCTCTTCTAGACATCACACCAAAGTTACATATGAAATTTGAAAAAGATTGGGTGAGAGATGCAGCCTGTAGTGTGTGCTAATGGAATTGTTGACAATTTATAGGCCAAACCTAAGATGGCCACTGGCGGCCATATCTTTAATGAAATTTAGAAAAAATAGCTCCCATATAGACATTGCCCCAAAGCTAGTATGAAATTTGGGACAGATCGGGTGAGAGCTGCGACCTGTAGGGTGTGCTAAAGGAATTGTTGGACAA
Source organism: Pictodentalium vernedei (assembly GCA_031216915.1). Lineage (NCBI taxonomy): Eukaryota > Metazoa > Mollusca > Scaphopoda > Dentaliida > Dentaliidae > Pictodentalium > Pictodentalium vernedei. The sequence continues at coordinate 716,456,334 of CM062296.1, forward strand.
TTTAAATCCAAATCCAAGATTGCCACTGGTGGCCATGTTTTTCAACAAAATTTAAAAAAAATTATAGCTCCCATCTAGACATTGCCCCAAAGCGAAATATGAAATTTGGAACTGATAGGGTGAGAGCTGTGGCTTGTAGGGTGCACTAAAGGAATTGTGGACAGATGTACGTATGGACGGGCATATGTACAGATATACAGACGTATGGACATACAAACGGACGAAGGTTCACAACCCATGCCAATAGCTCATAATTGACGTTGTCAAGTTGAGCTAAAAATGCATGAGGGCTAAAAAATCGCTCCCCTCACATGGCCTAGGGAAGCGATTAGCTCTCCTCAAGCTTACTAAAGCTAAAAGTGGCAAAATGAAACTTTACTATTAATGAATTTGGCCCAGTAGGCCTTGTACATTTTATTTGGTGCTGCTGACAAAGTAGTCTATGAGACAGCTACACTGCCCATCCCACACCTCCTAGCCTCGGCAAGGCCCGGAAGTGTGGGAGGGGCAGTGTGGCTGTCCTACAAAGACCACTAACACAGCAGATATCTGAAAAGATGTGGGTTTTAGAAATAGGCTGTTATGGTAATCATTATTTTCTTAGGCCAAGAGGACTAGTTTTGGCCCTCTGTAATTTTTTTAAGGCAAGCAGTAGGCGAGCGAATAAATCGCTCCCCTGAAAATACCAGGCCTATACCTTGCCTGTTAGTTACCAGGTCCTATTATACCAGTAAAAGAAAATGTGTTTACCAGAGTAACAAAGACACTGTTCCACTTCACAGGGTTCCCACAGGAACTTATTTATTAACGTTTGACTCTTTTGCCATTAATTTCATCTAAAATTACATGAATCTCAAATTTGATATCAATCAAGCAGACTTTCAATTTGCTCTTGCATGCCATGGAACCTGCAATTTTTAGTTTTTGCGAGTAAACAAAAGTGCACCTTGGTTCCACCTAGTGAGCGATTAACCTTCAGCTGCATCCACCGTATAATATACAAATTGTGTAGCAGAAAAAAATTCAACAAAACTATATCGTGACCACCTAACTGGAACGAGCTCGTTCCAATGAGGGGTCACATGCTATGGTTTTATTGAATTGTTTTCAAGAATTGGGGGGAAAAAACTTAGATTACCAAAAAATTTTGATATCATCTTATCTGTAAAGCGTTAAAATATATTTCTGGGAAATAGGCCAACTAATGCAATGCATCATAAAAATGTGAATAATACAGCATGAATTATAAGCTGTAGAATTCCAAGACTTCAAACTAATCAAACTTCACTTTCCCAGAATTGCTACATAAACAACACAATTCAACAAACTTCAAAGGCCAATAATGCTACTCGCTGCTTTTCTCTCATGCATTCCATGGAGAATCATCTGATTGACTTACGATTGCTGCACTAAAGTTGCATTTTATGTTTTATACAGAGCTCTAATAAATTTGATTATTGCTGAGAAAAGCTTATTCGAAAAATCAGGTAATATTTTGGGAATCCCTACAGATGTTTGTTGATGCTTTTCTTGAAAACATTTTCCCCGATACCAGGACTCAACAATAGTGCGCTTCACTTCATATGGTAGCAAGCAGTAGGACTGCCACTATTAATCGATTGTTGATCGGTCATGGCAAAGTCGGTTAGTATTTTTCGTTGTCAAATAATCGGTAAATTGATTCCCGCTTTAGATGTTTAATAATTAAAAGATGAAAAAACTATTGTTTCTAAAGGTAAAGAGTTAAGAACATCGATGTTAAACCCCAAGAAGCTGTTGGAAACAATTGTCTTTCAGGTACATTCATCAAAGCTTTGATGTTCTGAACTTTTGAACCGTCAGTGTAATAATCATGACCGGTCGGCAGTTGCGAAGTTCGCAACTGCTGACTGGTCTTGATTACTGCACTGATGGTTCAAAAGTTCAGAACATCAAAGTTTTAAATGTACCTAAAAGAGGATCGTCTTCGTTGTTTACCAGAGGTAGGTCAACTGACTTGAACTTCATTTTTTATCAACTTCAGAGAGAAGGAGAGGGGGGGGGCTGGGGGTGGGGGTCATCTAGGTACAATTAATCAATTATTATCGATTATTTGTGACAATAATCAATTCTTAAATTAAAAAATTGTGATAGCCCTAGCAAGCAGTACACAGCACACCTTCCATTTTCAAAATCGAAAGACTGATCAAGTCATCAGTGCTCTAAATCAGCCATGACCTGGTTTGGCAAGAATTTCAAGACAAATCAATCAACAAGTCCATTAAGAGTTTTTCTTTTTTTTTATATTAGTGATCAAGTTAATAACACTTTTATTCATTCCTTATTCTTGACATTGTAGATAGTAAGTAATGAAGTAAAGAAAGGGTTCATGTCGCATATTTGGAGAACAAACATAGATTGCCACCTGGGGCCAACCTTAGGTGCCACCCTATCCTCATACATTGCTAATTATTTTCTGATGGGCGGTTTTATATAAACAACTGTATTTCATGACTTTATTTACATATTTAGCAGCTCTCAAAAGGATGCCTCTAGGGTCAGTCATCTTCCTTTATTGACTGCCACAGTATTCTACAAGTAGAGACGGGATTTAAGGCCTAAAAAAGTTAAAAATCTGTTTCTCAGGCCCTTCCGTATGGTCATTTTTGCTGCCACATGCACTCTTTTTTATAACCATGCAAAGTTTAAAAAAACAAAATCAAATGGTTTATGTCTGATATTTTATCCAAGTTAATAAAACTGAAAAATTTGTTCCTTGAGTGCAACAAAGCTTTGCAATGTTTCAACATTGCAAAGCCTTCTTGTGCTCAAGGGATGAAATACACCACCACCCACGCTATTCTGTAGATTATGAGGCCTAAAACATAAAACAAACCATGAATATGAACTTTTTTTGATGGCAAAGAAATAATTATAAAAACAGAAAATAAAATTAAAAAAATGCCCACCCTTATGCAATTTTACAAAAAATGGCCTGAGAAACAGAAGATCTACTCTGTGGGGCCTAATATAATTTACAGTGGAACATTGATAATTGAATAGGCACTTTGCCAGTATATTAAACTGACAAGAATATTCCGTTAACAGGAATTTGTTCATTTGTCTAACCTCTGGTGATCGACTGTGCATTTATTCTATTATATCTTGTTTGACATGGCTTAAAGAGCCCTGTCAAACAAGATACAAAAGATTGAATGCTTATTGGAAGTACAGAGGCCACAGAGGTTTCGAAAGCTGTGAATTTGGGAATGCCTACCTAAAATGTAACCATTTCAGAAAAAAAACTGCGAGTTTGCACATAAGCTGCAACAGATGGCAAACATGAAACATGAAACAAATTGCAAGTCCATCAAGGGCAATAACTCTGCCAAAATCCTCCAAAATAACACCTGTATTGAACATGGGGGCTAGACATTATTAAGATACACTTGCATACCAAAAATGAGGTCATTCCACCCAGTATTTTAGTTGTCATTAAGTTTAACAAGAGATTGTCACTCGGAAGTGGAAATGCACCTGTTGTGGCAATGACTTTGATCTATGACCTTGACCTCCATCGAACAAAAAAAGTTTTGTGCACAACACATCGTCTCCCCATAAGCAACATGTATTCCAAGTTTCAACCAAATCCATCAAAGCATCTGAGTTATGGAACGGACACGAAAATCTTCCTGATGGACAGTTGACCTTGATCTGTGACCTTGACCTCCATTGAACAAAATCTTCCTGATGGACAGCTGACCTTGATCTCTGACCTTGACCTCCACTGAACGAAAAAAAATTGTGTGCGTGACACATCATCTCCCCATAAGCAACGTGTATGCGAAGCTTCAACAAAATCCAATGAAGCATCTCAAAGTTATGGAGCAGACACAAAAATCTTCCTGACGGACAGTTGACCTTGATCTGTGACATTGACCTCCACTGAACAAAAAGAATTTTTGTGCGCGACACATCGTCTCCCCATAAGCAATGTGCATGCGGAGTTTTAACAAAATCCAATGAAGAATCTTAAAAGTTATGGAGCAGACACAAAAATCTTCCAGACGAACACTTGACCTTGATCTCCATCAAACAAACAAAAGTTAAAAAATTTATAGTAATTTATATATTTTTTATACTTACCAATGACCCAGACTTAGCTGGTGCTAACTCCACAAAAACCAGGGCCAAACACAAATTTTGCCCCCCAATCCCCAAAATTTGCATCCAAAACAAAAAGAAATCATGTCCTAAAGGACCTCCATAGTACGACTCTACTGCGCATGCGCAGTGACGCAGTCGTCCCGAAATTGGCGCCAAATATCATTCTTACTGGCAGTGCCTGGTCAGCGCTATGTACTCAGCGGGGAGGCAAGAGTTCCCAACTCAGGGAGGGCCATCCCCGTCTGGGTCATTGGTAAGTATAAAAAATATATAAATTACTATAAATTTTTTAACATTTTTATACTGTACCAATGACCCAGACTTAGCTGAATAGTAAACAGGCTGGAGGGCCTAGGACATAGAGGAAAATCCAATAAGCTCAATTATAAAATAAAGAGGTAACCCCTTAAGGAGAAAAGGAGTATTAGGCTTTACATGTATCTTTCTTATTTAATATTTAAATTAGAAAGATACACTACCCTTAATAATTGAGCACAATAACAATCATGTTCTCTATTAACATCCAGTATAACCCTTATACTAATTATTTTTAAAGCAAGCCAATAAATAAAGTAGTCCAGAGAATTGAGACTCTTTATAATCATTTAAAAGTGTCCGAGTATTGTATATTAAAGCCCGTTTGACACTTGACATATACAAATGCTTCACACCGAGCTACACTTTAAAAATAAGACATGAATGAAATTAAACATTAATATTACACTTTAAAACCATCCCGGAAGCGACTCAGAAATACTGTCTTGGAGGAGGCATTCCCTTGCTTTTCACTATAAAGCAGGTGACCTAAGGGAACACCCGCCCCCCCCCCCCCCCCCCCCCCCCCCCCCTTCCCCTTGCCCTGGGTCAAATAGCCCAGAGCGAAGAGGGCAGTCGGACGGAGTCACTGCTGGAACAGAAAGCCTGCATAACTATAGTTGCAACTGTTTAGTGGACGACATTCTGAGCAACAGATAACGGACCTAAACAATGCAGGTCTCCAGAAATGGACTCAATATTTCTGAGATAAAAATTAGTAAATGTGGAAGGCTGAGACCAATAAGCAGCCTTCATTAAATCTGTAATAGCAACACTATTAGCATAAGCCCAGGAAGTAGAAAGAGCTCTTACTTCATGAGCAGAAATCTTAAGCACAGACTGCTGAGAAGAAGATAAATCTTCATACGCAGTACGGATAGTTAACTGAATCCATCTAGCAATAGAATGGACTGAAATGTCCTTTCTATTAGGCATCAAAGACAGAAAGAAACGTTTCCGTCCCTTTCTGATGAACTGAGATCTCTGTTTATAGATACGTAGTGCTCTAACAGGACAGAGTAAAGGCCTACGCCCGTCTGAAGACGGAAGAGCCTTAATAACAATAGGTTCCGGATATTTATTAGGAGCCTGATTCTTAGCTAAAAAACCGACATTAGTAGTGAAGGTGATAGTGTTCCCAACACTACGATAATGAGAATCATCCACCGATAGTGCATGAAGCTCACTGACTCTTCTGGCAGAAGAGAAAGCTAAGAGAAAAGCTGTCTTATAAGATAAGAATTTGAAATCTACTGTCCCAAGAGGTTCAAATGGCTTTTCCTTCAATTTAAGGAGAACCCAAGCTAAATTCCACTTAGGAATTAATCTAAGAGTTCTGGGTCTATTTATCGAAAAGTTTCTAACCAATTTCGATAAAGAGACATTAGATCCAATTTGTAAACTATCATGATGTGCATAGGTATCAGATAACATAGATCTATAACCTTTTATAGTAACAGGTTGCAGTTTGATTTCGTCAAACAAGTATACTAGAAAGTTAGCAATGTCTGGTATAGAGGGATCAAATATATCTACAGAAGGATCCCTACACCAACGACGGAAAACCTTCCACTTAGCCGCATAGTTTAGCGAAGAGGAGGTCCTCCTACAGTTAGAAATCGCGTCCACTGCTCGTCCTGTAAAGTGCTTGCCATGCAAGAAGGACCGCACAACGGAAAAACGTGAAGGTTGAGACCTTGCGGGTTGTGATGTAGTTGGCGCGATTTCCCCTGCCAAAGAAGATCCTCTCGTGGAGGGAGCTTCCGCGGTAGGTCCCACAACAGACACCTGAGTAGATTTATCCACAGTCTCTGTGGCGACAGAGATGCTACCAACAGAATCTTGCATTGAGATTGTTTTATCTTTAGCAATACTTGTTGAATTAACGGCGCTGGAGGATACGCATATCCTATCAATCCGTCCCAAGGGATCGACAGAGCGTCTACTGCAAATGCTCTTGGATCCGGACACGGGGACACATACGTTTGCAACTGATTGTTGAGATGTGTCGCAAATAAGTCTATCATTGGCCGTTCCCATTGGTAGCAAATCTGATTGAATACTTGTTTGTTGAGAGTCCACTCCGACGGCAACAAGCGACCCTTTCGTGAAAGGGAGTCTGCTAGCACATTCAGACGACCCGGTATGTGACGGACCGAAAGAAGAACGTGATGTTCCAACGCAAACAGAAGGATTCTTTCCGTTAGATTGAACAACGGAACTGAATGAGTGCCTCCCTGATTCCGTATATACGCCACTACTGTCGTATTGTCGGATAGGATTTGGACATGAGCATCGTGAATAATGTCCATCCAGTGACGTAACGCAGGCCAAATTGACATCATTTCCTTGATGTTTATGTGCTTGCACAGGAATTGCGGATCCCAAAGACCCTGGCATCTCGAATCCGTTGGGATTAATGATGCACCCCAACCTGTTTGACTGGCATCCGTCATAATGGTAAAACTCGGATCCGGCAACTGCAGCGGAACTCCTTGAGTTAACCACTGAATGTTTGCCCAAGTCTGAATCTCTTGTTTCACTTGATCTGACAAGAGAACGTCTACATCGAGCGAATGAATTTTCACACTCCAATTCTGAGTCAGGAAAATTTGAAGAGGCCGTGTGCGTAGCCGTCCCATCGGAATGAGATCCGCGGCGGCTCCGCACAGACCTATCAGTCTCATAAATTCTCTCGCCGTGACTTTGTCTGTATTCAGACAATAGCGAGCGTAACAACTGACTAATTTCGCTCTGGTTAACGGCAGACGAACGAGATTGTTGTGCGTCTCGAAGCTCATTCCCAGATGAGTGAATGACTTGGATGGCACCAGATCCGACTTCTCCTCGTTTACTATGAAACCGAGACGTCGGAGCAATAGAAGAAGATTCTGAACATCGTTCTGAAGCGTTAACTCGTTGCCGTACCTCTGAAGAATGTCGTCCAGGTAGGCCGACGTTACCGCAGACGAATGAGCTCGGAAGTAGATCATTACCGAGTTCATTACCCGAGTGAAAGCCCAGGGTGCTAGATTCAATCCGAAGCACATGGCCCGGAACTGATACACCACTCCTAGGACTGCGAAGCGTAGATACTTTCGGAATGTCGGATGTACCATGACGTGAAAGTACGCATCTTTGAGATCTATGCTCGTTGCATAATCGTTCACCCGAATACTCGCTCTGACCGATCGAATCGTCTCCATATAAAACTTCGGAGCGACGATCAGCTTGTTTATCCAGCTCAAATCTATGACTGGACGGAACGAGCCGTCTGGTTTCGGAACCAGAAACAGATGGCTGTAGAATCCCAGCGATTCCTGGTTTTCTACGACCTCTACCGCGTTCTTCATTAAAAGAGACTGCACCTCTGATAGCAGAGCGTCTCTTTTCTGAGGATTTGACGGAAGATGAGTCCACTTTGGACTTCGAGTTAATGGAGGCTTTCGTTTGAAGGATATCTTTAGACCTTCCGAAGTCACTCCTCTCACCCACGGGTCATCCGTAATCGACGCCCACTCTTGAGAAAAACTCGACAACCTTCCGCCAACCGGAACGCGATAGAGGTTTAAGCCATCACCTCCTGGATCTGCGAGGCCTGCGGTAGGAGAAACCACGTCTTCCACGACCCGCACCTCGCCTCGTCGACCTCGGGGCGTCCGACCGATTGTCCCGGCCTGAAGGACGTCCCGAACGAGAGTCACTATCCTGACGGTCTCTCGAATAAGAGCTAGAGGACGCACCGGAACCTCTATAGGAACCTCTCTTGGGCGGATAAGACCCAGAAGTGCCCGCCTTATTCGTGTCTGCTGTATCCGACCTTTTAGGAGCGGATCTAAACAACAGAGAATCACTAGCTTTCTTTTTAATATTATCATAAATAGCGGAAAGCTTGCCGTCAAAGAGAAGATCTCCTGAGACCGAAGCGACTCTAAGAGAGTTCTTCACCTTAGAATCCACTAGTGTGGATGTAGCCAGGGCTGCGTCACGTCTAACCAACTCCAGATTTGCCACTGAAAGGGCGGAGTTACACGTGGAATAAGCTACTGCCCTTGAAAGAAGTCTTAAGGAGGATTGTATATCCTGAAACTCTTCCCCTTGAAGACGTAGTGATAACGCCTTAGTAAGGTGATCTGCGTAAGATAAGGCATCTAAATTGGCTCTGTTAGACGCAATAGCTGTTTCCAACACTGCGGTTGGAATAGAAGCTGACGACGGTAATGATAGCTCTAAGTCTTCCGCCTCGTCGTCCATACGCAGAGGAACTCTCGGTATACCCTGACCTGCCGTGTCGAATTTATTCCTTGCATTAATGAAAGGCAGGTTGAGAGTATTTGCGGACAAGAAACCTGCTTTCCCCGTCCTGGAAGCAAGTTTAAAAATAGCGTCGTTCAATAATTCAAATGTTCTTGCAACATTATTGGACTGCGACGGAAACTCGGGAGCGATGTCCCTGAACCGCTCGAAAAAATCAGAGTCCAATGACGCTATAATTCTCCTGTCCGGAAGCGCAGCAGTCTGGCCCGACGGAACAACTTGAGGAAGAAAGTGCCGGATGAAGTCCACGGCAGCTTTGTGTTGTTCCGAAAGGGATAGCTCCAATTCATCCGTATCCCTTTCACCATCCGGTCGGACCTCCCGATGTTCCCGGTCGTCCGCCCCCGATGCTTCGGCGGAGCGTACCGACCCAGCGCCGTCGGATAATTCTCGATCCGACACCGTTTCTGTCGGCTGCTGGGATGCTGCGATAAGCTGTGCTATCTGCACTAGAATGTCCGACGTCGAGACCTGCGGAGGAGCGGTCTTTCGCTGCTTCGCCGAGGGCAGCTCCGCATCAGATGGCTCCCGCATACTTTTCCTATGCGAACGTCCGGAGTCCATCGGCCTCGAATCCCTGGCTGCCGGATGGTGTGACCTGGTCGCCGAAGAATCCTTCATCGGCGAAGCTGGCAAAATATCGGAGGTCACGCAGCCAAGGTGCGGTCGTGTGCGCCGACGAGAAGAGGAAGCCTTAACAGTCTCTGCGGACTGCTTATACAACGGAGCGTCCCGAGCGACGGACGTATGCTCCGCTAAAGACACATTTTGTACCACAACATCTGGTCCCAGATGTTGTTGTACGAGAGAGGGGCCTCTCTCGCTCACGGCCCGGCTGGACCTGGACGAGCTAGGAACCGGACTAAAAGGCTTCCTCCGTTCTCGTTCACTATCCGCCGTCACTGGGTGTGCATCTATTATTTTTATAGTGCTCGCATCACCCAAAATTTCCTCTTGGACCGCATCGGACGAACCCGGCTGCCGAACCATTCGGTGAATGGACGCTACACCGGGCGAGCTAGCGGACGACATTTGTCTAATCTCCATGAGCACTTTTGCCGCTAGCTCTGTATTTATTTGTGACGACGGACGCACACTTGAAGAAGATAACATGGAAACATCACCCTGTTCTGGTTCCTCTGAAATAGAAACTGAGAGAGTAGAGTGACCTTGTGGAGAAAGAGCCGGCATCGCTCTTTCTCCAGAAACAACATATCGTGACACACGTTTCCAATGTTTCTCATCCCAATGTTCACATACAGGACAGGGATTAATGCGAGAACACTGACTACAATTAATACAATAATCATGAAAGTCAGAGGAAGATTTCTTCCTATTACAATTTGAACAAAGTCCCTTCATTGTGAAAGAACAACAATAAGTCCTAGTTACTCGCAAAAACCCCTGACACAAAGATACATAATAACATGATCCATTAATAAATGAAAAAACAATTGCAAAACAAAATAATTTTGAAAAAATATTTTTTCAGAGAAGCCCAAGTTGCTGAAAAGTAACGTTGAGCCCCGATGGATCCGATGGCAAAGTGTGGTCAAAAATTTTAAAATTATATAAAATAATTAATGAGACACTTTCGGATAATATAAATGTATCTTATAATGAGATAAACTACTACAAAGGCAAACAGCCCCCCTCAAAAAAGGCTGTTGCCAATGAAAACAAACAGTGTAAACACAGTAGAAAACATGACTCCAGGCACTGAAAAAACTGGCCCGGAATCAGTCATCAATTACACTCTATCTGATGCAAAACAGAGACTCCCAGGGGAGAATCTGCAGAACATCAGATGGAAGATGCAGAACACAAACGTTATACACCCATGGGTGAAAACGTAACTATGGGGAAAATAACAGAAAACATTCTGTAACCAAGCAACTCTCCCAGGGAATTTTAGAAATGAAACTTCTCAAAAATATGCCAAAAGCATGGGAGAATTGCAAGGGGGGACTTTAGAAGGCTAGGGGAGAGGAAACACTGAATAAGCAGTGCAACAATTAGCAAGAATGACAACAAGAGGCCCATGCCTCGAAAATAGGCAACTTAACATAATTTCAACAAAAAATTTTAAGTACAGCCCTGATTATTTTTTGCCACTTCTTTTTTCCTCTCCTCCTTCTATCCTCCTTAGAATCACATTTTCTCCAAGAATTACGTGTCTGGCATCCTTTAAACTGAGATTTACAAGCACAAAGATCAGTGAGATGTTGACTGATGAAGGGCCAAACAGAGAATGGTATTTGGCGCCAATTTCGGGACGACTGCGTCACTGCGCATGCGCAGTAGAGTCGTACTATGGAGGTCCTTTAGGACATGATTTCTTTTTGTTTTGGATGCAAATTTTGGGGATTGGGGGGCAAAATTTGTGTTTGGCCCTGGTTTTTGTGGAGTTAGCACCAGCTAAGTCTGGGTCATTGGTACAGTATAAAAATATGGTAAATTTAAAGTATTTGTATATTTTTTATACTTACCAATGGCCCAGACTTAGCCAGGGGTCAGCTGAGGGGGCGACTAGGGCGAAGAAGCCTGGTCTTTCCTAAAGTCGCCTTGTAACAGTGGGGGCGAAATTCAAGTCGCCCTCCCAAGATTCATTGGGAGACATGGCAGTTTTGGGCCTTTCTTATGTTTTATTTCCAAATAGAAACACTTCAGCATTCTGACGGTCATGATAAAATAAACACATTTGCGGTTGTAGTTAAAATCCATCACATGGCTCTGAAAATAGCCCCAACTAGCCCAATTTAAGGTACCTCAAAAGAGTTGTAATGGCCTATTGTGGTGTTTAAACAATTCACCCTTACTAGTAGCAACCAGCACAAAAATGGCTTTTTAAAAATAGAATGTTTATTCTGACTCAGCAGGCTGTGATTATAAATCTCAAATATTAGGGAGGATGAGAATGGCAAGTCTCCATAGCACCAATGGCATGTATCAATGTACGATGGCCGTCATAAACTGTCATTTTTCTGTACAGAGGCAGTGCATTGAAAAATCCAGTGCAGAAGAGAAGGGAGACAATTGAAATATTTCTCAATTACTCCTGATCACCTCGGAACTAAATTAACTCAAATTGTTAATAACGCTCAATTAACGAAGAATATTGAAAACTTTTTTAACTACACTTTTCAATTTAATTAAGACATTCAGAAACCACGGTAGACCCAGCTTCTTATATAATTTTGAAATTTATTTTAAATACTTTAAATATTTAAAAAAAAAAAAACCTTCTGTGATGAAGAACATTCTCAAAATATGTGATCAATTTCACTGCTCTTAGGTAAATTTAAATCAACTTGTGTGTTTTTGAAGATTAAATGTACATCTTTGTTTTTAGTTAACTGGTTGAGTGCTAGATCGTCTATCATGGCTCCATTGAAAAGTTCTGGAAGCCACTTTAGTGGATCAACACTGTATACATTAGCTTAATGTTTGCTCAGCAGAAGAAATTTTTTTTATATAAAGGTGACTGGTTGCAATTTATTGGAGAGTGCCTAATGGCACTCCAATAAATTGCAACAAAACAATAATTTATGAACAAAATCTTGCTACACTGTGGCCACTATTGCTGGTAGTGTGGTATCTTTGACAAAAATACCCAGGTCTGAAATCACCTTTAAAAATAATTTAGATCTCAACCAGTTAATAAAACTAACTGGGAGCGCGGTGGCTCAGTAGGTAGAGGTACAGACTGCAAGCCGAGAGGTCCTCGGTTCGAATCCCACCTGCGGCAAACGCGTTGTGTCCTTGGGCAAGACACTTCATCTCCATTGCCCGCGTGGGGGCACGGTGGCGTTGTGTACTAAGGCATACTGCACGTCGATGGTGCACTTGTCTTCAACCAATGCTAACCCTGCTTGTGTGGAGTTAGTATGTTGGGGAGCTGAAAGTTGCTTGCCATTGCTCGGTGGTTCTCTCTGGGTACTCCGGCTTCCTCCACCCGTAAAACTGTCACGGTCATGATTAGCCATTGTGCATAAATATGTGACCTCAAAGAAACAAAAAGAAAAAAGAGAATAAAACCAACTTTTAAGTGGTCAGTTCATATTCACCACCACCTTGCCATAATATATGATATGTCTGGTTGAATACAGTATGAATGAATGAGGATTCCCCTTAACTCTTTCCCTATCAGTTTCCATGCTGTGAATTTCACATTGTCTCAAATAAATAATGTGAAGGGTTGAGAACCTTAAAATTTGAACTGAATTGCCTGTCGGCAGCAGATTTCAAATTTTAGAATGCTCATTTGACAGTCAATCTACTAATCTAATTCACAGTGCCGTTAAATGTAGTGGGAAACATTTTTAATGTTTTTTCTGACTTCTCCCTCATGTCCACTGACTTCACCCTCCTAGCCCCTGACTTCTCCCTAAAATCTTTGGAGGGAGAAGTCACTTCTCCCTAAAATCGGCTGCCAGGCTGACCCCTGGACTTAACTGGTGCAAACTCAATATTATCAGGGGCCAAACACAAATTTTGAATCCCCCCAATCCTCCAAATTTGCATACAATACCGAAAATTAAAAGTCCTATCTGGCCCTCCATACTTTTACTACCTGCTCATGCGCAGTACTCAGGAAGAGACCAGAATTGGCACCAACATCATTCTTTGTAGATGAGCCTACTAAAATAATAACTCAGCGGGGAGGTATGAGTGCCCACTCATGGGAGAGCCATCCCCGTCTGGGTCATTGGTAAGTATAAAAAAATATACAAATTACTTTAAATTTATCATATTTTTATACTACAACCAATAGCCCAGACTTAGATGAATCGTAAAAAGGCAGAGGGCCTAGGAATTAAGAATTAGCAGACCAAATACAGCTCCTAAGTCTGCTTTCCAAGGTGAAAAGGAGATTAAATTTTTAAAGGAATTACATGTGGCACCATCAATAGGGCTTATCGCCTCAGATAACTAACACCAAACCATGCCGGTAGGAAGAGAAAAACCTCCTCTAACATAACAGTATTATGTCCGATAGGACAATTAACTCAGCCTAGCTGAAGCAGCTAAAGGTCTTCCTATTTGTGAAGACAATAAAAAGGCAGATAACTGCGTCTTAGAAGCTCACTAAGGAGACTTACGATGGCAGCCATAGCTTATAAGTCTTCATCTCTGTGAAGACAGATATTTCAGTGTAAGTTGCGACCTTGAAAGCTCACTGAACGGAGACTTACAACAATATCGTTGGGCAAAGTAGAGAATGAAGAGCCGCTATTTTAACAGCCCTAATTCTCAGAGACAGTAGTCTCAAGAGATAATTATTTCAGTTACATCATTGCATAATTACTGAAAAACTCCGCTCATGATTCTAGCTAGGCTACTATGGTGTAAACAATAAGACTCAAGTCTATGACACCTAGTAAAAAAAATTGAAAAGCACTCTTTCGATTAGCAGTTTTATTCCCAAAAGACAGCGGTCAGAGCCTAGCTAACGAAGTTTAGAAGTCTTCATCTCCGTGAAGACAAATATCTCAGTGTAACTTGTGACCTTGAAAGCTCACTAAATGGAGACTTACAACTATCGTCGTGCAAGGTAGGGAATGACGAGCCGCTATTCTAACATTCAGAATTCCCAAAGAGACAGTAGTCTCAACTCAAGGTAGCTACACAGTTATGAGTCTTCATCTGCGTGAAGACATATCTGTGTCACCTGCGGCCTTTGAAAGCTCACTAAATGGAGACTTACAACACTAGCCGCTAATGTATAAGAAAAGACCGCTGTAACAGTACATAAGGCTACTATGGCATCCACAATGGCATTAAATGTCCTGACATCAAGGAACACAGCACCGAGAAGGAATAGACATACTTTTTCCTTCTAATGGCTCTATTCCAAACAAGACAGCTGTCTCAGCCTATCTATGCACTATGGAACCTTCTTCGCCTTCCCACTGCCCGGTATGATAAGCTGTTTTTTGCCTAGCAAATGCAGACTTATATTCAGATGGAACAAGATTCTAAGGGCTCCTAGTCTTAAGGTGCCCAACTGTGAGGGATGGACTCACACTCTGTAGCCTTCTCACCATCCAAATGTTCCATCTGAAAATGATAAATTTTAAGTAATTTGTACATTTTTCATACTTACCAATGGCTCAGACTAGCTGGTGCAAACTCGATATTATCTAGGACCAAACATAAATTTTGAACCCCCCCCCCCCCCCCCCCCCCCCCAATCGCCAAAATTTGCATACAAAACCGAAAATTAAAAGTCCTATCTGGCCCTCCATACTTTTACTCTCTGCGCATGCGCAGTGGTCAGGAAGAGACCGGAATTGGCACCAACATCATTCTTTGTAGAAGAGCGTACTAATAATAACTCAGCGGGAGGTATGAATGCCCACTCATGGGAGTGCCATCCCTGTCTGGGCCATTGGTAAGTAAAAAAAATATACAAATTACTTAAAATTTATCATAATTTTATATGACAACCAATGGCCCTGACTAGCTGAATCGTAAAAAGGCAGAGGGCCTAGGACTTAAGAATTAGCAGACCAAATATAGCTCCTAAGCCTGCATTCCAAGGTGAAAGGAAATTAAATTTAAAAGGAATTACATGAATGTCTCTCTATACAATAATAGAGAAGACATATCATAAATAAGGAGCCATATCCAAGTAATTCCATATTCTTAGCATGAAAGATTATTCTAACTGGTGTAACAAGCCTCCAATTTTAAGGCTAGTCCGGACTAAGTCCCATAAATTAGGATGGCGTATTTGAAAGTGAGACTAACCCCCACAAACATACGCCATATATAAATAATAAACAAGCTGTATCTAGGATCAGATATAATCTACAGACAAAACAGCTTCACTCATAGTTACACACTTATCAAGCCAGAGGAGATTAACAAAAATTCACTCCCCTTCCTTTTTTTTTTGAAGGAACATTCTTCAAAACAAAGAGGGGGGTGCTCTGGAATCAGTGAAAAGCAGTACCAATTAAACAATATATATTCGTCCAACAGGAACCCAAATATAATTATAATTAATTATTGGTGCTTAAAGCCACTTCAGAAGCCAAGGCTATTGTGGCGATCCCGGTAATTGATAGCACACGCTTCTGATGTATACCAGAGATAGAATACGTAAATAGGTCGAAAACCGGTGAATAATGAGTACAACCATACACTTGTCCAATAGAATCCTTATGGAAAGAAAACAAGCTTCTAAGGCAACCAACAGGCGACCCCGTTCAGGTGTACAATTAATTCCAATAATAACACTCTTATTGAAACGTGCGAATATACGAGAATGTGAACTGTATCTCGTAGAAACTTGGATTAGAACATGGAACGAGCTATGATTAACAGACCCGTCATGGACCGTCCCTGAAATAATTCATTGTTTCCTAGGTCTGTAACAACCAATGACTGTTCGGAGAAGAAAATATTACTCCGAATAATGATGCCAAAAAATGAGAACATATGCATAGACGGCCTATTGGCAGTTCCATAACTGATCCAAATAGCCCCAAAAGTTAAAAAATTTATAGTAATTTATATATTTTTTATACTTACCAATGACCCAGACATAGCTGGTGCTAACTCTTAACTGGTTGAGTGCTAGATTATTTTTGGAAGTTGGAATTTGTTCATATAGATTTGCATTATTAAAAATTATTGGAGAGTGCCTAAAGGCACTCTCCAATAATTTTTAATAATGCAAATCTTTATGAACACAATTGTGTTTGCTTCTGACTGAATAGGAAATTTGTGTAAAGAATATTAAGACTTTAGTATGGTACCCTCATGTTTCTTGAAAGCCATGATAGTGGCTTCCAGCACTCAACCATGCCCCCCAATCCCCAAAATTTGCATCTAAAACCAAAGAAAACATGTCCTGAATGGCCCTCCACACTTCACCTCTACTGCGCATGCGCAGTGTCAAGGACGTTCCGAAATTGGCGCCATTAATCATTCTTATAACCAGTGCCTGGTAAGCGCTATGTACTCAGCGGGGAGGTATGAGTTCCCAACTCCTGGGAGGGCCATCCCCGTCTGGGTCATTGGTAAGTATAAAAAATATATAAATTACTATAAATTTTTTAACATTTTTATACTGTACCAATGACCCAGACATAGCTAAATAGTAAAAAGGCTGGAGGGCCTAGGACATAGAGCAAGTTGGAATACGCTCAATTATATAAAATAGTCATCCCCTCTAGGGAAAAAGAAGTATTAGGCCTTACATGTATCTTTCTTATTTATGATAAATTAGAAAGATACAACACCTTCCAAAATTGAGCATCATACATCCATGTACTCTATTAATATCTAGTATAATCCTTATACTAATAATTTTTAAAGTAAGCCAATAAATAAAGTAAGTCTAGAGAATAGAGACTCTTTATACTCCTTAAAAGTGTCTGAGGATTGTATAATAACGTCCGTTTGACACATGCTATATTCAAAAGCTATACTTTAAAAACTAAGATCTGAATGAATTTTTAAAACATAAACTTCTCACTAAAAAGCCATCCCAATAACAGCTCAGAATTACTAACTCCGGAGGAGGTATCCCCTTGTTTTCATAGTAAAACAGGTGACCCAAGGGAACACCCTCCCCCTCCCCCCCCCCCCCCCCCCCCCCATTTTTCTTGCTCTGGGTCAAATAGCCCAGAGCGAAGAGGGCAGCAGAACGGAGTCACTGCCGAAACAGACAGCCTACCTAGCTATAGTAGCAACTGTTAAGTGAATGACATTCTGAGCAGTAGATAATAGACCTAACAATAGAGGCCTCCAGAAATGGACTCGATATTTCTGAGATAAAAATTCATGAATGTGGATGGCTGAGCGCAATGAGCAGCCTTCAAAAATCTATAACAGCGACACTATTAATGTAAGCCCAAGATGTAGAAGAACTCTTACTTCATGAGCCGAAATCTCAAGCACAACTGCTGAGTCAATGATATACCATAAGCAGTATCGATAGTTAATTGAATCCATTAGCAATAGAATGGAGCATAACGCCCTTCTATTAGGCATCAAAGACAGAAGAAGCTTACGTCCGTAGAAATAAACAGATATCTGTTTAAAAATACGTAAACTCTAACCGGACAGAGTAAAGGCCTATGCCCGTACGAAGACGGAAGGACCTTAATAACAATAAGTTCCGGATATTATTAGGAGCCTGACTCTTAACCGAAAATCCAACATAAATAGTAAAGGAAGTAGTGATTCCGAAACTACGAAAGTGAGAATCATCCACCGATAGTGCATGAAGCTCACTGACTCTTCAGTAAAAGAGAAGCCAACGGAATTACTGTCTAAAAGGTCAGAATTTGAAAACTACTGTTTCCAGAGGCTCAAATGATTACTTAGATAAATAAGAACCGAAGTTAAATTCCGTATAGAAATTTAATCTAATGATTCTAAGTCTATTTATCGAAAAGTTACTAACTGACTTAGATAAAGAGACATAAGACTCAATTGTAAACTATCATAGAGTGCATAGGTATGAGATAACATAGACCTATAACCTTAATAGTAACAGGCTGCAGTAGATCTTGTCAAACAAGTATACTAGAAAGTTGCAAGGACTAGTATGGAGGGATCAACAATATCAACATAGTGATCCCTACACCAACGACGGAAGAGCCTCCACTTTGGCCGCATAGTATAGCGAAGAAGAGGTTCTCCTACAGTAAAAAATCGCGTCCAAAGCTCGTCCAGTACAATGCTTACAATGCAAGAAGGACCACACAACGGAATACGTGAAGGTTGAGACCTTATGGGTTGTGATGAAGATGACACGATTTTCCCCAGCGAAAGAAGATCCTCTCATGGAGGAAGTTTTCGCGTTAAGTCCCACAGTAGACATCTGAGTAAATTTACCCACGGTCTCTGTGAAGACAGAGATGCTATCAACAGAAATGTATTGTGGTTGTTTATCTTAGCAATACTTGCTGAAACAACAGCGCAGGAGGATACGCATATCCTATTATTCCGTCCTATTAGATCAATAGAGCGTTAACAACATAAGCTCAGAGATCCGGACATGCAAGCACATACGTCTGCAATTGATTAGCAAGCTGTGTCGTAAATAAATTATCATTAGGCGCTCCCATTGATAGCAAATCTGATTGAATACTTGTTTGTTGAGAGTCCATTCTGACGGCAACAAGCGACCCATAAGTGAAAGGGAGTCCGGTAATACAATCAGACGACCCGGAATATGACGGACCGAAGCAGAACTTGGTGTACTATAAGAAACAGAAGGATTCTTTCTGTTAAATTGAATAACGGAATCGAATGAGTGCCTCCCTGGTTCCGGAGATACGCAACTACTGTCGTATTATCGGACAGGATTTGGACATGCGTTTCTGAATAATGTTCATCCAATGACATAAAGCAAGCCTAAAAAACATTATTCCGTGGAAGATAAGTGCTTGCCTAGAGACTGCGGAACCCAAAGACCCTGGCACTTCGAATCCGTTGGGATCAATATTGTATCCCAACCTGTTTGACTGGCAACCGTCATAATTATAAAACTTGGATCCGGCAACTGCAGTGGTACTCTCTGAGTCAACCACCGAATGTTTGCCCCAGTCTGAATCTCTTGCTACACTAAATAGACAAGAGAACGTGTAAATCGAGCAATTCATGGATTGCTGAAAAGTTGCCGTCGAAGAGAAGCTTCTCCGAGACCGAAGCGACTCTGAGAGAGTTCTTCACCTTACTATCCACGCGCATGGGTGTAGCTAGGGCTGCGTCACGTCTAACCAACTCCAGGTTGCCACTGAAGGGCGGAGTTATACGTGGACAAACTACTGCCCTCGAAAGAAATCACCTTAAGGATCATATTTCGGAATTCTTTCTCTTGAAGACGTAATGATAACGCCTCAGTAAGGTGGATTACGTATGATAAAACGTCTAAGTTAAGTCTATTAGACATCATTGTCGTTTCCAACATAGTGGTTGGAAAAGACATAGACGGCGAAAAAGATAATTTCCAGTCTTTAACCCCGCCGTCTAGACGCATATGAACTCTCGGTATGCCCTGTTCTGCCAAAATAAATTATTCCTAGAAATGATAAAAGGCAGAATTGAGCATTGCGGACAAGAAACTAAACTATCATGCTTGGTAGCAGGCTTATATATATATAGCGTCGATAAATAATACAAATGTTCTAATGACATTATTGGACTGTGTCGGTAAGTCAGGGACAATGTCCCTGAACCGATCCAAAATTCCGTGTCCAATGACGCTATAAGTCTCTTATCCAACATCGCAGCAATGTAGTCTGAAGGAACAACCACTGGAAGATAATGCCGGAAGAAATGTATGGCAGCTTCCGTTGTTCCGAAAGGGAAAACTCGAAATCGTCCGAATCCCTTTCGCCATCCTGTCGGACCCTATAAAGCGTTCGGTTGTCCGAACCTGATGCAACAGCGGAGCGCACCGACCCAGCGCCGTCGGATAATTCCTGATTCGACCGAGAAACTGTCGATTGCTGAGATGCTGCGAAAAACTGTGCTAACTTGGATAGCACGTCCGTCACTGAGGCCTGTGGAGAAGCGGTCTTACGATGCATTGCTGCTGGAAGCTCCGTGATCGTTACCCCGTGCATACTTCTATTATGCGGGTGAACGGAGTGTATAGGCCTCGTGTCCCTTGGCTACCGGATGGCGTGACCTGTTCGCCATGGAATCACTGAATGACGAAACTGGTCGGATACTCGAGGTCACGTAGCCAATGTGCGGTCGTGTGCGCTGCTGTGAGGATGAGGAAGCATTATCGACAGTCTCTCGGACTGTCAATATAACGGAGCGTCCCGAGCGGCGGACATATGCTCCGAATGCGAAATATCTGAACCACAACATGCGGTCCCCTATGTTGTTGTACGAGAGAGGGACCTCTCTCGCTCACAGCCCGGACGGACCTGGACGAGCCAGGAACCGGACTAACAGGCTTCCTCCGATCTGTCCTCAATCCGTCGTCACTGGGTGAGTACTAAAGTTATTATAGTGCTCGCATCACCCAAAACTCCTTCCTAGACCGCAACGGACGAACCCGGCTGCCGAACCATTCGATGAATGGACGCTACACCGGGTGAGATAGCGAATGTCACTCCGTCGATCCTACAAGGGATCTCTTAGGCGATAGACATATTCCATGAGCACTTATTGCCGCTAGCTCTTCATTAACTATGACGACAGAGACACACTTTGAAAGACATCTCCGTAACTTTGCGAACAAGAAACCCGAAATGCTTGGTAATAGCAAGCATATAATAATATATATAGCGTCGTTCAATAATTCAAAAGTTTGTGTGACATTATTGGACTATGTCGGAACTGAGGGACGATGTCCCTGAACCGAACCAAAAATTTCTAAGTCCACCGACGCTATCAGTTTCTTATCCGGCATCGCAGCATACTGGTCCGACAAAAGAACCTGTAGAAGATAAAGTCAGATGACATACACAACAGCATATGTTGTTCCGAAAGGGAAAGCTCGAAATCCTCCGAATCCCTTTCGGTATCCCGTCGGACCGGATGAAATTATCGGACGTCCGTACCTGCTTCTGCGGAGCGTCCTGACCCAGCATCGTCGGATAATACATTATGCGACCGATTCAGTTGTTGCTGGGATGCTGCGATAAGCTGTGCTATTTGAGATAGCACGTCCGTCACCGAGGCCTGTGCAGTAGCGGTCTTACGATGCATTGCCGCCGGAAGCTCCGTGTACGTTGACTCCCGCACATTTTCTTATGCGAACGTCCGGAGTCTGCAGGCCTCGTGTCCCTGGCTTCCGGATGGTGTGACCTGGTCGACCGATGATTCTCTGATTGGCGAAGCTGACTGGATATCCGAGGTCACGTAGCCAAGAGCGGTCGTGTGCGCTACCATGAGAATGAGGAAGCCTTATTGACAGTCTCTCCGGACTGACTATATGTCGGAGCGTCCCGAGCGGCGGACGTATGCTCCGAATGCGAAACATTTTGTACCACAACATCTGGGGCCAGATGTTGTTGTACGAGAGAGGGGCCTCTCTCGCTCGCCGTCCGGATGGACCTGGACGAGCTATGAACCGGACTAAAAGGCTTCCTCCATTCTCCCTCTAATCCGCCGTCACTGGGTGTGCATTTGGTTGATTTATAGTGCGCGCATCACCCCAAAACTCCTTCTAGACCGCAACGGACGAACCCGGCTGCCGAACCATTCAATGAATGGACGCTACACCGGGCGAGCTAGCAGACGTCAAAGGCCGTCGAACCTACTAGGGTCCTCTTAGGCAATTGGCGTATTTACCTGAGCACTTTTCCGCTAGCTCTTCATTAATTGTGACGACGGAGGCACACTTTTGGAAGACATCACGGATACATCACCCTAATCTTGATCGTCTGAAATAGAAATTGATAAAGTAGAGTGACCCTGCGGGGGAAAGGACCGGAATGTCCAATTCCCCACTAACATACCGTGACACACGCTTCCCATGTTGTCATCGAAATTATCACATACAGAACAGGAGTTAGTGCGAGTACACTGACTACATATAGAATGATTATAAAGTCAGAGGAAGATTTCCTCTTATTACAATTGACCAAAATCCTTTCAATGTGAACAGAAAACAAAGTCCTAGTACTCGCACCAACCCCTGACAATCAAAATACATAATAATATGATCCATTAACATAGAAAAAATAATTGAAATCAAAAAATTTTGAAAAAATATTTTTTCAGAACAGCCCAAGTTTCTGAAAAGTAACGTTGAGCCCCAATGGATCCCAAGCCTAAGTGTGGACAAAAATTTTTAAAATATTTTAAACAATTTATGCAACACTTACGAACAATAATAATGTATCTAGTTATGATTAAATTAACATCAAGATATTATTTTCAAGAAATCCCCCCTCACACAGAGGGCTGTTGTAAATGTAAACGATAAGTGTAAAAACACTAGAATAAGACTCCAGGCACCCAGGCCCGAAATCAGTTACCAATAATACACTATCTGATGCAAAACAGAGACTTCCAGGGAAGAAACTGCAGAACATCAGATGGTAGATGCAGAACACAACGCCTAACCACCCATAGGTGAAGATGTAAACATGGGGAAAAGAACAGAATTCATTCTGTTATTCAGCTAAAACTCCAAAGAAATTTTAGTAATAAAATTACAGAAAATATGCCAAAAGCATGGGAGAATAGCAAGAGGGGACTTAAAGGAAAGGGAGAGAGGAAAACACTGAACAAGCAGTGTAACTTGATAACAAGAATGACAACAAAATGGCTGCTGCCTCGAAAATAGGTAACTTAACATAATTTCATTAAAAAATTTTAAGTTACAGCCCTGATAATTTTCTGTCACACATTTTTCCTCTTCTCCTTCTATATCCTCCTTAGAATCACCATTTCACTAATATTTATGTGTCTGGCATCATTTAAACTGAGATTTACAAGCACAAAGATCAGTCAGATGTTAACTGATGAAGGGCCAAACTAAGAATGATTAATGGCGCCAATTTCGGAACGTCCTTGACACTGCGCATGTGCAGTAGAGGTGAAGTGTGGAGGGCCATTCAGGACATGTTTTCTTTGGTTTGAGATGCAAATTTTGGGGATTGGGGGGCAAAATTTGTGTTTGGCCCTATATTTTAAGAGTTAGCACCAGCTATGTCTGGGTCATTGGTACAGTATAAAAATATTCTCATGAGCTCTATAAGCAGAGCAGGAATTTATATAATCTGTCAATAATGCGTCTGCCTAATAATACACGTATTATGCACGCGAGCAATGAAATCCCACATGTTCTCATCTGAATACAGCCTGTAACCACTGTGTGACCGAGTGATACAAGTGTAACCAGGAAACTGAATGAATAATATGACGTTAATATGCAGTTAACTGAGTAATAAACTCATACATCATAAGAAAAGCCAGACTGCTCTGAGCGAAACTTTTCAGAGTGGACTAATTGCCACATTGGAGAAGGTCGCCCAGATAACCAACATGTCAGCCACACAGGTACACAAAGGCTAGCAATTTTATTGATAAAGAATCATATGCTCGTATATGACTTATAAATGAACAACCACAGAAAACAAACCAACTAAAAAGTGGATGTGCTCATGAGGTCACCGTTAGAACATGACCAAAGTCGTCAATCGAGAAGCCATGAAAGGCAGGTATATACTAAATGCATACGGGAAGAAAACTATGACCTGCCCTGTAATCACCTCTTAACACATTGTCGGGGAGAGGGGGGTTCGATGAAAAATTCATATCGAACCCCCCTCACCCGCATTACTTGAATTGCTCTTGTGTTAGTCATCAAATAGAATAGGAACCGCAGGGCTCCCTCATGTCTGACCAACTCCATAATGCCACTAAGGATGGAGAGGGACGTGATGAACAAATACACCATGACATAATCACACTAGGTAAATATGGTGTCATTAATAGAGCTTATCGCCTCATATAACTAACACCAAACCATACCGGTAGGAAGAGAATAACCTCCTCTAACATACAGTATTATGCACAATAGGACAACGAACTCAGCCTAGCTGAAGCAGCTAAAGGTCTTTCGCTATTCGCTATTTATCAGCCCTAAATTCCCAAAGAGACAGCAGTCCCAAGAGATAATAAATTCAGTTATGTCACAGCATAATCACTGAAACAATCTCGCTTATGATTCTAGCTAGGCTATTATAGTGTGAACAATAAGACTGAAGTCTATGAAACCTAAGAAAACAAATCGAAAAGCACTTACCTTTATCGGTTTTATTCCCAAAAGCTAACATAGCTAGAAGTCTTCCTCTCTGTGAAGACAGATATCTTGGTGTAACTAGCGACTTGAAAGCTCACTAAATGGAGACTTACAACCATCGTTGTGCAAGGTAGGGAATGACAAGCCACTACTCTAACAGCTGTTATCTCAAGGTAGCTATGCAGTTATGAGTCTTCGTCTATTGAAGACATATCTGTGTCACTTGCTCATGATTCTAGCTAGGCTACTATGGTGTAAACAATAAGACTCAAGACTATGACACCTAGGAAAACAAACCGAAAAGCACTCTTTCCATTAGCAGTTTTATTCCCAAAAGACAGCAGTCAGAGCCTAGCTAACGAAGTTTAGAAGTCTTCATCTCCGTGAAGACAAATATCTCAGTGTAACTTGTGACCTTGAAAGCTCACTAAATGGAGACTTACAACTATCGTCGTGTAAGGTAGGGAATGGCGAGCCGCTATTCTAACATTTGTAATTCCCAAAGAGACAGTAGTCTCAAGATAGCTACGCAGTTATGAGTCTTCATCTGCGTGAAGACATATCTGTGTCACCTGCGGCCTTTGAAAGCTCACTAAATGGAGACTTACAACACTAGCCACTAATGTATAAGAAAAGACCGCTGTAACAGTAGATAAGGCTACTATGGTGTCCACAATGGCATTAAATGTCCTGACATCAAGAAACACAACACCGAGAAGGAATAGACGTACTTATTCCCTCTAATGACTCTATCCCAAACAAGACAGCTGTCTCAGCCTATCTATGCACTATGGAACCTTCTTCGTCTTTCCATTGCCCGGTATGATAAGCTGTTTTTTGCCTAGCAAATGCAGACTTATATTCAGAAGGAACAAGATTCTAAGAGCTTATGACTAAAATTTCATAGTCTTAAGGTGCCCTTCTGTGACGGATGGAGACTCACACTCTGTAGCCTTCTCACCATCCAAATGTTCCATCTGAAAATGATAAATTTCAAGTAATTTGTATATTTTTTGTACTTACCAATGGCCCAGACTAGCTGGTGCAAACTCGATATTATCTAGTAAACAGTACATAAGGCTACTATAGCATCCACAATGACATTAAATGTCTTGACGCCAAGGAATACAACACCGAGAGGGAAAAGACGTATCTATTCCCTCCAACAGCTCTATTCCAAACAAGACAGTTGTCTCAGCCTATCTATGAACTATTCGTCCGACTTCAGGATGAAAAACAGGTGATTTGAAAAAACCTGGAGAATATTTCGATGACCTCTATTGCTTTTCTTCAATAGGAGAGCCTATACCTCCGCAAGGAGAGACTCTCTTGGAAGAATTTGCCGGAAGATATGTCCAACACGAACTTGTTGTAAGTGGAGTTTGATAGGACTGATAGCCGCAGGCCTGCCGAGACTACATTCTCATCCACGGATCTTCTGCAATTTCATCCACTTTTGCGAGGTTGATAACCTTTCGCTAAGTGGAAAGCAACAGAAGTCTATTCTCGACAACCACTATTGCTTCCTTCCATAAGAAAGCCTGAACCTCCACTAGAAGCGACTCCCTTTTGAAAGGATCTGCCGGAAGATTTGTCCAACGCGGAAATCCTGCAAGTGGGGGTTTTGTTCGGAATCACAGCCGTAGGCCTTCCGAGACAACACTTTTACCCACTGATCTTTTGTGACATAAATCCAGTTTCTCGCGAAGATGATAACCTTTCGTCAACTGGTAAGCAATAGAGGTCTTATTCATCACCTGTACGACTAACAAGGCTTACAGAAGGAGAAACTACGTTCTCACCGCGAAGAACCTCGTCCTGTTGGACTTCAGTAGCAGTGTACTGGAAGCTTTCTTGTAGCCTGTTCATAGACTAACAAAAGCTTGTTGTCAATAGAGTATATCCGGAGTGACTCGGAGAGAGCTTTTCACCTTGTCATCTATAAGTGATGATGACGCAAGGGCAGCATCACGTCTGATCAACTCCCAATTTGCCACTGTCAGGGTGGAGTTGTACGTGGCATACATGACTACCCTGGTAAGAACTCTAAGTGAGGAACAACGTCCTCAAATTCCTTTCCATTAAGACATTGCACCACAGCTCTGGTGAGGTGACCTGCATAGGACATCGCGTCCAGATTCGCTCTATTGGATGAAATAGCACATTCCATCACTTCCAAGCGTATACTGAATGATGTAGGTAGCGACATATTTTCATCCCCAGCCTGCTCATCTAAACGCAGAGGAGCTCTCTGGACATCTTCTCCAACTGTTTTAAATGAACATGGTCCAAGGAACGGTATATTTATTGAAGATGTCGATAAGAAACCGCCTTCCTCTTAGCACTAGAGAGGTTGAATATGGCGTCGTTAAGGCCTCAGACACCTGCCTAGACTGTTTCGGGGAGGAAAGAACATCCTCTTTCCTCCACATGAAATCTGCTTCAGAGACAACAGCGGTTTCTCTCTAGTAGTCGCAGCTTGCTGATCAGGTGGAACAAAGTCAGTATAGTATTGATGAATAAAATTCATCGCTACGATATGCTGTTCCATAAGGGAAGGGTAATCCTCTTCCTTGTCCCTGTCACCATCCGATTGATTCAGCTGTGACATATGGTCATTCACATCTGCGTGTACAGATGACTGGACCAACCCAGCACAGTCCGACAGCTCATCACCAGAGTCTGCTCTTGCAATTGCTGGGATACTGCGATCAGCTGCACAATCTGCAACAGCAAGTCCATTACCGAGGCTTGAGGAGTAGCAGTCTTCTGTTTTTTTGCCACTTGCTACTCCTGGTACTAAGATCCGGAGATAGATCTCTTCTCCGAACGTCCTGATGAACAAAGCCTCGGATCGCTAGCTACCGGATGGTCCGACTTCACAGGCGAAGACTAGCTCCGTCTTCGCGCAACTGACTGGATATCTGAAGTCGGGTAGCTAGCATGCGATCGAGTGTGCTTTTATAACACAGCAGAGGAAGCCGTGACTGAAGCCGACCCCGGTTGCAGTGTAGACGGAGCGTCCCGAGCGGAGGGTGGACGTATGCTCCGTCTCCAGCAAGTTTCTCAAAACAACATTTGGCTCCAAATGTTGTTGGGTTAGAGAGGGACCTCTCCTGCTCATGGTCTTATCAGACCTTGCCCGAAAAGATAACTTGGCGAGGTCTAATAGGACCATGAGCGGGAGGCTCGCCAAGCCTCCCTAAAAGAAACTTGCTGACTTCCTCCCTATTTCTGTCGTCGCTGGGTGAGCTTTTGATTTTGAGGTGCTCGCTCAACCCAAATCTACACTTCCTTCGACTTACCCAGTGACCGCTTCTCCGGTCAAGCTAGCTGCTTGCAAGGGATTAAAAACACTAACTAGAGGCCTTAACCCTTGCTTATGTCATGAGCACCTTGCAGCTAGCTCTATTTGCTCAACAGAGTGCGACGACGGTAGCACACTTTGGATGGGTGTCAGAATACCATCACCATGTTCATCTTCCTCGGAAATAGAAAATGAAAAACTTGAATTATATTAAAGTGAGAGTTCTGGCATAGGAACCTCACCGCCAACAACGTATCACGATACCTGTCTCAAAAGTCTGTCATGTCAATGTAAACAGTAGGACAAGAATCCGCAGGAGTGCATCGATTACAGGCAAGGCAACAAGCATGTAAATTTGAGGAAGACTTCCTCGCCTTGCATTTAGAGCAGTAAGCTTTCGTATACTACTCAAAGTTTGCTAAGCACCACATATTTGACACATCATTGTGAAATTTCCTTGTGACACATTTGCGATATTTTTGGTGGATATGATTAAGGAATGTATTGAGATGGTCCCCAGTGTTTACATTAGCTCTCTTGACAGGCAGACTTTTTGTGACAGTCTTGGAAAGCATGTACCCCTTGATTTTCATGATGTTTTCGTGTACTGTCTACATGTACATGACATGTGCAGGGTATTCAATCTTCAATTCAATACAAACCCTTGTGATTTAATGACTGAATACGGCGAATGCAAATGTAAGAAGACATTTGTCTGAAGCAGAAATGTGGCAGGCTATAGAGATGGGGGAACAAGGGGCTACCCATCGTCAGGTTGGTGAAGCCCTTGATGTGCACCATACGGTGATCACCAGAGCCTGGGCAATATTTCAGCAGTATGGCACACCAGTCAGACGACATGGAGGTGGTAGAGACAGGACAACATCTGCAGCTGAAGACCGGTTTATGATCATTCAGGCCCATAGGAACTGCTTTGACACAGCAACCCAGCTTTGCAATGACCTTCAGAATGCATCCAGGTTAAATGCTTCAATGCAGACTATCCGGGCAAGGTTGCACGAAGGTTGTCTTCGATCAAGATCATGTATTCGCATTTAGCTGTCTCAGAACCACCACCAGGCACGATATGAATGGGCCATGGATCACGTTGGATGGACCAGAGAAGATTGGCGACCTGTCCTTTTTACTGATGAGTGAAAGTACTGCCTAGACCACACAGATAGGCATTCTAGGGTATGGAAAAGACCAGGAGAGCGATTCCATGCAGCCAACATTGCCGAGCATGACCGCTATGGTGGAGGGTCAATAATGGTCTGGGGCGGCATCAGCTGGGATGGATGTACAGAGCTCTGTGTCCTTGACCGTGGTACATTGACTGCACAGCGGTATATTGAGGAGATCCTGGATGCCCACGTCAGATTGTATGCAGGTGCAGAGGGTGATAGATTCATTCATGATGGACGATAATGCCCATCCTCATGTTGCCCATGTTGTCGGGGAGTACCGACAGAGGGAGGGCAATGAGCGTATGGACTGGCCAGCAAGATCTCCTGACCTCAATCCAATCGAACATGTCTGGAATGAGTTGCAGCTTGTAATTTCAGTCCGTCCAGTCCAACCAAGAAGTGTCCAGGAGCTTGGTGCCATGCTGGTCCAAGAATGGAACAAAATCCCACAAAGGACCATCTGGAACTTGATTGGGCACATGAGGAGGCATTGTCAAACTGTAATTAACAATAATGGGTCTCCTACTCGATATTGAACCAATATCAGTTCGCTTCGTCAACTTTTTGGCAAATTTGAAAAATTTCCTCTTTTACCAATAATATCCATTTTTCATGGTTATCGTATTCAAAAGCTAAAAAATAAAGTCAAACACAAACAAAATCTTAATTTCTGTACTTAAATCATTAAAGATATAATTAAATAAAAAATATATACACTTTTCATAACAATATTTCAACTAAAACGTAAAACAGGTAGTTGGATATACTTGGTGCTTTTCAACCTTTGAGTAGTATAATTACAATCAAAAGACAAAGTCGATATCACTCCTACAAACTCCACAACAAAATATATGATAAAGATACATGAATAATCGCAATCAAAATTAAATTAAAAAATTTCGAAAAAAAAATTTTGAAAAAATGCCTAAGTTCCCAAAGGGAACATTAGGAGCCCAAGGGCATCCCGATAGAGCCTAAGTGTGGACAAAATCCAAATATTATGAGCTACACTACCAGAATAATAATAATCTAATAAAGTAATTCTACAGTAACATAATAAACAAGAAGGACGCCAATGCCCTATAGCTCACCAGCATTCCTCTTTGATAGTAACTTTGGCAAACACAAGAACTGTATCAAACAGGCTCATAACATGCGACAAAGCTTACCTAAACACAACCTCTTAAAAGTAAAACACAGAAACTGACATAAACACTAAGTTAAGCATGAAATTCTGAGCTAAACAGAAAACTAAACGCAACTAAAAATGTCAATAAAAATGTTTAAAATGCAGGGTATGAGGGGTTAATCATGGAACAATGATACTGAGGAACATGTATGATGAATATAAGTGCCATTGGAAGAGAAGGAGCACAGCAGCTGACCTAAACACTAAGTTAAACATGAAATTCTGAGCTAAACAGAAAACTAAACGCAACTAAAAATGTCAAGAAAAATGTTTAAAATGCAGGGTATGAGGCCTTAATCATGGAACAATGATACTGAGGAACATGTATGATGAATATAAGTGCCATGGGAAGAGAAGGTGTACAGCAGCTGACCTAAACACTAAGTTAAACATGAAATTCCGAGCTAAACAGAAAACTAAACGCAACTAAAAATTTCAAGAAAAATGTTTAAAATGCAGGGTATGAGAAGTTAATCATGGAACAATGATACCGAGGAACATGTATGATGAAAATAATTGCCATGGGAAGAGAAGGAGCACAGCAGCTGACCTAAACACTAAGTTAAACATGAAATTCCGAGCTAAACAGAAAACTAAACACAACTAAAAATGTCAAGAAAAATGTTTAAAATGCAGGGTATGAGGGGTTAATCATGGAACAATGATACTGAGGAACATGTATGATGAATATAAGTGCCATGGGAAGAGAAGGAGCACAGCAGCTGACCTAAACACTAAGTTAAACATGAAATTCTGAGCTAAACAGAAAACTAAACGCAACTAAAAATGTCAAGAAAAATGTTTAAAATGCAGGGTATGGGGGTTAATCATGGAACAATGATACTGAGGAACATGTATGATGAATATAAGTGCCATGGGAAGAGAAGGAGCACAGCAGCTGACCTAAACACTAAGTTAAACATGAAATTCTGAGCTAAACAGAAAACTAAACGCAACTAAAAATGTCAAGAAAAATGCTTAAAATGCAGGGTATGAGGGCTTAATCATGGAACAATGATACTGAGGAACATGTATGAGGAATATAAGTGCCATGGGAAGAAAAGGAGCACAGCAGCTGACCTAAACACTTAGTTAAACATGAAATTCTGAGCTAAACAGAAAACTAAACGCAACTAAAAATGTCAAGAAAAATGTTTAAAATGCAGGGTATGAGGGGTTAATCATAGAACAATGATACTGAGGAACATGTATGATGAATATAAGTGCCATGGGAAGAGAAGGAGCACAGCAGCTGACCTAAACACTAAGTTAAACATGAAATTCCGAGCTAAACAGAAAACTAAACGCAAATAAAAATGTCAAAAAAAATGTTTAAAATGCAGGGTATGAGGGGTTAATCATGGAACAATGATACTGAGGAACATGTATGATGAATATAAGTGCCATGGGAAGAGAAGGAGCACAGCAGCTGACCTAAACACTAAGTTAAACATGAAATTCCGAGCTAAACAGAAAACTAAACGCAACTAAAAATGTCAAGAAAAATGTTTACAATGCAGGGTATGAGGAGTTAATCATGGAACAATGATACTGAGGAACATGTATGATGAATATAAGTGCCATGGGAAGAAAAGGAGCACAGCAGCTGACCTAAACACTTAGTTAAACATGAAATTCTGAGCTAAACAGAAAACTAAACGCAACTAAAAATGTCAAGAAAAATGTTTAAAATGCAGGGTATGAGGGGTTAATCATGGAACAATGATACTGAGAACATGTATGATGAATATAAGTGCCATGGGAAGAGAAGGAGCACAGCAGCTGACCTAAACACTTAGTTAAACATGAAATTCTGAGCTAAACAGAAAACTAAACGCAACTAAAAATGTCAAGAAAAATGTCTAAAATGTAGGGTATGAGGGGTTAAATCATGGTAAAATGATAATAATCATCATATAGCAGCATTATAAAAGCCATGATATGGAAATAGGGCGAATAAGTGACCTAAACAGAAACTTTAACATTATTGGACACATACGCTGACGCCAACGCCGACCGATCGAGCCATTCCATAAGCTCACACAACTAAAGTTGGTGAGCTAAAAATACTACATATATTTGAGAACGTTGCCAATGTAAACAGCATCAAGGAAAAAAACGGAAACAAGACATCAGGCACAAAAAGGCCCAAAGTCAGTAACCAATTTAAATGCTACCAGATGCAAAGCTAGATCTTCATACGAAGAATAAACAATACATCGGATAGATGATACAATACTAAAATGACCTAACACCCCTAGGGTGAGGACGTAACCATGGGGATAAACAGAATAAATATTCTGTAGTACATGTTAAACTCCCAAGAAATTTAATAAAAAATTTCAATAAAAAATAGCCAAAAAGCTTAGGAGTTTAACAGGAAGGCTTCATGGAAGGATAGGGAAGGAATACTTAACAGTGTATTAATCATTAGCAAGAATGATGACGTCAGGCGTATGTCCCGAAAATGGGAAACATGAAATAATTTTTATAATTATTATAAAGTTACAGCCCGGAACATCTGAAACCACCGTTGTTCACTTCCATCATCCATTAACAGCCTTGGATCCACCAATTCTTGCATTGATTTGTGTCCAGATAGTCTGTGGTCAACGTGCTTCATTAATGAAGCAGGAAAAGATGCCATAACCCACTAAAGTTTCTAGAATCAAAAAGAATCGAACCCGACTGCTGATGGAAAGGAGAGGGTTCTCCAGCTCGTGGTCTGCTCCAGACCTCACCGATCATTCCATTAGAAACTTGTACGCATCTATCCCTTAGCATGCATATGCATGGAAGAAGAGGAAGCCGTAACAACAGCCGACCCTCGTTGAAGTGCGGAAGAAGCATGCAAACTCGTCACACTCTGGATGGATGCTCCTCCTATTCATTGAAGTTTCTTACACCACAAAACAGTCGTTCCCAACTGTTAACGGGAAGAAAAACACTCTGCACTCTCGATCTGTCCCCAGATTTCGCCGAGTATCCCGCTTAGAAACTTCTAGGCTAATTCCCCTTTTGTGCACTTCCATGTAAGCAGAAGAAGCCATAACTATTTATTTATTTATTTATTGATGTTTAAGGTCACATATTTATGCACAATGGCTAATCATGACCGTGACAGTTTTACGGGTGGAGGAAGCCGGAGTACCCGGAGAGAACCACCGAGCAATGACGAGCAGCTGCCAGCTCCCCAACATCGTAACTCCGCACTGCAGCACAGGCAGGGTTAGATTGGTTGAAGACATGCGTACCATCGACGTGCAGTACGCCTTAGTACACAGCGTCATCGTGCCCCCACGTGGGCAATGGAGATGAAGTGTCTTGCCCAAGGACACAACACGGTTGCCGCAGGTGGGATTCAAACCGAGGACCTCTCGGCTTGCAGCCTGCACCTCTACCAACTGAGCCACCGCGCTCCCAGAAGCCATAACTGCCACCGGCCCTAGCTGCAGTGTGGAAAGAACATTCCGATGCATGTTTCAACTCAATAGGTTTCGTCCGTAGAGAAACTTCTGGCTTCTTCTACATGCACAAATGAGCAAGTCCATTACGGAGACTTGTGGAGCAGCGGCTTAGAAAATATGGTCAACTCCATCCTTCTCAGCCGCATGTTGCTCCAGGGACGGAAATCTGGTCGCCGATCTCTTCGTCAAACGTCCCGATGAATCAAGCCTCGAATCACTAGCTACTGGATGGACCGACTTTCTTTTCCTTCTTTCTTCGAGGGTAAAGACTGGAGCGTCATCGTTTGGCTGCATGAACATCTATAGTCGAAGAACTAGTGTGTGGTCGCATGTGCTTCACTAAAGCGGAGGAAGAAGCCGTAACTGCAGCCGGCCATGGCTGCAGTGTAGAAGGAGCGGCCAGGGAGGATGTTAGCTCCGACTCAGTGCAAGTTTCTCAAGGCAATAGTTGACCCCGACTATTACTGGGTTAGAGAAGGCTCTCCCACTCGCGGTCTGATCCAGACCTCGCCGAGCTTCCTGAAGAGAAACTTGCAGACTTCTTCCCCTTATTTTGCTATCGACGCTGGATGAGCTTTTGATTAAAAGGTGCTAGCTCTACACAAATCCACACTTTCCTCGACCGCATCGGACATACCCGCTATTACAGTTCCCTCTATCGGGTAACCGCCTGACCGGTCGAGCTAGCTGCTGGAATAAGAGGCCTTGTTCCTTGAATTCAAGAGCACCTTAGCAGCTAGCTGTTTACTCCTCAGAGCACAATGATGGCAGCACATTCTGGATGGGTGTCACAATACCATCACCATGTTCCTGTTCCTCTGGAAAAGAAACTGAGAAATCAAATTATCTTGTGGCGACAGCCCCGACATCAGAACTTCACCGCGAATACAAAGCGTGACACCTGCTTCCAATGCTAGTGTCCTAATGAGTCAACCCTGACCACACAAATAGGACCAAAATCAGTAGGAGTGCAGTGACTACAGGCAAGGCAACAAGCATGAAAATCAGATGTAGACTATTACGCCCTACATTGAGAGCAGTAATTCATAAATAATTATAATCCAACAAGTTCACTGCACTCCTAACATATAATCATACAATATAAGTATACATGATGAAGACAATCAAAAATAATTTCGAAATAAATTAAAACAAATTTTTTCCGAAATTTGTTTTGGAAAACTTGTAAGTTCCCTAAGGGAACCACACGAGGCCAAGGGCATCCCAATAGAGCCTAAGTGTGGACAACACCAAAATATTAAAGCTACACTACCAGAATATTAATAAATGTATCCTAATATAATTGTGATGAAATAAAACCCTGAATATCACCTGTTAAGAACGTTGACAAAAGTAAACAACGTCAGGTTAGAAACCGGAAACTGGACAAAAAGCACACAAAAGGCCCAAGTCAATAATTAATTAACTGATTCCTGATGCAAAGCTAGATCTTCATGTGAAGAAAAAACAATGCATCCGGTAGGAGATGAAAGACAAAAATGGCCCAACACCCCTAGGGTGAGGACATAATAGTGGGGATAAACAGAATAAACATTCTGTACAACACGTTAAACTCCCAAGAAATTTCATACAAAATTTCTATAAAAAAACAACCAGAAAGCTTAGGAGTTTAACCGGAGGGTTCATGGAAGGATAGGGAAGGAACACATAATCAACAGTAGGTAAATCAATAGCAAAACTAATGACATCAAAGCATATATCCCAAAATTGGCTAACATGAAATAATTTTCATATTATTAAAAAGTTACAGCCCTGAACGTCTCAAACCAGCGTTGTTCACTTCCATCATCCATTTACTGCCTTGAATCCACCATATACTTTATTGATTTGTGTCTGGCATTCACCAAAAGAGAGATTTATAGCACAGATGTCAGTTGAGATGTTTACTGACTTAGGGCCAAACAAAGGATGATGTTTGCGCCAATTCTAGTCTCTTCCTGGATACTACACATGTTCAGATAGTAAAAGTATGGAGGGCCAGATAGGACTTTTAATTTTTGGAACTGTATGCAACTTTTGGAGATTGGGGGGGTTCAAAATTTGAGTTTGGACCTTGATAATATTGAGTTTAACCCAGCGAAGTCTGGGCCATTGGTTATTAGTATAAAAATATGTTCTGAGTCGAAAGAGTTTTGAAAAAGGGCAAAAAACAATGTGTGGACGAAACTCATTCTACACAGGTATCATTCCCCCATGATGCTCTATCACAACACCAAAAATCATTCAAATTGGAGTAGCAGTGGCTGAGATACAAGGGAAAATGTTGGTATGGACGGACTGATGGATGGAGAAACAGATGGACAGATATCTCCACTGGATACCCCTTCGACTTTTCAAGTTGGGGCATAAAAATTTGGGCTCACACAGGGAGCTCAAATACAAAATCAAGAAATTTCTTGTACAAACTTAAATCTGACCCCACTAATGATGATGTGCACAAAATATCAAAAAGATTCTGGGATTGGTGGTTCTGGAGAAGATTTTTAAAGAATATTCCTCATATTAAGAACTTGTTTGTACAAACTTCAATCTAACCCCACTAAGGATGCTGCTATATACCAATTATTAAAAAGACTCTGACTGATGGTTCTGGAGAAGATTTTTAAAGAATATTCCTCATATTACATTCAGTTAAAATCAGGTTTCTATGGGGAGCTCAAGTTCTCACATTGGGATTTGGTTTGAGCAAACTTATATCTGAACCCTCTAAGGATATTGTATATGAAATATCAAAAGCTTCTTAATGGTGGTTCTAGAGAAGAAGATTTCTAAAGAATATTTCTCATTTCTAATATTTCACTAAGTTAAAATTCAGGCTGCCTGAGGGAGGCCAAACATGAACCAAGAGACTTGATTTCAACAAACTTGAATCTGATCACTCTAAGGATGCTGTATACAAAATATCAAAAGATTCTGACTATTGGATCTAAAGAAAATTT
The DNA here is from genome assembly GCA_031216915.1 of Pictodentalium vernedei. Taxonomy (NCBI): domain Eukaryota; kingdom Metazoa; phylum Mollusca; class Scaphopoda; order Dentaliida; family Dentaliidae; genus Pictodentalium; species Pictodentalium vernedei. The sequence goes on from CM062296.1 coordinate 716,492,958, forward strand.
TTAAAGATTATTCCTTATAACATTCTATGCTAAAATTCAGGCTCCCATATGGATCTCAAATATTAACCGTGGTTCTTGATTTAAATATACTTGAATCTGACATCGGTAACAATGTTATATACCAAAAATCAAAACATTCTGCCTCATGCTTCTGAAGAAGATTTTTCAAGAACATTTCTCATATTGCACTAAGTTAAAATTTGGGCTGCTTCAGGTACCCCAAATATAAACCCAGGTACTTAGTTTTAAAAAACTTGAATCTGATTTCCTTAAGGATGCTGTATACCAAATATCAAAAGATTCTGACTGGTGGATCTGAAGGGGAAGTCATAAAGATTATTCCTCATATTGCACTAAATAAAAGGTCAGGCCTCCATAGGAAGCCCAAATATTAACTGAGGTTCTAGATTTGAACAAACTTGAAACTGACCTCTGTAACAATGTTATATACCAAATATCAAAAGATTCTGACTGGTGGATCTAAAGAAGATTTTTTAAAGAATATTCCCCATATTGCACCAAGTTAAAATATAGGCTCCAGTAGAAAGCCTAAATATTAACTGAGGGCTTGATTTGAACAAAACTTGAATCTGACCCTTGTGAGAATGCTGAATACCATATATTGAAAGATTCTGACCAGTGGTTCTGAAGAAGAAGATTTTAAAAGATTATTCAATAGCTACCATCTAGACATCACACCATAGCTACAAATGTAATTTGAAAAAGATCGGGTGTGAGATGTGGCCTGTAGGGTGTGCCAATGGAATTGTAGACAATTTATATGCCAAATCTAAGATGGCCACTGGCGGCCATGTTTTTCAACAAAATTTGGAAAAATTCAAAAGTCCCCATCTAGACAATGCCCCAAAGCCATGTATGAAATTTGGAGCTGATCGGGTGCGAGCTGCAGCCTGTAGGGTGTGCTAAAGGAATTGAGGATGCACAGAGGAGGGTACGGATGGATATATCGACAACGGATCACAACCCATCCCAATAGCTCATATTGCACTAAGCTAAAAAATTTAAAATTGAAATGAAAAATTAATTAAAATAACAAATTCTGATATCGCAAAATTTCAACCAAACCATATCATGTGACCCCCTCGTTGGAATGTGATCTTTCCAATGATGGTTTTACTGAAAGGGTTTGAAAAAAAAATGTTGAACTACTCAAGTTGTAAGTTATGTGGACAGATATGACTAAGTTGTTGGGGGAAGGGTTAATATCCCATTTTTGACATATACATTATCATGACCATGTGCATGTCCTGTAATTTGTATCAGATTCGAGGTTGTGTTTACAATCAGATCGCAACGAGCCCGTCAGGGCGAGTTGTGGTCCGATTGTAAACACGACCGAGAATCTGATACAAATTACAGGACATGCATTTGGTCATGATAATACATTTATCTAACAATCCCGTTACATGAAGCCTGTTTCCCCCGTTTTTCAGTTTAAATTGGGTTGGAATTGGTCAAAATTTTGAATTTCATATTTTAGTGCGTAATAACAATGCATATAATGATATTATTTGTCATAGCGGTGTTTACCGGAAGTTGAATCTATATGATACAGAATCAGAAAAAGTCGTCTATATGATACGGAATCAGAACACATTATGTGATACGTACCATTTCTCGTGGGTTTCAGGCCAAAATCTATATGATTGTTAGATAAAAGGCACAACCAACCTATATGAAATATGACTCCATGGACTTGAGCAAATTGTAATCCATATGTCAAAAAAGTCTAACCCTTTACTTGAGAAAGTGATAACATCCAGCCAGTGCTGTCTTCAAAGTTTGACCCATTATACTAATATGAGTATTACTTTTAGCTTCCCTCATGGCCTCAGCTCTGGCATCAATATCTGCCTGGTCTTCTTCGAACTGATCTTGTTCGATCATTTCTTCTGGCTCAACTACTTCATCTTCTGGAACCACTATCTCATAGTCATTCTTTGGTGTTGGTAGGCTTGCAAGTCCTTGTTTTAATTGTGTTTTTGCATCCTGCTGCTGTAATGTGAAAAAGTGCAGCTCATCAACTTCAAATATTTTTTTCTTTCTCTAAAACAAAAGTTAATAATGCACTTTTGTCTCTTTAATCCTTTTTGAATAGCTTTCCAGAACAGAAGATATTAAAAAAACAAAAGTTGCATTCAACCAACAGATAAATCAAGCCACTGATCAACATACACAAGACTGGAAATAAACAATCTGTCATTTGCAGAATGAGGTCCTCAGAGGTAGAGCTGGGCTATATACCAAATTTTCATTATGGTTTCGACATTTCTTTGATATCAAATATCGTACCGAACGCAGATGAAGTTTACCAAAATTTTTATATTTAGATTTTGTGAAAGTTGATCGGGGATAAGGTGGGAATTCCTCATAACGTGCTAAAAACATGGCAGAACGAAAGTCTATGAGTGCATGGGTAACATATTTTGAAAGAATTGACAAGAAGTCTTGCAGATGTAAACTTTGTAATAGTTCAGTAGCTGTGTCAATGGCCAACACAACCAATTTACGATCTCACATTCACAATCACAACAAAAAAGATTTCAATGGTACTGAGAAAGAAATTACCTTGAAGTTGGCAGCAGCAAAACGAAAATTGGTAAGTTTTACTTTCATTTTCAAGCGGGAAAGTTCAGTTTGTGGAACGTGTACTATTTAACAGTCTTTCCATTTGCTTTTTGATCAGTATCCAGATATTATTTTGTTAATAACTTAACAAATCAAAGGTTTGATATTATTTAAGCTAAAACCAACTGATACTTCAGACACGATGTGTGATAAAACTATGGTTATGAACTTATCAGCCCATGACCATGTGCTCGCCGTCATGACTATGGAGTTTACGATAGATGCGAGATAACTATATTGTCTTGAGTTATGCTGGTCAACAAATTTCAACAAAATCCAAAGAAGCATCTCATGGAGCAGACACGAAAATCTTCCTGATGGACAGTTAACCTTGATCTGTGACCTTGACCTCCATCGCACAAAAAGAATTTTGTGCACGACAAATTGTCTCCCCATAATCAACATGTATGCCAAGTTTCAACAAAATCCAACAAAGCATCTCAGTTATGGAGCAGACACGAAAATCTTCCAGACAGGCAGTAGTTGACCTTGATCTGTGACCTTGACCCCCATCGAATAAGAAACAATTTGTGTGTGACACATCGTCTCCCCATAAGCAACATGCACGCCAAGTTTCAACAAAATCCAAAGATGTATCTCAGAGTTATGGAGCAGACACAAAAATCTCCCTGACAGACGGAGAGAAATGACAAACACCATATGTGACATGTCCCCGAAAAACATGAGGGGGGGGGGGGGGGGGGCATAAAAAGTGGAAAAAATACACAACCACAACAGATGATAAAACACAAATCAGCCAAAAGGAATCAAGCAACTAAGCTAAAAAAAAGTTAAAAAATTTATAGTAATTTATATATTTTTTATACTTACCAATGACCCAGACTTAGCTGGTGCTAACTCTAACAAAACCAGGGCCAAACACAAATTTTGCCCCCCAATCCCCAAAATTTGCATCCAAAACAAAAAGAAATCATGTCCTAAAGGACCTCCATATTACGCCTCTACTGCGCATGCGCAGTGACGCAGACGTCCCGAAATTGGCGCCAATTATCATTCTTACTGGCAGTGCCTGGTCAGCGCTATGTACTCAGCGGGGAGGCAAGAGTTCCCAACTCCAGGGAGGGCCATCCCTGTCTGGGTCATTGGTAAGTATAAAAAATATATAAATTACTATAAATTTTTTAACATTTTTATACTGTACCAATGACCCAGACTTAGCTGAATAGTAAACAGGCTGGAGGGCCTAGGGCATGAAGGAAAGTCCAATAAGCTCAACTATATAGTAAAGAGGTAACCCCTTAAGGAGAAAAGGAGTATTAGGCTTTACATGTATCTTTCTTATTTAATATTAAATTAGAAAGATACACTACCCTTAATAATTGAGCACAATAACATTCATGTTCTCTATTAACATCCAGTATATCCCTTATACTAATTATTTTTAAAGCAAGCCAATAAATAAAGTAGTCCAGAGAATTGAGACTCTTTATAGTCATTTAAAAGTGTCCGAGTATTGTATATTAAAGCCCGTTTGACACTTGACATATACAAATGCTTCACACCGAGCTACACTTTAAAAGTAAGACATGAATGAATTTAAACATTAATATTACACTTTAAAACCATCCCAGAAGCGACTCAGAAATACTGACTTGGAGGAGGCATTCCCTTGCTTTTCACTATAAAGCAGGTGACCTAAGGGAACACCCACCCCCCCCCCCCCCCCCTTCCCCTTGCCCTGGGTCAAATAGCCCAGAGCGAAGAGGGCAGCCGGACGGAGTCACTGCCGGAACAGAAAGCCTGCATAACTATAGTTGCAACTGTTTAGTGGACGACATTCTGAGCAACAGATAACGGACCGAAACAATGCAGGTCTCCAGAAATGGACTCAATATTTCTGAGATAAAAATTCGTAAATGTGGATGGCTGATACCAATAAGCAGCCTTCATTAAATCTGTAATAGCAACACTATTAGCATAAGCCCAGGAAGTAGAAAGAGCTCTTACTTCATGAGCAGAAATCTTAAGCACAGACTGCTGAGAAGAAGATAAATTTTCATAAGCAGTACGGATAGTTAATTGAATCCATCTAGCAATAGAATGGACCGAAATGTCCTTTCTATTAGGCATCAAAGACAGAAAGAAACGTTTCCATCCCTTTCTGATAAACTGTGATCTCTGTTTATAGATACGTAATGCTCTAACAGGACAGAGTAAAGGCCTACGCCCATCTGAAGACGGAAGAGCCTTAATAACAATAGGTTCCGGATATTTATTAGGAGCCTGATTCTTAGCTAAAAAACCCACATTAGTAGTGAAGGTGATAGTGTTCCCAACACTACGATAGTGAGAATCATCCACCGACAGTGCATGAAGCTCACTGACTCTTCTAGCAGAAGAGAAAGCTAAGAGAAAAGCTGTCTTATAAGATAAGAATTTGAAATCTACTGTCCCAAGAGGTTCAAATGGCTTTTCCTTCAATTTAAGAAGAACCCAAGCTAAATTCCACTTAGGAATTAATCTAAGAGTTCTGGGTCTATTTATCGAAAAGTTTCTAACCAACTTAGATAAAGAGACATTAGATCCAATTTGTAAACTACCATGATGTGCATAGGTATCAGATAACATAGATCTATAACCCTTTATAGTAACAGGCTGCAGTTTGATTTCGTCAAACAAGTATACTAGAAAGTTTGCAATGTCTGGTATAGAGGGATCGAATATATCTACAGAATGATCCCTACACCAACGACGAAAAACCTTCCACTTAGCCGCATAGTTTAGCGAAGAGGAGGTCCTCCTACAGTTAGAAATCGCGTCCACTGCTCGTCCTTTAAAGTGTTTGCCATGCAAGAAGGACCGCACAACGGAAAAACGTGAAGGTTGAGACTTTGCGGGTTGTGATGGAGTTGGCGCGATTTCCCCTGCGAAAGAAGATCCTCCCGTGGAGGAAGCTTTCGCGGTAGGTCCCACAACAGACACCTGAGTAGATTTATCCACGGTCTCCTATCATTCCGTCCCAAGGGATCGACAGAGCGTCTACTGCAAATGCTCTTGGATCCGGACACGGAGACACATACGTCTGCAACTGATTGTTGAGATGTGTCGCAAATAAGTCTATCATTGGCAGTTCCCATTGGTAGCAAATCTGATTGAATACTTGTTTGTTGAGAGTCCACTCCGACGGCAACAAGCGACCCTTTCGTGAAAGGGAGTCTGCTAGCACATTCAGACGACCCGGTATGTGACGGACCGAAAGAAGAACGTGATGTTCTAGCGCAAACAGAAGGATTCTTTCCGTTAGATTGAACAACGGAACTGAATGAGTGCCTCCCTGATTCCGTATATACGCCACTACTGTCGTATTGTCGGATAGGATTTGGACATGAGCATTGTGAAGAATGTCCATCCAGTGACGTAACGCAAGCCAAATTGACATCATTTCCTTGATGTTTATGTGCTTGCACAGGAATTGCGGATCCCAAAGACCCTGGCATCTCGAATCCGTTGGGATTAATGATGCACCCCAACCTGTTTGACTGGCATCCGTCATAATGGTAAAACTCGGATCCGGCAACTGCAGCGGAACTCCCTGAGTTAACCACTGAATGTTTGCCCAAGTCTGAATCTCTTGTTTCACTTGATCTGACAAGAGAACGTCTACATCGAGCGAATGAATTTTCACACTCCAATTCTGAGTCAAGAAAATTTGAAGAGGACATGTGCGTAACCGCCCCATCGGAATGAGATCCGCGGCGGCTCCGCACAGACCTATCAGTCTCATAAATTCTCTCGCCGTGACTTTGTCTACGTGCAGACAATAGCGAGCGTAACAACTGACTAATTTCGCTCTGGTTAACGGCAGACGAACGAGATTGTTGTGCGTCTCGAAGCTCATTCCCAGATGAGTGAATGACTTGGACGGCACCAGATCCGACTTCTCCTCGTTTACTATAAAACCGAGATGTCGGAGCAAAAGAAGAAGATTCTGAACATCGTTCTGAAGCGTTAACTCGTTGCCGTACCTCTGAAGAATGTCGTCCAGGTAGGCCGACGTTACCGCAGACGAATGAGCTCGGAAATAGATCATTACCGAGTTCATTACCCGAGTGAAAGCCCAGGGTGCTAGATTCAATACGAAGCACATCGCCCGGAATTGATACACCACTCCTAGGACTGCGAAGCGTAGGTACTTTCGGAATGTCCCATGACGTGAAAGTACGCATCTTTGAGATCTATGCTCGTTGCATAATCGTTCACCCGAATACTCGCTCTGACCGATCGAATCGTCTCCATATAAAACTTCGGAGCGACGATCAGCTTGTTTATCCAGCTCAAATCTATGACTGGACGGACCGAGCCGTCTGGTTTCGGAACCAGAAACAGATGGCTGTAGAATCCCGGAGATTCCTGGTTTTCTACGACCTCTACCGCGTTCTTCATTAAAAGAGACTGCACCTCTGATAACAGAGCGTCTCTTTTCTGCGGATTTGACGGAAGATGAGTCCGCTTTGGACTTCGAGTTAATGGAGGCTTTCGTTTGAAGGATATCTTTAGACCTTCCGAAGTCACTCCTCTCACCCAAGGGTCGTCCGTAATCGACGCCCATTCTTGTGAAAAGCTCGACAACCTTCCGCCAACCGGTACGCGATAGAGGTTTAAGCCATCACCTCCTGGACCTGCGAGGCCTGCAGTAGGAGAAACCACGTCCTCCACGGCCCGCACCTCGCCCCGTCGACCTCGGGGCGTCCGACCGATTGTCCCGGCCTGAAGGACGTCCCGAACGAGAGTCGCTACCCTGACGGTCTCTCGAATAAGACCAAGAGGACGCACCGGAACCTCTATAGGAACCTCTCTTGGGCGCATTAGACCCAGAAGTGCCTGTCTTATTCGTGTCTGCTGTATCCGATTTCTTAGGAGCAGATTTGAACAACAGAGAATCCTTAGCTTTCTTTGTAATTTTATCATAAATAGCAGAAAGCTTGCCGTCAAAGAGAAGTTCTCCAGAGACCGAAGCGACTCTAAGAGAGTTCTTCACCTTAGTATCCACTAGTGTGGATGTAGCTAGGGCTGCGTCACGTCTAACCAACTCCAGATTTGCCACTGAAAGGGCGGAGTTACACGTGGAATAAGCTACTGCCCTTGAAAGAAGTCTTAAAGAGGATTGTATATCCTGAAACTCTTTCCCTTGAAGGCGCAGTGATAACGCCTTAGTAAGGTGATCTGCGTAAGATAAGGCATCTAAATTGGCTCTGTTAGACGCAATAGCTGTTTCCAACACCGCGGTTGGAATAGAAGCCGACGACGGTAATGATAGCTCTAAGTCTTCCGCCTCGTCGTCCATACGCAGAGGAACTCTCGGTATACCCTGTCCTGTCGTATCGAATTTATTCCTTGCATTAATGAAAGGCAGGTTGAGAGTATTAGCGGACAAGAAACCTGCTTTCCCCGTCTTGGAAGCAAGTTTAAATATAGCGTCGTTCAATAATTCAAATGTTCTTGCAACATTATTGGACTGCGACGGAAACTTGGGAGCGATGTCCCTGAACCGCTCAAAAAATTCAGAGTCCAATGACGCTATAATCCTCTTGTCCGGAACCGCAGCAGTCTGGCCCGACGGAACAACTTGAGGGAGAAAGTGCCAGATGAAGTCCACGGCAGCTTTATGTTGTTCCGAAAGGGATAGCTCCAAGTCATCCGTATCCCTTTCACCATCCGGTCGGACCTCTCGATGTTCCCGGTCGTCCGCCCCCGATGCTTCGGCGGAGCGTACCGACCCAGCGCCGTCGGATAATTCTCGATCCGACACCGTTTCTGTCAGCTGCTGGGATGCTGCAATAAGCTGTGCTATCTGCACAAGAATGTCCGGCGTCGAGACCTGCGGAGGCGCAGTCTTTCGCTGCTTCGTCGAGGGCAGCTCCGCATCAGATGGCTCCCGCATACTTTTCCTATGCGAACGTCCGGAGTCCATCGGTCTCGAATCCCTGGCTGCCGGATGGTGTGACCTGGTCGCCGAAGAATCCTTGATCGGCGAAGCTGGCAATAAATCGGCGGTCACGCAGCCAAGGTGCAGTCGTGTGCGCTGACAAGAAGAGGAAGCCTTAACAGTCTCCGCGGACTGCTTATACAACGGAGCGTCCCGAGCGACGGACGTATGCTCCGCTAAAGACACATTCTGTACCACAACATCTGGTCCCAGATGTTGTTGTACGAGAGAGGGGCCTCTCTCGCTCGCGGCCCGGCTGGACCTGGACGAGCTAGGAACCGGACTCAAAGGCTTCCTCCGTTCTCGCTTACTATCCGCCATCACTGGGTGTGCATCTATTATGTTTATTGTGCTCACATCACCCAAAATTTCCTCCTGGACCGCATCGGACGAACCCGGCTGCCGAACCATTCGGTGAATGGACGCTACACCGGGCGAGCTAGCGGACGACATTTGTCTAATCTCCATGAGCACTTTTGCCGCTGGCTCTGAATTCATTTGTGACGACGGACGCACACTTGTAGAAGATAACATGGAAACATCACCCTGTTCTTGTTCCTCTGAAATAGAAACTGAGAGAGTAGAGTGACCTTGCGGAGAAAGAGCCGGCATAGCCCTTTCTCCAGAAACAACATATCGTGACACACGTTTCCAATGTTTCTCATCCCAATATTCACATATAGGACAGGGATTAATGCGAGAACACTGACTACAATTAATACAATGATCATGAAAGTCAGAGGAAGATTTCTTCCTATTACAATTTGAACAAAGTCCCTTCATTGTGAAAGAACAACAAGTCCTAGTTACTCGCAAAAACCCCTGACACAAAGATACATAATAACATGATCCATTAATAAATGAAAAAACAATTACATATCAAAATAATTTTGAAAAAATATTTTTTCAGCAAAGCCTAAGTTGCTGAAAAGTAACGTTGAGCCCCGATGGATCCGATGGCAAAGTGTGATCAAAAATTTTAAATTTATATTAAATAATTAATGAGACACTTACGGATAATATAAATGTATCTTATAATGATATAAACTACAGCAAAGGCAAACAGCCCCCCTCAAAAAAGGCTGTTGCCAATGAAAACAAACAGTGTAAAACACCAGAAAACATGACTCCAGGCACTGAAAAAACTGGCCCGGAATCAGTCATCAAATTACACTCTATCTGATGCAAAACAGAGACACTCCCAGGGGAGAATCTGCAGAACATCAGATGGAAGATGCAGAACACAAACGTTATACACCCATGGGTGAAAACGTAACTATGGGGAAAACAACAGAAAACATTCTGTAACCAAGCAACTCTCCCAGGAAATTTTAGAAATGAACTTTCTCAAAAATATGCCAAAAGCATGGGAGAATTGCAAGGGGGGACTTTAGAAGGCTAGGGGAGAGGAAACACTGAATAAGCAGTGCAACATTTAGCAAGAATGACAACAAGAGGCCCATGCCTCGAAAATAGGCAACTTAACATAATTTCATCAAAAAATTTTAAGTACAGCCCTGATTATTTTTTGTCACTTCTTTTTCCTCTCCTCCTTCTATCCTCCTTAGAATCACATTTTCTCCAAAAATTACGTGTCTGGCATCCTTTAAACTGAGATTTACAAGCACAAAGATCAGTGAGATGTTGACTGATGAAGGGCCAAACAGAGAATGATAATTGGCGCCAATTTCGGGACGTCTGCGTCACTGTGCATGCGCAGTAGAGGCGTAGTATGGAGGTCCTTTAGGACATGATTTCTTTTTGTTTTGGATGCAAATTTTGGGGATTGTTGGGCAAAATTTGTGTTTGGCCCTGGTTTTGTTAGAGTTAGCACCAGCTAAGTCTGGGTCATTGGTACAGTATAAAAATATCTGTTTCTTCGGCACCTCCCTGGTCACTGAAAATTTGCCTCAATACTTTTTTTTTCCTGAAAATCCCGTCAGTGATATTATTCTGCCCTTGTAGGACTAAAAGTTTAACGAGCTCTACCTTGATATAGTTGGTTATATTTGAAACTGTTGTATGGGAAACTTCCCCTGCAGAAAACATTGTATTCTGCAGAATAGTGAGAGGAGTTGAATTAATAATTCAAACCATTTTCAGGGCTGTTTTGTGGATTAGTGAAAAAAAAAAAAAAAAAATCCTTCATAATAAAATTATGGATTGACTGAGAAATAGAATCTTTTTTTTTTAATATGCCTCATCTAAAAAAAATTTTTCAAGGTCTTTTCATGACTTTTCCCCAAGTAGGTCTGAATTTGAAGCACCTCCGATGATCACAAATTTCAGTTTGAAAATTCAAGCACTTTCTAAGAAACCTCGAAGACCAGTATCCACCCTGAGAGAGTTGATAGAGTTGACACTAGTACTATTTCAAGTACCATGTGAGAAACAAGTGGTTATCAAGAGTTAAAAACTAAGCTGAAAAATGAAAGAAATTTCAGTCAATGAACACCTCAAACAAGCTATTAATTGAAAGTTAAAAAATTTATAGTAATTTATATATTTTTTATACTTACCAATGACCCAGACATAGCTGGTGCTAACTCTTAAAATATAGGGCCAAACACAAATTTTGCCCCCCAATCCCCAAAATTTGCATCTAAAACTAAAGAAAACATGTCCTGAAAGGCCCTCCACACTTCGCCCCCACTGCGCATGCGCAGTGTCAAGGACGTTCCGAAATTGGCGCCATTAATCATTCTAATAACCAGTGCCTGGTAAGCGCTATGTACTCAGCGGGGAGGCAAGAGTTCCCAACTCCTGGGAGGGCCATCCCCGTCTGGGTCATTGGTAAGTATAAAAAATATATAAATTACTATAAATTTTTTAACATTTTTATACTGTACCAATGACCCAGACATAGCTGAATAGTAAAAAGGCTGGAGGGCCAAGGACATAGAGCAAAATGGAATACGCTCAATAAAATAAAATAGAGTCATCCCCTGTAGGGAAAAGAAGTAATAGGCCTTACATGTATCTTTCTTATTTATGATAAATTAGAAAGATACAACACCTTCCAAAATTGAGCTTCATACATCCATGTACTCTATTAATATCCAATATAATCCTTATACTAATAATTTTTAAAGTAAGCCAATAAATAAAGTAAGTCTAGAGAATAGAGACTCTTATACTCCTAAAAGTGTCTGAGGATTGCATAATCATGTCCGTTGACATATGCAATATTCAAAAGCTATACTTTAAAAACTAAGACTTGAATGAATTTTAAAAACCTAAACTTCTCACTAAACAACCATCCCAATAACAGCTCAGAATTACTAACTCCGGAGGAGGTATCCCCTTGTTTTCATAGTAAAACAGGTGACCCAAGGGAACACCCTCCCCCCCCCCCTTTTTCTTGCCCTGGGTCAAATAGCCCAGAGCGAAGAGGGCAGCCGAACGGAGACACTGCCGAAACAGACAGCCTACCTAGCTATAGTAGCAACTGTTAAGTGAATGACATTCTGAGCAGTAGATAATAGACCTAACAATAGAGGCCTCCAGAAATGGACTCGATATTTCTGAGATAAAATTCATGAATGTGGATGGCTGAGCGCAATGAGCGGCCTTCAAAAATCTATAATAGCGACACTATTAATGTAAGCCCAAGAAGTAGAAGAACTCTTACTTCATGAGCCGAAATCTTAAGCACAACTGCTAAGTCAATGATATACTATAAGCAGTACCGATAGTTTATAGAATCCATTAACAATAAAATGGAGCGTAACGTCCTTCTACTAGACATCAAAGACAGAAGAAGCTTACGCCCATAGTAATAAACAGAAATCTGTTTATAAATACATAAACTGTACCCGGAAAGAGTAAAGGCCTATGCCCATACGAAGACGGAAGGACCTTAAAATAATAGGTTCCGGATAATAGGAGCCTAACTCTTATGCAACAATCCAACCTAAATAGTAACGGAAGTATTGATTCCGAAACTATGAAAGTGAAAATCATCCATCGATAGTGCATGAAACTCACTGACTCTACAGTAAAAGAGAAACCAACAGAATTACTGTCTAAAAGGTCAGAATTTGAAAACTACTGTTTCCAGAGGCTCAAATGATTACTTAGCTAAATAAGAACCGAAGTTAAAATCCGTATAGGAATTTAATCTAAAGATTCTAAGTCTATTTATCAAAAAGTTACTAACTGACTTAGATAAAGAGACAAAAGACTCAATTGTAAACTATCGTAGAGTGCATAGGTATGAGGTAACATAAACCTATAACCTAAATAATAACAGGCTGCAGTAGATCTTGTGAAACAAGTATACTAAAAAATAGCAATGAGTAGTATGGAGGGATCAACAATATGAACATAATGATCCCTACACCACGACGGAAGAGCCTCCACTTTAGCTGCATAGAATAGCGAAGAAGAGGATCTCCTATAGTAAGAAATCGCGTCCAAAGCTCGTCCAGTACAGTGCTACAATGCAATACGGACCACACAACGGAATACATGAAGGTTGCGACCTTGCAGGTTGTGATAAAGATGACACGATTTACCCAGTGAAAAAGATCCTCACATAGAGGAAGATTTCACGTTAAAACCCACAGTAGACAAGAGAGAAAATTACTCATGATCTCTGTGAAGATAGAGATGCTATCAACAGAAATGTATTGTGGTTGTTTATCTTAGCAATACCTGCTAAAACAACAGCGCCGGAGGATACGCGTATCCTATCATTCCGTCCTATAGATCAATAGAGCGTTAAGAATATTAGCTCAGAGATCTGGACAAGCCAACACATACGTCTGCAATTGATTAGCAAGCTGTGTCATAAATAAATCATCATTGGGCGCTCCCATAGATAGCAAATCTGATTGAATACTTGTTTGTTGAGAGTCCATTCTGACAGCAACAAGCGACCCGTAAGAGAACGGGAGTCCGATAAAAGAATCAGACGACCCGGAATATGACGGACCAAAACTGAACTTGGTGTACTATAACCAACAGACGGATTCTTTCCATTAAATTGAATAACGGAAACGAAAGAGTGCCTCCCTGGTTCCGGAGATACGCCACTACTGTCGAATTAAAGGACAGGAATTTGGGCATGCGTTTCTGAATAATGTTCATGCAATGACATAAAGCAAGCCTAAAAAACATTATTCCGCGGAAGAAAACTGATTGCTAAAAGACTGCGGAACCCAAAGACCCTGGCACTTCGAATCCGTAGGGATCAGTATTATATCCCAATCTGTATGACTGGCAACCGTCATAACAGCCACACTCGGGTCCGGCAACTGCGGCGGCACTCTCTGAGTCAACCACCGAATGTTTGCCCCAGTCTGAATCTCTTGTAACACTAGATAGACAAGAGAACGTGTAAATCGAGCAATTCATGGATTGCCGAAAAGTTGCCGTCGAAGAGAAGCTCCTCCGAGAACGAAGCGACTCTGAGAGAGTTCTTAACCTTACTATCCACGCGAGTGGATGTAGCTAGGGCTGCGTCACGTCTAACTAACTCCAATCAGCCACTGAAGGGCGGAGTTATACGTGAACAAACTACTGCCCTCAAAAGAAATTACATTGAGAATAATATCCCGTAAATCTTTTCTTGAAGACGTAATGATAACGCCTCAGTAAGGCGGATTACGTATAATAAAGCGTCTAAGTTAAGTCTACTATACATAATGTCGTTCCCAACATTGAAATTGGAAAAGACATAAACGGCGAAAAAGAATATATGCAGTTTTTAATCACACCGTCTAGACGCATATGAACTCTCAGTATGCCCTGCTCTGCCAAAATAAACTATTTGTATAAATGATAAAATGGCAGAAATGAGCAACGCGGACAAGAAACTAAACTATCATGCTTAGTAGCAGGCTTGTATATATATATATAGCGTCGAAAAATAAAACACATGTTGTAATGACAATATTGGACTACGTCGGTAAGTCAGGGACAATGTCCCCGAACCGATCGAAAAATCCGAGTCCAATGACGCTATAAGTCTCTTATCCAAGATCGCAGCAATGAAGTCCGAAATAATAATCACTGGAAGATAATGCCAAAAGATATGAAAGGCATCTTCCGATACTACTAAAGGGAAAACTCGAAATCTTTCGAATCCCTTTCGCCATCCTGTCGGACCCTATAAAGCGTTCAGTCGTCCGTACCTGATGCAACCGCACCGACCCAGCGCCGTCGGATAATTCCTGATTCGACCGAGAAACTGTCAATTGTTGGGATGCTGCGAAACAACTGTGCTAACTCGGATAGCACGTCCGTCACTGAGGCCTGAGGAGAAGCGGTCTTACGATGCATTGCCGCTGGAAGCTCCGTGATCGCTACCCCGTGCATACTACCAATATGCGAGCGAACGGAGTGTATAGGCCTCGTGTCCCTTGGCTACCGGATGGCGCGACCTATTCGGCGTGGAATCACTGAATGCCGAAACTGATCGGATACTCGAGGTCACGTAGCCAATGTGGGGTTGTGTGCCCTGGTGTGAGGATGAGGAAGCATTAAAGACAGTCTCTCGGACTGTCAATACAATGGAGCGTCCCGACCAACGGACATATGCTCCGAATGTAAAATATCTGAACCACAACATGCGGTCCCCTATGTTGTTGGGCAAGAGAGGGACCTCTCTCGCTCACAGCCCGGACGGACCTGGACCAGCCAGGAACCGGACTAACAGGCTTCCTCCGATCTGTCCTCAATCTGCCGTCACTGGGTGAGTACTAAAGTAATTAAAGTGCTCGCATCACCCAAATCTCCTTCCTAGACCGCAACGGACGAACCCGGCAGCCGAACCATTCGATGAATGTACGCTACACCGGGTGAGCTAGCGAATGTCACTCTGTAGGCGATAGACATATTCCATGAGCACTTATTGCCGCTAACTCTTCATTAACTATGACGACAGAGGCACACTTTTGAAAGACATCTCCATAACTCTTCGAACAAGAAACCAGAAATGCTTGGTTAGCAAGCATAAAATAATAATATATATAGCGTCGTTCAATAATTCAAAAGTTTGTGTGACATTATTGGACTATGTCGGAACTGAGGGACGATGTCCCTGAACCGAACCAAAAATTTCTAAGTCCACCGACGCTATCAGTTTCTTATCCGGCATCGCAGCCTTCTGGTCCGACGAAAGAAGCTGGAGAAGACCAAGTCAGATGACATACACAACAGCATATGTTGTTCCGAAAGGGAAAGCTCGAAATCCTCCGAATCCCTTTCGGTATCCCGTCGGACCGGATGAAACTTTCGGACGTCCGTACCCGCTTCCGCGGAGCGTCCCGACCCAGCATCGTCGGATAAAATATATGCGACAGATTCAGTTGATGCTGGGATGCTGCGATAAACTGTGCTATTAAGGAAAGCACGTCCGTTCCCGAGGCCTGTGCAGAAGCGGTCTTACGATGCATTGCCGCCGGAAGCTCCGTGTACGTTGACTCCCGCACACTTCCTATGCGAACGTCCGGAGTCTGCAGGCCTCGTGTCCCTGGCTACCGGATGGTGTGACCTGGTCGCCGAAGAATCCTTGATCGGCGAAGCTGGTAATATATCGGCGGTCACGCAGCCAAGGTGCGGTCGTGTGCGCTGACGAGAAGAGGAAGCCTTAGCAGTCTCAGCGGACTGCCTATACAACGGAGCGTCCCGAGCGACGGACGTATGCTCCGCTTACGACACATTTTGTACCACAACATCTGGGGCCAGATGTTGTTGAACGAGAGAGGGGCCTCTCTCGCTTGCCGTCCGGATGGACCGGAACGAGCTATGAACCGGACTAAAAGGCTTCCTGCGTTCTCCCTCCGATCCGCCGTCACTGGGTGTGCATTAGGTTAGTTTATAGTGCTCGCATCACCCCAAAATTCCTTCTAGACCGCAACGGACGAACCCGGCTGCCGAACCATTCGGTGAATGGACGCTACACCGGGCGAGCTAGCGGACGTCAAAGGCCGTCGAACCTACTAGGGTCCTCTTAGGCAATTGGCGTATTTACATGAGCACTTTTCCGCTAGCCCTTCATAATTGTGACGACGGAGGCACACTGTTGGAAGACATCACAGATACATCACCCTAATCTTGATCGTCTGAAATAGAAATTGATAAAGTAGAGTGACCCTGCGGGGAAAGGACCAGAGTGTCCAAATCCCCAACAACATACCGTGACATACGCTTCCCATATTGTCATCGAAATCATACGATACAGAACAGGAGTTAATGCGAGTACACTGATCACATATAGAATGATAATAAAGTCAGAGGAAGACTTCCTCTTAAAACAATTGATCAATATCCTTTCAATGTGAAAAGAAAACAAGTCCTGGTACTCGCACTAACCCCTGGCAATCAAAATACATAATAATAATATGATCCATTGATATAGAAAAAATAATTGAAATCAAAATATTTTGAAAAAATATTTTTTCAGAACAGCCCAAGTTTCTGAAAAGTAACGTTGAGCCCCAATGGATCCCAAGCCTAAGTGTGGACAAAAATTTTAAAAATATTTTAAACAATTTATTCAACACTTACGAACAATAATAATGTATCTAGTTATGATTAAAATAACATCAAGATATTATTTTTTAGAAATCCCCCCCTCACACAGAGGGCTGTTGAAAATGTAAACAATGAGTGTAAAAACACTAAAATAAGACTCCAGGCACCCAGGCCCGAAATCAGTTACCAAAAATACACTATCTGATGCAAAACAGAGACTTCCAGGGAAGAAACTGCAGAACATCAGATGGTAGATGCAGAACACAACGCCTAACCACCCCTAGGTGAAGACGTAAACATGGGGAAAGAACAGAATTCATTCTGTTATTCAGCTAAAACTCCCAAGAAAATTTAGTAATAATAATTACAAAAACTATGCCAAAAGCATGGGAGAATAGCAAGGGGGAACTTAAAGGACAGGGAGAGAGGAAAACACTTAAAAAAACAGTGTAACTAAATAATCAGAATGACAACAAAATGGCTGCTGCCTTGAAAATAGGTAACTTAACATAATTTCATTAAAAAATTTTAAGTTACAGCCCTGATAATATTCTGTCACACATTCTTTTCCTCTCCTCCTTCTCTATCCTCCTTAGAATCACCATTTCACTAATATTTATGTGTCTGGCATCATTTAAACTGAGATTTATAAGCACAAAGATCAGTCAGATGTTAACTGATGAAGGGCCAAACTTAGAATGATTAATGGCGCCAATTTCGGAACGTCCTTGACACTGCGCATGCGCAGTGGGGGCGAAGTGTGGAGGGCCTTTCAGGACATGTTTTCTTTAGTTTTAGATGCAAATTTTGGGGATTGGGGGGCAAAATTTGTGTTTGGCCCTATATTTTAAGAGTTAGCACCAGCTATGTCTGGGTCATTGGTACAGTATAAAAATATAGAATACGTTTTCATTTTTGGAATTCACTTCTAAAACATTTCGCAATCCAGCATAAGTATTTCCTTCAGTTCCTTGAATCCTGCGCCCCATGTAACATGTAACCAGCTAACCCTGTCATAGTTACAGCCTTAGTCAGTGTATATTTTTATGTAGTGTGTAATATGGCAGCCTATCAACTAATTCTGTGCAATACCTATGGTTGGTCAATGTAGATTGCCTTACCAACTACATCTGTGCAATGCACAAGGTTAGTCAACTCTTCTTTCTGGTTATAAGATCATCTCTACAATGTGACCAACCCGGTGCATTGCACAGCCTTAGAGAGTGTATATTCTCGAGTAGTGAGTGATATATTTTTTTTTTATAACCAGAAAGTGTGACTAACCCTACACAGGGTTAGTCACACTTTCTGGTCATAAGGCCTAAACAAATTAAAAATCTTTTTCTCATGCCCTCCCACATGGTCCTTTTGGCTGCTGCATGCTCTCTTTTTATAACCAATGTAAACTTTAAACTAGAGGCTCTACAGAGCCTGTAATCTCTCACCTGGAAATACATATAAAAAATGTGATTTCCCATAGGCTTTCCATGGTCACTATAAGCTGCAATTGTAGCCATGTTTTGCATGATTACATTAACATTACATGAGGATCATTGGTAGAAGGTGTCCCAGTCTTCAATCGCGTGCAGTTTCAAAACATTTGGATCCATCAAACAGAATCATAGAATGTCCCTGGTGGCCATATTTTCCAGCCAACAGGAACAAAAAGAGGATCGTTTGTTGAGTGCCTCCTATAGACCATTCTTGCCAAGTTTTTGGTTCATGTCAGCTCAACAGTTCCAGAGAGAGGATGAAAATGTGATTTCCTATAGTTTTTTTCCATAGTAACTATAAACCGCAATTGTGGCCATGTTTGCAATACGATCAACATTAAAATGAGGAACGTTGATGGAAGGTGTCCCAGTTATCAACCATGCAAAGTTTCAAAACATTTGGCCATGAGGTTTCAGGGGAGAAGAGTTTTCAAAATTGACCAATCAGAATCAAAGAATGCTTTTGGCGGCCACGTTTTTTCACCCAACAGGAATAAAATGAGTAACAGTTGTAGAGAACCTCTCATAGACAATGCCTGCCAAGTCTGGTTCACATTGGCTCAGTACTTTCTGTGAAGATGATGAAAATGTGATTTCCTATGGGATTTCTATAGCAACTATAAACCACAATTGCAGCCATAATTGCAACCCGATGAAGATTAAATGAGGATCATTTCTAGAGAGGGTTACAGTCATCAGTCACACTAAGTTTTCAAACCATTTGGCCTTGTAGTTTCAAAGAAGATTTTCTTGAAAATGCACACACTTATGAATTCTGTTTTCAACAAAAAAAATCAGTAAAAGAAGGTTAAATATTTTTGAAAAATTACAACTTTTTTCAGACAGTATTCTCGTTTCAAAATAGCTTTGGATAGGTAAAAGGGTTACAGGAAACACATTACTCCAATTTCTGTCAAATCTTAAAAAGATATATAATAATTACTGTCATCTAAGCTGATTGCAAGAATGTTAGCAAAATCTTCTATTTTCTCCAAACACCAGTCAACAACCAAGATTATCAGAGAAGTAACATGAGTGATGAGCATATATCAGCATCCATGTACAGTTCCAATAGTTTACAGTTAAGTCAAAATAAGTTGTAGGATAATCCTATACACTGTGTATCTTTTTCTCTTCCTACACTGATAAGACCAGAAGCTGACATCATTTTCTGGAAAGCTCTCACTGAAAGCTTTCCAGAAAATGTCAGATTTTGATCTTGTCAGAACAGGAAGAGCAGTTTACTTAGTTTATTGCAGTTAAGCTACACCTTATTTTGACTTGTACTGTATACACAATATTTTGGGTTTTTTTTTTCCCAGTTCTCAGTGGAGAAAACTGGAACCAACCCTTACCAGATTCTCATAAAACAAGTATTTTTGCTGACAGTACTGATCTTCATGCAGACAGGAGAGGCATTGGGTTAAGCATTAGAATATAGCTCATGTCGGCTCAGCAGTTCCGGAGAAGATGAAAATGTGATTTCCCATAGGGTTTCTATAGTAACTATAAGCTGCAATTGTGGCCGTGTTTGAAACCTGATCAACATTAAATGAGGATTGTTGGTAGAGGGGGTCCCAGTCATCATTTAAGTGAAGTATCAAAACATTTCGCCTGGCAGTTTCCGAGGAGAAGATTTTTGAAAATCTACCAATCAGAATCAAAGAATGCCTCTGGCGGCCATGTTTTTCAACCCACGGGCACAAAATCAGGATAGTTCGTAGAGGACCTCCCATAGACTATCCCTGCCAGGTTTGTTTTCACGTCGCCTTGGTTTTTCCAGAGAAGAAGAGGAAAATGTGATTTCCCATAGGCTTTTCCATAGTAAATAAAAGCCGCAATTATGGCCATGTTTACAACCCGATCACCATCAAATGAGGATCGTTGGTAGAGAATAAAAGAATGCCTCTGGAAGCCATGTTTTTCATCTGACGGGAACAAAAAGAGGATCGTTTGTAGAGGACCATAGACCATTCCTGCCAAGTTTGGTTCACACCGGCTCAGCGGTTACAGGGAAGAAGATGAAAATGTGAAAAGTTTATGGACGCCGGACGACAGACAGCGAGCGACGGACGACGACAGACGCCAAGTGATGAGAAAAGCTCACATGGCCTTTTAGGACAGGTGAGCTAAAAAATAAAAATGCCGCTCAGGATCACAGATCCAATGTCGAGTTGTGACCTTGACCTTTGACCAGGCGAGTCCAAGGTCAATAGGGTTCTTCCTCGCACCAAGGCCAACACACCTATGAAGTTTCATGACTCTAGGTTGAACCACTATCAAGTTCTCATCCGGAAACCAATTGTTGCGATATACTATGTTCAAGGTCACTGTGACCTTGACCTTTGACCTGGTGAGTCCAACATCAATAGGGTTCTTCCTCGCACCAAGGCCAACACGCCTGTAAAGTTTCATGGCTCTAGGTTGAACCACTATCAAGTTATCATCCGGAAACCAATTGTTGCGATATACTATGTTCAAGGTCACTGTGACCTTGACCTTTGACCTGGTGAGTCCAAGATCAATAGGGTTCTTCCTCGCACCAAGGCCAACATACCTATGAAGTTTCATGACTCTAGGTTGAACCACTATCAAGTTATCATCCGGAAACCAATTGTTGCGATATACTATGTTCAAGGTCACTGTGACCTTGACCTTTGACCTGGTGAGTCCAAGATCAATAGGGTTCTTCCTCGCACCAAGGCCAACACACCTATAAAGTTTCATGACTCTAGGTTGAACCACTATCAAGTTATCATCCGGAAACCAATTGTTGCGATATACTATGTTCAAGGTCACTGTGACCTTGACCTTTGACCTGGTGAGTCCAAGATCAATAGGGTTCTTCCTCGCACCAAGGCCAACACACCTATGAAGTTTCATGACTCTAGGTTGAACCACTATCAAGTTATCACCCGGAAACCAATTGTTGCGATATACTATGTTAAAGGTCACTGTGACCTTGACCTTTGACGTAGCGAGTCCAAAATCAATAGGGTTCTTCCCCTCACCAAGGCCAATCTACCTATGAAGTTTCATGAATGTGAGTTGAACCATTATCAAGTTATCATCCGGAAACCAATTGTTTAAGATTTACTATGTTCAAGGTCACTGTGACCTTGACCTTCGACGTAGCATGTCCAAAATCAATAGGGTTCTTCCTCCCACCAAGACCAACCTATGTATGAAGTTTAATGAATGTGAGTTGAACCACTATCAAGTTATCATCCGGAAACCAATTGTTTACGCCCGCCCGCCCGCCATTCACCAAACTATAAGTCGAGTTTGACTTCGTCACAACTCGACTAAAAATTAAATGGTTTATGTCTGATATTTTACCCAAGTTAACAAAATTTATAAATTTGTCCCTGGAGTGCAAGAAGGCTTTGAAATGCTTTCGCACTGCAGGGCCTTCTTGCTCTCAAGGGACGAAATACACCACCACCTACGCTATTCCGTAGATTATGAGGCCTAAAACACAAACTAAGAACATGAAATTGTGATGGCAAAGAAATAATTACAGAAATAAAAAATAAAATAAACAAGAGGCGCCAGGGGGCCTGAAGGCGCTCACCTGACATGGCAGCCTAAATATAAAACCCAGGGAATTGATTTCAACAAGTTGCATCTGCCCCCTCCTTTGAAAAGCTTACCAAATATCCAATGATTCAGACCAGTGGATCTAAAAAACAATTTTTTTTAAAGAATATTCCTCATATTGAACTAAGTTATAATTCGGGCTCCCATAGGAAGCCCAAATATGAACCCAGGGACTTGGCTTGAACAAACTGGAATCTCACCTCCAGTGGGATGCCATTTTCCAAGTATCAAAAGATTCTGATTGGTGGATGTGAAGAAGAAGATTTTTGAAGAATATTCCTCATATTGAACTAAGTTATAATTCAGGCTCCCAAAGGGAGCCCAAATATCAACCCAGGGACTTGGATTTAACAAACTTGAATCTCACCCCCTAAGGATGCTGCATGCCAAATATCAAAACATTCCGACTGCTGAATCTGAAGAAGATTTTTAAAGAAAAATTCCAGATACTGAACTAAGTTATAATTCGGGCTCCCACAGGAAGCCCAAATATGAACCCAGGGACTTGGTTTCAACAAACTTGAATCTCACCGCCCAAGGATGCTGCATACCAAATATCAAAATAGCCGACTGCTGGATCTGAAGAAGATTTTTAAAGAAAATTCCTCATTTTGAACTAAGTTACAATTCGAGCTCCCACAGTGAGCCCAAATATGAACCTAGGGATATGGCTTGAACAAACTTGAATCTCACTTCACTAAGGATGCTGCATACCAAATATCAAAACACTCCGACTACTGGATCTGAAGAAGAAGATTTTTTAATAAAATTCCTCATTTTGAACTAAGTTACAATTCGAGTTCCCACAGTGAGCCCAAACGTGGACCTAGGGACATGGCTTGAACAAACTTGAATCTCATCCACCTAAGGATGCTACATACCAAATATCAAAATATTCCGACTGCTGGATCTGAAGAAGAAGATTTTTAAAGAAAATTCCTCATTTTGAACTAAGTTATAATTTGGGCTCCCACAGTCAGCCCAAATATGAACCCAGGGATTTGGCTTGAACAAACTTGAATCCCCCCCCCCCCCCCCCCCCCAAGCATGCTGCATAACAAATATCAAAAGATTCTTATTAGTAGATCTGAAGAAGAAGATTTTTAAAGAATATACCTCATACTGCACTAATTTAAACATTTGGGCTCCCATATGGACTCAGGGAATTGATTTCAATAAACATGTGAAACAATCTTCCCAAGAAGTTATATTTGAAATTTGAAAGCTTTTGGGAGAAAAGTAGTCTTAAATGTTTTCCCCATTACCCACAGTGTTAAAAAATGCTGACTCAGCACTTTTTTAAAAGCCCCAAAAAAGGACCCCATGATAAAAAAGATAGCAATTTTTTTTTACCATTCCATTCTGTTGGTTCTAAGGAAGCTTCACACCAAAATAAGAATTCTCAGTGCCATGTAGTTTTGGAGATATGGGTGTTCTAATTTTTTTCTATTTTTAGCTCCTGCGGTTCCCATGGGGCGACGGGAAAAGTTTTTTTTGCATAAATTAAGTACTTATGACCCAATAAGCCCTCATATCAAATTTGGTTCAAATCCGCCAATCGGTTTGGAAAGTTAAAAAATTTATAGTAATTTATATACTTTTTATACTTACCAATGACCCAGACATAGCTGGTGCTAACTCTTAAAATATAGGGCCAAACACAAATTTTGCCCCCCAATCCCCAAAATTTGCATCTAAAACCAAAGAAAACATGTCCTGAATGGCCCTCCACACTTCACCTCTACTGCGCATGCGCAGTGTCAAGGACGTTCCGAAATTGGCGCCATTAACCATTCTAATAACCAGTGCCTGGCAAGCGCCATGTACTCAGCGGGGAGGTAAGAGTTCCCAACTCCTGGGAGGGCCATCCCCGTCTGGGTCATTGGTAAGTATAAAAAATATATAAATTACTATAAATTTTTTAACATTTTTATACTGTACCAATGACCCAGACATAGCTGAATAGTAAAAAGGCTGGAGGGCCAAGGACATAGAGCAAGATGGAATACGCTCAATTATATAAAATAGAGTCATCCCCTCTAGGGGAAAAAGAAGTATTAGGCCTTACATGTATCTTTCTTATTTATGATAAATTAGAAAGATACAACACCTTCCAAAATTGAGCATCATACATCCATGTACTCTATTAATATCTAGTATAATCCTTATACTAATAATTTTTAAAGTAAGCCAATAAATAAAGTAAGTCTAGAGAATAGAGACTCTTTATACTCCTTAAAAGTGTCTGAGGATTTGTATAATCATGTCCGTTGACACGTGCTATATTCAAAAGCTATACTTTAAAAACTAAGACCTGAATGAATTTTTAAAACATAAACTTCTCACTAAACAACCATCCCAATAACAGCTCAGAATTACTAACTCCGGAGGAGGTATCCCCTTGTTTTCATAGTAAAACAGGTGACCCAAGGGAACACCCTCCCCCCCCCCCCCCTTTTTCTTGCCCTGGGTCAAATAGCCCAGAGCGAAGAGGGCAGCAGAACGGAGTCACTGCCGAAACAGACAGCCTACCTAGCTATAGTAGCAACTGTTAAGTGAATGACATTCTGAGCAGTAGATAATAGACCTAACAATAGAGGCCTCCAGAAATGGACTCAATATTTCTGAGATAAAAATTCATGAATGTGGATGGCTGAGCGCAATGAGCAGCCTTCAAAAATCTATAATAGCGACATTATTAATGTAAGCCCAAGATGTGGAAGAACTCTTACTTCATGAGCCGAAATCTTAAGCACAACTGCTGAGTCAATGATATACCATAAGCAGTATCGATAGTTAATTGAATCCATTAGCAATATAATGGAGCGTAACGTCCTTCTATTAGGCATCAAAGACAGAAGAAGCTTACGCCCGTAGTAATAAACAGATATCTGTTTATAAATACATAAACTCTAACCGGACAGAGTAAAGGCCTATGCCCGTACGAAGATGGAAGGACCTTAATAACAATAGGTTCCGGATATTAATTAGGAGCCTGACTCTTATGCAAAAATCCAACCTAAATAGTAAAGGAAGTAGTGATTCCGAAACTACGAAAGTGAAAATCATCCACCGATAGTGCATGAAACTCACTGACTCTTCAGTAAAAGAGAAGCCAACAGAATTACTGTCTAAAAGGTCAGAATTTGAAAACTACTGTTTCCAGAGGCTCAAATGATTACTTAGCTAGATAAGAACCGAAGTTAAATTCCATATAGGAATTTAATCTAATGATTCTAAGTCTATTTATCGAAAAGTTACTAACTGACTTAGATAAAGAGACATAAGACTCAATTGTAAACTATCATAGAGTGCATAGGTATGAGGTAACATAAACCTATAACCTTAATAATAACAGGCTGCAGTAGATCTTGTCAAACAAGTATACTAAAAAGTTGCAATGACTAGTATGGAGGGATCAACAATATCAACATAGTGATCCCTACACCAACGACGGAAGAGCCTCCACTTTAGCCGCATAGAATAGCGAAGAAGAGGTTCTCCTATAGTAAGAAATCGCGTCCAAAGCTCGTCCAGTACAATGTTTACAATGCAAAAAGGACCACACAACGGAATATGTGAAGGTTGCGACCTTGCGGGTTGTGATAAAGATGACACGATTTTACCCAGCGAAAAAAGATCCTCTCATTGAGGAAGATTTCGCGTTAAGTCCCACAGTAGACATCAGAGTAAATTTACCCATGGTCTCTGTGAAGACAGAGATGCTATCAACAGAAATGTATTGCGGTTGTTTATCTTAGCAATACTTGCTGAAACAACAGCGCAGGAGGATACGCATATCCTATCATTCCGTCCTATTAGATCAATAGAGCGTTAACAACATTAGCTCAGAGATCCGGACAAGCAAACACATACTTCTGCAATTGACAAGCAAGTTGTGTCGTAAATAAATTAACATTGGGCGCTCCCATTGATAGCAAATCTGATTGAATACTTGTTTGTTGAGAGTCCATTCTGACGGCAACAAGCGACCCATAAGTGAACGGGAGTCCGGTAATACAATCAGACGACCCAGAATATGACGGACCGAAACAGAACTTGGTGTACTATAACAAACAGAAGGATTCTTTCCATTAAATTAAATAACGAAAACGAATGAGTGCCTCCCTGGTTCCGGAGATACGCCACTACTGTCGAATTAACGGACAGGATTTGGACATGCGTTTCTGAATAATGTTCATCCAATGACATAAAGCAAGCCTAAAAAAACATTATTCCGCGGAAGATAAGTGCTTGCTTAGAGACTGCGGAACCCAAAGACCCTGGCACTTCGAATCCGTTGGGATCAATAATATATCCCAACCTGTTTGACTGGCAACCGTCATAATTATAAAACTCGGATCCGGCAACTGCAGTGGCACACTCTGAGTCAACCACCGAATGTTTGCCCCAGTCTGAAACTCTTGCTACATTAGATAGACAAGAGAACGAGTAAATCGAGCAATTCATGGATTGCTGAAAAGTTGCCGTCGAAGAGAAGCTTCTCCGAGAGCGAAGCGACTCTGAGACAGTTCTTCACCTTACTATCCATGCGCGTGGATGTAGCTAGGGCTGCGTCACGTCTAACCAACTCCAATCAGCCACTGAAGGGCGGAGTTATACATGAACAAACTACTGCCTTCAAAAGAAATCACATTGAGGATAATATCCCGTAATTCTTTCTCTTGAAGACGTAATGATAACGCCTCAGTAAGGTGGATTACGTATGATAAAGCATTTAAGTTAAGTCTATTAGACATCATTGTCGTTTCCAACATTGTGGTTGGAAAAGACATAGATGGCGAAAAAGAATATTTCCAGTCTTTAACCACGCCGTCTAGACGCATATGAACTCTCGGTATGCCCTGTTCTGCCAAAATAAATTATTCGTATAAATGATAAAAGGCAGAAATGAGCATTGCGGACAAGAAACTAAACTATCATGCTTGGTAGCAGGCTTATATGTATATATAGCGTCGATAAATAATACACATGTTCTAATGACATTATTGGACTGTGTCGGTAAGTCAGGGACAATGTCCCTGAACCGATCCAAAATTCCGTGTCCAATGACGCTATAAGTCTCTTATCCAACATCGCAGCAATGTAGTCCGAAATAACAATCACTGGAAGATAATGCCAGAAGATATGAATGGCAGCTTCCGATGCTACGAAAGGGAAAACTCGAAATCTTTCGAATCCCTTTTGCCATCCTGTCGGACCCTATAAAGCGATCGGTCGTCCGTACCTGATGCAACCGCGGACCGCACTGACCCAGCGCCGTCAGATAATTCCTGATTCGACTAAGAAACTGTTGATTGCTGGGATGCTGCGAAAAAACTGTGCTAATTCGGATAGCACGTCCGTCACTGAGGCCTGTGGAGAAGCGGTCCTACAATGCATTGCCGCTGGAAGCTCCGTGATCGTTACCCCGTGCATACTACTAATATGCGAGCGGACGGAGTGTATAGGCCTCGTGTCCCTTGGCTACCGGATGGCATGACCTATTCGCCGTGGAAGCACTGAATGACGAAACTGATCGGATACTCGAGGTCACGTAGCCAATGTGCGGTCGTGTGCCCTGCTGTGAGGATGAGGAAGCATTATCGACAGTCTCTCGGACTGTCAATATAACGGAGCGTCCCAACCGACAGACATATGCTCCGAATGTAAAATATCTGAACCACAACATGCGGTCCCCTATGTTGTTGGACGAGAGAGGGACCTCTCTCGCTCACAGCCCGGACGGACCTGGACAAGCCAGGAACCAGACTAACAGGCTTCCTCCGATCTGTCCTCAATCCGCCGTCACTGGGTGAGTACTAAAGTAATTATAGTGCTCGCATCACCCAAATCTCCTTCCTAGACCGCAACGGACTAACCCGGCAGCCGAACCATTCGATGAATGTACGCTACACCGGGTGAACTAGCGAATGTCCCTCCGTCAATCCTACAAGGGACCTCTTAGGCGATAGACATATTCCATGAGCACTTATTGCCGCTAGCTCTTCATTAACTATGACGACAGAGGCACACTTTTGAAAGACATCTCCGTAACTTTGCGAACAAGAAACCAGAAATGCTTGGTAATATCAAGCATATAATAATAATATATATAGCGTCGTTCAATAATTCGAAAGTTTGTGTGACATTATTGGACTATGTCGGAACTGAGGGACGATGTCCCTGAACCGAACCAAAAATTTCTAAGTCCACCGACGCTATCAGTTTCTTATCCAGCATCGCAGCATTCTGGTCCGACGTAAGAAGCTGTAGAAGATCAAGTCAGATGACATACACAACAGCATATGTTGTTCCGAAAGGGAAAGCTCGAAATCCTCCGAATCCCTTTCGGTATCCCGTCGGACCGGATGAAATTTTCGGACGTCCGTACCCGCTTCCGCGGAGCGTCCAGACCCAGCATCGTCGGATAAAAAATATGCGACAGATTCAGTTGATGCTGGGATGCTGGGATAAGCTGTGCTATTTAGGAAAGCACGTCCGTTCCCGAGGCCTGTGCAGTAGCGGTCTTACGATGCATTGCCACCGGAAGCTCCGTGTACGTTGACTCCTGCACACTTTCCTATGCGAACGTCCGGAGTCTGCAGGCCTTGTGTCCCTGGCTACCGGATGGTGTGACCTGGTCGCCGATGATTCTCTGACTGGCGAAACTGACTGGATATCCGAGGTCACGTAGCCAAGAGCGGTCGTGTGCGCTACCATGAGAATGAGAAAGCCTTATTGACAGTCTACTCCAGACTGCCTATATGTCGGAGCGTCCCGAGCGACGGACGTATGCTCCGAATGCGAAACATTTTGTACCACAACATCTGGGGCCAGATGTTGTTGTACGAGAGAGGGGCCTCTCTCGCTCGCCGTCCGGATGGACCAGAATGAGCTATGAACCGGACTAAAAGGCTTCCTCCGTTCTCCCTCTAATCCGCCGTCACTGGGTGTGCATTTGGTTGATTTATAGTGCTCGCATCACCCCAAAACTCCTTCTAGACCGCAACGGACAAACCCAGCTGCCGAACCATTCGATGAATGGACGCTACACCGGGCGAGCTAGCGGACGTCAAAGGCTGTCGAACCTACTAGGGTCCTCTTAGGCAATTGGTGTATTTACATGAGCACTTTTCCGCTAGCCCTTCATTAATTGTGACGACTGAGGCACACTGTTGGAAGACATCACAGATACATTACCCTAATCTTGATCGTCTGAAATAGAAATTGATAAAGTAGAGTGACCCTGCGGGGAAAGGACCGGAGTGTCCAATTCCCCACTAACATACCGTGACATACGCTTCCCATGTTGTCATCGAAATCATACGATACAGGAGTTAATGCGAGTACACTGACCACATATAGAATGATTATAAAAGTCAGAGGAAGACTTCCTCTTATTACAATTGATCAAAATCCTTTCAATGTGAAAAGAAAACAAAGTCCTGGTACTCGCACCAACCCCTGGCAATCAAAATACATAATAATAATATGATCCATTAATATAGAAAAAATAATTGAAATCAAAATATTTTGAAAAAATATTTTTTCAAAACAGCCCAAGTTTCTGAAAAGTAACGTTGAGCCCCAATGGATCCCAAGCCTAAGTGTGGACAAAAATTTTAAAAATATTTTAAACAATTTATTCAACACTTACGAACAATAATAATGTATCTAGTTATGATTAAAATAACATCAAGATATTATTTTCAAGAAATCCCCCCTCACACAGAGGGCTGTTGTAAATGTAAACAATGAGTGTAAAAACACTAAAATAAGACTCCAGGCACCCAGGCCCGGAATCAGTTACCAAAAATACACTATCTGATGCAAAACAGAGACTTCCAGGGAAG
Source organism: Pictodentalium vernedei (assembly GCA_031216915.1). Lineage (NCBI taxonomy): Eukaryota > Metazoa > Mollusca > Scaphopoda > Dentaliida > Dentaliidae > Pictodentalium > Pictodentalium vernedei. The sequence goes on from CM062296.1 coordinate 716,522,984, forward strand.
AAACTGCAGAACATCAGATGGTAGATGCAGAACACAACGCCTAACCACCCGTAGGTGAAGAAGTAAACATGGGGAAAGAACAGAATTCATTCTGTTATTCAGCTAAAACTCCCAAGAAATTTTAGTAATAAAAATTACAGAAACTATGCCAAAAGCATGGGAGAATAGCAAGAGGGGACTTAAAGGAAAGGGAGAGAGGAAAATACTAAAAAATCAGTGTAACTAAATAACCAGAATGACAACAAAATGGCTGCTGCCTCGAAAATAGGTAACTTAACATAATTTCATTAAAAAATTTTAAGTTACAGCCCTGATAACATTCTGTCACACATTTTTCCTCTCCTCCTTCTCTATCCTCCTTAGAATCACCATTTCACTAATATTTATGTGTCTGGCATCATTTAAACTGAGATTTACAAGCACAAAGATCAGTCAGATGTTAACTGATGAAGGGCCAAACTTAGAATGATTAATGGTGCCAATTTCGGAACGTCCTTGACACTGCGCATGTGCAGTAGAGGTGAAGTGTGGAGGGCCATTCAGGACATGTTTTCTTTGGTTTTAGATGCAAATTTTGGGGATTGGGGGGCAAAATTTGTGTTTGGCCCTATGTTTTAATAGTTAGCACCAGCTATGTCTGGGTCATTGGTACAGTATAAAAATATAGGTAACTTAACATAATTTCATTAAAAAATTTTAAGTTACAGCCCTGATAATATTCTGTCACACATTTTTCCTCTCCTCCTTCTCTATCCTCCTTAGAATCACCATTTCACTAATATTTATGTGTCTGGCATCATTTAAACTGAGATTTACAAGCACAAAGATCAGTCAGATGTTAACTGATGAAGGGCCAAACTTAGAATGATTAATGGCGCCAATTTTGGAACGTCCTTGACACTGCGCATGCGCAGTAGAGGTGAAGTGTGGAGGGCCATTCAGGACATGTTTTCTTTGGTTTTAGATGCAAATTTTGGGGATTGGGGGGCAAAATTTGTGTTTGGCCCTATATTTTAAGAGTTAGCACCAGCTATGTCTGGGTCATTGGTACAGTATAAAAATATAGAAATTTTGGGCGGGGCGAAAATTTTTGCCCCTCTCATAACGAAGGCAAATCTAGTTCCTCGAACTTCTCTTGAACAAATCTGAGTCTACACCTCAAAAGGAAGCTGCACACCAAATATCAAGTCTCTGCTACTGCTGGTTCATGAGAAGAAGATTTTTAAAAATTTTGGTGCCCCTTGGGGGCGTGGCACCACCCAGGGAGAGGGGTAACTGCATTTGAACAAATCTGAATTGGCATTAGGTAATAAACATTTACCCAACATTTGAATAAAATTGGGCTAGTGGTTTTGGAGAAGAAGTCAGTTTTGTAAAGTTTACGACGGATGGAAAGTGATCAGTTAAGCTCCCCTTGAGCTTCGCTCAGGTGACCTAAAAACCTCTCACCTGCATGCAATTTTACAAATAATGCCCAGAGAAAAAGAAGATCTACTTTGTGAGGCTTAAACAATTTTCATTATTAACTAAGAAACTAACCCTGTGACCTGTACAGTTTTAGTGTAAATCTCATCCATATCAACTCTTTACTCAACGTAATGGCCAAAAACCAGGCAGTACTAATCTCAAAAAGCATTCTAACTCAGCTTATGACCCCCTCATTGGAATGATTTATGGGAAACATTTTTTTTATTGAATTCCAAAAATTAAAACATATTCTATTTTCAATTACTGGTAACAGTTTGTCTATGATCCCTCTATACTCTTCATTCAAAGCCAAAATTATACCTGATAAAAATGAGCTGCATCAAATTCCTCTTCTGACTGATTTATGTTCAGTTTGTCTCGTACTGGGGTACGTAATGGTGTCTGACCACTGTCACTCCTTGCTGGTGTGGTGCCTGGTTTTGGAGTCAGACCTGTTAATGTGAAACACAAAATCAGAAGGACTAAAAATTGGCTATATATGGTTTATAATTTACTAGTGTGTTTCAGATACAGTTCGGGGAAGGTGGATTACTACTGAATCACAGTGAGGTAAACTTCCCACCCAATCAGCCATTAGATTTTGAAGTGAGCTGTCACTCTTATGCACCATCGCACTGGCAATTTTTACTTTTTGCAAGTAGACAACATTGTGCCTTAGTTCCATCTAGTGAACAAATAACCTTACCGAACAAATCAGTTGCATCAGATGCATAATATACAAATTGTGTAGTAGACAAAAATTGATTGGGAGTTAAAAATTAAATAACAAATTTTGATATCATATGTTTTATGCGAAGAGATAAAATCTGTTCATGGGGAAATAGGCCAAACAATATAATGCGAACGATACACCATCAATTATAAGCTGAAGCATTCCAAAAACTCAAACTAATCAAACGTCACTTTCCGAGAACTGGTATGGAAACAACATAATTTGGCAAACTTCAAAGACCTGTAATGTTACATACTCTCTTTTTGCCCCAGCATTCCATGAAGAATCATCTGATTGACTTAAGAATTACTCCACTGAAGTTGCATTTCATGTATTATACAGAACTCAAATAAATTTGATTATACTGCGAATGGCTTATTTGAAAAACCAGGTAAGATTTTTGGAATCCCTACTTATTGTGCACCAGTGGAGAGAACGGTGTGCAGATGTTCATTGGTGTTTTTCTTGAAAACATTTTCCAGATGCTGGGACTCAACAGTAGCGTTCTTCACATGAAATGATAGTGAGCAGTATACAGTGTGCATCCCATTTTCAAAATTGAAAGATTGCACCAAAGAATTGCATTTTGTCAGAAAGGCATGAGAGGCAACAGTAAATTTTCAGCTCCTGAACCACCAGGTGGTATATGGTGGATCATGAGCTGAAACTTTGCTAATGGTGCTCCTGATTTATTCTGGATGTTTCTGAATTGAACTATTTGTCGGGCGTGAATACTATCCCACTGTGATGTGGTGGGTCTCTGGACCAGTGATTACTGATGTTACTGTTTATTTATTTTCAGTATCTATGACTATATTGTGACCACAACATAAAATATCAAGTCAAGTTTAGCAAATCATTTACAAGTATGCTATCAAGTGCTAATATTATTGTTCGCATTAAGAATATAATAATATAGTCTTGCTTTCTGGCGCAGCTATGATTCTTTGTTACTTAAGTGTTTAAGGTCGATTTCAGCCAACGATGGAAATCAGGGCTGGGCGGTGTTTTTGTTTTCTGGTTCAGTTCTGGTTTTCGCAACAAATCTGAAAACAAAACCACAAGACCCAGCAAAAAAACAGCTGAACGGTTTTACGGTGTTTGTGCATAACTGATCAAACTACCTTACTGTAAGGAAACTGGACTACTGACAACTATGGACACTTGTCACTTAGTCTATCGAGCAAAGGGGTAAATACTCTATATTCTCATTGTCACATTTTCTCCTTTATTGACTCGTCCACAGGACGAGTCAATAAGGGACCAAAATGTGATAATGAGAGCACAACATAGTTTAGATGAACCTTATTCATTTGTTACCCTGATTTATGTTTTTCTTTTCTTTTTTTTCAAACTGAATAGGTTTAGTAACTGATCCCCTAGAACCCAACTGGAAGTTAGGCGAGGGTTTCTGCTAGACCGGCAGCGGGTCCGTCGACCGGACCCATTCCCCCCGCCGATCATACTATGATCAGTCAGAAAAGCTGGTGGTTAAAATGTCGAGTACAATGCTGTATCGTAACGATACTCGGGATCCTTTGTTTCCACGTAATATAGGCATAATTATGTTGTATACTATGCCTACTATTACTGACGACAACCTGATACCTTATAACCCCCAGACGTGAGGGGGAAACAAAGTTCAAATCCTAAACGTCGCCTATAAAATTTCGGACTCAAATTGTCGTGTTTGGTCCGAAATCACTGGCTTTTATTTTGAGCGATAAATTATGTACTTGTTTTGGAAGCTGTCACTTGTTTCAAATGAGTGTGCAGGCTGCTGTCAGTAGTTGTCTGAAACACGCCCACAACATATAGTTTTCAAAGTTTTCACAGTGGTTCAATATCATCAGAAAGATACTGATTGAACACTGCCACTTTCGAGCGGTGCACAATTCATTGTGAAAGAACACTGCCACTTTCGAGCGTGCACAACTCATTGTGAAAAACGGGTGTTCAGAAATTAATGAGAAAGTGGTAATAAAAAATAATTACAACTCTGGTATTTGAGAATTATATAACAATATTACCAGGGATATGATTTATGACTTATTGGTTCAATAAAATATGCTCATTTATCATTTCACCATGCCCTGCAACATGTAAAAATCAATTTTTCGAATGTTGCCAAGGGAGGCAACTATTTTGTTATTCATATTTTGCTGTGTAAATTTTATCTGGTCTTCATATTATGAATTTTTTTATTGAGTTTGTGTGAAGCTATATTTTGTTTTATTCGTAAAAAATGTACATATTTAAAAAAAAACAGCTATTTTTAAACAGACTATGTTTGTCTGTTTTCAAGGGGGTGGTTTGCAGTGCTGATTAACATGCTTACAAAGCACCTCCTGGGCTTCTACACGAGTCAGTACGGTAATTGCACGTGCATGACGTCACCTGTCTGCATCATGGTTCTTTTCGAATATTACCATGAGCGGTTGTAAACAAAGCTCAGTCACTGTTAGGATTCGTGGATTTTGTGTTGTTTTGGGTTTGTATTTTTATGAAACCTCCGACCAGATGTGGTATTGTGTGTCCCATGGGAATTTAGAGAATTGTAGGAGGAACAAGTGTTTGACCACCGAGGTGGTATTAGTCCCCTACAGCGCTTTTGTGACATAAGGTGTTTTTGTCACAGAAGACACTAGAGTATATAAGCATCTTGGATTTTGAAAAAAAAACATTGAGCGTGCATAATCCCCTCACAACCCTTTATCCATGTACCATATATGAAAGGCGTAGCTTGAACCATGTTGGAGGGAGGGGTGGTAACATAAAATAGAGAAAAAAGCTTAAAAAACACAACAAAAATGGCCGCCATTCTGCCATCTTGGATTTTGAAAAATAAATATTGACTGTGCATCATCCCCTCAGAACCGTTTATCCATGTACCAAAGATGAAAGGTGTAGCTTGAAGCATATTAGAGGGAGAGGTGGTAACATAAAAACAGACAGACAGACAGACAGACAGACAGACAGACAGACAGACGGAGAGACAGATGTTAGATTTTGAAAAAAAATATTGAGCGTGCAACATCCCATTACAACCCTCTATCCATGTGCCAGATATAAAAAGTGTAGCTTGAACCAGGGGTGGCAACACAAAATAAGAGAAAAAAGCTTAAAAAAACACAACAAAAATGGCCGCCATGGCGCCATCTTGAATTTTGGAAAAACAATATTGAACGTGCAACATCCCATTACAACCCTCTATCCATGTGCCAGATATAAAAAAGTGTAGCTTGAACCATGTTGGAGTGAGGGGTGGTAACACAAAATAGAGAAAAAAGCTTAAAAAACACAACAAAAATGGCCGCCATGCCGCCATCTTGGATTTTGAAAAAAAAATATTGAACGTGCATCATCCCCTCCCAACCCTCTATCCATGTGCCAAATATGCAAAGTGTAGCTTTAACCATGTTGGTGGGAGGGGCGGTAACATGAAAATAGAGAAAAAAAAGCTTAAAAACACAACAAAAATGGCCGCCATTCCGCCATCTTGGATTTTGAAAAAAAAAATTGGAGCGTGCATCATCCCCTCAGAACCATTTATCCATGTACCAAATATGAAAGGTGTAGCTTAAAGCATGTTGGAGGGAGAGGTGGTAACATAAAAAACAGACAGACAGATGGACAGACAGACAGACAGATGGATGGACAGACGGACGGAGTGCAATCCTATAGTCCCCTTGCGGTTCCCGTAGGGGACTAAAAAATACATATTTTACACATTAATTATTCAGCATTTTAGCAACCAGAATGCCCCCAGAGGGCACTAGAGAACATCTAAAAATCAAAATTTTCTTGGTGGGAGACCCCCCCTCCCCCCCCCCCCCCCCCCCCCCCCCACCTAAGCACTCCTCTATACACACGTGCCAAAGGCACGTGCGACAAGACGCCTTCGGCATCTGAGTTTCACTTTCTTTAAACTACCAGACCCACAGATTTTCCCCTAGCAGAAACCCTGGTTAGGCTGAACCCAAAACTGACAAGGCTTTTGTGGCGATGTGTGTTGTGCAAACTATTTCAGATTTTGTCCAAATTAAGGAACCTGAAGTGTTATTTACTATCTGTTCTTAACATATAGAAATATTGGACCAAAACCGAGGGCTTTTTCTGAAACCAAACGAAACCATATCTGGAAAAATCAAACCCTTCCAGCTCTAACAGCGATGTCATCAGCTCTACATAAATATAAAGTGAAGTTTAACCAATGCTGCCAACATTAGAGGACTCTCACTACAGGCATTTGTTACTTGTTCCCATCATCTATTATATCAGTACACTGAAATTAGGTTATCTCAGTAACAATGAACTGCTTCACTTCTTAGGTTCACAAAGGGAAAACTATGCTTTTGGCAAATGAGCTTGTCTCAATGAACTCATTCCAATGAGCTAGAGGGGTCACATGATATGGTTTTGTTTAAATTTTTTTTTTCATTCAGATGTGGCCGATTCATTAGGTAAAGGGTGGTTAAACACAATATCATCATTCTGGTATACCCTGTAAGTGGATAAGTGTTGGTTCACTACACAAACAGAAAAAACTAAATTTAGTGCTCATTATGTTATATGTCCCATCAACCACCAAACTTTCCTTCAGGCTAAAATTCATGCATATATTTATTTTTTTATTTATTGGGCGTTAAATATATCTGCACAATGGCTAAATATGACCCCAACAGAGATATAAAGTCATGTTGTCCATTTTAGAGGACATCCACAACCAGGCATTGGGACTGGGTCCTATGTTTACCACAGTGAACAAGCACTGCTTCACTTCCCAGGGTTTCCATGGGGATAAAATATATGTATACCAGGTCGAAAATGTGAAATCAAAATAAACAAACAAATGTAAAAGTCAGTTATATCCGAGCCAATTTAGCTCACAGATAACTGTGTTGTGATGAGGTTAATGGATGTGACTGACTGAGATCTGTAGGCACTCTCCCATAAGTATTAACAAATCCAGTCCATGTGTATGAGGTAATTTCATTTTTAAGATAATATGAAGCACATCCACAGAATATGAAGTTTTCAAGTTGTGGTGTCTGTTCATAACTAGAGGTACTGTGAGCAAACTCACAAAGTGATACCCCCCGCGCCCAAAATGTATAAGTTAGATTATCTCCCCTTGGAAATGTCAGAATGGAATTATATTGCTTCATGCACATCTTCATATGGAGTTCTTCCATTGCGTAAAGTTTCATGAAAATTCTTCAAACGGTTTAGAAGGAGTTGCGCTTACAAGGATGGACAGACGGTATAAGTTAGATTATCTCCCCTTGGAAATGTCAGAACGGAATTATATTGCTTCATGCACATCTTCATATGGAGTTCTTCCATTGTGTAAAGTTTCATGAAAATTCTTCAAACAGTTTAGGAGGAGTTGCGCTTACAAGGATGACAGACGGTATAAGTTAGATTATCTCCCCTTGGAAATGTCAGAACGGAATTATATTGCTTCATGCACATCTTCATATGGAGGTCTTCCATTGTGTACAGTTTCATGAAAATTCTAAAGGTTTAGGAGGAGTTGCGCTTACAAGGATGGACAGACAGACAGATGGACAGACAGGGTGATTCTTATATACCCCCCCCCCCCCCAAAACTTTGTTTGCGGGGTTATAATAAAGCCCAAATATGGGCTTCCAGAACACTCAACCAGCTAAGGGCTTGCACATCTTAGCTATAGTGTTAGGATATGACAGCCTACATCTAGTGACTTAGCAGTGATATCTGCCTAGTGACTTAGCAGTGATATCTGCCTAGTGACTTAGCAGTGTTCTCTGTTGTTGGTTGTCACTTGTCTAGAAATCTCTGCCAGGATGATTTCACTGCTGTCTACAACATTTCCTGATGATTATATTTCTGGGTACGTGTTCTGAGACCACAAAGCCTATGATTGGAAATAGGCCTTTAATGGTTTGCACAAAAATTGTCAATTACATTTACCTGTTTCATTAACAGAGCCGGGAGTTCTGAAAGGAGTTCCAAGTACAGTATTGGGTGTTTGTGCAGTCTGATGCTTTGGTGTAACCCCAGTAAAATCACTTTCATGCAGTGGGGTATTAAGTCCACCTTTCAACGGTGTATCAACATTTGTTAGTGCCATGATATTCTGAGCCTCCTGAAAAAGTAACAAAAAACAAAATTTTTTTTTATCTTTTTGCTGAAGACATATTCAGTTTTCAACATTCTTGTTCAGTTTTTCAAACCTTAAGCCAATAAAATATTTATGCTAGGTTGCATGTGAAAACCATTTTAAATTATTTATTATTTTGTTTACCTTCCCCGAATTTAGCTTACTTCATCCCAAAGCAACAAATTAAAGTAGTTTGTAGGAATTAGAGCTGAAATGGTTAAAGGGTTTTCTTGAGCAATTAATCACATGGATTAACCTTGGTTAACTGATTAATCACTTGCCCTAATAGGTAGATGAATAATTGCAGTACCATTGATGATTTACAACATTAACCCTTTACCCAACATAATGGAAAAAAAAACGGCCAGTGCTATATACAAAAATCTCCAATCAAATTTTTTTGTTTTCAATTTTTGTCTCAAAAACATAGCTTATGACCCCTCATTGGAACAAGCTCATCGAGCTTGTTCCAATGAGGGATCATAAGCTATGTTTTTGTGACAAATATTGAATTTTTTTTCAGTAATTCAAGGATTTATTTGCAAGTACTGTTTGCTAACCGCATTCGATAAATGGTTAAGAATTACCATTTCCAGCTACTGATACAGTATGATGATCATGCAAGTGAAGAAGTATGTCAGCACATAACTTGGTCAGCACGTAACTTGCATGCTTCACTATGTCTTATAAAATTGATGAGAGTCAGTTTGATAATGTTTGCCTGTTTTGGAGCAAGTTTATTCTTTTGTTAACCCATATAACACAGTAGTTCAAAGAGTAATGGTTAATTGATCAATTACATTTTTGATCGATCAAGATGTTGATCACTTGTTAATTGATTAATCGGTTAACCGTTTCAGCTCTCGTAGGAATTTTCCATGTGGTCTACAAGGTTCAGTTATAGGATCCATAACCCATGAGATTCAGTCTTGTTTTTCCCATTTACCAGCCACTTATTGGGGTTTCATTCAAGACCAGGAATTCCTAGTTCCAATACCAAAAATGTCTGTCCCCAAAACGAAAGATAAGGGCAGAACAGAAACGATGCATTTGGCGGCTGTAGCAATGGCTGTGCTTTTCCCCAAACTATTTGCGATCTTCTTTACATATCATGACTTTATCGCGCATAGGTCCTCAATAACTTCAACTGATGATGCCACTACCTTTCTTATAATCCCCAAATTTTGCACCCATGCAATTAAAATACCAATACTCATACTGAAGTGAGCATTAGTAATTAGAACTACATGTGCCCAAAACTGTAAAACCCAAAGGAAAGTTAATATCCTAGTATATACCTGCTATCAACCGGGAAATTGTTGCCTTCATAAATCTCAATGATAATTACAACTAGCTGGGAACTGTTGATAATTAGGCTATTAAACAAGAGGCCCCAGTGGGCCTGAGGGCGCTCACCTGACAAGGTAGACTAAATATCAACCCAGGGAATTGATTTCAACAAGTTGCATCTGCCCCTCCTAAGAAAAGCTTACACCAAATATCCAAAGATTCTGACTGGTGGATCTCTAAAAAAAAAACGATTTTTAAAGAATATTCCTCATATTGAACTAAGTTATAATTTGGGCTCCCACAGGGAGCCCAAAAATGAACCCAGGGACTTGGCTTTAACAAACTTGAATCCCCCCCCCCCACCCCAAGGATGCTTCACACCAAATACCAAAACATTCCAACTGCTGGATCTGAAGAAGATTTTTAAAGAAAATTCCCCATTTTGAACTAAGTTACAATTCGAGCTCCCACAGTGAGCCCAAATATTGACCTAGGGACATGGCTTAAACAAACTTGAATCTCACTCCCCTTAAGGATGTTGCATACCAAATATCAAAACATTCCGACTGCTGGATCTGAAGAAGAAGATTTTTAAAGAAAATTCCTCAGTTTGAACTAAGTTATAATTCGGGCTCCCACAGTGAACCCAAATATGAACCCAGGGACTTGGCTTGAACAAACTTGAATCTCACCCCTCTAAGCATGCTGCATACCCAATATCAAAAGATTCTGCCTGCTGGATCTTGAGAAGAAGATTTTTAAAGAAATTTGCCTGAAATGCACTAAGTTCAAATTCGGGCTCCCATACTGAGCCCAAATATGAACCCAGGAGGCCGATTTGTACAAACTTGAATCAGATCCACCCCACAATGTTGTATACCAAATATCAAAAGATTCATCCGGCTGGATCTGGAGAAGAAGATTTTTTAAGAAATTTGCCTGAAATGCACTAAGTTCAAATTCGGGCTTCTATAGTGAGCCCAAATATGAATCCAGGGGGCCGATTTGAACAAACTTGAATCTGACCCCCCTAGAGATGATGTATACCAAATAGGAAAGAATTCTGCCTGGTGGATATGAAGGAGAGATTTTTGAATTTTGGAAAGAAATTCATGGGTGCTAACAGAGTTATGCCCCTTGTGGTGCCCCCTGTGGGTGCGGCAAGTTTATTTGTACAAGTTTGAATTGACATATGATGGGGAACATGCACACAAAATTTGGTTCAATTTGATCCAGCAGTTTGTGAGGAGTAGTTGTTAATGTAAAGTTCACGGCGCATGACGACGACGGACGGCAAGTGATAAGTTAAGCTCCCTTCGGTGAGCTAAAAATTATTTCTTGTTTCTTAGATACCACCTCCCTCGTCATAGAAAATCTGCCTCATCACCATTTTTTTTCACCTGGAAATCTCTTCTATGACACTGTTTGAACTTGTAGGACAAATATTTAACCAACTATACCTTGTTCAACAGAGCTCACAGAGCTCTGTCAAACAAGATATAGTTGGTTAAATTTTCAACTACATTACGGGAAATTTTTATTGATGAAAACATTGGTTTGTAACATAATAGTGTAAGTAGTTAAAATTTTGAATCCAAAAATGCCTCTGTCCCTCATCATAAAATTGAGGGAAAATTGCCTGAGAAACAAGAAATTTTTTTTATAGGCCTTATCATTAATTTATGAAAGTGAAAATTTTGTGGTTCCCACATTTTCTTTTCAACAACTTTTCGTTCCTGGCTCCATGAAAACCAGGGAATATATTATACCCAACATATATTTCTAACTCCAAACTCACATGAAACATCAAGCAGTAAAGATGAATGGTTTAGAAAAGTAACTAAAAGGGTAACTATTGCCAAATTTTTGAATGCCCATGGCCCTTCAAGGAAAGAAGCTTGATAAGCCCATTCCGATGAGGGATTCAGACAAATTTTTCTCGGTGCGGAAAGAGTCCCCCTTCATCCCAATCAGATTCTTATTCTGTTAGTTCTGCAAATCCACAATCCCCTTACCTCAGATTGAGTAAGGTAAAAAATATGTTCCAGAGCTCCGATAACATGACAATTAAGAACATGAAATCATGATATATCGAACTGACTGCAGAAGCAGAAAGACTCTGTTGCTGCCCCAGACCTACCTGCACTAAAAGCCCAGGTAGTCCTCAGGTGGAGATATGTCAAACAGAGTCTATAGTCTCACTACAAATACTGATGCCCAATTTGACATTATGCATCAATAAAATTCCAAATAGGCAGGGACTCGAACACTTTCCATGACAAAAGTTAAAAAATTTATAGTAATTTATATATTTTTTATACTTACCAATGACCCAGACTTAGCTGGTGCTAACTCTAACAAAACCAGGGCCAGGGCCAAACACAAATTTTGCCCCCCAATCCCCAAAATTTGCATCCAAAACCAAAAGAAATCATGTCCTATAGGACTTACCAATATTTACCAATGACCCAGACTTAGCTGGTGCTAACTCTAACAAAACCAGGGCCAGGGCCAAACACAAATTTTGCCCCCCAATCCCCAAAATTTGCATCTAAAACCAAAAGAAATCATGTCCTATAGAACCTCCATACTACGCCCCCACTGCGCATGCGCAGTGTCAAGGACGTCCCGAAATTGGCGCCAATTATCATTCTTACTGGCAGTGCCTGGTCAGCGCTATGTACTCAGCGGGGAGGCAAGAGTTCCCAACTCCTGGGAGGGCCATCCCCGTCTGGGTCATTGGTAAGTATAAAAAATATATAAATTACTATAAATTTTTTAACATTTTTATACTGTACCAATGACCCAGACTTAGCTGAATAGTAAAAAGGCTGGAGGGCCTAGGACATAGAGGAAAATCCAATAAGCTCAACTATATAATAAAGAGGTAACCCCTTAAGGAGAAAATGAGTATTAGGCTTTACATGTATCTTTCTTATTTAATATTAAATTAGAAAGATACAATACCCTTAATAATTGAGCACAATAATATTCATGTTCTCTATTAACATCCAGTATAATCCTTATACTAATTATTTTTAAAGTAAGCCAATAAATAAAGTAGTCCAGAGAATTGAGACTCTTTATAATCTTTTAAAAGTGTCCGAGTATTGTATATCAAAGCCCGTTTGACACTTGACATATACAAATGCTTCACACAGAGCTACACTATAAAAATAAGACATGAATGAATTTTAACATTAATATTACACTTTAAAACCATCCCGGAAGCGACTCAGAAATACTGACTTTGGAGGAGGCATTCCCTTGCTTTTCACTATAAAGCAGGTGACCTAAGGGAACACCCCCCCCCCCCCTTCCCCTTGCCCTGGGTCAAATAGCCCAGAGCGAAGAGGGCAGACGGACGGAGTCACTGCCAGAACAGAAAGTCTGCATAACTATAGTTGCAACTGTTTAGTGGACGACATTCTGAGCAACAGATAACGGACCTAAACAATGCAGGTCTCCAGAAATGGACTCAATATTTCTGAGATAAAAATTCGTGAATGTGGATGGCTGAGACCAATTAGCAGCCTTCATTAAATCTGTAATAGCAACACTATTAGCATAAGCCCAAGAAGTAGCAAGAGCTCTTACTTCATGAGCGGAAATCTTAAGCACAGACTGCTGAGAAGAAGATAAACTCTCATAAGCAGTACGGATAGTTAATTGAATCCATCTAGCAATAGAATGGACCGAAATGTCCCTTCTATTAGGCATCAAAGACAGAAAGAAACGTTTCCGTCCCTTTCTGATAAACTGAGATCTCTGTTTATAGATACGTAACGCTCTAACAGGACAGAGTAAAGGCCTACGCCCGTCTGAAGCCTTAATAACAATAGGTTCCGGATATTTATTACGAGCCTGATTCTTAGCTAAAAAACCCACATTAGTAGTGAAGGTGATAGTGTTCCCGACACTACGATAGTGAGAATCATCCACCGACAGTGCATGAAGCTCACTGACTCTTCTAGCAGAAGAGAAAGCTAAGAGAAAAGCTGTCTTATAGGATAAGAATTTGAAATCTACTGTCCCAAGAGGTTCAAATGGCTTTTCCTTCAATTTAAGAAGAACCCAAGCTAAATTCCTTTTAGGAATTAATCTAAGAGTTCTGGGTCTATTTATCGAGAAGTTTCTAACCAACTTAGATAAAGAGACATTAGATCCAATTTGTAAACTATCATGATGTGCATAGGTATCAGATAACATAGACCTATAACCCTTAATAGTAACAGGCTGCAGTTTGATTTCGTCAAACAAGTATACTAGAAAGTTTGCAATGTCTGGTTTTGAGGGATCAAAAATATCTACAGAATGATCCCTACACCAACGACGAAAAACCTTCCACTTAGCTGCATAGTTTAGCGAAGAGGAGGTCCTCCTACAGTTAGAAATCGCGTCCACTGCTCGTCCTGTAAAGTGCTTGCCATGCAAGAAGGACCGCACAACGGAAAAACGTGAAGGTTGAGACCTTGCGGGTTGTGATGGAGTTGACGCGATTTCCCCTGCGAAAGAAGATCCTCCCGTGGAGGAAGCTTTCGCGGTAGGTCCCACAACAGACACCTGAGTAGATTTATCCACGGTCTCTGTGGCGACAGAGATGCTACCAACAGAATCTTGCATTGAGATTGTTTTAACTTTAGCAATACTTGTTGAATTAACGGCGCTGGAGGATACGCATATCCTATCATTCCGTCCCAAGGGATCGACAGAGCGTCTACTGCAAATGCTCTTGGATCCGGACACGGAGACACATACGTCTGCAACTGATTGTTGAGATGTGTCGCAAATAAGTCTATCATTGGCCGTTCCCATTGGTAGCAAATCTGATTGAATACTTGTTTGTTGAGAGTCCACTCCGACGGCAACAAACGACCCTTTCGTGAAAGGGAGTCTGCTAGCACATTCAGACGACCTGGTATGTGACGGACCGAAAGAAGAACCTGATGTTCTAGCGCAAACAGAAGGATTCTTTCCGTTAGATTGAACAACGGAACTGAATGAGTGCCTCCCTGATTCCGTATATACGCCACTACTGTCGTATTGTCGGATAGGATTTGGACATGAGCATTGTGAATAATGTCCATCCAATGACGTAACGCAAGCCAAATTGACATCATTTCCTTGATGTTTATGTGCTTGCACAGGAATTGCGGATCCCAAAGACCCTTGCATCTCGAATCCGTTGGGATCAATGATGCACCCCAACCTGTTTGACTGGCATCCGTCATAATGGTAAAACTCGGATCCGGCAACAGCAGCGGAACTCCCTGAGTTAACCACTGAATGTTTGCCCAAGTCTGAATCTCTTGTTTCACTTCATCTGACAAGAGAACGTCTACGTCGAGTGAATGAATTTTCACACTCCAATTCTGAGTCAAGAAAATTTGGAGAGGACGCATGCGTAACCGCCCCATCGGAATGAAATCCGCTGCGGCTCCGCACAGACCTATCAGTCTCATAAATTCTCTCGCCGTGACTTTGTCTGCGTGCAGACAATAGCGAGCGTAACAACTGACTAATTTCGCTCTGGTTAACGGCAGACGAACGAGATTGTTGTGTGTCTCTAAGCTCATTCCCAGATGAGTGAATGACTTGGACGGCACCAGATCCGACTTCTCCTCGTTTACTATAAAACCGAGACGTCGGAGCAATAGAAGTAGATTCTGAACATCGTTCTGAAGCGTTAACTCGTTGCTGTACCTCTGAAGAATGTCGTCCAGGTAGGCCGACGTTACCGCAGACGAATGAGCTCGGAAATAGATCATTACCGAGTTCATTACCCGAGTGAAAGCCCAGGGTGCTAGATTCAGTCCGAAGCACATCGCCCGGAATTGATACACCACTCCTAGGACTGCGAAGCGTAGATACTTTCTGAATGTCGGATGTACCATGACGTGAAAGTACGCATCTTTGAGATCTATGCTTGTTGCATAATCGTTCACCCGAATACTCGCTCTGACCAACCGAATCGTCTCCATATAAAATTTCTGAGCGACGATCAGCTTGTTTATCCAGCTCAAATCTATGACTGGACGGAACGAGCCGTCTGGTTTCGGAACCAGAAACAGATGGCTGTAGAATCCCGGAGTCTCCTGGTTTTCTACGACCTCTACCGCGTTCTTCATTAAAAGAGACTGCACCTCTGATAAAAGAGCGTCTCTTTTCTGCGGATTTGACGGAAGTTGAGTCCACTTTGGACTTCGAGTTAATGGAGGCTTTCGTTTGAAGGATATCTTTAGGCCTTCCGAAATCACTCCTCTCACCCAAGGGTCGTCCGTAATCGACGCCCATTCTTGTGAAAAGCTCGACAACCTTCCGCCAACCGGTACGCGATAGAGGTTTAAGCCATCACCTCCTGGACCTGCGAGGCCTGCGGTAGGAGAAACCACGTCCTCCACGACCCGCACCTCGTCCCGTCGACCTCGGGGCGTCCGACCAGTTGTCCCGGCCCGAAGGACGTCCCGAATGAGAGTCGCTACCCTGACGGTCTCTCGAATAAGACCAAGAGGACGCACCGGAACCTCTATAGGAACCTCTCTTGGGCGCATTAGACCCAGAAGTGCCTGTCTTATTCTTGTCTGCCGTATCCGACTTCTTAGAAGCAGATTTGAACAACAAAGAATCCGAAGCTTTCTTTGTAATTTTATCATAAATAGCAGAAAGCTTGCCGTCAAAGAGAAGTTCTCCGGAGACCGAATCGACTCTAAGAGAGTTCTTCACCTTAGTATCCACGAGTGTGGATGTAGCTAGGGCTGCGTCACGTCTAACCAACTCCAGGTTTGCCACTGAAAGGGCGGAGTTACACGTGGAATAAGCTACTGCCCTTGAAAGAAGTCTTAAAGAGGATTGTATATCCTGAAATTCTTTCCCTTGAAGGCGCAGTGATAACGCCTTAGTAAGGTGATCTGCGTAAGATAAGGCATCTAAATTGGCTCTGTTAGACGAAATAGCTGTTTCCAACACCGCGGTTGGAATAGAAGCCGACGACGGAAATGATAGCTCTAAGTCTTCCGCCTCGTCGTCCATACGCAGAGGAACTCTCGGAATACCCTGTCCTGCCATGTCGAATTTATTCCTTGCATTAATGAAAGGCAGGTTGAGAGTATTGGCGGACAAGAAACCTGCTTTCCCCGTCTTGGAAGCAAGTTTAAATATAGCGTCGTTCAATAATTCAAATGTTCTTGCATTATTGGACTGCGACGGAAACTCGGGAGCGATGTCCCTGAACCGCTAAAAAAATTCAGAGTCCAATGACGCTATAATCCTCTTGTCCGGAACCGCAGCAGTCTGGCCCGACGGAACAACTTGAGGGAGAAAGTGCCGGATGAAGTCCACGGCAGCTTTATGTTGTTCCGAAAGGGATAGCACCAAATCATCCGTATCCTTTTCACCATCCGGTCGGACCTCATGATGCTCCCGGTCGTCCGCCCCCGATGCTTCGGCGGAGCGTACCGACCCAGCGCCGTCGGATAATTCCCAATCCGACACCGTTTCTGTCGGCTGCTGGGATGCTGCGATAAGCTGTGCTATCTGCACAAGAATGTCCGGCATCGAGACCTGCGGAGGCGCAGTCTTTCGCTGCTTTGCCGAGGGCAGCTCCGCATCAGATGGCTCCCGCATACTTTTTCTATGCGAACGTCCGGAGTCCATCGGCCTCGTGTCCCTGGCTGCCGGATGGTGTGACCTGGTCGCCGAAGAATCCTTGATCGGCGAAGCTGGTAAGATATCGGCGGTCATGCAGCCAAGGTGCGGTCGTGTGCGCTGACGAGAAGAAGAAGCCTTAGCAGTCTCCGCGGACTGCCTATACAACGGAGCGTCCCGAGCGACGGACGTATGCTCCGCTTGCGACACATTTTGTACCACAACATCTGGTCCCAGATGTTGTACGAGAGAGGGGCCTCTCTCGCTCGTGGCCCGGCTGGACCTGGACGAGCTAGGAACCGGACTCAAAGGCTTCCTCCGATCTCACTTACTATCCGCCGTCACTGGGTGTGCACATTGAATGTTTATAGTGCTCGCATCACCCAACATTTCCTCCTGGACCGCATCGGACGAACCCGCCTGCCGAACCATTCGGTGAATGGACGCTACACCGGGCGAGCTAGCGGACGACATTTGTTTAATCTCCATGAGCACTTTTGCCGCTAGCTCTGAATTCATTTGTGACGATGGAAGCGCACTTGCAGACGATAACATGGAAACATCACCCTGTTCTTGTTCCTCTGAAATAGAAACTGAGAGAGTAGAGTGACCTTGCGGAGAAAGAGCCGGCATAGCCCTTTCTCCAGTAACAACATACCGTGACACACGTTTCCAATGTTTGTCATCCCAATATTGACATATAGAACAGGGATTAGTGCGAGAACACTGACTACAATTAATACAATGATCATGAAAGTCAGAGGAAGATTTCTTCCCATTACAATTTGAACAATATCCTTTCATTGTGAAAAGTCAACAACAAGTCCTAGTTACTCGCACAAACCCCTGACACAAAGATACATAATAACATGATCCATTAATAAATGAAAAAACAATTGCAAATCAAAATAATTTTGAAAAAATATTTTTTCAGCAAAGCCCAAGTTTCTGAAAAGTAACGTTGAGCCCCGATGGATCCGATGGCAAAGTGTGGTCAAAAATTTTAAATTTATATTAAATAATTAATGAGACACTTACGGATAATATAAATGTATCTTATAGTGAGATAAACTACACCAAAGGCAAACAGCCCCAATCAAAAAAGGCTGTTGCCAATGTAAACAAACAGTGTAAAACACCAGAAAACATGACTCCAGGCACTGAAAAAACTGGCCCGAAATCAGTCATCAAAATTACACTCTATCTGATGCAAGACAGAGACTCCCAGGGGAGAATCTGCAGAACATCAGATGGAAGATGCAGAACACAACGTTTATACACCCATGGGTGAAAACGTAACTATGGGGAAAATAACAGAAAACATTCTGTAACCAAGCAACTCTCCCAAGAAAATTTTAGAAATGAACTTTCTCAAAAATATGCCAAAAGCATGGGAGAATTGCAAGGGGGGACTTAGAAGGCCAGGGGAGAGGAAACACTGAATAAGCAGTGCAACATTTTAGCAAGAATGACAACAAGAGGCCCATGCCTCGAAAATAGGCAACTTAACATAATTTCATAAAAAATTTTAAGTACAGCCCTGATTATTTTTTGTCACTCCTTTTTCCTCTCCTCCTTCTATATCCTCCTTAGAATCACCATTTCTCCAAAAATTACGTGTCTGGCATCCTTTAAACTGAGATTTACAAGCACAAAGATCAGTGAGATGTTGACTGATGAAGGGCCAAACAGAGAATGATAATTGGCGCCAATTTCGGGACGTCCTTGACACTGCGCATGCGCAGTGGGGGCGTAGTATGGAGGTCCTATAGGACATGATTTCTTTTGGTTTTGGATGCAAATTTTGGGGATTGGGGGGCAAAATTTGTGTTTGGCCCTGGTTTTGTTAGAGTTAGCACCAGCTAAGTCTGGGTCATTGGTACAGTATAAAAATATCTGTGGATCATAAGCTATGTTTCACAGTAAAATTTGCAAACTTTAAGCTGTAATTAAGATATAATATTTATGCATGATGAAAAAAAAGAATTGGACAGTTCATTAACCCTTTACCTAACGAATCGCCCACATCCGCCCACGTAATATGCAAATTAAATTCAGCAGGTGAAAAAGTTAAAAAATTTATAGTAATTTATATATTTTTTATACTTACCAATGACCCAGACATAGCTGGTGCTAACTCTTAAAATATAGGGCCAAACACAAATTTTGCCCCCCAATCCCCAAAATTTGCATCTAAAACTAAAGAAAACATGTCCTGAAAGGCCCTCCACCCTTCGCCCCTACTGCGCATGCGCAGTGTCAAGGACGTTCCGAAATTGGCGCCATTAATCATTCTAATAACCAGTGCCTGGTAAGCGCTATGTACTCAGCGGGGAGGCAAGAGTTCCCAACTCCTGGGAGGGCCATCCCCGTCTGGGTCATTGGTAAGTATAAAAAATATATAAATTACTATAAATTTTTTAACATTTTTATACTGTACCAATGACCCAGACATAGCTGAATAGTAAAAAGGCTGGAGGGCCAAGGACATAGAGCAAAATGGAATACGCTCAATAAAATAAAATAGAGTCATCCCCTGTAGGGAAAAGAAGTAATAGGCCTTACATGTATCTTTCTTATTTATGATAAATTAGAAAGCTACAACACCTTCCAAAAATTGAGCTTCATACATCCATGTACTCTATTAATATCCAATATAATCCTTATACTAATAATTTTTAAAGTAAGCCAATAATAAAGTAAGTATAGAGAATAGAGACTCTTATACTCCTAAAAGTGTCTGAGAATTGCATAATCATGTCCGTTGACATATGCAATATTCAAAAGCTATACTTTAAAAACTAAGACTTGAATGAATTTTATAAACTTCAACTTCTCACTAAACAACCATCCCAATAACAGCTCAGAATTACTAACTCCGGAGGAGGTATCCCCTTGTTTTCATAGTAAAAACAGGTGACCCAAGGGAACACCCTCCCCCCCCCCCTTTTTCTTGCCCTGGGTCAAATAGCCCAGAGCGAAGAGGGCAGCCGAACGGAGACACTGCCGAAACAGACAGTCTACCTAGCTACAGTAGCAACTGTTAAGAGAATGACATTCTGAGCAGTAGATAATAGACCTAACAAAAGAGGCCTCAAGAAATTGACTCGATATTTCTAAGATAAAATTCATGAATGTGGATGGCTGAGCGCAATGAGCGGCCTTCAAAAATCTATAATAGCGACACTATTAAGTAAGCCCAAGAAGTAGAAGAACTCTTACTTCATGAGCCGAAATCTTAAGCACAACTTCTAAGTCAATGATATACCATAAGCAGTACGCTAGTTAATAGAATCCATTAACAATAAAATGGAGCGTAACGTCCTTCTACTAGACATCAAAGACAGAAGAAGCTTACGCCCTTGTAATAAACAGATATCTGTTTATAAATACATAAACTGTACCCGGAAAGAGTAAAGGCCTATGCCCATACGAAGACGGAAGGACCTTAAAATAATAGGTTCCGGATAATAGGAGCCTAACTCTTATGCAACAATCCAACCTAAATAGTAACGGAAGTATTGATTCCGAAACTATGAAAGTGAAAATCGTCCATCGATAGTGCATGAAACTCACTGACTCTACAGTAAAAGAGAAACCAAAAGAATTACTGTCTAAAAGGTCAGAATTTGAAAACTACTGTTTCCAGAGGCTCAAATGATTACTTAGCTAAATAAGAACCGAAGTTAAAATCCGTATAGGAATTTAATCTAAAGATTCTAAGTCTATTTATCAAAAAGTTACTAACTGACTTAGATAAAGAGACAAAAGACTCAATTGTAAACTATCGTAGAGTGCATAGGTATGAGGTAACATAAACCTATAACCTAATTATAACAGGCTGCAGTAGATCTTGTGAAACAAGTATACTAAAAAATAGCAATGAGTAGTATGGAGGGATCAACAATATGAACATAATGATCCCTACACCACGACGGAAGAGCCTCCACTTTAGTCGCATAGAATAGCGAAGAAGAGGATCTCCTATAGTAAGAAATCGCGTCCAAAGCTCGTCCAGTACAGTGCTTACAATGCAATACGGACCACACAACGGAATACATGAAGGTTGCGACCTTGCTGGTTGTGATAAAGATGACACGATTTACCCAGTGAAAAAAGATCCTCACATAGAGGAAGATTTCACGTTAAGATCCACAGTAGACAAGAGAGTAAATTACTCATGATCTCTGTGAAGATAGAGATGCTATCAACAGAAATGTATTGTGGTTGTTTATCTTAGCAATACCTGCTAAAACAACAGCGCCGGAGGATACGCGTATCCTATCATTCCGTCCTATAGATCAATAGAGCGTTAACAGTATTAGCTCAGAGATCTGGACAAGCCAACACATACGTCTGCAATTGATTAGCAAGCTGTGTCATAAATAAAACATCATTGGGCGCTCCCATAGATAGCAAATCTGATTGAATACTTGTTTGTTGAGAGTCCATTCTGACAGCAACAAGCGACCCGTAAGAGAATGGGAGTCCGATAAAACAATCAGACGACCCAGAATATGACGGACCAAAACTGAACTTGGTGTACTATAACCAACAGACGGATTCTTTCCATTAAATTGAATAACGGAAACGAAAGAGTGCCTCCCTGGTTCCGGAGATACGCCACTACAGTCGAATTAAAGGACAGGAATTTGGGCATGCGTTTCTGAATAATGTTCATGCAATGACATAAAGCAAGCCTAAAAAACATTATTCCGCGGAAGTTAAACTGATAGCTAAAAGACTGCGGAACCCAAAGACCCTGGCACTTCGAATCCGTAGGGATCAGTATATATCCCAATCTGTTTGACTGGCAACCGTCATAACAGACACACTCGGGTCCGGCAACTGCGGCGGCACTCTCTGAGTCAACCACCGAATGTTTGCCCCAGTCTGAATCTCTTGTAACACTAGATAGACAAGAGAATGTATAAATCGAGCAATTCATGGATTGCCGGAAAGTTGCCGTCGAAGAGAAGCTCCTCCGAGAACGAAGCGACTCTGAGAGAGTTCTTAACCTTACTATCCACGCGTGTGGATGTAGCTAGGGCTGCGTCACGTCTAACCAACTCCAATCAGCCACTGAAGGGCGGAGTTATACGTGAACAAACTACTGCCCTCAAAAGAAATTACATTGAGAATAATATCCCGTAAATCTTTTCTTGAAGACGTAATGATAACGCCTCAGTAAGGCGGATTACGTATAATAAAGCGTCTAAGTTAAGTCTACTATACATAATGTCGTTCCCAACATTGAAATTGGAAAAGACATAAACGGCGAAAAAGAATATATGCAGTCTTAATCACACCGTCTAGACGCATATGAACTCTCGGTATGCCCTGCTCTGCCAAAATAAACTATTTGTAAAAATGATAAAATGGCAGAAATGAGCCACGCGGACAAGAAACTAAACTATCATGCTTAGTAGCAGGCTTGTATATATATATAAATATATAGCGTCGAAAAATAAAACACATGTTGTAATGACAATATTGGACTGCGTCGGTAAGTCAGGGACAATATCCCTGAACCGATCGAAAAATCCGAGTCCAATGACGCTATAAGTCTCTTATCCAAGATCGCAGCAATGAAGTCCGAAAAATAATCACTGGAAGAAATGCCAGAAGATATGAAAGGCATCTTCCGATACTACTAAAGGGAAAACTCGAAATTTTTCGAATCCCTTTCGCCATCCTGTCGGACCCTATAAAGCGTTCGGTCGTCCGTAGCTGATGCAACCGCGGACCGCACCGACCCAGCGCCGTCGGATAATTCCTGATTCGACCGCGAAACTGTCAATTGCTGGGATGCTGCGAAACAACTGTGCTAACTCGGATAGCACGTCCGTCACTGAGGCCTGAGGAGAAGCGGTCTTACGATGCATTGCCGCAGGAAGCTCCGAGATCGTTACCCCGTGCATACTTCCAATATGCGAGCGAACGGAGTGTATAGGCCTCGTGTCCCTTGGCTACCGGATGGCGCGACCTATTCGCCGTGGAATCACAGAATGCCGAAACTGATCGGATACTCGAGGTCACGTAGCCAATGTGCGGTCGTGTGCCCTGCTGTGAGGATGAGGAAGCATTAAAGACAGTCTCTCGGACTGTCAATATAACGGAGCGTCCCGAGCAACGGACATATGCTCCGAATGTAAAATATCTGAACCACAACATGCGGTCCCCTATGTTGTTGGCTTCCTCCGATCTGTCCTCAATCTGCCGTCACTGGGTGAGTACTAAGTAATTAAAGTGCTCGCATCACCCAAATCTCCTTCCTAGACCGCAACGGACGAACCCGGCAGCCGAACCATTCGATGAATGTACGCTACACCGGGTGAGCTAGCGAATGTCACTCCGTAAGCGATAGACATATTCCATGAGCACTTATTGCCGCTAACTCTTCATTAACTATGACGACAGAGGCACACTTTTGAAAGACATCTCCATAACTCTTCGAACAAGAAACCAGAAATGCTTGGATAGCAAGCATAAAATAATAATATATATAGCGTCGTTCAATAATTCGAAAGTTTGTGTGACATTATTGGACTATGTCGGAACTGAGGGACGATGTCCCTGAACCGAACCAAAAATTTCTAAGTCCACCGACGCTATCAGTTTCTTATCCGGCATCGCAGCATATGTTGTTCCGAAAGGGAAAGCTTGAAATCCTCCGAATCCCTTTCGGTATCCCGTCGGACCGGATGAAACTTTCGGACGTCCGTACCCGCTTCCGCGGAGCGTCCCGACCCAGCATCGTCGGATAAAATATATGCGACAGATTCAGTTGATGCTGGGATGCTGCGATAAACTGTGCTATTAAGGAAAGCACGTCCGTTCCCGAGGCCTGTGCAGTAGCGGACTTACGATGTATTGCCGCTGGAAGCTCCGTGTACGTTGACTCCCGCACACTTCCTATGCGAACGTCTGGAGTCTGCAGGCCTCGAGTCCCCGGCTACCGACCCAGCGCTGTCGGATAATTCTCGATCCGACACCGTTTCTGTCGGCTGCTGGGATGCTGCGATAAGCTGTGCTATGTGCACAAGAATGTCCGGCGTCGAGACCTGCGGAGGCGCAGTCTATCGCTGCTTCGCCGAGGGCAGCTCCGCATCAGATGGCTCCCGCATACTTTTCCTATGCGAACGTCCGGAGTCCATCGGTCTCGAATCCCTGGCTGCCGGATGGTGTGACCTGGTCGCCGAAGAATCCTTGATCGGCGAAGCTGGTAATATATCGGCGGTCACGCAGCCAAGGTGCGGTCGTGTGCGCTGACGAGAAGAGGAAGCCTTAGCAGTCTCAGCGGACTGCCTATACAACGGAGCGTCCCGAGCGACGGACGTATGCTCCGCTAGCGACACATTTGTACCACAACATCTGGGGCCAGATGTTGTTGAACGAGAGAGGGGCCTCTCTCGCTTGCCGTCCGGATGGACCGGAACGAGCTATGAACCGGACTAAAAGGCTTCCTCCGTTCTCCCTCCGATCCGCCGTCACTGGGTGTGCATTAAGTTAATTTTATAGTGCTCGCATCACCCCAAAATTCCTTCTAGATCGCAACGGACGAACCCGGCTGCCGAACCATTCGGTGAATGGACGCTACACCGGGCGAGCCAGCGGACGTCAAAGGCCGTCGAACCTACTAGGGTCCTCTTAGGCAATTGGCGTATTACATGAGCACTTTTCCGCTAGCCCTTCATTAATTGTGACGACGGAGGCACACTGTTGGAAGACATCACAGATACATCACCCTAATCTTGATCGTCTGAAATAGAAATTGATAAAGTAGAGTGACCCTGCGGGGAAAGGACCGGAGTGTCCAAATCCCCAACAACATACCGTGACATACGCTTCCCATATTGTCATCGAAATCATACGATACAGAACAGGAGTTAATGCGAGTACACTGACCACATATAGAATGATAATAAGGTCAGAGGAAGACTTCCTCTTAAAACAATTGATCAATATGCTTTCAATGTGAAAAGAAAACAAGTCCTGGTACTCGCACTAACCCCTGGCAATCAAAATACATAATAATAATATGATCCATTAATATAGAAAAAATAATTGAAATCAAAATATTTTGAAAAAATATTTTTTCAGAACAGCCCAAGTTTCTGAAAAGTAACGTTGAGCCCCAATGGATCCCAAGCCTAAGTGTGGACAAAAATTTTATTCAACACTTACGAACAATAATAATGTATCTAGTTATGATTAAAATAACATAAAGATATTATTATTTAGAAATCCCCCCCTCACACAGAGGGCTGTTGTAAATGTAAACAATGAGTGTAAAAACACTAAAATAAGACTCCAGGCACCCAGGCCCGAAATCAGTTACCAAAAATACACTATCTGATGCAAAACAGAGACTTCCAGGGAAGAAACTGCAGAACATCAGATGGTAGATGCAGAACACAACGCCTAACCACCCGTAGGTGAAGACGTAAACATGGGGAAAGAACAGAATTCATTCTGTTATTCAGCTAAAACTCCCAAGAAATTTTAGTAATAATAATTACAGAAACTATGCCAAAAGCATGGGAGAATAGCAAGGGGGAACTTAAAGGACAGGGAGAGAGGAAAACACTTGAAACAACAGTGTAACTAAATAATCAGAATGACAACAAAATGGCTGCTGCCTTGAAAATAGGTAACTTAACATAATTTCATTAAAAAATTTTAAGTTACAGCCCTGATAATATTCTGTCACACATTCTTTTCCTCTCCTCCTTTTCTATCCTCCTTAGAATCACCATTTCACTAATATTTATGTGTCTGGCATCATTTAAACTGAGATTTAAAAGCACAAAGATCAGTCAGATGTTAACTGATGAAGGGCCAAACTTAGAATGATTAATGGCGCCAATTTCGGAACGTCCTTGACACTGCGCATGCGCAGTAGGGGCGAAGGGTGGAGGGCCTTTCAGGACATGTTTTCTTTAGTTTTAGATGCAAATTTTGGGGATTGGGGGGCAAAATTTGTGTTTGGCCCTATATTTTAAGAGTTAGCACCAGCTATGTCTGGGTCATTGGTACAGTATAAAAATATATTATTTTTCAAAAACTTTCCACAAAACCATAACATGTGACCCCTCGTTGGAACGAGCTCGTTGAGCTCGTTCCAACGAGGGGTCACATGATATGGTTTTGTTGAAACTTTTTGAAAAATTTCAAAAAATGATATTTAAAATAATAAATTTTGATATCGTCTGCGTTGGGTAAAGGATTAAATGAAGAGTTATATTTTCATTTCACCATCCTTCTAGCTTCAGAAAAGGGAACATTAAATGTCCTGAATTAATTTTATGTCATCCCGAAAGTATGAAAGTATCAGTTTCTTGCATAAAATTTGGCAAAACACCTTCTTCTTAATGTCATGGAAATTTATCTCACCTGAAGAATGGTGTCTTGAGTTGCTGGTGTCCTCGGCGTCCTGAGATTGATTGTATTTGGTGTGACAGAGTAATCCTGCAACAAAGCTTGGGATGCACCATCTTGTTTTCCACTTTCTTCTGCTTGTTGCTTGGCATATTCACTGGCTTGGCCAACTTTAACAACCTATAATACAGATGTACATAAATAACATTGCTCTTGTAATAAATAAGTTCCTCTGCCTATCTTACAGGTCACTAGACCAGGAAGACATTACTTACTGGCAATATAGTAGAGATGAAACAGCTAACCGATTGATCAATGATCAACATCTTGATCGATCCAAAAAGTAATTGATCGATTAACTGTTACTTTTGAATTACTGTATTATATGGGTCAACAAAGGAACAAAATTGCTCCAAAACAAGCAAACATTGTCACACTGTCTCACATCAATTATATGAGACAGAGTAAAGCATGCAAGTTACTTGCTAACATACTTGTTTACTTGCATGATCTTCATACTGTATCAGTAGCTGGAAATGGTCATTCTTAACCCTTTACCCATTGTGGGTATCAAGACGATACTTGCAAAATAAATTCATGAATAACTAAAAATGTTCAATTTTTGTCTCAAAAACATTACATTACATTAAGCTAAGTTTTTGAGACAAAAATTGAAAACATAATAAATTTGAATGGAGATTTTTGTTTATAGGCCTAGTCGGTTTTGTTTGTTACGTTGGATAAAGGGTTCATGCTGTAAATCATCAACAGTATGGCAATTATTCAGATATCTATTTGGACAAGTGATTAATTGGTTAACAAAGGTTAATCCACGTGATTAATCGATCAAGAAAACCCCCTTAACCATTTCAGCTCTACAATATAGGCCATTGAACTTGCCAGACACTGCTTGTAAAATAAAATAAAATTCATAAATTTGGACTGCATTCTGACTTTTTATACATCTCACCTTACAAGTTCCTGATAAAGTAGCTGCCTCCCCACCACTAATCTCTATACAAATGGTTGCTAGAAAGATCATTGGACACATACTGAAAAGTCTCTCCACAGGTGCCATCTTCGAGAGCGAAAGTTGCTCTAAATTTATTGAAGAATGCTCAACAAATGAAAGTGTCAATGACACTGTAGCACAACTTGACAAACTTGCTAAGTTATAAGTGAAATGGCAAAATTGAAGATCACTGGTTCAAATGTTATTTGGTAAAACTTCTACATAACAGCATTGTGTCTGCACAATGTCAGAGCAATCCATGCATTTTTAAATGTAAACTGTAGGGCTGGCTCAAGGAAGAATGTTGATACACAAATGCAGTAAGTTTAAAGGTCATTGTAAATGGCAACTTTTTTCCACAGAAATGAATGCCAATCGATAGCTCTTGTCTAGAGGTATAAAACAATTCTATGATAAATACGCCCTGTAGGCCATGTCAAAGAAGAATGCTGATGCACAAATGCACTAAATTCAAAGGTTGTTGCTAACAGCAACAGTTTTGATCCAAAATGAAGAGAAAATCGATAGCTCCTATCTTGGTCACCCTGAATAAGTATACCAAGTTTCAAAACAACGCGATAATGAGGCATGCCAAAGGAAAATGTTAATGCGCTAAGTTTGAAGGTTGTTGCTAGTGGCTTTTTTTTTGACGGAAATTCATAAATATGCCCTGCAGGGAGTGCAAAAGGGATAAGTTGCGACACAAATGTATGAAGTTTAAAGATTGGTGCTACCGGTAATGACAATTTCTGATTGAAATGAAAGAAAATCAATAGCTCTAATCTAGAGATCACCATGAACATGCATACAAAGTTTCAAATCAATCTATTTATAAATGTGCCCTATAGAGCATGCAAAGTGAAACTGCGGGGTGTAGCCTGTGCTAAAGGAAAATGTGAACAGACTCACAGACTTCTGCACGCGTGATGGTAATAGCTTATCTTGACTTTGTCAAGTTAAGCTAATAAAGATGAACAATTTGGGTCACTGAACACACTGTCATTAATAATTTATGAACTGGGAATTTCCCATTCGTCTTCAACATAAAGTTGATAAACATGAGGGCTGACAATAATAAATAACACAAAAGCATGCAGTTTGGGAATTTTATTTTTTTTAGCTGAAAATGTGAAAAGATTAAATTTAGAAAACAACAAACTCCAAAACACCTTCACATAATTTTATTTTGATTGAACAATTGAAATTTTCAGGCATATTTTCATGATGACCGGTGCTGGTAGTCAAAACTTTAATTCAGAGAAATATGGGGTGGGCTTATTTTGGGGTGATACCCCAAAAAATATGTTATCTATAAAGTTGGGGGTGGGCTTATCCACGAGAGCAGGCTTACTGATGGGTCGGTACGGTAATGACGATTTCTGATTGAAATGAAAGAAAATCAATAGCTCTAATCTAGAGATCACCATGAACATGCATACCAAGTTTCAAATCAATCTATTTATAAATGTGCCCTATAGAGCATGCAAAGTGAATGTGTTGATGCACAAATGCACTAATATTAAATGTCAATGCTGACGGAAACACTTTTTGAAGGAAATGGAAAGAAATCAATAACTCACATCTAGAGGTTACCCCAAACATGCTTACCAAGTTTCAAACTGATCCATTCATAAATTTACCCTGCTTGCCAAAGGAAAATGTTGATGCGCAAATACAATGAGTTCAAAGGTCATTGCTAACATCAACATTCGGCAATGTTTTTCGAGAGAAATGAAAGAAAATCAAAGCTCACATCTGGAGGTCACTCCATGTTTCAAAGCTATTGAATCAGAAACTTGAACTGTGCGGTGTTCCAAAGAAAATTGTCGACAGACAACATGGAAAAATTGAAGGTCGTTGCTAAGGGCAACTTTATTTGACGTAAATCAATAGCTCGCATCTAAAGGTCGCTCCAAACCAGCACATCAAGTTTCCAAGCAATTGGATCATAAAATGTGACCTGTGCAGTGTGCCAAAGGAAACTGTCAATGCACAAAATGGCAAAGTTAAAGGTTGTTGCTAATGGCAACTTTTTCTGATGGAAATAAAAGAAGCTCCCATCTGGAGGTCAACCTCAAAATATACCAAGTTTCAAAGCGATCCATTCATGAATGTACAAAGGAAAATGCTGATGCACCAAGTTTGAAGGACGATGCTAACGGCAGCTTTTTTGACGAAAATGGAAGAAAATCAACAGCTCCCATCTAGAGGTCACCCCAAACAAGCATACCAAGTTTCAAAGCAACCGATCATAAATGCAACCTGTGCAGTGTGCAAAAAAATTTATTGATGCACGAAGATCAAAGGTCATTGTTAACGGCAATGTCTTTTGACTGAAATGGAAGAAAATCAATGGCTCGCATCCAGAGATCACACCAAACAAGCATACCAAGTTTCAAACCAATCCAATCATCAATGTGCCCTGTAGAGCATGCCAAAGGAGTATATTGATGCATAACTAAACTAAGTTAAAAGGTGTTGCCACGGCAACGTTTTTTGAGGGAAATAGAAGAAAATCGATAGCTCCCATCTAGAGGTCACACGAAACAAGCATACCAGGTTTCAAAGCAATCCTAACATAAATGTGCTCTGCAGTGTGTCTCAAAGGGAAGTATTGGTGCCTAACTAAACTAATAATAATAATAATAATATATATCACTTATATAGTGCCTATCCTAATAAAAGCCCTAAGCGCTTTACAAAAGAAATCACAAATAAGATAGATAAAATCAATAAAGTCACCCGGTTTGTGTGTGAGCGAAGGGATAGCCTGGGAAGTTCCTTTGGTATAACTAAGTTCAAAGGCCATTGCCAACGGCCACATTTTTTAACAGAAATGGAAGAAAATTGATAGCTCTCATCTAGAGGGCACCCCAAACAAGCATACCAAGTTTAAAAGTGATCTGATCCTAAATGCAGTGACCTGTGCAGAGTGCCAAAGGAAATTGTGGACGTACGTACTTATGACAATGAATGCCAACTGACACTAATAGCTCAGTTGAGCTGACAAAAACATTCTGGAAGCTTTTAGTATACAGACACCTTGCTATCTCCAATCGCTTTTTAAAGAATGTACTTTGATGTATGTGGGAAATGAATATGTTGAGTATGTGCACATTTTTTGTAGCAATGCAAATTGAATATTCACAACATATTTTAGTTACTACTGACAAAAAACAAGTGCCAAGACTGAAAACTTGATACAGCGTTATTAGTTTTCATGTAAGGTAAATGCCAGGGCATTTGATGAAGTGAAAGCTGTTGATACACTGTTATGTTACAGCATAACAGCTTTCATGTCATCAAACGTCATGGCTTAGAAAGAGTTGTTATGTTGATTGACTTGATGCCATCTTGGGGGTGGAGTTTGAGTGGTGATGTTTTTCATTGATGTTCCAGCAATCCAGTTGTATAGAGATCAGTGCCCTCCACTAGAATAATATCTGAAGGCCTTTAAAAAATTCTATTCCAGATACAAGGATTCAGTACTGTCACAACAAAAGCTTACAGATAATATTGACCAAATTGCAACTGAATATCTGAAACTCTATGGTATGGAATTTTGTAAACATTCGTAAAAATCTACAATGTATTAGCCCCCTCCCACACCCCCAAATGTTTTGATTCTCAAGCAATCTGTCACTGAAGTTGAAGCCCCTCATTGGACATTCCTATTGCCTTTAGGGGGGAGCACAGTAGCTCAGCGGTTACGGCATTGAATTTCAAACCAAAAGGTCCCCTGTTTAATCCCTGGAAGGGGTGACTGTGTTGTGTCCTTGGGCAAGGCACTTTATCCTGATTGCCCAAGTGGGTGGATGGTGGCACTGTATACCGAGGCAAACAGCACATCAATGGTGCACCTGTCTTCAACCAATGCAAATGTTGCTTGTGCTGTGGATGCATTGGCGAGCCTGGCAGTTGCTCGCCATTGCTCAGTGGTTCTCTCAAGGTACACTGGCTCCATCCACCTAAAAAATGTCCAACACACAACGATTCTGGTTGTTCAAAGTGTCATGAAACCCCAATAAATAAATTCATAAATTGTCTTTCAGGTCTTCCAATATTATTACAAAATTAGGAGACACAAAACATTTTACATGCATTGCTTGATCATGTAACTGAAATCTAAAGAGCATAAATAAAGACAGTATACATCCTGTGACTTTGCAATTGTTCCTAGGCAAGTCTGGGCTGCCTATATTGCCTAGAAACAACTGATAAGGCACTTACAATGTCACTTGTAAGTTTCCACAGACACAGCATGTTGGGGCACCTGTTCTGCTGCAGTAAAAAATGATCAAAGTCTGAATTAGGCCCACGAGGGTTAAAATTAAATGAGTTAATTTGTATAATTATGCACTTTCTGTATATTCTGTGTGTGTAATGACAATGGAAAGCCTCTCAATCCATGTTCATTATATGCAAGACTTGATTTTATGAGAAGTTCCAGAAAATACTCAGTAGGTTAGGGTTTAAACCCAGAATTATTTATTTATTGATGTTTAAGGTCACATTCTTCTGCACAATGGCTAATCGTGACCGCAACATAGAGATACAGTCAAGTTCAGTCAATCAATGTTGCCCATTTTAGAGGACTTCCACCCCAAGAATGGGTGACTGGGTTCTATTTTACCAGTAAACAGAGCTTGTTTACCAAAGTAAAAAAACAATTTCACTTCCCGGGGTTCCCACGGTGGAAACCCAGAATTGTTTTGAAATAAGAATGTAAAGATTGAAAAAACACTTTCGAACATTTTTGATAAAAGCTTAATAGTTTTGTGTAATTATCACAGGTTATAGTCTTGAAAACGTCATCACATGTCTGGAAGGTGCTCTTTCACAACTTTGAAATTG
Organism: Pictodentalium vernedei; assembly: GCA_031216915.1. Lineage (NCBI taxonomy): Eukaryota > Metazoa > Mollusca > Scaphopoda > Dentaliida > Dentaliidae > Pictodentalium > Pictodentalium vernedei. The sequence goes on from CM062296.1 coordinate 716,555,510, forward strand.
ATTCCTCATTTCTCACATTTAGATACTGAGTTTCACATTTTATTGATAAATAAGATGAAAGACTCTTATCAACTGATGAAAAAGTTAAAAAACAAATACCTCTTCTAATTCTGTGTCTGAGATTTGGGGAGCTGGTAACACAAGTTTGCTCCGCTTCTTCACAGGTTCAGCAAAACTGAAGTTAGAAATAGCATAATTTAATTGAAAGAAATTTTTATTGGGATAAATCTTGGGCCCTGCAAACTGGAATTTCTATACTCAAATTGAATTTCAAATTGAAATGGGGGTTCTGCTGTCAACACTGCCTCCTAATCGAATCAGAAACAATGCGGAGAGAATTGCCCTCTCTTGGAAATCGAATTAACATTTTTACCATTGATTGCTAGAGTTAAATTGTCCAATAAATCAAGTCATAGCTGCTTAACAGCAGTCATGAATAGATTGGATGAAAAGTTAAAAAATTTATAGTAATTTATATATTTTTTATACTTACAATGACCCAGACTTAGCTGGTGCTAACTCTTAAAAATATAGGGCCAAACACAAATTTTGCCCCCCAATCCCCAAAATTTGCATCTAAAACCAAAGAAAACATGTCCTGAATGGCCCTCCACACTTCATCTCTACTGCGCATGCACAGTGTCAAGGACGTCCCGAAATTGGCGCCATTAATCATTCTTGTAACCAGTGCCTGGTAAGCGCTATGTACTCAGCGGAGAGGTATGAGTTCCCAACTCCTGGGAGGGCCATCTCCGTCTGGGTCATTGGTAAGTATAAAAAATATATAAATTACTATAAATTTTTTAACATTTTTATACTGTACCAATGACGCAGACTTAGCTGAATAGTAAAAAGGCTGGAGGGCCTAGGACATAGAGCAAGTTGAAATATGCTCAATTATATAAAATAGAGTCATCCCCTCTAGGGGAAAAGGAGTATTAGGCCTTACATGTATCTTTCTTATTTATGATAAATTAGAAAGACACAACACCTTCCAAAATTGAGCATCATAACATCCATGTACTCTATTAATATCCAGTATAATCCTTATACTAATAATTTTTAAAGTAAGCCAATAAATAAAGTCTAGAGAATAGAGACTCTTTATACTCCTTAAAAGTGTCTGAGGATTGTATAATAATGCCTGTTTGACACGTGATATATTCAAAAGCTATACTTTAAAAACTATGACCTGAATGAATTTTTAAAACATAAACTTCTCACTTAAAAGCCATCCCAGTAACAGCTCAGAATTACTAACTCCGGAGGAGGTATCCCCTTGTTTTCATAATAAAACAGGTGACCCAAGGGAACACCCTCCCCCCCCCCCCCCCCCTTTTTTCTTGCCCTGGGTCAAATAGCCCAGAGCGAAGAGGGCAGCAGGACGGAGTCACTGCCGGAACAGAAAGCCTACCTAGCTATAGTAGCAACTGTTAAGTGAATGACATTCTGAGCAGTAGAAAATAGACCTAACAATGGAGGCCTCCAAAAATGGACTCAATATTTCTGAGATAAAAATTCATGAATGTAGATGGCTGAGCGCAATGAGCAGCCTTCAAAAATCTATAATAGCGACACTATTAGTGTAAGCCCAAGATGTAGAAAGAGCTCTTACTTCATGAGCCGAAATCTCAAGTACAAACTGCTGAGTCAATGATATACCATAAGCAGTACCGATAGTTAATTGAATCCATTAGCAATAGAAAGGAGCGTAATGTCCTTCTATTAGGCATCAAAGACAGAAGAAGCTTACGTCCATACTAATAAACTAATATCTGTTTATAAATACATAAACTCTAACCGGACAGAGTAAAGGCCTATGCCCGTACGAAGACGGAAGGACCTTAATAACAATAGGTTCCGGATATTATTAGGAGCCTGACTCTTAACCAAAAATCCAACCTAAGTAGTAAAGGAAGTAGTGTTTCCGTCACTACAAAAGTGAGAATCATCCACCAATAGTGCATGAAGCTCACTGACTCCTCAGTAAAAGAGAAGACTAACAGAATTACTGTCTTAAAAGGTCAGAATTTGAAAACTACTGTTTCCAGAGGCTCAAATGATTACTTAGCTAAATAAGAACCGAAGCTAAATTCCGTATAGGAATTTAATCTAATGATTCTAGGTCTATTTATCGAAAGGTTTCTAACTGACTTAGATAAAGAGACATAAGACTCAATTGTAAACTATCATAGAGTGCATAGGTATGAGATAACATAGACCTATAACCTTAATAGTAACAGGCTGCAGTAGATCTTGTCAAACAAGTATACTAAAAAGTTGCAATGTCTAGTATGGAGGGATCAAAAATATCAACATAATGATCCCTACACCAACGACGGAAGAGCCTCCACTTTAGCCGCATAGTATAGCGAAGAAGAGGTTCTCCTACAGTAAGAAATCGCGTCCAAAGCTCGTCCTGTACAATGCTTGCCATGCAAGAAGGACCACACAACGGAATACGTGAAGGTTGAGACCTTGCGGGTTGTGATGAAGTTGACACGATTTCCCCAGCGAAAGAAGATCCTCTCATGGAGGAAGTTTTCGCGGTAAGTCCCACAGTAGAGACCTGAGTAAATTTTACCCACGGTCTCTGTGAAGACAGAGATGCTATCAACAGAATTGTATTATGGATGTTTATCTTAGCAATACTTGCTGAATCAACAGCGCTGGAGGATACGCATATCCTATCATTCCGTCCTATTAGATCAATAGAGCGTTAACAACATAAGCTCAGGGATCCGGACATGCAAACACATACGTCTGCAAATGAATAGTGAGTTGTGTCGCCAATAAATTATCATTGGGCGCTCCCATTGATAGCAAATCGGATTGAATACTTGTTTGTTGAGAGTCCATTCTGACGGCAACAAGTGAACCTTACGTGAAAGGGAGTCTGCTAATACAATCAGACGACCCGGAATATGACGGACTGAAGCAGAACTTGGTGTACTATAACAAACAGAAGGATTCTTTCCGTTAAGTTGAAAAACGGAATCGAATGAGTGCCTCCCTGGTTCCGGAGATACGCAACTACTGTCGTATTATCGGACAGGATTTGGACATGCGTTTCTGAATAATGTTCATCCAATGACATAGTGCAAGCCTAAAGAACATTATTCCCTGGAAGATAAGTGCTTGCCTAGAAACTGCGGAACCCAAAGACCCTGGCACTTCGAATCCGTTGGGATCAATATTGTACCCCAACCTGTTTGACTGGCATCCGTCATAATCATAAAACTCGGATCCGGCAACTGCAGTGGCACTCTCTGAGTCAACCAGCGAATGTGCCCCAGTCTGAATCTCTTGCTACACTTGATAGACAAGAGAATGTGTATATCGAGCAATTCATAGATTGCTGAAGAGTTGCCGTCGAAGAGAAGCTTCTCCGAGACCGAAGCGACTCTGAGAGAGTTCTTCACCTTACTATCCACGCGCGTGGATGTAGCTAGGGCTGCGTCACGTCTAACCAACTCCAGAGTGCCACTGAAGGGCGGAGTTATACGTGGAAAAACTACTGCCCTTGAAAGAAATCACATTGAGGATCATATCCTGGAATTCTTTCTCTTGAAGACGTAACGCCTCAGTAAGGTGGTCTACGTATGATAAAGCGTCTAAGTTAAGTCTATTAGACATCATTGTCGTTTCCAACATCGTGGTTGGAATTGACATAGATGGCGAAAAAGATAATACCCAGTCTTCAACCCCGCCGTCTAGACGCATATGAACTCTCGGTATGCCCTGTTCTGCCAAAATAAATTATTTCCTAGAATTGATAAAAGGCAGAAGGGCATTGTGGACAAGAAACTAGACTATCATGCTTGGTAGCAAGCTTATATATAGCGTCGTTAAATAATTTGAATGTTCTAATGACATTATTGGACTGTGTCGGTAAGTCAGGGACAATGTCCCTGAACCGATCCAAAACACCGTGTCCAATGACGCTATTAGTCTCTTATCCAGCATCACAGCAATGTAGTCCGACGGAACAACCTGTGGAAGATAATGCCGGAAGAAATGTATGGCAGCTTCCGTTGTTCCGAAAGAGAAAGCTCGAAATCGTCCGAATCCCTTTCGCCATCCTGTCGGACCCTATCAAGTGTTCGGTCGTCCGAACCTGATGCAACAGCGGAGCGCACCGACCCAGCGCCGTCGGATAATTCCTGATCCGACCGAGAATCTGTTGATTGCTGGGATGCTGCGATAAACTGTGCTAACCTGGATAGCACGTCCGTCACTGAGGCCTGTGGAGAAGCGGTCTTACGATGCATTGCCGCTGGAAGCTCCGTGTTGGTTACCCCGTGCATACTTCTATTATGCGAACGAACGGAGTGTATAGGCCTCGTGTCCCTTGGCTACCGGATGGCGTGACCTGTTCGCCGTGGAATCACTGAATGACGAAGCTGGCCGGATACTCGAGGTCACGTAGCCAATGTGCGGTCGTGTGCGCTGCTGTGAGGATGAGGAAGCATTATCGACAGTCTCTCGAACTGTCAATATAACGGAGCGTCCCAAGCGGCGGACATATGCTCCGAATGCGAAATATCTGTACCACAACACCCGGTCCCATATGTTGTTGTACGAGAGAGGGACCTCTCTCGCTCGCAGCCCGGACGGACCTGGACGAGCTAGGAACCGGACTAACAGGCTTCCTCCGATCTGTCCTCTAATTCATCGTCACTGGGTGTGTACTAAAGTTTATTATAGTGCTCGCATCACCCAAATCTCCTTCCTAGACCGCAATGGACGAACCCGGCTGCCGAACCATTCGATGAATGGATGCTACACCGGGTGAGCTAGCGAATGTCAACTCCGTTGATCCTACTAGGGACCTCTTAGGCGATTGACATATTCCATGAGCACTTATTGCCGCTAGCTCTTCATTAACAATGACGACAGAGGCACACTTTTGAAAGACATCTCCGTAACTTTGCGAACAAGAAACCAGACATGCTTGTTAATAGCAAGCAAATAATAATATATATAGCGTCGTTCAATAATTCAAAAGTTGTGTGACATTATTGGACTATGTCGGAACTGAGGGACGATGTCCCTGAACCGAACCAAAAATTTCTGTGTCCACCGACGCTATCAGTTTCTTATCCGGCATCGCAGCATTCTGGTCCGACGAAAGAACCTCTAGAAGATAAAGTCAGATGACATAAACAACAGCTTATGATGTTCCAAAAGGGAAAGCTCGAAATCCTCCGAATCCCTTTCGGCATCCCGTCGGACCGGATGAAATTTTCGGACGTCCGTACTTGCTTCCGCGGAGAGTCCTGACCCAGCGTCGTCGAATAATACATGATGCGACAGATTCTGTCGTTGCTGGGATGCTGCGATAAGCTGTGCTATTTGGGATAGCACGCCCGTCACCGAGGCCTGTGCAGTAGCGGTCTTACGATGCATTGCCGCCGGAAGCTCCGTGTACGTTGACTCCCGCACACTTTCTTATGCGAACGTCCGGAGTCTGCAGGCCTCGTGTCCCTGGCTACCGGATGGTGTGACCTGGTCGCCGATGATTCTCTGATTGGCGAAGCTGACTGGATATCCGAGGTCACATAGCCAAGAGCGGTCGTGTGCGCTACCATGAGAATGAGGAAGCCTTATTGACAGTCTCTCCGGACTGACTATATATCGGAGCGTCCCGAGCGGCGGACGTATGCTCCGAATGCGAAACATTTTGTACCACAACATCTGGGGCCAGATGTTGCTGTACGAGAGTGGGGCCTCTCTCGCTCGCAGTCCGGATGAACTCGGACGAGCTATGAACCGGACTAAAAGGCTTCCTCCGTTCTCCCTCTAATCCGCCGTCACTGGGTGTGCATTTATAGTGCTCGCATCACCCCAAAACTCCTTCTAGACCGCAACGGACGAACCCGGATGCCGAACCATTCGATGAATGGACGCTACACCGGGTGAGCTAGCGGACGTCAAAGCCCGTCGAACCTACTAGGGTCCTCTTAGGCAATTGACGTATTTATATGAGCACTTTTCCGCTAGCTCTTCATTAATGGTGACGACGGAGGCACACTTTTGGAAGACATCACGGATACATCACCCTATTCTTGATCGTCTGAAATAGAGATTGATAAAGTAGAGTGACCCTGCAGGGAAAGGACCGGAATGGCCAATTCCCCACTAACATAACGTGACACGCGCTTCCCATGTTGTCATTGAAATTAACACATACAGAACAGGAGTTAGTGCGAGTACACTGACTACATATACAATGATTATGAAAGTCAGAGGAAGATTTCCTCTTATTACAATTGAACAATATCCTTTCATTGTGAAAAGAAAACAAAGTCCTAGTACTCGCACCAACCCCTGACAATCAAAATACAAAATAATATGATCCATTAATATAGAAAAAATAATTGCAATCAAAAAATTTTGAAAAAATATTTTTTCAGAACAACCCAAGTTTCTGAAAAGTAACGTTGAGCCCCAATGGATCCCAAGCCTAAGAGTGGACAAAAAATTCTAAAAATATTTTAAACAATTTATGCAACACTTACAAACAATAATAATGTATCTAGTTATGATTAAATTAACATCCAGATATTATTTTCAAGAAATCCCCCCTCACACAGAGGGCTGTTGTAAATGTAAACAATAAGTGTAAAAACACTAGAACAAGACTCCAGGCATCCTGGCCCGAAATCAGTTACCAATAATACACTATCTGATGCAAAACAGAGACTTCCAGGGAAGAAACTGCAGAATATCAGATGGTAGATGCAGAACACTATGCCTAGCCACCCATAGGTGAAGACGTAAACATGGGGAAAAGAACAGAATTCATTCTGTTGTCCAGCTAAAACTCCAAAGAAATTTTAGTAATAAAATTACAGAAAATATGCCAAAAGCATGGGAGAATAGCAAGAGGGAACTTAAAGGAAAGGGAGAGAGGAAAACACTGAACAAGCAGTGTAAATTGATAACAAGAATGACCACAACAGGCTGTTGCCTCGAAAATAGGTAACTTAACATAATTTCATTAAAAAATTTTAAGTTACAGCCCTGATAATTTTCTGTCACTCATTTTTCCTCTCCTCCTTCTATATCCTCCTTAGAATCACCATTTCTCTAATATTTATGTGTCTGGCATCATTTAAACTGAGATTTACAAGCACAAAGATCAGTCAGATGTTAACTGATGAAGGGCCAAACAAAGAATAATTAATGGCGCCAATTTCGGGACGTCCTTGACACTGCGCATGCGCAGTAGAGGTGAAGTGTGGAGGGCCATTCAGGACATGTTTTCTTTGGTTTTAGATGCAAATTTTGGGGATTGGGGGGCAAAATTTGTGTTTGGCCCTATATTTTTAAGAGTTAGCACCAGCTAAGTCTGGGTCATTGGTACAGTATAAAAATATACATGAACCTTTTATCCAAGCTAATGACAAAAGTGGCCAGTGCCATTCTCAAAAATCACCATTCAATTTTCATTATTTTTTTCATTTTTTGTCTTAAAACAGCTTATGACCCCTCATTGGAACAAGCTCATTGAGCTCATAAGCTATGTTTCAGATATAGAATTTTGTTTGCAAATGTCGTCTGTCTTTCGTGTTAGGTAAATGGTTGAAGATACTCAGCGGATTAAGTGTTAAAGGTTAATAATTCATTTTCTGAAGGTCAACTATTAGATTATTTCATTCAAATCTATCATGTCTAATTAGCTGACAATTTTAAAAAGAAATACCTACTTATTCTGACCAGCAATGACTCCTGGAAGATCATTCTCTTTTCTCTTCTTCTGTCTTTGTTTATCTTTTTTTCTCTCTCGCTGGAAAAAAATTCAAATGTAATTCATTATAACTGATGCTTCATAATCATTACTAATGGTGTCATATAACTTAGAAAGACAAATATGTGCTACTTTGTTATATCCAGAGCTTCGATAAAAATAAATTTATCATCTCAAGGCATAGCCTCAGATTGTGTGTTTCAAAATTCAGACATCAGTGTCTACTTCAAATGCAAAGTTAACTAGATGTGTCATTTGACATGAATGCCGATTAATTAATATTTGCTCAAGTTACTGCACTAACGAACAAAAAATTTGTTAAAATTGACTAATTAGAGGAGTGATAACTCTGCCCCTAATTGAACTGGTCTGGTTTTCGAGCTTGACCTGCAGATTCTTTGGCTGAACTCCAATACCTGACATAGACTCAATGAATAAATATTTTTTCAAGTTATCGCATTAACAGATGAAAAATTTGTTAAAATCAACTAATTAGGAGCCAAACTTTGCCCCCAATCACTGGACCAGGCTGGTTTTTGAACTTGACCTGTAGATAAATAAATCTGCAACAAGTGATGTCTTACAAAATGTTTTTAATCAGTTCAAAACTTCAGCTTTCATTAAAACCTGTTGCATTGCACAGTGAAACAAAACCACTGAACCTGCCAATGACAGATGAGTTAACATCAAAATACTTTCTGCAAACTGAACAGCCACTTTATCAGTGGAAAATATTCAGTTAACAGGAGAATTCAATTAAGAGAAATTTTTTAATTTTCCTGTATTTTAGTGATAAACTGATCTTTTTTTCAATTATACGTTGTGTGACCGAACTCATGGGACTCTGTCAAACAAGATATAATTGATTAACTGGTTGAGGGCTAGATTATTTTTGGTGGTCTGAATTTGTTATTCACAATTTGTTTTATTACAAATTATTGGAGAGTGCCCATAGGCACTCTCCAATAATTTGTAATAAAACAAATTTATTTTTTACAAAATATTACTTGGGTTTGACTGAATATGAAACAGGAGTAGTGAAAATGTTGGCTTTTGCTCTGGTTCCCGCATTTTTCTGAAAGCCCTGATAGTGGCTTCTAGCACTCAACCAGTTAAAAGCTTGTATTCGATATACTGGATGAGATAGGCCTATAACTGTTGGGAATTCAGCAGTGATTCATCTGTCGTTCACCAGATGTTTTATCGAATTAACAAGACTTTACTTTATAATCTACAGGAACTAACAGGTCAAGTTGGTACAGAAGGTATGGTAAATGGTTTTGTGTTCAGAAGTTACACACAATTAACTGGTTAAGTGCTGGAAGCCCATATTTGGGCTTAATTTAGAATTAGAAATAAAATAACCTTAGTTAAAGGCTTCATGCTCTGTGGATGTGCTTCACATAATCATTGAAGTGAAATTATTTAGTCTGTATAAATTTGCCTTGTTACAAGTTAAAAGAGAGTACCTGGTACACTGCCATATATACTACTCAAAAAAGGTAGGGGATATTTGGTAAAAGTGAGATAAATGAAGAAATATATTTATATTTTCATCAAAAAGACATTTGAGGCATTGCACTGTGACATCTGGTGAATGATTTCAGTGATAGTTGGGTGTCTGACAAACACACATTTCACACACTAAGCTGTAGAAGACATGGACGGTCAGTCAGAGAATTTACCACATTCTGTCCAAGACCTCAATACCTTGTAAATCCTCCTCGATTTGCGAGACAAGCGTGGATCCGACGTGGCATACTCCTCACCAAACATCCAATATCAGATTGACTGATGTTATTCTATTCTTCCTGCAGTGCAGTGGCGAGTTCCTGGACATTGGTAGGGGGCTGTTGGTGTCATCATAGGCACCTGTCAAGTATGTACCAGACAGGGACCAGCCTAGGAGGAAATTTTAGGGAGACTCCATGTCTCCCTCCAGAAAAAATAGGGAGACTGCAGAGTCATGTAGGGAGACTTCATAGGCAAGTGGGGAAAATTAAGAATATTCATGTACCACCCCCGCCGCCCCTTCATATTTTCAATTTGTGGTCCTCCATTAATGTCCCAATAATCCAGGTCCAGTTGTCTATGAGGCATCTATGCCAGGTTAAAAAATCACAAAGTAATTATTGACTGAAAATCCCCCACTGCTACCCTCTCCTTCATGACCCCCTCCCCTCTTCTTCATGCCAATCCCCCAGCACCCTCCTGTGGTTGCCTTTCACCAAAGTCTACTAAGCTAATAATTTCCGAAGTCTGAAAGTGTGAACAGGACCAGATGTAAGAAGGTTGCTTGGGAGGTACTTTGTTAGTAAAGAAACAAAATACATTCTGGGGTCGAGTATTTTGTAAAAGAAATGTCATTCTGCATCATTTTTATGGCATTCTGGTGTCATTCCACGTCATTTCATTGTTTAGGAGGACCCTTTTTCAAGATCGTCCACATGCACTCTTGTGTCCTGTACAAAGCTTTTCTTGTCATCACTAAAGCTTTTTTCATGTGTTTCAATTCCATTCGTGTTTTTGTGGGAATAGACAGTTGACAGTCGTCAGCAAAACGAAATAAAAATACTGTGTTATAAAATACATCTGTTGTGTATACATTTTCGGCATCCTAAGCGACGTAACCTACTTTCAAACTGAGTTATTTTGTGGAGTCACGTAAGTCACCTATTTTCGTATCGACATTTGAAGCTCCGATTGAAACGCAACAAAATAGAAATAAAAAATCCACCAAAAGAGACAATGGACAATTGATTGTCGTGTGATTTCATTAAATGGACGTTTATTTGATGAATTAAAATGCCCATTTATCACACTCGAGCACATTCGATTCTTGAAAATAATCGTTTTCATGCAAAGCTCGCATCACTCAGTTCAGCCTTTCCTCATTTTGGCCAATTTTTAGAGGGCGACTTGTAATCGCCCCGACTATTTTTCTAGGCGACTTTGAGCTTAGAAGGGCGACATAATCGCCCTAGTCGCCCTCACGGCTGGTCCCTGGTACCAGACGTGCTCAATTGGTGAAAGGTCTGGACTTAGTGCTGGACAAGGCAGTGTAGTGATGTGCTCATGCAGGAACTCTGTAGCGACATGGGCCCTGTGTGCTCTTGCAATGTCATCTTGGAAAATGAATCGACAGCCGTGACGTAATGCAAATGGCACCACATGAGCTGCTAACATGTTGTCACGGTAATACTGCCCTGTGACATGCCCTTGGATGACATGTAATGCTGTTCTGCTTGTCATGGTTATGCCTCCCCCACCATAACTGATCCACCATCAAAACGATCGTGCTGCCTAACAGTTACGTCATGGTATCGTTCATTCCACCACCGCCACACTCTGTTTTGCCTGTCGAGGAAGTCGAAAGTGAATCTCAATTCATCGGAAAACATGACGTTGATCCACCGACGATTGTCCTAGCGCTGTCGTGCTCCACACCAATTATGCCTTGCTGCGATGTGACGTTCAGTCAAACGTGGAATTATTAGAGGTCATCTGGCATACAAATTCAAGCTGTGTAGGTGATTTTGGATAGTCTGACCACTGACTCGCACACTGTCTCTCAGTGCAGCTGCTGTCAAATTTCTGAGGCACTTTGATGGCGGTTATGTAATGCTGTGGTTCGAATGAAATGATCCTGGTTAGCAGTTGTCACCCTTGGATGACCTGAGCGACGTCTGTCATCAACATTGCTTGTCCGACGGTAGCGTGACCACAACCTGCTAATCACCGATTGAATAACGTTGAGAAATTGAGCCACTGCAGTCTGTCTGTTGCCAGCTTCCAACATGCCAATGGCATGTAAACGTTCGTCATGTGTCAGTCTTTGCATACCTCAAATGTTACGTTTCGACCAGAAACTATTGATGAATGAGTTTATACCAAGAAAAGAATGATGAGACCCCCGAAAAAGCCTATGCAGTACACATGAAAATTTCAAAATGCTGCACAAAGTTTTTGTGGGCCTGTGACATTCATGAACCACACTAAACTTGATAACATATTGATGTGTCCAATCACGCTTATACAATACCATTTTCCAAAAAAAACAACATCAATGGATATCCTCTACATTTTTGAATAGTGTATTATAACAAGGTAAAGATATGTGAATAAATTATAAATTTTTAAAACCAAAAATAATTTAGCACTCTACCAATTAAGAGGGTTATTCAATTAAGAAATATTCAGTTGATCCTTTACCTAACGAATTGGTAGCATTCACCCTCGTAATTAACAAATTCAGCAGTTCAAAAAAATGTTTTTAAAAAAATTTCAGCAAAACCATATCATGTGACCCCTTGATGGAACGAGCTGAGCTTGTTCCAACAAGGGTTACATGATAATTTTTTGTGAAGTATGCTGAAAAATTTGTAAAAAAATTTATATAATAAAGTTTGATATCCTGTGCATTTGGTAAATGGGTAAGTAGGCCAAACTATTTTTATGAGTGGAATACAAAATGAACTTGCCAGTTTTATTTTTCAAAGCACAGGAGTATTTTGAAAGATACACGGGAGTCCAAAAAGTTTATATTTACAGTACCTCTTCCTTCTCTCTTCTTGTTTCACCATCTAGATTCTGCTGTCTGAGTCTTTTGAAATTGGGATCCAGTGGATTGTAATGTTCTTCAGCTGTATCATAAAATCCTAAATAATAATAATTAAATAGATATACCCTTTGTCTTGAGCAATGACTTCATAATTAAAACTACCGTAATGACTCGTGTCGAAGCCCACCCCCCACTTTTTCAGATTTGTGAACCAGGGTGCCCTACTCAACCTACTTCTGCTGTGTAAATTTTATCTGGTCTTCATATTATGATTTTTTTTATTGATTTTGTGTGAAGCTATATTTTGTTTTATTCGTAATAAATGTACATATTTAAAACAAACAGCTATTTTTAAACAGACTATGTTTGTCTGTTTTCAAAGGGGGGGGTTTGCAGTGTTGATTGACATACTTACGTCCATTTCTGGCTTTGAGAGTAACCTGTACAAAAATGAAAGAGTCAATGACTCTGTAGCTCAACTTGGATATGACAGGAATTAGTACTTGCTGTGACCAAGACAACTGAATAATGAATATGACAGGAATTAGTATTTATTTTGGCCCAGTCAACAATAATAAAAGAATTACAAGGTGACTGTAATGGACTACAGATTAAGACCAATCATTGTAGATTATTATTTTTGTGTGGAAATTTTCAGTCCCAAACAAAATATTTTCAGACTAAAATTTTTTCTTCTTCCTCTTAAAATTGACCAAAATGCATCAAAACACAAAAAACTAATTTCCGGATTTTGGTCCAAAATTTTCTAAGTCCCACCCGGACCCCAAATTTTCAGTGTAAAAAAAATTTATTTTTTTTTGTCTTAAAATTGACCAAAACGCATAAAAAACCAAAAAACTAATTTCCGAATTTTGGTCCAAAAAGTCCCACCCGGACCCCTAATTTGCATAATTTATTCACGAGAAAAACTCTGTATTATATGTAATGTATCCCATGGTACTAAACATTCATACAAAAATTTATTCAAATCAGATCTTTCATTTGGAAGTTCTGCACAAAAATCTGATTGCACTTAATTTTGAACAAAATGGCTGCTAGCGGCCATCTTGAATTTCAGACTGGACCCAAAAACACTCCTTCTCGTCCCACAGTGATAACAAAGGTACCCAAGAAGTTTCATGAAGATCGGTTCATAAATACGGCCTCTAGCCCGAGCCGTATTGGGATTCGCACTCACAGTGCTGAAAGTAACACTAAATAAATCAAAGTTCGCCTAATTTGCATAATTTACGCACAAGAAAAAAACCTGTAATATATGTAATGTATCCCATGGTACTAAACATTCATACAAAAAATTATTCAAATCAGAGCTTTCATATGGAAGTTCTGTACAAAAAACAGATTTCGGCATCGTCAGTACAAAATGGCTGCTGGCAGCCATCTGAAATTTGGGACTGCACCCCAAAACATTCGTTCTCGTCCCACGGTCATAACAAAGGTACCCAAGAAGTTTCGTAAAGATTGGTTCATAAATACGGCCTCTAGCCCGAGCCATAGCAGCTTGGCACTTACAGCTCTGAAAGTAACACTAAATAAATCAAAGTTAGTCTAATTTGCATAATTTACAGACGAGAAAAAAACCCGTATTATATGTGATGTATCCCATTGTACTATACATTTATACAAAACTTTATTCAAATCAGAACTTTCATACAGAAGTTCTGTACAAAAAACTGATTTTTGCATCATCGGTACAAAATGGCCACTGGCAGCCATCTTGAATTTCGGACCACACCCAAAAACACTCGTTCCCGTCCCAGGGTCATAACAAAGGTACCCAAGAAGTTTCGTAAAGATTGGTTCATAAATACGGCCTCTAGCCCGAGCCATAGCAGCTTGGAACTTACAGCTCTGAAAGTAACACTAAATAAATCAAAGTCAGTCTAATTTGCATAATTTACGCACAAGAAAAAAACCCGTATTATATGTGATGTATCCCATGGTACTAAACATTTATACAAAACTTTATTCAAATCAGAACTTTCATACAGAAGTTCTGTACAAAAAACTGATTTTTGCATCATCGGTACAAAATGGCCGCTGGCAGCCATCTTGAATTTCGGACCACACCTAAAAACACTCGTTCCCGTCCCAGGGTCATAACAAAGGTACACAAGAAGTTTCGTAAAGATCGGTTCATAAATACGACCTCCAGCCCGAGCCATAGCCAATTGTTGACGTACGGACAGACGGACAGACGGGCCATGACAATAGCTCAAATTTGACTTCGTCAAAGTTGAGCTAAAAAATGAAAACAACACCGCATGGTTTTCTGTTTATTTTATTCATTAAATTGAGGATTAAAACCCCAAATCTGAAAATGAAACGTATGTACAAGATAATTATGAGAATTTTTAAAGCAAATTCTATAAAATTGGTGGGCGGTTTCCAAAGAAACGTAACATACCCAGTGGATATTCACTTGTCTTATATCGCCAATTTGTGACGCATCCTAACGACGCGACTTGCATGCACTATTACTCGTCCCGAAGCCCCCCCCCCCCCCCCCCCCCTTTGCAATTTATCCACTGCAAGCACCCCTAGGGCTTCGACACGAGTCAGTACAGTAGTAGTATGGTTTGATGAAATGCTTGAAAGATATTTCAATGCTGTAATACAAAAGACAGTTTAAAAGAAATGTGTGATATGTGTATTTATTGGTGTTTTAAGGTCACTATCAGCATCTTTGACTATATCATGACCAAAATATGGGTATGAAGTCAAGTTTAGCCAATCGTTTATACCCATACTGCCCACTTTAGAGGACTTCCCCCAGGCATCAGTTGCAGGTCCTATTTTACAAGTAAAGCAGAATTCATTTACCACAGAAAACAAGCAGAGTTCTACTTCCTGAGGTTCCCACACAGGGGATTTAAAGTGCAGGGCTGGGACAAGTACTTTACCTCAGTACTTGAGTAGGAGTACAAGTACTTAGAAAAAGTATGAGACAAGTACGAGTTCTTGGAAAAATGTATGAACACAAGTACTTTCAAAGTACTGAAGTACAGGCCTGGAAATAAAGAGCTTATACCATAACCTGTTAACCCTTTACCTAACATGAAAAGCAGACGACACATGCAAAAAAAAAATCTCGAATAACTAATTTTTTTTCATTTTTTGTCTCAAAAACATAGGTTATGACCCTCATTGGAACGAGCTCAACAAGCTCGTTCCAATGAGGGGTCATAACCTATGTTTTTGAGACAAAAAAATGAAAAAAAATAATGAAAATTAATTGGCGATTTTTGAGAATAGCGCTGGCCGGTTTTGGCCGTTACGTTGGGTAAAGGGTTAACAGGTTATGCTATATAATTTGGTGGTAGCCTATAGGAACAAGTGCACCGCCAGGCGGTGGATCAATATACGGCCGCCTACGAAGAAATTGTGCTAGTCATGACTAATCAACCATAAAAAAACAGTATCGGTTGGATTATCACATGGACAATCAAAAGTCCCTGAAAATTCAAGATGGCTGTCATGATGCCATATTGGATATGCCAGGATGCTGGTTATCGAAAGGAACCATCCTCTAATCATGCTTAATCAACCATAAAAAAGCAGTATCTTTTGGATCAATCGTTTTCAAGTTATCGCATGGACAATCAAAAGTCCATGAAAAATCAAGATGGCTGCCATGGTGGCTATATTGGATATGCCAGAATGCTGGTTATCGAAAGGAACCATCTTCTAGTCATGACTAATCAACCATAAAGAAACCGTATCTGTTGGATGTATTGTTTTCAAGTTATTGCATGGACAAAAAGTTAACAGACAGATGGATGGATGGAAGGATGGATGGATGGATGGATGGATGGATGGATGGATGGATGGATGGATGGATGGATGGGCAGATGGATGGATGGATGGATGGACAGACATTGCCATACCATAATATGAGAGCCATATAAAAAGCGTTGTAATGCTTTTCTGCTTTCTGTGTTTTTACTACACAAGTCATGTTGTTTCCATCTTGAGAGAATTTTCTGTTAAGATGAAAACGGAACGTCACTCTGGTCACATGCAGATGCAATGTACAACCTTTAATCAACCTTTGAGTTGAGTTTGTTTTGAAAGATTGTCAAATCGGACAGACAAAACATGCAGGATTAGGAAGTTAATTTATGCTGTATTGTTTTATCGTAACCTTTAATACGTTCGCATATTTTACAATTGACGTAACCTGAACCATTGTTCGCATGTTATTTCCAGGCCTCCAAGTATGTGTACTTTAGCTAAAATGCCGAACAGTAAATATACAACATTATTTATTTATTGGGGTTTAACAATACCTTTGACAGTCAGGGTCATCTCATGTCGGAAAATACACAACACTGAAAAAAGTGAATGGAGGGTGGATTGTGAATGTTGGATGGGTGCCACCTCCCCCAAAGATACAGTTGGATTGCCCAATATGAAAAGATTCTGGCAGGTGTATCTGAAGAAGACTTTTAAAAGAATGTACCTCATACTACACTAAGTTAAATAGGAACCCATGGACTTCATTGGAACAAAGTTGAATCTGACTCCCATAATAACGCTGTGTACCAAGTTTCAAAAGATTCGGACTGGTGGATCTGAAAAGGAAGATTTTTAAAACATTTTTCTCCTACTGCATAGAGTTAAACTCACAAGGAGCCCAAATATGAAACCAAGGTTTTGATTTAAGCTAACTTGAATCTGACTTTTGAAAGGATGCCAAACAGCAAACATGAAAAGATTCTGAATTGTGGATCTGAAGAGGAAGATTTTTAAATAATATATCTCTGATCTGAAGAAGTTTTATAAAGGATTTTTCTCCAATTGCACCAAGTTAAAATTTGGGCAACCATAGGGAGCTCAAATATGGACTTCATTTGAACAAACTTGAATCTGAGTCACATAAGGATGCTGGACACCAAATATCAGAAGATTCTGACAGGTGGATCTGAAGAAGATTTATAAAGAATTTTTCTCATATTGCGCTAAATTGAACTTGTCCAAATATTAACACTGGGTCTTGATTTGAACAAACTTTTAAGCTGATCATCCTTTAAAAAATGTTTAGGGGTACTGTGGGACTCCAAATGGGCATGGCAATTTCATTTGTACAAACTTGAATTGACATATGATGTGGAACATGCATATGAAATTTGGTTCAATTCAGCACAGTAGTTTATGAGAAGTTGATAACTTGATAACGTAAAGTTCACATTGGATGACGGACGGGTGGACAACAGATGAAAAGTGATCTCTAAAGCAGCCCTTGAGCTTTGCTCAGGTGAGCTAAAAAAAAAAAGGAATACACCAAATGAACTGTCCAAATGGGCCCTGCAACAGAAGATGACACATTGTCTGGGGTTCCAGTCAGCTAAGTTATTACAGTAACACCACTCTTCTTTTGTATTTAAGTGAAGTAGTATCTGAGTTAATTTTTGGATGCTATACACTTCTGCTCACAAATATAGCATTTATGAGAATTTCAGTCATTAAGATTATGTTTTCTTTATCGAAAGGTAAGTTGGTAAGCAGGCTGAAGATGTTTAGAGATAGGAACTTTTCAGTTTACCGATCGGTGTCTTCCATGTAGACCAATTCCACTTAGACCAATTCCAGGTAGACCAACTCAGTTTAAATTAATTTAGATTAATTCCAAGTAGACCAATTCCAGGTAGACCAATTTGATATAAAGAGTAATTCAGATTTGGTCTACTTGGAATTTTTCTATTGTCATTTTTTCAGATATTATTTTGTATTTTTTCAATGGGTGGGTGGGGGGGGGGGGGGGGAATTTGCATAAAAATATTTTTGTATATACTTTGTTTGTTAACAAGCTAACATGTTGTTTGAAGTGTTATTTTGTTTCCACTGTGAATCCATAACAGTTTGTCACAGTTTGGGTGTTTACACTACACTTGGGGTACTGGAGAATGGGATCAGACAATGACCATTGTTTTATTCAGTAACACATCACCCACATCAAAGATTTTTATCAGTCCACATTTTGGGTGTTTACACTACACTTGGGGTACTTGAGAATGGGACCAAACAATGACCATTGTTTTATTCAGTAACACATCACCCACATCAAAGATTTTTATCAGTCCACATTTTGGTATATATGATAACCTGGCCACCCAAATGGCAAATCGGTCATTTTTCTTTCACTCTGAGGAGTAAACGTGCATTGATTTTTCGATACCGTTCAAGCTGTTAACACCTCAAGATTTTCTTCAGCCTTCCAGGAAAGTGATTACAATCATATTCTGGAAAATTTAAAAGAGTCTTAACTTACTTATACACATAGATACACATAGATCCATTAAACCTAGGAAAATGACGCAGTTCAACAAATCAGCATTTAATTCACAGGAAAAGAGAAGAGAAGAGAAGAAGGATGACAGGAAAAACAAGAAGGACAGGGAGAAAGCTGCAAGACGAGAGTCGGCAGGAAACAAGGTTAGTGCTGGTAATTCTAAACAAGAGGCCCCACGTGGCCTTAATCGCTCACCTGACAAAGTGACTCTAAGAAGTATTTTAGGTCACCTTCACCATGTCATGCCTCATCAACATTAACTGGTTGAGTGATAGATTTTGTTTGAAGTTCAACATTTGTTACCTAAAATTAGTTTTATTTAAAATCATTGGTGTGTGGCCAATCTCCAATGATTTTTAATAAAGCAAATTTATCTCTGCAGACAAACTGGTTTAGCATGAAGCACAAACAAGGAATGTGAAGAGATAGCCTTGGACATCTCTCCCCAACTGTGGATATCTTCCATGTGCTACATGTACATATTTGCATGCAAGAAAACAAAAATTTTCACAAATTTTCCAAAATATTAGTTTTTTTTATCATCATTGGAACAAGCTCAAACAGCTTATTCCAATAGGGGTATGGGAAGATCAGGTATATTTTTGAGACAGAAATGTGAATATATAAATAATGGTGTTTTTTTGTGAATGATGCTGGAGAATTTTGCGTAAAGATATGGTAAATGGTTTGTTCTAGATACAGAATGATGCAAAAGTATTTAAATTTGATTAGGCAAGTTGTTCCTATAATGCATTTAAAAATTGAAGTAACTGTTTTTTTGCTGCCTAACTTTTAGATGTGTGTGTCTGTGTGTGTGTGTGTGGGAGGTGGGGGGGGGGGGGGGGGGGGGGGGGTAAGAGTGTTCTTGCAAACAAAATTCCTGAATAAATGGAAAATTTTATTTTTTGTGTGAAAGACATAGTGCGTGAATGTTGATTGGAACAAGCTTAGAGAGCTCATTTTAATGTGAAGTCATAAAGCTGTGTTTTACATACGAAATTCTGGAATAACTAAAAAATTGCTTTTTTGACTAAAAAAGCATGGTGTGCGACCTCTCATTGGAATGAGCTCAAAAAGCTCATTCCAATGGGGTATTTACAAGCGATAAGTACATGTATGTTTAAGAGACAAAAATTTAAATTTGAATAGCGATTTTTGCGAAGAATGCTGACAAGTTTTGGCAGTTATGCTGGTAAAAAGGTAAGATATGCAAAGTGGTTGTTTTTTAGAGGCGACATTTAATTAAGGGGAATTAACCCTTGATTACTGAGGTAACTTCTAAAAGTATTGAAATTTCATGAAGCAATGTGAATAACAGACAACAGTTGCCTAAAAATTTCATGAATAACTAAAATTTTTATTCTTTTGTCTCGAAAACATGGCATATGACTTTTGTTGGAATGAGCTGAATGCGTGTGTTCCAATGAGGGGTCATAAAATTTGAACGGAGATTTGTGTGAATAATGCATTAGTACTGCTAGATTTGGGTAAACGGTTCACCCTGGATACCACCCCTTCTATAGTAGATCTTTTTTGCAAATTTTGTCTAAGATTCTATCAACTTTACAAATAAATACGTTCATGAATCACAATCAGATCCACCCCACAATGTTGCATACCAAATATCAAAAGATTCTGCCTGCTGGATCTGGAGAAGAAGATTTTTTAAGAAATATGCCTGAAATGCACTAAGTTAAAATTTGGGCTCCTATACGGAGCCCAAATATAAACCCAGGGGGCCGATTTGAACAAACTTGAATCAGATCCACCCCACAATGTTGCTTACCAAATATGAAAAGATTCTGAAGCTGGATCTGGAGAAGAAGATTTTTTAAGAAATTTGCCTGAAATGCACTAAGTTCGAATTCGAGCTTCTATAGTGAGCCCAAATATGAAACTAGGAAGCCGATTTGAACAAACTTGAATCAGATCCACCCCACAATGTTGCATACCAAATATCAAAAGATTCTGCCTGCTGGATCTGGAGAAGAAGATTTTTTAATAAATTTGCCTGAAATGCACTAAGTGCGAATTCAGGCTTCTATATTAAGCCCAAATATGAATCCAGGGGGCCGATTTGAACAAACTTGAATCAGATCCACCCCGCAATGTTGCATACCAAATATCAAAAGATTCTGCCTGCTGGATCTGGAGAAGAAGATTTTTGAAGAAATTTGCCCGAAATGCACTAAGTTTGAATTCGAGCTTCTATAGTGAGCCCAAATATGAATCCAGGGGGCCGATTTGAACAAACTTGAATCAGATCCACCCCGCAATGTTGCATACCAAATATCAAAAGATTCTGCCTGCTGGATCTGGAGAAGATGATTTTTTAAGAAATTTGTCTGAAATGCACTAAGTTCGAATTCGAGCTTCTATAGTAAGCCCAAATATGAATCTAGGGAGCCGATTTGAACAAATTTGCATCAGATCCATCCCACAATGTTGCATACCAAATATCAAAAGATTCTGTCTGCTGGATCTGGAGAAGAAAATTTTTTAAGAAATTTGCCTGAAATGCACTAAGTTCGAATTTGAGCTTCTATAGTGAGCCCAAATACGAATCTAGGAAGCCGATTTGAACAAACTTGAATCAGATCCATCCCACAATGTTGCATACCAAATATCAAACGATTCTGCCTGCTGGATCTGGAGAAGAAGATTTTTTAATAAATTTACTTAAAATGCGCCAAGTTCAAATTTGGGCTCCTATACTGAGCCCACATATAAACCCAGGGGGCCGATTTGAACAAACTTGAATCAGATCCACCCCACAATGTTGCTTACCAAATATCAAAAGATTCTGCCTGCTGGATCTGGAGAAGAAGATTTTTTAAGAAATTTGCATGAAATGCACTAAGTTCAAATTTGAGCTTCTATAGTGAGCCCAAATATGAATCTAGGAAGCCGATTTGAACAAACTTGAATCAGATCCACCCCACAATGTTGCATACCAAATATCAAAAGATTCTGCCAGCTGGATCTGGAGAAGAAGATTTTTTAAGAAATTTGCCTAAATGCACTAAGTTCGAATTCGGGCTTCTATAGTAAGCCCAAATATGAATCCAGGGGGCCGATTTGAACTAACTTGAATCAGATCTACCCCGCAACGTTGCATACCAAATATCAAAAGATTCTGCCTGCTGGATCTGGAGAAGAAGATTTTTGAAGAAATTTGCCTGAAATGCACTAAGTTCGAATTCAAGCTCCTATAGTGAGCCCAAATATGAATCTAGGGAGCCGATTTGAACAAACTTTAATCAGATCCACCCTACAATGTTGCATGCCAAATATCAAAAGATTCTGCCTGCTGGATCTGGAGAAGAAGATTTTCAAAGAAATTTGCCTGAAATGCAGTAAGTTCAAATTTGGGCTCCTATACTGAGCCCAAATATAAACCCAGAGGGCCGATTTGAACAAACTTGAATCAGATCCACCCCACAATGTTGCATACCAAATATCAAAAGATTCTGCCTGCTGGATCTGGAGAAGAAGATTTTTTAAGAAATTTGCCTGAAATGCACTAAGTTCGAAATCGGGCTCCTATACGGAGCCCAAATATGAACCCAGGGGGGCGATTTGAACAAACTTGAATCAGATCCACCCTACAATGTTGCATACCAAATATCAAAAGATTCTGCCTGCTGGATCTGGAGAAGAAGATTTTTTAAGAAATTTGCATGAAATGCACTAAGTTCAAATTCGAGCTTCTATAGTGAGCCCAAATATGAATCTAGGAAGCCGATTTGAACAAACTTGAATCAGATCCACCCCACAATGATGCATACCAAATATCAAAAGATTCTGCCTGCTGGATCTGGAGAAGAAGATTTTTTAAGAAATTTGCCTAAATGCACTAAGTTCGAAATCGGGCTTCTATACTGAGCCCAAATATGAACCCAGGGGGCCGATTTGAACAAACTTGAATCAGATCCACCCTACAATGTTGCATACCAAATATCAAAAGATTCTGCCTGCTGGATCTGGAGAAGAAGATTTTTTAAGAAATTTGCCTGAAATGCACTAAGTTCGAAATTGGGCTCCTATACTGAGCCCAAATATTAACCCAGGGATCCGATTTGAACAAACTTGAATCAGATCCACCCCACAATATTGCTTACCAAATATGAGAAGATTCTGCCTGCTGGATCTGGAGAAGAAGATTTTTTAAGAAATTTGCCTGAAATGCACTAAGTTCGAATTCGGGCTTCTATAGTAAGCCCAAATATGAATCCAGGGGGCCGATTTGAACAAACTTGAATCAGATCTACCCCGCAACGTTGCATACCAAATATCAAAAGATTCTGCCTGCTGGATCTGGAGAAGAAGATTTTTGAAGAAATTTGCCTGAAATGCACTAAGTTCGAATTCAAGCTCCTATAGTGAGCCCAAATATGAATCTAGGGAGCCGATTTGAACAAACTTGAATCAGATCCACCCCACAATGTTGCATACCAAATATCAAAAGATTCTGCCTGCTGGATCTGGAGAAGAAGATTTTTTAAGAAATTTGCCTGAAATGCACTAAGTTCGAAATCGGGCTCCTATACTGAGCCCAAATATGAACCCAGGGGGCCGAGTTGAACAAACTTGAATCAGATCCACCCTACAATGTTGCATACCAAATATCAAAAGATTCTGCCTGCTGGATCTGGAGAAGAAGATTTTTTAACGTTTTTCCCATTGCCTACAGTGTTAAAAAGTGCCGACTCAGCACTTTTTCAAAGTCCCGAAACTGTACCCTATGATAAAACCGATGGCAATTTTTTTTTACCAATCCTTTCTGTTGGTCCTAAGGAAGCTGCACACCAAATAAAAATTCTCAGTGCCGTGCAGTTTTGGAGATATGGGCGTTTTAAATTTTTTCTATTTTTAGCTCCTGCGGTTCCCACGGGGCTGCAGGAAAATTTTTTTTTGCATAAATCAAGTACTCATGACCCAATAAGCCCTCACATAAAATTTGGTTCAAATCAGCCTCTCGGTTTGGAAAACAGAAATTTTGGGCGGGGCAAAAAATTTTGCCCCCCCCCATAACGACGCCAAGTATAGCCCCACAAACTTCTCTTGAACAAATCTGAGTCTACACCTCAAAAGGAAGCTGCACACCAAATATCAAGTCTCTGCTACTGCTGGTTCATGAGAAGCAGATTTACAAAGATTTTGGTGCCCCTTGGGGGCATGGCACCACCCAGGAGGAGGGGCAACTTCATTTGAACAAATCTGAATTGGCATTAGGTAATAAACATTTAGCCAACATTTGAATAAAATTGGGCTAGTGGTTTAGGAGGAGAAGTCGATAATGTAAAGTTAATGCCGGACGGACGACGACGGACGACGGACGCCGGACGACGGACAGAAAGTGATTAGTAA
This sequence comes from Pictodentalium vernedei, assembly GCA_031216915.1. Lineage (NCBI taxonomy): Eukaryota > Metazoa > Mollusca > Scaphopoda > Dentaliida > Dentaliidae > Pictodentalium > Pictodentalium vernedei. The sequence continues at coordinate 716,579,507 of CM062296.1, forward strand.
AGCTCCCCTTGAGCTTCGCTCAGGTGAGCTAAAAATTCCGGGGGGCAAGCGAATAGGGAGTCAGATGGGAGCAATGAGTTTCTGGGGAAGCAGTTAGAAGCCCTAACAAAGCAGATTGCCGAATTGAGGGAAGAACTCAAAGCAAAGGATGTCGAGATGAGGGAGGCGCTTAGAGCTAAAGACCTCCAAATTTCTGAGATGCTAAGAAATTCCTTCATTATGCCATCCCCACTATCACCTGGATCTCCAGCTAAAGAGATCCAAGTAGTGGCAGAAACCCATTCTGTACCAGACAGTAATGAGTCCAGCCCGATAGAGGTCCTGGTTGCTTCTGAGGGCATTCCTTCTGAAAACGAATGCAGTAGCGCCAACAGCGTTAAAAATAATGCTAATAATCGTGGTGCTGGAAAGACAAGTAAAAGAGAATCCATAAGTTCAGCAGCCACAGCATCGGAGGAGGGTAGCAGCCCAAAATCCTATGCTGAGGCTGCACGTGCTCGTGGTGTCAACTCCAAAACAAAATACAAAATTCACAGTGGATCCTCTGGGAACCAAATCCTTTAACCCGGATAGATCTCTGTCACAGTTACTTAACAAGCAGGCTAGTGGGATAGGTTCCAGTCACGAGACTGAGCACAGCAAGGAGTCTGTTCCCGCTAGTGGCCCCAGCAATGTGATCCAAAGAGGAGGGAAGACCCCCCCTAAAAAGAAAACAAAATAGTTGCGATTCTGAGTGCGAGTTGCAGGAGGTGACGGGTGCTGATGGTTTCTCCACTCTGACACCTAGAGTGGTTAAGAAGTGCAGAAGCCTCCAGCGTCCCACCTCTTCCTGCTCCACTCAGGTCAACAGTACTAACAGGACTAATTCTCATTATGTCAATAAGAAAAACTTAACTACTGACGATAATGATCTCACTGCCACTACCAACAAAAACATTACAGTCAACTTATGAGTTTAGACTTCTCTGCTGCCATAAAAAGGACACCCACGAGGGCTGTACAGAAGATACCCACGAGGGTACCCATGGACAAAAATAAAAAACAAAATAAGCAGGCTATACAACCCCTAGGGGAAAAAACAACAGTCATTATTGCTGTGGTAACAAGAGTACACCCCGACACCCCAGAAGAAGCCATCAGCCAGGGTATACCAGACTGCAAGTGGGAAAGATTCACCTCCAGAGCCACGGGCAATTGCACGTGGAAGCTCAAGGTGATCTGCCCTAACAGTACAACTAAACGGAAAATAATTTCGGAAGGGGTGACAATCAATGGTAGAAAGCACGTTACTGAGGAGTACCAATCAACCCCTCCCCCAATCCAATGTCATAAATGTCAAAAATTTGGGCACGTAGCCAATAGATGCAGGGGCACTCTGACCTGCATGAAATGTGGAGACAACCATCTCACCAAGGCATGCAGGTCAAAGTCCCCCTCCTGCCCTAACTGCAGACCCCACACCAGTAATTATCGGGGGTGCCCCCACTTCAAAAAAGTGAAAACCAACATAGAGTTGAAAAACCTTAACTTAAATAAACCCGACAACGCTTCTTCACCCCACACAATATGCTCCCTTGTCGCGGGAGCGCTCTACTCGGTTCTAAACAAACATGTCAGCACTAGTCTGTCTGACATCTGTCAAGATGTTAACCGGTCAGCGTTCCGGCTCTTCAAAACCCAAATATCCGAATCCATAATTAAAGCCGCAATCAACGTCCAATAAAGCCACTAATCACCTCCAACCAAACACCGCGACTAAATTACAACCCTATCATGAATAAGTTACAAATAGCCGTGTGGAACGCTAGAAGCGTTAATAACAAAAAGCTTCAGATCAGCCGATACTTCAAAGATACAGACATTGTCTGTATCTGTGAAAGTTGGCTTCAACCCAGAAAAAATTTTTCAGTTAGCGGGTTCAGCACTATTAGAAGAGACCGACTAATCACCACTGGTGGTGGCGTCGCTCTTCTAATAAAGCGGAACATTAAAACCAAAACCATAAAAACTAATCACCTCGATGCAGAGGTGATTGCTACTGAAATCACTGTTGATAATAAAAACATCGCGATTGTTTGTTATTATAATGACCCAAGCAAAATTGTTTCTGACACTGTCTTTGAATTCTTTACGAGGAAATACAAACATTGCATTTTCCTTGGCGACTTCAATGCCAAACACCTGTACTTTGGCTACAACAAAACTACCCCAAACGGTGAAGCCCTCCTTGAAATCACAAAAAACACAACCTTCATGTGGTTATGAATGACAGCTCAGCAACGTATATCAGTAACAACCCATTATTCTCATCCGAAATCCTCGATCTAATTATCGCTAGTGACTCCCTGATAAACCATATCGATGACCACTGGGTCGGCGGCGATGACTTAGGCTGTGACCACCTCCCGGTCCATGCCTCTCTGCAGCTTGGAAATGGCCCACTCAGGTACCCCCCCACTCTCCGTAGAAACTTCAGGAAAATTAATTGGAACCTATACCGCGACATCATTGATGTCAAACTCACTAACTCCCCCCCCATCCAATGCAGCGGAACTAGAAACCCGATGCGAGAGCATTGAGAAAATCATTAACTCAACCTTAAACGAAATATGCCCAAAAGAGGAAGTACGCCCCTGGAGAAACACTATCTCGGGCGAGACTCTGTTACTTATTAAATCTAAACAGAAAGCTCTCCGCGCTCTCAAAAAAGAAACTGACCCCAGCAAGAAATCCGAACTCAAAAAAACATACAACCGCCTTCACGGCGAAGTCAAAGAAGCCCTCAAAGCTGAAAAACAAGCCAGCTGGGAAAAGGCAACAGCCAACCTAAACGGGACCCAAGATGCTAAAAAATTCTGGGACTCTTTCAAAATTCTTACTGGGCAAAAAAACAAGGGCCGCAAAGCCGCAGCAAAACCTCTTAAGAAGGTAGATGGCTCTTTCACTTGCACCGACAAAGAGAAGGCCGACACTTCTGCCGACCTCCTAAGAAAAACGCATCGCCCGTATCAAGGCACGGGCAATGATAACGCCGCCATTAATGCGATTGATGACTTCATCAATGAACACCCTGAAATCTACCGTGACCCCAAATTCGATAATGAGCCAGAAGACGGATGACGATAACCTCGTCACCCCCATCACCAATGACGAAATCATCAACGTCATAGAAAAAGGCAAAAACTCCTCCTCACCCGGCGAAGACGAAGTAAGGTACAAAATTCTAAAACAAAGCCCAAACTCCCTAATCGAAAAACTTAACAAACTGTTCAACGCATGCCTCACCCATGGCTACTTTCCCAAATGTTGGAAAAAAGCCTCGGTGTCATGATACCAAAACCTGACAAGGACCCCTCCAATCCAACCAGCTACCGCCCAATCAGCCTCCTCAGCTGCATTGGTAAGACATTCGAACGAATCCTTACCAATCGTTTCAGGGGGCACCTTGAAGACATCGATTTTTTTCAATAAATGGCAAAGACCCTATAGAAACCGTAAAGAAGGCATCGAACATGTCTATCGACTAGTCACCCAAATGAAAACCGCTATCAACAATCAGCAAATAGGTGCGGCAGTCCTGTTAGACGTCGAAAAAGCATTTGACTCAGTTTGGCACAATGGAATGTGCCACAAATTATAAAAAATGAGACTCCCCATAAAACTGCTCAGATTACTATCCTCTTTCTTAAATGATCGCGAAATTAAAGTCAGAGTGAACAACGAAATGTCTGACAGTGTCCCCCTTGAAGCAGGCACCCCCCCAAGGATCCGTCCTAAGCCCCCTCCTTTACATCTTCTATGTAAATGACCTTAACTTCTCCGAGGATCGCGTTCAAGTCTCCCAATTCGCTGACGACAAGGGCCTCTGGGACTCTAATAGCACGGCCTATCTACTCCATAAACCTCTGCAACGCGCTCTCGATGACCTAGAACAATGGTGTGCCAAATGGAGAATAAAGCTAAACGCCAATAAAACCCAACGAATCACCTTTACTCGCAAGACAACTAAACGGGATTTTGACCTAAAACTTATGGACAACACCCTCCCAGAATGCAAAGAAGCGAAATTCCTGGGCATCACCATTGATCAAAAACTGTCCTTCAACAAACATACCGACGACATGGCGAAAAAAGCTACCAAACGAATTAACTTACTGAAAATGCTTAAGGGAACTTCATGGGGAGCCAACCAGTCCACCCTATTCAAACTATACAAGTCTTTGTGTGCCCAGTACTCGAATACGGTGCAATCATACTAACTGACCTCAACCAAACTAATATGGGTAAACTCCAGAGGGTCCAAAATCACGCGCTTAGAGTTGTCCTATGTGCCCCATGGGACACACCCATCAAAACACTGGACGACAGGGCCGATATCCCCACCATCAAAGACCGCCTAGCCACCCTGGCCGCAAAAAATCTTGACCGGTTAGCCGACAGCGAACTAATCTCCGAACTTGAGCAATTTGCGAAAGCCGACAAAAGCCAAAAAATTGTAGCCAAAACTAAGACCGCTCGAATAAAAACTAGGGAATGACAAGGTGAACCAACAGGTAGAAAAACAGCTTAACTGTGGCCTTCTACCAGAAAGGGCTGCCTTCACCGACTCATCTAAAAGTTACATCAGGAATAAATACTGTTATAAAAACTAAATAATAAATAAGGAACGATTGGGGTCCCAAGCACGAGAGTATGTTACTGCTCTTACGAATGTAAAGATTCGTGCATTTCATACTCTCCCCCACAGCGACAAGCACACACACAGCACAATACCACACGAGAGTATGTTACTGCTCTTACGAATGTAAAGATTCGTGCATTTCATACTCATACTCTCCCCCACACACACAGCAGATACAAGGACACGCAACTAAAGAGGTGCTACTTTTATCTTTAAAGTTTACATATTCTAATGAAAACTAATTCTACCTTCTTCTTTTTAGCAGGTACACAGAAGATGTTTTTTTTTTCGACCAGCACTCCAATAACCGCTACTGACAGTCTAACCGTTATGGAAACAGTCACCCCCACGGTTCCTGAACATCCTCCGCTCCATCCCTAAAAGTGGTCAACCACTTTAAGGGAGGCGAGCGTTGGTCCTGCGTCCCGCCTCTGCCCCTTTTTGTAAGCGCATTGCGCATCTTTTTGTCCCAACCCAATAGGATTACAATGCAGGCCTGCCCCCAAACCAGGGAAGTTCGGGTCTTCTTCTTGGTGGTCCCCGAAAGGGGTCGTTGTTTTCGTCCAACGAGTCCAACCAAACATAGACAGCCTGAGGCAGATTATACTTGCCAGTGATGGCCTTCACCCATAATCATCCTCGAAGCGGCAGACTATACTTGCCCGAAAATCCAGATCGACTGCACCCTCGGGGAGAGGTAGTACCTTTGTGAGAGGACCCAACCTCTCACACTGGTCCTCACCCGAGGGTTCAACCGACATCAGCCAAGAGACCATCACGACGCAACTGGTGACACCGGCCGAGTACCCGAAGCAGTTCCTCCTTCAACATGCCTAGACATGTGAGAACGAATCAGCTACTGTCAACGAGGGTCGAAAGGGGCTTGTCCCCCATACCATCCCTGTGAGCCTTCGGCGCGCGAAATCATTCCTTTCGATGGCAAATCATGAAATCATGGATAAGGAACAGAGTTGTGGGGAAGGCCCATCCCAATATTTATGAGCTGGTAGATGTGTTTAAACGGGAGGACACTATGACAAAAATTAATATTATCCAACTGGAAAGCGGTGTAGCACCCAAAAAAAGAAGGAAGAAGTATGTGGAAGTAGATAAGAGACTGAAAACGTTAAAGACTAAACTAATAGAGGGTACTATCAATGCCGAGACATTCCTTGACCAAGCAAAATACATGTGTTCTGTGTAAAGTGATGTTTGATTTAATGTTGGTGCTCAAGTGTATAAAGTTAAAAAATTTATAGTAATTTATATATTTTTTATACTTACCAATGACCCAGACATAGCTGGTGCTAACTCTTAAAATATAGGGCCAAACACAAATTTTGCCCCCCAATCCCCAAAATTTGCATCTAAAACTAAAGAAAACATGTCCTGAGAGGCCCTCCACACTTCGCCCCTACTGCGCATGCGCAGTGTCAAGGACGTTCCGAAATTGGCGCCATTTATCATTCTAATAACCAGTGCCTGGTAAGCGCTATGTACTCAGCGGGGAGGCAAGAGTTCCCAACTCCTGGGAGGGCCATCCCCGTCTGGGTCATTGGTAAGTATAAAAAATATATAAATTACTATAAATTTTTTAACATTTTTATACTGTACCAATGACCCAGACATAGCTGAATAGTAAAAAGGCTGGAGGGCCAAGGACATAGAGCAAAATGGAATACGCTCAATAAAATAAAATAGAGTCATCCCCTGTAGGGAAAAGAAGTAATAGGCCTTACATGTATCTTTCTTATTTATGATAAATTAGAAAGATACAACACCTTCCAAAAATTGAGCTTCATACATCCATGTACTCTATTAATATCCAATAATCCTTATACTAATAATTTTTAAAGTAAGCCAATAATAAAGTAAGTCTAGAGAATAGAGACTCTTATACTCCTAAAAGTGTGTGAGAATTGCATAACCATGTCCGTTGACATATGCAATATTCAAAAGCTATACTTTAAAAACTAAGACTTGAATGAATTTTATAAACTTAAACTTCTCACTAAACAACCATCCCAATAACAGCTCAGAATTACTAACTCCGGAGGAGGTATCCCCTTGTTTTCATAGTAAAACAGGTGACCCAAGGGAACACCCTCCCCCCCCCCCTTTTTCTTGCCCTGGGTCAAATAGCCCAGAGCGAAGAGGGCAGCCGAACGGAGACACTGCCGAAACAGACAGCCTACCTAGCTATAGTAGCAACTGTTAAGTGAATGACATTCTGAGCAGTAGATAATAGACCTAACAATAGAGGCCTCCAGAAATGGACTCGATATTTCTGAGATAAAATTCATGAATGGATGGCTGAGCGCAATGAGCAGCCTTCAAAAATCTATAATAGCAACACTATTAAAGTAAGCCCAAGAAGTAGAAGAACTCTTACTTCATGAGCCGAAATCTTAAGCACAACTGCTAAGCCAATGATATACCATAAGCAGTACGCTAGTTAATAGAATCCATTAACAATAAAATGGAGCGTAACGTCCTTCTACTAGACATCAAAGACAGAAGAAGCTTACGCCCTTGTAATAAACAGATATCTGTTTATAAATACATAAACTGTACCCGGAAAGAGTAAAGGCCTATGCCCATACGAAGACGGAAGGACCTTAAAATAATAGGTTCCGGATAATAGGAGCCTAACTCTTATGCAACAATCCAACCTAAATAGTAACGGAAGTATTGATTCCGAAACTATGAAAGTGAAAATCATCCATCGATAGTGCATGAAACTCACTGACTCTACAGTAAAAGAGAAACCAACAGAATTACTGTCTAAAAGGTCAGAATTTGAAAACTACTGTTTCCAGAGGCTCAAATGATTACTTAGCTAAATAAGAACCTGAAGTTAAAATCCGTATAGGAATTTAATCTAAAGATTCTAAGTCTATTTATCAAAAAGTTACTAACTGACTTAGATAAAGAGACAAAAGACTCAATTGTAAACTATCGTAGAGTGCATAGGTATGAGGTAACATAAACCTATAACCTAAATAACAACAGGCTGCAGTAGATCTTGTGAAACAAGTATACTAAAAAATAGCAATGAGTAGTATGGAGGGATCAACCATATGAACATAATGATCCCTACACCACGACGGAAGAGCCTCCACTTTAGTCGCATAGAATAGCGAAGAAGAGGATCTCCTATAGTAAGAAATCGCGTCCAAAGCTCGTCCAGTACAGTGCTTACAATGCAATACGGACCACACAACGGAATACATGAAGGTTGCGACCTTGCTGGTTGTGATAAAGATGACACGATTTACCCAGTGAAAAAAGATCCTCACATAGAGGAAGATTTCACGTTAAGATCCACAGTAGACAAGAGAGTAAATTACTCATGATCTCTGTGAAGATAGAGATGCTATCAACAGAAATGTATTGTGGTTGTTTATCTTAGCAAAACCTGCTAAAACAACAGCGCCGGAGGATACGCGTATCCTATCATTCCGTCCTATAGATCAATAGAGCGTTAACAGTATTAGCTCAGAGATCTGGACAAGCCAACACATACGTCTGCAATTGATTAGCAAGCTGTGTCATAAATAAAACATCATTGGGCGCTCCCATAGATAGCAAATCTGATTGAATACTTGTTTGTTGAGAGTCCATTCTGACAGCAACAAGCGACCCGTAAGAGAACGGGAGTGCGATAAAACAATCAGACGACCCAGAATATGACGGACCAAAACTGAACTTGGTGTACTATAACCAACAGACGGATTCTTTCCATTAAATTGAATAACGGAAACGAAAGAGTGCCTCCCTGGTTCCGGAGATACGCCACTACTGTCGAATTAAAGGACAGGAATTTGGGCATGCGTATCTGAATAATGTTCATGCAATGACATAAAGCAAGCCTAAAAAACATTATTCCGCGGAAGTTAAACTGATAGCTAAAAGACTGCGGAACCCAAAGACCCTGGCACTTCGAATCCGTAGGGATCAGTATATATCCCAATCTGTTTGACTGGCAACCGTCATAACAGCCACACTCGGGTCCGGCAACTGCGGCGACACTCTCTGAGTCAACCACCGAATGTTTGCCCCAGTCTGAATCTCTTGTAACACTAGATAGACAAGAGAATGTATAAATCAAGCAATTCATGGATTGCCGGAAAGTTGCCGTCGAAGAGAAGCTCCTCCGAGAACGAAGCGACTCTGAGAGAGTTCTTAACCTACTATCCACGCGTGGATGTAGCTAGGGCTGCATCACGTCTAACCAACTCCAATCAGCCACTGAAGGGCGGAGTTATACGTGAACAAACTACTGCCCTCAAAAGAAATTACATTGAGAATAATATCCCGTAAATCTTTTCTTGAAGACGTAATGATAACGCCTCAGTAAGGCGGATTACGTATAATAAAGCGTCTAAGTTAAGTCTACTATACATAATGTCGTTCCCAACATTGAAATTGGAAAAGACATAAACGGCGAAAAAGAATATATGCAGTCTTTAATCACACTGTCTAGACGCATATGAACTCTCGGTATGCCCTGCTCTGCCAAAATAAACTATATGTAAAAAAGATAAAATGGCAGAAATGAGCCACGCGGACAAGAAACTAAACTATCATGCTTAGTACCAAGCTTGTATATATATATAAATATATAGCGTCGAAAAATAAAACACATGTTGTAATGACAATATTGGACTGCGTCGGTAAGTCAGGGACAAAGTCCCTGTACCGATCGAAAAATCCGAGTCCAATGACGCTATAAGTCTCTTATGCAAGATCGCAGCAATGAAGTCCGAAAAATAATCACTGGAAGAAATGCCAGAAGATATGAAAGGCATCTTCCGATACTACTAAAGGGAAAACTCGAAATCTTTCGAATCCCTTTCGCCATCCTGTCGGACCCTATAAAGCGTTCGGTCGTCCGTAGCTTGATGCAACCGCGGACCGCACCGACCCAGCGCCGTCGGATAATTCCTGATTCGACCGAGAAACCGTCAATTGCTGGGATGCTGCGAAACAACTGTGCTAACTCGGATAGCACGTCCGTCACTGAGGCCTGAGGAGCAGCGGTCTTACGATGCATTGCCGCAGGAAGCTCCGAGATCGTTACCCCGTGCATACTTCCAATATGCGAGCGAACGGAGTGTATAGGCCTCGTGTCCCTTGGCTACCGGATGGCGCGACCTATTCGCTGTGGAATCACTGAATGCCGAAACTGATCGGATACTTGCGGTCACGTAGCCAATGTGCGGTCGTGTGCCCTGCTGTGAGGATGAGGAAGCATTAAAGACAGTCTCTCGGACTGTCAATATAACGGAGCGTCCCGAGCAACGGACATATGCTCCAAATATAAAATATCTGAACCACAACATGCGGTCCCCTATGTTGTTGGCTTCCTCCGATCTGTCCTCAATCTGCCGTCACTGGGTGAGTACTAAAGTAATTAAAGTGCTCGCATCACCCAAATCTCCTTCCTAGACCGCAACGGACGAACCCGGCAGCCGAACCATTCGATGAATGTACGCTACACCGGGTGAGCTAGCGAATGTCACTCCGTAAGCGATAGACATATTCCATGAGCACTTATTGCCGCTAACTCTTCATTAACTATGACGACAGAGGCACACTTTTGAAAGACATCTCCATAACTCTTCGAACAAGAAACCAGAAATGCTTGGATAGCAAGCATAAAATAATAATATATATAGCGTCGTTCAATAATTCGAAAGTTTGTGTGACATTATTGGACTATGTCGGAACTGAGGGACGATGTCCCTGAACCGAACCAAAAATTTCTAAGTCCACCGACGCTATCAGTTTCTTATCCGGCATCGCAGCATATGTTGTTCCGAAAGGGAAAGCTTGAAATCCACCGAATCCCTTTCGGTATCCCGTCGGACGGGATGAAACTTTCGGACGTCCGTACCCGCTTCCGCGGAGCGTCCCGACCCAGCATCGTCGGATAAAATATATGCGACAGATACAGTTGATGCTGGGATGCTGCGATAAACTGTGCTAATAAGGAAAGCACGTCCGTTCCCGAGGCCTGTGCAGTAGCGGACTTACGATGCATTGCCGCTGGAAGCTCCGTGTACGTTGACTCCCGCATACTTCCTATGCGAACGTCCGGAGTCTGCAGGCCTCGAGTCCCCGGCTACCGACCCAGCACTGTCGGATAATTCTCGATCCGACACCGTTTCTGTCGGCTGCTGGGATGCTGCGATAAGCTGTGCTATGTGCACAAGAATGTCCGGCGTCGAGACCTGCGGAGGCGCAGTTTATCGCTGCTTCGACGAGGGCAGCTCCGCATCAGATGGTTCCCGCATACTTTTCCTATGCGAACGTCCGGAGTCCATCGGTCTCGAATCCCTGGCTGCCGGATGGTGTGACCTGGTCGCCGAAGAATCCTTGATCGGCGAAGCTGGTAATATATCGGCGGTCACGCAGCCAAGGTGCGGTCGTGTGCGCTGACGAGAAGAGGAAGCCTTAGCAGTCTCAGCGGACTGCCTATACAACGGAGCGTCCCGAGCGACGGACGTATGCTCCGCTAACGACACATTTGTACCACAACATCTGGGGCCAGATGTTGTTGAACGAGAGAGGGGCCTCTCTCGCTTGCCGTCCGGATGGACCGGAACGAGCTATGAACCGGACTAAAAGGCTTCCTCCGTTCTCCCTCCGATCCGCCGTCACTGGGTGTGCATTAAGTTAATTTTATAGTGCTCGCATCACCCCAAAATTCCTTCTAGACCGCAACGGACGAACCCGGCTGCCGAACCATTCGGTGAATGGACGCTACACCGGGCGAGCTAGCGGACGTCAAAGGCCGTCGAACCTACTAGGGTCCTCTTAGGCAATTGGCGTATTACATGAGCACTTTTCCGCTAGCCCTTCATTAATTGTGACGACGGAGGCACACTGTTGGAACACATCACAGATACATCACCCTAATCTTGATCGTCTGAAATAGAATTTGAAAAAGTAGAGTGACCCTGCGGGGAAAGGACCGGAGTGTCCAAATCCCCAACAACATACCGTGACATACGCTTCCCATATTGTCATCGAAATCATACGATACAGAACCGGAGTTAATGCGAGTACACCGACCACATATAGAATGATAATAAGGTCAGAGGAAGACTTCCTCTTAAAACAATTGATCAATATCCTTTCAATGTGAAAAGAAAACAAGTCCTGGTACTCGCACTAACCCCTGGCAATCAAAATACATAATAATAATATGATCCATTAATATAGAAAAAATAATTGAAATCAAAATATTTTGAAAAAATATTTTTTCAGAACAGCCCAAGTTTCTGAAAAGTAACGTTGAGCCCCAATGGATCCCAAGCCTAAGTGTGGACAAAAATTTTAAAAATATTTTAAACAATTTATTCAACACTTACGAACAATAATAATGTATCTAGTTATGATTAAAATAACATCAAGATATTATTTTCAAGAAATCCCCCCTCACACAGAGGGCTGTTGTAAATGTAAACAATGAATGTAAAAACACTAAAATAAGACTCCAGGCACCCAGGCCCGGAATCAGTTACCAATAATACACTATCTGATGCAAAACAGAGACTTCCAGGGAAGAAACTGCAGAACATCAGATGGTAGATGCAGAACACAACGCCTAACCACCCATAGGTGAAGATGTAAACATGGGGAAAAGAACAGAATTCATTCTGTTATTCAGCTAAAACTCCAAAGAAATTTTAGTAATAAAATTACAGAAAATATGCCAAAAGCATGGGAGAATAGCAAGAGGGGACTTAAAGGAAAGGGAGAGAGGAAAACACTGAACAAGCAGTGTAACTTGATAACAAGAATGACAACAAAATGGCTGCTGCCTCGAAAATAGGTAACTTAACATAATTTCATTAAAAAATTTTAAGTTACAGCCCTGATAATTTTCTGTCACACATTTTTCCTCTCCTCCTTCTATATCCTCCTTAGAATCACCATTTCACTAATATTTATGTGTCTGGCATCATTTAAACTGAGATTTACAAGCACAAAGATCAGTCAGATGTTAACTGATGAAGGGCCAAACTAAGAATGATTAATGGCGCCAATTTCGGAACGTCCTTGACACTGCGCATGTGCAGTAGAGGTGAAGTGTGGAGGGCCATTCAGGACATGTTTTCTTTGGTTTGAGATGCAAATTTTGGGGATTGGGGGGCAAAATTTGTGTTTGGCCCTATATTTTAAGAGTTAGCACCAGCAGCTATGTCTGGGTCATTGGTACAGTATAAAAATATGTTCTTAACCCTTTACCCAATGCAGACAACATAAAAATATCATTATATTAAATAATATTTTTTTCAAAATTTTCCAAAAATTTAAACAAAATCATATCATGTGACCGAATGTAGGACGTTTTGGCCACGGACGTTTTGGCCCGGATGTTTTGGCCTAGGACGTTTCGGCCTAGGACGTTTCGGCCAGAAATATTGGACACGGTGGACGTTTCGGCCAAAATATATTTGAGCGTACTTTTTGACATTTTTTTTCTTGTTTTCTCTGGAAGAGTTGGAGAGGGGGAAGTGATTTAGGAATGAAGAAAAACCATTTCCATTTTTTATATTTATTGAACGTTATCATAAAAATATAACAAAAACAAGTAATGAAACAATTATAATACATAGCACAAGTAAGCACAATTTTGGAGAATATTCACTTATGTCCACTACATGTATTATTTTTTATTGTATTTGAAGAAAACAAGTTATATTTTTTACTGACGGGTGAATCTTCTATCCATTTCTTCGTTATTTGACATTTACAGACAGAATTCATGGTTGTTGATGCCTGGGGAGTCTTCTATCCAAATGATACCTTTTAACCAACACTTAAACAAGCTCAAGGAGCTCATTCAAGTGAGGGGCATAAGGTATAATCTGGAAAGAAGATCCGTCTTCTTCGTTACTACTTGACACTCTATTTACAGACAGAATTCATGGTTGTTGATGCCTGGGGAGTCTTCTATCCAAATGATACCTTTTAACCAACACTTAAACAAGCTCAAGGAGCTCATTCAAGTGAGGGGCATAAGGTATAATCTGGAAAGAAGATCCGTCTTCTTCGTTACTACTTGACACTCTATTTACAGACAGAATTCATGGTTGTTGATGCCTGGGGAGTCTTCTATCCAAATGATACCTTTTAACCAACACTTAAACATGCTCAAGGAGCTCATTCAAGTGAGGGGCATAAGGTATAATCTGGAAAGAAGATCCGTCTTCTTCGTTACTACTTGACACTCTATTTACAGACAGAATTCATGGTTGTTGATGCCTGGGGAGTCTTCTATCCAAATGATACCTTGTATCATGTATCAGGTATTCTGTTGCAATTGGAGCCAAGTATCAGACCCAAAAAGAGAACAAAAAAGATATATGCTGAATTACAATCATGACTCCAAAACTTGTGTGATGATAGAGTGTGTGGTCGTAAAACAATTGCTGAATTTCTACGTGGTGTAAGTTAAAATCTGCGTGGTGGTCAACCGAATATGTAATCTTGAATACAATGAAATGTGACATAATGAACTAAGAAAAATATATTTTTCTCTTATTATAAATGTAGCATAACAAACTGAGAGAACCTGATTTTTGATTGGTCAAATTCAACTAATTTTTTCCTGATTATCAAAAGCTATGAATTCTGTCGGTAAATAGAGTGTCAAGTAGTAACGAAGAAGACGGATCTTCTTTCCAGATTATACCTTATGCCCCTCACTTGAATGAGCTCCTTGAGCTTGTTTAAGTGTTGGTTAAAAGGTATCATTTGGATAGAAGACACCCCAGACATCAACAGCCATGAATTCTGTCTGTAAATGTCAAATAATGAAGAAATGGATAGAAGATTCACCCGTCAGTAAAAAATATAACTTGTTTTCTTCAAATACAATAAAAAATAATACATGTAGTGGACATAAGTGAATATTCTCCAAAATTGCGCTTACTTGTGCTATGTATTATAATTGTTTCATTCAAATCAAATGGTTTCGCGCTCCGAAGGCGCGCAGGGACGATATGGGGAGCAAGCCCCTTTCGACCCACATTAGCTGTAGAATTTTGAAGTATCAGACCGTGGTAAAGGAGAAGTTGTGGGTTGTTAGCGGCGCTTGTGTCTTTTTTGCTTCTTTTTCAGAGGTGGAGGTTGGAAGGAGAGACAGTGGTAGTTGGTGGACTGCCTGATGGTGGTTGCTGAGTTTTGTAGGGTCTGGTCCTAGCCGAGTCTGGAGTGGTTGTGGGTGATTGCTGAGTCTTTTGTTGTTGTAGGTTTCTAGCGTCTATTAGTTTTTTGGCTTCTTCGATTTCTTGGAGGAGTAGTTGGTGCTTCCTGTCCATCTCTTGCCTGTGAAGGTCCCCTTGTATTTGGTTTTCCCGTAAGATGTTCCCTATCCTGTCGTCCGCGTCCTGGCATTCTGGTTTAGAAGGAAGAGGTGAGTGGGGATCAGGAAGAGGCGAGAGGGCAGCTTCCATTTCCACCTCAGTCTCCACAGACTCTTCCACATCCGACAATACCGACTGGGAAGCCGGCGTTTGGATGGGGCTGTCTGTGGGAGTGGGAGGGGAACTGGTGGCCACCTCTGGCTCTTTCTTTTCCTCACCTTTCTCTTTCTTCATCTCCAAGAATGCCTCCAAGCATCGGGAATCCCTCCGCTTGGTGGACGGGCTCTTCTTTCTTCTCTTTTCAGGGCCTCCTTCCCTCTTCGGGTGAGGACCAGTGCGAGAGGAGGTCCTCTCAACAAAGGTACTACCTCTCCCCGAGGAGGGTGGTGATATTTTCTCTTCTTCAACTAGGAATTCCATAGACAGGTGGACTCTCGTTCCTATCTCCTGGACAGTCCAGGTGATAGGACGAGAGACCCCTAAGGCTGTAATAGTCTTCAACAATCTATCCGGTATTTCCATGATTGGATGTTCGCTCTCTGAAATCAGAGGTGTGAATGATCGTGCTGATGAAAAACGTGATTGTTTCATTACTTGTTTTTGTTATATTTATATGATAACGTTCAATAAATATAAATGAAAGAGTCAATGACTCTGTAGCTCAACTTGGATATGACAGGAATTAGTACTTGCTGTGACCAAGACAACTGAATAATGAATATGACAGGAATTAGTATTTGTTTTGGCCCAGTCAACAATAATAAAAGAATTACAAGGTGACTGTAATGGACTACAGATTAAGACCAATCATTGTAGATTATTATTTTTGTGTGGAAATTTTCAGTCCCAAACAAAATATTTTCAGACTAAAATTTTTTCTTCTTCTTCTTAAAATTGACCAAAATGCATCAAAACACAAAAAACTAATTTCCGGATTTTGGTCCAAAATTTTTTAAGTCCCAAGCGGACCCCAAATTTTCAGTGTAAAAAAAATTATTTTTTTTTTGTCTTAAAATTGACCAAAACGCATAAAAAACCAAAAAACTAATTTCCGGATTTTGGGCCAAAATTTTCTAAGTCCCACCCGGACCCCTAATTTGCATAATTTATTCACGAGAAAAACTCTGTATTATATGTAATGTATCCCATGGTACTAAACATTCATACAAAAATTTATTCAAATCAGATCTTTCATTTGGAAGTTCTGCACAAAAATCTGATTGCACTTAATTTTGAACAAAATGGCTGCTAGCGGCCATCTTGAATTTCAGACTGGACCCAAAAACACTCCTTCTCGTCCCACAGTGATAACAAAGGTACCCAAGAAGTTTCGTGAAGATCGGTTCATAAATACGGCCTCTAGCCTGAGCCGTATTGGGATTTGCACTCACAGTGCTGAAAGTAACACTAAATAAATCAAAGTTAGCCTAATTTGCATAATTTACGCACAAGAAAAAACCTGTAATATATGTAATGTATCCCATGGTACTAAACATTCATACAAAAATTATTCAAATCAGAGCTTTCATATGGAAGTTCTGTACAAAAAACAGATTTCGGCATCGTCGGTACAAAATGGCTGCTGGCAGCCATCTGGAATTTGGGACTGCACCCAAAAACACTCGTTCTCGTCCCACGGTCATAACAAAGGTACCCAAGAAGTTTCGTAAAGATTGGTTCATAAATACGGCCTCTAGCCCGAGCCATAGCAGCTTGGCACTTACAGCTCTGAAAGTAACACTAAATAAATCAAAGTTAGTCTAATTTGCATAATTTACGCACGAGAAAAAAACCCGTATTATATGTGATGTATCCCATTGTACTATACATTTATACAAAACTTTATTCAAATCAGAACTTTCATACAGAAGTTCTGTACAAAAAACTGATTTTTGCATCATCGGTACAAAATGGCCACTGGCAGCCATCTTGAATTTCGGACCACACCCAAAAACACTCGTTCCCGTCCCAGGGTCATAACAAAGGTACCCAAGAAGTTTCGTAAAGATTGGTTCATAAATACGGCCTCTAGCCCGAGCCATAGCAGCTTGGCACTTACAGCTCTGAAAGTAACACTAAATAAATCAAAGTCAGTCTAATTTGCATAATTTACACACGAGAAAAAAACCTGTATTATATGTGATGTATCCCATGGTACTAAACATTTATACAAAACTTTATTCAAATCAGAACTTTCATACAGAAGTTCTGTACAAAAAACTGATTTTTGCATCATCGGTACAAAATGGCCACTGGCAGCCATCTTGAATTTCGGACCACACCTAAAAACACTCGTTCCCGTCCCAGGGTCATAACAAAGGTACACAAGCAGTTTCGTAAAGATCGGTTCATAAATACGACCTCTAGCCCGAGCCATAGCCAATTATTGACGGACGGACGATGGGCCATGACAATAGCTCAAATTTGACTTCGTCAAAGTTGAGCTAAAAATGGAAATGGTTTTCTTCATTCCTAAATCACTTCCAACTCTTCCAGAGAAAACAAGAAAAAAAAATGTCAAAAAGTACCCTCAAATATATTTTGGCCGAAACGTCCACCCTGTCCAATATTTCTGGCCGAAACGTCCGTGGCCGAAACGTCCTAGGCCGAAACATCCAGGCCAAAACATCCGTGGCCGAAACATCCGTGGCCGAAACGTCCGGTCACCCATGTGACCCCCTCATTGGAATGATCTCGTTGGGCTCATTCCAATGATGGATCACATGATATGGTTTTGTTGAAATTTTTTGAAAAATATATTTGTTTTCAACTGCTGAATTTGTCTATTACTCGGGCAGATGCAGTCAATTCATTGGGTAAAGAGTTAAATAACAAAAAAATCTTTTCCTCCAAAAATAGCTTACAGCCCTGTACTAGCTTATCAAGTGTTCTCATTTCTTGAAACTAATCTACCAGTAAACAAACTTTCATCAGATTTACCTGGAGCTGGTTTCTTCTCAAATGGAATGTCTGCATTATAATCTACACCTCTTTTCTTTTTTTTCTTCTGTTTAATTCTAAAAAAAGGATGACAGTATGTTTATCTCTAATTGTTATTACATTTACTTTTAAACTATCGATTAAGGCTTGTGGGCATATAACATGTCATCAATTGTGACAGAATGTTTCAGTGAAAACAAGGTGCAACCCCACCGGTATCCCCCACAAAGAAGTGGTTTACTCCTTTCCCCCATAGTGGTCTATCAGCATACCAAAGATCATTTAAATCCAATATATACTGACTGAGATATGAAGATCCAAAGTAGTTATGGATGGACAGATGAATGGATGGACAGAAGGAACCCATATCTATATCCCCCGCAAACTTCATTTTGGCAGGGGATAATTATTTCAATTAGTGTATTGAAATTACTTGTTTGTCTGATATGAACCCTTAGCACTCTGGTAATGTAACAGAATTTTCTCCAATCACTCTGTTTTTCTCTTGTTTAACTATGAATTTAACCAATTATATCTTCTTTGACAGAGCTCACTGAGCTCTGTCAAACAAGGTATATTTTGTTAAATATCAAACTGCATTATGGGAAATATTTGCTGCTGAAAACTTTGCCATTTTGACAAAAGAGTGCAGAGGGTTAAAGAACACTTAATAAAACTGAAACAATTGCAAAGCCATGTAATGCCAAATCAGCAGCCACCCAAGTCTGACAAGGACAATGACTCTCAACAAGCCTGGATATAATTTTTTTTTTTTTTTTTTTTTTGGGGGGGGGGGGGGGGGGGGGGGGGCGGACAAAATGACAGGTACAAACTGACTCCTGTTGGATATTTAGAGTCCCTGCCAGACATTTTTTTAGAATCAGTCGCAAACAGTAATTTTCAGTCTATTCAAAGCAGTTTAATGAGAAATGCAGTATATCTGACAGTTGCATGTATATTGTATTTAAGATATACATGTAGTAACAGTAGATAAACATGTATTTTCATTTTTCAATAAGGTATCTACTGTCGACATTTGAAAACAAATGACTATTTACCGGGACGACTATTTACCGAAATGAAGGGGTAAAATCTTACCGCCAAAGAATAGGTGCCATCCACTGAAATTAGCTCCGGGTTTGACATTCTAATTATAATTAAGAAAATATAACACATACCTTGAAGGGTTATACCATATCATTGATAAGTCAGTGTGACGACAGTACTTCAACTGAAAACACCACATTCGGGTTGCTTTTGACAAATGTGAATACAGAAATTCAAATCAAGGGGAAGCACTGCATGTTCGATACGTTGCGTGAGTAATCCCCTGGGAAAGTGTCCATCTACAAAATCCTTGTTTTATGTTTCTGTTTTGCATTGAATTTTTATAACCCGATATATGGAATTCGTAAATGATTGTCGTGTATTATGATGACAAGAAATAAACTGTTATGGATTTGTTCTTTCAATGAACAAAAATAGAGGTGAGCGATAATTCACCCACCATTCCCACATGTCACTGACCACTTAACTATGAAAACTGGCCTCGGACAGAGTGATGGGCGCAAGCAACTGGCGTCTGACAAATGCATAACTGAGTAGGACTTTGTCCATGTTCGACCTCTTATATCCAGGCTTGACTCTCAAAGAAATACTTGGACATATCTGATTAGCAATCCCATTCATGATATTTCCACCAAAAAGCTATTTATTAACTGGTAGAGTTCTAAATTATTTTTGCTTCTTAAAATTTCTTTGTGCATCTTTGCCTTATTACAAATTATGGGAGAGTGCCTGTTGGCACACTCCCATGAATTGTAATATGGCAAATCCTAAGAGATTAAAATAATATAACTTTAAAGATAATATGAAGCACATCCACAGAATATGAAGCCTTTAAATTGTGGTACCGGTGTCACACGTCATCTCCCCCCCCCCCCCAGATATGTACCCCTCTGGGGGGGGGGGGGGGGGGGGGGAGAATATATCCTAGTATATCTCCCCCCCCCCCCACCCTGAATATCTCCCCCCCCCCCACCTCAAATAAACACTGACTTAGGGTTGGTTGGAATGGGAGGTGAGGGGGAAGACATCCAGGCCTGGATATCTTCCCCCACACCATGACAAAAAAATTTTTGTCAAACATTTGACACTAATTGATAATGAAATGGTGAGAGAATCAAATTAATCCAAAAATTTTTTTTTATGGGTGGGGGGGGGGGGGGGGAGATATCCAGGGTGGTATATATACAGATATACTAGGATATCCAGGGGGGGGAAGATATCCAGTTACACCGGCATTAAAGAATAAAGCCCAAATATGGGCATCCAGCACTCTACCAGGTAATATTAAATCTCTTAATTCCTGGCTGTTTGAATAGGCAGCAAAGCCTTGACTAGAAACAACTGCCAAGGTTCTTGGAATGTAAACTGCATGTTTACCCAAAGACTTCATGTTGGGGCACACTTTTGTTTAACGAAAAAGTGATCAATATATATTATCATTATTATGTTTATGTTCAAAATGTTGTATTGGAGTTGCTCTTGTTTCTAAGGCTATATCTTGACTTGTCTTTGAGTTGTCGAGATATGGCCTTAGAAACAAGAGCTTGACTCTTGATACATTTTGTACATAAACATAATGGTAATGACAAAATTTATCTTACAATTCTCAAATGTAGTAATTTTATTAACATCTTGCCTAACGAGTCGGTTGCATCCTCCCCTTAGAGCTGAAACGGTTAACCGATTAATTGATTAATCAATGATCAACATCTTGATCGATCCAAAAAGTAACTGATCGATTAACTGTTACTTTTGAACTACTGTATTATATGGGTCAACAAAGAAACAAACTTGCTCCAAAACAGACAAACATTGCCACACTGACTCACATCAATTATATGAGACAGAGTATTATTATTTATTTATTATTTATTTATTGGTGTTTAAGGTCACATATTTTTGCACAATGGCTAATCATGACCACAACATGAGTATCAACTCAAGACCAGAGGTGAGCATTAATAAGCCATGTTGCCAATTTTAGAGAGGGTTTGCACCTCCCAAGCACTGGTGACTGGGTCCTATTTTACCAGTAAAACAAGAGCCTGTTTACCGCAGTGAACAGGCACTGCTTCAGTTCCTGGGGTTCCCACAGGGAATGAGACAGAGTAAAGCATGCAAGTT
The DNA here is from genome assembly GCA_031216915.1 of Pictodentalium vernedei. NCBI lineage: Eukaryota > Metazoa > Mollusca > Scaphopoda > Dentaliida > Dentaliidae > Pictodentalium > Pictodentalium vernedei. The sequence goes on from CM062296.1 coordinate 716,600,702, forward strand.
ACTTGCTGACATACTTGTTTACTTGCATGCTCATCATACTGTATCAGTTGCTGGAAATGGTCATTCTTAAACCTTTACCCATTGCGGGTAGCATACGATACTTGTAAAATAAATTCATGAATTACTAAAAAATTTTAAATTTTTGTCTCAAAAACGTAGCTTATGACCCCTTATTGGAATGAGCTCAATGAACTCATTCAAATGAGGGGTCATAAGCTATGTTTTTGAGACAAAAAGTGAAAACATAATAAATTTGAATGGAGATTTTTGTATATTGGCCTAGTCGGTTTTGTTTGTTACGTTAGGTAAAGAGTTCATGCTGTAAATCATCATGGCAATTATTCAGATATCTATTTGGACAAGTGATTAATCAGTTAATCAAGGTTAATCCACATGATTAATCGATCAAGAAAACCCCTTAACGATCTCTACAAGCTCATTCCAATGAGGATTCGCATGTGGTTTTGTTGAAATTTTTGGAAAATAATTTTAAAATACTAAATTGTGATATCATGTGCATTGAATAAAGGTTTAACTAGCATTTTAAAATCAGATGCCATTTTCAGTCATAAAAATGCTTGTTATCTCAGTTGAAACTGCATGCAGCTGCCTTGAATGTTTATGATCCTTGGATAAACTTATTGAGAATGTACATGTTCAACATTCTGAAAAGACTGTGCACTTTAATGCTTCCAGTGATTCAGATAAAAAAGCATAAAAGCACCGTGGTTCCATCATTTAATAATTTTAACTTTCATAAGTGTTTTTATTTCTCTTTTCGTGTATAGAAATGTACAAGGTCTCTCTTAAATGTGTTTGAAAAGCTTGTAATTTTCTATAAATATTAATGTCAGTAAAAGCAAAACAATTATTCATGAGTTTGGTCCAACTGATTGCGGAGCGTGAGAAACACGTCCACAAATTTGTTTCCACTATGTTTCTATTGTGTTTCAAACAGGACAAAAATGTTATCTCCCCCAACATGTATGGTTTATGGAGATTTAATACCTAGATGTCTCATTTAAACACCTTGCCTGCAGCCTGCCTGTTTAAAAACCAACATCTTGGTACTAAATCTCCATATACCAAACATGTTGGCAGAGATAACTTATAACGTTAACAAATTGCAACAAAGCAGGCAGTTGAATTATGCAGTTGTAATATACAGATTTTGTATCAGAGGCCCCTGATACATGCTGAATTTAAGTAATTACGGATCCAATATATACTTATTGTAAGATAAAAGTTGGAATTAGGCCTTCAACCCCTTGCATGCTGCTATGGATATTCCTACCCAAAACAAGAAACTTCTTGCCATTAAAATAAGTAAACTTTGAACACATTTAACCCTTTGAGACTTTAATTATCCTGATGTTCAAACGTCACTGGAAATTAAGTTTCTTCAATGTTTTTCAAAATGCCACGTCAAACATCGGAAAGTACAAATAACAATATATTTTTCACATTAGTGATTAACTTGTTGAGGGCTAGATTATTTTGGTGGTCTGAATTTGTTATTCAAAATTTGTCTTATTATAAATTATTGGAGAGTGCCCACAGGCACTCCAATAATTTGTAATAAAACACATTTATATAAACAAAATATTATTTGTGTTTGACTGAATAAGAAATATAAGCAAGGAAAGTGTTGGCTTTTGCTCTGATATCATCATTTTTTGAAAACCCTGATAGTGGCTACTAGCACTCAACCAGTTATGAAGTCTTGACAGCAGGATTATATTAGTATTTTAAGCTGTGATACATTTGGCTCAGCGGTTGTTACTGAGCACTATTCGGGAGAAAATAGGAACTGAGGTTAAAACTTTAAACAAGAGGCCCCAGGGTGCTAACCTGACATGGTAGCCTAAATATCAACCCACGGAATTGATTCCAACAAGTTGCATCTGCCCCTCCTAAGAAAAGCTAATACCACATATCCAAAGATTCTGACCGGTGGATCTAAAAAAAAATAGATTTTTAAACATATTCCTCATACTGAACAAATTAATAATTCCAGCTCCAAAGGGAGCCCAAATATCAACCCAGGGACTTTGCTGGAACAAACTTGAATCTCACCCCCCTAAGGATGCTGCATACCAAATATCAAAACTTTCTGACTGCTGGATCTGAAGAAGATTTTTAAAGAAAAATTCCTCATATTGAACTAAGTTATAATTCGGGCTCCCACAGTGAGCCCAAATATGAACCTAGGGACTTGGTTTGAACAAAATTGAATCTCACCCCCCTAAGGATGCTGCATACCATATATCAAAACATTCTGACAGCAGGATCTGAAGAAGATTTTTAAAGAAAATTCCTCATTTTGAACTAAGTTACAATTCGAGCTCCCACAGTGGGCCTAAATATGAACCTAGGGACTTGGCTTGAACAAACTTGAATCTCACCCCCCCCCCCCCCAAGGATGCTGCATACCAAATAGCAAAACATTCCGACTGTTGGATCTGAAGAAGATTTTTAAAGAAAATTCCTCATTCTGAACTAAGTTATAATGCGGGCTCCCACAGTGGGCCCATATATGAACCCAGAGACTTGGCTTGAGCAAACTTGAATCTCACACCCATAAGGATGCTGCATACCAAATATCAAAAGATTCTGATTGGTAGATCTGAAGATTTTTAAAGAGTATTCCTCATACTGCACTAATTTAAACATTTGTGCTCCCATAGAGAGCCCAAATATGGACCCAGGGATTTGATTTCAATAAACATGTGAAACAATCTTCCTAAGATGTTATATGTGAAATTTGAAAGCTTTTGGAGCAGTGGTTTGGGAGAAAAATAGTCTTAAATGTTTTTTCCATTACCTACACTGTTAAAAAATGCTGACTCAGCACTTTTTCAATGACCCGAAAAAGTACCCCATGATAAAACCGATAGCAATTTTTTTGGACCATTCCATTCTGTTGGTCCTAAGGAAGCTTCACACCACATAAGAATTCTCAGTGCAGTGTAGTTTTGGAAATATGGGCATTTTAATTTTTTTTCTATTTTTAGCTCCTGTCGTTCCCATAGGGAGACAGGAAATTTTTTTTTTTGGGGGGGGGGGGGGGGGGGCATAAATTAAGTACTTATGACCCAATAAGCCCTCATATCACATTTGGTTCAAATCAGCCTGTCAGTTTGGAAAGTTAAAAAATTTATAGTAATTTATATATTTTTTATACTTACCACTGACCCAGACATAGCTGGTGCTAACTCTTAAAATATACGGCCAAACACAAATTTTGCCCCCCAATCCCCAAAATTTGCATCTAAAACTAAAGAAAACATGTCCTGAAAGGCCCTCCACACTTCGCCCCTACTGCGCATGCGCAGTGTCAAGGACGTTCCGAAATTGGCGCCATTAATCATTCTAATAACCAGTGCCTGGTAAGCGCTATGTACTCAGCGGGGAGGCAAGAGTTCCCAACTCCTGGGAGGGCCATCCCCGTCTGGGTCATTGGTAAGTATAAAAAATATATAAATTACTATAAATTTTTTAACATTTTTATACTGTACCAATGACCCAGACATAGCTGAATAGTAAAAAGGCTGGAGGGCCAAGGACATAGAGCAAAATGGAATACGCTCAATAAAATAAAATAGAGTCATCCCCTGTAGGGAAAAAGAAGTAATAGGCCTTACATGTATCTTTCTTATTTATGATAAATTAGAAAGATACAACACCTTCCAAAATTGAGCTTCAAACATCCATGTACTCTATTAATATCCAATATAATCCTTATACTAATAATTTTTAAAGTAAGCCAATAAATAAAGTAAGTCTAGAGAATAGAGACTCTTATACTCCTAAAAGTGTCTGAGGATTGCATAATCATGTCCGTTGACATATGCAATATTCAAAAGCTATACTTTAAAAACTAAGACTTGAATGAATTTTAAAAACCTAAACTTCTCACTAAACAACCATCCCAATAACAGCTCAGAATTACTAACTCCGGAGGAGGTATCCCCTTGTTTTCATAGTAAAACAGGTGACCCAAGGGAACACCCTCCCCCCCCCCCTTTTTCTTGCCCTGGGTCAAATAGCCCAGAGCGAAGAGGGCAGCAGAACGGAGACACTGCCGAAACAGACAGCCTACCTAGCTATAGTAGCAACTGTTAAGTGAATGACATTCTGAGCAGTAGATAATAGACCTAACAATAGAGGCCTCCAGAAATGGACTCGATATTTCTAAGATAAAATTCATGAATGTGGATGGCTGAGCGCAATGAGCGGCCTTCAAAAATCTATAATAACGACACTATTAATGTAAGCCCAAGAAGTAGAAGAACTCTTACTTCATGAGCCGAAATCTTAAGCACAACTGCTAAGTCAATGATATACCATAAGCAGTACCGATAGTTAATAGAATCCATTAACAATAAAATGGAGCATAATGTCCTTCTACTAGACATCAAAGACAGAAGAAGCTTACGCCCTTTGTAATAAACAGATATCTGTTTATAAATACATAAACTGTACCCGGAAAGAGTAAAGGCCTATGCCCATACGAAGACGGAAGGACCTTAAAATAATAGGTTCCGGATAATAGGAGCCTAACTCTTATGCAACAATCCAACCTAAATAGTAACGGAAGTATTGATTCCGAAACTATGAAAGTGAAAATCATCCATCGATAGTGCATGAAACTCACTGACTCTACAGTAAAAGAGAAACCAACAGAATTACTGTCTAAAAGGTCAGAATTTGAAAACTACTGTTTCCAGAGGCTCAAATGATTACTTAGCTAAATAAGAACCGAAGTTGAAATCCGTATAGGAATTTAATCTAAAGATTCTAAGTCTATTTATCAAAAAGTTACTAACTGACTTAGATAAAGAGACAAAAGACTCAATTGTAAACTATCGTAGAGTGCATAGGTATGAGGTAACATAAACCTATAACCTAAATAATAACAGGCTGCAGTAGATCTTGTGAAACAAGTATACTAAAAAAAAGCAATGAGTAGTATGGAGGGATCAACAATATGAACATAATGATCCCTACACCACGACGGAAGAGCCTCCACTTTAGCCGCATAGAATAGCGAAGAAGAGGATCTCCTATAGTAAGAAATCGCGTCCAAAGCTCGTCCAGTACAGTGCTTACAATGCAATACGGACCACACAACGGAATACATGAAGGTTGCGACCTTGCTGGTTGTGATAAAGATGACACGATTTACCCAGTGAAAAAGATCCTCACATAGAGGAAGATTTCACGTTAAGACCCACAGTAGACAAGAGAGTAAATTACTCATGATCTCTGTGAAGATAGAGATGCTATCAACAGAAATGTATTGTGGTTGTTTATCTTAGCAATACCTGCTAAAACAACAGCGCCGGAGGATACGCGTATCCTATCATTCCGTCCTATAGATCAATAGAGCGTTAACAATATTAGCTCAGAGATCTGGACAAGCCAACACATATGTCTGCAATTGATTAGCAAGCTGTGTCATAAATAAATCATCATTGGGCGCTCCCATAGATAGCAAATCTGATTGAATACTTGTTTGTTGAGAGTCCATTCTGACAGCAACAAGCGACCCGTAAGAGAACGGGAGTCCGATAAAACAATCAGACGACCCGGAATATGACGGACCAAAACTGAACTTGGTGTACTATAACCAACAGACGGATTCTTTCCATTAAATTGAATAACGGAAACGAAAGAGTGCCTCCCTGGTTCCGGAGATACGCCACTACTGTCGAATTAAAGGACAGGAATTTGGGCATGCGTTTCTGAATAATGTTCATGCAATGACCTAAAGCAAGCCTAAAAAACATTATTCCGCGGAAGTTAAACTGATTGCTAAAAGACTGCGGAACCCAAAGACCCTGGCACTTCGAATCCGTAGGGATCAGTATTATATCCCAATCTGTTTGACTGGCAACCGTCATAACAGCCACACTTGGGTCCGGCAACTGCGGCGGCACTCTCTGAGTCAACCACCGAATGTTTGCCCCAGTCTGAATCTCTTGTAACACTAGATAGACAAGAGAACGTATAAATCGAGCAATTCATGGATTGCCGAAAAGTTGCCGTCGAAGAGAAGCTCCTCCGAGAACGAAGCGACTCTGAGAGAGTTCTTAACCTTACTATCCACGCGTGTGGATGTAGCTAAGGCTGCGTCACGTCTAACTAACTCCAATCAGCCACTGAAGGGCGGAGTTATACGTGAACAAACTACTGCCCTCAAAAGAAATTACATTGAGAATAATATCCCGTAAATCTTTTCTTGAAGACGTAATGATAACGCCTCAGTAAGGTGGATTACGTATAATAAAGCGTCTAAGTTAAGTCTACTATACACAATGTCGTTCCCAACATTGAAATTGGAAAAGACATAAACGGCGAAAAAGAATATATGCAGTCTTTAATCACACCGTCTAGACACATATGAACTCTCGGTATGCCCTGCTCTGCCAAAATAAACTATTTGTATAAATGATAAAATGGCAGAAATGAGCAACGCGGACAAGAAACTAAACTATCATGCTTAGTAGCAGGCTTGTATATATATATATATATAGCGTCAAAAAATAAAACACATGTTGTAATGACAATATTGGACTGCGTCGGTAAGTCAGGGACAATGTCCCTGAACCGATCGAAAAATCCGAGTCCAATGACGTTATAAGTCTCTTATCCAAGATCGCAGCAATGAAGTCCGAAATAATAATCACTGGAAGATAATGCCAGAAGATATGAAAGGCATCTTCCGATACTACTAAAGGGAAAACTCGAAATCTTTCGAATCCCTTTCGCCATCCTGTCGGACCCTATAAAGCGTTCGGTCGTCCGTAGCTGATGCAACCGCGGACCGCACCGACCCAGCGCCGTCGGATAATTCCTGATTCGACCGAGAAACTGTCAATTGCTGGGATGCTGCGAAACAACTGTGCTAACTCGGATAGCACGTCCGTCACTGAGGCCTGAGGAGAAGCGGTCTTACGATGCATTGCCGCTGGAAGCTCCGTGATCGTTACCCCGTGCATACTACCAATATGCGAGCGAACGGAGTGTATAGGCCTCGTGTCCCTTGGCTACCGGATGGCGCGACCTATTCGCCGTGGAATCACTGAATGCCGAAACTGATCGGATACTCGAGGTCACGTAGCCAATGTGCGGTCGTGTGCCCTGCTGTGAGGATGAGGAAGCATTAAAGACAGTCTCTCGGACTGTCAATATAACGGAGCGTCCCGACCAACGGACATATGCTCCGAATGTAAAATATCTGAACCACAACATGCGGTCCCCTATGTTGTTGGGCGAGAGAGGGACCTCTCTCGCTCACAGCCCGGACGGACCTGGACAAGCCAGGAACCGGACTAACAGGCTTCCTCCGATCTGTCCTCAATCTGCTGTCACTGGGTGAGTACTAAAGTAATTAAAGTGCTCGCATCACCCAAATCTCCTTCCTAGACCGCAACAGACGAACCCGGCAGCCGAACCATTCGATGAATGTACGCTACACCGGGTGAGCTAGCGAATGTCACTCCGTAGGCGATAGACATATTCCATGAGCACTTATTGCCGCTAACTCTTCATTAACTTATGACGACAGAGGCACACTTTTGAAAGACATCTCCATAACTCTTCGAACAAGAAACCAGAAATGCTTGGATAGCAAGCATAAAATAATAATATATATAGCGTCGTTCAATAATTCGAAAGTTTGTGTGACATTATTGGACTATGTCGGAACTGAGGGACGATGTCCCTGAACGGATCCAAAAATTTCTAAGTCCACCGACGCTATCAGTTTCTTATCCGGCATCGCAGCATTCTGGTCCGACGAAAGAAGCTGTAGAAGACCAAGTCAGATGACATACACAACAGCATATGTTGTTCCGAAAGGGAAAGCTCGAAATCCTCCGAATCCCTTTCGGTATCCCGTCGGACCGGATGAAAATTTCGGACGTCCGTACCCGCTTCCGCGGAGCGTCCCGACCCAGCATCGTCGGATAAAATATATGCGACAGATTCAGTTGATGCTGGGATGCTGCGATAAACTGTGCTATTAAGGAAAGCACGTCAGTTCCCGAGGCCTGTGCAGTAGCGGTCTTACGATGCATTGCCGCCGGAAGCTCCGTGTACGTTGACTCCCGCACACTTCCTATGCGAACGTCCGGAGTCTGCAGGCCTCGTGTCCCTGGCTACCGGATGGTGTGACCTGGTCGCCAAAGAATCCTTGATCGGCGAAGCTGGTAATATATCGGCGGTCACGCAGCCAAGGTGCGGTCGTGTGCGCTGACGAGAAGAGGAAGCCTTAGCAGTCTCAGCGGACTGCCTATACAACGGAGCGTCCCGAGCGACGGACGTATGCTCCGCTTGCGACACATTTTGTACCACAACATCTGGGGCCAGATGTTGTTGAACGAGAGAGGGGCCTCTCTCGCTTGCCGTCCGGATGGACCGGAACGAGCTATGAACCGGACTAAAAGGCTTCCTGCGTTCTCCCTCCGATCCGCCGTCACTGGGTGTGCATTAAGTTAATTTATAGTGCTCGCATCACCCCAAAATTCCTTCTAGACCGCAACGGACGAACCCGGCTGCCGAACCATTCGGTGAATGGACGCTACACCGGGCGAGCTAGCGGACGTCAAAGGCCGTCGAACCTACTAGGGTCCTCTTAGGCAATTGGCGTATTTACATGAGCACTTTTCCGCTAGCCCTTCATTAATTGTGACGACGGAGGCACCTGTTGGAAGACATCACAGATACATCACCCTAATCTTGATCGTCTGAAATAGAAATTGATAAAGTAGAGTGACCCTGCGGGGAAAGGACCGGAGTGTCCAAATCCCCAACAACATACCGTGACATACGCTTCCCATATTGTCATCGAAATCATACGATACAGAACAGGAGTTAATGCGAGTACACTGACCACATATAGAATGATAATAAAGTCAGAGGAAGACTTCCTCTTAAAACAATTGATCAATATCCTTTCAAAGTGAAAAGAAAACAAGTCCTGGTACTCGCACTAACCCCTGGCAATCAAAATACATAATAATAATATGATCCATTAATATAGAAAAAATAATTGAAATCAAAATATTTTGAAAAAATATTTTTTCAGAACAGCCCAAGTTTCTGAAAAGTAACGTTGAGCCCCAATGGATCCCAAGCCTAAGTGTGGAAAAAAATTTTAAAAATATTTTAAACAATTTATTCAACACTTACGAACAATAATAATGTATCTAGTTATGATTAAAATAACATAAAGATATTATTCTTTAGAAATCCCCCCCTCACACAGAGGGCTGTTGTAAATGTAAACAATGAGTGAAAAAACACTAAAATAAGACTCCAGGCACCCAGGCCCGAAATCAGTTACCAAAAATACACTATATGATGCAAAACAGAGACTTCCAGGGAAGAAACTGCAGAACATCAGATGGTAGATGCAGAACACAACGCCTAACCACCCGTAGGTGAAGACGTAAACATGGGGAAAGAACAGAATTCATTCTGTTATTCAGCTAAAACTCCCAAGAAATTTTAGTAATAATAATTACAGAAACTATGCCAAAAGCATGGGAGAATAGCAAGGGGGAACTTAAAGGACAGGGAGAGAGGAAAACACTTAAAAAACAGTGTAACTAAATAATCAGAATGACAACAAAATGGCTGCTGCCTTGAAAATAGGTAACTTAACATAATTTCATTAAAAAATTTTAAGTTACAGCCCTGATAATATTCTGTCACACATTCTTTTCCTCTCCTCCTTCTCTATCCTCCTTAGAATCACCATTTCACTAATATTTATGTGTCTGGCATCATTTAAACTGAGATTTATAAGCACAAAGATCAGTCAGATGTTAACTGATGAAGGGCCAAACTTAGAATGATTAATGGCGCCAATTCCGGAACGTCCTTGACACTGCGCATGCGCAGTAGGGGCGAAGTGTGGAGGGCCTTTCAGGACATGTTTTCTTTAGTTTTAGATGCAAATTTTGGGGATTGGAGGGCAAAATTTGTGTTTGGCCCTATATTTTAAGAGTTAGCACCAGCTATGTCTGGGTCATTGGTACAGTATAAAAATATATAAATTTTGGGTGGGGCAAAAATTCTTGCCCCTCCCGTAACGAATGCAAATATAGCTCCTCGAACTTCTCTTGAACAAATCTGAGTCTACACCTCAAAAAGAAGCTGCACACTAAATATCAAGTCTCTGCTACTGCTGGTTCATGAGAAGATTTAAGCACACTTTTTGGGCGTGGCCCTACCAAGGGGCGAGGCAACTTGATTTGAACAGAATCAAAATGCGATGTCATAACAAAGTATTATCTCAAATTTCAATTAAATTGGTTCAGCGATTTTGGAGAAGACGCAAACACCATGTTCACGGACAACGGACGGTGAGTGATTATTATAGTGCCCCTGACTGAAACTCAGGTGAGCTAAAAATCGAAAAATAATAAAACAAATGACCACAAAGTATCAACGCGTTGTTTGATTTTGTAAGATGCACAAAAGTATCAAAGGGTTAACCAATTATATATCCCCTGCAAATTGTATTGATTTTTTTACCAGGCCTGGAAATAAACTGTGAATTATTGTTTATGTTACTTGATGGGTATGTCAACTGAAAAATACAATTTAAATCGCTGGCGATAGCTGAAATCTTTCCCTGAGTTCCAATGTGTTCTATGTGCCAGTAGGCACATAGAACACATTGGAACTTAGGGGATGAAATAGTAACACAGGTTCCCCTCGCAAATTTGGTTGGCGATAAAAGTGTTGTTTTTGTTGACAGTTGTCAATGAATTGCTGAGTGTCCTTCTAATAATAGTTTTTATAGGCGTGAAGACATGTAATAAACACAGAATGACACCGAATGTGAATGAGTTAATCGATATGGCACTTGCGCCATCGCAAAAGGATAAAACACGAGGCTTGCAGCCTCTCGTTTTATCCTTCTGTGCAGGCATTTGTGCCATATTGATTAACCCATTCACGCTTACATGTCGTTCTGTGTATTTATGTCCGGTCCTGATGTTTTTGACCCGTGATTTTTCAATAAATTTTTCATTAAATCTAGTCATGGCTGCTTCACAGCAGCAATGACTAAATTAGATGAAATATATTTTTAAAAAATACTCAATAGGTTAAGAATGAAGAGTTAAAACATGTTATGGAGAGGGGAAAGTTGCTGTAAGAGAAACTTGTTGCATTGTTGTATTTTCTGGGTTGATTATGATTCAATGAAATTATTTTCAAATCAAAGTATTCGATGAAGCAAGTAACCTCATCAGATATGTGATATCCATGTTTCATTTTAACCGACTTATGTACAAAACTGCATGCTCACTGATCAAACAGGTCACAAATATTCCAAATTACTGCACAATTCAGGAACACAATAGATCCAGACAAAACCTGAGCAGAATCAATATTAATTCAGTGCATCTACTGTGTTGTGATAAAGAGTTGACACAAAGAACAAAAGTTTGTTAGAAGTAAGTACCTGAAGTGAGACCACATTTGAGAAGTGAAAGGTTGTGTAAAATGGAACTAGTTATCCATGTGTCTTGCAGAAGAGCAAATTAACAATTTGCCGAGTTTCTGCATGCAAACAAGTGAAGACTGTAGCAAAAAACTTCAATCCATTTGTAGAATCATGTGAAGCATCAAACATGTCCTTTGTGCAGTTAACGATATCAAAATTTATTATTTTAAATATCATTTTTTAAATTTTTTCCAAAAAATTCAACAAAACCATATCATGTGACCCCTCATTGGAACGAGCTCAATGAGCTCGTTCCAAAGAGGGGTCACATGATATGGTTTGGGTGAAATTTTTTGAAAAATAATATTTTTTCAGCTGCTGAATTTGCATATTACGCGGGCGGATTTGGCCAATTCGTTGGGTAAAGGGTTAAACAATGAAGAGAATTACATCACTCATCAATTCCCAGAAAAGACAATAATTTACTTAAAAACATAATTACTCATAATCAATTAAGCCAATAACCTCATTAATGAAAGAACCTTAGTGAGCACACTCACATATCCCACGCGCCCCGATATTTCAAGCGCTAATCATTTTTTAAAAATTACACATAGATTCTAGGAATACTGCAGAAAACAGTGTTCTGTAGTTTCAACGGTATTGAAAGAATTCAAGCAGAGAAAAAGCCCGGAAAACTGTAATTTTGATGAACTTTTCAAAGTCTATGGGGCCGTAATTTTGGTAAAAATCAGTGGAGCGGAACAAAACCCAAACTTGTTCTGTAGGCCACCATGTTAGACTAACATATAAAAATTAAGCTCAATATCTGGAAATGTGCAGGAAAAAAGTCTGGAAAACTGTAATTTTGATGAACTTTTCAAAGTTCAAGGGCCGTAATTTCGGTAAAAATCAGTGGAGCGGAACAAAATGCAAACTTGATCTGTAGGCCACCATGTCAGACGAACATACCAAACATCAGCTCAATATCTGGAAGCGTGTAGAAAAAAAGTCTGGAAAGTTAAAAAATTTATAGTAATTTATATATTTTTTATACTTACCAATGACCCAGACTTAGCTGGTGCTAACTCTAACAAAACCAGGGCCAAACACAAATTTTGCCCCCCAATCCCCAAAATTTGCATCCAAAACAAAAAGAAATCATGTCCTAAAGGACCTCCATACTACGCCTCTACTGCGCATGCGCAGTGACGCAGACGTCCCAAAATTGGCGCCAATTATCATTCTTACTGGCAGTGCCTGGTCAGCGCTATGTACTCAGCGGGGAGGCAAGAGTTCCCAACTCCAGGGAGGGCCATCCCCGTCTGGGTCATTGGTAAGTATAAAAAATATATAAATTACTATAAATTTTTTAACATTTTTATACTGTACCAATGACCCAGACTTAGCTGAATAGTAAACAGGCTGGAGGGCCTAGGACATAGAGGAAAATCCAATAAGCTCAACTATATAGTAAAGAGGTAACCCCTTAAGGAGAAAAGGAGTATTAGGCTTTACATGTATCTTTCTTATTTAATATTAAATTAGAAAGATACACTACCCTTAATAATTGAGCACAATAACATTCATGTTCTCTATTAACATCCAGTATAACCCTTATACTAATTATTTTTAAAGCAAGCCAATAAATAAAGTAGTCCAAAGAATTGAGACTCTTTATAGTCATTTAAAAGTGTCCGAGTATTGTATATTAAAGCCCGTTTGACACTTGACATATACAAATGCTTCACACCAAGCTACACTTTAAAAATAAGACATGAATGAATTTTAACATTAATATTACACTTTAAAACCATCCCGGAAGCGACTCAGAAATACTGACTTGGAGGAGGCATTCCCTTGCTTTTCACTATACAGCAGGTGACCTAAGGGAACACACCCCCCCCCCCCCCCCCACACTTCCCCTTGCCCTGGGTCAAATAGCCCAGAGCGAAGAGGGCAGCCAGACGGAGTCACTGCCGGAACAGAAAGCCTGCATAACTATAGTTGCAACTGTTTAGTGGACGACATTCTGAGCAACAGATAACGGACCTAAACAATGCAGGTCTCCAGAAATGGACTCAATATTTCTGAGATAAAAATTCGTAAATGTGGATGGCTGAGACCAATAAGCAGCCTTCATTAAATCTGTAATAGCAACACTATTAGCATAAGCCCAGGAAGTAGAAAGAGCTCTTACTTCATGAGCAGAAATCTTAAGCACAGACTGCTGAGAAGAAGATAAATCTTCATAAGCAGTACGGATAGTTAATTGAATCCATCTAGCAATAGAATGGACTGAAATGTCCTTTCTATTAGGCATCAAAGACAGAAAGAAACGTTTCCATCCCTTTCTGATAAACTGAGATCTCTGTTTATAGATACGTAATGCTCTAACAGGACAGAGTAAAGGCCTACGCCCGTCTGAAGACGGAAGAGCCTTAATAACAATAGGTTGCGGATATTTATTAGGAGCCTGATTCTTAGCTAAAAAACCCACATTAGTAGTGAAGGTGATAGTGTTCCCAACACTACGATAATGAGAATCATCCACCAATAGTGCATGAAGCTCACTGACTCTTCTAGCAGAAGAGAAAGCTAAGAGAAAAGCTGTCTTATAAGATAAGAATTTGAAATCTACTGTCCCAAGAGGTTCAAATGGCTTTTCCTTCAATTTAAGAAGAACCCAAGCTAAATTCCACTTAGGAATTAATCTAAGAGTTCTGGGTCTATTTATCGAAAAGTTTCTAACCAACTTAGATAAAGAGACATTAGATCCAATATGTAAACTATCATGATGTGCATAGGTATCAGATAACATAGATCTATAACCCTTTATAGTAACAGGCTGCAGTTTGATTTCGTCAAACAAGTATACTAGAAAGTTTGCAATGTCTGGTATAGAGGGATCGAATATATCTACAGAATGATCCCTACACCAACGACGAAAAACCTTCCACTTAGCCGCATAGTTTAGCGAAGAGGAGGTCCTCCTACAGTTAGAAATCGCGTCCACTGCTCGTCCTGTAAAGTGCTTGCCATGCAAGAAGGACCGCACAACGGAAAAACGTGAAGGTTGAGACCTTGCGGGTTGTGATGGAGTTGGCGCGATTTCCCCTGCGAAAGAAGATCCTCCCGTGGAGGAAGCTTTCGCGGTAGGTCCCACAACAGACACCTGAGTAGATTTATCCACGGTCTCTGTGGCGACAGAGATGCTACCAACAGAATCTTGCATTGAGATTGCTTTATCTTCAGCAATACTTGTTGAATTAACGGCGCTGGAGGATACGCATATCCTATCATTCCGTCCCAAGGGATCGACAGAGCGTCTACTGCAAATGCTCTTGGATCCGGACACGGAGACACATACATCTGCAACTGATTGTTGAGATGTGTCGCAAATAAGTCTATCATTGGCCGTTCCCATTGGTAGCAAATCTGATTGAATACTTGTTTGTTGAGAGTCCACTCCGACGGCAACAAGCGACACTTTCGTGAAAGGGAGTCTGCTAGCACATTCAGACGACCCGGTATGTGACGGACCGAAAGAAGAACATGATGTTCTAGCGCAAACAGAAGGATGCTTTCCATTAGATTGAACAACAGAACTGAATGAGTGCCTCCCTGATTCCGTATATACGCCACTACTGTCGTATTGTCGGATAGGATTTGGACATGAGCATCGTGAATAATGTCCATCCAGTGACGTAACGCAAGCCAAATTGACATCATTTCCTTGATGTTTATGTGCTTGCACAGGAATTGCGGATCCCAAAGACCCTGGCATCTCGAATCCGTTGGGATTAATGATGCACCCCAACCTGTTTGACTGGCATCCGTCATAACGGTAAAACTCGGATCCGGCAACTGCAGCGGAACTCCCTGAGTTAACCACTGAATGTTTGCCCAAGTCTGAATCTCTTGTTTCACTTGATCTGACAAGAGAACGTCTACATCGAGCGAATGAATTTTCACACTCCAATTCTGAGTCAATAAAATTTGAAGAGGACGTGTGCGTAAACGCCCCATCGGAATGAGATCCGCGGCGGCTCCGCACAGACCTATCAGTCTCATAAATTCTCTCGCCGTGACTTTGTCTGCGTGCAGACAAATAGCGAGCGTAACAACTGACTAATTTCGCTCTGGTTAACGGCAGACGAACGAGATTGTTGTGCATCTCGAAGCTCATTCCCAGATGAGTGAATGACTTGGACGGCACCAGATCCGACTTCTCCTCGTTTACTATAAAACCGAGACGTCGGAGCAATAGAAGAAGATTCTGAACATCGTTCTGAAGCGTTAACTCGTTGCCGTACCTCTGAAGAATGTCGTCCAGGTAGGCCGACGTTACCGCAGACGAATGAGCTCGGAAGTAGATCATTACCGAGTTCATTACCCGAGTGAAAGCCCAGGGTGCTAGATTCAATCCGAAGCACATCGCCTGGAATTGATACACCACTCCTAGGACTGCGAAGCGTAGATACTTTCGGAATGTCGGATGTACCATGACGTGAAAGTACGCATCTTTGAGATCTATGCTCGTTGCATAATCGTTCACCCGAATACTCGCTCTGACCGATCGAATCGTCTCCATATAAAACTTCGGAGCGATGATCAGCTTGTTTATCCAGCTCAAATCTATGACTGGACGGAACGAGCCGTCTGGTTTCGGAACCAGAAACAGATGGCTGTAAAATCCACGGAGATTCCTGGTTTTCTACGACCTCTACCGCGTTCTTCATTAAAAGAGACTGCACCTCTGATAACAGAGCGTCTCTTTTCTGCGGATTTGACGGAAGATGAGTCCACTTTGGACTTCGAGTTAATGGAGGCTTTCGTTTGAAGGATATCTTTAGACCTTCCGAAGTCACTCCTCTCACCCAAGGGTCGTCCGTAATCGACGCCCATTCTTGTGAAAAGCTTGACAACCTTCCGCCAACCAGAACGCATTAGAGGTTTAAGCCATCACCTCCTGGACCTGCGAGGCCTGCGGTAGGAGAAACCACGTCTTCCACAGCCCGCACCTCGCCCCGTCGACCTCGGGGCGTCCGACCGATTGTCCCGGCCTGAAGGACGTCCCGAACGAGAGTCGCTATCCTGACGGTCTCTCGAATAAGACCACGAGGACGCACCGGAACCTCTATAGGAACCTCTCTTGGGCGCATTAGACCCAGAAGTGCCTGTCTTATTCGTGTCTGCTGTATCCCATTTCTTAGGAGCAGATTTGAATAACAGAGAATCCTTAGCTTTCTTTGTAATTTTATCATAAATAGCGGAAAGCTTGCCGTCAAAAAGAAGTTCTCCTGAGACCGAAGCGACTCTAAGAGAGTTCTTCACCTTAGAATCCACTAGTGTGGATGTAGCTAGGGCTGCGTCACGTCTAACCAACTCCAGATTTGCCACTGAAAGGGCGGAGTTACACGTGGAATAAGCTACTGCCCTTGAAAGAAGTCTTAAAGAGGATTGTATATCCTGAAACTCTTTCCCCTGAAGGCGCAGTGATAACGCCTTAGTAAGGTGATCTGCGAAAGATAAGGCATCTAAATTGGCTCTGTTAGACGCAATAGCTGTTTCCAACACCGCGGTTGGAATAGAAGCTGACGACGGTAATGATAGCTCTAAGTCTTCTGCCTCGTCGTCCATACGCAGAGGAACTCTCGGTATACCCTGTCCTGCCGTATCGAATTTATTCCTTGCATTAATGAAAGGCAGGTTGAGAGTATTAGCGGACAAGAAACCTGCTTTCCCCGTCCTGGAAGCAAGTTTAAATATAGCGTCGTTCAATAATTCAAATGTTCTTGCAACATTATTGGACTGCGACGGAAACTCGGGAGCGATGTCCCTGAACCGCATAAAAAATTCAGAGTCCAATGACGCTATAATTCTCTTGTCCGGAACCGCAGCAGTCCGGCCCGACGGAACAACTTGAGGGAGAAAGTGCCGAATGAAGTCCACGGCAGCTTTATGCTGTTCCGAAAGGGATAGCTCCA
This sequence comes from Pictodentalium vernedei, assembly GCA_031216915.1. Classification (NCBI taxonomy): domain Eukaryota; kingdom Metazoa; phylum Mollusca; class Scaphopoda; order Dentaliida; family Dentaliidae; genus Pictodentalium; species Pictodentalium vernedei. The sequence goes on from CM062296.1 coordinate 716,618,159, forward strand.
AGTCATCCGTATCCCTTTCACCATCCGGTCGGACCTCATGATGTTCCCGGTCGTCCGCCCCCGATGCTTCGGCGGAGCGTACCGACCCAGCGCCGTCGGATAATTCTCGATCCGACACCGTTTCTGTCGGCTGCTGGGATGCTGCGATAAGCTGTGCTATCTGCACAAGAATGTCCGGCGTCGAGACCTGCGGAGGCGCAATCTTTCGCTGCTTCGCCGAGGGCAGCTCCGCATCAGATGGCTCCCGCATACTTTTCCTATGCGAACGTCCGGAGTCCATCGGTCTCGAATCCCTGGCTGCTGGATGGTGTGACCTGGTCGCCGAAGAATCCTTGATCGGCGAAGCTGGTAATATATCGGCGGTCACGCAGCCAAGGTGCGGTCGTGTGCGCTGACGAGAAGAGGAAGCCTTAACAGTCTCTGCAGACTGCTTATACAACGGAGCGTCCCGAGCGACGGACGTATGCTCCGCTAAAGACACATTTTGTACCACAACATCTGGTCCCAGATGTTGTTGTACGAGAGAGGGGCCTCTCTCGCTCGCGGCCCGGCTGGACCTGGACGAGCTAGGAACCGGACTCAAAGGCTTCCTCCGTTCTCGCTTACTATCCGCCGTCACTGGGTGTGCATCTATTATGTTTATAGTGCTCGCATCACCCAAAACTTCCTCTTGGACCGCATCGGACGAACCCGGCTGCCGAACCATTCGGTGAATGGACGCTACACCGGGCGAGCTAGCGGACGACATTTGTCTAATCTCCATGAGCACTTTTGCCGCTAGCTCTGAATTCATTTGTGACGACGGACGCACACTTGTAGAAGATAACATGGAAACATCACCCTGTTCTGGTTCCTCTGAAATAGAAACTGAGAGAGTAGAGTGACCTTGCGGAGAAAGAGCCAGCATCGCCCTTTCTCCAGAAACAACATATCGTGACACACGTTTCCAATGTTTCTCATCCCAATATTCACATATAGGACAGGGATTAATGCGAGAACACTGACTACAATTAATACAATGATCATGAAAGTCAGAGGAAGATTTCTTCCTATTACAATTTGAACAACGTCCCTTCATTGTGAAAGAACAACAATAAGTCCTAGTTACTCGCAAAAACCCCTGACACAAAGATACATAATAACATGATCCATTAATAAATGAAAAAACAATTGCAAATCAAAATAATTTTGAAAAAATATTTTTTCAGCGAAGCCCAAGTTGCTGAAAAGTAACGTTGAGCCCCGATGGATCCGATGGCAAAGTGTGGTCAAAAATTTTAAATTTATATTAAATAATTAATGAGACACTTACGGATAATATAAATGTATCTTATAGTGAGATAAACTACAGCAAAGGCAAACAGCCCCCCTCAAAAAAGGCTGTTGCCAATGTAAACAAACAGTGTAAAAACACCAGAAAACATGACTCCAGGCACTAAAAAAACTGGCCCGGAATCAGTCATCAAATTACACTCTATCTGATGCAAAACAGAGACTCCCAGGGGAGAATCTGCAGAACATCAGATGGAAGATGCAGAACACAAACGTTATACACCCATGGGTGAAAACATAACTATGGGGAAAATAACAGAAAACATTCTGTAACCAAGCAACTCTCCCAGGAAATTTTAGAAATGAAATTTCTCAAAAATATGCCAAAAGCATGGGAGAATTGCAAGGGGGGACTTTAGAAGGCTAGGGGAGAGGAAACACTGAATAAGCAGTGCAACATTTAGCAAGAATGACAACAAGAGGCCCATGCCTCGAAAATAGGCAACTTAACATAATTTCATCAAAAAATTTTAAGTACAGCCCTGATTATTTTTTGTCACTTCTTTTTCCTCTCCTCCTTCTGTCCTCCTTAGAATCACATTTTCTCCAAAAATTACGTGTCTGGCATCCTTTAAACTGAGATTTACAAGCACAAAGATCAGTGAGATGTTGACTGATGAAGGGCCAAACAGAGAATGATAATTGGCGCCAATTTCGGGACGTCCGCGTCACTGCGCATGCGCAGTAGAGGCGTAGTATGGAGGTCCTTTAGGACATGATTTCTTTTTGTTTTGGATGCAAATTTTGGGGATTGGGGGGCAAAATTTGTGTTTGGCCCTGGTTTTGTTAGAGTTAGCACCAGCTAAGTCTGGGTCATTGGTACAGTATAAAAATACTGTAATTTTAATGCATTTTTCAGAGTCCAAGGGTTGTAATTTTGGTAAAAATCAGTGGAGCGGAACAAAATGCAAACTTGTTCTGTAGGCCACCATGTTAGACTAACATACCAAAAATCATCTCAATATCTGGAAGAGTGTATGAAAAAAGTCTGCAAAACTGTAATTTTGATGAACTTTTCAAAGTTCAAGGGCCGTAATTTCGGTAAAAATCAGTGGAGCGGAACAAAATTCAAACTTGATCTGTAGGCCACCATGTTAGACTAACATACCCAAAAACAGCTCAATATCTGGAAGCGTGTAGAAAAAAAGTCTGGAAAACTGTAATTTTGATGAACTTTTCAAAGTTCAAGGGCCGTAATTTTTGTAAAAATCAGTGGAGCGGAACAAAATGCAAACCTGATCTGTAGGCCACCATGTTAGACTAACATACCAAAAATCAGCTCAATATCTGGAAGCGTGTAGAAAAAAAGTCCGGAAAACTGTAATTTTGATGAATTTTTCAGAGTCCAAGGGCCGTAATTTCGGTAAAAATCAGTGGAGCGGAAAAAAATGCAACTTGATCTGTAGGCCACCATGTTAGACTCACATACCAAAAATCAGCTCAATATCTGGAAGCGTGTAGAAAAAAAGTCCGGAAAACAAGTAGGACTGACGGACTGACGGACAGACCAGTCAAAGACATTATACCCCAGCAACTTCGTTGCGTGGGGTATAATTATCATTATGTTTTTCTGGGTTTTTTCTATGGCTGTTATTTTTGCAACCAATTCCACACACGATTCAATTTAAAAAATATGTGCAGTTTCATGTTTACTTCCATTAGCATCACAGTGGCCAAGTTCACTCCGAGAAGATTGAGTGATGTATCGGGAAGTTTTTTTGAAATGATAAAAGTCATCATTGTCCTTCCTTCTGTTGATCTGGCACGGCTCTTTAGTGATGGCTTCGTTTGTGAAAACCGGATTAACAACACTCCATGAGTGCAAACCTGTAGTTTCCCCAGAGAGCAGATCAACACTGTCACAACCATTATCGTAATTAACCCAGTCATTACTGGGTTTACTCAAGTCTTCAATTTCGCATACATTTTCATTGACTATTTCATCATCAATAACAGATGTAGTAAATGACCACATGTCAAGTAGATGTGAAATGTGTTGGAAGTTGCTGGCGTTCAGGTAAATTTAAACATTCACTGATAATCATTGCATTCTCCCCCCAAATCAAATGCAGCAAATGGCCGCATAATTGTTGAAGGTGAGATGCTTTGAACTTTCTTGTGCCTAATTTCATGTGGTATTTCCAGGGTTGATTATGATTCAATGAATTTGGATAAAATTTCTGGGAGTTATTATTTCAGAAAGACATGTCTTGCCGCATAGTAAATACTGCACTCAACAGAATAAAAGATAGCATACGGCACACAGCAGTATAACAGGCAGAATACCACACACATCATTTTTAAAGATAGCATATTGCACACAGCAATATAACAGACAGAATTCACATGCAGCAGTATAAAAGATAGGTCAACATACAGTCGAAATAAACGCCCGAACGGTTTAACATCCACAATCACACTAAAACTGCTTCCAAACTAACATCTCATTCACACATAGAAACCAACCGAGCATTGCTGTGAACACTGCTCAGTGGTTTGATCTTGGCAACTGATCTTCACTAAATCAATTAACCCCAATTATACAACACTATATTTGGAACAATGAAAACTTGAAAAGGAAAGCACCAAGTGACTTTCTGCAAATTTTTGTAACAGGTTATAAGGATTCTCTGGTTTGGGTTTTATCCGACGAAACTATTTCCCATACTCAAAAAGAAAAAACATTCCAATAAGAGAAACAGTAGAAATGTCGGCTAGAAAATAACACAATTCAAAAATTGTCATAAAGACCACCCGAGAGGAACACCTCATGTAACATGGCACTCGAAGGCAGTGTCCAATTTGAATGTGTTTTGTTGTAACCTGACGTATCAACGAACAGAACAAACCACTCTACAAGGAGATACGATCACTAGTGACCAAACAAATCAAAATGGAAACGCTTATCTATTAACTTGCCGCCAGTGCAAAAAACAATACGTGGGTGAAACAAAAAGACAGTTTGGCCGAATATGCCTCCGTGAACACCTAGCAGACATCAAATACCGCGAACAAACACCTGTCGCGGAACATTTCAACGATACCAACCACTCGATTACTGATGTCCAATTTAGCATCATTTATGTCTTCCGCTCAGACCCTGAAAGTGATCATTCTGCGACCAGGAGAAAAACAGAAGAAATCCAATGGATATACAAGCTATGCACGCTAACCCCATTCAGCCTGAACAGAATGGATTTTTAATTTAATTATTGTTCTTCTTAGAAAATAACACAAACATTTTAACTGGTTGACTGCTAGAAGCCACTATTACGGCTTTCAAAAGAATGAGGGTACCAGAGCAAAACCAACATTTTCCGTGCCATGTTTCCTATTCAAATAGAAATAATATTTTGTTTATATAAGCTTGTTCTATTACAAATTATTAGAGAGAGCCTGTGGGCACACTCCAATAATTTGTAATAGAACAAATTTTGTATAACAAATTTAGACCACCAAAAATAATCTAACCATCAACCAGTTAAGAAGAATGTTTTCACTTTTCTGAAAATGAAATAGTGTGATTTAACCCTTTACCTAACATGAAAAGCAGACGACACTTGCAAAAAAAATTCTTGAATAACTGATTTTTTTCATTTTTTGTCTCAAAAACATAGGTTATGACCCCTCATTGGAACGAGCTCGACGAGCTCGTTCCAATGAGGGGTCATAACCTATGTTTTTGAGACAAAAAATGAAAAAAATAATGAAAATTAATTGGCGATTTTTGAGAATGGCGCTGGCCGGTTTTGGCCGTTACGTTGGGTAAAGGGTTAATTCACTTGAAACTTACGTTATACCAGCAGCTCTGAGTTCTCTTCTCTTCTGTAAGGCAGCTAATCTCCTACAACAAAAAGTAATCCAGTGATTAACACTCATAACTGACCAACCATACAAAAATACAGTACTCTCATCTGCCTTATAATAGTAATGTCACTATTACTAAATCTGAAGAAAAATTTTGTCCTACACAATTATTTGTTTGGAAATGAGACAAAGAGTGAAATGCCATCACTATTATTAATTGTAACCAAAAATATAGGACATTACTATTATTCAGCCATCAGTATTATTAGGCAGCTGAGGGAACGAAATTTATCGTTTTTCCTTCTCTCAGCAAGTCGGCTGCACTTTTCTATCTCTTAACCCTTTACCTAACGTGAAAAGCAGACGACACTTGCAAAAAAAATTCTTGAATAACTAATTTTTTTCATTTTTTGTCTCAAAAACATAGGTTATGACCCCTCATTGGAATGAGCTCAACGAGCTCGTTCCAATGAGGGGTCATAACCTATGTTTTTGAGACAAAAAATGAAAAAAATAATGAAAATTAATTGGCAATTTTTGAGAATAGCGCTGGCCGGTTTTGGCCGTTACGTTGGGTAAAGGGTTAAAGGAACAAAGCTGGGGGCGCGGTGGCGTCGCAATAACCGGTTCTCGTCAGATCACCGAAGTTAAGCAACGTCGAGCGCAGTTAGTAGTTGGATGGGTGACCATTTCAGTGACTGATTTGCGCTCCCGTGTTGTGTCCTTGGGCAAGGCACTTCACCCCGATTGTCCACATGGGGGCACGATGACGCCGTGTACTAAGGCGTACTGCACGTCGATGGTGAGCATGTCTTCAACCAATCTAACCTGCCTGTGCTGCAGTGCGGAGTTACGATGTTGGGGAGCTGGCAGCTGCTCGTCGTTGCTCGGTGGTTCTCTCCGGGTACTCCAGCTTCCTCCACCCGTAAAACTGTCGCGGTCATGATTAGCCATTGTGCATAAGTATGTGACCTTAAACACCAATAAATAAATAAATAAATAAATAAATAAATAAATAAATAAATAAATAAATAAAGGAACAAAGCTAAGCACAGACAAATATTCTTTCATGCAATCATGATAGTGTAACCATGGTTTCTGCTACGGCAGCTGTGGGTCCATTTAAATGGTAGAGAGCTGAATTATTTTTGGTTTGGAAAATTTCTTTGTGTATCTTTACCTTGTTAAAATTCATAGGAAGAGTCTCTATAGGCACTGTCCCATAAATTTTAACAAGATAAATCCTTACAGATAACAGATTGTAACTACTGCCCAATTGTTGGTTGGGATATGTCAAAACAGTGACATTTAACTTGACATTTGCACCATAATGGTGTGAACGGTTGAGGGAGGATCATTGTGTTGAAATGATTTGTTTATTAATCAAACACGATTAGTAATATTAGTCGATTTAAAACTTCCTTGTTGACTAGTTGTCAACATATATAACCCATACCCATTACAAGTTACAGTACCCGGCAGGTGTATTTCGTCTTTTTTCCAATTCCCAGTACAAGTTACAGTATCCAACTGGTTAGCCTACATTTCGTCTTTTATGAGTTTATTTGGCAACAAGCTTTTTAGCTAATTAATCTTTAATCACTAACAAGACAATATTTGTACAATAAAATGACCATGAAACACACTAACCACTGACTAGCTGATTGCTTTGGCAGTCAGAGTTTGAAAAGTCAATGTTGGTCAGGTTTTATGTAGACAAGATGCCTCTCGGCCTATATAGCTCCACTCAGGGCCACTACTTTCAGATGATGGACAAATCATTACCAGCTCCGCTGACATTTGTCAAGTGGGCTAACCTGGCCATTTTGTGTTTGGATTTCCGAGACTGTTCATCATTTATGAAGTATTAGATTTTTAAAAAAAACTGTTCCAATTCCGTATGGCACTTTCCAGCAATAGGCACCACATTAGGGATCAACACAAATGTAGTGAAATGCAATGTCAGCAGCTATTGAAAAATCCAATGTGCTTTGTATTTTCAGTCATAGATTTTCCTTCCCCCCTCTGCCCCCTTCCCTATGAAAGCATGTGAATTACTGTCTACAAAACATGGTCTATTTTTTTATCTGTTCATGTGTATTACGAATCAATTTGACAATCAGAAAAAAACGCAAATCAAATAATTAAACCAAGTAAATAAATCCCTCAAACAAGATTGAATTGGTTAAACTGCAAGTTGCATTATGGGGAAATCTGCTTCTTGAAATTGTAGTATTTTGACATCATAGTACAGTGTTAATATACAGTGGAACCCTGTTAATTGAATAGCCACTTAGCCCATGAAAATTATTCAATTAACAGGCATATTCGATTAACAGAAATTGTGTCACTTTCCTGTATTCTAGAGATAAACTTAGCATTTATTCTATTATATATTGGAGCTCTGTCAAACAAGATATAATAGATTAAATGCTTGTATTGGATGTACTTAGGCCAAATAGGTCTATAAACAAAGGAAAACTGGGGAGAATCCGAGTAATTTCTCAACAGGTTACAAGATGTTTTATTCCATTAACAGGAGTTTACTCTATAACCAATATTCAATTAACAAGGCAAATTTGTACTGGAGGTATGGTGAATGGTTTTGTGTTGGGAAATTATACTCATTTAACAGGGTTATTCAGTTAAGAGATATCCAATTAAGTGGGCTCCACTGTAATACCACAGCCATTCTTAAGATTACATTTTTAAGTCTTTTGAGGACTAAAAGTTCTCAGGCCTTTCAGCATGGTCCTTCTGACTGCCATATGAGAGGACTGGCTTTTTGTTATTTTCTTAAATCTGCAGCTGCTCTGACGAACTGCTTCACAAGAGCCAAATGCACTCATGCCATTATTGGGTTCTTTCAAATTTTATCACTGGCAGTCACACTGCCTGATTTTGTATTTGGAACAGCTTTATTTTGTGCATGAATATCCGTAATGTACTAAGAAAGCTGATTGAAACTCCCCTTTCAAGTTCAGAATGTGTGCAAAATTGTTTTAAATAGGCATTTGCATATGCTTTCAAATTTAATTTCAATTTTTCAAGCTTAAATTTACAGTTTTCTGATTGGGAGGGAATTCACAAATGGCATGGATGGTCTTCCAAGAGATATTCTTCTTGCTCTATTAATGTGCATTGTACTTCAATGTATAGTTTACTGCATGGCTTATATTTCGATGAAAATTTGAGAATCCATTCACGCAAAGATTCCCGCAACAAAGTCAGCGACAATCTATGTAGATTCTCACTGCACCTCTGCCAGTATTCGCGTGAAAAGAATTGAGTCAATTTAACCCTTTACCTAACAAAGCAGCAGCAAATTAACCAATGCTGGCTAACATGACCTGAAATATCCAGACACTTTGTCAATAAAATTGTACAAATATTGCGGTTATTGGAACCGGCTCCGTGAGACGGTTCCAATGGCATCCATATTTGTAAGGTTTTATTGATAAATATTGATTTTTTTTTAAATTATCAAATTCAGTTTATATTTTAATGAAAGTGTCAATGGCACTGCAGCTTAACTTGACTATGTGTAGTGTCTGATGAAAAGGATAATGTTCAATATTTATGAAAGAATTATGAAATAAGATAAGAATTGTGATAATTGAGAATATGTTACGTTCTGTACCCTGCATGCTATGTTTTCAACAAGTATAATTTGAGGTGTAGACTGTACTAAAGAACTGAGGCCTGGGTTGATGTAGCCCTTACAGTTGACGTATGTCAACCAAAGTTACCAAGTTACATTCCAAAATGAGTCATGCAACCAAGTTACAATGACAAATATGACTTTTAGACTGTGCTAAAGGAATCTATGTCACGTGCCGATCGTGACCAAAATAGGACAGTCTCATCTAGATATTATACCGAGTTATCCTACCAAGTTACACTGAAATCCCCTCATAAAACAAGAGGCCCAATGGGGCCTGAAGCGCTCATCTTGAAAAGAACACAAGTCCAAGAATGAGTCAACATTAAGCAATCCATATCCATAGCTACACTCTCAATCCTTGAGTCCCTCAGGAGTGACAAAAATAATCCGGGCATCATGCCTTTTCTTCAGTTAATCATAATGTAAAATGTAGAGCTCCCCTATGAAGCACCTTGATGCAACCTTTGTGGATTAATCTTAGTTACACACCTCTAAAGGGTACCGAATACAAAATTTTTAATTCTTCAGCAAAATGGCCAATTCTGGCTATAGGGAGCCCAAATATTAACCCAGGCTCTCGATTTGAACACAGTTGAATCTGATTTCCCTAGAGATGCTGTGTACCAAATATGAATGCATTCTGACTGTTGGATCTAAAGAAGAGAAATTTTAAAGAAATTTCTTCATATTGCACAAAGTTAAAATTTGGGCTACTATAGCGAGCCCAAATATTAACCTATGGATCCGATTTGAACAAACTTGAATCTGACCGCCCAGAGATGTTGTATATCAAATATGAAAGCATTCTGACTAGTGGATCTGAAGAAGAAGATTTCTGAAGAAATTCCCTCATGTTGTACTAAGTTAAATTTCAGGTTCCCATATGGAGCCCAAATATTAACCCAGGCACTCGAATTGAACAAACTGGAATCTGCACCCCCTAGAGATGTTGTATACCAAATATGAAAGCATTCCGACTTGTTGATCTGAAAAAGAAGATTTTTAAAGAAATTTCTTCATATCGCACTAAGTAAAAATTTGGGCTACCATAGCGAGCCCAAATATATACCGAGGGATCGGATTTGAACAAATTTGAATCTGACCACCCTAGGGATGTTGCATACCAAATAAGAAACCATTCTGACCGGTGGATCTGAAGAAGATTTTTTTAAATTGTCCCCCATATTGAACAAAGTTAAAATTTGGGCTTCCATAGGAAGCCCAAATATTAACCTAGGGACTTGGTTTGAACAATCTTGAATCTGACCCTCATAACAATGATGTATATCAAACATTAAAAGAGTCTGACTGGTGGTTCTGAAGAAGAAGATTTTTAAAGAATATTCCCCATATTACCCTATGTAAAAAATTTGGGCTCCTGTATTGAACCCAAATATGAACCAATGGGCTTTATTTTAACAAACTTGTATCTGACCCCCTATGAATGTTGTATACCGAATATCAAAAGATTCTGATGATTGGTTCTGGAGAAAACATTTTTTTAAATTTTTGCAAATATGCTGACTCAGCATTTTTTCGATGCCCATTACAGAACACCCTGACATAACCGAAGGCAATTTTCTTTTACCATTCAATTCCACTGGTCCTAGGGATACTTCATACCAAATAACAGCTCTCTGTTCTGTGTGATTTGGGAAATATGGGAGTTTGAAAATATTTCTATTTTTAGTTCCCAGGGTTCTCATGGGGATGCGGGAATTTTTTTTTTTGCATGGGTCAAGTACTTATGACCCAATAATATCACATACCAAATTTGGTTTAAACCGGACCATCGGTTCAGAAAATAGAAATTTTGGGCGGGGCCAAAAATCTTAACCCACCCATTACAAATCCAAATATTGCTTCATGAACTTCATTTGAACAAACTTGATTCTACACCTCAAAAGGAAGCTCCATTGCCAGTATCAAGTCATTGTACACACTGGTTCATGAGAAGAAGATTTTAAAAATATTTTGGAGCTTTTTCCGCCACTCCTTCCCTATGGGGCTGGGCATGTTGAGTTGAACAAAAATGCAATGCCCCTTTGGGACCATCACTCACACAAACTTTCACTTGAATTGGCCCAGTGGCTTTGGAGAAGACCAAAACATGGTGTTGACGGATGGACGACGGACGGACGGAGACGATGGACGATGGACGGAGAGCGATGAGGTTAGCTCAGCTTGACTTTGTCAAGATGAACTAAAAACAACCTGTAAACAGCGCTAAAAGAATCTAGGTCATGTGCTCAAGCATCGGTAACGCCTGACCGACCGCAACCAAAATATGAGTGTCTCATCTAGACATCATACCGAGTTATCCAACCAAGTTACAATGAAATCTCTCTAAACAAAAAAAACTGTAGACTGTTCCAAACAAGTCTATGTCAAGTGCCTGTGTGGCCATCAAGGTTGACCAATCACGGCCAAAATAGGACGTTCTCATCTATACATTATACTGCGTCATACTACCAAGTTACAATTAAATCATTCATAAATACGACCTGTAGATTGTGCTAAAGGTTTTTGAGTTTGGTTGACTGATCGCGACCAAAATGGGACGTTCTCATCGAGACATGACCTTGAACCTGCAATATGAAATTTCATGATGATCGGACTACGCTGTGTAGCCTGTGCTAAAGAAAATGTGAACAAACTTAAAGACTTCTGCATGTGTGATGGCAATAGCTTATCTTGACTTTGTCAAGTTAAGCTAAAAATGAAAGTGTCAATGACACTGTAGCTCAACTTGTTAAGACATGTACATGTATAGTATGTGACACAGCAATGACAAACATCTGGGTAATGACCTGATAACAAAGGTACATATAAAGTATTGTAACAGTCTGTACATAAATACTGACCGTAGCCTGTAACAACTGTATAGGTAGAGTATTGTAAAGGTGGGTGACAGTCAGATGCTAAACTAGAAAAGAAATCTTTGAGTCCCAGAGTGGGTCTGACTGAACCCCAAAATATTTGTTCTCATAGCACAGTGATAACAAAGGCACCCCAAAACACACTCATTCCTGTCCCAAGGTGAAAACAATGGTACTCAAGAAGTTTCGTGAAGATCAGTTCATAAATACGAGCTGTATAGAAGTTGTGACAAAAAACTAATTGGACCTAATTTCGGTACAAAATGGCCACTGGCAGCCATCTTGAATTTTGGACTGCACCCGGAAACACTCGTTCTCGTCCCAAGGTGATAACAAAGGTACCCAAGAAGTTTCGTGAAGATCGGTTGATAAATACAGCCTCTAGCCCGAGCCGTATTGACATGTGCACTTACAGTGTATAAGTAGCACTGAATAAATCAAAGTTCATCTAATTTGCATAATTTCTGCACGAGAAAAACACCTGTACTAAATGTGATGTATTCCATGCCATGTTACTAAACATTCATACAAAAATGTATTCAAATCAGAACTTTCATACAGAAGTTCCACACAAAAGACTGATGTGCTGCACTAATTTTGGTACAAAATGGCTGCTGGTGGCCATCTGGAATTTTGGACCACACCCAAAAACACTTGTTCTCATCCCACAGTGATAACAAAGGTACCCAAGAAGTTTCATAAAGATTGGTTCATAAATACGGCCTCTAGCCCGAGCCGTATAGAAGTTGTGTACAAAAAACTGATTAGACCGAATTTCGCTACAAAATGGCCACTGGCAGCCATCTTGAATTTTGGACCGCACCCAGAAACACTCGTTCTCGTCCCACGGTGATAACAAAGGTACCCAAGACATTTCGTGAAGATCGGTTCATAAATACAGACTCTAGCCCGAGCCGTATTGACATGTGTACTTACTGTGTGTAAGTAGCACTGAAAAAATCAAAGTTCATCTAATTTGCATAATTTCTGCACGAGAAAAAAACCTGTATTATATGTGATGTATCCCATGGTACTAAACATTCGCACAAAACATTATTCAAATCAGCGCTTTCATATGGAAGTTCTGTGCAAAAATCTGATTACACCTAATTTTGTACAAAATGGCTGCCATCGGCCATCTTAAATTTCGGACCGGACCCCAAAACACTCGTTCTCGTCCAACGGCGATACCAAAGGTACCCAAGAAGTTTTGTAAAGATCGGTTCATAAATACGGCCTCTAGCCCGAGCCGTATTGGCATTTGCACTTACAGTGCTGAAAGTAACACTAAAAACATCAAAGTTAGTCCAATTTGCATAATTTACGCACGAGAAAAAAACCTGTATTATATGTGATGCATCCCATGGTACTAAACATTCATACAAAAAATTATTCAAATCAGTGCTTTCATATGGAAGTTCTGTGCAAAAATCTGATTGCACCTAATTTTGTACAAAATGGCTGCCAGCGGCCAACTTGAATTTCGGATCGGACCCAAGAACACTCGTTCTCGTCCCACGGTCCTTTAGAACAAAGGTACCCAAGAAGTTTCGTAAAGATCAGTTCATAAATACGGCCTCTAGCTCGAGCTGTATTGAATTGTTGATGGACAGACAGACAGACAGACGACTGGCCATGGCATAAGCTCAAATTTGGCATCAGTTGAGCTAATTAAAAAGCTGTGTTGGGTAAAGGGACAACGTGTTATCAGTACACAACAGGCATTCAACCATGGTGACCTAAAGGGATCCTAAGACCCTCATAGCAGGTATGTATTCTTGCAACCATTTTTGCGAGAATACAAATGGAGTCTCCCAAATTTCGATGAAATAGAAGCTCTGGTTCAGTGGTGCAGAATAATATCCTGTAGCATGGTTCAATTTGTTTCTGAATACAGATTCCTTTCCTTCATCTTCCTTCAGTATCGAGTGCACCTACCATTGGTTTGAATATGAGTGTTTACTCCATTAAATCCATTTATAGCACGACAGTGGATATCACAGCAGTTTGAATCTTACATGTGTTGCGATTAAAATTACAGCTTTTCAATGATTCTCTTCACTTTTCCTTCTGTTCCACATATCAAGTGTGCCTATAAAGCGATGTTTATTTCCTGCAAAAAACTTCCGAAATTTATTAAATCTGTCTCTCACTATTTTTCCTTCTTATTATAAATCGATATATCATATAACACTTATGAAGAGTGTTATTGTTGTTCATTTAAATAAATAAACACAAAACACTGCTGCTCATATTATTACGGGATCCAGATGCGATGATCACATAACACCTTTGCTCCATAAACTGCCTGTTCAACAACGTATCACTTTCAAGATTTGGGTGTAGGTCTTTAAGTACATTAATGGATCGGCTCCAAAATATCTTCAGGACGTTTTGACTGTTCAATCAACAAAACGGAATCTATGCTTATCCAAACAGCTCAGGCTTCTTGTTTCTTTTCCCCATTCCAACATGGTGAATACAAGGGCCTTTTCCTTCATAGGTCCACGACTCTGGAACTCATTGCCAGTGCATATCCAGGCTTCCATAAGATTTAGACGACTTCAAAACAAAACTCAAGTCCTATCTCTTCCAAGAAGCCTTCAAGGTTTCAGCTAATTTTTTATAGTTTTGATTTACTTCAGTGTTTTTTAGTAGGGAGCTCAAATATGTATTTATTTTCCAGGTAAAGCATTTTTAAGCACAACCATGTGTTTTTATGTTATATAAAAATAGGCCGATGAAATCGTCTGATGTGTACCCATACGCGCAACTAGTAGAAAGCTGTATGATGGAGGGCCACCCTGGATGCCGACATTATGTACAGCATACATGCATGGTATGGGTACATACAGAAATGGATTGGAGGAGTGCCTAATTTGATGGATAAAGGGTTAATATCTCTGGACCAAATTATTAGATTTACATAAAAAACTACACAACACAGCACATCAGTAACGTGAATACATATATAAAGTAACCTGATAATCGGATTAATATTTTTTGAGTTATCGCATGCCAAAGAAATGGATTGGAGGAGTTTTCAATTTGAAGGATAAAGGGTTAATATCACAGGATCAAATTATCAGATTTACACCAAAAACTATACAGCTCAGCACATCAGTAACCTGAATACATATATGCAGTAACACAACAATCAGATTGATATTTTTTGAGTTCTCTCATGCCAAAGGGATTGGAGGAATTTTCAATTTGAAGGATAAAGGGTTAATATCTCAGGATCAAATTATCAGATGTACACCAAAAACTATACAGCTCGGCACATCAGTAACCTGAACACAAATATAAAATAAATTGACAATCCAAGAAATATTTTTCAAGTTATCGAATGCCAAAGGGATTGGAGGAATTTTCAATTTGAAGGATAAAGGGTTAATATCTCAGGATCAAAATAACAGATTTACACAAAAAACTATACAGCTCAGCACATCAGTAACCTGAACACAAGTATAAAGTAACTTGACAATTCAAGCAATATTTTTCAAGTTATCGAATGCTAAAGGGATTGGAGGAATTTTCAATTTGAAGGATAAAGGGTTAATATCTCAGGATCCAATTATCAGATTCACACCAAAAACTATACAGCTCGGCACATCAGAAACCTGAAAACAAATATAAAGTAACTTGACAATCCAAGCAATATTTTTCAAGTCATCGAATGCCAAAGGCATTGGAGAAATTTTCAATTTGAAGGATAAAGGGTTAATATCTCAGGACAAAAATAACAGATTTACACCAAAAACTATACAGCTCGGCTCAACAGTGACCGGAACACAAATATAAAGTAACTTGACAATCCAAGCAATATTTTCAAGTTATCGAATGCCAAAGGGATTGGAGGAATTTTTAATTTGAAGGATAAGGGGTTAATATCTCAGGATCAAATTATCAGATTTACACCAAAAACTATACAGCTCGGCACATCAGAAACCTGAAAACAAATATAAAGTAACTTGACAATCCAAGCAATATTTTTCAAGTCATCGAATGCCAAATGGATTGGAGAAATTTTCAATTTGAAGGATAAAGGGTTAATATCTCAGGACAAAAATAACAGATTTACACCAAAAACTATACAGCTCGGCTCATCAGTGACCTGAACACAAATATAAAGTAACTTGACAATCCAAGCAATATTTTTCAAGTTATCGAATGCCGAACGGACTGGAGGAATTTTAAATTTGAAGGATAAAAGGTTAATATCTTAGGATCAAAATAACAGATTTATACCAAAAACTATACAGCTCGGAACATCAGTAACCTGAAGATATATATAAAGTAACATGACAACTGGATTGATATTTTTTGAGTTATCTCATGCCAAAGGGATTAGAAGAATTCTCAATTTGAAGGATAATGAGTTAATATCTCAGGATCAAATTATCAGATTTACACCCAAAACTATACAGTTTGGCACATCAGTAACCTGAACACAAATATAAAGTAACTTGACAATCCAAGCAACATTTTTCAAGTTATCAAATGCCAAAGAAATGGACACAGATGCCGGACGGAAAGATGGACGTTCTAACAAATGACTACTTATGTGGCTATTTTATGGACATATTAGGTGGATAACCTAAAACACATGTCCAACATAATATAAAACAAGTTTGGGGGAAAATTTGGAGGGGGGGGGGGGGGCAGCTAACCCTAACCCTACCCTTTACTGACCCTAACCCTACCCACCCTAACCCTAAACTAACCCTAACCCTAGCCAAATAACTCTAACACCCCTTCACTGACCCCCACCCCACCCTGGAATGCCCTAACCCTACTCTATTTTTATCCAACCCCCCACCCAACCCCCCCCCCCCCCCCCCCCCCCCACAATAAGAGATTCTGTTATGTGGCTAGCCACGTAACAGACTTTAACCACATAAGTATCCTGTTTTACTAACTAACGGACAAAGGATGGCCGAACGACAGATGGCCACCCCGGATGCCGGCATTATGTGTACCATACATAGTATGGGTACACATAAAAACTATGCATTATTATTATTATTATCATCATTTATTTAACGCTACTTGTTAACCCTTTACCCAACGTATCGGCCAAAACCGGCCAGCGCTATTCTCAAAATTCGCCAATTAATTTTCATTATATTTTCATTTTTTGTCTCAAAAACATAGGTTATGACCCCTCATTGGAACGAGCTCGTCGAGCTCGTTCCAATGAGGGGTCATAACCTATGTTTTTGAGACAAAAAATGAAAAAAATTAGTTATTCAAGAATTTATTTTGCAAGTGTCGTCTGCTTTTCATATTAGGTAAAGGGTTAAACAAGTTCACAAATGGCAAAACTGAAACTAAAACACATATGAAGTCTATTATTTTATGGACACTTTTCCCACCAAGGAATTTTTATGACAGGAATTTGTAAAATTTGATGAGAGCATTGCCCAATGCCACTACAGGACTGCTGAACACGATTCTTTCTTCTTCGAGACTCCCTTTATTAGGGACCAAATGTGCACCACTGTATTGTTTCAACTCTTCCAAGGCCAACTGCTACAGTCTTGAACACACTCTGGTTAACGAAATGGGGCAAGTGAAAAAACACTCATGCTAGATCGAATTTGCACAGGTGACACGTATGCTATTAAATCACTTGTATCAGATTTATAGGCCTGGTATGCTGACTATGCTCTCTTTTTATTACCAAAGCAAACTTTAAAAAAAAAATTAATTGGTTTAGGTCAGATAAATTATAAAATAAGTTAATAGAATGGTTAAAATATACTACTGCCCTTGTTATTCTGTAGATAATGAGATCTAAAAGCCAAGAATATGAACCTCTAATAATAACTAGAACTATCACTGAAGGTGATTAATACCCCCGCTTTGGGTTTTTAGAGGAATGCACTTCTGATCATGTAGGCGAAGGCCATAAGGAAATGTATACATAAAGATCATTTTTTGTTGTTGAAATTTGTATTTGCATGTGGCCTTCCACAGAACAGCACTGAATACTTAAAGAGCCCACACATATATGGTTTACATTTGGAAAAGTTAAAAAATTTATAGTAATTTATATATTTTTTATACTTACCAATGACCCAGACATAGCTGGTGCTAACTCTTAAAATATAGGGCCAAACACAAATTTTGCCCCCCAATCCCCAAAATTTGCATCTAAAACTAAAGAAAACATGTCCTGAAAGGCCCTCCACACTTCGCCCCTACTGCGCATGCGCAGTGTCAAGGACGTTCCGAAATTGGCGCCATTTATCATTCTAATAACCAGTGCCTGGTAAGCGCTATGTACTCAGCGGGGAGGCAAGAGTTCCCAACTCCTGGGAGGGCCATCCCCGTCTGGGTCATTGGTAAGTATAAAAAATATATAAATTACTATAAATTTTTTAACATTTTTATACTGTACCAATGACCCAGACATAGCTGAATAGTAAAAAGGCTGGAGGGCTAAGGACATAGAGCAAAATGGAATACGCTCAATAAAATAAAATAGAGTCATCCCCTGTAGGGAAAAGAAGTAATAAGCCTTACATGTATCTTTCTTATTTATGATAAATTAGAAAGATACAACACCTTCCAAAAATTGAGCTTCATACATCCATGTACTCTATTAATATCCAATAATCCTTATACTAATAATTTTTAAAGTAAGCCAATAATAAAGTAAGTCTAGAGAATAGAGACTCTTATACTCCTAAAAGTGTGTGAGAATTGCATAATCATGTCTGTTGACATATGCAATATTCAAAAGCTATACTTTAAAAACTAAGACTTGAATGAATTTTATAAACTTAAACTTCTCACTAAACAACCATCCCAATAACAGCTCAGAATTACTAACTCCGGAGGAGGTATCCCCTTGTTTTCATAGTAAAAACAGGTGACCCAAGGGAACACCCTCCCCCCCCCCCCCCCTTTTCTTGCCCTGGGTCAAATAGCCCAGAGCGAAGAGGGCAGCCGAACGGAGACACTGCCGAAACAGACAGCCTACCTAGCTATAGTAGCAACTGTTAAGTGAATGACATTCTGAGCAGTAGATAATAGACCTAACAATAGAGGCCTCCAGAAATGGACTCGATATTTCTGAGATAAAATTCATGAATGGATGGCTGAGCGCAATGAGCAGCCTTCAAAAATCTATAATAGCAACACTATTAATGTAAGCCCAAGAAGTAGAAGAACTCTTACTTCATGAGCCGAAATCTTAAGCACCACTGCTAAGCCAATGATATACCATAAGCAGTACGCTAGTTCATAGAATCCATTAACAATAAAATGGAGCGTAACGTCCTTCTACTAGACATCAAAGACAGAAGAAGCTTACGCCCTTGTAATAAACAGATATCTGTTTATAAATACATAAACTGTACCCGGAAAGAGTAAAGGCCTATGCCCATACGAAGACGGAAGGACCTTAAAATAATAGGTTCCGGATAATAGGAGCCTAACTCTTATGCAACAATCCAACCTAAATAGTAACGGAAGTATTGATTCCGAAACTATGAAAGTGAAAATCATCCATCGATAGTGCATGAAACTCACTGACTCTACAGTAAAAGAGAAACCAACAGAATTACTGTCTAAAAGGTCAGAATTTGAAAACTACTGTTTCCAGAGGCTCAAATGATTACTTAGCTAAATAAGAACCGAAGTTAAAATCCGTATAGGAATTTAATCTAAAGATTCTAAGTCTATTTATCAAAAAGTTACTAACTGACTTAGATAAAGAGACAAAAGACTCAATTGTAAACTATCGTAGAGTGCATAGGTATGAGGTAACATAAACCTATAACCTAAATAACAACAGGCTGCAGTAGATCTTGTGAAACAAGTATACTAAAAAATAGCAATGAGTAGTATGGAGGGATCAACCATATGAACATAATGATCCCTACACCACGACGGAAGAGCCTCCACTTTAGTCGCATAGAATAGCGAAGAAGAGGATCTCCTATAGTAAGAAATCGCGTCCAAAGCTCGTCCAGTACAGTGCTTACAATGCAATACGGACCACACAACGGAAAACATGAAGGTTGCTGGTTGTGATAAAGATGACACGATTTACCCAGTGAAAAAAGATCCTCACATAGAGGAAGATTTCACGTTAAGATCCACAGTAGACAAGAGAGTAAATTACTCATGATCTCTGTGAAGATAGAGATGCTATCAACAGAAATGTATTGTGGTTGTTTATCTTAGCAATACCTGCTAAAACAACAGCGCCGGAGGATACGCGTATCCTATCATTCCGTCCTATAGATCAATAGAGCATTAACAGTATTAGCTCAGAGATCTGGACAAGCCAACACAAACGTCTGCAATTGATTAGCAAGCTGTGTCATAAATAAAACATCATTGGGCGCTCCCATAGATAGCAAATCTGATTGAATACTTGTTTGTTGAGAGTCCATTCTGACAGCAACAAGCGACCCGAAAGAGAACGGGAGTGCGATAAAACAATCAGACGACCCAGAATATGACGGACCAAAACTGAACTTGGTGTTCTATAACCAACAGACGGATTCTTTCCATTAAATTGAATAACGGAAACGAAAGAGTGCCTCCCTGGTTCCGGAGATACGCCACTACTGTCGAATTAAAGGACAGGAATTTGGGCATGCGTTTCTGAATAATGTTCATGCAATGACATAAAGCAAGCCTAAAAAACATTATTCCGCGGAAGTTAAACTGATAGCTAAAAGACTGCGGAACCCAAAGACCCTGGCACTTCGAATCCGTAGGGATCAGTATATATCCCAATCTGTTTGACTGGCAACCGTCATAACAGCCACACTCGGGTCCGGCAACTGCGGCGGCACTCTCTGAGTCAACCACCGAATGTTTGCCCCAGTCTGAATCTCTTGTAACACTAGATAGACAAGAGAATGTATAAATCAAGCAATTCATGGATTGCCGGAAAGTTGCCGTCGAAGAGAAGCTCCTCCGAGAACGAAGCGACTCTGAGAGAGTTCTTAACCTACTATCCACGCGTGGATGTAGCTAGGGCTGCATCACGTCTAACCAACTCCAATCAGCCACTGAAGGGCGGAGTTATACGTGAACAAACTACTGCCCTCAAAAGAAATTACATTGAGAATAATATCCCGTAAATCTTTTCTTGAAGACGTAATGATAACGCCTCAGTAAGGCGGATTACGTATAATAAAGCGTCTAAATTAAATCTACTATACATAATGTCGTTCCCAACATTGAAATTGGAAAAGACATAAACGGCGAAAAAGAATATATGCAGTCTTTAATCACACCGTCTAGACGCATATGAACTCTCGGTATGCCCTGCTCTGCCAAAATAAACTATATGTAAAAAAGATAAAATGGCAGAAATGAGCCACGCGGACAAGAAACTAAACTATCATGCTTAGTAGCAGGCTTGTATATATATATAAATATATAGCGTCGAAAAATAAAACACATGTTGTAATGACAATATTGGACTGCGTCGGTAAGTCAGGGACAAAGTCCCTGTACCGATCGAAAAATCCGAGTCCAATGACGCTATAAGTCTCTTATCCAAGATCGCAGCAATGAAGTCCGAAAAATAATCACTGGAAGAAATGCCAGAAGATATGAAAGGCATCTTCCGATACTACTAAAGGGAAAACTCGAAATCTTTCGAATCCCTTTTGCCATCCTGTCGGACCCTATAAAGCGTTCGGTCGTCCGTAGCTTGATGCAACCGCGGACCGCACCGACCCAGCGCCGTCGGATAATTCCTGATTCGACCGAGAAACCGTCAATTGCTGGGATGCTGCGAAACAACTGTGCTAACTCGGATAGCACGTCCGTCACTGAGGCCTGAGGAGCAGCGGTCTTACGATGCATTGCCGCAGGAAGCTCCGAGATCGTTACCCCGTGCATACTTCCAATATGCGAGCGAACGGAGTGTATAGGCCTCGTGTCCCTTGGCTACCGGATGGCGCGACCTATTCGCTGTGGAATCACTGAATGCCGAAACTGATCGGATACTCGAGGTCACGTAGCCAATGTGCGGTCGTGTGCCCTGCTGTGAGGATGAGGAAGCATTAAAGACAGTCTCTCGGACTGTCAATATAACGGAGCGTCCCGATATGCTCCGAATGTAAAATATCTGAACCACAACATGCGGTCCCCTATGTTGTAGGCTTCCTCCGATCTGTCCTCAATCTGCCGTCACTGGGTGAGTACTAAAGTAATTAAAGTGCTCGCATCACCCAAATCTCCTTCCTAGACCGCAACGGACGAACCCGGCAGCCGAACCATTCGATGAATGTACGCTACACCGGGTGAGCTAGCGAATGTCACTCCGTAAGCGATAGACATATTCCATGAGCACTTATTGCCGCTAACTCTTCATTAACTATGACGACAGAGGCACACTTTTGAAAGACATCTCCATAACTCTTCGAACAAGAAACCAGAAATGCTTGGATAGCAAGCATAAAATAATAATATATATAGCGTCGTTCAATAATTCGAAAGTTTGTGTGACATTATTGGTCTATGTCGGAACTGAGGGACGATGTCCCTGAACCGAACCAAAAATTTCTAAGTCCACCGACGCTATCAGTTTCTTATCCGGCATCGCAGCATATGTTGTTCCGAAAGGGAAAGCTTGAAATCCACCGAATCCCTTTCGGTATCCCGTCGGACCGGATGAAACTTTCGGACGTCCGTACCCGCTTCCGCGGAGCGTCCCGACCCAGCATCGTCGGATAAAATATATGCGACAGATTCAGTTGATGCTGGGATGCTGCGATAAACTGTGCTATTAAGGAAAGCACATCCGTTCCCGAGGCCTGTGCAGTAGCGGACTTACGATGCATTGCCGCTGGAAGCTCCGTGTACGTTGACTCCCGCACACTTCCTATGCGAACGTCCGGAGTCTGCAGGCCTCGAGTCCCCGGCTACCGACCCAGCGCTGTCGGATAATTCTCGATCCGACACCGTTTCTGTCGGCTGCTGGGATGCTGCGATAAGCTGTGCTATGTGCACAAGAATGTCCGGCGTCGAGACCTGCGGAGGCGCAGTCTATCGCTGCTTCGCCGAGGGCAGCTCCGCATCAGATGGCTCCCGCATACTTTTCCTATGCGAACGTCCGGAGTCCATCGGTCTCGAATCCCTGGCTGCCGGATGGTGTGACCTGGTCGCCTAAGAATCCTTGATCGGCGAAGCTGGTAATATATCGGCGGTCACGCAGCCAAGGTGCGGTCGTGTGCGCTGACGAGAAGAGGAAGCCTTAGCAGTCTCAGCGGACTGCCTATACAACGGAGCGTCCCGAGCGACGGACGTATGCTCCGCTAACGACACATTTGTACCACAACATCTGGGGCCAGATGTTGTTGAACGAGAGAGGGGCCTCTCTCGCTTGCCGTCCGGATGGACCGGAACGAGCTATGAACCGGACTAAAAGGCTTCCTCCGTTCTCCCTCCGATCCGCCGTCACTGGGTGTGCATTAAGTTAATTTATAGTGCTCGCATCACCCCAAAATTCCTTCTAGACCGCAACGGACGAACCCGGCTGCCGAACCATTCGGTGAATGGATGCTACACCGGGCGAGCTAGCGGACGTCAAAGGCCGTCGAACCTACTAGGGTCCTCTTAGGCAATTGGCGTATTACATGAGCACTTTTCCGCTAGCCCTTCATTAATTGTGACGACGGAGGCACACTGTTGGAAGACATCACAGATAGATCACCCTAATCTTGATCGTCTGAAATAGAAATTGATAAAGTAGAGTGACCCTGCGGGGAAAGGACCGGAGTGTCCAAATCCCCAACAACATACCATGACATACGCTTCCCATATTGTCATCGAAATCATACGATACAGAACAGGAGTTACTGCGAGTACACTGACCACATATAGAATGATAATAAGGTCAGAGGAAGACTTCCTCTTAAACAATTGATCAATATCCTTTCAATGTGAAAAGAAAACAAGTCCTGGTACTCGCACTAACCCCTGGCAATCAAAATACATAATAATAATATGATCCATTAATATAGAAAAAATAATTGAAATCAAAATATTTTGAAAAAATATTTTTTCAGAACAGCCCAAGTTTCTGAAAAGTAACGTTGAGCCCCAATGGATCCCAAGCCTAAGTGTGGACAAAAATTTTAAAAATATTTTAAACAATTTATTCAACACTTACGAACAATAATAATGTATCTAGTTATGATTAAAATAACATAAAAGATATTATTATTTAGAAATCCCCCCCTCACACAGAGGGCTGTTGTAAATGTAAACAATGAGTGTAAAAACACTAAAATAAGACTCCAGGCACCCAGGCCCGAAATCAGTTACCAAAAATACACCATCTGATGCAAAACAGAGACTTCCAGGGAAGAAACTGCAGAACATCAGATGGTAGATGCAGAACACAACGCCTAACCACCCGTAGGTGAAGACGTAAACATGGGGAAAGAACAGAATTCATTCTGTTATTCAGCTAAAACTCCCAAGAAATTTAGTAATAATAATTACAGAAACTATGCCAAAAGCATGGGAGAATAGCAAGGGGGAACTTAAAGGACAGGGAGAGAGGAAAAACACTTGAAAAAACAGTGTAACTAAATAATCAGAATGACAACAAAATGGCTGCTGCCTTGAAAATAGGTAACTTAACATAATTTCATTAAAAAATTTTAAGTTACAGCCCTGATAATATTCTGTCACACATTCTTTTCCTCTCCTCCTTTTCTATCCTCCTTAGAATCACCATTTCACTAATATTTATGTGTCTGGCATCATTTAAACTGAGATTTAAAAGCACAAAGATCAGTCAGATGTTAACTGATGAAGGGCCAAACTTAGAATGATAAATGGCGCCAATTTCGGAACGTCCTTGACACTGCGCATGCGCAGTAGGGGCGAAGTGTGGAGGGCCTTTCAGGACATGTTTTCTTTAGTTTTAGATGCAAATTTTGGGGATTGGGGGGCAAAATTTGTGTTTGGCCCTATATTTTAAGAGTTAGCACCAGCTATGTCTGGGTCATTGGTACAGTATAAAAATACACATTTACAATGTGCAACATGTATTCAAAATCGGTTCATTAATGTAGGAGGAGTTGCACACACAAGAATCCCATTTGAAAACCCATAATAAATCCAAGTTAAACGGAGATAACCTGGTTAAAATTGTTGCAGATCAAAAATTTGGGAATATGCGTATGTTCACTTAGTTGTGATAATGTTTGAAAGGTTTCGTCAAAATTGATTGATAAATGTAGGAGGAGTTGCACGCACAAGAATTTCATGTAGAAACCCATATTAAATCAAAGTTCAAGAGAGATAACCTGGTTAAAATTGTCGCAGATCTAAAAATTCGGAATATGCACATGTTCACTTAGTAGAGACGATGTTTGAAAGGTTTCATCAAAATCGGTTCATTAATGTAGGAGGAGTTGCGCACACAAGAATTTGTTCGAACGGAAAGACATAATAAATCTAAGTCAAAGGGAGATAACCTGGTTAAAATTGTCGCAGATCAAAAATCTTGGAATATGCGCATGTTCACTTAGTAGTGATGATGTCTGAAAAGTTTTGTCCAAATTGATTGATAAATGTAGGAGGAGTTGCACGTACAAGAATTTCATGTAGAAACCCATAATAAATCTAAGTTAAAGGGAGATAACCTAGTTAAAATTGCCACAGCTCAAAAATTTTGGAATATGCGCATGTTCACTTAGTAGTGATGATGTCTGTAAACTTTCATCCAAATTGATTGATAAATGTAGGAAGAGTTGCGCACACAAGAATTTCATGCAGAAACCCATATTAAATCAAAGTTCAAGAGAGATAACCTGGTTAAAATTGTCGCAGATCAAAAAGTTTGGAATATGCACATGTTCACTTAGTAGAGATGATGTTTTTAAAAGGTTTCATCAAAATCGGTTCATTAATGTAGGAGGAGTTGCACACACAAGAATTTGTTCGAACGGAAAGACATAATAAATCTAAGTCAAAGGGAGATAACCTGGTTAAAATTGTCGCAGATCAAAAATCTTGGAATATGCGCATGTTCTCTTAGTAGTGATGATGTCTGAAGAGTTTTGTCCAAATTGATTGATAAATGTAGGAGGAGTTGCGCACACAAGAATTTCATGTAGAAACCCATATTAAATCAAAGTTCAAGAAAGATAACCTGGTTAAAATTGTCGCAGATTAAAAAGATTGGAATATGCACATGTTCACTTAGTAGAGATGATGTTTGAAAGGTTTCATCAAAATCGGTTCATTAATGTAGGAGGAGTTGCGCACACAAGAATTTGTTCGGATGGAAAGACACAATAAATCTAAGTCAAAGGGAGATAACCTGGTTAAAATTGTCGCAGATCAAAAATCTTGGAATATGCGCATGTTCACTTAGTAGTGATGATATCTGAAAAGTTTTGTCCAAATTGATTGATAAATGTAGGAGGAGTTGCGCACACAAGAATTTCATGTAGAAACCCATATTAAATCAAAGTTCAAGAGAGATAACCTGGTTAAAATTGTCGCAGATTAAAAAGTTTGGAATATGCACATGTTCACTTAGTAGAGATGATGTTTGAAAGGTTTCATCAAAATCGGTTCATTAATGTAGGAGGAGTTGCGCACACAAGAATTTGTTTGGATGGAAAGACACAATAAATCTAAGTCAAAGGGAGATAACCTGGTTAAAATTGTCGCAGATCAAAAATCTTGGAATATGCGCATGTTCCCTTAGTAGTGATGATGTCTGAAAAGTTTTGTCCAAATTGATTGATAAATGTAGGAGGAGTTGCGCACACAAGAATTTCATGTCCGGAAAGACTTACGGACAGACGTACGGACGTACGGACGTACAGGGCGATTCCTATATAGCCCCCACTTCTTCGAAGCGGGGGTATAATTACACAAATACAAAATTAAAGAAAAGACCACCCACATGCAGTTTTACAAAAAATGGTCTGAGAAACAGAAGATCTACTTTATGTATCACAAAACTTCGTCAAGTGAATACTGAGCATGAAACAGTAAGAAAATCTTCAGTACAAAAAATGGTTTTGGTTCTCAGCCAATCCTCCACACACATTTTTCTTGGCTCGCAACGTCTTTCAATATTAATATGAAATTATGAGACTTCAAAGTTTTTATCTTTTTTGATTGATGTATATTTATTTGCACATATGTGCAACAAAGCATTATTTATTTATTTATTGGTGTTTAAGGTCACATATTTCTGCACAATGGCTAACTATGACCGTGAGTTTTACGGGTGGAGGAAGCCGGAGTACCCAGAGAGAACCACCGAGCAGTGGCGAGCAACTGTCAGCTCCCCAACATACCAACCCCACACAAGCAGGGTTAGCATTGGTTGAAGACAGGTGCACCATCGATGTGCAGTACGCCTTAGTACACAATGTCACCGTGCCCCCACGTGGGCAATGGGGGTGAAGTGTCTTGCCCAAGTACACAACACGGTTGCTGCAGGTGGGATTCGAACCGAGGACCTCTCGGCTTGCAGTCTGCACCTCTACCAACTGAGCCACCGCGCCCCGCAACAAAGCATTAAAATACAGTGTCTGTTTATTATAATTGTTTTGTTAACATTCAGTTTGTTGTTTTGCCGGAAATAACTTGAAAATCTCAGTTTCAGCTTGCTTATAGAACGGTGCGAATGATTAACTTTCTCCCACGTTTTTAACTGTATTCCAGTCCTGAAAGGAAGGAAATGGCAATTTTTCAGTGTCAAATGTTCACAATTTTCTCATACAAGGCTGAACCATTATCAGCCTGGTAGGTCCATAGATTCCTGTTGTGCCCAAATTAAGGAATCTAAAGGACTGGAAGTACCCAGAGAGAACCACAGAGCAGCTGCAAGTGAATGTCATATTCTCCCACTTACAAAACTAGAACAAGTAAGGTTAGTATTGGTGGTTGATGGCAAGTGCAACTCATCAGACAGAAACTGGAATTAACTTATTACAAACAAATTGGCTACATCCACCACATAATCTAATGAAAGTGTCAATGACACTGCAGCTCAACTTGACAAACTTGAACTTGGTAAGTTATAAATGAAATGGCAAAATTGAAGATCATTGGTACCAATGTTATTTTTTTTGCCAGTGGCATCATTTTTTGACAGAAACCGAAGAAAATCGATAGCTCCCATCTAGAGGCCTCCCCAAACAAACACGCCAGGTTTCAAAGCAATCCGATCATAAATGTGCCCTGTAGGGTGTACAAAAGGGAAATATTGTGGTCTGACTAGACTAAATTCTAAGAACGTTGGCCGTGGCAACATTTTTCGACGGAAATGGAAGAAAATCGATAGCTCCCATCTAGAGGTCACCGTCAATAAGCATACCAGGTTTCAAAGCAATCTAATCATAAATGTGCCCTGTAGGGTGAGCCAAAGGGAAATATTGTGGTCTGACTAAACTAAGTTCTAAGAATGTTGTCTGCGGCAAAATTTTTTGATGGAAATTGAAGAAAATCGATAGCTCCCATCTAGAGGTCACCCCAAACAAGCATGCCAGGTTTCAAAGCAATCCGATCATAAATGTGCCCTGTAGGATGTGCCAAAGGGAAATATTGAGTCTTCTGACTAATCTAAGTTCTAAGAACGTTGGCCACGGAAACATTTTTTGACGGAAATTGAAGAAAATCAATAGCTCCCATCTAGAGGTCTCCCCAAACAAGCATACCAGGTTTCAAAGCAATCTGATCATAAATGTGCCCTGAAGGGTGTGCCAAAGGGAAATATTGAGGTCTGACTAAACTAAGTTCTACGAACGTTGGCCGTGGCAACATTTTTTGCCGGAAATTGAAGAAAATCGATAGCTCCCATCTAGAGGTCACCCTAAATAAGCATACCAGGTTTCAAAGCAATCAAATCATAAATGTGCCCTGTAGGGTGTGCCAAAGGGAAATATAGAGTCTTCTGACTAAACTAAGTTCTAAGAACGTTGGCCACAGCAACATTTTTTGACGGAAATTGAGGAAAATCAATATCTCCCATCTAGAGGTCTCCCCAAACAAGCATACCAGGTTTCAAAGCAATCAAATCATAAATGTGCCCTGTAGGGTGTGCCAAAGGGAAATATTGTGGTGTGACTAAGCTGAGTTCTAAAAACATTGGCCGCGGCAACATTTTTTGACGGAAATTGAAGAAAATCGATAGCTCCCATCTAGAGGTCACCCCAAACAAGCATGCCAGGTTCCAAAGCAATCCGATCATAAATGTACCCTGTAGGGTGTGCCAAACGGAAATATTGAGTCTTCTGACTAAACTAAGTTCTAAGAACGTTGGCCCGGTAACATTTTTTGACAGAAATTGAAGAAAATCGATAGCTTCCATCTAGAGGTCTCCCCAAACAAGCATACCAGGTTTTAAAGCAATCTGATCATAAATGGGCCCTGTAGGGTGTGCCAAAGGGAAATATAGAGGTCTGACTAAACTAAGTTCTACGAACGTTGGCCGTGGCAACATTTTTTGACGGAAATTGAAGAAAATCGATAGCTCCCATCTAGAGGTCACCCTAAATAAGCATACCAGCTTTCAAAGCAATCAAAACATAAGTGTGCCCTGTATGGTGTGCCAAAGAGAAATATTGTGGTTTGACTAAACTAAGTTCTAAAGGAAGGTTGGCCGCGGCAACATTTTTCGACGGAAATTGAAGAAAATCGATACTTCCCATCTAGAGGTCACCCCAAACAAGCATGCCAGGTTTCAAAGCAATCTGATCATAAATGTACCCTGTAGGGTGTGCCAAAGGGAAATATTGGGTCTTCTGACTAAACTAAGTTCTAAGAACGTTGGCCGCGGCAACATTTTTTGACGGAAATTGAAGAAAATCGATAGTTCCCATCTAGAGGTCTCCCCAAACAAGCATACCAGGTTTCAAAGCAATCTGATCATAAATGTGCCCTGTAGGATGTGCCAAAGGGAAATATTGAGGTCTGACTAAACTAAGTTCTACGAACGTTGGCCGTGGCAACATTTTTTGCCGGAAATTGAAGAAAATCGATAGCTCCCATCTAGAGGTCACCCTAAATAACCATACCAGGTTTCAAAGCAATCAAATCATAAATGTGCCCTGTAGGGTGTGCCAAAGGGAAATATTGTGGTTTGACTAAACTAAGTTCTACGAACGTTGGCCGCGGCAACATTTTTTGACGGAAATTGAAGAAAATCGATAGCTCCCATCTAGAGGTCACCCCAAACAAGCATACCAAGTTTCAAAGTAATCTGATCATAAATGCAACCTGTGAGGTATGCCAAAGGAAATTGTGGACGTACGTACTAACGTACTAATGTACTAACGTACGTAAGTACGTACGTACATACGTACGTATGCCGACGGACGAGAAGTGATGGCAATAGCTCAGCTTGACTTTGTCAAGTTGAGCTAAAAACTGAGCAAGTGAGAAAAAAGTTTTTTTCAAAACATTTCAACAAAACCGTATCAAGTAACCCCTTTTTGGAACAAGCTCATAAGAAAACCATATTATGTTACCATTGGAATGGGCCCATCAAATTCATTCTCTTGAAGGGTTATATATGATTTTGTTGAAAGTTTTTTGAAAATTTGAAAAACAGTAATTAAAATAATTAAAACTTGAGGTGTGACTGCTCCAGAATGGCCTGTCCATACCCCTCGTTGCCCCTGCCGCCATGAGTATTCCAAGACAAAAGGGGGCGTAACTCTGGCAAAAAAGTTCAATCAAAACTATAATCATAGATGCACAGGTTCCCATGGGAGTAAACAACCATACCAAGTTTTAAAGGAATCAACCCAAACATCTGACAAAATTATGTCTACAGATGGATGGACGGACAAACAGATTCCAGTATACCCACCCCTCCCACAACTTGTTGCGGGGGTAAATCAATTTTGATACCATTTGCATTGGCCCTTCATCCTTTATTAAATTGGTATATCGGTTACATGGAAATTGTGTGGGGATTATTTAGGCAGTAATGTATTGACATTAATTAATTCATTACTCATCTGAGGTTTTATTGGTAGATGATGTTTGTACTACAGTTTGTTGTAGTCACTTTTGGGATTTCTTCTGTCAGGGCAAAATCAATGATTTCAAATAGATTCGAAGTCATATTGCAACCATCTTTTACATTCCTGATGTTTATTATGTTGACAACACAGTACACATATGCACAAGGGCATGAAGAGTATATAAGACAAGAGGCCCCAGGGGGCCTGAGGGCGCTCACCTGACATGGTAGTCTAAATATCAAACCAGGGACTTGACTTGAATAAGCTGCATACGCCCCTCCTAAGAAAAGCATATACCCACTACATGAAGCGATTCTGCCCACACAATACACAGGATTTTCCTTCTATTTTCAGTTCCTGCACTTTTACGTCCAAAAATTGAGATAAACACATAAAAAACAGATTTTTTTCCCAAACAAAATACTTTCAGCCTAATTTTTTTTCTTCTTCTTAAAACGCATAAAAAACGCTAAAACAAATTTCTGGATTTTGGTCCCACCCGGACCTCAAATTTTCGGTGTAAAAAAAAAATGTTTTTTTTTGTCTTAAAATTGGCAGAAACGCAGAAAAAACAAAAAAAAATGTTTTTGGATTTTGGTCCACCCGGACCCCAAATTTTCAGGGTAAAAAAAAAAAAAAATTTTTTTTTGTCTTAAAATTGACCGAAACGCAGAAAAAACACAAAAAATTTTTTTCGGATTTCGGTCCAAAATTTCGAAGTCCGCTACGGGACCCCAAATTTTCAGCCTAAATATGAACCCAGGGATTTGGCTTCAACAAACTTCAATCTCACCCCCCTAAGGATGCTGCATACCAAATATCAAAACATTCTTATTGCTAGATCTGAAGAAGAAGATTTTTCAAAAATACTCCTCATACTGCACTAATTTAAACATTTGGGCTCCCATAGAGAGCCCAAATATCCACCCAGGCAATTGATTTCAATAAACATGTGAAACAATCTTCCAAAGATGTTATATGTGAAATTTTAAAGCTTTTGGAGCAGTGCTTTCGGAGAAAAGTAGTCTTATGTTTTTCCCATTACCCACAGTGTTAAAAAATGCTGACTCAGCACTTTTTCAAAGTCCCAAAAAAGTACCCCATGATAAAACCGATGGCAATTTTTTTTGATCATTCCACTCTGTTGGTCCTAAGGAAGCTTCACAACAAATAAGAATTCTCAGTGCAGTGTAGTTTTGGAGATATGGGCGTTTTCATTTCTTTCTATTTTTAGCTCCTGTGGTTCCCACGGGGCTATGGGGAAAAAAATTTCGGCATAAATTAGGTACTTATGACCCAATAAGCACTCATGTAAAATTTGGTTCAAATCGGCCTCGCGGTTTGGAAAATAGAAATTTGGGGCGGGGCAAAATTTTTGCCCCTCCTTTAACATCATCAAATATAGCCCCTCCAACTTCTCTTGAACAAACTTGAGTCTACACCTCAAAAGGAAGCTGCATACCAAATATCAAGTCTCTGCTATTGCTGGTTCTTGAGAAGAAGATTTTTTAAGAATTGGAGCATTTTTGCCCCATCCCTCTGCTCAATGTGAGCCGAAACCTAATTTGACAAAAAATCAAAGTCCGCACACACAACCCCTTCTCACATGAAATTTCATTAATATGCGGCCAGTGGTTTGGGAGAAAAAGCCCAAACGCCACCTTCACGACGGACGCCGGACGACGGACGAAAAGTGATCAGAATAGCTCACCCTGACTTTCAGTCAGGTGAGCTAAAAACACTTAGTTACTGCCTTCACAGTTTGATGCAAACTGTGTTTTCATTGGTCGAATGAAGACTGAATGACATGGACTTCACAACAGGAGTTGTCAGCCTTGGGAGGAGTTTCAAGTAGTATTCATCTGTTTTCTATGATTGACATTTGGGGAATGACTGATATGATAGAATACAGTGACTGTTTTTTTCCCCCAAGAATATGTAGATTTCAACTTTGATAATCTGATACAATACCGTTTCTTACGATATACCGGTATTTTTTAAAAAATAGGCCAATGAAATCGTCAGATGTGTACCCATACGTGCAACTAGTAGAAAGCTGTATGACAGAGGGCCACCACGGATGCCGACATTATGTACACCATACATGGTATGGGTACATATAGAAATGAATTGGAGGAATGTCTAATTTCATGGATAAAGGGTTAATATCTTCGGATCAAATTATCAGATTTACATAAAAAAAAGTATACAGCACAGCACATCAGTAACCTGAATAAATATATAAAGTAAAATGACAATCGGATTGAAATTTTTTGAGTTATCTCATGCCAAAGGGATTGGAGGAATTTTCAATTTGAAGGATAAAGGGTTAATATCTCAGGATCATATTATCAGATTTACACCTAAAACTATACAGCGTGGCACATCAATAACATGAACACAAATATAAAGTAACTTGACAATCCAAGCAATATTTTTCAAGTTATCGAATGCCAAAGGGATTGGAGGAAGTTTCAGTTTGAAGGATAAAGGGTTAATATCTCAGGATCAAAATAACAGATTTACACCAAAAACTATACAGCTCGGCTAATCAGTAACCTGAACACAAATATACAGTAACTTGACAATCCAAGCAATATTTTTCAAGTTATCGAATGCCAAAGGGATTGGAGGAATTTTCAATTTGAAGGATAAAGGGTTAATATCTCAGGATTAAATTATCAGATTTACACCAAAAACTATACAGCTCGGCACATCAGTAACCTGAACACAACTAGAACTATCACTGAAGGTGATTAATACCCCCGCTTTGGGTTTTTAGAGGAATGCACTTCTGATCATGTAGGCGAAGGCCATAAGGAAATGTATACATAAAGATCATTTTTTGTTGTTGAAATTTGTACTTGCATGTGGCCTTCCACAGAACAGCACTGAATACTTAAAGAGCCCACACATATATGGTTTACATTTGGAAAAACACATTTACAATGTGCAACATGTATTCAAAATCGGTTCATTAATGTAGGAGGAGTTGCACACACAAGAATCCCATTTGAAAACCCATAATAAATCCAAGTTAAAGGGAGATAACCTGGTTAAAATCGTCGCAGATCAAATATTTGGGAATATGCGTATGTTCACTTAGTTGTGATAATGTTTGAAAAGTTTCGTCAAAATTGATTGATAAATGTAGGAGGAGTTGCACACACAAGAATTTCATGTAGAAACCCATAATAAATCTAAGTTAAAGAGAGATAACCTAGTTAAAATAGCCACAGCTCAAAAATTTTGGAATATGCGCATGTTCACTTAGTAGTGATGATGTCTGTAAACTTTCGTCCAAATTGATTGATAAATGTAGGAGGAGTTGCGCACACAAGAATTTCATGCAGAAACCCATATTAAATCAAAGTTCAAGAGAGATAACCTGGTTAAAATTGTCGCAGATCAAAAAGTTTGGAATATGCACATGTTCACTTAGTAGAGATGATGTTTGAAAGGTTTCATCAAAATCGGTTCATTAATGTAGGAGGAGTTGCGCACACAAGAATTGGTTCGAACGGAAAGACATAATAAATCTAAGTCAAAGGGAGATAACCTGGTTAAAATTGTCGCAGATCAAAAATCTTGGAATATGCACATGTTCACTTAGTAGTGGTGATGTCTGAAAAGTTTTGTCCAAATTGATTGATAAATGTAGGAGGAGTTGCACGCACAAGAATTTCATGTAGAAACCCATAATAAATCTAAGTTAAAGGGAGATAACCTAGTTAAAATTGCCACAGCTCAAAAATTTTGGAATATGCGCATGTTCACTTAGTAGTGATGATGTCTGTAAACTTTCGTCCAAATTGATTGATAAATGTAGGAGGAGTTGCGCACACAAGAATGTCATGCAGAAACCCATATTAAATCAAAATTCAAGAGAGATAACCTGGTTAAAATTGTCGCAGATCAAAAATCTTGGAATATGCGCATGTTCACTTAGTAGTGATGATGTCTGAAAAGTTTTGTCCAAATTGATTGATAAATGTAGGAGGAGTTGCGCACACAAGAATTTCATGTAGAAACCCATATTAAATCAAATTTCAAGAGAGATAACCTGGTTAAAATTGTCGCAGATTAAAAAGATTGGAATATGCACATGTTCACTTAGGAGAGATGATGTTTGAAAGGTTTCATCAAAATCGGTTCATTAATGTAGGAGGAGTTGCGCACACAAGAATTTGTTCGGATGGAAAGACACAATAAATCTAAGTCAAAGGGAGATAACCTGGTTAAAATTGTCGCAGATCAAAAATCTTGGAATATGTGCATGTTCACTTAGTAGTGATGATGTCTGAAAAGTTTTGTCCAAATTGATTGATAAATGTAGGAGGAGTTGCGCACACAAGAATTTCATGTCCGGAAAGACGTACGGACGGACGTACGGACGGATGGACGGACGTACGGACGTACAGGGCGATTCCTATATAGCCCTCACTTCTTCGAAGCGGGGGTATAAATATAAAGCAACTTGGCAATCCAAGCAATATTTTTCAAGTTATCGAATGACAAAGAAATGGATACGGATGCTGGACGGACAGATGGATGGACGGACAGACGGACAGACAAAGGATGGACGAACGACGGATGCCAGCATTTTGTGTACCATACATAGTATGGGTACACATAACAATACCAGGTATTCCTCTGGTATTGTTCTCAATACCAGTAATTACTGCAGGGGTGTGATTGGAGAAAGAAAAAAATAACTGTAAATTTTTGTTGTTGAGAAATGAACACCAAGAGCCACAGGCTCTTGCCAAGTGCCAAAGTATGAGAGGGGTTTGGTTTGACCCCTCTGATTGGGAGGGTCAGGGGGTCTCCCCCTGGAAAAATTTTGAAATATAGAAGATCAATGGAGCATTTTAAGGGGGTTTCAGCCTCAAATACTGTGATAAATGCAATTCATTTTTTCAAGAATAATATTGAAAATTTCAAGAACCATTCCTCAAACTGGTTTGGTGAATTTTACTTTCTGCATGCATTTCAATAGCTTTCCATCCACGGGTGCCATAACTGATAGCTTTATTGCACCAAATGCATAGTGACTGTCTGGACGACTTTAATTTTCTTATACATTGTCCCAGTAATATATCCTCACGCTTTCTCTCTATCCATGATCACTTCTAGATATTTTTCACACCCTTGTCAATCTCTTTCACATCAATTCCTCAATCAACAATAGATGTATTCATTTTACTGTTGTGCTTTCTTAATGCAATTTAATTTACACAAAAGAAATTTTGAAGCTGAAAGCACGTTAAACTGTAAACACTTTACATGCACTGCTTAATTCCATTGGTTAGATGTATCCCAAGAAGACTTACCCAACCAATCAAATCATGCGACACAAATAATTTGACACCAAAGGAGAATTTGAACAGCTGCAAAATTCAGAATGCTCTGAATGAAACAGACCAGGAAATTACCCCAATACAGAAACACAATTTTTTCAACACCTCACCCATCATCCATGCCTGGGATTTTTTTATAATGAATTTATACGATTCTCAAGATCGATTTTTGGGGACTAAAAAAGTGGAATTCCGCTAAAAAATGGAAAAATCACACCCCTGTTACTGGTTTACCGGTGCACCGTGCAGCCCTAGAGAAGGGTTAAGTGTCTTGCCCTAGAAAAAACATGTAGTTGGTGAATGTCGGAATAAAACCTACAACCTTTTGACCTGAAATCCAATGTGCTAATCAAATAGTCACTGTACTCCTGTTAAATTAAGTATTTGGGCATTCAGAGCAAAGAGAAGGCCAGTTGGCAACACTAGGACTAAAATGCTTCAAAAGGCTGAATACATGGCATACCTGGCTTCCTCAAGTTGTTTCTCTCTTGCTTTCCTCTTTGCCTTCTTACCCTGTGTGTTGGCTAACCTGGCTCTTGCTTCTGATAACATCTCGAGCTCTGAAATATGATAAATAGTTTTATTCTCAACAACAAATACAGTACAGTAAATAACAAGAGGCCCCAGGGGGCCTGAGGGCGCTCACCTGACATGGTAGCCTAAATATAAACCCAGAGAATTGATTTCAACAAGTTGCATCTGCTCCTCCTAAGAAAAGCTTATACCAAATATCCAAGGATTCTGAACAGTGGATCTAAAAAAAAAAAGATTTTTAAAAAATATTCCTCATATTGAACTAAGTTATAATTCGGGCTCCCACAGGGAGCCCATATATGAACCCAGGGACATGGCTGAAACAACCTTGAATCTCACCCCCCTAAGGATGCTCCATACCAAATATCATAACATTCCGACTGCTGGATCTGAAGAAGATTTTTAAAGAAAATTTCTCATTTTGAACTAAGTTATAATTCGGGCTCCCACAATGAGCCCAAATATGGACCTAGGGACATGGCTTGAACAAACTTGAATCTTAGCCCCCTAAGGATACTGCATACAAAATCTCAAAAGCATTCATCTGCTGGATCTGAAGAAGATTCTTGCCCCTCTCAGAACAAAGCTAAATATTGCCCGTCAAACTTCTCTTAAACAAACTTGAGTCTACACCTCAAATGGAAGCTGCATACCAAATATCAAGTCTCTGCTATGGCTGGTTCATGAGAAGAAGATTTTTTAAAATTTTGTGCATTTTGGCCCCACCCCACTCCACAATATGAGCAGAAATCCAATTTGAAGAAAAACCCAAATGCCCCTATGTAACCACTACTTACATGAAATTCAATTAAAATGTGGCCAGTGGTTTAGGAGAAAGAGGCTCAAACACCACCTTCACCCAGGACGATGGACGGACGACGGACGAAGAGTGATAAGAAAAGCTCACCCTGACTTTCAGTCAGGTGAGCTAAAAATAAAATAATATAATTGGAGGTTATACTAAATTCAAAAGTTATTAAGCAGCTGGAACTACAGAAGGGCATTATACCAAAAAACCTAATTGATACCGATATCATGGGGATACCGAAAAATCGAACCAAACAAATCACTGAATACCATTACCATCTGAATTTTCAAATTTTCCTATATTCGCTAAATTCCCACTAGACTACAACCTTACATGTCCAATTGCTTAGCTGTGATTTCTAGTCAGGTCTTGGCTGCTTTAACAGGCAGCCAAGACCCGACTATATATCACTGCCCAGGTGTTTTGTCTACTGTCAGCAGGACCTCCTCAAGATGGCACGGTCAGAACACATACTCTGAGATCGCAAAAGCCTGAAATAGCTCTTTCAACATTAAGGTGCATTTAGAAGTCACAAAATTACTGTAGATATGATTTGTGGTCGAAAAAGAATAGGGCTGTTGAGCTCATTGGCGGTGTCATTTATAGCATTGTGGTACAATGATACTACAATAACTTATTCTGTTTTTCCTCATGTGAATTCCTCTTTGATACCATCAGCAAAACTCAGATACTGAATACTGAACTGATACCAAGGTAGAGCCCCCTAAAAATACCGAAACAGACAGGCCTGAAAATAAGCAGTCTGACATTTGCAGAATGAGGTCCCCAGAGGGTAAATTTGATAATGCTATCCCATACAGTGGGCCAATGTATTCTGTGGGTACCTCTTTCTGTTTAGTTTTGAGACCTTGATTCCTTGATTCAGATTGATATTCACAGAGGGTAAATTTAGTGATGCTACCCTGCATAAATTCAGCCTCTGGGGACCTCATTTTGCAGCTGACAGTCTGCTTATTTTCTGGCTTGGAAACAGATACCAAACTCAAAATTCCAATACTGCCCATCTCTAGAAAGAATGTAGGGTTCACTAGGTTTGCCATGATTATGAAATTCCATAGTCGATTCGATTAGTCGACTTTTTTGACCACGTTTTTTTTAACAAAGGGTCGACTAAAACGAGATGGCTGAATGGTCCTAAAGGTAGGTATAACCGGGCGTGTGGCCGTGTACATTTCAAATAACATGGTGACATAGTCAACGATCCATCATTCCCACATTATAAGGCTTGGTGAACATCGGAATGAACGTTTCGTTGACCATATTCTGTTAAGTTGGTCGATCGTCTGCCATACTGTTAAACAGTAATACACCCTGACGCCCAAAATTCAGATGAAACAAAACAGCGAGCAGCCAGAAGGAACTAGGCCTGATCCGTGGGAGAGGGATTTTACAACTTACAAGGACTATTCTGCTGGACCCTGTAAGGGCACTAAGGATGTAAAAAGTCACCCCTCCCCCCCCCTCCCCTTCCGCACACACACACTCACGATAATTTATCAATGGTGGGAAACGTTGTGATTTTCGGATTTCCAACATGAAAGAGTGACCCAAGGGAACTAACTCTAGTTTTGTGATGCAAAATAGATTAAATATTTTGTGTTACAAAACTAGAGTTAGCTGAATCTTAACCCATGATTGAAAATGGCCATGCAAATTTCATCAAACGCAGCGAGTTTCATTTCTTGTTGTTCAAAATAAAAGATTTATGAGCAAAGAATGGTTATTGGAAACGATGTTGTTTAAAATACGGACATGTTGTTGACATGACGAGAGCAGTAATACTTGAAAATAACTTTCATATTTTCAAAAAAAAAAATCATTAAAGTGGGAGGTAATTACCGCAAACATTTCGGAATCAAACTTAGAAATATGACCATTTATTTGGGGGGGAGGGGGACCTGAGGCCACCCTCCTTTACCTCCATATGGTCTACCACTGTCGTTTATACATCCAGAAAAGTTCCCATCATGTATATACAGCGTGATCACGTTCTGGCAAGGCAGTGGTGTCGTTATACATGCAGGGGTAAAAAAAGTCGACTTTCAAATTTAAAGTCGATCAATCGTCACAACCGAAGATTAGTCGACTTTTTGCATAATCACGGCAAGCCTAGGATTTAGCTAGCCAGACTCATTCCAAAAGTCTTTGCTCTCCTTCAGTGGCATAAGCCAAGTCAAAAGGTACTATTGCTCACACTCTTTTATATACGAAGACGTCAAAAGGTTGATTGCCACCAGAAGCAGCAATGCCTAGTGGATAAAAATTTAAGGCACTATTATTTCAAAGGAGTGAGGCCTGTGCTGCTTATAGCCCATAATTTTGCAGTATTGCCAACAAATGGCAGGAAAAGCAAGGGACATTAAAACAGTTAGTGCTCATGTATCAGTAATAGCAGATGGATATTATTCTGTTAATCATGAGAACCCGATTTTTCTAAATTTTCTCCTTTGGTGTTGCTGATATACATTCTCAGATCTACCTGATGTTGAGAAGGGGAGCTTGTGTGGTTAAAAGATAAAGTATCTGAGTGGACAGGGTCTTCATTTGAAGTACCTATTACTTTGATTACTGCACAGGATAACTGAACATAATTTGTGGGGGAATGCAAGGGTACCCATACAAATAAAGATTTAGATGAAACATAAGAATTGTCTAGGCAATGCCAGTGCTAGTAGGTGGTGACTCAGTTATCCTCCGGCGGTTGCACCTGATTATGCAAGCTTGTGAGCCGGTGAAGGAAAAGTTTGATCCATACACATAATCACTAGCTGCTGGGTCGTGTTGATGTAAACAAATCGTCCCCTGAGTTCCAATGTGTTCTAAGTGCCTGCTGGCACATAGAACACATTGGAAACAGGGAACGAAATACAGATAGTGTACAATGAAGAGTACCGTTAGGTGATAATCACAACATGGTGATAAATTCACGTTCAATTAATTCTTTACAGCCATGTTGCCCATTTTAGAAAGAGTTCGGCATTTTTTTGATTCTCTGGTTCAGTTCTGTTTTTTTGCGGCAAACTGGAAGACTGAATAAAAAGACCAAGGAAAAACAGGCGAATACATCGTGTTCTCATTATTTGCATCTTCTCCCATACTGACTCGACCATATGAGCCAATGAGGGAGGAAATGAGTCAATGAGAGAGGAAATGTGACAATGAGAACATAACATAGATTTGGTGAACTTTATTTGTTACTTTCCAAAGTGTGATTTACTGGGATTTCCGGGTTTGATTATAAACGATAACTTCACAAGTGAATTATGCAATCATCAATTGTGCCATGTATCCGTGCGCGCAAACGAAGACACTTTGCCGTGGATGTAATGGGGACTTCATTGATTTTTGTTTTCTTTAACCCTTTACCCAATACGAAAAGCAGACAACACTTGCAAACAAAATTCTTGAATAGCTATTATTTTCATTTTTTGTCTCAAAAACATAGGTTATGACCCCTCATTGGAACGAGCTCGACAAGCTAATTCCAATGAGGGGTCATAACCTATGTTTTAGAGACAAAAAATGAAACAAGAGGCCCCAGGGGGCCTGAGGGCTCTCACCTGACAAGGTAGACTAAATATCAACCCAGGGAATTGATTTCAACAAGTTGCATCTGCCCCTCCTAAGAAAAGCTTATACCAAATATCCAAAGATTCTGACCAGAGGATCTAAAAAAAAAAGATTTTTTAAGAATATTCCTCATATTGAACTAAGTTATGATTCGGGCTTCCACAGGGAGCCCAAATATGAACCCAGGGACTTGGCTTTAACAAACTTGAATCCCCACCCCCCCCCCCCACCCCCCCCACCCCCCAAGAATGCTGCACACCAAATATCAAAACATTCTG
Organism: Pictodentalium vernedei; assembly: GCA_031216915.1. Taxonomy (NCBI): domain Eukaryota; kingdom Metazoa; phylum Mollusca; class Scaphopoda; order Dentaliida; family Dentaliidae; genus Pictodentalium; species Pictodentalium vernedei. The sequence continues at coordinate 716,659,404 of CM062296.1, forward strand.
ACTGCTGGATCTGAAGAAGATTTTTTAAGAAAATTCCTCATATTGAACTAGGTTACAATTCGAGCTCCCACAGTGAGCCCAAATATGGACCTAGGGACATGGCTTGAACAAACTTGAATCTTATCCCCCCCTAAGGATGTTGCATACCAAATATCAAAAGCATTCTGACTGCTGGATCTGAAGAAGAAGATTTTTAAAGAAAATTCCTCATTTTGAACTAAGTTATCATTTATCATTCTGGCTTCCACAGGGAGCCCAAATATGAACCCAGGGACTTGGCTTTAACAAACTTGAATCTCACCCCCTAAGGATGCTGCACACCAAATATCAAAACATTCTGACTGCTGGATCTGAAGAAGAAGATTTTTTAAGAAAATTCCTCATTTTGAACTAAGTTACAATTTGAGCTCCCTCAGTGAGTCCAAATATGGACCTAGGGGCATGGCTTGAACAAACTTGAATCTCACCCTCCTAAGGATGCTCCATACCCAATATCAAAAGATTCTGCCTGCTGGATCTTGAGAAGAAGATTTTAAAAGAAATTTGCCTAAAATGAACTAAGTTCAAATTCAAGCTCCTATACTGAGCCCAAATATGAACCCAGGGGGCTGATTTGAACAATCTTGAATCAGATCCACTCCACAATGTTGCATACCAAATATCAAAAGATTCTGCCTGCTGGATCTGGAGAAGAAGATTTTTTAAGAAATTTGTCTGAAATGCACCAAGTTTGAATTCAGGCTTCTACAGAGAGCCCAAATATGAATCCAGGGAGGCGATTTAAACAAACTTTAATCAGGTCCTCCCCATAATGCTGTATACCAAATATCAAATGATTCTGCCCACTTGTGCTGGAGAAGAAGATTTTTTAGTAATTTCTCTGATATACATAGCGTGCTATCGGAGTTATGCCCCCTATGGAGCCCCAAGTAAGCATGTCCATTTCATTTCAACAAACTTGAATTGACATATGGTAATGAACATCCATACCAAGTTTCGAGCAAATCGACCTAGCGGTTTCAGAGGAGAAGTCGTTTGAAAAAAGTTTATGATGCCGGACGGATGCCGGATGGCAAGTGACGAGTTTAGCTCCCTTCGGTGAGCTAAAAATAATGAAAATTAATTGGTAATTTTTGAGAATAGCACTGGCCATTACGTTAGGTAAAGGGTTAAATAATATAATTATCGTTAATAATGAAAAGTAGCAAGAGGTCCCAAGGGGCCTTAATCGCACACCTGCCAAAGTGGTTCAAAGAAGTATTTGGGGTCACATTCAGCTGACATGGTTCATCAACACTACAAAGGAATGAAATCATGAGAGGCAAATTTTATGGAAAAACACTAAGGAATGGATTTGAACCTGAACCTAACATGCTCCCCCTGCCACCACCCACCCCCACACCTGCCCATAGAAGGCCCAAATAATAAGCAGGGACTCAAATTGAACAAACTTGAATCGGATCCCCCTTTAGATGTTATATACCAAATATGAAAGAATTCTGACTGGTGGATCTGAAGATGGTTTTTAAAGAAATGTCCTCACATTGCATTAAGTTAAACTTTGGGCTCAAATAGGAAGACAAAATATTAACCCAGGGACCCGATTTGAACAAATTTGAATCTAACCCACCTAGAGATGTTGTATACCAAATATGAAAGGATTCTGATTGGTGGATCTGAAGAAGAAGATTTTAAAAGAAATTTCCTCATATTGCACTAAGTTAAAATTTGGGCTCCCATAGGAAGCCCAAATATCAACCCAGGGACCAGATTTGGAAAAACTTGAATCTGACCCTCCTAGAGATGGTGTATACAAAATATGAAAACATTCTGACTACAGGGTCTAAAGAAGGAGATTTAAAAAAAAAAATGCCGCTCAGGATCACAGATCCAATGTCGAGTTGTGACCTTGACCTTTGACCTGGCGAGTCCAAGGTCAATAGGGTTCTTCCTCGCACCAAGGCCAACACACCTATGAAGTTTCATGACTCTAGGTTGAACCACTATCAAGTTCTCATCCGGAAACCAATTGTTGCGATATACTATGTTCAAGGTCATTGTGACCTTGACCTTTGACCTGGTGAGTCCAACATCAATAGGGTTCTTCCTCGCACCAAGGCCAACACGCCTGTAAAGTTTCATGGCTCTAGGTTGAACCACTATCAAGTTATCATCCGGAAACCAATTGTTGCGATATACTATGTTCAAGGTTACTGTGACCTTGACCTTTGACCTGGTGAGTCCAAGATCAATAGGGTTCTTCCTCGCACCAAGGCCAACATACCTATGAAGTTTCATGACTCTAGGTTGAACCACTATCAAGTTATCATCCGGAAACCAATTGTTGCGATATACTATGTTCAAGGTCACTGTGACCTTGACCTTTGACCTGGTGAGTCCAAGATCAATAGGGTTCTTCCTTGCACCAAGGCCAACACACCTATAAAGTTTCATGACTCTAGGTTGAACCACTATCAAGTTATCATCCGGAAACCAATTGTTGCGATATACTATGTTCAAGGTCACTGTGACCTTGACCTTTGACCTGGTGAGTCCAAGATCAATAGGGTTCTTCCTCGCACCAAGGCCAACACACCTAAGAAGTTTCATGACTCTAGGTTGAACCACTATCAAGTTATCATCCGGAAACCAATTGTTGCGATATACTATGTTAAAGGTCACTGTGACCTTGACCTTTGACGTAGCGAGTCCAAAATCAATAGGGTTCTTCCCCTCACCAAGGCCAATCTACCTATGAAGTTTCATGAATGTGAGTTGAACCATTATCAAGTTATCATCCGGAAACCAATTGTTTAAGATTTACTATGTTCAAGGTCACTGTGACCTTGACCTTCGAGGTAGCATGTCCAAAATCAATAGAGTTCTTCCTCCCACCAAGACCAACCTACGTATGAAGTTTAATGAATGTGAGTTGAACCACTATCAAGTTATCATCCAGAAACCAATTGTTTACGCCCGCCCGCCCGCCCGCCCGCCCGCCATTCACCAAACTATAAGTCGAGTTTGACTTCGTCACAACTCGACTAAAAATTCCTTATATTGCACCCATAGGGAGCCCAAATATTTACCCAGGTAACCAATTTGAAGACACCTGAAACTGACCCACCTCAAGATGTTGTATACCAAATATGAAGGATTCTGACTGGTGAATCTGAAGAAGAAGATTTTTAAAGAAATTTCCTCAAATTGCACTAAGTTAAAATTCAGGCTCCCATAGGAAGCCCAAATATAAACCCAGGGACTCGATTTGAACGAACTTGAATCTGACCCCCTGAAGATGGTGTATATCACACATGAAAGGATTCTGACTGATGGATCTGAAGAAGATTTTTAAAGAAATTTCCTCAAATTGCACAAAGTTAAACTTTGGGCTCCAATAGAGAGCCCAAATACTAACTCAGGGAATCAATTTGTACAAACTTGAATCTAACCCCCCTAGAGATGTTGTGTACCAAATATGAAAGCATTCTGACTGGTGGATCTCAAGAAGATTTTTAAAGAAATTTCCTCATATTTCACCAAGTTAAAATTCAGGCTCCCATAGGGAGTCCAAATATAAACCCAGAGACTCGATTTGAACAAACTTGAATCTGACCCCCCTATATATGTTGTATACCAAACATGAAAGGATTCTGACTGGTGGATCTGAAGAAGATTTTTAAAGAAATTTCCTCAAATTGCACAAAGTTAAACTTTGGGCTCCAATAGAGAGCCCAAATACTAACTCAGGGACCTGATTTGTACAAACTTGAATTGGACCCCCCCCCCCCCCCCCCCCCCCCTACAGATGTTGTATACCAAATATGAAAGGATTCTGACTGGTGGATCTGAAGAAGATTTTTAAAGAAATTTCCTCAAATTGCACAAAGTTAAACTTTGGGCTCCAATAGAGAACCCAAATACTAACTCAGGGACCCAATTTGTACAAACTTGAATCTGACCCCCCTAGAGATGTTGTATACCGAATATGAAAGCATTTACACTGGTGGATCTGAAGAAGATGATTTTTAAAGAAATTTCCTCATATTTCACTAAGTTAAAATTTGGGCTCCCACAGGGAGCCCAATTATTAACCCAGGGACTCAATTTGAACAAACTTGAATCTGGCCCCCCTAGAGATGTTATATACCAAATATCAAAAGATTCTAAATGATGGTTCTGGAAAATAAGATTTTTTAAATGTTTACAAAACATTTATGGGTGCTATCAGAGTAATGCCCCTTGTGGTGCCCCCTGTGGGCGTGGCAAGTTTATTTGAACAAACTTGAATTGGCATATGATAAGGAACATGCACACCAAATTTTGTTCAATTTGGTCCAGTAGTTTGGGAGGAGAAATCGATAATGTAAAGTTCACAACGGACGCCAACGACGATGGACAGCAAGTGATCTTAAGCTCCCTTCGGTGAGCTAATAAACAGAGTAATCGTTTGACTGGACTGGTTATGTGAAATAATTCATTCGAGGCAAGGGACTATATTGTAAAACACTCGTGTTTGTACAACGTCCCTCACCTCTCATGAATTATTTCACGTAACAAGTCCAGTCAAGCGATTACTCTCTATTCATTTGTTACCCTAATTTGTTTTTTTCCTGACTCAATAGGCTTAGCAACTGATCTCCTAGAAATCCTAAGAATGATCTAAGGAAAGTTAGGTGGAACCAATGGAGATACTTAGACAAGACTTTTTGTGATAAGTGGTGTCATACAAACTAATGAAGATTTTTTCCAAGTTAAGTAGCCTGAAGTGTTATTTACTATATTATTAAAAAATAGAACGACTAAACCAAAACCACACTTTTTTCATGAAACCGAACCAAAAGCAAAAACCAGTTGGAAAAATCAAAACCTCCCAGCTCTAACTTTTGAGGATTTCCACCCCAACAGTAAACATGCACTGCTTCACTTCACAGGGTCCTCACAGGGGGAAAAGCTGTACTGCACTGTAAATTTTCTAAATAGGTATACACTTTAAAAACACTTTGAGCTGACAACAATCATCCTAATAAAACAGAATAGGGAGAGACAAAAATTTCAAATCAATATGTGAGTAACAGTGTTCTGTTTTGGTTCTATACATTATATCAACACTAAAATTATGGCCATTTTCAGCCAGCACTATTCTGAAAAATCACACTTCAAATTATATATATATTATTCAAACTACCGTATACACAGGGTGTGTTTTGCTTGACAAATATTGAATAGCAAGTCCTGCAACTAGATGTGAAACTGGTTAGCAAAAACAACATTTTGAATAGCAATTTTTATGTCATACACTTCAAATGAAAGTGTCAATGACACTGTAGCTTAACCTGTCTGTGTGTTGTGTCTGATGAAAAGGATAATGTTCAATGTTTATGAAAGGATTATGAAACTAGAGGCTCTACAGAGCCTGTAATCGCTCACCTGGAACTACATATAAAAATGTGATTTTCCATGGTAACTACGAGCTGCAATTGTGGCCATGTTTGCAACATGACATCAACATAACATGAGGATCATTGGTAGAAGGTGTCCCAGTCTTCAATCACATGAAGTTTCAAAACATATGAATCCATCAAACAGTATCATAGAATGTCTCTGGTGGCCATATTTTCCAACCAACAGGAACAAAAAGAGGATCGTTTGTAGAGGGCCTCCTATAGACCATTCTTACCATGTTTGGGTTCCATCGGCTCAGTAGTTCCAGAGAGAAGATCAAAATGTGATTTCCCATAGGTTTTTTTTCTATAGTAACTATAAACTGCAATTGTGGCCATGTTTGCAATACGATCAAAATTAAAATGAGGAATGTCGTGGAGGGTGTCCCAGTTTTCAACCATGCAAAGTATCAAAACATTTGGCCTAGTGGTTTCAGAGAAGAGTTTTCAAAATTGACCAATCAAAATCAAAGAAAGCTTCTGGCGGCCACGTTTTTTCACGCAACAGGAATAAAATGAGTAACAGTTGTAGAGGACCTCTCATAGACAATGCCTGCCAAGTCTGGTTCACATTGGCTCAGTACTTCCAGTGAAGATGATAAAAATGTGATTTCCCATATGGTTTCTATAGTAACTATAAGCCACAATTGCAGCCATAATTGCAACCTGATGAAGATTAAAATGAGGATCATTGGTAGAGGGGGTTACAGTCATCAGTCACACTAAGTTTTCAAACCATTTGGCCTTGTAGTTTCAAAGAAAATTTTCTTGAAAATGCACACATTTATGAATACTGTTTCACAAAAAAAAAATCTGTAAAAGAAGGTTAAATATTTTGAAAATTACAATTCTCTCAAACAGTATTCTCTTTTCAAAATAGCTTTGGATAGGTAAAGGGTCACAGTCAAACACACTTTACTTCAATATTTGTCAAATCTTAAAAGATAAACAATAATTACTGTCATCTGAGCTGACATGATTGAAACAGAATACAAACAAAAACTTTCATGTTACTTATCAGAAAATACTGTTATCAGATTGAAGTTGACAGGTGCCTGAAAACCCAGGAGACTAATGATGCATATATCAAGGTACAGTTAAAATGGTTTACACTTAAGTCAAAATGTTGTGTAGGATAATCCAAAAATTATGTATCTTTTTCTCTTCCTACACTGATAAGACCAGAAGCTGACATCATTTTCTGGAAAGCTCTCACTGACAGCTTTCCAGAAAATGTCAGATTCTGATCTTGTCAGGGCCGGAGCAGCAGTTTACTTAGTTTATTGCTGTTATGCTACAGCTTATTTTGACTTGTACTGTATACACAATATTTTTGTTTTTTTCCCCCATTTCTCAGTGGAGAAAACTGGAACCAACCCTTACAATCAACAAAAAACAAGTATTTTGCTGACAGTACCGACTTTCGTGCAGACGGGAGGGGCATTGGGTTAAGCATTAGAATATAGCCTCTGGTGGATACATATTTCCATCCTCCCATAGACCATTCCTGCGAAGTATGGTTCACGTCGGCTCAGTAGTTTCAGAGAAGAAGATGAAAATATGATTTCCCATAGGGTTTCTATAGTAACTATAAGCCGCAATTGTGGCCATGTTTACAACCCTATCAACATTAAATGAGGATCGTTGGTAGAGGGGGTCCAAGTCATTACTTATGTGAAGTATCAAAACATTTGGCCTGGCAGTTTCAGAGGAGAAGATTTTTGAAAATCCACCTATCAGAATCAAAGAATGACTCTGGCGGCCATATTTTTCAACCCTCGGGAACAAAATGAGGATCGTTTGTATAGGACCTCCCACAGACCATCCCTGCCAGGTTTGTTTTCACGTCGCCTCAGTTTTTCCAGAGAAGAAGAGGAAAATGTGATTTCCCATAGGGTTTCTACAGTAACTATAAGCCACAATTGCGGCCATGTTTGTAACCCAATCAACATTAAATGAGGATCGTTGGTAGAGGGGGTCCCAATCATCGTTTATGTGAAGTTTCAAAACATTTGGCCTGGCAGTTTCAGAGAAGATTTTTGAAAATCCACCAACCAGAATCAAAGAATGCCTCTGGAAGCCATGTTTTTCATCCGACGGGAACAAAATGAGGATCGTTTGTAGATGACCTCCCATAGACCATTCCTGCCAAGTTTGGTTCACACCGGCTCAGCGGTTACAGAGAAGAAGATGAAAATGTGAAAAGTTTGCGGACGCCGGACGACGGTGGACAACGACGGACGCCAAGTGATGAGAAAAGCTCACATGGCCTTTTAGGCCAGGTGAGCTAATAGGACAAGAATTGTGATAATTGGGAATATGTTAATTTCTGTTCCCTGTATGCTATGTCTTCAATAAAAATAATATGAGGTGTAGACTGTACTAAAGAATTGAGGGGTGGGTTAATGTGGCCCTAACAGTCATTGTAAGTGGCCCTCACAGTTAATGTATGTCAACAAAAGTTATCAAGTTACAATGAAATTATTCCAAAATGAGTCATCCTATCAAGTTACAATGAAATCCCTTCATAAATACGGCCGGTAGACTGTGCTAAAGGTTTTCGGGCTTTGGCCTGTGTAGCCGCCATGGTTGACTGATCGTAACCAAAAGAGGATGTCCTCATCTAGACATTATACTGAGTCATCCTACCAAGTTAGAATGAAATCTCTTCATAAATACAACCTGTAGTCTGTGCTAAAGTTTTTCTGGTTTTGGGTTGGGGCAGCTGTCATGGTTGAATGATCGCGACCAAAAGGGGATGATCTCATCTGGGCATTATCTGGAGTCATCCTACCAAGTTACAATGAAATCCTTTCATAAATGTGACCTGTAGACTGTGCTAAAGGTTTTCGGGCTTCAGGCCCATGTAGCCGTCACAGTTGACCATTCATGACGAAAAGGGAGCATTATCATCTAGAGATTATATGGAGTCAACCTACCAAGTTACAATGAAATCCCTCCATAAATATGACCTATAGACTGTACTAAAGGTTTTTGGGTGCTGGGCAGACATCACAGCTGAATGATCGCGACCAAAAGGGGATGTTCTCATCTGGACATTATTTGGAGTCATCCTACCAAGTTACAATGAAATCCCTTCATAAATATGACCTGTAGACTGTGCTAAAGGTTTTCGGGCTTCGGGCCCCTGCAGCCATCACAGTTGACCAATTGCGACCAAAAGGGGATGTTCTCATCTAGACATTATATGAAGTCAACCTACCAAGTTACAATGAAATCCCTCCATAAATACAGCCTGTAGACTGTGCTAAAGTTTTTCGGGTTTTGGGCTTGGGCAGTCATCACAGTGGTCAGATCATGACCAAATGGGGAAGTTCTCATCTAGACGCCATACAGAGTCATCCTACCAAGTTACAATGAAATCTCTCCATATTAAATACGATCTGCAAACTGTGCTAAAAGTTTTTGGGTTTTGGGCATGGGCAGCCATCACGGTTTACAGATCATTACCAAAAGGGGACGTTCTCATCTAGATATTATACAGAGGAATCTTACCAAGTTACAATGAAATCCCTACTTAAATACAACCTGTAGAATGAGCTAAAGGTTTTTAGCATTTTGGGTTCTGGCAGCCATCACGGTTGACCGATCACGACCAAAAGGGGACGTTCTCATCTAGACATGACCCCAAACCTGCATATGGAATTTTGTGACGATCAGACAAGAACTATGGGGTGTAGCCTGAGCTAAAGGAAAATGTGAACAAACTCACAGACTAGCAGACTTCCGCACATGTGATGGCAATAGTTTATCTTGACTTTGTCAAGTTGAGCTAAACAAGAGGCCCCAGGGGGCCTTAGAGCACTCACCTGACATGGTAGTCTAAATATCAAACCAGGGACTTGATTTGAATAAGCTGCATATGTCCCGCCTAAGAAAAGCATATACCAACTAGATGAAGCAGTTGTGCCCACACAATACACAGGATTTTTCCTTCTGTTTTCAGTTCCTGCACTTTTACGTCCCAAAATTGAGATAAACGCATAAAAACATATTTTTTTTATTTTTGTTTGGAAGTTTTCGAAGTCCCAAACAAAATACTCTCGAGCCTAAATTTTTTTTTTTCTTCTTAAAATTGACCAAAACGCATAAAAAACCAAAAAACTAATTTCTGGATTTTGGTCCACCCGGCCCCCAAATTTTCAGTGTAAAAAAAAATTTTTTTTTGTCTTAAAATTGACTGAAACGCATAAAAAACAAAAAAAAAATTTCCGGATTTTGGTCCAAAATTTTCAAGGTCCCACCCGGACCACAAATTTTCAGTGTAAAAAAAAAATAATTTTTTTTTGTCTTAAAATTGGCCGAAACGCATAAAAAAACCAAAAAAAAAAATTTCCGGATTTCGGTTAAAAAAGCCCAGAACGGGACCCCAAATTTTCAGCCTAAATATGAACCCAGTGACTTGGCTTGAACAAACTTGAATCTCACCCCCCTAAGGATGCTGCATACCAAATATCAAAAGATTCTTATTGGTAGATCTGAAGAAGATTTTTAAAGAATATTCCTCATACTGCACTAATTTAAACATTTAGAGAGCCCAAATATCAACCCAGGGAATTGATTTCAATAAACATGTGAAACAATCTTCCAAAGATGTTATATGTGAAATTTATATGTGAAATTTGATAGCTTTTGGAGCAGTGGTTTGGGAGAAAAGTAGTTTTATATGTTTTTCCCATTATCCACAGTGTTAAAAAATGCTGACTCAGCACTTTTTCAAAGTCCCAGAAAAGTACCCCATGATAAAACCGATAGCAATTTTTTTTTTCATTCCATTCTGTTGGTCCTAAGGAAGCTTCATACCAAATAAGAATTCTCACTGCCGTGTAGTTTTGGAGATATGGGCGTTTTAATTTTTTTCTATTTTTAGCTCCTGCGGTTCCCATGGGGCGACAGGAAAATTTTTTTTGGCATAAATTAAGTACTTATGACAAAATAAGCCCTCATATCAAATTTGATCCAAATCTGCCTCTCGGTTTGGAAAATAGAAATTTTGGGAGGGTCAAATATTCTTGCCCCTCCCATAACGATGGCAAATATAGCCCCACAAACTTCTCTTGAACAAATCTGAGTCTGCACCTCAAAAGGAAGCTGCACACCAAATATCAAGTCTCTGCTACTGCTGGTTCATGAGAAGAAGATTTTTAAGATTTCAGCACACTTTTTGGGTGTGGCCCTACCATGGGGCGAAGCAACTTGATATGAACAAAATAAAATTGCGATGTCATAACAATCTATTATCTCAAATATCAATTAAACTGGTTCAGCAGTTTGGGAGGACAAGACGCAAACACCATGTTCACGGACGACGACGGACGGTGAGTGATCACTATAGCTCTCCTGACTGAGTCAGGTGAGCTAAAAATGCATCTACAGTTCAGCTCCTATGTATTTAGTTAGCTCAATATGTGGTATTTTCTGTGTTTAATGCGTTCATTTTAGCTGATGTGGTGACATTCTCTACATGCTGTGTCTGACGGGACAATGTGTGCCATCTGTTACTGTTGGTGTAGTTGCGGACCGTCACGGACCATGGCAACTGTATTTTTGTACAAGAAAAGAGATTAATTACTAGTTATACATAGGGGTTTCCAATTATTTTTGCATATTTTGTAGCAAATAAAAACTATTTTCAGGAGATGGGTGTTTTCTTTTACACCTTCTGTGGTGAAAAAAACTCATTTTGATGGATAAAACTATGTTACTACACTCAAATTTCGGTTTGCTATGTGCTATGAAATTTCATATACTGCATCGCCATCAGGTATTTATGCATCGCAAACTGCAATGAGAAACCGAACAAATCGCACCCTGATACACACTGCAAAACTTTGAAAAAATGTTAAAAACACATAATTTAGACACAATTACATTATTTGGGCACAGCGTTTACTGTTGAAATTTGGGGGGAATGTAAAGGCCTGCTTACTATAAACTGACCCCATTGCAGCACTCTTGTACTCAATTATGTTGTCTTTGGGGTATTTCTTGATCACAAAAATAGTCCAAAATTTGTGAGAAAGACAATCGCACTTACCATCTTCATCCATATCGACTGGATCTGGTTTGGCTGGTTTTGTTTCTGGATTTGGATCGATTTCACCAGGTTTAAGTCGTCTTGGATCATCTTCATTGTCTTGATCTCTATTTTGTGCTTTATCACTATAAAACAGAAATTAGGCAAAATACATTTGGTTCTCGAGCAATTAATTTTTTAAATGAGGGAGGCAGGCTTTTATTTTATTTTTATTTGTTTGTTATTTGGTTGAGGGCTGGAAGCCTATATTTGTGATCGATTCTTAAGTTACTGATTTATTTATTGGTGTTTAAGGTCACATATTTCTGCACAATGCCAAATCATGACCACAAAATGGAGATAAAAAGTCAACTTTAGTTAATTGTTTATACCCATGTTGCCCATTTTAAAAGACTTCCACCCCAAACAAGAGCTGTTGCTGAAGGTAATTCATACTCCCACTGCAGTACTGGACCAATGAAGCATAAATGAATTAAATACAGTAAGGACCATAACTGTTGAAAAAATGTGGGCAACTTTTTATAACATGAGCAGGAGCGGCTTGTCGCAAACATCCCTCACACCAAATTTCATTGAAATCCATCCACTCACTGGTAAGATATCGCTATGGATGGATGGATGGATGGATGGATGGTTGGTTGGTTGGTTGGTTGGTTGGTTGGTTGGATGGATGGATGGATGGTTGGTTGGTTGGTTGGTTGGTTGGTTGGTTGGTTGGTTGGTTAGTTGGATGGATGGATGGATGGATGGATGGATATGGATGGATGGATGGATGGATGGATGGATGGATGGATGGATGGATGGATGGATGGATGGATGGATGGATGGATCGATGCACAGATGGATGGACAGGACAGATGGATGGACAGATGCATGTAATCCTGCATACCCATCCCTCCATTCTCTTCGAGAGTGGGGGTACAATGGTGACTGGGTCCTATTTTACGAGCAAAACAGAGCTTGTTTATTGCAGATACCACAACTTAAAAGGTTTCATATTCCATGGATTCACATAATCTTTGAAGTGAATTTATGTCCTCTGTATGGATTTGCCCAGTTACAATTTATAGGAGAGTTCTGGCACCCATAAAATGTAACAAGGCAAGGACACATGAAAATATTTGGACTACCAAGTAAAGTTTACCACTATACCAGTTAATAAAGAAATGTCAAATACATGTGTGTTCTGTTATATTCACGCACCTTTTTTGAAACATTAATATCGCCCACATAATATTTGAGTTATATTCTGCAGAACATAGCAAACTGGATGTTTACAGAACAATTATAATGAACAGACACTATTTTTTAATGATGCTTTGTTGAAAACATGTGCAAATAAATATTTTGACCAAAACAAGCCAAGTAATTATCCCAAAAGGGCCTTTCATGACTCTTCCCAAGAAAAAGCACTTTCAAGGTCAATGAATTTCACTTTTAAAATTAAAGTCCTTTCAAGGACCCATATGAACACCAATAGAGAATGAGTTTTACTGGCGAAGTTTTAGACAGAGTTTACCTAGACATACAGAGAGCCTAGTGGTTTAGCTAGCAGTCCTTCTGTCCATCTACTGGATGGGCAGATTCTTTACTTAGCCCCAAATGGAAAAGTGTTGGTGCAAACATTGACTATAAGGCCGCAATCTGTGAGTGTGGCGGCTCAGTGGTTACGGTATTAGATTTCAAACCAAAAGGTACACGGTTCAGTCCCCTAACAGCCTTATTTCCTTGGGCAAGGCACTTAATCCTGATTGAATGTGTGGAGGCACGGTGGCACTGGGTGCTAAGACTTATTGCACGTTGATTGTTCACTTGTCTTCAACCAATGCCAACCATGCTTGTGCAGAGTTAGGAGGTTGGGCAGTCAAACAGTTGCTTGCCATTGCTCAGTGGTTCTCCCCAGGTACTCTGGCTTCCTCCACCCATTAAACTGTCAGACATGACGTGACCCTTGCTGTGGGAAGTGTTGTTAAACTCCATTAAAAACAAGTGCAACACAAAGGTTGGCTATGTCCACCCCCTCCCCTCCCCACACTGCCATACATGAGTTTCTAGTCATTTATGTTTGTTGATATTGAACTAATAAATATCGTATCTTATCTCCATTAAACCATAGCACCAATACAGCAAGCCACCAAACGTGTCCATGGGACACTAATGTCCCCACTTTATGATAAACTAGATATAGTGGTTAACTAAGACCAACAAGACTAACAGTGACCGCACGGCCACAGATGTCCTGAATTAAGACCTTGATCTGTGACCTTGACCTCCATCGAACAAACAAACATTGTGTGTATGATACATCATCTCCCCATAAGCAACATGTATGCCAAGTTTCAATAAAATCCAATGAAGCATCTCAGTTATGGAGCAGACATGAAAATTTTCCTGACGGACAGACGGAAACACAAAAATCTTCCTGATGGACAGACGTACAGAAATGACAAACACTATATGCACCCAAAATTTTTTCGGGCGGATAAAAAGAAACCATAACTCAGATAAAAATTATCGCGCCAGACTCGAAATCAAACTTCTCTGGTATATTGTCAATAACAGTAAGCTAGATTCCAAGTCTGATTGAAATCGGACACCTATAACTCAAGTTACCATCTGGAAACCAATATCAACATTTTTATTAAGTTGAAAAAGCGCCATAATTCTGCCTCAAAATATCAGATCAACCCCAATATCAATCCCAACCTGTATTGTGTGGTTCTAACCTATGTACAAAATTTTGTTTCATTTTGTTCAGTCAAACTAAAGTCATCGTCCAGAAACCAACATCAACATGTCAGAATTCCAAGCTGGAAAGGGCCATAACTCTGCCAAAAAAATATCGGACCAAGCCCACTATTAATGCAACCTACACTCTGTGGTTATAAACCTATGTGTAAAATTTTTGTTTCATTTTGTTCAGTCAAACTAAAATTATCGTCCACAAATCATATTCAGAATGAACGTACATATGTACGTACATATGGACAGGGAAGGGCAACACTTAATGCCCCTCGCCAGATTGGTAGAAGCGTAATAAAAAAAAACACAGAGGCTCAAGTGAGCCTAAAATGCTCACCTGGCTCAAGTTGTCAAAAGAGATAAGTGTATCAGAAAGTGATCAGCAGCAAGAGTAAGTTTTTGATTTGCTATGACACAACCAAAGGCAACTTTTTGGGCCATTGATTTCTGCTGGTCCTAGGAAAGCTTCCTAGCAAGCTCTGTTTTGTGAAGTATTAAAAAAACAACAATCGAACAAATTTTTTGTTTTGTTTTCAACCACTGTGGTTCGCTCTACCCTCCCCCCCCCCCCAACAAAAAAAAAAATTACAAATTAACGGCATAAATGAAATACTTATGACCCAGTTATATACTACATGACAATTTTTTTTCACATCTGCCCATTGGATCTCAAAATAGAAATTTTGAGTGTAGCCCAAATTTGGGAGACAAATCTTTACTTACTGAGTGTTTTTAAAAAAAAGTGAATCTGCATAACTAAAGTAAGTTCCAAACAAGAAATCTAAGCATTATTGCAAGTGGCTTATAAAAAGAGGATTTTAAAAGCATTTTAGGCTTAGAGAGCGTTAACCCCACCCCAAGGGATGTAGTAATTTGGGGGGGGGGGGGGGAATCAGAAGAGTAAATTCCACCAATCTGAAGATGGCAGAAGCTTCCATTTGAACAAAGGAGAAAAGGTTTACTCCAAAGATAGTATGTGCCATAAATGAATGAATTTGGCCCAGTGGTTTAAAAGAATAAGAAAAATTTCAAACTAGAGAAACAGAATTTTACTGCCACCAGTAAATTCAAGTCTGTGTGAAAATGCTAAAAGCATAAAAAATAAACAAAACAGAAAGAGAATTTATGGAGGTTTATTTTTGGGGAGGTGGGGGAAGGGTAAAATATTTTTCAAGAAATCAGAAAAAGGTTTTCATTAACAGTATTACATGAAATAAAATCTTTGGAACCCACATTGAAGTCTTGAGAGGATTAAATTAAAGACATTCATGTAGGAATCAGATAAAAAAAATTCCAAGAAAACAGAAAAAAACATATGTGCACAGCATTGAAAGGGTTTGATCATGGCATCAATAAAATCTTTGGAGCCCACACTGCAGTCTTGCGATAAGAGGGTTAAATTAAAGATATGCATACAGGAATCAGATGAAACCAGAAAAAAAACATATGTGCACAGCATTGAAAGGGTTTGATCATGGCATCAATAAAATCTTTGGAGCCCACACTGCAGTCTTGCGATGAGAGGGTTAAATTAAAGATATGCATACAGGAATCAGATAAATGTTTCCAAGAAATCACAAAAAACATGTGCACAGCATTGAAAGGGTTTGATCATGGCAACAATAAAATCTTTTGAGCCCACACTGCAGTCTTGAGATGAGAGGGTTAATTTAAAGATATACATACAGGAATCAGATAAATGTCCCCAAGAAACCAGAAAACAACATATGTGCACAGCATTGAAAGGGTTTGATCATGGTATCAATAAATCTTTGGAGCCCACATTGTAGTCTTTAGAGGGTTAAATTAAAGATATGCATACAGGAATCTAATAAAAGTTTCCAAGAAAACAGAAAAAAATCATATGTGCACGACATTGAAAGGGTTCAACGTGAAATAAAATCTTTGGAAAACACACTGAAGTAATAAGAGGGTTAAATTAAAGATATTCATACAGGAATCAGATCAATTTTTTTCGAAGGAACCTGAAAAAAACGTATATGTGCACAGCATTGAAAGGGTTTGATCAAGGCATCAATAAAATCTTTGGAACCCACATTGAAGTCTTGAGAGGGTTAAATTAAAGGTATTCAGACAGGAATCAGATAAACTTTTCCTCTGCCACTTATGGAAGTCTTGAGGGGGTTGAGCATTGAAGAGAGTTATTCATCATTCCATTAAGCTTAAAGTAATATAGAGAACATGTGTGTCTGACAGGTGTCAGGTGTCTCTCCTGTCTCTTGTTGACATAAGTGATGATAATAGTAAACATTCTGAAGAACTCTTAACATTTTGTGTTGGGAAAAATATTACTGCAAAAATGCTGACTCATAATTTTGTCATTGCCTCCTACCGCACACCCTAACATAAACAAGAGCAATGTTTTTAACCATTCCATTCTATTGGTCCTAAGGATGCTTCATACCAAATAACAGTTCTCTGCTTCGCATGGTTTGGGAAATATGGGCTTTTGAATTTTTTCCACTTTTAGACCCTGGGGTTGCCACGGGGGTTATGAAAAAAAATTTGGGGGGCATCAATCAATTACTTAGGACCCACTTATATTACATGCCAAATTTGGTTGAAATTGGCCCACCGGTTCTTGAAGTAGAAATTCTGGGCGGAGCCCAAAAAGGATATGCCTCCACAGAGAGCCCAAATATTGACCTACCATCTTCCCTTGAACAAATTTTAATCTTCAACACCAAAGGATGTTCCATACCATATATAAAGGCATTCCATCTGGTGGTTCGTGAGAATATCTTTCAAGATTTTTAAGCTTTTGGGGCATTAACCAGAGCCCGAAGCAGCTGCTTCATTTGAACAAAATAGAAAGGGTATACTCCATAGATGATCTGTGCCATATATGCTTGAATTTGACCTGGTGGTTGTGAAGAAGAAGTCAAGTTTGCAAAAGTTAACGGACGACGGATGCTGAGTGACGGCAATAGCTCCCACTGACTTGCAGTCTGGTGAGCTAAAAAAAAACAAGAGGCCCCACAGGGCCTGAAGCGCTCATCTTGTACAGAACACAATTTAAAGAGAGTCTAAGAATGAGTCTACATTAAGCAAGCCATCTCCATAGGCTACACTGTCAATCCTTGAGTCCCTCAGGAGTGACAAAAATAATCTGGGCATCATGCCTTTCCTTCAGTTGATCATAAGTAAAATGTAGAGCTCCCCTATGAAGCCCCTTGATACAACCTATGTGGATTAATCTTAGTACCTCTAAAGGGTAATGAATACAAAATTTTTAATTCTTCAGCAAAATGGCCAATTCCGGCTCCCATAGAGAGCCCAAATATTAACCCAGGCTCTTGATTTGAACACAGTTAAATCTGACTTCCCTAGAGATGTTGTGTACCGAATATGAAAGCATTCTGACTGTTGGATCTGAAGAAGAGAAATTGTAAAGAAATTTCTTTGAATTGCACTAAGTTCAAATTTGGGCTACCATAGCAAGCCCAAGTATTAACCTATGGATCCGATTTGAACAAACTTGAATCTGACCCCCCTAGAGATGTTATATACCAAATGTGAAAGCATTCTGACAAGTGAATCTGAAGAAGAAGATTTTTGAAGAAATTCCCTCATATTGTACTAAGTTAAATTTCATGTTCCCATATGGAGCCCAAATATTAACCTAGGCACTCAAATTGAACAACCTGGAATCTGACCCTCCTAGAGATGTTGTATACCAAACATAAAAGCATTCCGACTGGTGGATCTGAAGAAGAAGATTTTTAAAGAAATTTCCTCATATTGCACTAAGTAAACATTTGGACTACCATAGTGAGCCCAAATATATACCTAGGAATCTGATTTGAACAAACTTGAATCTGACCCCCCATAGAGATGTTGCATACCAAATATCAAAGCATTCTGACTGATGGATCTGAAGAAGAAGATTTTCTTAAATTACCCTCCATATTGAACAAAGATAAAATTTTGGGCTTCCGTAGGAAGCCCAAATATTAACCTAGGGACTTGGTTTGAACAATCTAGAATCTGACCCTCATAACAATGATGTATACCAAATATTAAAAGATTCTGACTGGTGGTTCTGAAGAAGAAGATTTTTAAAGAATATTCCCCATATTACCCTATGTTAAAACTTCGGGCTCCTCTAGAGAGCCCAATATGAACCAATGAGCTTTATTTCAACAAACTTTTATCTGTCCCCCCTATGAATGCTGTATACCAAATATCAAAAGATTCTGATGATTGGTTCTGGAGAAAAGATTTTTTTTTAATTTTTGCAAATATGCTGACTCAGCATTTTTTCGATGCCCATTACAGAACACCCTAACATATCCGATGGCATTTTTTTTTTACCATTCAATTCTACTGGTCATAAGGATACTTCATACCAAATAAAAGCTCTCTATTCTGTGGAGTTTGGGAAATATGGGCATTTGAAAATATTTCTATTTTTAGCTCCCAGGGTTCCCATGGGGATGCGGGAATTTTTTTTTTTTTTGCATAGGTCAAGTACTTATGACCCAATACTACCACAAACTAAATTTGGTTCATACCGGACCATCGGTTCAGAAAATAGAAATTTTGGGTGGGCCAAAAATCTTACCCCTCCTATTACAAAGCCAAATATTACTTCACAAACTTCGTTTGAACAAACTTGATTCTACACTTCATATGGAAGCTCCATAGCAAATATTGTACACACTGGTTCTTGAGAAGATTTTAAAAATATTTTGGAGCATTTTCCCCCACTCCCTCCCTATGGGGCTGGGCATGCTGAGTTGAACAAAAATGACCCCTTTGGGACCATCACTCACACAAATTTTCACTTGAATTGGCCCAGTGGCTTTGGAGGAGAAGAGCAAAACATGGTGTTGATGGACGACGACGGACAATGGACGGAGAGCAATGAGATTAGCTCAGCTTGACTTTGTCAAGATGAGCTGAAAAAAAAGGCTGTGATTTATTTTTTTTCATTTGGAACATCCAGCAGTGTAAATTACTGACTTACAGGCCATGTTTTGACTTGACAGACGTAAGTGGGAGGTGACAATGTGAACTAAAACACTGCGGTACATTGTGACAAAAGCAATAAATGGAATTAAAACATTTGAACATTAAACCCTTATGTATTGATCTGCAATAATTGCATGTGTGTTTGGAAATTAACTTGCAATTGTACATGTCAATATGTAAAGACATCAATGAAAACAACCAATCAACACAGTTATCTATCATTTTTTAAGAAAGTACCGGTAGACAATGGAGTAACCTCTGCAAAAGTGAAAATGGCACTTTTGAAAACAAATATTTGAATATATACAACATTCAGACAGAAATGTTTTGACAGATTACATTTGATTCCTAGCTAAACATATGAGAGAGAACAATACGCTGATTTCTATATCCACGTACCCTAAAATTCATTATCAGATTTCAATTAATAAACAATTTACTTACAGTAAAAACTCATAGTGTTCAAGACACTGTGCAGGTGTTCTGCCAATGATTGGAGCAATTGTTCTCCACTGTGT
The DNA here is from genome assembly GCA_031216915.1 of Pictodentalium vernedei. Classification (NCBI taxonomy): domain Eukaryota; kingdom Metazoa; phylum Mollusca; class Scaphopoda; order Dentaliida; family Dentaliidae; genus Pictodentalium; species Pictodentalium vernedei. The sequence continues at coordinate 716,679,161 of CM062296.1, forward strand.
TGGCATAAGTTTAGCCAAATGTAATAGTTTTTCCTCCTCTTCTCTGCTCCATTCTGTCTTTTTAATGCTGGGATCAAGCCATTCATACCTGCAGTAGAAAATTGGAATATCTTGAGAAACTTTCTACCCCTACAAGCACTTGATTCACAAAGTAGAGATGGGCAGTATTGGATTATTTTCTTCTTTTTTTTTTTTTATTGGGGGTGGGGGGTGTACTGTGGTATCGATTCACTATTCAGTATCTGGCTTGAGTGAGATTTACCAATAGTACCAAAGAGGAATTCACACCAGGAAAAATACAGAATAAGTTGTTCTTGTACCATTCTACAACAGTGGCACAAACGTCACTGCCAATGAACTCAACATGGGATTCTTTTGCCAACACAAATTATTTCTCCCACCACTGAGGTACTGAGACATAAATAAAGTTGTGTGAGACAGCTGGGAGAAGAGATTATGATTATCCCTGGTGGGTGAGGGTAAGAGATGGGAAAATCTCACCCAAGGGCAAGATATTTGGGCCAGACACAAGGCTTGCCAAGTGTCTGGACCAAATATCTTGTCCCGAGGGTGAGATTTCCCCATCTCACACTTGCCCCCATCAGGGAGAATTTTTCACCCCCAACCAAAACAGTCTGACATCATCAAAAGTAATTCAGGGGCACATGCAGCTATATTGAACAATTTTGTTGTCCATTTCTGAAGAAAAATGATTTGCTTATCGGAAAGAGCACACAAAAGTTCTGTATATACCACAGGTATTTACCACAAAATTAAATGCCAATGCGGGCAAGACAGGGATTAAAGATTTGTAGTGAACAGAACATTGACACATTCCGATGATGTCATACTATGAATTCTGCAATGTACTCGCATAACTTTTCGTCGGGATTGTCGTGCAACTCGCCCCACTTAACCCTTTACCCAACGTAACGGCCAAAACCGGCCAGCGCTATTCTAAAAAATCGCCAATTAATTTTCAAAATATTTTCATTTTTTGTCTCAAAAACATAGGTTATGACCCCTCGTTGGAACGAGCTCGTCGAGCTCGTTCCAACGAGGGGTCATAACCTATGTTTTTGGACAAAAAATGAAAAAAATTAGTTATTCAAGAATTTTTTTTGCAAGTGTCGTCTGCTTTTCATGTTAGGTAAAGGGTTAAAATACCATTCATCCAAAAATTGAGATAAAAGAATCAAGTGTCCTTTGGTTTTGCGACCTGTGCTTTTATTTCTATTTTCTTCGACAAACGATTGTCTGCTAATATTTCCAAAATGCGATACCATGTCGTTTGTTTACACAAGAACGTGCTGTGATTGAATAGTCATGCACTCATTAAAGATGCTAATAAGCCAATATAGGTTGGCCACGTGGGTGGGGTGAGATACCGGTAGTTGTCACTTGGGTGGGGCGAGACAGGCATATCTCACCTTAGGGCTTCACGGTATTGGAAATTGCAATACCAATAATGGTACTGAAAAAAATACCGCGGCATACCGGTATATCGTCAACACTAACGAGAAGAAAGTTTCAGTTTTGAATTAAAAACAAGTCTCGTGTCACGATAAAATTAAATTCTTTTAAATGACAAAATAATTATGCATTCTAGCCAAGAATGCATAATTATTTTATCATTTAAAAGAATTCATGATTAAATTATTAAATAGGCTTCATATTCAGCTGTTGCAAAAAACTTTATTTACCTGACATAAACAATGTTCTATTTTATGAGCATTTGATCTCACGTGATGAAAACATGTGCATTCTGTCCCCATGTTCAGAACATGAACAGAACGTATGCCAGTAATATCAACCCCATTCTAACTCGTCGCCATTGATTCTCTTGGTGCTGCGTATAGGTCCTCAGACTGATGACTTTTCAAATCCAAAGTAGGTCCAAATAATCGAGGTTGATTTTGATTTAGTTACAAGTTCCATATTATGTTTTGAAATTTCATAACTGCGTCGAGTTTATATAGGCAATTTCTCGGTGGCTTCTCAGTTAATCCGAATTTGACATGAAAAATTTTTATGAAGAGTTTTCTAAAGATAAATGGGTTTCTATTTTGAGTAAGATAAAATACAGTTAATTACAGGCTGTGAAATGACACGGTCGCTTTAAATGCATTCTTTGTTCACATAGTTTGAATTTCTAAGGACGGATTAACTTGCATAACAAGTGTTTACACAAGATTCACTCAACAGTGTTCACCCAGGTTGAAATGTTTACGCAGTCAATGTACTTACAAATGGGTGCTTTATTATGTGAAAGGTTGTATAGAAAATAGTCTTGTAATATAATTTAGGGATTAAAACTAAAGATTGCCCAAGGTGACAATTAATATGAACTTCCCTCACACTTTTGCCAGATTGTCTAATTTCGGCTAATTTCGTTTATCAATCAAAGTTGAATTACTTAATTTTTTTACACATGAAATCGAAGCAGCCCAAAAAAATATATACCGTGACAGACGATATACCGGTACTTTTAAATTCAGCCGATATCAACCCGGTATTTTTGGCAATACCAGTATAATACCGGTATATCAAAAAACCGTGAAGCCCTATCTCACCCAACTGTCTCACATGACTTTATATATGTCTCTGTACCTTAGTGGAGGGAGAAATGTCCCTCTCACCCCACCCACAGGACAGCTATCTCACCCACCCAGATGACCAACCGATTTGCATATTTAATTAGCGCGAGAACTATTTAATCATCGCAAATCACGTTTGCACATGTATAAACAAACAAGCACAAGACATTTGAGCCAGACACTTGGCAAGCCTCGTGTCTGGCTCAAATATCTTGCCCCTCGGGTGAGATTTCCACATCCCACCCAGATACCTACAGTTAAAACTAGAAGTCCTGTCATGAAATGCGCACAAATAGCATGTTCATATGCGCGTTAATATGCGCGTCATGGCCCAAGTAAAGCTATCAAAGTCTGTACATATGGCCTGTGCACAAGCAATGTTTCAGCCAATGGACCTCCGGGTAACCTGGAGGTCCATTGGCAGAAACATTGCATGTGTTTACTATGAGTAACCTGGAGAACCTGCCGTGCTTTGGATGCCATTCAATATGGCAATTGCGCGCAATTCCAACGCGCAATTAAGCCTAGATAAGCGCACAATTCGTGACAGGACTTCTAGTTTTAACTGTATCAAGGATAATAATAATCTACGATAATTTTGTGGCTTGTTCCAAACACACCTCAATCTTTAGGGGCATATTTTCATGCTTTTGTGAGCATATGCCATTAACATGCTATCATTAGGTCTTGCTGACTGTGATTTCTAGTCAAGTCTTATCTACCATAACAGGCATCCATGACTTGACTCAAATTCAAAATCACTGCTAAAAAACTGGACATGCACAGGTTGTAGTCTAATGGGAATTCATGACAATTTGCGCAGTCTCTGAAGGGTTAACAAAACTGAAAAGAAAGTCAGTTCTTTCATGAAAGTGAACACATCAACTGACATCAATCCTCAACAAGGCCTTACAAATAGCGATGACAGGAAAATTTGAAAATAGAGACAGTTTTGATATTTAATAATTGGTTTGGTTCTATTCTTCGGTATTCCCATGATATCAGAATCAGGGCAGTTTTGGGGTATATTACGCATTTCTATCATGATGGGTGAGTGGGGGTGGTTGTTGGGGGGGGGGGGGGTATGGGGGGGGGGGGTCCATTAAAGACATGAATTTGTCAGGACTGTACAATTAGAAATTAGGGCAAACTAAAAGGGATTACCTAATTTTTTTCTGGCAACTCTTTCTTTCAGATTTCTCTTCGAGCATAGTTGCTGTGGACTGGTCATAATCCATGCATGGGAAGTGATGTGCACGCAGGCATTTGCCAAGTAATAAAAATCATCAGCAGCAAATTTTAATTAATGAAGCACCAGGTTATGCCCAGTGTTTCATTAATTAAATTTGCCTGTGAAAAATATTCAATTAACAGGAGGATTAAATTAACAGGAATTTGGCAGTTTTCCTGTATTCAAGTGTAAAAATAAGCATTTATTGTATTATTCTATTAAATCTCGATTAACAGAGCTCTAACACAATATAATAATAATAGAATAATGCCTAAACTGGATGCACTGAGGCCAAATAGAACTATTAAGACATGGCATTCAGTGGCTGTCAGAGTAACTCTTTGATGTATTAGTATTCTAGTGTTAAAATAAGCATTTCCGGGCTTATATTTCGATGAGAATCCAAGAATCAATTCACACAACAAAACCAATGATAAACCATGTCAATTCTCGCTGCACCTCTGCTAGGATTCATTTTTCTTGTAATTCATGACTGATTACTTTCTCATCCAACACCCATCATTCATATTGAATCTAAAGGTGGCATGGGAAATGGAGGAGGGGAGGGGGCACCTTTTCAGATCAAACATTTTTGCCTTCCTCCACATACTTTTGAATATGTGAGAGTTTTTTAATCAACATGTAAATATTATTTAACCCCTTGCATTACGCGAATAGAAGATATGCTCTTGTGAACAAATTTCTGTAGTAACCGAAAAAAAAAATTCATTTCATGTTTTTGTTTTGACACTGTCCAAAGTATAACAGAAAAAAACTCATTCCGTCTTAGTTACGTTTGAAATTTTTATTACAGGACAGTGCATTAATCAAGATAGCAGCTGAGTTTAATATATATCTTCTATGGAATATAATTTTGTGATCGGAACACATTCTGTATTGGAAAAGTGTTTCCAAAATTTGAAGAGAATTTATTATCCCCGCATTTTCAAAAATGTGGGGATATAGTGATGATCTCCAACCATCCTCCCCTTTTTTGAGCTATAATTTTGAAACTTACCATACTTCTTAACTGGTTGAGTGCTAGAAGCCACTATCAGGGCTTTCAGAAAATGAGGGTACCAAAGAGAAAGCTGACATTTTCCTTGCTCATGATTCATATTCAGTCAAATGCCAATAATATTTTGTTTATATACATTTGTTTTATAGCAAATTATTGGAGAGTACCCATGGGCACTCTCCAATAATTTGTAATAAACTAATTTTGAATAACAAATTCAGATCACCAAAAATAATGTAGCCCTCAACAGTTAAGTATGGTGTCGAGATGACAAAAATACATTTTGTTTCAATTTTTGTCACCAGGTGGTGTCAGTGGCACCACATAAAAACTGAGCTAAAATACTGCTTTCTGATGAAAGACTCCTAGGATATGTAATTTCTGTTGTTTAAAGTGTGTTTATATGTTCCAGTCGGGTGTCTAAATGTGCATAAAGGTTTCGGATTTTTGAATCGGTTCCATGTGGTGCCCATAGCGCCACTTTTGTCATTAGAGAATCGGTTTCTGGCGAAAGGCTCCTAGGGGTTTTAATTCAAAATGCTGAAAGTGTTCATATATTCTGGTAGGGTATCTAGATGTGCATAAAGGTTTCGGATTTTTGATTCGGCCCCAGGTGGTGACCATAGTGCCACTTTTGTTGTTAGATAATTGGTTTCCGGCATAAGGCTTCTGGGGGTTTTAATTCGAAATGCTGAAAGTGTGTTCATTTGCTCTGGTAGCATCTCTAGATTTGCATAAAGGCTTCTGATTTTTAATTCGGCCCCCAATGTGGCACACATAGCACCACTTTTGTTGTTAGACAATCGGTTTCCAGCGAAAGGCTCCAAGGGGTTTTAATTCGAAGTGCTGAAAGTGTGTTCATGTGTTCCAGTAGGGTCTCTAGATGTGCATGAAGGTTTGGGATTTTTGATTTGGCCCCAAGTGGTGCCCATAGTGCCACTTTTGTCATTAGAGAATCGATTTCTGGTGAAAGGCTCCTTGGGATTTTAATTTTAAATGATGAAAGTGAGTTCATATCTTCCGGTAGGGTCTCTAGATGTGCATAAAGGTTTCGGATTTTCAATTCGTCCCCAGGTGGCACCTTTAGCGCCACTTTTGTCATTAGACACTTGGTTTCCGGCGAAAAGCACCTAGGTGTTTTAATTTGAAACTTTGAAAGTGTGTTAATATGTTCAGGTAGCGTCTCTAGATGTGCATAAAGGTTTCAGATTTTTGATTTGGCACTAGGTGATGCCCATAGCGCCACTTTTGTCATTAGAGAATCGGTTTCTGGTGAAAGGCTCCGAGGGATTTTAATTCGAAATGTATGAAGGTTCCAGATTTTTTATGTGGCCACATGTGGTACCCACAGTGCCACTTTTGTCATTAGAGAATCAATTTCCAGCGAAAGGCTCCTAGGGATTTTAATTGGAAACATTGAAAGTGTGTTCATATGTTCCGGTAGGTTCTTTAGATGTGCATAAAGGTTCCGGAATTTTGATGTGGCCACATGTGGCACCCATAGGGCCACTTTTGTCGTTAGAGAATCAGTTTCCGGCAAAAGGCTCCTGTGGGTTTTAATTTAAATAGTTGAAAATGTGTTTATATGTTCTGGTAGCATCTCTAGATGTGCATGAAGGTTTCAGATTTTTTATTCGGCCCCATGTAGTGCCTGTAGTGCCACCTTTGTTGTTAGACAATTGATTACCACCGAAAGGCTTCTAGGGGTTTTAATCTGAAATGTTGAAAGTGTGTTCGTATGTTCCGGTAGGGTCTCCAGGCCTGTTTTTTTTAGGTGGACAGTTTGGTTCGCCTGGAGGTCGCCTGAATTGAAAAACACGCGAACGAAAAATGGGTTGCCTCGAAATCCCCGACGGTTCGCGCAAAGTTTTTGAGGATTCGCAAAAATATTATATGCAATGATGAGCCGTATACATGTAGGAATTGTTCCAAATTGCTTCGTGGATTGCCGCAAAAATATGATACAGTCCGATTCGGTAATGACAGTCAGGCTAATTAGGGATGGGTTGCTATGTAATGTCTACACAGTTAGTAACAACGGCGAATCGCAACACAGCTTTTGGCACTTTCACGCCGGTGTACACTGATACTAAACATGAAAAATAGGCCGATGAAATCGTCAGATGTGTACCCATACGCGCAACTAGTAGAAAGCTTTATGACTGAGGGCCACCCCGGATGCCGACATTATGTACACCATACATGGTATGGGTACATATAGAAATTAAAATTTTTTAGTAAATTTTGTTTCTTAACATACCTACCACAATTGTTTACAATTGGCTGTAACATAAGTGCAAGCCCTACTTCGGAACTAACTCAAGCTTTTAGAATCTTTTCCAAACGAGTTGGAAAAGTACTAGAGTGCAAAAGCACGAAAAAGATCGAAAAAAGGGTCGAGCGAGACCAGCGCTCGAAATTACAGGTACTCTCTCTGCACACCTCTTGCGTTTACCGAGCGCATGCGCAACAAACCGTGACGTCAATTCCGTATTTCCGCCAACGAGAAGTTTGTGATTTAGCGGGGAGGCATCGATATCAAAGATATCCCCAAGGAGGGTGGGCCTCCGGTAAACAATTGTGGTAGGTATGTTAAGAAACAAAATTTACTAAAAAATTTTAATTTCTTTTCAACCTACTCACAATTGTTTACAATTGGCTGAATAAACAATAGGAGGAGGTGAATCACATAACCAATACCAACAAGAGTAGCAGTAACGAAAGCAAGGATGGCAGAGAACAAAAACTAGAACCTGTAATGAAGAAAGAGAGAAGGCACCTGAAAAGAACAAGGCTGAGAGAAGCGCAACCTCGACAAAAACAATTTAACGAGGGTGCACCACAGCCTGAGCAGCAACGAGAGGACCTAAAGAATAAAGGTCCTCAGATTGCTGCTGAAGGTGGCGGAGATAAAAGGAGGAGAAGGTAGAAGCATTCCTCCAGTAAGCCGCATTCATAACATCACGGAGCGAAACAGAATTGGAGAACGCCCAGGATGTAGAAATGGCACGAACCTCGTGAGCATTAAGCCGGTTCGAAACAAGATCCGATGCAGACAAGCGAGAATAAGCCAGCTTGATTGCAAGACAGATCCACCTGGAAATAGAATGGGAAGAGATAGACTGCCGCTTAGGAATGAGAGACAGAAAAAATCTCTTCCGATCCCTCCTAATGAACTGAGTGCGAGTAATGTAAGTCTTGACCGCACGAACAGGACAAAGAAGAGGCCTCCGTCCATCTACAGCAGGGAGAGCCCGAATGCAGATGGGAGGAGGTACCGAATCGGGGAGTTGATTCTTAGCCAGAAAAGAGCAATCAGTAGTGAATGTAACACTGTTAGCCTCATTTCGGAAGAAGGCAGAATCAACAGATAGCGCATGAAGCTCACTGACTCGACGAGCAGAAGCAAACGCTAGAAGAAAAGCCGTCTTATAGGTGAGAAAACGCATGTCGGTCTCAGATAAAGGCTCGAAAGGCGCCCCCTCCAAACAGTGCAACACCCATGCCAAGTTCCACTTGGGTGTAAGACGCAAAACTCGAGGCCTCTTCAAAGAAAAGTGCCGAATAAGTTTGGAGAGGAAAAGATTACGACCGATACACCGCTTTCCCACATAAGAGAAAGTATCAGACAGCATACACCGATAGCCCTTAATCGTAATAGGCTGGAGGCCCTTGGAGTCAAAAAGAAAAACCAGAAAATCCGCAATTTGAGCGATAGACGGATCACAGTAATTCACATTGTGATCTGAACACCAGCGGCAGAAAACCTTCCACTTGGCGGCATAAGTCATTCCAGTGGAAGGTCGCCGCGATGCAGAAATGCACTCCACTGATCGTCTCGAAAAACCTCTACGTCGGAGACTGGACCTGATAAAAGACAGGCGTGAAGGGACAGGCTCGCCAGGTTGTTGTGATACTTCCTGGGACGACCCTGTGAAAGAAGATCGCGACGTAGAGGTAGACGAATCGGTCGATCGGCCAATAGAGGCCGCAGCAGATTGATCCACACCCTCTGTGGAGACAGGGGTGTGATCAGAATGATCCTGCAACTGCAAGCACGAATCTTCGCTAAAACTTGAGGAAGAATCGGTGCAGGAGGAAAGGCATAGCCGACCCAGCCTGTCCAGTCCAGAGACAGAGCGTCTACTGCAAATGCCAGAGGATCTGGACAAGGGGAGACAAAAGTCTCTACCTGATGATTCCAGCGAGTAGCGAAAAGGTCGACCTGAGGACGACCCCACTGCTCGCAAATCGCCTGAAACACCGACCGATGTAGCATCCATTCGGTTGGAAGGACACTGTCGCGTCGGGACAGGGAGTCTGCTAGGACGTTGAGACGCCCGGGAATGTGTCGAATGGACACCCGAGCGTCCACATCCCGTGCCAACAGAAGAAGATCCCGAGACAGCCGATACATAGGAATCGAATGAGTGCCTCCCTGATTCCGTATGTAGGCCACTACTGTCGAATTGTCCGAAAGAAGTAGGACAACATGGTCCGACAGATGAGGGATCCAAAGCCGAAAACTCAACAGAAGAGCAAGGAGCTCCTTCTGGTTGATATGAAGGTCCACCTGCTCGCTGTCCCACTCTCCGTGAGCAGACAGACCGAGAGGGTCCAACGTCGCACCCCAGCCCCGATCGCTGGCATCCGCAGTAAGGATGCGATCGGCCAAAGGAAGATCCAACGGAACACCCTGTGTCAGCCAGGGAATATTTGCCCAAGGGCGGAGGTGACAAAGCAGAGACCGAGGAATAGTGAGTTCCAGGTCCAGCGGATCTACATTCGGACGCCAATGATCCAACAGGAAGTGTTGGAGAGGTCGGACAAACAAGCGACCGAGCGGAATGAGATCGGTCACCGAACCGCAAAGGCCCAGCATCCGAAGGAAAGTCCTGGCCGAGACCGAGGAAGATTGAAGCAGGTCCCGAGTCAAGGCGGAAAGAATCGTCGCCCGAGCCTGGGGAACCGACACTACATTGTGAAGAGTGTCGAAATCCATCCCCAAATGACGGAATCGCTGAGAAGGAAGAAGATCCGACTTCTCGCGATTGACTCTGAAACCCAGCAACGCTAGAAGGCAAAGAAACTGCCGGACATCGAACTCCAGAACAGCAGCATCGTGGTGCCGTTGGAGGATGTCGTCTAGGTAGGCGGACGAAGTCACCGCCGACTGAGTGCGATGGAAAGCAAGCACATGTGACATCAGTCGGGTGAAGGCCCAAGGAGCCAGGTTCAAACCGAACGGGAGAGCTCTGAATTGAAAAACTCGATCCCGAAACGAGAACCGAAGGTATTTCCGTGACGCCAGATGAATGGGTACATGGAAGTAGGCATCCTTCAGGTCGATACTGGCCGCAAAATCGCCCTGATGAACTGAACGTCGAACCGACCGGAAAGTCTCCATACTGAAACGAGGAGCAATTATGTACTCGTTCAGGGTACTCAGATCGATGACAGGACGAAATTGGCCGTTTTTCTTCGGCACCAAGAAAAGTCTCGAGTAAAACCCCGGTGAAAGGGTGTTCCTGACCACCTCGATCGCCCCTTTGGTGAGGAGATTGTCGATCTCCTGCACCAGAAGGTCCCGACGCAGAGAATCTGAAGGGACCTGAGTCGGAAGGGGCACCCGAGATAAACTGGGGTGCCGATGGAAGGACAGTCGCAGACCGGAATGAATGACGTCGAGGACCCAAGAGTCCGACGTTATCTCTGTCCAACGGTCGTAAAACAGCGACAGCCTTCCTCCGACTGGAGGCGAATCGAGGTGAGAACCTTCACTTGCGGCCTCGACGAGGCCCCCGAGAGGAGAAACCACCTCGGGAAGTGACAGAGTCCTGAGACTTTCCAGCCTGAGGCTGCCAGCGGGCCTGGCCACGTCGGCGCTTCTTATGAGCAGAAGGAGCAGACGGAGCCGAAGGCGTAGCCGACGTCGCCGACGAGGCAGACGCAGCAGCACGCTTGGCGGGCCTGGAACGACCCCCACCCGCAGCAGCAGGTGGGTCAAGCTGTCTCAGCAAAAGCTGGTCCTTCGAATGACGAAGAACTTCGCCACGAACAGCTTCCACGGAACCATGGAACAACTGAGGTCCTACCAAAGAGGCAGACCTCAGAACAGCACGTTGCTCAGAAGGAAGGGATGGTAAAGAATCCAAAACCGCATCCCGGCGTGCCAGCTCCAAATTGGCCGTGTTACAGGCGTGAGCGTGAGTCAAGTTCATAAGAGCCTGTGACAAAACGCGAAAAGGCGCCTGAGCGTCATCAAACTCCCCTGGTGGAAAATATTCAGCCAGAGCAGCGACAACATGGTCCGCGAGAGATAACATACCCAGCATCTCTCGGGACAGGCCCACCATAGACTCAACTACCGACATCGGGAGAACTGCCGACTTAGGCTTAGTCAACCCGAGGGAAGAAGAATCCTCATCCACAGTAGTCATCCCTTGGAAGACTGGTGGAGAGACGGAATCGTAAACACGAAACCGCGATGGAGGCAGGAAGGCATCAGCTCTAGAAAAGAAGGAACCCTTAAGGGCCTTAGAACGCATTTTGGCGTCTAAGCCCTGGAAGGACTCAACCACCTGAGCCGATTGCAGAGGACGCAAAGCCCCGGAGCTAGAAGGCTCAACAGGGTTACGGCGCTCCACAGTGGACCGCGGCCGGACGGTCACAGAAGGCTGGTCGGAAGGTAGAACGTCCGGCAATAAGCCAAAGACGAAATCCAAAGCCTGCCCCAAGACTGACGAGGGGGGACCATCACCTTCAAGATACTCGTCATCCTCCGTAGCAGAGGAGACGTAGCCCAACTCGGGCTGACCAGCAGAAACCTCCTGTGAATACTGTGCAGTATCCAAGGGGCCAGGCGAGACATCTCGGCGACCGACCAAAGGAGGTTGTGCCTCAGGAGGCACAGGGAGGCCAACTTGAGGGTTGCCAGAAAGCAACCGGGTGAGCGCCAAAACGGCCTGGCGTAGGTCACCCTGAGAATCCGTCGCAGCAGAAACGCCCGACGGAGTGTCCTCCCAATGGACCCTTCTGGTAGAAGAACCCAAATCCTCAGAAGAGACCGACGGCGAACGTCGATCGGCAGACAGAATAGGAGCACGGTGAGAAGACACCGGAGGATAGTCCCGATTGTGACGCCCAGGAGCCATCACTGGCCTCTGCGAAACAGAAGGCCCTGCCTGCAAATCCTCGAAAGGGACCGACGGCGCACGTCGATCGGTAGCTGGACCTAGGACACGGTGAGAAGACACCGGAGGATTGTCCCAAGAATGACAGGAACCTGTCATTGACCTCTGCGCAGCAGACGGCCCCAACTGCCTATCCTCTGAGACCGACGGCAAGCATCGATCTTCACCCAGACTCGGAACACAGTGAGGAATCACCGGAGGAAGGTTCCGAGAGTGACAGCTAACCGGGGCTGTCACTGACCGCTGCCGAACAGCAGGCCCTGGATGCCAACGTCCCAACAGCATCCCGCTAGTCGGCACACTAGCAGGCGAAGGTGGAACAATAAACGATTCACTCGAGGGACGAGGAATCGCTGCCGAAGCGACCGGCCGGCTCAACCGACTAGGAGCAAACCTAGCCAGATGAGACGGAGCAGACAGCAAACCCGCACAGCCTCGCCGCGAGGCTGGGGGAGGCTGAGAACACACAGACACACCAGCAGATACAGCCTCGGTCCCCCGAGACTGTAGACCATCCCCAGAAGAGATGGAAGAGCCACCATCAGACAGAATAGGATCTGGAGTAGCAACCCCCTCAACAACGGTGGACGGTGTTGGAGGCAGATCGGAGAGGGTTACCGAGTTGACCTCGGAAAAGCTCTCAACGAAAACAGACGCCTCAATAGTGACATCCGAAGACAAAGAGACCGCGGTCTCCTCATCAGGTATCACAGAACAAACACCGTCAACAGTTGCAGAGGAGCTCGCCGCAGAAGTCAGATCCGAATCCTGTGTGACAGAGTCACCACGTGCACCAGCAGAAATGTCTGCAACGGCACGGCTACCCTTACCCCGAGAACGAGGGGTTCTAGCTCTGGAAAGAACCACCTTGTTAACAGAAGCCCAAAATTTAGAGGACCAAACCCCACAGATACCACATGATTGGGCCTGAGTGCAATTGTTGCAAGTGACACATGTGGTATGGGAATCGTCCACATGTTTCACCTGCAAACAAGAGGTACAAGGAATAGTCTTAGGCATGATATAAATACAACAATCAAGCTTCCCGCCGACGGAAAACAGAACGAAGGTCGTGTTCACACGTGGGGGAAAGGCAAGATAAAGTGTGAAAAGCACAGCAATAATAATACAAATTAACATTAAATGTAGAGTAATAATTTGGTAGCTTGAAAAAGGATACAATCCAGTAGCACACTAAAGACGATTAATAAGTTGTTCACGAAGAATTAGTATCATAAACAGCACAGTCACAAAAATTTCCGACCATGAACAATGGCGGAAAATAAAGGAATTGACGTCACGGTTTGTTGCGCATGCGCTCGGTAAACGCAAGAGGTGTGCAGAGAGAGTACCTGTAATTTCGAGCGCTGGTCTCGCTCGACCCTTTTTTCGATCTTTTTCGTGCTTTTGCACTCTAGTACTTTTCCAACTCGTTTGGAAAAGATTCTAAAAGCTTGAGTTAGTTCCGAAGTAGGGCTTGCACTTATGTTACAGCCAATTGTAAACAATTGTGAGTAGGTTGAAAAGAAATGGATTGGAGGAGTGCCTAATTTGATGGATAAAGGGTTAATATCTCCAGATCAAATTATTAGATTTACATAAAAAACTATACAGCACAGCACATCAATAACCTGAATACATATATAAAGTAACCTGATAATCGGATTAATATTTTTTGAGTTATCGCATGCCAAAGAAATGGATTGGAGGAGTTCTCAATTTGAAGGATAAAGGGTTAATATCACAGGATCAAATTATCAGATTTACACCAAAAACTATACAGCTCGGCACATCAGTAACCTGAACACTTATATGAAGTAACATGACAATCGGACTGATATTTTTGGAGTTATCTCATTCCAAAGGGATTGGAAGAATTTTCAATTTGAAGAATAAAGGGTTAATATCTCAGGATCAAATTATCAGATTTACACCAAAAACTATACAGCTCGGCACATCAGTAACCTGAACACAAATATAAAGAAATTTGACAATCCAAGCAATATTTTTCAAGTTATCGAATGCCAAAGGGATTGGAGAAATTTTCAATTTGAAGGATAAAGGGTTAATATCTCAGGATCAAAATAACAGATTTACACCAAAAACTATACAGCTCGGAACATCAGTAACCTGAACACAAATATAAAGTAACTTAACAATCCAAGCAATATTTTTCAAGTTATCGAATGCCAAAGGGATTGGAGAAATTTTCAATTTGAAGGATAAAAGGTTAATATCTCAGGATCAAATTATCAGATTTACACCAAAAACTATACAGCTTGGCACATCAGTAACCTGAACACAAATATAAAGTAACTTGACAATCCAAGCAATATTTTTCAAGTTATCGAATGCCAAAGGGATTGGAGAAATTTTCAATTTGAAGGATAAAAGGTTAATATCTCAGGATCAAATTATCTGATTTACACCAAAAACTATACAGCTTGGCACATCAGTAACCTCAACACAAATATAAAGTAACTTGACAATCCAAGCAATATTTTTCAAGTTATCGAATGCCAAAGGAATTGGAAGAATTTTCAATTTGAAGGATAAAGGGTTAATATCTCAGGATCAAATTATCAGATTTACGCCAAAAACTATACAGCTCGGCACATCAGTAACCAGACCACAAATATAAAGTAACTTGACAATCCAAGCAATATTTCTCAAGTTATCGAATGCCAAAGGGAATGGAGGAATTTTCAATTTGAAGGATAATGGGTTAATATCTTAGGATCAAATTATCAGATTTACACCAAAAACTATACAGCTTGGAACATCAGTAACCTGAAGATACATATAAAGTAACATGACAATTGGATTGATATTTTTTGAGTTTTCTCATGCCAAAGGGATTGGAAGAATTCTCAATTTGAAGGATAAAGTTAATATCTCAGGATCAAATTATCAGATTTACACCAAAAACTATACAGCTTGGCACATCAGTAACCTGAAAACAAATATAAAGTAACTTGACAATCCAAGCAATATTTTTCAAGTTATCGAATGCCAAAGAAATGGATACGGAGGCCGGACAGGCAGATGGATGGTCTTACATGTTCTTATTTGTGGGTTTTTTTTCCATGTTAAACCCTAACCCCACAAGGTCAAAAAATTAACATCCCAGTGCAAAAAATAACCCCACAAGTGGCCACTGTACTGACCCAACCCCACAACTACCACTGAACCTAAATTGTAAACCCCACAATGTACCTCTGCTAAGCCCGGACAGACAGACGAACAGACAGACAGACAAAGGATGGACAAACGACGGATGGCCACCCCAGATGCCGGCATTATGTGTACCATACATAGTATGGGTACACATACAAGTTAAAAAATTTATAGTAATTTATATATTTTTTATACTTACCAATGACCCAGACATAGCTGGTGCTAACTCTTAAAAATCTAGGGCCAAACACATATTTTGCCCCCCAATCCCCAAAATTTGCATCTAAAACCAAAGAAATCATGTCCTAAATGGCCCTCCACACTTTGCCTCTACTGCGCATGCGCAGTGTCAAGGAGGTCCCGAAATTGGCGCCAATTATCATTCTTACAAGCAGTACCTGGACAGCGCTATGTACTCAGCGGGGAGGTATGAGTTCCCAACTCCTGGGAGGGCCATCCCCGTCTGGGTCATTGGTAAGTATAAAAAATATATAAATTACTATAAATTTTTTAACATTTTTATACTGTACCAATGACCCAGACATAGCTGAATAGTAAAAAGGCTGGAGGGCCTAGGACATAGAGGAAAGTCCAATAAGCTCAACTATATAAAATAGAGTCATCCCCTCGAGGAGAAAAGGAGCATTAGGCTTTACATGTATCTTTCTTATTTTATGATAAATTAGAAAGACACAACACCCTCCATAATTGAGCATAATAACATTCATGTTCTCTATTAACATCCAGTATATCCTTTATACTAATTATTTTAAAGTAAGCCAAAAAATAAAGATAGTCCAGAGAATTGAGACTCTTTATACTCTTTTAAAAGAGTCCGAGGATAGTATATTAACGCCCGTTTGACACGTGACATATACAAATGCTTCACACCGAGCTATACTTTAAAAATATGACACGAATGAATTTTTAAACATTTTAAAACCATCCCGGTAACAACTCAGAATTACTGACTCCGGAGGAGGTATCCCCTTGCTTTTCACTATAAATCAGGTGACCTTAGGGAACACCCTCCCCCCCCCCCCCCCCCTTCCCCTTGCCCTGGGTCAAATAGCCCAGAGCGAAGAGGGCAGCAGGACGGAGTCACTGCCTGAACAGAAAGCCTGCATAACTATAATTGCAACTGTTTAGAGAACGACATCCTGAGTAACAGATAACGGACCTAAACAATGCAGGTCTCCAGAAATGGACTCAATATTTCTGAGATAAAAATTTGTGAATGTGGATGGCTGAGACCAATATGCAGCCTTCATTAAATCTGTAATAGCAACACTATTTGCGTAAGCCTAAGATGTAGAAAGAGCTGTTACTTCATTAGCTGAAATCTTAAGCACAGACTGCTGAGTTGAAGATAGATTATCATAAGCAGTACAGATAGTTAATTGAATCCATCTAGCAATAGAATGGACCGTAATGTCCTTTCTATTAGGCATCAGAGACAGAAAGAAGCGTTTTCGTCCCTTTCTGATAAACTGAGATCTTTGATTATAAATACGTAAAGCTCTAACCGGACAGAGTAAAGGCCTATGCCCGTCTGAAGACGGAAGGGCCTTAATAACAATAGGTTCCGGATATTATTAGGAGCCTGATTCTTAGCCAAAAATCCAACATTAGTAGTAAAGGTAATAGTGTTCCCTACACTACAATAGTGAGAATCGTCCACCGAGAGTGCATGAAGCTCACTGACTCTTCTAGCAGAAGAGAAAGCTAAGAGAAATGCTGTTTATAAGACAAGAATTTGAAATCTAGTGTCTCAAGAGGCTCAAATGTTACACGGCGCCATCGTCCCCCCATGTAGGCAACCAGGTTAAAATGCCTTGCTCAAGAACACAACGTGGGTCTTCCCGGATGGGGATCGGACTCGGGACCTCTAGCATAGAAGTCCAACAGTCTACCACTGAGCCACCATGCTCCCTAGTATTTCAGTTTTATTTTTCTGTAAACCATACAGTGTGAAAGATAATCAGCCCTTGCAATTGGCATCGGCATTCGGCAGTGCCAAGATGATTTTGTTTTGTGTGGGCAGAAATAATACCGACGCCAAACAGTGTGTCCGTGTGCGTTAAAAGTAAAACAGAGCATGGGAGAAAATTGTCAGATGAACAGATGCAGATTAAAAAGATTATGTCTTTTTGACAAAACATCCTATTAATTTAGAAAAAAATATCCCACCATTATCTAGACAAAACTCGATAATAGAAAGAAACACGGATCATGTCCCGGAGCGGAACAT
This sequence comes from Pictodentalium vernedei, assembly GCA_031216915.1. Taxonomy (NCBI): domain Eukaryota; kingdom Metazoa; phylum Mollusca; class Scaphopoda; order Dentaliida; family Dentaliidae; genus Pictodentalium; species Pictodentalium vernedei. The sequence continues at coordinate 716,696,628 of CM062296.1, forward strand.
CATTTTGTTGAAAAGGCAAAAGAAGTTTCCATCGGAATTGATACATTTACCTGGGAACAACTGGACCTAGGACATTTCGGCCTTCTATTATTAAGAGGAATTTTGTGGTAAAAAATGAACAAATTATTCTTGGCAAAACCCAATTAACACTTTACCCAACGTAACGGCCAACACCGGCCAGTGCTGTTCACAAAAATCACCAATTAATTTTCATTATATTTTTTCAATTTTTGTCTCAAAAACATAGGTTATGACCCCTCTTTGGAACAAGCTCATCGAGCTTGTTCCAAAGAGGGGTCATAACCTATGTTTTTGAGACAAAAAATTTAAAAAATCTGTTATTCAAGAATTTTTTTTGCAAGTGCCGTTTGCTTTTTATGTTAGGTAAAGGGTTAAGTATTTTAAAAATGTTAATTTGATTTATTCATCGGTGCGGATCTGTCGAATAAAATGAATGTGTGTCAGTTGCGGTGGTGAGGTTACGGTACATGTAACGATGTTGGGAAAATTCGGAATACAGGAGAAGCGACCCAAAACAAAGTTGGTCCATGCGAGAACTTGGTCCAACACAAATTTGGTTCATCAGAAAACTCAGCACGCGTAATTATTCAAGCTCAGCTCATACAAAATCGGCTCGTGTGAGAACACCCTTCCGAGATCCCGTGAGAGATATCTACTGAAAAAGTTAACTTCAGAGTTCCTTCTGCTTCTTGCTTCTGCAATTTTAAGTAAACATGAGGCAGCTTTCAAAACAAAACAAAAAAAAACGTCACGAAATAGGAGTGTAAAACAGATCATGGACAACCCGCCCCAGGCCTATTTTTGGGGTGGGTTGTCCCAATTTTTTCTGATTTTTGAAGAAATATTTTTGGGGGATAGTAATATATAAACAAGAGGCCCCACGGGGCCTGAAGCGCTCATCTTGTACAGAACACAATTTAAACAGAGTCCAAGAATGAGTCTACATTAAGCAAGCCATCTCCATAGGCTACACTGTCAATCCTTGAGTCCCTCAGGAGTGACAAAAATAATCTGGGCATCATGCCTTTTCTTCAGTTGATAAGTAAAATGTAGAGCTCCCCTATGAAGCCCCTTGATACAACCTATGTGGATTAATCTTAGTACCTCTAGAAGGTACTGAATACAAAATTTTTAATTCTTCAGCAAAATGGCCAATTCCGGCTCCCATAGAGAGCCCAAATATTAACCTAGGCTCTTGATTTGAACACAGTTAAATCTGACTTCCCTAGAGATGTTGTGTACCGAATATGAAAGCATTCTGACTGTTGGATCTGAAGAAGAGAAATTGTAAAGAAATTTCTCCGAATTGCACTAAGTTCAAATTTGGGCTACCATAGCGAGCCCAAATATTGACCTATGGATCCGATTTGAACAAACTTGAATCTGACCCCCCTAGAGATGTTGTATACCAAATGTGAAAGCATTCTGACAAGTGAATCTGAAGAAGAAGATTTTTGAAGAAATTCCCTCATATTGTACTAAGTTAAATTTCATGTTCCCATATGGAGCCCAAATATTAACCTAGGCACTCGAATTGAACAACCTGGAATCTGACCCCCCTAGAGATGTTGTATACCAAATATAAAAGTATTCCGACTGGTGGATCTGAAGAAGAAGATTTTTAAAGAAATTTTCTCATTGCACTAAGTAAAACTTTGGACTACCATAGTGAGCCCAAATATATACCTAGGGATCTGATTTGAACAAACTTGAATCTGACCCCCATAGAGATGTTGCATACCAATATCAAAGCATTCTGACTGATGGATCTGAAGAAGAAGATTTTTTTAAATTACCCTCCATATTGAACAAAGATAAAATTTGGGCTTCCGTAGGAAGCCCAAATATTAACCTAGGGACTTGGTTTGAACAATCTAGAATCTGACCCTCATAACAACGATGTATACCAAATATTAAAAGATTCTGACTGGTGGTTCTGAAGAAGAAGATTTTTAAAGAATATTCCCCATATTACCCTATGTTAAAACTTCGGGCTCCTGTAGAGAGCCCAAATATGAACCAATGAGCTTTATCTCAACAAACTTTTATCTGACCCCCCTATGAATGCTGTATACCAAATATCAAAAGATTCTGATGATTGGTTCTGGAGAAAAGATTTTTTTAAATTTTTGCAAATATGCTGACTCAGCATTTTTTCGATGCCCATTACAGAACACCCTAACATAACCGATGGCAATTTTGTTTTACCATTCAATTCTACTGGTCATAAGGATACTTCATACCAAATAAAAGCTCTCTGTTCCGTGGGGTTTGGGAAATATGGGCGTTTGAAAATATTTCTATTTTTAGCTCCCAGGGTTCCCATGGGGATGCGGGATTTTTTTTTGTTTTTGCATGGGTCATGTACTTATGACCCAATAATACCACAAACCAAATTTGGTTCATACCGGACCATCGGTTCAGAAAGTTAAAAAATTTATAGTAATTTATAAATTTTTTATACTTACCAATGACCCAGACATAGCTGGTGCTAACTCTTAAAATATAGGGCCAAACACAAATTTTGCCCCCCAATCCCCAAAATTTGCATCTAAAACTAAAGAAAACATGTCCTGAAAGGCCCTCCACACTTCGCCCCTACTGCGCATACGCAGTGTCAAGGACGTTCCGAAATTGGCGCGATTAATCATTCTAATAACCAGTGCCTGGTAAGCGCTATGTACTCAGCGGGGAGGCAAGAGTTCCCAACTCCTGGGAGGGCCATCCCCGTCTGGGTCATTGGTAAGTATAAAAAATATATAAATTACTATAAATTTTTTAACATTTTTATACTGTACCAATGACCCAGACATAGCTGAATAGTAAAAAGGCTGGAGGGCCAAGGACATAGAGCAAAATGGAATACGCTCAATAAAATAAAATAGAGTCATCCCCTGTAGGGAAAAAGAAGTAATAGGCCTTACATGTATCTTTCTTATTTATGATAAATTAGAAAGATACAACACCTTCCAAAATTGAGCTTCATACATCCATGTACTCTATTAATATCCAATATAATCCTTATACTAATAATTTTTAAAGTAAGCCAATAAATAAAGTAAGTCTAGAGAATAGAGACTCTTATACTCCTAAAAGTGTCTGAGGATTGCATAATCATGTCCGTTGACATATGCAATATTCAAAAGCTATACTTTAAAAACTAAGACTTGAATGAATTTTAAAAACCTAAACTTCTCACTAAACAACCATCCCAATAACAGCTCAGAATTACTAACTCCGGAGGAGGTATCCCCTTGTTTTCATAGTAAAACAGGTGACCCAAGGGAACACCCTCCCCCCCCCCCCCCCCCCTTTTCCTTGCCCTGGGTCAAATAGCCCAGAGCGAAGAGGGCAGCCGAACGGAGACACTGCCGAAACAAACAGCCTACCTAGCTATAGTAGCAACTGTTAAGTGAATGACATTCTGAGCAGTAGATAATAGACCTAACAATAGAGGCCTCCAGAAATGGACTCGATATTTCTGAGATAAAATTCATGAATGTGGATGGCTGAGCGCAATGAGCGGCCTTCAAAAATCTATAATAGCGACACTATTAATGTAAGCCCAAGAAGTAGAAGAACTCTTACTTCATGAGCCGAAATCTTAAGCACAACTGCGAAGTCAATGATATACCATAAGCAGTACCGATAGTTAATAGAATCCATTAACAATAAAATGGAGCGTAACGTACTTCTACTAGACATCAAAGACAGAAGAAGCTTACGCCCATAGTAATAAACAGATATCTGTTTATAAATACATAAACTGTACCCGGAAAGAGTAAAGGCCTATGCCCATACGAAGACGGAAGTACCTTAAAATAATAGGTTCCGGATAATAGGAGCCTAACTCTTATGCAACAATCCAACCTAAATAGTAACGGAAGTATTGATTCCGAAACTATGAAAGTGAAAATCATCCATCGATAGTGCATGAAACTCACTGACTCTACAGTAAAAGAGAAACCAACAGAATTACTGTCTAAAAGGTCAGAATTTGAAAACTACTGTTTCCAGAGGCTCAAATGATTACTTAGCTAAATAAGAACCGAAGTTAAAATCCGTATAGGAATTTAATCTAAAGATTCTAAGTCTATTTATCAAAAAGTTACTAACTGACTTAGATAAAGAGACAAAAGACTCAATTGTAAACTATCGTAGAGTGCATAGGTATGAGGTAACATAAACCTATAACCTAAATAATAACAGGCTGCAGTAGATCTTGTGAAACAAGTATACTAAAAAATAGCAATGAGTAGTATGGAGGGATCAACAATATGAACATAATGATCCCTACACCACGACGGAAGAGCCTCCACTTTAGCCGCATAGAATAGCGAAGAAGAGGATCTCCTATAGTAAGAAATCGCGTCCAAAGCTCGTCCAGTACAGTGCTTACAATGCAATACGGACCACACAACGGAATACATGAAGGTTGCGACCTTGCTGGTTGTGATAAAGATGACACGATTTACCCAGTGAAAAAGATCCTCACACAGAGGAAGATTTCACGTTAAGACCCACAGTAGACAAGAGAGTAAATTACTCATGATCTCTGTGAAGATGGAGATGCTATCAACAGAAATGTATTGTGGTTGTTTATCTTAGCAATACCTGCTAAAACAACAGCGCCGGAGGATACGCGTATCCTATCATTCCGTCCTATAGATCAATAGAGCGTTAACAATATTAGCTCAGAGATCTGGACAAGCCAACACATACGTCTGCAATTGATTAGCAAGCTGTGTCATAAATAAATCATCATTGGGCGCTCCCATAGATAGCAAATCTGATTGAATACTTGTTTGTTGAGAGTCCATTCTGACAGCAACAAGCGACCCGTAAGAGAACGGGAGTCCGATAAAACAATCAGACGACCCGGAATATGACGGACCAAAACTGAACTTGGTGTACTATAACCAACAGACGGATTCTTTCCATTAAATTGAATAACGGAAACGAAAGAGTGCCTCCCTGGTTCCGGAGATACGCCACTACTGTCGAATTAAAGGACAGGAATTTGGGCATGCGTTTCTGAATAATGTTCATGCAATGACATAAAGCAAGCCTAAAAAACATTATTCCGCGGAAGAAAACTGATTGCTAAATTCTGCGGAACCCAAAGACCCTGGCACTTCGAATCCGTAGGGATCAGTATTATATCCCAATCTGTTTGACTGGCAACCGTCATAACAGCCACACTCGGGTCCGGCAACTGCGGCGGCACTCTCTGAGTCAACCACCGAATGTTTGCCCCAGTCTGAATCTCTTGTAACAGTAGATAGACAAGAGAACGTGTAAATCGAGCAATTCATGAATTGCCGAAAAGTTGCCGTCGAAGAGAAGCTCCTCCGAGAACGAAGCGACTCTGAGAGAGTTCTTAACCTTACTATCCACGCGTGTGGATGTAGCTAGGGCTGCGTCACGTCTAACTAACTCCAATCAGCCACTGAAGGGCGGAGTTATACGTGAACAAACTACTGCCCTCAAAAGAAATAACATTGAGAATAATATCCCGTAAATCTTTTCTTGAAGACGTAATGATAACGCCTCAGTAAGGCGGATTACGTATAATAAAGCGTCTAAGTTAAGTCTACTATACATAATGTCGTTCCCAACATTGATGGACCGGAACGAGCTATGAACCGGACTAAAAGGCTTCCTGCGTTCTCCCTCCGATCCGCCGTCACAGGGTGTGCATTAGGTTAATTTATAGTGCTCGCATCACCCCAAAATTCCTTCTAGACCGCAACGGACGAACCCGGCTGCCGAACCATTCGGTGAATGGACGCTACACCGGGCGAGCTAGCGGACGTCAAAGGCCGTCGAACCTACTAGGGTCCTCTTAGGCAATTGGCGTATTTACATGAGCACTTTTCCGCTAGCCCTTCATTAATTGTGACGACGGAGGCACACTGTTGGAAGACATCACAGATACATCACCCTAATCTTGATCGTCTGAAATAGAAATTGATAAAGTAGAGTGACCCTGCGGGGAAAGGACCGGAGTGTCCAAATCCCCAACAACATACCGTGACATACGCTTCCCATATTGTCATCGAAATCATACGATACAGAACAGGAGTTAATGCGAGTACACTGACCACATATAGAATGATAATAAAGTCAGAGGAAGACTTCCTCTTAAAACAATTGATCAATATCCTTTCAATGTGAAAAGAAAACAAGTCCTGGTACTCGCACTAACCCCTGGCAATCAAAATACATAATAATAATATGATCCATTAATATAGAAAAAATAATTGAAATCAAAATATTTTGAAAAAATATTTTTTCAGAACAGCCCAAGTTTCTGAAAAGAAACGTTGAGCCCTAATGGATCCCAAGCCTAAGTGTGGACAAAAATTTTAAAAATATTTTAAACAATTTATTCAACACTTACGAACAATAATAATGTATCTAGTTATGATTAAAATAACATCAAGATATTATTTTTTAGAAATCCCCCCCTCACACAGAGGGCTGTTGTAAATGTAAACAATGAGTGTAAAAACACTAAAATAAGACTCCAGGCACCCAGGCCCGAAATCAGTTACCAAAAATACACTATCTGAGAGACTTCCAGGGAAGAAACTGCAGAACATCAGATGGTAGATGCAGAACACAACGCCTAACCACCCGTAGGTGAAGACGTAAACATGGGGAAAGAACAGAATTCATTCTGTTATTCAGCTAAAACTCCCAAGAAAATTTAGTAATAATAATTACAAAAACTATGCCAAAAGCATGGGAGAATAGCAAGGGGGAACTTAAAGGACAGGGAGAGAGGAAAACACTTTAAAAAACACTTTAAAAAACAGTGTAACTAAATAATCAGAATGACAACAAAATGGCTGCTGCCTTGAAAATAGGTAACTTAACATAATTTCATTAAAAAATTTTAAGTTACAGCCCTGATAATATTCTGTCACACATTCTTTTCCGCTCCTCCTTCTCTATCCTCCTTAGAATCACCATTTCACTAATATTTATGTGTCTGGCATCATTTAAACTGAGATTTATAAGCACAAAGATCAGTCAGATGTTAACTGATGAAGGGCCAAACTTAGAATGATTAATGGCGCCAATTTCGGAACGTCCTTGACACTGCGCATGCGCAGTAGGGGCGAAGTGTGGAGGGCCTTTCAGGACATGTTTTCTTTAGTTTTAGATGCAAATTTTGGGGATTGGGGGGCAAAATTTGTGTTTGGCCCTATATTTTAAGAGTTAGCACCAGCTATGTCTGGGTCATTGGTACAGTATAAAAATATAGAAATTTTGGGCGGGGCCAAAAATCTTACCCCTCCTATTACAAAGCCAAATATTACTTCACGAACTTCGTTTGAACAAACTTGATTCTACACCTCATATGGAAGCTCCATAGCAAATATCAAGTCATTGTACACACTGATTCTTGAGAAGATTTTAAAAATATTTGGGTGCATTTTCCCCCACTCCCTCCCTATGGGGCTGGGCATGCTGAGTTGAACAAAAATGAAATGCCCCTTTGGGACCATCACTCACACAAACTTTCACTTGAATTGGCCCAGTGGCTTTGGAGGACAAGACCAAAACATGGTGTTGACGGACGACGGACCACAGACGACGGACGACGGACGGGAAGCGATGAGATTAGCTCAGCTTGACTTTGTCAAGATGAGCTAAAAAAAAGATATTTACTCACTTTTTTTATCGAAAATTATCCACAATCCACATTGATCCTATTAACACATCCCAGAATGACTGAATTAAACTAATAATAGTTTTAAACTGAATTGGTAGCATGTAGAGACCAGTCAGAAGTGGCGTGTTGTTTTAGTCATGTTGTTTCAGTGGGGTACCCTCCAAGAGGAATGATATTTGTTTGATGCGCAAAAAATCAAATGACAAGAATTAAAAAATTTATAGTAATTTATATATTTTTTATACTTACCAATGACCCAGACTAGCTGGTGCTAACTCTAACAAAACCAGGGCCAAACACAAATTTTGCCCCCCAATCCCCAAAATTTGCATCCAAAACAAAAAGAAATCATGTCCTAAAGGACCTCCATATTACGCCTCTACTGCACAGGCGCAGTGACGCAGACGTCCCGAAATTGGCGCCAAATATCATTCTTACTGGCAGTGCCTGGTCAGCGCTATGTACTCAGCGGGGAGGCAAGAGTTCCCAACTCCAGGGAGGGCCATCCCCGTCTGGGTCATTGGTAAGTATAAAAAATATATAAATTACTATAAATTTTTTAACATTTTTATACTGTACCAATGACCCAGACTTAGCTGAATAGTAAACAGGCTGGAGGGCCTAGGACATAGAGGAAAATCCAATAAGCTCAACTATATAGTAAAGAGGTAACCCCTTAAGGAGAAAAGGAGTATTAGGCTTTACATGTATCTTTCTTATTTAATATTAAATTAGAAAGATACACTACCCTTAATAATTGAGCACAATAACATTCATGTTCTCTATTAACATCCAGTATATCCCTTATACTAATTATTTTTAAAGTAAGCCAATAAATAAAGTAGTCCAGAGAATTGAGACTCTTTATAGTCATTTAAAAGTGTCCGAGTATTGTATATTAAAGCCCGTTTGACACTTGACATATACAAATGCTTCACACCGAGCTACACTTTAAAAATAAGACATGAATGAAATTTAACATTAATATTACACTTTAAAACCATCCCGGAAGCGACTCAGAAATACTGACTTGGAGGAGGCATTCCCTTGCTTTTCACTATAAAGCAGGTGACCTAAGGGAACACCCGCCCCCCCCCCCCCCCCCCTTCCCCTTGCCCTGGGTCAAATAGCCCAGAGCGAAGAGGGCAGTCGGACGGAGTCACTGCCGGAACAGAAAGCCTGCATAACTATAGTTGCAACTGTTTAGTGGACGACATTCTGAGCAACAGATAACGGACCTAAACAAAGCAGGTCTCCAGAAATGGACTCAATATTTCTGAGATAAAAATTCGTAAATGTGGATGGCTGAGACCAATAAGCAGCCTTCATTAAATCTGTAATAGCAACACTATTAGCGTAAGCCCAGGAAGTAGAAAGAGCTCTTACTTCATGAGCAGAAATCTTAAGCACAGACTGCTGAGAAGAAGATAAACTCTCATAAGCAGTACGGATAGCTAATTGAATCCATCTAGCAATAGAATGGACCGAAATGTCCCTTCTATTAGGCATCAAAGACAGAAAGAAACGTTTCCGTCCCTTTCTGATAAACTGAGATCTCTGTTTATAGATACGTAACGCTCTAACAGGACAGAGTAAAGGCCTACGCCCGTCTGAAGACAGAAGAACCTTAATAACAATAGGTTCCAGATATTTATTAGGAGCCTGATTCTTAGCTAAAAAACCCACATTAGTAGTGAAGGTGATAGTGTTCCCGACACTACGATAATGAGAATCATCCACCGATAGTGCATGAAGCTCACTGACTCTTCTAGCAGAAGAGAAAGCTAAGAGAAAAGCTGTCTTATAAGATAAGAATTTGAAATCTACTGTCCCAAGAGGTTCAAATGGCTTTCCTTCAATTTAAGAAGAACCCAAGCTAAATTCCACTTAGGAATTAATCTAAGAGTTCTGGGTCTATTTATCGAAAAGTTTCTAACCAACTTAGATAAAGAGACATTAGATCCAATTTGTAAACTATCATGATGTGCATAGGTATCAGATAACATAGACCTATAACCCTTTATAATAAAAGGCTGCAGTTTGATTTCGTCAAACAAGTATACTAGAAAGTTTGCAATGTCTGGTATAGAGGGATCGAATATATCTACAGAATGATCCCTACACCAACGACGAAAAACCTTCCACTTAGCCGCATAGTTTAGCGAAGAGGAGGTCCTCCTACAGTTAGAAATCGCGTCCACTGCTCGTCCTATAAAGTGTTTGCCATGCAAGAAGGACCGCACAACGGAAAAACGTGAAGGTTGAGACCTTGCGGGTTGTGATGGAGTTGGCGCGATTTCCCCTGCGAAAGAAGATCCTCCCGTGGAGGAAGCTTTCGCGGTAGGTCCCACAACAGACACCTGAGTAGATTTATCCACGGTCTCTGTGGCGACAGAGATGCTACCAACAGAATCTTGCATTGAGATTTTGTTTCATCTTTAGCAATACTTGTTGAATTAACGGCGCTGGAGGATACGCATATCCTATCATTCCGTCCCAGGGGATCGACAGAGCGTCTACTGCAAATGCTCTTGGATCCGGACACGGAGACACATACGTCTGCAACTGATTGTTGAGATGTGTCGCAAATAAGTCTATCATTGGCCGTTCCCATTGGTAGCAAATCTGATTGAATACTTGTTTGTTGAGAGTCCATTCCGACGGCAACAAGCGACCCTTTCGTGAAAGGGAGTCTGCTAGCACATTTAGACGACCCGGTATGTGACGGACCGAAAGAAGAACATGATGTTCTAGCACAAACAGAAGGATTCTTTCCGTTAGATTGAACAACGGAACTGAATGAGTGCCTCCCTGATTCCGTATATACGCCACTACTGTCGTATTGTCGGATAGGATTTGGACATGAGCATCGTGAATAATGTCCATCCAGTGACGTAACGCAAGCCAAATTGACATCATTTCTTTGATGTTTATGTGCTTGCACAGGAATTGCGGATCCCAAAGACCCTGGCATCTCGAATCCGTTGGGATTAATGATGCACCCCAACCTGTTTGACTGGCATCCGTCATAATGGTAAAACTCGGATCCGGCAACTGCAGCGGAACTCCCTGAGTTAACCACTGAATGTTTGCCCAAGTCTGAATCTCTTGTTTCACTTGATCTGACAAGAGAACGTCTACGTCGAGCGAATGAATTTTCACACTCCAATTTTGAGTCAAGAAAATTTGAAGAGGACTTGTGCGTAACCGCCCCATCGGAATGAGATTGGCAGCGGCTCCGCACAGACCTATCAGTCTCATAAATTCTCTCGCTGTGACTTTGTCTGCGTGCAGACAATAGCGAGTGTAACAACTGACTAATTTCGCTCTGGTTAACGGCAGACGAACGAGATTGTTGTGCGTCTCGAAGCTCATTCCCAGATGAGTGAATGACTTGGACGGCACCAGATCCGACTTCTCCTCGTTTACTATAAAACCGAGACGTCGGAGCAAAAGAAGAAGATTCTGAACATCGTTCTGAAGCGTTAACTCGTTGCCGTACCTCTGAAGAATGTCGTCCAGGTAGGTCGACATTACCGCAGACGAATGAGCTCGGAAATAGATCATTACCGAGTTCATTACCCGAGTGAAAGCCCAGGGTGCTAGATTCAATCCGAAGCACATCGGCCGGAATTGATACACCACTCCTAGGACTGCGAAGCGTAGGTACTTTCGGAATGTCGGATGTACCATGACGTGAAAGTACGCATCTTTGAGATCTATGCTTGATGCATAATCGTTCACCCGAATACTCGCTCTGACCGACCGAATCGTCTCCATATAAAACTTCGGAGCGACGATCAGCTTGTTTATCCAACTCAAATCTATGACTGGACGGAACGAGCCGTCTGGTTTCGGAACCAGAAACAGATGGCTGTAGAATCCCGGAGATTCCTGGTTTTCTACGACCTCTACCGCGTTCTTCATTAAAAGAGACTGCACCTCTGATAACAGAGCGTCTCCTTTCTGCGGATTTGACGGAAGTTGAGTCCACTTTGGACTTCGAGTTAATGGAGGCTTTCGTTTGAAGGATATCTTTAGACCTTCCGAAGTCACTCCTCTCACCCAAGCGTCGTCCGTAATCGACGCCCATCCTTGTGAAAAGCTTGACAACCTTCCGCCAACCAGTACACGATAGAGGTTTAAGCCATCACCTCCTGGACCTGCGAGGCCTGCGGTAGGAGAAACCACGTCCTCCACGACCCGCACCTCGCCCCGCCGACCTCGGGGCGTCCGACCGATTGTCCCGGCCCGAAGGACGTCCCGAACGAGAGTCGCTACCCTGACGGTCTCTCGAATAAGACCAAGGGGACGCACCGGAACCTCTATAGGAGTCCTCTCTTGGGCGCATTAGACCCAGAAGTGCCTGTCTTATTCTTGTCTGCTGTATCCGACTTCTTAGAAGCAGATTTGAACAACAGAGAATCCGAAGCTTTCTTTGTAATTTTATAATAAATAGCCGAAAGCTTGCCGTCAAAGAGAAGTTCTCCGGAGACCGAAGCGACTCTAAGAGAGTTCTTCACCTTAGTATCCACTAGTGTGGATGTAGCTAGGGCTGCGTCACGTCTAACCAACTCCAGATTTGCCACTGAAAGGGCGGAGTTACACGTGGAATAAGCTACTGCCCTTGAAAGAAGTCTTAAAGAGGATTGTATATCCTGAAACTCTTTCCCTTGAAGGCGCAGTGATAACGCCTTAGTAAGGTGATCTGCGTAAGATAAGGCATCTAAATTGGCTCTGTTAGATGCAATAGCTGTTTCCAACACCGCGGTTGGAATAGAAGCCGACGACGGTAATGATAGCTCTAAGTCTTCCGCCTCGTCGTCCATACGCAGAGGAACTCTCGGGATACCCTGTCCGGCCGTATCGAATTTATTCCTTGCATTAATGAAAGGCAGGTTGAGAGTATTAGCGGACAAGAAACCTGCTTTCTCCGTCTTGGAAGCAAGTTTGAAAATAGCGTCGTTCAATAATTCAAATGTTCTTGCAACATTATTGGACTGCGACGGAAACTCGGGAGCGATGTCCCTGAACCGCTCAAAAAATTCTGAGTCCAATGACGCTATGATCCTCTTGTCCGGAACCGCAGCAGTCTGGCCCGACGGAACAACTTGAGGGAGAAAGTGCCGGATGAAGTCCACGGCAGCTTTATGTTGTTCCGAAAGGGATAGCTCCAAATCATCCGTATCCCTTTCACCATCCTGTCGGACCTCATGATGTTCCCGGTCGTCCGCCCCCGATGCTTCGGTGGAGCGTACCGACCCAGCGCCGTCGGATAATTCTCGATCCAACCCAGTTTCTGTCGGCTGCTGGGATGCTGCGATAAGCTGTGCTATCTGCACAAGAATGTCCGGCGTCGAGACCTGCGGAGGCGCAGTCTTTCGCTGCTTCGCCGAGGGCAGCTCCGCATCAGATGGCTCCCGCATACTTTTCCTATGCGAACGTCCGGAGTCCATCGGTCTCGAATCCCTGGCTGCCGGATGGTGTGACCTGGTCACCGAAGAATCCTTGATCGGCGAAGCTGGTAATATATCGGCGGTCACGCAGCCAAGGTGCGGTCGTGTGCGCTTACGAGAAGAGGAAGCCTTAGCAGTCTCCGCGGACTGCCTATACAACGGAGCGTCCTGAGCGACGGACGTATGCTCCATTAACGACACATTTTGTACCACAACATCTGGTCCCAGATGTTGTTGTACGAGAGAGGGGCCTCTCTCGCTCGCGGCCCGGCTGGACCTGGACGAGCTAGGAACCGGACTCAAAGGCTTCCCCCGTTCTCGCTTACTATCCGCCGTCACTGGGTGTGCATCTATTATGTTTATAGTGCTCGCATCACCCAAAATTTCCTCCTGGACCGCATCGGACGAACCCGGCTGCCGAACCATTCGATGAATGGATGCTACACCGGGCGAGCTAGCGGACGACATTTGTCTAATCTCCATGAGCACTTTTGCCGCTAGCTCTGAATTCATTTGTGACGACGGACGCACACTTGTAGAAGATAACATGGAAACATCACCCTGTTCTTGTTCCTCTGAAATAGAAACTGAGAGAGTAGAGTGACCTTGCGGAGAAAGAGCCGGCATAGCCCTTTCTCCAGAAACAACATATCGTGACACACGTTTCCAATGTTTCTCATCCCAATATTCACATATAGGACAGGGATTAATGCGAGAACACTGACTACAATTAATACAATGATCATGAAAGTCAGAGGAAGATTTCTTCCTATTACAAATTGAACAAAGTCCCTTCATTGTGAAAGAACAACAAGTCCTAGTTACTCGCAAAAACCCCTGACACAAAGATACATAATAACATGATCCATTAATAAATGAAAAAACAATTACATATCAAAATAATTTTGAAAAAATATTTTTTCAGCGAAGCCCAAGTTGCTGAAAAGTAACGTTGAGCCCTGATGGATCCGATGGCAAAGTGTGGTCAAAATTTTTTAATTTATATTAAATAATTAATGAGACACTTACGGATAATATAAATGTATCTTATAATGAGATAAACTACAGCAAAGGCAAACAGCCCCCCTCAAAAAAGGCTGTTGCCAATGAAAACAAACAGTGTAAAACACCAGAAAACATGACTCCAGGCACTGCAAAAACTGGCCCGGAATCAGTCATCAAAATTACACTCTATCTGATGCAAAACAGAGACTCCCAGGGGAGAATCTGCAGAACATCAGATGGAAGATGCAGAACACAAACGTTATACACCCATGGGTGAAAACGTAACTATGGGGAAAATAACAGAAAACATTCTGTAACCAAGCAACTCTCCCAGGAAATTTTAGAAATGAACTTTCTCAAAAATATGCCAAAAGCATGGGAGAATTGCAAGGGGGGACTTTAGAAGGCTAGGGGAGAGGAAACACTGAATAAGCAGTGCAACATTTAGCAAGAATGACAACAAGAGGCCCAAGCCTCGAAAATAGGCAACTTAACATAATTTCATCAAAAAATTTTAAGTACAGCCCTGATTATTTTTTGTCACTTCTTTTTCCTCTCCTCCTTCTATCCTCCTTAGAATCACATTTTCTCCAAAAATTACGTGTCTGGCATCCTTTAAACTGAGATTTACAAGCACAAAGATCAGTGAGATGTTGACTGATGAAGGGCCAAACAGAGAATGATATTTGGCGCCAATTTCGGGACATCTGCGTCACTGCGCATGCGCAGTAGAGGCGTAGTATGGAGGTCCTTTAGGACATGATTTCTTTTTGTTTTGGATGCAAATTTTGGGGATTGGGGGGCAAAATTTGTGTTTGGCCCTGGTTTTGTTAGAGTTAGCACCAGCTAAGTCTGGGTCATTGGTACAGTATAAAAATATGTTGTTTTAGCGTGATATGGATTCATCACAACATTGCTCTCTTTTCTTCTCTCTAAGACTAAGACAATAAATGTGTTGTTTTAGCTGTTAACAATCTTCATGTTGCTTTTCTTTGAATTATACCCGTTGGCAGTAGTGAAGACTTCTGACTTCCTTCATTATGCTTATTTAATTCAACAGAGTAACGAAATTTAATAAGCAAAGGGGTATACATCAACGGCAAGAAATACGAAACAGAGGAATATCATGTACTTTTGCAATCCGTTCAGAGTCACAAGTGTCAGAAATTTGGGCACTTGTCACACAAATGCAACAGGGAACAACAATGTATGAAATGCGTCGACAAACACATCGCAAAGGCGTACAACACCCCAGCAACTATCGGAAGTTAAAATAAACATCCAGCTTAAAGCTCTAAATGTAAGTAGTGCAGTGAACTCGTCCTCACCTTATTCCACGAGCACCCTAATGGCTGGCTCTATTTTGTCCATTGGCATTTTGTCTAAGCACCTCCAATATCACAGTCAAATAGCTGATAACAGCGTGGCGTGAAAAACTTGGGGTGGGTTGTCCCAGGGCGGGTTGTCCCAGTCGGTTTGGGGCAGGTTGTCCCGTTCCCTGTAAAATGGGATACAATTCGAATCAGAATTAGAATGTGGGAACGAATGCAGAAATGTTAAGGTGTGTGTGTGTAAGGGTGGGGTCAGGGTTGGCATCACCGATCTCCAATTTTGGAAGTGGGGTGGGCAACACAAATCAGAGGGTAGGAATGAATCTGGGAATGAAGGGGTGGGTGGGGGGGGGGGGGGGGGGTTGGGTGGGGGGTTACACAAGTCAAAGAGTAACTGATAACAAAATTTGTTATTAGTTCCACTTTGACTTGTGTACCCCCCCCCCCACGCTATATTATTTATTAATAAAACAGATACCAATTTTTTTATTGAAATTTTTTAATCCGTTCATGACATAACGATAATAATATTATATATGATCAATAAGGAATGCAATGCATTAACATCATGCGTGACACATTTACTCAAGAACAATGTCAAATTAGGACCACTCAAACTTTGAAAGAATCCAGTGATGGATTTTATACGCATTTACAAACTGAAAGTGATGGAGTCGCCCCCCAACCCCACCCCGCCCCCCCCCCCAGCACTGATCTCGGAATGGAAAAATGTTCACATCTGACGTGACTATTTTACCATGCAATTTTTTTGTTACTGAGTACCTGGACGACAGTGGTTATAACTTGGTCAAAACCGTCTCGGGTGACGAATCTTCCCAGGATCGCCCGTCCCGATACACATGGTGTTAATCTTGAAGTGGAAGTAAACAAGGCCACCTGACATGCAGTATGATAACCTTGACCAAATTATTGAAATTATGGAAACGAAAGTGACAAAATTAATCAAAATGTGGATCTTTGTTGATGTAGACTGACAGGGTTTGAGGTGATTGGCTTTTAACCCACTTTTCCGCCAAAATGTTATTCCCTTTTTTCGCGATAGTGATATGTTCAAACAACGATGAACAATGCAAAACTTACCACACGTTGTAGAATTTTATTCAGGAACAACAGACTTCAAATCGACACACTTGCACAAAAGCTGCACTCATCATTATGCCTCTAAGGCTCTTGTAAGTCTTGTTTTTGTTAACAATAATCATTTTAAAAAAGTGCCGACGCAAAGTGTTTTTTAGCTGACGCAAACTGCCGTTGCCTCGGCATTTTTTCTGCCGAGGCGAATTTTTTGAATTGCAAGGGCTGGATAATGTATCATTTTATTTTCATATTACTTTTTTTTATTAAATTTCAGAATAGTTAAATTGGTATTATTGATGCTGGATCTCAGATTTCCTTGTTACCAGTATGTTATTACACACCGTAACACCCTGGATAAGTGTTTAAATATTGGGCCTAAATATTATCACTAACCCCGCCAGTTGAGTGTGTATGGCTTCAGAAAAAAAAACAGCATAAAACACAGAGCTGAAATGGTTAACTGATTAATCGAATAACCAATGATCAATGCCTTGATCGATCAAAAAATTAACTAATCGATTAACCATTGCTTTGGAACTACTGTATTATATGGTTTAACAAAGGAAGAAACTTGCTCCAAAATAGGCAAACACTGTCACTCTGACTCACACCAATTTTATGAGACAGAGTAAAGCATGCAAGTTACATGCTGACATACTTGTTTACTTGCATGATCAGTATCATTATACTGTATCAGTAACTGGAAATGGTCATTCTTAACCCTTTACCAATGCAGGTAGCAAACGATATGTAAATTCTTGAATTACTAAATATTTTCAATTTTTCTCTCAAAAACATAGTTTATGACAACAGTTACTGCCAGCAATTTTAAAATACAGTTTCGATCGGAATTCCCATACATTAAAAAAACACAAATGAATCAGGTTAACCCTTTACCCAACGAATTTGCCACATCTGCCCGCATAATATGCAAATTCAGCAGGTGAAAAAATATTATTTTTCAAACAATTTCAACAAAACCATATCATGTGACCCCTCTATGGAATGAGCTCGTTCCAATGAGGGGTCACATGATATGGTTTTGTCGAAATTTTTTGAAAAATTCAAAAAAATATTTAAAATAATAAATTTTGATTGTATCTGCGTTGATTAGAGGGTTAAATTATGGATAGTATGGGAATTATTTCTTAAAATGGATCCTTGTAGATCATGCTGAACGTAAAAGTATGCCCATTTCGTTGTATTTTGCTTAATTTTCTCAACTGTATACAGGTGTGCTGGTATACAGGTATATCATGGTACTGTTTTTAATACTGTCACAGGTACTAAATCTGAATATCATGCAGCCCTATAGGACAAAATGCTGGCTATTAAAAGGAACCAAGCCTGGAAATAAGCAAACAATTCTGCAGAATGAGATCACCAGAGAGTGAGTTTTGTGATGCTACCCTGCACAGCAAGGTAGCATCACTAAATTTACCCTCTGTGAACCTCAATCTGAATCAAGGTCTCAAACTTAAACAGAAAGAGGTACCAGAGGATAAATTGGCCCACTGTATAGGATAGCATCAGCAAATAAACCTTCGGAGTCCTCATTCTGCAAATGACAGATTGCTTATTTCTAGGCTTGAAAGGAACTGTCCTCTAGTCAGGTCTAATCAGAAATAAACAAGAGCACTGCCTAGCGGGGCAACATACGCCTGTGGTGATCACAATGTGTGCAAAGTTTGAACAATATAGCATGTAAAATGTTGATGGAGTAGGCGACACAATACTGCAATGTTTTAAGTACTAAAAGAGGGCATAACTCTGGAAATACAAAATGGAGTTACCTGCACTTGTCACATGCACAATGGCAATTACTGATCAACATGTGTGCAAAGTTTGAACAATGTAGCATGTAAACTTTTGGATGAGTAGGTGACACAAAAATTGTTTACAGATGGATGGACGGACAGACAGACAGACAGACAACGCCATAACATAATACTCCCATTTTTTTCAAAACGGGCATATAAAAATGCAATATGTTGGACATGTAGTTTTCCAGTTTCTGCACAAACAAAGAAAAGATAATGAATGGCCAGACAGACATATATTATAATATGTCCTGCTTCAATGAGCAGCCAAATAAAAGGTCAATGAGTACTACAGTTGTGTTTTGTAGATTATGTACAAAACTAGGGCTGAAAAATTGAAACTAAAAAAGTCTATATGTGTGCATACCATCTTGCTTTACACTGCTTGGCAGACTTTCGATGAAGAAGTGAAGCAATTCTCGCCCACTGGTTTTTGCCATATTTCATAACAGCTGCTTTCAAAATTTCATCCTGGAAAAAAACAACAAAAGAGTCTGAAGATCAATAACATTGGGATAATCAAAACTGCTCAAGTCATTAATAAACCTGGAAATAAGCAATCTGTCATTTGCAGAATGAGGTCCCCAGGGGGAAATTTGCTGGTGCTATTCCACAGAATCCCTCGATTTACCCTCTGGGTACCTCTTTCGGTCACTTATTATACACCAGATATACAATGACGATTGTCAAACTGCTAGGATTTGGCTACCCTCACCCCCACCCACCCCCCCCCCCCTCCTACATTTCCCCGGTGTCTTAATTTCTACAGAATTGAAAATGATGATTTCACAGTTGTGATATGTCAAACATGAAATTATTTGGACCAGTGGTTGGTGACAAAAGGGGAGCATGTTGGCTAAGTAGTTAGCAGTGCTGAAACGGTTAGCCGGATAACCGGTTGGAAAAAAAGGAGTCAACCGGATAACCACTATGCCTGTAGTTTATAGGATAGCATTGGAAAAATAAATAGTATTTGACCGCCAGATGTTACAATTCTTTTGCTGATGCAAGCATTGTCAAACCTACCAAACATTTGTCGAGGATGAATGTTTGTAACAAACTGCCAAAAGTACTGTAGAGTGCACTGCAGATTGTTTGCTGCGTGGGCAGCAGTGAGCATGTGCCTGTTAATGTAACAGTCTTCTACAGAAAATTTGACATTCTTCTCCTTGATGAGGTGTTGTTAATTGCAGATTATAATGCTGAAAAAATCCCTCAGTATGAGTGAAGATGCTTCCCAAATAAATTGACTGTTTGGTACTTTACAATTGTATTAACGTATGTCATAAAACAACTATTTTAAAATCTTGCATTTTAAAATTTGTTTTTCAATGGTCAATGTCAGACAATGAAGGGCTCTTGGTCAATGATGCATAAAATAATTTCTTACCACCACCCTTTTCATAATTCGCAACATAATACTCCCGCCAGAAATTTCATTGCAATGAATAGGTAAATGTAAACATGGAACTGTTTGTGACATTTGTCTTAGCAGTGAACAGAAAAAGAGACTAAAAAAAATTAGTACATATTCACCTTATGATATGATCACATCAAATTCAAGCCAGTCAAGGTAAAAGGCTCTTTGTTAATACAGCTAATACTGGCTGGAAAATTCTTAAGTAATATCAATAACAATCATCCCTCACTCCAAAAGCACGCACGTGGGAACAAATTGCATACGTAAACTTTGTTTCAGGTGTGCGGTATGTCGCGCCAGGGACCAGCCGTGAGGGCGACTAGGGCGATTAAGTCGCCCTTCTAAGCCCAAAGTCGCCTAGAAAAATAGTCGGGGCGATTACAAGTCGCCCTCTAAAAATTGGCCAAAATGAGAAAAGGCTGAACTGAGTGATGCGAGGTTTACATGAAAACGAGTATTTTCAAAAATCGAATGTG
This sequence comes from Pictodentalium vernedei, assembly GCA_031216915.1. Taxonomy (NCBI): domain Eukaryota; kingdom Metazoa; phylum Mollusca; class Scaphopoda; order Dentaliida; family Dentaliidae; genus Pictodentalium; species Pictodentalium vernedei. The sequence continues at coordinate 716,716,939 of CM062296.1, forward strand.
CTCGAGTGTGATAAATGGGCGTTTTAATTCGTCAAATAAACGTCCATTTATTTGAAATCACACGACAAGCAATTGTCCATTGTCGCTTTCGGCGGATTTTTTTTATTTCTATTTTGTTGCGTTCCAGTCGGAGCTTCAAGTGTCGAAACGAAAATAAGTGACTTACGCGACTCAACAAAACAACCCAGTTTGAAAGTAGGTTACGTCGCTTAGGATGCCGAAAATGTATACACAACGGACGTATTTTATAACACATTATTTTCATTTCGATTTGCTGATGACTGTTAACTGTTGGGCTGTCTATTCCCAGAAAAAAACGAATGGAATTGAAACACATGAAAAAAAGCTTTAGTGATGTCAAGAAAAGCTTTGTACAGGACACAAGTGTGCATGTGGACGATCTTGAAAAAGGGTCCTCCTAAACATCGGTATGACATGAAATGACGTGGAATGACACCGGAATGCCATAAAAATGATGCGGAATGACATTTCTTTTACAAAATACTCGACCCCAGAATGTATTTTGTTTATTAACTAACAAAGTACCTCCCAAGCAACCTTCTTACATCTGGTCCTGTTCACACTTTCAGACTTAGGAAAGTATTAGCTTAGTAGACTTTGTTGAAAGGCAACCACAGGAGGGTGATGGGGGATTGGCACGAAGAAGAGGTGAGGGGTCATGAAGGAGAAGGTAGCAGTGGGGGATATTCAGTCAATAATTACATTGTGATTTTTTAACCTGGCACAGATGCATCATAGACAACTGGACCTGGATTATTTGTACGTTAATGGAGGACCATAAATTGAAAATATGAAGGGGTGGTAAATGAATATTCTTAATTTTCCCCACTTGCCTATGAAGTCTCCCTACATGACTCTGCAGTCTCCCTATTTTTTCTGGAGGGAGACTTGAAGTCTCCCTAAAATTCCCCCCTAGGCTGGTCCCTGTGTCGCGCACCTGTGACTTTCAAATGGCAAGGCCTGGTTTTGTTACCGGGCAATGCAGGGTGTTCACAGTTACAATGTGTTAACGATCATTTGCACATCGACGATTTCTGTTGGCACTCAATGCTTTTTGTTTGTTTAATTTTTGCGGAAGTCAGTTGACAGTGTTTTGAACTGTTTTCTAGCCATTCCTTACAGATTTTGCGGCGTAGACAATAGAATAATACCAGAAGTTGAAATTAACGGATATCCAGTTGAAATCTGGTTATTCCCAATGGTTAGCCTGTTATAAAAATGGGCCAACCATTTCAGCACTAGTGGTTAGAACATTCAAGTTCAAAGTTAATGGTGCATGGTTTGATCCTGACCAGCTTACAAGGCACTTAATCCTGATTGCCTAAATGGTGCTGCTGCATGGTGAAACTGTGTACATTGTACTAAAGCATACTGTCCATGTACATCAATGGTGCATTTGCCTTCAGCCAATGCTAACCTAACTTGTGCAGAGTTAGTACATGTATGTTGTGGAGTCTGGCAGTTGCTCCTCTCCAGGTACTCCAGCTTCAGGCCTGGAAATAAGCTATCTGCCATTTTCAGAATGAGGTCCCCAGAGGGTGAATTTGATGATGCTATCCCATGAAGTGGAATAGAATCCCCCAATTTATCCTCTTGCTACCTCTTTCTGTTTATGTCTGAGACCTTGATTCAGATTGGGGTTCACAGAGGGTAAATTTAGTGATGCTCCCCTGCTGTGAAGGGTAGCATCACCAAATTCACCCTCGGTATCTCATTCTGCAGATGACAGTCTGCTTATTTCCATGCTTATCCAGCTTCCTCCACCAAAAAAACTGTCACACACGAGGTGTGACCCTGACTGTTGGAAGTGTTGTTAAACCCCAATATATAAATAAATAAATGGTGAAAAGGGCTTTCAATGTTGTCCCCATTACCCACTGGTGTTAAAGAAACTGCCCCCCACCCCCCCCCCCCTCCCCCATCTCACACACACAACATGCCCTCAAACATGACACAGTCACACCTGGACTAGTATTTAACAAATTTGAAAATTGATACTTTGAAAATGGAAAGCATTTGAAGCAATGGTTTGGTTGAAGATTTTTTGTTTTTTCCATTGCCCATGCTGTGCCAGGACACCACCTAAATGATCCTAGCAGCTCGTTTTGAAAAATCTTGAAAATCACTCTTGTAAGCCTTTACCTAGCCAATTGGCCACATACACCCACACAATTTATAAACTGAGCAGTTGAAAAATGAATGTGTCAATTGAGGACATTGTGGCTAACCTTGACTTTGTGCTACATTTTTGACATTAATCTCATTATTACTTAACTAATGTTGTATTTAAGTAAATTGTGTCATAACTAGATGCAAAGTTATGGGAGCCATCACTGTGAGCCCCATACTTGAAACGGTTTGCAATTCAAACAGTACACAGTGCAGTAAAACCTTCCTTGAGAGGCCAATGAAATGATGTACCAAATTTTTCTTAAGACTAAAGTTCATGAAACTAAGAAAAAAAGTTGCACAAAGTAGTAAAAATCTCCACAATCTGTAAAAACTGTTTGGTCATGGGTTAATGTAACTTATATTGATATATAAAATTTGAAAGCCCTAGGATACGATTGGTTGCCTGAAATCATGTATAGCAAAACAGGTCAGAAATTTTCCAAGTCAACAATGCTCCTTCAACATTGATGACCTAAAAATGATAAATTTAAAGTAATTTGTATATTTTTTATACTTACCAATGACCCAGACTTAGCTGGTGCAAACTTTAAAATTATCAAGGGTCAAACACAAATTTTGAACCCCCCCAATCCCCAAAATTTGCATACAATACCGAAAATTAAAAGTCCTATCTGGCCCTCCATACTTTTAGTACTTGCACATGCGCAGTACTCAAGAAGAGACCGGAATGGCGCCAACATCATTCTTTGTAGACGAGCCGACTAAAGTGATAACTCAGCGGGGAGGTATGAGTGCCCACTCATGGGAGGGCCATCCCCGTCTGGACCATTGGTAAGTATAAATAATATACAAATTACTTTAAATTTATCATATATTTATACTACAACCAATGGCCCAGACTTAGCTGAATCGTAAAAAGGAGAAGGGCCTTTTGCCTACATCTCCTATTTTTAAAAAAATTCCTATCCAATTCGATTCGAGATTACTCTTCTCACACCATGAAAATATATCCACAGTGAAAGCTCTGATCTGTGTGGTCTGTGTTCACTAATACTTTACTTTCCTAAAAGAAACAAATTGGTACTGTCTGTAAACATTAATAGTCTGTCTTGGCTATTTGGTCTTGTTTTCATTATCATGATCAGTAACGTCGCATATTCACATTGCATAGGTATTACGCTGAAACGTCAAACAGTCAATTTAACTTGGGCTCTTTGACACATCATTTTACCCCTCATTTTGACCCATTTCTAATTGTCAGATGATCCTGAAATAAACTTTGTTGAAAAGGTTGTTTTCCGGAGAGTTGAGATATGACATTAACTTCAATTTGAGTTTTTGACCCCAAAGGTCCCTTTTCTCAGATCACAGCCCATATAATAAACAACCTATATCTAAGATCAGTAATAATCTACAGACAAAAACAGCTTCACTCATAGTTACACACTTATTATCAAGCCAGAAGAGATGAAGAAAAATCACCCCACCTCTCCCCCCCACCCCACCTTTTTTTGAAGGAATTTTCTCCAAAAGAAAGAAAAAAGCGCTTTGGAATCAGTGAAAAGCGGAACCAAATAATCTATATATAATCGCCCAACAGGCATTCAGTTATTAATTATTGGTGCTTAACGCCACTTCAGTAGCTAAGGCTATCGTGGCGATCCCGGTTATTAACAGTGGAGGCTTCTAACGTATGCCGGAGTCGGAATACGTAGATAGGTTGAAAACCGGTGATATAACGTGTTCAACCTTACACTTGTCTAATTGAATCCCAATGGGAAGCATCAGTTAGAGCAAACACGCTTCTGAGGAAACCAACAGGCGACCCCGTTCAGGTGTACAATTAATTCCAGTAATGAAACTCCAAATGAACTGTGTGAATATAACAGAATGTGAATTCTTCTGTGTACTGTCTCTGGTAGAAAGCTGGATTCAGAACATGGAACGAGCTATGATTAACATACCCGTCAAGGACCATCCCCCAAATAATTCATTGTTCCCTATGTCCGTTACAACCAATGACTGTTTGGAAAAAGAATATACTACTCAGAATAATGAAGTCAAAACTTGAGAACATATGCATAGACGGCCTATTGGAAATTCTCTAAATGATCCAAATAGCCCCAAAATTCTCATGAGCTCTATAAGCAGAGCAAGAATTTTATAGGATCTATTTAATAATGCATCTGCCTAATAAATATACATATTATGCATGCGAGCAACAGAATCCCACATGTACTCATCTGAATACAGCCTCTATCCACGGTATGACCGAGAGATACAAGTGTAACCAGGAAATGGAATGAATAATACAACGTTAATGCAGTTAAACTGAGTTATAAACTCATACGTCATAAGAAAAGGGCAGACAGCTCTGAGCGAAACTTTTCAGAGTGGACTAATTGCCATACTGAAAATCAATTTTTCCAATGTTGCCAAGGGAGGCAACTATTTTGTTATTCATATTTCGCTGTGTAAATTTTATCTGGTCTTCATATTATGAATTTTTTTATTGAGTTTGTGTGAAGCTATATTCTGTTTTATTCGTAAAAAATGTACATATTTAAAAAAACAGCTATGTTTTAAACAGACTATGTTTGTCTGTTTTCAAGGAGGTGGTTTGCAATGCTGATTAACATGCTTACAAAGCACCCCCTGGGCTTCTACACGAGTCAGTACGGTAAGTGCACGTGCATGACGTCACACGTCCACATCATGGTTCTTTTCGAATATTACCGGTTGTAAACAAAGCTCAGTCACTTTTAGGATTCGTGGATTTTGTGTTGTTTTGGGTTTGTATTTTTATGAAACCTCCGACCATATGTAGTATTGTGTGTCCCGTGGGAATTTAGAGAATTGTAGGAGGAAAAAATACATATTTTCCACATCAATTATTCAGCATTTTAGCGATCAGAATGCCCCCAGAGGCCACCCGAGAGCACCTAAAAATCTAAATTTTCTTGGGGGAAGAACCGCCCTCTATACGCACGTGCGACAGATGCCTTTGGCGTCTGAGTTTCTTTAAACTACCGGACCCACAAATTTTCCCCTAGCGGAAGCCCTGATTTTGTTATATGGCGACAAATTAACAATAAATCATGTTTTGGGCATTGATTTTAATTTAATATGATGAAAACATGTGTGCACTGTGCAGTCTGGAAGATAAGTCTTTTCCCCGACAAAACGGTGCATAGAAGTCGATGGCTGAACGTAGGCAGAATATATTTTGAACCGTTTGAAAAATAAAGGTAGGAATTGTGTGTCCTCCCTTTTGTTATTATATGGATGCGGGAGCCGAGAGCATAACATGTTGCGCTCAGAGCCGAAGGTTTGCGAGTTCGAACCCCAGTCAGAGAAACGTAATGCGATACCGGCGTGGATTCAAAACCACACTGCTCCTCCATAGTGCCATGTTCGGGGATGGTGCTATGCTCGTCCTATCGGGTGAGGACGTAAATGGCTGTCTTGTGTGCAGTAATTACTGTGCATATTCAAGAACCCTACTGTGGCAAAAAGAGCTGCAGCTCGGCAACCCCCCCCCCCCCCCCCCGCCGATTCTCCCCTTGTATAGTGCCTAGGCTATAGTGTAGTGTAGGACATTACCTGTATAAAGAACCCCCGCAATGAATTAATCAGGGTCCTCCGAAAAATCAACGGAGGAGTGACTGTACAAGTGCATAGTCGTGCAACTACCAGAATAAAACGGGTGTAAGACACGAACTGCAGCTTCAGTTCAACGAAATATACCTGAGATGATTCTGGTGATGTGGGGTTCACACAGGGTGCTCCGAAAAATTAACGGAGGAATTTCCAAATAACATAACATCCTCGGGGGGTATCCAGTTATGCTTATTTTATTCCTGGATCATTGTTTGTAACGAGCCCCTGTGGTGTATCACCTGACAGTAACATACTTTGGAAATTAACATCCTTCTTCAACACAAACACAGGATGAACGTACAAAATTCATATCGCCTAACTTCGCGTAATATTTTAATCAGCCGCAAAATGAAAGCTAAATTTCGATGATAAATACACACCTCGGTGTTTCTCCACACCCCTCCTTTTATCATAATACGAGGCATCGTCACACAAGTAAATCAGCGATCTAGCTGTTTTGTTATAAAATTATTTCTCGGGCAAAATTTTAACTTTACAGTTTGCATTTCATGATCATGTATCTTACAGAATCTCGGTGTTGATGTTACTCTCGCGCTGTGATTGTGAAGGCTGAATTCGATTCGGGAACGGGACAGCTACCCGTGACACGTCGGCCCAGGAGAAGTCGGACCGTTTTCAAATTTTTATTTATTTATTTGGGTTTAACGACACACTTTCAACAGCCAGGGTCAACTCGTGTCAGGTGTACGGGTGGAGGAAGCCGGAGTTCCCGGACAGAACCACCGAGCAAGGGCTAGCAACTGTCAGACTCCTCAACGTACTAACTCCACACAAACAGGGTTAGCATTGGTTGAAGACAACTGCAACGTCAACGTGCAGTACACCTTACTACACAACGCCACCGTGCCCCCATGTGGGCAATTGGGGTTAAGTGTCTTGCCCAAGAGCCAAATTTATATTGAAAATTGATTATGAAAACTGGGAGATGTTAGTTATTAACGAGAAACGAACAATGAAATGTGTCCAAAATGTTTCAAAAATATAATGATAATAAAACTAAATAAACAAATGTATCACAAACAGGCATGTCAAAGTACCGCCGGTACGAACATAATCGGTACCGGGACGGGACAGAGTCTGTCCCACCGAAACCGGGGACACACTAAAAAGTGTAGTCCGTGCCCGTGTCGAAGAAAAAGTGCAGTCGGGAATTAAATTATCATTTTCTCATTTATTTGTTGGTTGTTTTCTATGAAATTTGGAAAGTATACTCAGAAAAATATATGCCGACAGAGAAGTTTGTACGATGTTATTTTACTGTGTTAGAAGACATTTTCTCTTTCAAACATACTAACAAGTGTAGCTGACTCGGCGCCGTGTTAGCAAATTAATTGGTTAACGCTGTGTTGACACAGCGAGGCGGGCTGATTATGCTGGTTGTTTTTTTATTGTGAGGAGATTAGTGGGGTGTAGAATTGATTGATAGATTTTCTTTCATTACTTTTTTCCATTTATAAGGAGTAAAGTACAAGAGTAAGAGTATAATAAGATTGTTTCACATAAGATTATGTTAAATGTCTGTGGTGGGAAGTTACACATTCACGCCCCTCTCTCTCTCTCTCTCTCTCTCTCTCTCTCTCTCTCTCTCTCTCTCTCTCTCTCTCTCTCTCTCTCTCTCTGTCTCTCTCTCTCTCGTGCGCCCTCCCAATCTGACTGTGTTTCACAAATCGGTTGCGATTAACCGTAATTGGCGAGAGGGGGTCAAATCAAAGAGGTCTTTGGGTGGCCTGCGTCATAAAGAGAAGCCAGGTTTTGAAGAGTATCTTGATGGTACCTTTGGGGTGGGTCACTGTTGTTCAAGATAAGGTCGCGATCCCTGGAGCTGAGGGTGAAAATTGGGAAGGACAGTGAAAGGGAGTGCCAGATGTGTAATTTGGGCACGGTGGAGACGCTGAAACACTTTCTTCTAGAATGCCCAAAGTACCAGTCTAAAAGAATAAGATTCACTGGGAGTGTAATGGGGAAGTGGGAGGGGAGAATGAAGGACTTGTGTTTAGGGGGAGACTCAAAAGAGAGGGTTAATATGCTAATCGGAGAGATTGGGAAGAATGGGCAAGGGATGTCATCAAGCAGTTCGTCTACGAGTGTTGGGAGGAGAGGAGAAGCATGGGAATAGGGAGGCAGTTGGGAGTACAAGGGTAACCAAGGCCTTCTCGTTCGAGAACCGCGACAAATCAGCCGCTGGCCAAAGTGCTATTATTATTGTGAATGAATGAATGAATGAATGAATGAATGAATGAATGAATGAATGAATGAATGGATGAATGAATGAATGAATGAATGAATGAATGAATGAATGAATGAATGAATGAATGAATGAATGAATGAATGAATGAATGAATGAATGAAAGGTTTTAGCGCAGCGAAGGCGCGCATGGACGATGTGGGATTTCAAAATCCCTTGCGACCCGGTTAACTTTATTTTATTTTACTTGCATCACATAGATCTAGCTTTCCTATTGCCTCACATGAGGATCGAATGGGGGAGAGCGCGGTTTCTGTTTCCTGTAGTATAAACTGGGACTGATAGATTGTCAATTTAATCGTCATTTAGGATTCGCACCTCTGACTTCGGAGTGTGGGCACCCCGTCACCTTGATTAGCAGTCGTGGAAGCACTGGAATTACCAGAACGACTCGTCAAGACCATCACAGCTCTGGGCATCTCTTGCCCTGTCACCTGGACTGTCCAGGAGACAGGTAAGAGAGTCCACCTGAACTTGGAATTCGTTGTAGAAGATACGACACCTACTCCTTTGGGTAGAGTTAGTACCTTTCGTGAGAGGAACCCCTCTCACACTGGTCCTCACCTAAAGGAGTCCGGAGGCCCTGAGAAGAGGTTGAAGAGGAACAAGAAGAGCCCGTTTACGAAGCGAAGGAGCAGCCGGCGCCTGGAGGCCTTTTTGGAAAGGAAGAGAGAGAAGAGCGAGGAAAGGAAAGGGTCAGAGGCGGCCGGCAGTTCCCCTCCCACTCCCACAGGCTCACCCAACCGACTTCCGGCTCCTGATCCGGAACTGTTGGATGCGGACAGTCCTGTGGAGACTAAGACGGAATTGGAAGTTGTCCTCTCGCCACTTCCCGACCCTCACTCGCCTCTCCCTTCAGCGCCAAAGAGCCTGGACTTGGAGAGCCTTGAGGACAAAATACAAAGAGAAGCCGAAGAGCGCAGGATCCAAAGAGAACAGCAAGATGAAGTACTAAGGGTAGGATTCGCAAACCTCAACCGGCAAATCAACAACATAAATATGGCAGCATAACAGGCAACACCACAGACATCACCAGCAACAACACCTAACGCAGCTCGGACTAGACCATTCCATCCAGGTCAGCCAGCTAGCAGTCCACAAACAACACCTACTGCCACTGTCACAGTCTCTCCATCTAAACCACCTCCCCCTAAAAAGAAGCAAAAACGACATAAGCGCCGATAAGTACCCGAACACTCTCCTCCTTTACCATGCTCAGACAAGTACCAACTCATATACAGTAAATGTGGGTCGAAAGGGGCTTGCCCCAAACCGTCCCTGCGCGCCTTCGGCGCGCTAAAACCATTCGATTCGTCTTCGTCAATTTAATCAATGCCTCAACGCCATGGAGACTACAAGAGAGAGACAGACAGACAGACAGACAGACAGAGACAGGGAGTACTCTCGTTGATTTGGGCTTGGCGATGGTAGAAGTTTGAGTCCCGCCACACTAGGGCGAGCCAACTGTTGTGAAATGACAAATTGAAGGGAAGAGAAGAGAAAATAAAACCAAACAGCAACTACCGGAAAACAAAATGCTCGTGCTTTGTCTTTCATTTAAGTTATTTGTTCTCGGTATCCAGTGACCAATGAGCTGACATTTTGCATGTTCTCCACGTGCTTTGTTTGTACAGAATTGTTCAAAATCGCCTGGTGGAAAATCTACCTCCCCCAACAACGAAAATCTCCCCCCCCCCCCCCACGGAGTATTCACATGTCAAACTGACCACAATAGAATAAATGTTTTATGTGATAGAGTTTATGTTGTGTATGTCCCCAAAACCTTGTGCTTATTTCTGCTGTGTTAAAAAACACGATCGAAACCTTTTATCTACTGTCGGAGGCCTGTCCAACCACAACGCTTGCAACGACATTCCAACTAAATTTACATTTGTTTTTCACATTTATGTTTGTTATTTGTTCATGTTTGTGCTGTATCGCTATATATACAGTTTTTAATGTGTTTGTAAAATCCGCCGCTGGTCTTCTAACATTTTACAAACTTCTCTGTGTGCTTTGTCTTTTATTTATGTTATTTGTTCTTGTTTGTGCTATGACGTGTATTTTTATGCTGTTATCAATTTATGTTCTTTTCAGTGGTCCTTGAGCTGAAATTTTATTCCACTTGCTTTCTTTGTGGAAAATTGTACAAAATCGTCTGGTGGAAAATCTACCTCTCCTACCCCCCCCCCCCCCCCCCACCACACACACACATTTAGTTGTAATCCACCCTCCACGATCATCGGGTGTTACTGTAACATTATTCACATGTTAAACTGAACACAATGTAATGTGTTTTTTCCACTCGACGAGAATGTTTTCTTTTTTAAAAAACACAATTAACACTTGGGAACGTTTCAGCTCATGGACCATCGTTTCACACCTGATGGTCCATGAGCTGAAACTTTGCTAGTTGACCATATGCTTCTCCTACATTTTCCCGAAATTTGTTGATAATCGCGACACTTGATATCATTTGTTGGGTAGGTTTCCGTGCTTGAGACCTTCCCAAGGAATGATGTCAAATGTTGGAATTATAAATAAGCAGGTGAAAAAAAATCTTGTGCTTATTTCGGCTGGTTTTATAACACGATCGACACCTTTTATCTACTTTCGCAGGCGAATCCAACCACAAAACACTCGGAACGACGTACCAACTAAATTTACATTTGCTTTTCATCTCCATGTTTGTTATTAGTTCATGTTTCTGCTGTATCTTTTTTCTTTGTGCTATTCTATATCCATTATGTCCTGTATTTATCCAACAAAATACTGAAAATTAAATTAATCGTTTCTTTCATCTTCACCCCACTAATCTCATAATCATAAAAAGAACCAGGATAGCACGGCATAAGCCAATTAATTAGCTAGCACGGCGCCGAGTCAGCTACACTTTTTAGTGTGTTTGAAAGAGAAAATGTCTTCTAACATCGCAAAATAACATGGTATATATATTTCGTATCGCCCCCAGAGTATACTTTCCAAATTTCATAAAAAACAACCAACAAATAAATGAGAAAATGATCATCTAATTCCCGACTACACCTTTTCCCCAACACGGACACGGACTACACTTTTTAGTGTGTCCCCCGAAACCGGTACCAGTACCAGTACCGGGACAAATCAACAATTGGATGACATATCGCAATCAGATGGCAGAAATTCCAATTTAAGCCGCGCCAGTCGCCAAGTTCGCAAGACAAACGTGGCATCGTCCAATTATTCTGCGGTGACATCAAAGTAATCATAAAGCACGAGGATCGTGCTTTATGATTACTTTGATGTCACCGCAGAATAATTTCTTTGAAGTAGCCGATGACGGCACTTCCAGTGTCTTTGATGCGACGTATGAAAAGTTAAAATGGTTGGCCTTATCGAGTTGTGGTGCAGACAGAACATGTGCCTGTAGAGTGTTTTGATATGTTCATTCCCCAATAAGTTAAAGTATGTCGTGCAAGTGTGCCATACACGATTATCAGCCTGTTTACCCTCGTTCAATTAGGAATTTCCCCATAAAATAATTTTGTCTCGGTACCGGCTGGACAAACGTTTCAGTACCGGTACCGGTTGGAGCATGAGGGAACCGGCGGTACCGGTACAGGTACCGGTTGACATGCATGATCACAAACATATGGATAATACAACTAAATTAGTTTTAAAATTCTTGAAATTAAAAAACAAATCATAAATTTTTTTGGAAAAATCGGTTCAAGTTGGTACCCAAAATCGGGTTGTCACGGAACCTAGGTTCAATACTTCATACAACCTCGAGAATAGGGATACGCGAAGAATTAATCATTAATATACCAGTAAGATTCGGTCTGGTAGGTTCCGCCCCTACCAGAGTAATTCTCTTTTTCACGCAGGCCACCCACAGACCTCTTTGCTTTCCCCTCTCGCCCATTTTCGGTTGCAATCCCCAGGACTCTTTTTCCCTGGGCGTTTTACCCTGAGTTGTCTCCACTTCTTAGTCAGAAACCTCCAGTGAATTGTTCTCTTTTTTAACTCCCTTGCTTGCTCAATCCACTCTATCTTTGAATTTGAATTCCAAATATCCTGGAACATTAGTTTGGGTACGAGAAGACTCGATCTCAGGAAAATTCGGTCTAGAAGATTCGGCCTGGAAGATTCGGCCCCAAAACGGGCCGACTCTTCTCACTTCGGCACATTTAGGGGGCCCCGAATCTTCTTACACGAGTGCATTTTTTTCTGTTAAAATTTGATGTTTTTTATACTTTTTATTTGGAAATATATATATATATATATATTTCTAATATGTTTTATTGGTAATGCCAAATATTTATCATATGTAATTTTCATGTTGAAAAATGTTTTTATGCTGATATTTTTTGTATTGCTTAAGATATGTTTGTTGAAGCCAATTATATCAGACGACGACAGCAAGGGTTTGACTGAGATATTTGTGGCAGATGGAAACATCGACTTTGCAACACTGGAATAAAAAAAAAACAACTTTGATGCCATGAGGAAGCGGATTTGACTCCAATTCTTCTGGGCCTAATGTCATCCGGAGAAAGTGGCGACACTTAATTACCGTTTGTTCTTTTACAAGTTGGTGCCAGCATTACAAGAAGAGGCAAGGCAGAACTTCTGTGTATCAACCCGCGACCTAGAAACGGACATCAGAAGGAAATGCTCTGATCTTTGATAAGATAAAGTGATATTGATGTAATCATCTTGTTTTAATTTGTATATCACATATTGTTCTACGAGAAACAAATTGTCATCCAAGACGATAAAGTTTTATATATTTGCCAAGAATAAACAGCAATTAATATACTCGTAACAGGGTTTTAAAACATATATTTATCCTTTAATGATAGCAGGCAACGAGTCCGCCTTCAGTGAACGATAAATACAAAATAATTTGGTTCACTTATACTACACTAATTTATTTCTAACAGAACTGTAATCCCATATTAAGTAAAAGCCCCCAAACCAATGCCAGATAACCTTAATTAAGACATCAAATACCGGAGCCGAATCTTCCCGGCAGAATCTCCTCGGGCGAATATTCCCGAAGCCGAAAAAGACAAGGCCGAATCATCCAGAGGTCGAATCTTCCTGTTGCCATTAGGTTACACCACCGTATGTCGGGAAAATTTACTAAATAGTTAAGATAAAAGAGTTTTATTAAATCTATCCCGTCCTTGTGCCTTATCCCCCTCCCCGAGCTCACCCCTGATTGTTTCAGAGTCCGGTTGAGCCATGGTCCGAAAGAGCCAAGGTCCGAATAAGTCGGAAGCCGTTGCTTCTAGTGATGCGGCATCACTGGACCCCGTTATATGTTGGCATGCATCGTTGAACAGAGTTTATGGGCTCTTTACAACTGTTTGGTTTAGAGTACCACTTCTGTACCATCTGTTATACTTGGTACACCCACTATTTCCCAAATATTTTTCTCCGCGAAAACCTTACTGAAGCAGTTTCTTCCTTTAAACTTGTTTCATTTGACAAAGTATTCGCTTCCCCTTCACTGTCAGTTTATTCGAACGGTTTCGATAGATGCATCTTCCCGTGATGTTTATTATCATCTCCAATACTCGTAGTCACCTGTCTCTCACTCACGTCGAGGTTTGCTGCAACCTAATGGAATACAGGACTCCCCCACTCTCCACATCTGAGGAGGTGCCACTTTACGACCCACGCCACGACCCTTTTCCTTTCATTTATTTCGAGTCTCCATTTGTTCCCATATCTCCCAATAATTGCTAACATTTTCTCTAGCCCTCTTCGCTTTCTGACGCCGGTATCATATCATCTGAGAAAAATAGCCCAGAGGCATTAGATCCCCAACTGCTAGCCCTACGTCGCCAAGCAGGGGTTCATTTCCTAACTCTTTGATGTACAGTGCAAAAGGAATTGGCGAAAGGATACAACCCTGCTTTAGGCCTATCTCCATAGGCACCCATTTTGTTGTTATGTTATCCCGACTAAGTTCAGTTTGTACATTTTCTTTATAATGCTTTCAGAATTCCAACACACTCACCTCCCAGGCCCATGTCCCCAAGCTTTCGCCACACACCTCCCCTTCATATGCATTTTTAACATCCAGGAAGGCCATAATTCATTTTCCCGAAACCATTCTGGATCTCTTCCCAAAAACATTCGCTTCGAGCACATCCTCTAATCTCCCGTACATGACTTTAAATGAAAAAAATTATCTCAATTATGTGTGTGTGTGTGGGTGGGTGGGGGGTCGATTTATGTACAATGCTGATTAAAACCAAGCAACCTTTTATTTTGTAAAAGAGACCATTGATGTATGGGTAGGCCCCGGGGAGCTTGGTCTTAAAGCTGTCGATGGTGGTTCTCCAATGACACACATTGCTGTAGGAAAGAACGATGCCTATACACTGTACTGCGTGTGGGTAGTTTCAGGTATCGCCGCGCGCGGCCTCTGGTCCTGAGTTTGCTCTGATGGAGGAAGTGCTCGATCGTGATATCTACGAGACTGTACAATAGAACATGCATCGTCGTTACCTATACTCTAGAAGTGTTACACCGGCTTGGAGTGCCTGCCTCTGTGGGTTTTGCAATATATATAGATATAAGCTGCTGGTGAGAAGGTACTCATCTGGGACAATCGAGCTGCTCGGCGTTGGATTGCCTCTAGCTTCTTAATACTGGTTTGCTTTGTCGCGATTCAGTCACTGAAAGCACATTCGATTGTCGGGCGAGTTGTGCAGCAATGTGCCGTGTTGTTGTCGACGTTGTGACCAAGAAAAACTAAGGTAGAATTTGCTTTCTTCATGATTCTGTCTGTCAGTATGATGATCCCAGTGAAGTTTTTTGTAGATATTAAGTCCTAGATATTTCGAGAAATCCGTGGATTTCAAGGTCTGGCCATTAGTTGGATTATGTGGCTGTTGAGGTATAAAGAATATTTACCAATTAGCCTGGTCTCTTAGTCTCGTCACTCTCGTGGTAAATCGGTTGGGTATCAGGACGTTTCGGAGAAAAAAATCATTTCGTAGAAGATGCAGTAATTATCTTGTTATATCGCAATAATATCTTGTAATACCGCAATAATATCTCTCAATAATCCAACAATTATCTCGTTATAACGCAATGTTATCTCGTAAAAACGCAATAATATTTCCCAAATATATTTTCAGCTGTGCGCTAGTGGGCTTCAGTACTTTGCGGTGACGGCCCCTGATTGTTTCTCGGAAACAGGTTGCACGGTTGCACTTGTATTAACTGGTAAAGTGCTGAGTTTTTTCTGACAACAAATCAAAGCTCATCACATACTGCTCTATTACATTTAATTGGATAGTGCCTTATAGGCACTATCCAATTAAATGTCAGAGAGCAAGTTATTGTATAAAAAATCTGATTCATATCAGGGACAATAAAGGATTCCTCAGGTAGAATGTAGCTACAGACAGTTATTGCCTGTCACTTTTAGTAAATCCCAAAATAGGGCTTCCAGCACTCTACTAGTTAAGTGATACAACTGATGACTGAGTTATAAGTGTGCTCATGTTTGTTATTGGTATTCACAATTGATTATCACGTTGGCTGAATACGATATCGTTTCATTGTAACAGCCAATGAATTAAATGGGCGAAGACACAAATAATCGATTAAATTGAAATAAAGGAAACGCCAATTTTATCCACTAAACGGTCCAAACTGCCTGTGAAATGTCCTTTTTACGAAATGGCCCGTCTACGACACATCTTGCTTACGAAATGTTTTGTTCTAAAAAACGTAGAGAAACAATCGGCCGTTAGTTTTGTGTGCTCAGAGGTCGAATCTCGGCTAACGCACATATCTCTCGATCTGTTACATTGGTGCCGTTGACCAGCCCACAGCAGGTGATCACGTTATTCCCAGGTATATGGCGACTCAGGTCTCTCCCAGCGGTGAAAGGTCAGAAGAACTATAGCCCACATTTCTGGGAAGTCTAGCCCCACTCGTCGAGGGAACTGCCTTCTGCTTGATGGGGATCAACCTAACCTTCTACCGTGGGGCACGAACCTCCCTATCGGGGAAATCCCGACGCCACCTCTGCCCCCACCCCTCTCCAAGACAAAACCTGCATGAATAGTAAGAAATTTGATGGTCAAATGATTGTACAGCTAGAAAATTAGCCCATCTACACTGCAATTTCGGCTCTGAACAATGGTTTGAATTGTATTTTTTTCTGAATAATCTTATTCTAGTCGAAATACACGACTTTTAATCAAATTTTCTACTCCGATTTATGACCAGTTAAAAACGAAGTGGAGTCCTTGCTTTAATATTGCCTGTACGAAGGTAAGAACGGCACTTGGGTTTTAACCGGTTATGAGTCGCGAAAAACCGTAAAACAAGAGAGGGAACCCAAGGAACCGTTATTAGTCGGAAACAGCTGGGAGAGGAACCACCATGTAACAAGTGTGCAGTGCCCCCCGCCCCCCCCCCCCCCCCAAAAGTCATATATCTGATATGTGCAGTGATTATGCCCATCTTATGCAGTTATCCAGTTCTATTAATACAAAGGTAAATCACGCCCCAAAAGTTAAGAAAGATATTTGTGCTAGTCGCCACTGTCGTTTGTAATACAAAGGATTTGGACCTTGTATCCAATAAGTTGTGGCGCAAGGTTTTTCCTGTCAAGGGGGGTTGTGATCCCCGCAGGTGGAGGGGGTGGGGGAGGGGGGAGGTCTATTTGCAGTAAGTTCCTGAATTGCAGTAAGCAACTTTGCGGAAGTTCCTCCGTGTGCGGGAAGGTGTTATTTATCCTTTGTCTTGTTGGTACTTAATTGGATTACAGTGTTGTCACATGGCATCCGGAGAAAAGCTCCATAGGACAAAAGATCCCCGGACAAAAGTTCCCCAGAAAAAGCTCCCCAGGACAAAAGATCCCCAGGTGTTTTAGGCTAGGACAAAAGATCCCCTGCAAAAAAGCTCCCCAGGACAAAAGATCCCCAGCTCGAAAACATTTTCGAGGGTAAGACAAAAGATCCCCTTACAAAAAGATCCCCGACAAAAAAAAGATACCTGCATTAAAACCAACATTGCTGATTTTTTTCTTTGAACCAATTTTAATGTTTTCGGTAACTTCTTTTTTCCGGGGATCTTTTGTCCTACCCCTGGAGCTCTTTTGTCCTATGGAGCTTTGTCTAGGGTTATTTTGTCCGGGAATCTTTTGTCCTGGGGAGCTTTTGTCCTACACCCCGGTATTATCCGAAAAACCCACAATAAATGAGGCCGCTTCTCCGACGCATGTGGGAGGGGGAGGGGTCAGCACGAGGTAGACCTCCCCGACAAGGGACTTAGACCTTTGCCACCCTTTGGCGCAGAGTTACCGGAAACCTTGAAGCAAGGATTGGGCGTCTTTTCGATCGCGAAAATTGAAATTTTCTCACACAGGAGCAAACATAGTCGCCCCTGTGTCTCCATTACTACTAGAAATGGGACCCCTTTCATCGAATTTCCCAGTTATCGTAACCTAACCCCGTAACTCAATCTCAGTTATAAGTTAAACCCTCCTCACCCCTACTCGAGACCCTTTAGCTGCCACATCTCTGCATGCGCAAAAAAAATGATTATGAGTCAAACTTTTACGTGGAGTTTGTGCAATGACAAAAGTGGTGCAAGACTCTTTTGATCTGAAAACATAACTATACGTTTAAGATATAACATCATGAACAGACAAGATGCAAAATGGCTTCTATGCGAGCTTCGAGTTTTGAAAACTGTACAAAATGTGATTCCCTTTCATTTTTGTCACTTGAGAAGGGGATGTGGCCCAAACGTCTAGCGTTGTGAGTAAACCACGCATTTATAAATTATCAAAAAGATAAAGAGCTAACATTGCAGTCTGATAGCAAATCAATCGAGGTCGCGCAAAGTTGTTGGAAATGTTTAAAACCTGGTCATGAAATAACGCAGATATGATGTAATTCATAAGAGAGGAGCAACCCCATCCCATTAAAAACCCCAAGAGTTCTAGAATCTCCGAAAAATCAATAACGGCCTACACTTTTGACATGGTTGGCGAGTCAGAGATGTATGTACTTCATTGTGTGACATCTTGATATTTGCCA
The DNA here is from genome assembly GCA_031216915.1 of Pictodentalium vernedei. Taxonomy (NCBI): domain Eukaryota; kingdom Metazoa; phylum Mollusca; class Scaphopoda; order Dentaliida; family Dentaliidae; genus Pictodentalium; species Pictodentalium vernedei. The sequence continues at coordinate 716,735,080 of CM062296.1, forward strand.
TATAACCAGGGTGTGGGAACATACAAAAATTGGAAGGTATGCCATTTTGTGCATCTTCCCATATTGGCGACCTGTCACCCCCAGACCTGTCAATAAAATTACACGAGGATTTTGGGGGACTCACACCCATCCAAAAGCATTTTATGTTAGTCAGTATTCACCCCTTAATTATGGAGTTCCTACCCTTGGACAATGATTCACAACAACCTCCATAGCAATCTTAGTTGGAAACTAGAGATGTGATCATCTTTGGACACTTTTCTACAAATGGAAATCACTGGTCTATGATGGTCACATACAGTCGTTACTTATTATGGCATAAACATTGTTCCGGAGCTTTATTCATAACACTATTATAACAACAGCCTTTATCGAGTGAAGAAAACACCCAGTTATCAGTTACCGATCTTGCTCAATCTGTTGATCTTATCTTCACAATTCCTAAATCAGCCTTGACCAGTCCATCAATCTGTGCATCAAATAACAGTGTCAAGTAATAAAATTTTTAGCGCCCACCCGGGTTCACTGGATCTCCAATGATAACATAGCTGCGTGACAGGTTACAAGCTGTCCCTGGTGCTCTTGCATGTTTTCTGGAATAATGGGAAGTAATGAACTAATCCAGCTAAGTTCAATTATTGTTTTAATGTTGTCTTAACCCTTTCAACAATGGCACCCTGGAAGGTATCATTCCAGGCAATACTGTCAACGGCGAAATGGGCAAAACCATTCTGATTTGTTGGGAGGTTCAGTAATAATTTAATCCAACAGCTCTATCGAGCTGTTGGATTAAATTAATACCGAGCCTCGCTTCAGGTTTTTTGCTCTTCATGTCGTCTGCTCGTTCACTGCCAATTTTTTCTTCACGCCAAAATTTATGCACATCGGGTTGAAAGGGTTAAGAGCATAACGCGATTGCCAACAGGTTCAGTATAAAATTTCTGAAAACAAGAAACTGCAACTCTTCCTCCCCAGGTCAGTCAAGATATTGCCACATGTATCTAGTTTGGGTTATATTTGTGTTGTCACACTGATTGCTGAACGCCCTGTTTCAAACACAATCATCTGGGCTTGTTGGTTTTATATATTCAAATTTTATGTGTCGGTACATTAACATTTTTAAAAGTCATTTGAATAAAAAGATTTTAGTTATTTTGTTTTATTAAGTCATCCAACGAAGCTGGAATGACTTAGTGCGATCGTTAGCCTGTTTTTTCCTTGTTTACCGAATCGTGGCCACAGTTTTCAACCGATTCTCACGAAATTTGGTACAAATGTTAATGGTAGTCCCGGTCTGAACAAATGGAACACGATTTTTGATTTTCCATCTGTATCCAAAAACAATACCCAATTAAGACGTTTGTCTTCATCTTTTTTCTCAACTCCTGTATCAAGCTTCCGGCTTTGAAATTTTGGAAATACCAACTAAAGCCATATCTAACAAGAGGGGGGGGGGGGCACGCCCCAAGCCATATCCCAACGGTTCATACCGTCAAACAATGACAAGAGAAGAAATGAATTATGATACTGTGAAAGCTATTCGCAATAGCAATCTTCATTCCAAATTTCATTGAGAGCCACTAACTCCAAACCAGAGATGCGAGGTGAACAGACAAAAAATGGCTATTTTACGAGACAAGTTGCAAAAATATTGTCTTTGTTTTACAGCAAGGTAATTGTGAAGACCAGAAACACCTGTTACTGAAGTCTAGTGATGATCGGACCATCCACATAAGAGATGTGGAACAAAGACATAGTGCCATATTTGGGAAGGTGATTTGCAAGTATTTTCTTTGTTTTACTGCAGGGACATAACTCATTTGAAAGACTTTCCCATGAACAATCTTCAATCCACATTTCATTGAAATCTGATAACCCAAACCTGAAATATGAGGCGAATAGACAAAAAAATGGCTATTTTACGAGGCAAACAGCGAATTTTCAAAGTTAAATATGGGGATAAGTCTAAAAAGTGTAAAGTAAGAAATATTATTACAGACTCATTTGAAAGCCTTTTCCATAAACAATCTTCAACCCAAATTTCATTGAGATCCAATAAGCCAAACCTGAGATACGATACGAGGCGAACAGACAAAAATAGCCTATTTTTGTGTATTCAAAGGGCCATAACTTACAGAAAAAATATTCCAACATTAAAACAAAACAAAAGCAAAACGACTGCTGCTACTTAAGGACGTCATGACAGTGAACATCTGTATGAAATTTCATCGAAATCTCAGCAGTAATGTTAAAGTTATAACGCGAACAGACATTGCGGACGGACAGAAGTATGGACGGACACACAGAAGCACGAATGCACAGACACACAAGTAGTATGTCAGGTACATTTGAGGTGGAGGTTGGATGATCTCATTTGGATGATCTCATGTGACGTCATAGTCACGTGACCCAGTGCCGCCATGTTGTGTTGTCATGGTAACCCGCGTGAGCGGCCATGTTGTGACGTCATCACCATAGTGATACGTGGTGTGAGTGCGCATGCGCAGCGCGTGTTGTTAGGGTGATACGAGCTTCCGTCGTCCATTTTGTATACTGGAAGCCGCCATCTTGGGTTCTATGGTAGCACGTGATTGCTATGTTACCAATGGCTTCTAAGATTAGATTAAACATATTTTTATTTGCCATTCAACAATGCAAATCAGGATTGGAGGACAAGTGCTGACCACTTAGAAAACCCTTCGCTCTACAAAGACTAATAGATTACAAAAGGCAGAACAAAATATAACAATATGTAAACATTATACACAAAAGAAGTTAACTCAAAAGAGAGAGAGAGAAATAAAGAAAGAGAGAAAAGAGAGAGAGAGAGAGAGAGAGAGAGAGAGAGAGAGAGAGAGAGAGAGGAGAGAGAGAGAGAGAGACGGGTAAAAGCAGATTGAAATCAAAGAAGACAAACAAAAAAAACCCCAAAAACAACAGTATACAACAGAAATTCCAGTGATGATGACCCCCCCCCCCCCCCCCCAATTTATTCAATTCTAAATTTAGTTTAATGCCGCTAAGGAACGTTCACAGAACATTTTTGAGACAGTTAATCTTTGCGTGCTCATTCCTCGTCCGTACTAACCTGACATCCACCGTTTTGTCCTAACACAGATTGATTGTCAGGTCCCACTGCGAGAGGACACGCACAGTGGAAGTTAGATCACCTGTGTAGCCTTGGGACACTCAGACTTGCTGAGAGGCGCAGCTAATTCAGCAACTGTACATCAAATCTATGCGAGTCACGAATAAATTTTTGAACAGATAAGAAAACTGATACATTGCTGCTTTCGGGTAATGACGGGTTTCCATATAAAATTAAATCAAATGAATTCCAGTTGGGCGTAAGTTTCGACAAATCATCTATGAGGATACAGCGAGTATCAGAATTTAAAGAACACAGGAAGAAATAATGTTCTGCATCCTCAACGCCATCGTTACATAAGCAAAATGGAGAATCTGAGATGTAGTTGCGGAATTTGTCACCATTAATGGTCACTACATCCAGTTCGTAATTTTGAGTGAATAATATTGTATTTCCTTATACCGGTTGAAAAATATGTTGGAGGCTTACACAAGGGTGGTGAGATGGACTTTTTGATTTCCCCAAGTGACCGACTGTTTCGAACAACCTCCGGTAGGGTATTCCTCACTTCAATACACGAAGGGAAAAATGATCGTTTGAAGAGTTCCGTTCGACAGAAATAAGGGACAAAATTAGATGCGTTTCGTAAATTGTATTGGGATATGTCGGCGACACGAGATGGTAAAAGTTCGTGGAGGAAGTTCAGAGCATTCCCAGTGAGGATTTTGTAAAAGTTACACATTTTGTGAACATGGCGCCTGTTTTCCAGACTAGTCCAACCAACTTCCAACAAAAGTCGATCCCGTGGGACAGATCTTGTCAACCCGCTCACTATTCGGGCTGCCTCGTAGTGAATGTCTTCAATACGATTTAATTGATACTGAGGAGCACCGCTCCACACAGAACTACCATATTCCAAAATCGGTAATATGAATGCATGATATTTTTTTTCAAGAATTTTTCTGTTAAAAGTATACTTCAATTTTCTAAGTTGGGACAATCTCGAGCAAGTCTTTTTACAAATGTTATCAATGTGATCTGACCAAGACAGGTTTGATTCTAAGGTCAAACCCAAATGTTTGTGAGAATTACAAAAATCAATTGTTTCGCCATTAAACAGAATATTTAATGACGAGATATTTTTCTTAAGTGTGAATAGGATTGCTTTCGTCTTTTTTGCATTAAACGAAACAAGCCATGTGTTAGCCCATTCGTTTACTTTTATGAGTTCCTCGTTCATTTTTGCTTCGACGTTACATGGGTCATTGGACGATTCTGTCAGACACGTGTCATCGGCAAACATGCGAGTAACCAAGCCAATTTTGTCGACGATGTCATTGATATATATAAGAAACAGCATTGACTTTCTTATAGTTGGAATTGTAACCATTTATTTTTACCCTCTTTTTTCTGTCTTTTAGATAGCTGTGAAACCAGCGGAGCAAAGGACCCGAAATACCGTACTGTTTTAATTGATATATGATTCATACGTGCCGTACTCTATCAAATGCCTTTGAAATATCACAAAAGACACCACATATATATAAGTTTTTATCCACTGCGTCACAAAGGTTATGATAGATCTCTAGTAATAGGTAAACGGTGCTGTTGTTTGGAAGGAAGCCTGACTGTAATATATAAAATAGATTGTTGCCTTTAAAATATTTATAGACTTCCTTAAAAACAACCCGCTCCATTATTTTACCAACACAACACAATAAAGAGATAGGTCGATAATTTTGGGGGTCTTGACGATCACCTTTTTTATAAAGAGGGATCACATCAGCACATTTCCACTCCAGAGGAAATTCCGACAACTCCAGTGATTTAGAATAAAGCAGAAATAAAGGTCTGCTTACACTAAATTTAGTTTCCTTTAACATTCTATGTCCAATACCATCGTGGCCGCTGCTTTTGTTAGTTTTAAGGGAATTGATAATCTGAATAATGTCTTCCTGAGTAAAAGAAATTTTGCTAAATGATTTCGAACATTTGCGTTTGAAGGGGGGTAGTTGTTTGCTATTCGAGTTCAACATAATATTTTGAATAAATGCTTCGTTTAAAATATTAGCTTTTTCATAGTCAGTTTCAAAAAGTGTGTTACCTGAATCAGTTTTCAGCGTCGATATTCCTGAATCGGAAGCAAAGTTGTTTTGAAACATCTTAACAATATGCCAAAATTGCCGTTGGTCGTTGTTTTCTGATATTGAGGTATCTATTTTTTCTAAGTATTGTTCCTTGGCAAATTTTTTCATATTGTTAACTTTGTTTCGGGTAGTTTTATATTTCGCCCATGTGTTTGGGTTATTGCTTTTCAGAGCTAATTTACGCAGTCGATCACGAAGACGAATAGTACTTCTAATAGTGCTATCAAACCACGGCTTATCAGACTTCCTAATTATAACTTTTGTATGTGGAATACATTTTTCTGCAAGTTCCAAAAACGTAGAAACAAAGTTTGACAGAGCATCATTAATGTTCTCCTCACTGCATATTAGTTTCTCCCATTCTGTCTCGTTTATAAGGTTATTCAATTTTATAAAATCACCTTTTTTATAATTCCAGACCTCCCGGGTGACAGTTGATTGAATAGGGCGTGCACAAACTACATGAGTATATACTGCGAGATGGTCGGATAAACCTAATTCCAGCGTGCCCGAGTGAGCTATCGTAACTGTGTCACTAACAATTATAGGGTCAAGTAGGGTTCGAGATGTCTTTCCTATTCGAGTGGGCTCAGATATAACATTCTTCAAATTGAATAGTGTTATAAGAGACTGTAGCGTACTCCGTTCCACGAGTAGGTCAGAGTTTATATCACCAGTTAAAACAACTGATGGATTTATTTCCAAGGCTAATTCTATTTTTTCCTGCAAGTTAGGCCAATAATTTTCACTCGATTCCCTCTCCGATCTGTATGTGACACAAAGGATGAATTTCTGTTTGTTGCCCACTTCAAACCAGAGAATATCATCATCAAACGATAGGTCTTCAATTTGTTTGAAGGTGATGTGATCCGCAAAATACACCGCAATACCCCCGCCGTACTGATTTCTGTTATGTATAATGGGGACCGAATAGTTTGGGATCAATATATTACCAATATTGAAGTCATTATCCAAGTGAGTTTCTGTAAAGCAAGTAATGTCAAAGTCATCGATCTCATCTACTAGCTTATGCAGTTTATGACGGATGCTACGGATATTATAGTTTAGAATTGAAATTGTATTTTGATCGGTACTGACAGAACCCGTATGAGCTGGACCGGGATTTGGATGGACATCACCACAGAGAATAACAATCAACATCATAATAACAATTATAGATGATGAGAGATGGAATATAAGTGGACGGATTTTAAGATGGAGTGTTGCATAAGTTTGGTGAATGTGGTCTTGATTTATTGAATTAAGAACGTTGTAGAAAATACCCACTGACTGTCGGTACTGGGTTATGTCAATCGCCATATTTAATACTACGAGAATATGAAAACCTAAATTCATCAGTCAGCGGGTATTCCGGGGATAGAAATTGGCGGTTTGGGTTTTTGAGCAGCCTTTTCCTTAGAGTGCACTGATGGTCATCACCACTGGAACAAAAATTAAAGAAAAAGTAAACATATGAGCAAACAAAGAAACAAAACTGAAATTTATACATGTACATTTGTGGATTAACTATTTGAAGCTTGGGGTTTAGGTCAAGATGTTGACTAACTCTGTACAAACTAAACTCATTCCTCAATCAATCACTACCAAAATCGCGATGTGTTGGGAGCTGGTTCGACATTTCATTGTCTTTTAACTATTGAATGCTGATCGGGCTGTTTTTCCAAATGCATTGACTCGAAATCGGAACGAATCCGACGAGTCCTTCTCAGCTGCAACAATACAATAATGTTATAATTCCATGTAGTGTGAGGCGATGTCACTTCGACTAGTTTTGACTCACAGCATTGTATGCTAATCAAAGCTAGAGAAAACAAGCTAACATTCATCAAACGCCACTGATACAGATCTTATATAAAATTTAATACAAGGGCAGAAATCCCGTTATCTTCCCAGTTGCAATGACAATCAACATTGAAGTGTGCCGTAATTGCGGGTCAGTAGTGCTGACCTAAAATAGACAATGTAACGGGTACCGATTAAACCAATATGCCGCAAAAAGGCGAGAACGGCTTTTCTCACGAAGTATTACATGTTGCGTGCCTTTAGATTTTTCCTGATACAGATCTGATATAAAATTTAATACAAGGGCAGAAATCCCGTTATCTTCCCAGTTGCAATGACATTCAACCTTGAAGTGTGCCGTAATTACGGGTCAGTAGTGCTGACCTAAAATAGACAATGTAACGGGTACCGATTAAACTAATATTCCGTAAAAAGGCGAGAACGGCTTTTCTCACGAAGTATTACAAGTTGCGTGCCTTTAGATTTTTCCACCCAACAACATTATTAGACAGAAAATGGCTTCTAACAAGACAGGGGTATGTTCGGGGGTGTGTTCGATTGTAGAAGGGTAAATCTTATTACCACAAACAACCCGACAATCCCCCCAAATCAACAAAATCCACCCAAAATCACCGAAATTGACTTTATTTCCCCATTTTATCGGTTTAGCACGTAGTGCTATGGTACTAAGGGGGTACAAAGGGGTGCGTTCGATTGAACAGGAGTAATATTCTGGCTTAGAATTCTCCCAGAATCCCTTTTTGGATCCCTATCCCATGACGTTTTTCCCTATTAAGAATAGCACGTAGTGCTATAGGACAAATTTACCCAGAATTTTCTGCTTCTATCTATATATGCAATAGTTTACGTCTATCTGGCCCTGTTCCTTTGTTCTAGAGTATACTCCAGTAGCGTTGAAGAGCCTATTATTTGGAACAGTTTATCTTATTATTACTATATTTAGCAATTTCTGGTCTATTCTTGTTAGTTCTGACCCTATTCTGAGTACTCTTGTTGTTTCATTTATATAACTAACCCATCAGATTGCTTGATTTCCCATAACCTGTATGCAGAGTTATCTCTCTTGTGTATAATAAAAGCCTATATCCAATGGCCATATCCCATGGAATCCCATTTTTTGCAAAACACCTGTGGCTATGGAATCCCTTTTTTGTCGTATGAGGCCATGAGGGCCAAATTTTACGGACTCGGCTAGGAATCTCAATAACGGAATGCCTTATATGTAAACAGGGGAAATGTGATTCAACCTTGATCAATGTTATAATCGAGACTGAGATAGGTATAGCTAGGAAGTAATGGATGAGATATGGGGCAGAATAACAGAAGCCAATAGTACTGGTACAAGGCCGCAATGGAACACGACTGCTGTAGAAGCTAATGATAGGACAGATAGGCCATAGACCTGTAATGGCCTTGGAGCTTTGGCGACAAGATGGAAGCGGTTGATAAGACTACATTAGACCCATTGAGGGTTTTTACATAGCCTAATGCGACACAAAAGGGATTCTCCAAAAGGTATCCTCGATAGGTATCCTCAATAGGTATCCTCAAATAATACAATACCAGGCCATAGGTATCCTCAAATACTGAAATGAGGCTAAGAGTCGTAGTAAATTATACCTCAATGAGGGATTTTTAATGGTCCTCATAACCTCAAAATTCAATGAGGCTATGAGGGATAATAAATGAGGACTCATTGAGGGTTTTTACATAGCCCTCATGGCCTCATACGACAAAAAGGGATTCTCCTAAAGATATCCTCGATAGGTATCCTCGAATAATACAATACCAGGCCATAGGTATCCTCAAATACTGAAATGAGGCTAAGAGTCGTAGTAAATTATACCTCATTGAGGGATTTTTAATGGTCCTCATAACCTCAAAATTCAATGAGGCTATGAGGGATAATAAATGAGGACTCATTGGGGGTTTTTACATAGCCCTCATGGCCTCATACGACAAAAAAGGGATTCCATAGCCACAGGTGTTTTGCAAAAAATGGGATTCCATGGGATATGGCCATTGGATATAGGCTTTTATTATACACAAGAGAGATAACTCTGCATACAGGTTATGGGAAATCAAGCAATCTGATGGGTTAGTTATATAAATGAAACAACAAGAGTACTCAGAATAGGGTCAGAACTAACAAGAATAGACCAGAAATTGCTAAATATAGTAATAATAAGATAAACTGTTCCAAATAATAGGCTCTTCTACGCTACTGGAGTATACTCTAGAACAAAGGAACATGGCCAGATAGACGTAAACTATTGCATATATAGATAGAAGTAGAAAATTCTGGGTAAATTTGTCCTATAGCACTACGTGCTATTCTTAATAGGGAAAAACGTCATGGGATAGGGATCCAAAAGGGATTCTGGGAGAATTCTAAGCCAGAACATTACTCCTGTTCAATCGAACGCACCCCTTTGTACCCCCTTAGTACCATAGCACTACGTGCTAAACCGATAAAATGGGGAAATAAAGTCAATTTCGGTGATTTTGGGTGGATTTTGGTGATTTGGGGGGGATTGTCGGGTTGTTTGTGGTAATAAGATTTACCCTTCTACAATCGAACACACCCCCGAACATACCCCCTGTCTTGTTAGAAGCCATTGGTAACATAGCAATCACGTGCTACCATAGAACCCAAGATGGCGGCTTCCAGTATACAAAATGGACGACGGAAGCTCGTATCACCCTAACAACACGCACTGCGCATGCGCACTCACACCACGTATCACTATGGAGATGACGCCACAACATGGCCGCTCACGCGGGTTACCATGACAGCACAACATGGCGGCACTGGGTCACGTGACTATGACGTCACATGAGATCATCCAAATGAGATCATCCAACCTCCACCTCAAATGTACCTGACATACTACTCACACAGATGGACGCACGGACAGGAGTAAGCCAGGATAACAAAGTGGGGGTATAAAAATGTGGTACTGACTTGGGAAATTCTGAAGAGCTCTGGCCGCATTTCCGGGTGACGTTATTGGTGTAACGTTATAAAAAATGAATTTTTTTTTTAAATTTTAGTATGTTGTACAGTCTAAAAATAAAAAGTCCCGTGTTATTTTTATTTTTGATTGATTGCCATTTTTTACCTTTTTATGTCGCTTCAAATTTAGGGATTATTTTGCACATTTCACTGCGGTAACCGATTCTCGTCAGATCACCGAAGTTAAGCAACGTCGAGCACTGTTATTAGTCCTTGGATGGGTGACCACCTGAACGATCAATTCGGAGTCCCGCGTTTTGTCATTGGGCAAGGCACTTAATACCGACTGTCCACGTGGGGGCACGATGACGACGTGTACTAAGGCGTACTGCACATCCATGGTGTGCATGTCTTCAACCAATCTAACCCTGCCTGTGCAGCAGAGCGGAGTGATGATGTTGGGGAGCTCGGAGCTGCTCGTCGTTCCTCAGCGGCTCCGGGTACTCCACCCATAAAACTGTCACCGACACGATATGACCTTGGCTGTTAAAGAGTCATTAAACCTTAATAAATAAATAAATAAATTGACACTGAAAATGATTTTCAATACCGTACAGCCCAGTACAGACAATACACAAAGCTTGAAAGTTTCACACACTTTTGCTTTCATGATGGGTCCATTAATTGCTTTTGTTGGGGAGCGCGGTGGCTCAGTAGGTAGAGGTGCAGGCTGCAAACCGAGAGGTCCTCGGTTCGAATCCCACCTGCGGCAACCGCGTTGTGTCCTTGGGCAAGACACTTCATCTCCATTGCCCGCGTGGGGGCACGATGACGCCGTGTACTAAGGCGTACTGCACGTCGATGGTGCGCATGTCTCCAACCAATCTAACGCGAGTTACGATGTTGGGGAGCTGGCAGCTGCTCGTCGTTGCTCGGTGGTTCTCTCCGGGTACTCCGGCTTCCTCCACCCGTAAAACTGTCACGGTCATGATTAGCCATTGTGCATAAATATGTGACCTTAAAAACATCAATAAACAATAAACAATAATTGCTTTTGTTGCAATGCAACGTTAACCCATTAGCCAAAATAACGTCAATTTAACGTGGGTTTTTGCGAACCTTTAAGATATGCCCACTTGTTGGATATCTTATCCTCTCTAATTTTTGCAGTATATATTCCCCCACCATTGATTCTGTATATGGCTCGTTATAATGTCTACACTGACGATTGTGGGATAGGGTGTCTACGTTCCTCATCCACACCTCCCCCACATACACATGAAATATTCACCAACATACACACAATCATAAAAATCTCACAACACATACACGCTATGTTCAACATCATTGCGTCTTTATTTGTATTTGCTCTTTGCTTCAGCAGATAAAGGGCCCGGATAACTGTTTTGGATGCAAGTAAATATGAAAATAAGATCTTGACGGAGTTAGAGGACCAAACAACATACAAAGATTTACCTGTAGATCAGACAGAGAAAATAGCAAATAAGATTAAAAACCAACTAAAAAAAACGAGAAAAAAAAAAACCAAACTGAAAGACAAAAATAATAGCGTACATGACACCACCTAAGCAACCACAGACTGAAAGGGTAAAGGGTACCCCCAAAATGCATAACAATGATGCCAATTTAAGAACAAGAGGCCCCAGGGGGGCCTTAGGGCGCTCACTCGACATGGTAGTCTAAATATCAAACCAGGGACTTGACTTGAATAAGCTGCATACGCCCCTCCTAAGAAAAGCATATACTAACTAGATGAAGCGATTGTGCCCACACCATACACAGGATTTTCCTTCTATTTTTAATTCCAGCACTTTTACGTCCCAAAATTGAGATAATTCTGTTGGTCCTAAGGAAGCTTCACACCAAATAAGAATTCTCAGTGCCATGTAGTTTTGGAGATATGAGCGTTTTAATTTTTTTAGCTCCTGCGGTTCCCATGGGGCGACAGGAAAAAATGGGCATAAATTAGGTACTTATGACCCAATAAGCCCTCATATCAAATTTGGTTCAAATCTGCCTCTCGGTTTGGAAAATAGAAATTTTGGGCTTGGCGAAAATTCTTGCCCCTCCCATACCGAAGGCAAATATAGCTCCTCGAACTTCTCTTGAACAAATCTGAGTCTACACCTCAAGAGGAAGCTGTACACCAAATATCAAGTCTCTCATACTGCTGGTTCACGAGGAGGTTTTTTAAAGATTTATGCACACCTTTTGGGCGTGGCCCTACCGAGGGGCGGGCCAACTTGATTTGAACAAACTTGAATTGACATATGATAGGGAACATGCACAGCACATTTTGTTGAATTTGGACCAGCAGTTCGTGAGAAGAAGTCGATAATGTAAAGTTAACGACGGACGGACGACGAACAGAAAGTGATCAGTTAAGCTCCCCTTGAGCTTCGCTCAGGTGAGCTAATAAAAATTTCGGGTATAAACCACCCAACAATGAAAATAGCAGAGGTGATGGAGTCTGAATTAAACAGTGCATGGAGTCGCTACCATATACGTGACAGGACACATTTCCTGAATGCATAATGTGCTGTATGGACGTCAAGAAACTATACTAAAAGTTTGCTAAGCACCACATATTTGACACATCATTGTGAAATTTTCTTGTGACACATTTGCGATATTTTTGATGGATACGACTGAGGAATGTATTGAGATGGTCCCCAGTGTTTACATTAGCTCTCTTGACAGGCAGACTTTTCGTTACAGTGATGGAAAGCATGTACCCCTTGATTTTCATGATGTTTTCGTTTGCTGTCTACATGTACATGAGATGTGTAGGGTATTCAGTCTTCATTACAACACAAACCCTTGTGATTTAATGATTGAATATGGCGAATGCAAATGTAACAAGACATTTGTCTGGAGCAGAAATGTGGCGGGCTGAAGGGATAAGGGAACAAGGGGCTACCCATCGTCAGGTTGGTGAAGCCCTTGCTGTGCACCATATGGTGATCACCAGACCCTGGGCAAGATTCCAGCAGTATGGCACACCAGTCAGACGACATGGTGGTGGCAGAGACAGGGCAACATCTGCAGCTGAAGACCGGTTTTCGATCATTCAGGCCCGTAGAAACAGTTTTGATACAGCAATCCAGCTTCGCTGTGACCTTCAGAATGCATCCTTGATAAATGTTTCGACGCAGACTATCCGGGCAAGTTGCATGAAGGTGGTCGCCGATCGAGATGACCATGTATTCTCATTCAGCTGTCCCAGAACCACCACCAGGCACGATATGAATGGGCCATGGATCGCGTTGGATAACCAGAGAATATTGGCGACCTGTCCTTTTCACAGATGAGTCAAGGTACTGCCAAGACAACACAGATATGCGTTCTAGAGTATGGAGAAGACCAGGAGAGCGATTCCATGCAGCGAACATTGCTGAGCATGACCGCTATGGTGGTGGCTCAATAATGATCTGGGCGGCATCAGCTGGGATGGACGTACAGAGCTCTGTGTCCTTGACCGTGGTACATTGACTGCACAGCGGGATATTGATGAGATCCTGGATGCCCACGTCAGTTTGTATACAGGTGCAGTGGGTGATAGATTCATTCTGATGGACAATAATTCCCATCCTCATGTTGCCCATACTGTCCGGGAGTACCGGCAGAGGGAGGGGATTGAACATATGGACTGGCCAGCAAGATCCCCTGACCTCAATCCAATCGAACATGTCTGGAATGAGTTGCAGCTTGCAATTTCAGTCCATCCAGTCCAACCAAGAAGTGTTCAGGAGATTGGTGCCATGCTGGTCCAAGAATGGAACAACATCCTACAAATGACCATCTGGAACCAGATTGGGAGCATGAGAAGGCGGTGTCAAGCTGTAATTAACAATAATGGGTCTCATACTCGATATTGAACCCATATCAGTTCGCTCCGTCAACTTTTTGGCAAATTTGAAAAATTTCCTCTTTTACCAATAATATCCATTTACCATGGTTATCGTATTCAAAAGCTAAACAATAATGTCAAACACAAATAAAATCTTAATTTCTGTACTTAAATCATTAAAGATATAATTAAATAAAAAATATAAACTCTTTTCATAACAATATTTCAACTAAAACGTAAAACAGATAGTTGGATCTACTTGGTGCTTAGCCAACTTTCAGTAGTATATATCCAAGCGTACCACACGATGAAGGTATGTTAGTAGGAAAAAAGCTCAAGAAAACTCTCAAAAGAAATCTATTCCCAACAGAGATGGGCCTTGAACTATCTTGAACTAACTGAAACTGTTTTGGAAAATAATATTTTTTTATTCAAATGAAGACATTATTTACAAACGGACGGCGTTGCAATAGGTTCGCGATTGGGGATGAATTATGCGTGCACATATATGAGTGAATGGGAAGAGAAACTGTCCAAGCATCGAAGTTACACCCCCTTGTACATGTACATTGATGATATCTGGGGAATATGGACACAAGGGTTGGAGTCTCTGAAACAGGGACGTGGCTAGAGGTGCCCGATTGGGGGGAGGGGTGTAGGGTAGTGAATTTCCAACTAGGGGAGGAATCGAGAGGGGTAATTCCTCCCCCCCTCCCCAGTTGGAAATTCAGAACCGAGAAAAATTTTGAAAATGAAGCCATGAAAGGGGGCATAAAATTGATTCTAGTAACTGAAATGCCAACACATTTATAATAGAATTATCAGGTTATTATTATTATTTGGTATTATTCTGGGAATTGAATATGTGCTAAACAAATGCTCAAGCTGAGAACTCTGAGCAATTCATACTTCCCTGACATTAAATCAGATCTTATGCAGGAATGATCAATTTTCGATGTTTCAACATTTTGTAACTGTGAATGATGGAATTAACTCAAAATAACGATTTTACATGTTGCAATTTTCTAGAAGTGCATTTCGAGGATTTTTTTTATTACGATAAGTAAACGTACTATAGAAATCTCGTACCGATTGACATCATGCATACTTATGAAGCTCGATATTGCATACACTGTAGTTGTAAATAGTAACAGTTGGAATTTTTGCCGATTTGAAACAGAGTTGGAATTTTGGGAAGTAAATAAAGGAGACATCAGTATCGCAAAAGAAGCTCTAAAATCCAGAAAGATGGAATTTCCAACTATAGGAAATTTTGGCTAGGATTGGGGGGGGGGGGCACCCCCCCCCCCCCCCCTGTCGCCACGTCCCTGCTCTGAAACAATATCATTCTGTGGCAAATACGATACACCCAAGAATAAAAGTTGATTTAAGGTGGTCTGAAAATAGGATAGAATTCTTGGATACAGTAGTCAAAATTGAAGACGGATTTCTTAAAAACGGTTTAAAAACAAAACTAACGGAAATGCATCAAAATCTGCACACCAAGTTGGATCATCCAATCAACACTAAAAGTGCGATACCAAAGGGGATAGCTTCAAGTGTAAAATGAATTTGTTCCGATAATACTGAATATGAATTCCACAAATATAACATAAAACAACACTTACACGTCAGAGGTTACGACGAAGAGTTTGTAAGTGAACAGCTGAAAAAGGTCAACCAAATCGAGCGGAAGCAGTTTCTAGAAAAACAATCAAATAAATCAACTGACGAAAGAGTCCAGTTTGTGTTCACTAACTCGCGACGCCTCCCCGACATCGGGAAATAACACAGGAACGGCTAACCATTTTAGCAGTTGGCATTTGAAAAATCTCCCCTGATTTCGTACAAAAGACTGAAAAACTTGAGAGACGTTATAGTCCATAGCAAGCATAATAAAATGTTCAACAATCAAGGGACGAGATCTGATAGATACACGGGAAATGTAATGAAGTTGTGTACGTGGGAGATACGGGGACAAACTTGTATGAGAATGCAAAACCACCTGAGAAGAATAAAACTTGAGGTTTTGAGTGAGCCGATGACGCATCATTTTATGACCTTAAACCATAGTATAAACAATTTTAAGATTATTGGAACTGAACAAATTAACCAACAAAATACAGCTTACATGAGGGATCGAGAAGCATTTTGGATTACCAAACTTCAAGCACTAGAAACCAATGGCCTCAGTAGACAAGAATGATAACAAATATTCTCATTTATAAACTTGTCGAATGGGGGAGGGGGGGGGGGGGAGGGGCAAAATATAAGTTAATGCTAAGTACAATTTAAAAACTAGAACTACCACTGACGGTTATTAATACCCCCACTTTTGGATTACTAGAATGTACCTCAGAATTTTGAGCTTCAAAAAACAATAATAAATCCAAGTTCATAGTTGATAACTTGGTTAAAATTGTCGCAGATGAAATATTTGGAATATGCGCATATTCACTTGCTAGTCATAATGTTTGAGGAGTTTAATGTCATCGAAATCAGTTCAATAATGAAGGAGTTGCGCACACGAGAATCTCATTTGAAAATCCAAAATAAATGTAAGTTCAGGGGCGATAACCTGGTTAAAATTGTTGCAGATGAAAAATTTTTAGAGTACGCGCATGGTCACTTACTAGTTATAATGTTTGAGAAGTTTCATCGAAATCGGTTCAATAATGTAGGAGTTGTGCACACAAGAATCTAAATTGAAAATCCATAAAAAAATCTAAATCAGGGGAGGTTAAAATTGTCGCAGGTGAAAATTTTTAGAATATGTGCAATTACAATACCAGTTATAATGTTTGAGAATTCTCATCGAAATCAGTTCAATAATGTTGGAGGAGCTGCACACACAAGAATCAAATTTGAAAATCTATAATAAATCTAAGTTCAGGGGAGATGACCTGGTTAAAATTGTCGCTGATAAAAAAATTGGAATATGCGCATGTTCACTTGCTAGTCACAATGTTTGAGAAGTTTCATGGCAATCGGTTCAATAATGTTGGAGGAGTTGCGCACACAAGGATCTCATTTTAAAATCTATAATAAATCCAAATTCAGGGGAGATAACCTTGTTACTATTGTGGCAGGTGAAAAATTTTGGAATGTACACATGTCCACTTGCTAGTCATAATGTTTGAGAAGTTTTGAATGATTCGGGCCAAGGGGTGAATGGAAGTGTGAACACAGTATAGAACTTGCCTCTGCTACCAGGGCGAGGTTTTACCAGTGGTGGGTAATTCATCTTTGCTTATTTCCATACAAGGAAAACATCCAGTCTCAAGACAAATGATAGATGGCTCGCAATTCTAAAGCTGAGAACAAATTCTACGCGTGATAACGCGGGATATATCTTTACTTGTTGCCACCCAAGGAAGATATGATACAGTATTTTTTGTATAATTTACACTTGAATACAGAGAACGTGAAACCTGGAACGTATCTTTACTTGCTGCCACTCAAGGGAGTGATACAGTGATTTGCGCGTAATACACTTGAATATGGATAACAACGCGTCAAGGATTGGTTGGATGTGTAAATACTGCATGCGTAGTTGCCTTTGACTGTTAGCAGGGAGAGGTTTTAGCAATAGTAGTAATTCATTTCTGCCTGTCACCACCCAAGGAAGACATCCAATCTCAATGAAATAATGACAGATGGCTCGTATAATCTAAAATTGAGAACAAATTTTTTACGTAATATATATTCGTTTGTATTCCATTTGATTGTATTTCAATATAATATTTCAGACGATTGTAGACGATGGACTCTTTAAGTGCTAGACTAGTTCTTGGCCATAACAGCGTCGAGATCCTTATAGAATCTGAAAGGTGGCTCAGTGGCGTAGGAACCGGGGGGGGGGGGGTAAGGAGGGTATTTACCCCCCCCCCCCCATTTTTCCCCCAAACTTCGTAAATCATATCTAGTATCTGCACGAAAATAACCACATACATCTGCATATTCTGCATCATACAGGCGCACATAAATTTTGCCAGGCAGAATTATATGCCAGGCAGAATTAACATGTTACGTACATTGCCACTGGCTGATTTGGCGCTCAACAGGTTAACATCTTCCTCTCTGACATACATCCTCCTATAAACACCAATAATTAACACCAACGATACCTTGATTTTTTCACTTAAGAAGCGAGGAAATGAGCTCTCAGTACTTCATATTTCACAAATTTCCCCGGACCCCCCTCCCGCACTCTCCTTCGGGCTCGGCTACGCAGAGCGGGCCGCCAAAGGCGGCCGTGCTGTCCCCTACAAGCCCCCGTTTACAATACCCCCAAATATTATAAGCTTCCTACGCCCCTGAGGTGGTTTGAGAACATGATTATGTATGTAAACCAGACTTTTGACTGATTTGTCTCCTTTAACATGTGTTCGTTCAGTGTCAAAACCAAGGAGAGAAACCCCTTGATTCACCCCCGGAAAGACTCTCCGACCAATCGGTGTCTGATAGTGGCATATCATCTACTGAACAACAGAAATTTATAAAGGGAACAATTGTATTTTGGGTCCCTCAGAAAGGTTTCTATACAAAACGGTTTATTGCCATTTCATCAATTCCCATTTCATCAACTGCCTTTAAAATTATATTTTCCCATTTCATCAATTCCCAGTTTATCAACAGAACGAAAATAAGTTTTAATCTTATGCAAGTGCATTTTTTTACCAATTATAAAAAATATTAAATTAAACAGAAATTTGTTTAGAATGCCTATTCTCACGTAATTTGTCTCTTTTGAGTAACAAATTAGTTTAGAAAGCCACTAGGCATTCTAAACTAATTTGTTACTTACAAGAGACAAATTAATTTAGAAACAAATTAGTTTAGAATGCCTATTCTCAAGTAATTTGTCTTTTTTGAGTAACAAATTAGTTCAGAATGCCAGTAGGCATTCTAAACTAATTTGTTACTCAAAAGAGATAAATTAATTTAGAAAGCCAACAGGCATTCTGAAGTAATAGTGAGTATGTTAATGGAGTATTGTGCTTTAAATGTTACATTCTGATAGATATTTAACATTTATATGTTACTTTTCCCCACTTATTATGTGTAGTAATCCAGTTGCTCTGAATAAAATATTTAAAGTGTGTTAGAGAGTTATTTTCTTTTCTGATCTCCAATTGTTCAACTCTTTACTTAACATAGCAGTCGAACGCAGTCAAAAAAAATAAATTGTATAACCACTATCCAAACATTCGTCTGACAAATGTCTGGAAAGTGGTTATACAATAAACCCTCAAAATATTGATTTTTCATCAACTGGCTAATTGTAAAATCTGTTGATGAAGTGGGAATTGATGAAATGGGAAAACAAAATTTTAGAGACAGTTGATGAAATGGGAATTGATGAAATGGGAAGACACCGTACAAAACGTCTTGAAAATGAAAGCAGTGAGTTTGTGATGTGAACATTTTATTAGGAGAAACATACATTATATTTTTCATCAATAACCCATACACTCAACAGGAATATTTAGCAGCAGGTTCAAAATATTACAGAATATATACGAACATACAAAACAATGGGCAAGAGTTTCACATTTCTGATTTTGTTTATCACGATTCTGTAAAGAAAAAATAAATATTGCATATTCTTAGTTCTTTTATGAGCATGTCAGTAGCTTAAAAATACAGGCATGTCAAAAAAAATTACACAGCTCTCAACGAATGATGGAACTTATACAATTTCACCCAACTGTCATCAAATTAAAGCTGAAAAACCAGTGGAGTCGAGAGAGTTCATAAAATTTGCTGATGTTTTGTCATTCTCTGCTAAAACCATGAAGTGTTATTTGCAATGAATTCACATAAAAACGGTCAGTTCATGTTTCTGTGAATTTATAAAAAAAAAAAGAAGAAATATATCTCAATCAATAATTTCTTTTTCTTCTATTGCAAAGAAATATCATTTCCGCTTATTTATCATGAATTTATTTATTTATTTATTGGTGTTTAAGGTCACATACTTATGCACAATTGCTAATCATGACCGTATTTATCATGAAACTATTTCAACAGAGTTATTTCAGGTATTTTTGTTATAGGAGTCTTCCAATTCTCCAAAACAGTTGAGAAATATGGTTCTTGTGAAGCCTCAGATGCTTAACCCCTAGCACTACGGTAGTGCAACAGATTTTTCTCCAATCTCTCTTGTTTTACCCTTTACCTAACAGGCGACACTTGCATAAGAAAATTCTTCAACAACTAATTTTTTTCATTTTTTGTCTCAAAAACATAGGTTATGACCACTCACTGGAACGAGCTCGACGAGCTCGTTCCAATGAGGGGTCATAACCTATGTTTTTGAGACAAAAAATGAAAAAAATAAAAATTAACTGACGATTTTTGAGAATAGCACTGGCCAGTTTTGGCCGTTACGTTGGGTAAAGGGTTAACTATGGATTTTACCAATTATACCTTGTTGGACATTGTTCACAGAGCTCTGTCAAACAAGGTATATTTCGTTAAATATCAAAATACATTATGGGAAATATTTGCTGCTGAAAACTCGCCATTTTTTTACTTCAAGATGCAGAAGATTAAATAGGAGGCCAACACACATCAAAATAACTACTGTATCAATAAGATAGATGGAAAAATTATTTTATATTGCCTTTTAACACTATTGCACTCATGGCATCATGAAATAACTGAGCTCGAGGCTGCGCATCACATTCTATCCTCCCGTGCTGGCTCTCGTGCCATACTGATAAACGTGTCCACACATTGTGATGTTCCGTGCATGTATTACATCATTTGACCTTATCAATACTACTTTACCTTTCTATGGCTTAAATTTACAATTCTGCAAGAAATTTACCTGAAAAACAATTACCTAAATAAAAATAATAATAATAAGAATTTTTCTTTTTCGGGTTGTCTCAATTTCCAATTTGCCTAAGCCTGTGCTGCACAGCATTCTTATCCCAGTGATTGGATACCACATCTCATAATACCTGTGAAACAAAACTAGTCTTCATCAAAAAACATATACCGATGTACTGCCAAGAGTTCCGATAAGTGAATTTTAATATAACAATCCATCCATCTAATGGAAAAGATGTACAGTCTGTTTAATATTAACCCTTTACCATCCACACACAGGCACGTTAACAAAATTTCTTTTGTTTTTTGAAATGCTTCCAAAAAATTCATCAAAACCACATCATGTGATCCCTCATTGCAACGAACTTGACGAGCTCGTTTCAATGAGGCGTCACATATTGTTTTGGTGAAACTTTTTGAAAAATATGTTTTTCAACTGCCTAAGTTGTAAATTACACGGGCAGACGACGTTGATTCCTTAGGTCAAGGGTTAGGCATGTTTAAAGACATCTATGGTAGATTTATGGTAGAGATCTGTGGTAGATCAAATATTTAAATCTTCAAAGGAAAAACGTTGCCAAGACAGAATTAGGTCGGCTATTTCCTGTCCAGCTGAAATGAAAATGAGAGCAGTGAACAGACACGTGATTACCGTCTTATTAATAGAACTGGAATAAACAGAACTTGCATTTTCATTCAGGAAAAAAGTGTCAAAATCAAGCTTGTTGCCCTCAAAATGAATAATATTCTGTATAAATGATGCTGTGGTGGATATTTTATTTCTTTGAACATACTTGACACTTGAAATTTTATACCAATTTTTTTTCTTGATATACTTGCTAACCAAAGTAACACGAGTGCCTTTTTAAACCTCATCCAATTCCCTATTTTGAAAATGATCGCGTTTATGGGCGTTCTCGAGGAGAAAAATCCCTTACAGAACTAGGAAGTCAAAAATGGCATTTTAAGACCGAACTAGGGGCCCAAAGCGCATGGTGCACTTAACCTGGTGTACAACAATTTTGTTCTTGGAACAGGTACCCATTGCCCAATTCCCGCCGGACATGCATAATCAATTTCCAAAATTTTGTTGATATCATATGGATGTATATTTGTGAGTGAGGAAAAACATATAAATATAATATTTAATTGTTGAGTGGCCTATCTTTTGTGTCACTATGGTAAGTACATTAATAAATAAAATTTGGTATAAAGTTTTAATTTCTTTGCAACTTTCAAAAGTAACACAAGTGTAAGCTGAACAACAGGTAGTGGGTATAGACAAATATATATGTGTATTCAGTATTAATTATTTCTAGAGACTAGGTTATAGCATGTCCGGGTCTAACACAATGCTGTATAATTGAATACTATAATTCGGTATTTTCAGGGGAATAAAGATGGAAATGATGAATATAATAATATGAAAAAAACAACATATAATACATATTTAACTATTAACTCGCTGAGTATTGTAAAGATGGTTTTCATCAGATCTAGATATGGCTACTCCGCAGCTGCCATGACTAGATTTGATGAAAAATTCATGAAAATGTGACTCAAGAAATCACTGTTCCAAAGGCCGATACAAATTGATGGATGAATTTTTGTTAAATGTACTCAAATTTTACTCATTTTAGAGACTACAGATTTCCTGCCCTGCACAGGAATATCCGCCAGCAGCAATTAACTGGTAGAGTGCTGGAAGCCCATATTTGGGCTTTATTCCGAAGGGCAGGTGCCAAAACTGGATGGCTTCATATTCTGTGGATATGCTTCATATTATTTTTGAATTGAAATTATTTAGTCTGTGGGGATTTGCCTTGTTTCAATTTATGGGAGAGTGCCACTAGGCACTCTCCCATAAATTGTAAAAAAAGCCATGGACTAATCTGGATGACCAAAAATAATTTAGCACTCTACCAGCTAAAAAGAGTTATACACTCTAAAATCAGTTGGGTTAAAAATCAACCCAAATCAAATGGTTGGAGTGATTATGAACCCAATAGGCCTTTTTTGAAACTGCCATCTTCAAGAGGTTGAACTTTAATCTATGCAAGGTCACAGGTCGCGAGGTGTAAGCATTTCAAGAAAACACGTTGTAAGCAATGGGAGAAGAGACCGGATAAAGTGCCTCGGACCCCAATATGTTCAATAATGAGAATTCAAAAAACACTTCGCCAAGGTTAACATTTGTTTAAGGCAATAGCAATATTGCATGACAACTTTGATTATTTCGAATTGAGTTCCTATCAATATAAATGGTGTTTGAATGCATGCTGTGTCATTCATTACTCTATGGCCATAGGCACTGTTTCCAACAACTTCCGGGGATTTCCCAAGCCGAGAAACTCCGTGCAACACAAGTCCTTGTTGCCATTCAAAACAAGACCACACCTCCGTAAAAAAAACTCTGTAAACCTGTGATATTCCATTGTTTAACATCGTCTAGGATTGCCCCTTCAGATAATTCGAATGACATCAGTTTTACGAATTTAAACTTGATATTTCACAAAACTAGTTGATTTGGCTGAAACAGAACTCAACGTGATGAACATGGAAATCGTTTTGTTTACACCTCGCGATCTGCAACCTTGCATAGATTAAAGTCCAAGATGACAGTTTCGAAAAAGGCTTATTGGGTTCATATTTACTCAAAATCGTTGATTTTTAACCCACCTGATTTTAGAGTGTATGCGAAATTCAAACCAAAACTAAATAAGTTGACTCCATAAACAATTATTTATTTATTTTATTTATTGATGTTCAAGGTCACATATTTATGCACACTGGCTAATCATGACCGTGACAGCTTTACGGGTGGAGGAAGCCGGAGTACCCGGAGAGAACCACCGAGCAACGACGAGCAGCTGACAGCTCCCCAACATCGTAACTCCGCACTGCAGCACAGGCAGGGTTAGATTGGTTGAAGACATGCGTACCATCGACGTGCAGTACGCCTTAGTACACGGCGTCATCGTGCCCCCACGCGGGCAATGGAGATGAAGTGTCTTGCCCAAGGACACAACGCGGGTGCCGCAGGTGGGATTCGAACCGAGGGCCTCTCGGCTTGCAGCCTGCACCTCTACCTACTGAAACACCGCGCTCCCCCCATAAACAATAAAGATACCCTTTTTTCCAATTCTCGTACTCAGAAACATTCTAGGAGGAAACAGACTTTCTCACAAAATAGAGGCTGAACGCATCTGTCTGCATTGAGTTTCTGGAAGAGAAGTATTTGAATGTTGAATTTGGAAAAGATCTAAATTAGCCACAGTGTTGGCTTAAACACTAACCACATTCAGAAAGTTCCAAGATGTGATCTAAATTGAGTGGCTGTGTAGTCTTGGTATAGCTCAGAGACTCTTGTGGTTAGAGCTGTGACCAAATGAACAGACAAAGACAGGATCTTAACAACCCCAAACTGATTTCAGAGTGCGTAATCAAAAATAAAATAAAGAGATTGACGAGGTAATTATCATGTGCTACAGAATCTTCATCCTAATAATCATCACCCTCTGACTGTTCCTCATCAGTGTTGATGTCGACTTGGTGTCTTGACTGAGAGTCTGATACTTGGAGTTAGAAGTTTGAAGAATGGCTTTCTTTGCTCTGCTTATGCACTGATGAACGTTTGTCTGACCCAGAACATTTCTGCGGAAGAAAAAGACTCTGTAAAATGAAAGTGTCAATGACACTGTAGCTTAACTTGACTACGTGAAGTATTTGATGAAAAGGATAATGTTCAATATTTATGAAATAAGACAAGAATTGTGATAATTAAGAATAGGTTAATTTCTGTTCCCTACATGCTGAATTATTTTTGGTCATCAAAATTTATTCATGTGTCTTTGCCTTGTTACAATTCATGAGAGAGTGCCGATGGGCACTCTCTCATAAATTGTAACAAGGCAAATCCTAATAGACAAAATTATTTAACTTCAAACGTAATATGAAGCTCATCCTCCAAAAACGAAGCCTTTAAGCTGAAGCACCTGCATTTCAGAATAAAGCCTAAATATGGGCTTCCAGCACTCAACCAGTTAATGTGGCCTTCACAGTTAATATCTGTCAGCCAAAGTTACCAAGTTACAGTAAAATTATTCCAAAACAAGGCATCCTACCAAGATGCAATGAAATCCTCCCTCATAAATATAATTCGTAGACTTTGCTAAAGGAATCTAGGATATGTGATGGTTCAGTGGTCTCGGTTGACCAATCACAGCCAAAGTAGGATGTTCTCATCCAGACATTATACCGAGTCATCCTACTAATTTACAATGAAATCCTTTCAGAAATGTAGACTGTGCTGAAGGAATCTAGGTAACGTGCCCCTGCTTCCGTCACAGTTGACTAAACCTGACCAAATAGGATGTTCTCATCTAGACATTATAGAGTTATCCTACCAAGTTACAATGAAATACCTTCATAAATACAACCTGTAGACTGTGCTAAAGGTTTTCAGGTTTCGGGACTGGGCAGCCATCAATAGTTGACCGATCGCGACCAAAAGGGGACGTTCTCATCTAGACATTTTACAGACTGGAGGTTAACGACATGACTTACATGTGATCTATGCAAAGAAGGTAAAGGGTGTGTGTTAGCATTTAGTGTTTATAATCTCTTGAGACTGACTGGGGCATTAACCCTTGCACGTGTCAAAAGTCCCTTGAGATTGTTGAAGGGGATTAACCCTTGTTTTTGTGTTTATAGGCCCTTGAGATTGTTGAAGGGATTAACCCTTGTATATGTGTTTATAGTCCCCTGAGATAGTTGAAGGGGATTAACCCTAGTGTGTGTTCATAGTCCCTTGGGATTGCTGAAGGGGATTAACCCTTGTATGTGTGTATAGTCCCTTGAGGTTGTTGAAGGGGATTAACCCTTGTATATGTGTTTATAGTTCCTTGAGATTGTTGAAGGGATTAACCCTTGTACATGTGTTTATAATCCCTTGAAATTGTTGAAGGGGATTAACCCTTGTATATGTGTTTATACTTCTTGAGACCGTTGGAGGGGACTAACCCTTTAGCTGTATTTATAGTCCCTTGAGATATTTGAAGCCTAGGAGATTTTATCAAGGGGATTAAACCTAATACTGTACTTGTCAATCTGCGAACCCTGATTGAATGGGATTAACTCTTCTGGTTCTGAAAGAGGTATTAGATTAGGTTTAGGGCACTTGTGTTACTTTGGTAAGTTGCAAATTAATGGTCTGGAAGACCATTTTCATCTTTGTTTAAAATCAAAACAAGGGTTTGCATCGCAGATGCGAGGTAGGATTTTTGTGGCTCACACAATGGTGGTTATGAACTGAAAGCATCAGAGTACTTTTTCTGAATAACAAATTTGCAAAAAATGACTAAGTCAGCCCAATAATTCTGCTGCCGTATATCCGACTGAGCTCAATTTTAAACTCGATCGAGACAATTTTCCTGGAAACCCATATAATAAAAAGAGAATCACATCAGTTAACATTTCTTCAAGTTAGGGTCCTATCGAGGACAAAATTTGCAAAAAAAACCGACAAAGTCAGCCCAATAATTCTGCTGCTGTATATATCTGACTGATCCCATTTTCGAACTCGATTGAGATAATCCCTCTTAGAAAACCATACAACAAAAATGAATTGACTCGGCTGACGTTTGTTTAAGTTATCGCCCTATCAAACACAAAATTTGCAAAAAATGACCAATTCAGCCCAATAATTCTGCTGTAGTACATCAGACCGCACCCATTTTTGATCTCGTTCAAGACATTGTTCCTTGAAACCCACGTGCCAAATATCAGTCATATCGGACGTTTGTTGAAGTTATCACGCTACGATGCTCAAAATTAGTTGATTTTAACAAAGGACCATGACTCTTGTGAACAAAGAATGGCACACCCTGTTTTGCCTCATCGGGTATTGAACATGCATATCAAGTCACATTCCAAATATTATCAAAATCTGTCCAGAAATAACTACATTATAAGTAAAAAAGGTTGCCTGCGTGACCACCCACTAGCCCACCCACCCGCCTAGCAACCGACCCTCGCCATACCAATAGTGATTTGGTAAAAATAAATGGCTATGAACTAAAAGCATCAGAGTACCTGATAAAAAAGTAGTGGCCGACTGAAACCAAAATAAAAAAGTCAGGATTTTGTAAAAAAAAACATAAGCTGAAATCAAATGAAAAAAAATGAACAAAATTTTTGTCCGCAAATTAAATCTGTTTGTTTGTTTGTTTGTTGGTGGTTAACGTCACATATTTATGCACCATGGCTAATCATGACACAACATGGAGATGAAGTCAAGTTTAGTCAATCGTTGATCTACATGTTGCCCATTTTAGAGGACTTTCACCCCAAGCATTGGTGACTGGGTCCTATTTTACTAGTAAAGCGGAACTGGTTTACCACAGTAAACAAGTGAATTAAATCTAATGAAAAAACACCTTCAAGCCTTTGGAGGCTGAACAATTTTCCAGACTTTTAACTATACCACAAGTCTAGTTGTTTTGCAGAGATTTCTAGCTAAGTCTTGGCTGCCCTCAGAGGCAACCAAGACTTGATTAGAAACAAGTACCAAGGTAATTTGACTATTGTCTGCAGGACTTAGCTGTAAGCTAAGATACATGTTCTGGGACCATAAAGTTTGTCAATGTCAGAAAACCAAGAGATGGTACGAAAGGAAGGACTATGATATATGATTTGATATCATAGTGCAATGGCAGCTGAATCATGGGGGCAATCAACCTACTGCATCTCATTCCAAGGAGATTATCAAAACATTTCTACCTCAGTATACAAGCATTACTCCTCTTTCTGGCTTTTCTACAACAAATTTGAGATGGTACAGAAACTTGGAGAAACGGGTCATTCTTTTTTTAAGGTCATTTAACAAGTTTTCGTCTGCTAGGGAGGATTAGAAAGTTCTTACGGATTTTTGAAATAGTGGAGAATACTGTAACAAAGATAACTAGGGGTAGCCAACAGGAGTGGCCAATCCCCAAAAAAATCACTGTGATGCAGTAACCTTGGTAATGTATTACATTAAATCAACACAGCCACTGGTGGTAGTATTTACTAAAATAATCCAGACAAGATTACCTGTATCTGATGACATGTCAAGTTTGGTTTCGATTGAGACCGATAAAAATTTAAGTTCAAGGTCATAGTCACCTTAACCTTTGGTACCAATGACCTGAAAATATGTAGGGTTCTTCCTCTCAACATGCTCAACCCACACACCAAGTTAGGTTTCGATTGGGAATACATAATTTTATAATTAAGCGCCAGCCAATTATTTATTTATTTATTGGTGTTTAAGGTCATATACTTATGCACAATGGCTAATCATGACCTTGACAGTTTTACGGGTGGAGGAAGCCGGAGTACCTGGAGAGAACCACCGAGCAATGACGAACAGCTGCCAGCTCCACAACATCGTAACTCCGCATTGCAGCACAGGCAGGGTTAGATTAGTTGAAGACATGAGTACCATCGACATGCAGTATGCCTTAGCACACGGTGTCATCGTGCCCCCATGTGGACAATCAGGGTTAATTGGCTTGCCCAAGGACACAATGCAGGAGTCCGAATTGATCACTCAGATGGTCACCCATCCGAGGATTAACCGGGCTCGACATTGCTTAACTTCGGTGATCTGACGAGAACCGGTTACTGCAATGCCACCGCTCCCCCAGCACCAGCCAAAATGTTTTTTTAATTTCAAGGTCACTGTAACCTTTCATTATGCCAAATCAACATGCCAAGTTTGGTTTCGATCAGGCAAACATTTGAATTAGAGAGCAGAAACCGACTCTGACTGATAAAACTTCAAATTAAAGGTCACTGTAAACTTTACCTTTGACACAATAACCCCCAAATAAACAGGGTTCTACCTTTCATCATGCTCAACCCATAAGCCAAGTTTAGTTTTAATCGAGCAAACAAAATTCCAATTAGAGAAGCCAATTCTGGTAAATGTTTTAAGTTCAAAGACACTGTGACCTTGACCTTTGGCACAATGACCTCAAAATAAATAATCGTCTTCCTCTCATCATGCCTAACCAACACGCCAAATTTGGTTTCAGTCGACCAAGCGCAACTTTAATTACAGAGCAGAAACCAATTCTGATAAAAAAATAAAGTTCAAGGTCACTATGATCTTGACCTTTGGCACAATGATCCCAAAATGAATAGGGTTCTTCCTCTCATCATGCCTACCCAACATGCCAAGTTTGGTTTCAGTCAGCCAAGCGGAACTTTAATTACAAAACAGAAACCAACTCTGTCTACAGACAGACAGATGGACAGACAGATGGACTGACAGTGCCATGGCTATATCCCCCCCCCACCCCCAACATTTTTTCAGGGGGATAAAATGGTGACAAGACCTGACAGACTCATACATTTATCCTCACTACATCAAGTTACTATTTACCTCTGCTGACAATAATCTTGCCAAGACAAGACACAGTTGATCATTTGATTCTGATGGAAATTCTTGTTCTCGAGATATTAAACAAGTTTACTGCAGGTGTATGGATTATGGAAATTTACACTCGTTTGGAATCAGATACACCTCAAGGCACAGTGAAGAGGTATATCCATTTCCAAACCAGTGTAAATTTCCATACACACTCCCATATAAATGCAATTTCCTTAACAAATTCTTTCATTCTGATGATAATTTGTTTTCATCATAAGCATCTGTGTTCAGGTTCACCAGCCAAAGGAATATTATTTATTTATTGTTTATTAGGGTTTAAACAAACAGTTTTATTGGTGGAGGAAGCAGGAATACCTGCAGAGAACCAATGAGCATTGGCTAATAACTGTCAGACTCCCCAACGTACTAACTCTGCACAAGCATTGTTAGTATTAGTTTAAGACAAGTGCACCATTGGCATGAAGTATGCCTAAGTACACAGCCCCACTATGCCCCAATGCAGGCCGTCATGATTAAATGCCTTGCCCAAGGACACAACACAGTCACCCCTGGCAGGGATCAAACTGTGGACATTTTGTTTTGATGTCCAATGCCGTAACCACTGAACCAACTTGCTCCCAACCAAAGGAATATAATCTTCCGTATATTGTTTGACAAAAGCCCTTTGAGCACTACCAAACAAGATATAAAAGGACATAATAATCTTTATTTGTATGTTAAAATGTACAAAGAACAAATTTATTCATTTATCTGAGTTTAAAGCCACTTAGAGAATATAAGGCTATATCATAACCAAAACACAAGTATGAAGTCAAGTTTAGCCAATCATTGAAACGTATGCCGCCCATTTCACAGAACTTCCTTCCCACGAATTGGTTACCAGATCCAATTTTATCAGCAAAACAGAACTTGTCCATCAAAGTATGCAAGCACTGCCCCTCTCTGAAAGGTTCCAGGGTATCCATAGAGAATCAAAGATAAATGAATGAGTTGAAAAATGTAATAAGCTTATTGGAAGAATAATCAATGTTTTCAGTGTCATGCAAGATGAATAATGCTTCAATGGAGGCTCACTGTACTTTAACGGTATAATGAAACAACACTGCATCCCCTCAATGCAACCAGATACCATCTGCAATACTTTACATTGCAGATGGTGTCTTGTTGCACCCCAGCGACAATAAGAAATTCTGCAAATGCTGTCCACACTGTTAATTTACTAGTGTTTAAAGTCACTTTCAGCATTGGTGGTTATATCATGACTCCAACAAAAGTATAAAATCTAGATTAGCCAATCCTTTATAATTATGCTGCCCACTTTAGAGGATTTCCAACCCAAGTGCTGATTGCTGGGTCCTATTTTCCCAGTAAAGCAGCACTTGTTCATCACAGTAAGCCGAAAGTGATCCAATTCTAGGCTTCCCATAGAGAGCTGTCCAAATTTATTTATTTTATTTATTGGTGTTTAGGGTCACATACCTCTGCACAATGACTAACCATGACCCCAACATGGATATAAAGTCAAGTTTGGCCAATCATTTATACACATGTTGCCCATTTTAGAGAACTTCCTCTCCAAGCATTAGTTATTCGGTCGTCATAATTTACCAGTAAATCAGAGCTTGTTTACAACAGTAAACAAGGACTGCTTCATTTTCAGGTGTTTCCACAGTGAGACTGTCCAAATAAATTCTGAGGAGTAAGACTGACTGATTACTATCTATCAAAATATGGTTCCGGTAGTAACCTACTATTTGCAGAGATGCTATTGACATATCACTAAAAAGCCTCAAAAGTACAAAAATGATCTGCATTGAATAAGCTAACGCAGAATTCAATGATATATCACAAGATAGGTGCTTTAACTGGTAGAGTGCTAGAAGCCACTATCAGGACTTTAATATGAAGAGCAGGTACCACGGCCCAAAGGTGTCATATTCTGTGGATGTGCTTCATATTATCTTAGAAGTGAAATTAGTCTTCATGGGTTTGCCTTGTTACAATTCTCTCCCATAAATTGTAACAAGGCAAAGACACGTGAACAAATTTTGATGACCAAAAATAACTTAGCACTCTACCAGTTAACATAGAAAACAGTAAAAATATAAACAAAATACTCTTTGATAGATAGTTGTCTTTTAAAAAAACAAACTTTCAAATTAATATTTTTTATTCAAGATAATGACAATAAAGGCCTGAAATCGGGAAAAACCTGAAAACTAGCATCTCTGCAATTATCTTAGATAAACATATCAATAAAGACATTAGTTGGGTCTTCATTTGCATAATAATGATGTTCTATTATCATATTTATTTCAGAAAGTATTTTTAAATTAATCACATTCTGCGCACATTCATGTTTTTACATCGGGCTAGGGCAGGATGTATATATTCCAAGGCAATGAGGGGCACCAATTATTTCACATTCTCTGCCAATCAGATCACAAGATTTCATTGTGTCAAGAAATATGTTTATTATATCTCAGCTAAAGCAATATTCTTTAGCAAAATGTTTGTTTTTGTTGATAAAACTTCCCCCAAACATGGGAGTGCGGTGGCTCAGAAGGTAGAAATGCAGTCTGCAAGCCGAGAGGTCCTCGGTTCGAATCACACCTGCGGCAACCACATTGTGTCCTTGGGCAAGGCACGTAATCCCAATTGCCCATGTGGGGGCACGGTGACGTTGTGTTCTAAGGTGTACTACACGTCGATGGTGCACTTGTAATCAACCAATGCTAACCCTGCTTGTGTGGAGTTAGGATGTTGGGGAGTCTTGACAGTTGCTTGCCATTGCTCAGTGGTTCTCTCTGGGTACTCTGGCCTTCTCCACCCATAAAACTGTCTGACACGGGGGTGACACAGGCTGTCGAAAGTGTCGTTAAACCCCAATAAATAAATAAATTCCCCCAAGCATAGTTGGAACCAGCTTAACATTAGACAGCTCTTTAAATATTTCTAGACATCCAACCATTAACTCTTAACCCACTGAGTATTTGCAAGATATTTTTCATTGCATCTAGTCATGGCTGCTGAGCAGCAGGCATGACTGGAAGAGAGGAAAATTCACCTAAAATTAACTCAAGAAATCATTTCAGATTTTCAATTTATAAGAGGAAATTTGGATTCAATGTGTCCAAGCTATACTTATTTTAATGACAAAAGAACTCCTCTCCTTGGCAGGAATATGATTAACTCAGCATGCAAGGAGTTAATGTCCAAAAGAGAATAAGGTTATCATTATGGTTCTGATCAAATATTTAAGCAAATCAAATTGAAACTGCATTAAAATAAAGCTCTCTGAAGTCTTTTAAAATGTTTGGGACTATGATTATTTGAGATAAACAAAGATGAAATTATGACCATATTTGGTTATATTAACATTGGAAGACACACACGACAATATAAATTTCAAACTTCATCATGTTTCATTAACAAGGGTATTTACATAAAAATCTAGTGCATTTTGAGTGAACATTAAAAATATTTAAAAAACAATGAATCTGTGCAATGAGAAATAATGTGCAATTTAAACACATCACAGTCATAGCCCTCACAGAGAGCTTTCTATGGAATGATGTAGGTTCTGACATTTATTACATGCCTATTACTTTTCCTCCAGTACCATATTTACAAATCTGTATGGGTGTTCTGTACAGATTTCTGTTGATGGGACTATTTTGCCACCTGATGTCATGGATCCATCAAAACAACTAAACTCCATCCATTTTCATTACTGGCCAATTGAAATGTCACATTCTGACCTAGATCAATTCGAACACTGCATGTCAGTTGGAAAATGATTTTGTTCAAATCGAGCAAAATTAACAAAATTAAATTTATTCTATAAAAAATAGGGTGTGATTTTATAACACTCAAGTTCCAACTTTGAACCAAATATCTTTCAGATAATAGCAGTAAATTTTTTAAAATCCGAATAAATAACCTATCTGACACAATTTTCATTTATATTTTCCTGTTTACGTATTGATCGGTCACACATTTGCTAATCACACCTGTGTTTTTGTTTTTGCTTTTATTTCAAGCAGACATTAGAAGTGTCAAATTCTACAAGTAAGAACAAATTTTTAAAATAATGGATTCTATGCCATAGAGGCATGTAATAAACACAGAATGTCATGATGAGTGAATGTGTTCGTCAATACTGCATTCATGTCATTGCAAAAGGATAGACTTTGAGGCTTACAGCTCTTGTTCTAGCCTTCTGCACTGGCACTTGCACTCGTGACATAGTGACAAATGCATTCAGGCATCGTGATGTTCTGTGTATTAATTAACCTAAAATGAGGTAGAGTGGAATTTTATTGTAAACTCATCACTGATTTCAGCTGGTTATTGATTGTGCATTATCTGTACTTCATGACAAGTACCATAATCTAATATTAACCAAAAGAAACTGCACGCACTATAAGTACCACTGACTCAAGTGGGAGCATTCTGACAGATGGTCATTAACCCTTTACCCAACATAATGGCCAAAACTGGCTCGTGCAATTCACAAAAATTACCATTCAATTTAAATTACCTTTCTAATTTTTTTGTCTCAAAAACACAGTTTATGACCTTTCATTGGAATGAGCTCATTCCAATGAGGGGTCATAAGCTATGTTTTTGAAGCAAAAAACTGAAAAAATTGAGTTATACAAGAATTTTGTTTGTAAATGTTGTCTGCTTTTCATGTCACATAAAGAGTTAAAGATACGGTTTTGCAAGCACTTGGACCTATGGCTATGGTGGAAGCATTCTGTTCTGTCATAGGCATGACTGGTCAGCTCCATCCAGAAACAAAAACAAAATTTCACCCAGAGATTTTGAATTTCGGCCCTAAAACCTAAAACGAACACCAAGAAGAAGACAAGAGGCCCCACGTGGCCTTAATCGCTCACCTGACAAAGTGACTCTAAGAAGTATTTTAGGTCACCTTCACCATGTCATGCCTCATCAACATTAACTGGTTGAGTGATAGATTTTGTTTGAAGTTCAACATTTGTTACCTAAAATTAGTTTTATTTAAAATCATTGGTGTGTGGCCAATCTCCAATGATTTTTAATAAAGCAAATTTATCTCTGCAGACAAACTGGTTTAGCATGAAGCACAAACAAGGAATGTGAAGAGATAGCCTTGGACATCTCTCCCCAACTGTGGATATCTTCCATGTGCTACATGTATATATTTGCATGCAAGAAAACAAAAATTTTCACAAATTTTCCAAAATATTAGTTTTTTTTTATCATCATTGGAACAAGCTCAAACAGCTTATTCCAATAGGGGTATGGGAAGATCAGGTATATTTTTGAGACAGAAATGTGAATATATAAATAATGGTGTTTTTTTGTGAATGATGCTGGAGAATTTTGCGTAAAGATATGGTAAATGGTTTGTTCTAGATACAGAATGATGCAAAAGTATTTAAATTTGATTAGGCAAGTTGTTCCTATAATGCATTTAAAAATTGAAGTAACTGTTTTTTTGCTGACGAACTTTTAGATGTGTGTGTCTGTGTTTGTGTGTGTGTGTGTGTGTGTGTTTGTGTGTGTGTGTGTGGGGGGGGGGGGGGGGGGGGTAAGAGTGTTCTTGCAAACAAAATTCCTGAATAAGTGGAAAATTTTATTTTTTGTGTGAAAGACATAGTGTGTGAATGTTGACTGGAACAAGCTTAGAGAGCTCATTTTAATGTGAAGTCATGTCATAAAGGTGTGTTTTACGTACGAAATTCTGGAATAACTAAAAAAATTGCTTTTTTGACTCAAAAAGCATGGTGTGCGACCTCTCATTGGAATGAGCTCAAAAAGCTCATTCCAATGGGGTATTTACAAGCGATAAGTACATGTATGTTTAAGAGACAAAAATTAAAATTTGAATAGCGATTTTTGCGAAGAATGCTGACAAGTTTTGGCAGTTATGCTGGTAAAAAGGTAAGATATGCAAAGTGGTTGTTTTTTAGAGGCGATATTTAATTAAGAGAAATTAACCCTTGATTACTGAGGTAACTTCTAAAAGTACTGAAATTTCATGAAGCAATGTGAATAACAGACAACAGTTGCCTAAAAATTTCACGAATAACTAAAATTTTTATTCTTTTGTCTCGAAAACATGGCATATGACCTTTGTTGGAATGAGCTGAATGCGTGTGTTCCAATGAGGGGTCATAAAATTTGAACGGAGATTTGTGTGAATAATGCATTAGTACTGCTAGATTTGGGTAAACGGTTCACCCTGGATACCACCCCTTCTATAGTAGATCTTTTCTGCAAATTTTGTCTAAGATTCTATCAACTTTACAAATAAATATGTTCATGAATCACAATCAGATCCACCCCACAATGTTGCATACCAAATATCAAAAGATTCTGCCTGCTGGATCTGGAGAAGAAGATTTTTTAAGAAATATGCCTGAAAAGCACTAAGTTAAAATTTGGGCTCCTATACGGAGCCCAAATATAAACCCAGGGGGCCGATTTGAACAAACTTGAATCAGATCCACTCCACAATGTTGCTTACCAAATATGAAAAGATTCTGAAGCTGGATCTGGAGAAGAAGATTTTTTAAGAAATTTGCCTGAAATGCACTAAGTTCGAATTCGAGCTTCTATAGTGAGCCCAAATATGAAACTAGGAAGCCGATTTGAACAAACTTGAATCAGATCCACCCCACAATGTTGCATACCAAATATCAAAAGATTCTGCCTGCTGGATCTGGAGAAGAAGATTTTTTAATAAATTTGCCCGAAATGCACTAAGTGCGAATTCGGGCTTCTATATTAAGCCCAAATATGAATCCAGGGGGCCGATTTGAACAAACTTGAATCAGATCCACCCCGCAATGTTGCATACCAAACATCAAAAGATTCTGCCTGCTGGATCTGGAGAAGAAGATTTTTGAAGAAATTTGCCCGAAATGCACTAAGTTTGAATTCGAGCTTCTATAGTGAGCCCAAATATGAATCCAGGGGGCCGATTTGAACAAACTTGAATCAGATCCACCCCGCAATGTTGCATACCAAATATCAAAAGATTCTGCCTGCTGGACCTGGAGAAGATGATTTTTTAAGAAATTTGCCTGAAATGCACTAAGTTCGAATTCGAGCTTCTATAGTGAGCCCAAATATGAATCTAGGAAGCCGATTTGAACAAACTTGAATCAGATCCACCCCACAATGTTGCATACCAAATATCAAAAGATTCTGCCTGCTGGATCTGGAGAAGTTTTTTTAATAAATTTGCCCGAAATGCACTAAGTCCGAATTCGGGCTTCTATATTAAGCCCAAATATGAATCCAGGGGGCCGATTTGGACAAACTTGAATCAGATCCACCCCGCAATGTTGCATACCAAATATCAAAAGATTCTGCCTGCTGGATCTGGAGAAGAAGATTTTTGAAGAAATTTGCCCGAAATGCACTAAGTTTGAATTCGAGCTTCTATAGTGAGCCCAAATATGAATCCAGGGGGCCGATTTGAACAAACTTGAATCAGATCCACCCCGCAATGTTGCATACCAAATATCAAAAGATTCTGCCTGCTGGATCTGGAGAAGATGATTTTTTAAGAAATTTGCCTGAAATGCACTAAGTTCGAATTCGAGCTTCTATAGTAAGCCCAAATATGAATCTAGGGAGCCGATTTAAACAAATTTGCATCAGACCCATCCCACAATGTTGCATACCAAATATCAAAAGATTCTGCCTGCTGGATCTGGAGAAGAAAATTTTTTAAGAAATTTGCCTAAAATGCACTAAGTTCGAATTCGAGCTTCTATAGTGAGCCCAAATATGAATCTAGGAAGCCGATTTGAACAAACTTGAATCAGATCCACCCCACAATGTTGCATACCAAATATCAAAAGATTCTGCCTGCTGGATCTGGAGAAGAAGATTTTTTAATAAATTTGCTTGAAATGCACTAAGTTCAAATTTGGGCTCCTATACTGAGCCCAAATATAAACCCAGGGGGCCGATTTGAACAAACTTGAATCAGATCCACCCCACAATGTTGCTTACCAAATATGAAAAGATTCTGCCTGCTGGATCTGGAGAAGAAGATTTTTTAAGAAATTTGCATGAAATGCACTAAGTTCAAATTCGAGCTTCTATAGTGAGCCCAAATATGAATCTAGGAAGCCGATTTGAACAAACTTGAATCAGATCCACCCCACAGTGTTGCATACCAAATATCAAAAGATTCTGCCTGCTGGATCTGGAGAAGAAGATTTTTTAAGAAATTTGCCTAAATGCACTAAGTTCGAAATTGGGCTCCTATACTGAGCCCAAATATGAACCCAGGGGGCCGATTTGAACAAACTTGAATCAGATCCACCCTACAATGTTGCATACCAAATATCAAAAGATTCTGCCTGCTGGATCTGGAGAAGAAGATTTTTTAAGAAATTTGCCTGAAATGCACTAAGTTCGAAATCGGGCTCCTATACTGAACCCAAATATTAACCCAGGGGGCCGATTTGAACAATCTTGAATCAGATCCACCCCACAATGTTGCTTACCAAATATGAAAAGATTCTGCCTGCTGGATCTGGAGAAGAAGATTTTTTAAGAAATTTGCCTGAAATGCACTAAGTTCGAATTCAGGCTTCTATAGTAAGCCCAAATATGAATCCAGGGGGCCGATTTGAACAAACTTGATCAGATCTACCCCGCAACATTGCATACCAAATATCAAAAGATTCTGCCAGCTGGATCTGGAGAAGAAGATTTTTGAAGAAATTTGCCTGAAATGCACTAAATTCGAATTCGAGCTCCTATAGTGAGCCCAAATATGAATCTAGGGAGCCGATTTGAACAAACTTGAATCAGATCCACCCTACAATGTTGCATACCAAATATCAAAAGATTCTGCCTGCTGGATCTGGAGAAGAAGATTTTCAAAGAAATTTGCCTGAAATGCATTAAGTTCAAATTTGGGCTCCTATACTGAGCCCAATTATAAACCCAGGGGGCCGATTTGAACAAACTTGAATCAGATCCACCCCACAATGTTGCATACCAAATATCAAAAGATTCTGCCTGCTGGATCTGGAGAAGAAGATTTTTTAAGAAATTTGCCTGAAATGCACTAAGTTCGAAATCGGGCTCCTATACTGAGCCCAAATATGAACCCAGGGGGCCGATTTGAACAAACTTGAATCAGATCCACCCTACAATGTTGCATACCAAATATCAAAAGATTCTGCCAGCTGGATCTGGAGAAGAAGATTTTTTAATGTTTTTCCCATTGCCTACAGTGTTAAAAAGTGCTGACTCAGCACTTTTTCAAAGTCCCGAAACTGTACCCTATGATAAAACCGATGGCAATTTTTTTTTACCAATCCTTTCTGTTGGTCCTAAGGAAGCTGCACACCAAATAAAAATTCTCAGTGCCGTGCAGTTTTGGAGATATGGGCGTTTTAAATTTTTTCTATTTTTAGCTCCTGTGGTTCCCACGGGGCTGCGGGAAAATTTTTTTTTGCATAAATCAAGTACTCATGACCCAATAAGCCCTCACATAAAATTTGGTTCAAATCAGCCTCTCGGTTTGGAAAATAGAAATTTTGGGCGGGGCAAAAAATTTTGCCCCTCCCATAACGACGCCAAGTATAGCCCCACAAACTTCTCTTGAACAAATCTGAGTCTACACCTCAAAAGGAAGCTGCACACCAAATATCAAGTCTCTGCTACTGCTGGTTCATGAGAAGAAGATTTACAAAGATTTTGGTGCCCCTTGGGGGCGTGGCACCACCCAGGAGGAGGGGCAACTTCATTTGAACAAATCTGAATTGGCATTAGGTAATAAACATTTAGCCAACATTTGAATAAAATTGGGCTAGTGGTTTAGGAGGAGAAGTCGATAATGTAAAGTTAACGCCGGACGGACGACGACGGACGACAGACAACGGACAGAAAGTGATTAGTAAAGCTCCCCTTGAGCTTCGCTCAGGTGAGCTAAAAATACCAGTGCTTTTTCTCCAACCATGCAGGCCACATCCATATTTGTAGCTGTGCCCAAATTAGACTGATCACAAGGTCTGACTGGAGCAAATTATAGCATATATCTCAAAACTGTGAAACTGCGTCCCCATTTGCTGATGATTCAATTTCACCAGTCCATAAGAGTTAGATTACACAGATCCACTACTATTTCAATGGATGACTCAGACATGTTACAGCCAATCAGATGTATTCTTTCATGACGTTCTTACACATAGGTCAGATTCCATGCATGGTGTACTTAGCAAATATGCACAGCAATCATGGTCAAAACACAAATACTAATTTCTGCCATCTTTCCATTTGTTTCTTTCATACTGAAGCTTAGGAACTCTCAACCTAATGAGATGTCAGAAGATTTGGAAGAGAAAATGTAAACTTTTGGGGAACTTGAGAATTACACTGAAACAGTGAAGTTCACTTAACAGGATATATCTCAATTGTTACTTGCATATAAATTTCCAAACACAAAAACATGTACCATACCTTCAGTACAACTTTATCCTATTATCTACATAGAGGGAAAAAAGTTAAGTCATGTTAGATGGATAAGAAAATCTTGTGGTCTTTAGAAGAATTACCTTGATAACCACGGAAGTCCCTATAGACCACTTTGGCTCAGTTGAACCAAAATAAGCATTTGATCCATCATATTATGTTTAAAAGAGTTCCATGAGATTGACAAACAATATACCATAGAATAAATGCTTATTTTGTCACTAATATACAGAAGAATGTCAAAATTGCAAAAAATCCTAAATACTCTTGTTAACCCTTTACCTAACGTAATGGCCCAAACTACCCAGCACTATTCTCAAAAATCTCCAATTAATTTTCATCATTTTTTCATTTTTTGACTCAAAAACATAGGTTATGACCCCTCATTGGAATGAGCTCGTCGAGCTCATTCCAATGAGGGGTCATAACCTATGTTTTGAGACAAAATTTAAAAAAAAAAAATTAGTTATTCAAGAATTCTTTTGCAGGAGTCATCTGCTTTTCATGTTAGGTAAAAGATTAATTGAACATTTTTGCACTGTCAAAATGATTATTAAATTATAAGGGTTCCGCTGCAGAGAAAAACTGTTATGGCAGAACATTTAACCAACATTTTATAAATCTGATACAAAAACAAAATCTGTCCGAATTAAAAATAATTTTTGAAGGGTCAAGATATTGTTTGTTTTCATTTGATGAATGAATGAAGTCCCCACCCCAATCATGTTATACCATAGAGTCTAATACATAATTATAATAATAATAAAATATAAAACAATTTACAACTATCACTTAGAAAAAAGTCATAATCTACCCTATCACATAAAACAAGTATTGTCACCATTCAACAAAATATACAATAAATATAACTGTGTCACTGAGTATTCATAAACAATGTTTCTATAAAAAACAATATCTATCTACATGTGTAGCTTGATTTAACCCTTTAAACTCTGTAGGTATCTTCCACATCAGTTCAACTGGAAGAGTTCATATTTATTTTTGGGGCTAGAGCAATTAATATTTTCAACGTGCAGCCTTGAGGCTGCACACTGAAAATATTGATTGATCTACCCTACACTTTAACATAGCAGCCATCCTACTTACTGAAAGCATGACGTATCATGTTCCTGCATGGACCAGAAAAGTAGACTCTTGCTTCAAAGGGTTTAATGTTGCAAAATAGTTGACTATCTGGGAATGGTGAGCTGAGGGATGGAGACATTCATTACTTTAGCTGTTGGAACATTTTAGAGCATGGTTGTAATCTAACTTAAAATACACTGATGGACTAAGACAGAACAAAACAGCGATGGAGTACAGAGGGATAGGATTTGACAG
Source organism: Pictodentalium vernedei (assembly GCA_031216915.1). NCBI lineage: Eukaryota > Metazoa > Mollusca > Scaphopoda > Dentaliida > Dentaliidae > Pictodentalium > Pictodentalium vernedei. The sequence continues at coordinate 716,776,081 of CM062296.1, forward strand.
CCCAAGTTGGAGTTTTTCAAGAGTTTCACAAGCACTGTAGGCACAAGTGAAATATAGGACAAACTCCAACAGGGGGTTGTTAATTTCCCTCATACTCTACCTGAGTTGTGTTCTGTATTTATACCATGATTAAACTTGAATTAAGTGAACTGAACGTAAATTTCTGAAGACAAATATTACCTTTGGCAGTCTGTTTACTTTCTTGCATTACACTTTTTTGAGTCAAAGCATTTTATTCATGACATACAGTCAATCAGATGCGAAACAACCAATTTGATACATTCTTACATGACGTTCTTAAATGTAGACTGGATTCCATGCATGATGTATCAAGCACATTTCTCAATATCTGTATTGCATCAGGTAATGCCGAATATACACACATTCAATTATTATTATTAGTTACTGGTGTTTAAGGTCACATATTTCTGCACAGTGGCTGATAGTGACCGCAACATGGAGATAAAATCAAGTGCAGTCAATCGTTTATACCCATGTTTCCCATTTTAGAGGACTTCCACCCCAAGCATTGGTGACAGGATCCTATTTTACCAGTAAAACAGAGCGTGTTTACTAAAGTAAACAAGCACTGCTTAACTTCCCGGGGATGAATACACACAACAATCATGGTATGAAGTACTTGGAGAGGATAATTAACCCTTTACAAACTGAGGTCAAAAGACTTAAAATTTCAAACAGAAAATTTTTCCTATAATTCAATGAGAAATTTAACCAATTCAATCTTGTATAACTGGTAGGGTGCCAAGTTATTTTTAGTCATCAAAATTTGTTCACGTGTTTTTGCCTTGTTACAATTTATGGGAGGGTGCCAAGAGGCACTCTCCTATAAATTGTAACAAGGCAAACCCATATAGACTAAGTAATTTCACTTGTAAGATAATATATGAAGCACATCGAGAGAATTTGACACCTTTAGGCTGGGGTACCTACTCTTCATATTAAAGCCAAGTATGGGCTTCCACCACTGTACCAGTTAACAGAGTTCAATAAGCTCTGTCAAACAAGATTGATTTGATTAAGTTGCATTATGGGAAAAATTTTCAAATTGAAAATTTTATATTTCGAGATCAGTATACAGTGGGTTAACAGTTCTGAGTGCTAGAACCCACAATAATTGTTATATAGAAAAGTGTTGAATGCAACTTTAGCTTGTTAGCACAGCAGTAGAAAATATTCATATAAAATTACGTGGTTGCAATTTTTATGGAGTGACAAACAGGCAGTCTCTAATAAATTGATAAAAAAAAATACCCAATTATTCATAATTTTTCTTTAATAATATCTGATTTGCATGCATGTCATTGGTTGAGGTGAGTTTTTTAGTACCTCAATGAATGTTTCTCCTATTGTATGAAAGTTTTTGTTTTGTCACTGATTTTAAATACATTTTGAAAACAATATAATGCCCTGTGTTAAGCATTGACCCATAATGTACAGTAGCTGCTTATATTACTACTGCCACAGTGATCACATGTACACAATGGCAATATACATGTAGACATGTTTCAAACTGTCATGCCATTGGTTTCTAGTTAAACACTGGCAACCCATAATGATTAAGATTTAAACAAAAATTAAATCAAAGTTTTGGACTTTTAGTTATGAAGATCTTTTTGGGTTTGTTTATTAGTGTTTAAGGTCACATATTTCTAAACAATTGCTAATCGTGACAGCAACATGGTGATAAAGTCAAGTTTAATCAATCATTTATACCCATGTTGCCCACTTTAGAGGACTTCCACCCCAAGCATTATGACTGGGTCCTATTTTACCAGTAAAGCAGAGCTTGTTTACCACAGTAAACAAGCATTCCTTGACTTCCCAGGGTTCCCATGGAGGTCCTTTATGGGTCATATGCAATAAAACAATTCAACTTGCTACACAAATAAATGTTACTCAACCTTCCAATGGAGAGTCAGTACAACAAAGAGGCAGTATTTACAATAACACAAATACAATATGAATGGTCTAGCAAATGCTTGTTACAGGACTTACAGAAACAAACATAGAAAATTGTGAAAATCTTTGAACATTTGAATTGATTGAAAAATGATTTTTTTTTAAAATTAACATTCAAAATTAGATTCCTGTAACAAGTAAAATAGTTATTTTATCACTAAAGCAGAATTATTCATTGGTGATGCACTCTGATGTCAAAATAGCAAAATTCAAGCTGCAAATTTTTCCTTAATGCAACTAGGAATTTAACGAATTCAATCTTGTTTGTCAACACTCACTGAGCTCTGACAAACAAAATTGAATTGGTTCAATTACTAATAACATTAAGGATAAAATTTGCTTTTTCAATGCCTGTGAAGAGGGTTAAAAAAAAATGCTTCTATAACATGTAAAACATGTGTTTAAATAAGTAATCATGAGATTCAAGCAATCTCTAAAAAAGCATTAAATTCTTGAGTAACATTTAAACTGCTATATTGGCAATATTTATTCAATTTCATGGCAGATCCTTTCACTTACATTTCAATTAGGCCTATTAAAAAAAATGTTCTTGTTTTTCAGGCAATTTTCTCTCAATTTCTTGATGAGGGAGTGAGGCTTTTTATTTTTTTAATATTTTTAATTTTTGTTAATCCACAAATAGTTCGGAAAAGAGTTGGAATGAGAAACTTAATTACTTACAATATTATGTGAAAAATCCTTTTTTTCAGCAGTGAAAATTTCCCATAGTGCAGTTGCAAATTTAACCAACTCTATCTTGTTTGACAGAGCTCAGCGAGGTCTGTCAAACAAGATATAGATGATCAAACGTTTATCTTACAAGAGCAAAATAGCGAAGAGATTTCCAGGTAATAAAAAAGGTGTGATGAGGCAGCTTTTCAGCACTGAGGGAGGTGATTGAGAACGGAGTATTTTTTTTCATAGCCTTATTGTTACTATTTATCAGCATTAACCCTTAAGGGGCTGGACAATTGTCCTGAATTGACACCTGACCACAGCCTGTATGTATCTAGAGCTGGGAGGTTAACCACAACCTCGGGTCAGGATCAGTAGTGAGAGACTACTGAAAATCACAACCGCAAATTCGGGTTTAAAATTCCAGTGCGTTTAAGAGATACTGTGCGTAATATCGAGTTACCAGAATGACCACATAATTCACTTTATAATAAATGCAATATCTATGAATATGCTGGTCACCGTCAAAAATTTCTGTATATGTTTGAATGGAATTAAACAACAAAACTGTTGTACCCTATACTTGCACCAATGACATTTTCAAGACAGTAAGCCAAGATTTGAGGCTTTCACTATCAATGCACGGAAATCATCATGATATTCATTAATATTTATGACCTGTCAACACCAAGGCTGAAGCATTGTAAAATGTTCATCAGTTTATCAAATGCGGTTTCCTTTGATGAACTGTAACTTGCCACTTGCTTTTCATTTGTACTGTCCAAAATATTTATTTTGAAAGCTTGAACATCAAAATCGGTTTCAAATTCACAGTTGAGGTGTGATGGAAATTTAGGGTTACAATGACCTAAATGAGCGACTTTTACATGATAAAATTTGGGGGGGTTGGCATAATTTTTTAGAATCGATCGGGTTATACTAAACACGGTTTTGGTTGGGTTTTTTTTGCCTGATATTTTACTGCATTACAGGCATAGACATGTTATAATTATTTATTTAACTGATACAATCAACAGAAGATTTATATATTTATTGGTGTTTAAGGTCACATACTTATGCACAATGGCTAATCATGACTGTGACAGTTTTACGGGTGGAGGAAGCCGAAGTACCCAGAGAGAACCACTGAGCAACGACGAGCAGCTGCCAGCTCCCCAACATCGTAACTCCACACTCCAGCACAGGCAGGGTTAGATTGGTTGAAGACATGCACACCATTGATGTGCAGTACGCCTTAGGACACGGCATCATCGTGCCCCCATATGGACAATCGGGGTTAAGTACCTTGCCCAAGGACACAACACGGGAGTCCAAATCGATCGCTCAGATGGTCACCCATCCGAGGACTAACCGGGCTCGATGTTGCTTAACTTTGGTGATCTGACGAGAACCGTTTACCACAACGCCACCACGCCCTCTAATCAACAGAAGATGCTTTGTTAGTTGTTAGTGGAAGATGTAATTATTGGCTGATCTGATAGGTATATAAGGATAGTTTCTATATGCTCACAGACAAACGAAACAGCAACAGAGGTTTTTTGAACAGCAACCGCAGTGTAAATCCCACAACCTCCCAGCTCTATAAGTGTCCACTGGCTCAGCAGTGCTTTCTAGTCAAGTCTTGGCTGCCTATTTAGGTAACCAAAACTTGACTAGAAATCACTGCCAAGGTAATCTGTCTATTGTCAGTAGGATCTCCTCATGATGACATGTTAAAGGCACTTGTTCTGAGGTTGTAAAAGTTGGAAATAATCCTTTAAGGGTTATGGTCACTTTAGCATCTATGGCCATACCATGACTGCAACACTGGTTTTAAGTAAAGTTTAACCAATTGTTTACATGTTACTGGAGGCTTGTCATTTTGAAAATTGCAGGAGGGCCATTATGGTTCGCCTCAAATCACCACAGGAGGGCTTTGGGTTAACATAAAATGACCACAGGAGGGTCATTTATGATTTGTGGGGGCCGTTTTGTTTCAGCCTGATGGGTAGACAACTATTATCATTTTAAGGTACAGAATGTGGAGAGTGGATTGTAAACTAAATCATCCGCAGGGTGGAGTTATCACCCAAACTATAACTTTCAAATTTTATACATATGGACAGAAAAAACAAGCAATGTTTCAGCCAATGGACCTCCAGGTTTAACCCAGAGGTCCATTGGTTGAAACTTTGCCTGTGCTTGTTATGCTTTGCAACAAATTTGCAATTATTGCCTGGGTGGAATCTCCACTTTGTGGGTGATTTAGTGATAATACACTCTACACACACTTGGTTTGTGTCATTATGATGGTCGTCATCATGTAATGTATATTTGGAAAGTTATTTACTGTCTGTGAGTGACTGCGTTGACGACACACTACAAACTTCACAAACTGCGCTTTTGTTACATGTACCTCCTTCAATCTGCGGCAATTGCCGTTTGAGGCGGCCGATTTTGAGGTGCCTTAGACTGAATTAATGGGTCACAGAAATCGGGGTTAGGTGGACGTTTACCTTCCACGGAATTTTGAACTCAGGTGGGCGACTGTGGCCCGGGGCGATCGCCCGCCTCAAAATGACAAGCCTGTAGACTTTGGAAAACATCCACCCCTGGCATTGTCATTGAGTCAAATTTTACCAGAGAAACAGAATTTGTTCTTTACAGTAAATAAGCATTGTTTCACTTCCCAGAGTTTCCATGGGAGACATATCCTTATGAATACATTACTTCTATTCTATTTGTCATATAAAACCATTTTCAGCCATACACACTGGGTTTCCATAACATTGTTGCACCAACATTATATCTTTCATACAAGATATTTCAATTCAGAGTTTTAGTGGATCAAAATGATGTAAAAACTTTCTTCATTTATTGGGATTTAATTTCATTTTCAGCCTCCGTGGCTAAATGGTGGCAGCCAAATTAGGATATTAACCCTCAAGAATCAAAACTAACACCACTAAAATTTCTGTGCTCAGAACAAGTACTGCACTGTACTGCACAATCATAAGAAATCCTTCATTATACTTAGCAATTCTCCTGGCAATGGATCCTCTTGAAGTTAAACCTCTACACTCTGATGTCAAAATGTCAAAGTTTTCAGGAGCAAATATTTCCCAAAATGCAGTTTGATATTTAACCAAACATACCTTGTTTGACAGAGCTCCACAAGCTCTGTCAAACAAGATATACAGTGGAATCCAGTTAATTGAATAGCCGCTTTGCGAATGAAAATTATTCAATTAACAGGAGTATTCAATTAACAGGGATTGTGTCACTTTTCTGTATTCTAGAGATAAACTAAATATTTATTCTATTATATCTTGTTTGACAGAGCTCCATGATCTCTGTCAAACAAGATATAATAGATTAAATGCCTGTATTGGATGTACTGAGGATAAATAGGTCTATAAACAAAGGAAAACTGGGGAGAGTCAGGGTAATTTCTTGACAGGTTACAAGATTTTTTATTCAATTAACAGGAGTTTACTCTATAACCAATATTCAATTAATAGGTCAAATTTGTACTGGAGGTATGATAAATGGGTTTTTGTTATGAAATTATATTCATTTAACAGGGTTATTCCGGTAAGAGATATCCAATTAAGTGGGCTCCACTGTAATTAATTAAATTCATAGTTAACCAAGAGAGAAAACAGAATGAGTGGAAAGAATTTGTTGCATTACCAGAGTGCTAGGGGTTAACTTGACTAAAAAAAAAACCCACTGATAAGCCTTACAGACTTAAACATACAGAAATTGCTGGAATACTGTCTAGATCTTCAACCTTTATGTAACAGAACTTTATGACTAGAAAACGACACATGTACACACACTTTCTTGAATTACAAGGAATAACTGAATATTTTAATTTTTGCCTACAAAACATAGCTTTTGAACCACCATTGGAACAGGTTCAAAGAGTTTTTCCAATTAGGATGGGGATCATAACCTCTGTTTTGGAGGCAAACAATGAAAAAAAATCATGAGATTGCTCTGATGGAGGGTAAGAAAAAAGTCCATAAAAGGCAATACCTGACAAAAAATACTGCCAATAACAACTGCAATGGACATAAATAAGATACGTTTAGGTACCAAATATGATGTCATTTCTCAAAATGTTTTAAAAGTTACTCAGTTTGATAGTAAAAATGAAACAAATTTCATGTCCTTAACCCTTTACCTAATGTAACGGCCAAAACTGGCCAGAGCTATTCATAAAAATCGCCAATTAATTTTCATTATATTTTCATATTTTGTCTCCAAAACATAGGTTATGACCCTCTTTGGAATGAGCTCGTTCCAACAAGGGGTCATAACCTATGTTTTGGAGACAAAAAATGAAAAAAATTATTTATTCAAGAATTTGGTTTGCAAATGTCATCTGCTTTTCATGTTAGGTAAAGGGTTAAAGGACATTAACTCTCCTAAAAACACTCTGAATAACACTTGCATTGAACATGGGGCTAGACATATACATGTGTACACGCATATCAAATATGATGTCATTCCACTAAGTACTTCAAAAGTGACGGAGTTTAAAATCTCATTGGTCACTGACATACTGACACGGACAGATATAGAGGTGCTTATTGTAGTTAAAAATAAATATTTTGAATGGAAAATTTTGTAAATAAAACTGGTTGCATATGTCTGTTATATTAAGTACATGGTTAAAGTTGAAATTTATCTTGTTTATACTGTTTACTATTTTGTTGTCACAACATTGGTGTATTCAGTCAATGCTAATGGAATACTTAATATCATAATTTCAAAAGAACAATCTTCAATATTAGGCTGTGACTGGCTTTGACGCTAAAATACTCAAAATCTTTCACAGAAGGCTTCAGCGGCCAGGTTCTTCAAATTAAGTGGTTGAGTGCTAGAAGCTACTATTAGAACCTTCAAAAAAAAATTAGGGTACTAGGGCAGAAGCCCAAATGTACCAGTGCAAAAAGACACTATCAGGTCTTCCAAAAAATGAGGATACTAGAGCAAAAGCCAATATTTTCCATGCTCATGTTTCATATTTAGTCAAATGTGAATAACATTTCGTTCATATATTTTTGTTTATTACAATTCATTGGAGAGAGCCAGTGAGCACTATCCAATAATTTGTAATAAAACAAATTTTGAATAACAAATTCAGATCACCAAAAATAATCTAGCCCTCAACCAGTTAACAAAGCAGAACAGGCCTATCTCAAAAGACTATGATGGTTCAATGACCTCGGCTTTTCATGAAGAAATATTGCAACTTATGATCATTCAAAATAATATTGGTGATATATACATAGAGATGATGGTCACTTCCACGAGGAACGAGACAGGCAAATATAATACTATATTAATATTTTATGTTCGTACATGTATTCGACACACAACAATCGGGTTTTGGTTATTTATTTTGAAACATAAAAAGAAAACATAATTTACATTTCTATAAAAACATCAGACCATTTAAAATCCATATTAGAATATGGCCTGCAGTTTGTGATATTTCTCAATCAAGAAACCAAAAGTTTGTCATATCGCATGGATACTTCAGACTACTATTCATAATGTTTTTATAATTTACAAATTTGATGCTATCCCGTAAATGTTAGGATTCCTATACTTCAAACTAAAAAGATTTCCATTTCCTTATTTTTTCAAGATCTGTTTTATAATTTTCCAGACTTAATTAAGCCCATTAAAAATAAATACTGATTATCATATTTTATTTTAAACTGGGATGGGAGAAGAATAATTAGCTTTTAATTTCAGGGAATCAAACATTCATTATTTACTAGTGTTTGAGGTCACATATTTCTGCACAAAGGCTAATCAAGACCACAACATGGATTTAAAGTCAAATTCAGCCAATCGATTTTATACCTGTGTTTCCCATTTTAGAGGACTTCCACCCAAAGCACTGGTGACTGGGTCCAATTTTACCAGTAAAACAGAGCTTGTTCACAACAATAAACACACACTGCCCCACTTCCTGGGGTCCCAACAGGTAGAGGAAATCAAACAGTGACAAATAAGACCTTCCCTATATGCATATGCGAATGCATTAACCCTTTACCAAACATGAAAAACTGACGACACTTGCAAAAAAAATTCTTGAATTACTAATTTTTTTCATTTTTTGTCTTAAAAACATAGGTTATGACCCCTCATTGGAATGAGGGGTCATAACCTATGTTTTTAAGACAAAAAATAAAAAAATAATGAAAATTAATTGGCGATTTTTTAGAATAGCGGTGGCCGGTTTTGGTCATTAGGTTGGGTAAAGGGTTAACTGGTAGAGTGCTAAATTATTCTCAGTCGTCAAATATGTTCACATGTCTTCACTTTGTTACAATTTATGGAAGAGTGTCTACAGGCAAATCCATACAAAGTTAATAACTTCACATCAAAGATAATAGTACAGAGCATAGCCAAAGAATATGAAGCCTTTAAGTTGTTTTACCGACACTCTAGAATAAAGCCCAAATATGGGGCTCCCAACATTCAACCAGTTAAAATAACTTCAGGTGTTAAGCATTAACCCTTTACCTAACATGAAAGGCAGACGACACTTGCTAATAAAATTCTTGAATAACTAATTTTTTTCAGTTTTTGGCATAAAAACCTAGCTTATGACCCCTCATTGGAACAAACTCGAGCTCGATCCAATGAGGGCTAATAAGCTATGATTTTTGTGATTTTTGTGAATAGCGCTGGCCAGTTTTGGACATTATGTTGGGTAAAGGGTTAATAAATAGTAATTAATGATAGTATTATTGCCCATATAGCTGCCTGATAAGTGGAATAATACACGGGTAATGGTCTACTCATACCCAGGCCGATTCAACTACTGGCATTCTTGCAATTAAAATACCGGAATGCCAAAAACATGCGGCAATATCAATCTAAACATATTGTGGGTCAATTCTGGAGAAATATTTTCTTATATCTATTGTTACCATATAAAAAATATTTGTTGAACCTTTGCCATTATCTTATAAAGTAGCATATAATAAACTTACGTATCATCAATATTATTACTAAAGCAGACTCTCACCAAAATTATTTAACAGGCAAAAGTGAAGTATGCCTATCTTTCAGTTTAACCCTTGTGTGACTGCACAATTTTTCAGACTTTCTATGGCACTAAAGACTGTGAGTCTATTTGCTTAGCAGTGATTTCTAGTAAAGTTTTGTTTTGCCTGCAGGGGCAACCAAGGCTTGACTAAAAACCACAGCCAAGGTAATATGACTATCGTCTGCAGAAATTCCTTTATGACTAGATGCTAAACCCTAAAGGCCTGGAAATATATCATACATATTGTTGGTCTTCGACAGTCTACATCCCATGGCTTTGCAGTTGTTTCCGGCAAAGTTTGGCCGTCCACACAAGCAAGTGCCATGGTTCTTGGAATACAATTTGCAAGTTTACCGAGAGGCCGTATGTTGGAACACCTGTTTGGTTGCAGTAAAAGTGATCAAAGTAAGAATTCGGCCTTTAACCCTTTACCTAACATGAAAAGTAGATGACACTTGCAATCAAAATTCTTGAATAACTAATTTTTTTCATTTTTTGTCTCAAAAACATAGGTTATGACCCCTCTTTGGAATGAGCTCGTTCCAAACAAGAGTCATAACCTTGTTTTTGAGACAAAAAATGAAAAAAGTAATGCAAATTAATTGGAGATTTTTGTGAACAGCGCTGGCCGGTTTTGGCCGTTACATTGGGAAAACAGTTAAGGATTAGGCCATACAAAGTTGATTGTCTGTTTCTCAGGCCATTTTTTCCAAAAAAGCATGTGGGCGGGCGGGTTTTTTTTTTTCTTTTTATTTTCTCCCCGAGAGGTTATTTGTGGTAATTTGACCCCCATCCAAATGCCTGGTGGACCACGCAAAATTTCGCAAATATATTGGTTATTCACCACAGGGGTGTTGGGTCGTAAATGAAGTGGGGTTTGAATGTTTGTTTTTTCAGTGAAACGTGAAAATTATAACACAGGACAAAAGTCACGAAACGCCTCGTGGGTGAAACGTCTCTGGGACAAATCAAATGTCGAAGTGCCAACTTTCAGAGATTTATTTTACCAAAAAAAAAAAAATCCTTTCACAACCTGCCTAATAAAATCGTGAATCGCAATTTTTCCCCATTATATTCAAAATTATCACAACCCATTTGAACGGGCAGTTCATCCATAAATCATATTTTTTTTAAATCTGAAAATGAAATACAAAACGAATGTTTGCGTATTTTTATTAACCAATTCGACCGCACATACCTGCCTATATGCAATTTATTTTCAACTATGACTGTTACTTTTATATCAAGCAACGGTTACTATTAGTTATCCAATTATCCTGTATCTCAAATGCATTTATTTAAATTAACTGGGAAACTCGTAACGGTTTCAAATAACAGTACACAAATTCCCAATGACGGCCATTTACAATACAAATGTTACTAAAAATAAATGCCAGGAGACTGTGTTCCATTCAACATAGCACCTGACTTTGCAGACTTTCTGAGGTTTGGTGCGAATCAAACGTGGTGCGAATCGACCATTCCCCTTTGTGACTGTTTGTTGTCAGACTGAAATACACCTTCCTTCTTGCTGTCATTATGACTTACCTTTTACAGAATAAAACACTTTCTGTCGTGAATATTGCTAAAACCCACCCACTTTATTAAGGTATGATGTAGAAAAAGCCTGAAGTGTGTTAATTTAAAAATTGCGAACGCATCGATATCGATTTACCGAAATGAGCACAATATCTCAAATTTTTTTGGAAGATTTTTTTGGTGTCATAAAAAGGTTGCATGTGCACCAAAAGTTAAAAAATTTATAGTAATTTATATATTTTTTATACTTACCAATGACCCAGACTTAGCTGGTGCTAACTCTAACAAAACCAGGGCCAAACACAAATTTTGCCCCCCAATCCCCAAAATTTGCATCTAAAACCAAAAGAAATCATGTCCTATAGGACCTCCATACTTCGCCCCTACTGCGCATGCGCAGTGTCAAGGACGTTCCGAAATTGGCGCCAATTATCATTCTTACTGGCAGTGCCTGGTCAGCGCTATGTACTCAGCGGGGAGGCAAGAGTTCCCAACTCCTGGGAGGGCCATCCCCGTCTGGGTCATTGGTAAGTATAAAAAATATATAAATTACTATAAATTTTTTAACATTTTTATACTGTACCAATGACCCAGACTTAGCTGAATAGTAAAAAGGTTGGAGGGCCTAGGACATAGAGGAAAATCCAATAAGCTCAACTATATAATATAGAGGCAACCCCTTAAGGAGAAAAGGAGTATTAGGCTTTACATGTATCTTTCTTATTTAATGTTAAATTAGAAAGATACAATACCCTTCATAATTGAGCACAATAACATTCATGTTCTCTATTAACATCCAGTATAACCCTTTATACTAATTATTTTTAAAGTAAGCCAATAAATAAAGTTAGTCCAGAGAATTGAGACTCTTTATATTCTTTTAAAAGTGTCCGAGGATTGTATATTAACGCCCGTTTGACACTTGACATATACAAATGCTTCACACCGAGCTACACTTTAAAAATATGACATGAATGAATTTTAACATTAATATTACACTTTAAAACCATCCCGGAAGCGACTCAGAAATACTGACTTTGGAGGAGGCATTCCCTTGCTTTTCACTATAAAGCAGGTGACCTAAGGGAACACCCTCCCCCCCCCCCCCCCTTCCCCTTGCCTTGGGTCAAATAGCCCAGAGCGAAGAGGGCAGCCGGACGGAGTCACTGCCGGAACAGAAAGCCTGCATAACTATAGTTGCAACTGTTTAGTGGACGACATTCTGAGCAACAGATAACGGACCTAAACAATGCAGGTCTCCAGAAATGTACTCAATATTTCTGAGATAAAAATTCATGAATGTGGATGGCTGAGACCAATAAGCAGCCTTCATTAAATCTGTAATAGCAATACTATTAGCGTAAGCCCAAGAAGTAGCAAGAGCTCTTACTTCATGAGCGGAAATCTTAAGCACAGACTGCTGAGAAGAAGATAAACTCTCATAAGCAGTACGGATAGTTAATTGAATCCATCTAGCAATAGAATGGACCGAAATGTCCCTTCTATTAGGCATCAAAGACAGAAAGAAACGTTTTCGTCCCTTTCTGATAAACTGAGATCTTTGTTTATAGATACGTAACGCTCTAACAGGACAGAGTAAAGGCCTACGCCCGTCTGAAGATGGAAGAGCCTTAATGACAATAGGTTCCGGATATTTATTAGGAGCCTGATTCTTAGCTAAAAAACCGACATTAGTAGTGAAGGTGATAGTGTTCCCAACACTACGATAGTGAGAATCATCCACCGATAGTGCATGAAGCTCACTGACTCTTCTAGCAGAAGAGAAAGCTAAGAGAAAAGCTGTCTTATAAGATAAGAATTTGAAATCTACTGTCCCAAGAGGTTCAAATGGCTTTTCCTTCAATTTAAGAAGAACCCAAGCTAAATTCCATTTAGGAATTAACCTAAGAGTTCTGGGTCTATTTATCGAGAAGTTTCTAACCAACTTAGATAAAGAGACATTAGATCCAATTTGTAAACTATCATGATGTGCATAGGTATCAGATAACATAGACCTATAACCCTTAATAGTAACAGGCTGCAGTTTGATTTCGTCAAACAAGTATACTAGAAAGTTTGCAATGTCTGGTATAGAGGGATCGAAAATATCTACAGAATGATCCCTACACCAACGACGAAAAACCTTCCACTTAGCCTCATAGTTTAGTGAAGAGGAGGTCCTCCTACAGTTAGAAATCGCGTCCACTGCTCGTCCTGTAAAGTGCTTGCCATGCAAGAAGGACCGCACAACGGAAAAACGTGAAGGTTGAGACCTTGCGGGTTGTGATGGAGTTGACGCGATTTCCCCTGCGAAAGAAGATCCTCCCGTGGAGGAAGCTTTCGCGGTAGGTCCCACAACAGACACCTGAGTAGATTTATCCACGGTCTCTGTGGAGACAGAGATGCTACCAACAGAATCTTGCATTGAGATTGTTTTATCTTTAGCAATACTTGCTGAATTAACGGCGCTGGAGGATACGCATATCCTATCATTCCGTCCCAAGGGATCGACAGAGCGTCTACTGCAAATGCTCTTGGATCCGGACATGGAGACACATACGTCTGCAACTGATTGTTGAGATGTGTCGCAAATAAGTCTATCATTGGCCGTTCCCATTGGTAGCAAATCTGATTGAATACTTGTTTGTTGAGAGTCCACTCCGACGGCAACAAGCGACCCTTTTGTGAAAGGGAGTCTGCTAGTACATTCAGACGACCCGGTATGTGACGGACCGAAAGAAGAACCTGATGTTCTAGCGCAAACAGAAGGATTCTTTCCGTTAGATTGAACAACGGAACTGAATGAGTGCCTCCCTGATTCCGTATAGACGCCACTACTGTCGTATTGTCGGACAGGATTTGGACATGAGCATTGTGAATAATGTCCATCCAATGACGTAACGCAAGCCAAATTGACATCATTTCCTTGATGTTTATGTGCTTGCACAGGAATTGCGGATCCCAAAGACCCTGGCATCTCGAATCCGTTGGGATCAATGATGCACCCCAACCTGTTTGACTGGCATTCGTCATAATGGTAAAACTCGGATCCGGCAACTGCAGCGGAACTCCCTGAGTTAACCACTGAATGTTTGCCCAAGTCTGAATCTCTTGTTTCACTTGATCTGACAAAAGAACGTCTATGTCGAGCGAATGAATTTTCACACTCCAATTCTGAGTCAAGAAAATTTGGAGAGGACGCGTGCGTAACCGCCCCATCGGAATGAGATCCGCAGCAGCTCCGCACAGACCTATCAGTCTCATAAATTCTCTCGCTGTGACTTTGTCTGCGTGCAGACAATAGCGAGCGTAACAACTGACTAATTTCGCTCTGGTTAACGGCAGACGAATGAGATTGTTGTGCGTCTCGAAGCTCATTCCCAGATGTGTGAATGACTTGGACGGCACCAGATCCGACTTCTCCTCGTTCACTATAAAACCGAGACGTCGGAGCAATAGAAGTAGATTCTGAACATCGTTCTGAAGCGTTAACTCGTTGCCGTACCTCTGAAGAATGTCGTCCAGGTAGGCCGACGTTACCGCAGACGAATGAGCTCGGAAATAGATCATTACCGAGTTCATTACCTGAGTGAAAGCCCAGGGTGCTAGATTCAATCCGAAGCACATCGCCCGGAATTGATACACCACTCCTAGGACTGCGAAGCGTAGATACTTTCTGAATGTCGGATGTACCCTGACGTGAAAGTACGCATCTTTGAGATCTATGCTTGTTGCATAATCGTTCACCCGAATACTCACTCTGACCGACCGAATCGTCTCCATATAAAACTTCGGAGCGACGATCAGCTTGTTTATCCAGCTCAAATCTATGACTGGACGGAACGAGCCGTCTGGTTTCGGAACCAGAAACAGATGGCTGTAGAATCCCGGAGTCTCCTGGTTTTCTACGACCTCTACCGCGTTCTTCATTAAAAGAGACTGCACCTCTGATAATAGAGCGTCCCTTTTCTGCGGATTTGACGGAAGTCGAGTCCATTTTGGACTTCGAGTTAATGGAGGCTTTCGTTTGAAGGATAACTTTAGACCTTCCGAAGTCACTCCTCTCACCCAAGGGTCGTCCGTAATCGACGCCCATTCTTGTGAAAAGCTTGACAACCTTCCGCCAACCACGATAGAGGTTTAAGCCATCACCTCCTGGACCTGCGAGGCCTGCGGTAGGAGAAACCACGTCCTCCATGACCCGCACCTCGTCCCGTCGACCTCGGGGCGTCCGACTTGTTGTCCCGGCCCGAAGGACGTCCCGAACGTGAGTCGCTACCTTGACGGTCTCTCGAATAAGACCAAGAGGACGCACCGGAACCTCTATAGGAACCTCTCTTGGGCGCATTAGACCCAGAAGTGCCTGTCTTATTCTTGTCTGCCGTATCCGACTTCTTAGAGGCAGATTTGAACAACAGAAAATCCGAAGCTTTCTTTGTAATTTTATCATAAATTGCAGAAAGCTTGCCGTCAAAGAGAAGTTCTCTGGAGACCGAAGCGACTCTGAGAGAGTTCTTCACCTTAGAATCCACGAGTGTGGATGTAGCTAGGGCTGTGTCACGTCCAACCAACTCCAGGTTTGCCACTGAAAGGGCGGAGTTACACGTGGAATAAGCTACTGCCCTTGAAAGAAGTCTGAAAGAGGATTGTATATCCTGAAATTCTTTCCCTTGAAGGCGCAGTGATAACGCCTTAGTAAGGTGATCTGCGTAAGATAAGGCATCTAAACTGGCTCTGTTAGACGAAATAGCTGTTTCCAACACCGCGGTTGGAATAGACGCCGACGACGGTAATGATAGCTCCAAGTCTTCCGCCTCGTCGTCCATACGCAGAGGAACTCTCGGAATACCCTGTCCTGCCGTGTTGAATTTATTCCTTGCATTAATGAAAGGCAGGTTGAGAGTATTGGCGGACAAGAAACCTGCTTTCCCCGTTTTGGAAGCAAGTTTAAATATAGCGTCGTTCAATAATTCAAATGTTCTTGCAACATTATTGGACTGAGCCAGAAACTCGGGAGCGATGTCCCTGAACCGCTCAAAAAATTCAGAGTCCAATGACGCTATAATCCTCTTGTCCGGAACCGCAGCAGTCTGCCCCGACGGAACAACTTGAGGGAGAAAGTGCCGGATGAAGTCCACGGCAGCTTTATGTTGTTCCGAAAGGGATAGCTCCAAGTCATCCGTATCCCTTTCACCATCCGGTCGGACCTCATGATGTTCCCGGTCGTCCGCCCCCGATGCTTCGGCGGAGCGTACCGACACAGCGCCGTCGGATAATTCCCGATCCGACACCGTTTCTGTCGGCTGCTGGGATGCTGCGATAAGTTGTGCTATCTGCACAAGTACGTCCGGCATCGAGACCTGCAGAGGCGCAGTCTTTCGCTGCTTCGCTGAGGGCAGCTCCGCATCTGATGGCTCCCGCATACTTTTTCTATGCGAACGTCCGGAGTCCATCGGCCTCGTGTCCCTGGCTGCCGGATGGTGTGACCTGGTCGCCGAAGAATCCTTGATCGGCGAAGCTGGTAAAATATCGGCGGTCACGCAGCCAAGGTGCGGTCATGTGCACTGACGAGAGGAAGAAGCCTGAGCAGTCTCCGCGGACTGCCTATACAACGGAGCGTCCCGAGCGACGGACGTATGCTCCGCTTGCGACACATTTTGTACCACAACATCTGGTCCCAGATGTTGTTGTACGAGAGAGGGGTCTCTCTTGCTCGCGGCCCGGCTGGACCTGGACGAGCTAGGAACCGGACTCAAAGGCTTCCTCCGATCTCGCCTGCTATCCGCCGTCACTGGGTGTGCACGTTGAATGTTTATAGTGCTCGCATCACCTAACATTTCCTCCTTGACCGCATCGGACGAACCCGGCTGCCGAACCATTCGGTGAATGGACGCTACACCGGGCAAGCTAGCGGACGACATTTGTTTAATCTCCATGAGCACTTTTGCCGCTAGCTCTGTATTCATTTGTGACGATGGAAGCGCACTTGCGGAAGATAACATGGAAACATCACCCTGTTCTTGTTCCTCTGAAATAGAAACTGAGAGAGTAGAGTGACCTTGCGGAGAAAGAGCCGGCATAGCCCTTTCTCCAGTAACAACATACCGTGACACACGTTTCCAATGTTTGTCATCCCAATATTGACATATAGAACAGGGATTAGTGCGAGAACACTGACTACAATTAATACAACGATCATGAAAGTCAGAGGAAGATTTCTTCCTATTACAATTTGAACAATATCCTTTCATTGTGAAAAGTCAACAACAAGTCCTAGTTACTCGCACAAACCCCTGACATAAAAATACATAATAACATGATCCATTAATAATGAAAAAACAATTGCAAATCAAAATAATTTTTGAAAAATATTTTTTCAGTGAAGCCCAAGTTTCTGAAAAGAAACGTTGAGCCCCGATGGATCCGATGGCTAAGTGTGGTCAAAAATTTTAAATTTATATTAAATAATTAATGCAACACTTACGGATAATAGAAATGTATCTTATAGTGAGATAAACTACACCAAAGGCAAACAACCCCCCTCAAAAGAGACTGTTGCCAATGTAAACAAACAGTGTAAAACACCAGAAAACATGACTCCAGGCACTGAAAAAACTGGCCCGAAATCAGTCATCAAAATTACACTCTATCTGATGCAAGACAGAGACTCCCAGGGGAGAATCTGCAGAACATCAGATGGAAGATGCAGAACACAACGTTTATACACCCATGGGTGAAAACGTAACTATGGGGAAAATAACAGAAAACATTCTGTCACCAAGCAACTCTCCCAAGAGAATTTTAGAAATGATCTTTCTCAAAAATATGCCAAAAGCATGGGAGAATTGCAAGGGGGGACTTAGAAGACCAGGGGAGAGGAAACACTGAATAAGCAGTGCAACTTTTTAGCAAGAATGACAACAAGAGGCCCATGCCTCGAAAATAGGCAACTTAACATAATTTCATAAAAAATTTTAAGTACAGCCCTGATTATTTTTTGTCACTCCTTTTTCCTCTCCTCCTTCTATATCCTCCTTAGAATCACCATTTCTCCAATAATTACGTGTCTGGCATCCTTTAAACTGAGATTTACAAGCACAAAGATGACTGATGAAGGGCCAAACAGAGAATGATAATTGGCGCCAATTTCGGAATGTCCTTGACACTGCGCATGCGCAGTAGGGGCGAAGTATGGAGGTCCTATAGGACATGATTTCTTTTGGTTTTAGATGCAAATTTTGGGGATTGGGGGGCAAAATTTGTGTTTGGCCCTGGTTTTGTTAGAGTTAGTACCAGCTAAGTCTGGGTCATTGGTACAGTATAAAAATATAACAATGCGCGCGGGCCTGAGAAACAGAGGTTCTTTTTTTTATAGCCTTAAGGCATGTCACTGTGGTCATAAAGTATGTCACAGTATGAAATAGACATTTTAAGGATTAAACAACTACAACATCCACTGATTTTTGAAGGAAAACATCTAATTTTTTAAGTACTTTTGGGCCTTGAAAAATTATTTAAAATCAAAGAGTTTAAGAATTGCATGAATCACCCTACAGAATGAACATTAAAATGTTTCTTGATAAGATTTACTGGTGATATCCGTTTCAAGAAAACAAAAATAAAATTGATTATAATCATGAACAATTATCAATGATAAATTTACAATACTGGAGGACTTTTTACAAATGTTTTCTGTACATGGTTGCCTGGTCATGATTTGGTTTCAATAAATATCAATCATATCCTAGTCGTGATAATGCAATCTGTTTCCGTAATCTCACAACCTCATAAAACACATCTTTGTCTGCAAATAAAAAACAAGAGAATGAATCTTAACTCATTGAACCCTGATGGTATCTTCCATGATAGTTCAATCGCAACAATCGGAAGAGTCAATATTTATTATTTTGGGGTAGACCAATTAATTGACTTTAGGACTGCATGCTGAAGATATTGATTGGTCTACCCCACACATGCACTTAAAAGAAAATTAGAGAAGGTGTGAAAACATCAAGAACAATATATACATTTGAGAATAACTTCCATCATAATATGACCATAGAAACACAAAAAAAAGGCATGGCAATAAAACATAACAGGATAAGACGGTTATTTCAGGTTTTAATGTGCCCAAATTAGGGTAAAATGGTGTACCCAAAATAAATGAATTTAAAGGTCCGTGGGATCAAAGGATTAATATAGAAGTACATTGGAATGAAAGTGTCAATGACACTGTAGCTCAACTTGTCAAGACAAAGACATGTACATGTATAGTATGTGACACAGCAATGACAAACATCTAGGTAATAACCTCATAACAAAGGTACTTATAAAGTATTGTAACGGTCTGTACATAAATACTGACCGTTGCCTGTAACAAATGTATAGGTAAAGTATTGTAAAGGTGGGTGACAGTCAGATGCTAAACTAGAAAAAAATCTTTGAGTCCCAGAGTGGGTCTGACTGAACCCCAAAATATTTGTTCTCATAGCACAGTGATAACAAAGGCACCCCAAAACACACTCATTCCTGTCCCAAGGTGAAAACAAAGGTACCCAAGAAGTTTCGTGAAGATCAGTTCACAAATATGAGCTGTATAGAAGTTGTGACAAAAAACTGATTGGACCTAATTTCGGTACAAAATGGCCACTGGCAGCCATCTTGAATTTTGGACCGCACCCAGAAACACTCGTTCTCGTCCCAAGGTGATAACAAAGGTACCCAAGAAGTTTTGTGAAGATCGGTTCATAAATACAGCCTCTAGCCCGAGCCGCATTGACATGTGCACTTACAGTGTATAAGTGGCACTGAATAAATCAAAGTTCATCTAATTTGCATAATTTCTGCACGAGAAAAACCCCGTACTATATGTGATATATTCCATGTTACTAAACATTCATACAAAAATTTATTCAAATCAGAACTTTCATACAGAAGTTCTGTACAAAAGACTGATTGCACTAATTTTGGTACAAAATGGCTGCTGGTGGCCATCTTGAATTTCGGACCACACTCAAAAACACTCGTTCTCATCCCACGGTGATAACAAAGGTACCCAAGAAGTTTCGTACAGATCGGTTCATAAATACGGCCTCTAGCCTGAGCCGTATAGAAGTTGTGTACAAAAAACTGATTAGACCTAATTTCGGTACAAAATGGCCACTGGCAGCCATCTTGAATTTTGGACCGCACCCAGAAACACTCGTTCTCGTCCCAAGGTGATAACAAAGGTACCCAAGACGTTTCGTGAAGATCGGTTCATAAATACAGACTCTAGCCCGAGCCGTATTGACATGTGCACTTACTGTGTGGAAGTAGCACTTAAAAAATCAAAGTTAATCTAATTTGCATAATTTCTGCATGAGAAAAAAACCTGTATTATATGTGATGTATCCCATGGTACTAAACATTCACACAAAAAATTATTCAAATCAGCACTTTCATATGGAAGTTCTGTGCAAAAATCTGATTGCACCTAATTTTGTACAAAATGGCTGCCATCGGCCATCTTGAATTGCGGACCGGACCCCAAAACACTCGTTCTCATCCCACGGTGATACCAAAGGTACCCAAGAAGTTTCGTAAAGATCGGTTCATAAATACGGCCTCTAGCCCGAGCTGTATTGGCATTTGCACTTACAGTGCTGAAAGTAACACCAAAAAACATCAAAGTTAGTCTAATTTGCACAATTTACGCACAAGAAAAAAACCCGTATTATATGTGATGTATCCCATGGTACTAAACATTCATACAAAAAATTATTCAAATCAGAGCTTTCATATGGAAGTTCCGTACAATAAACAGATTTCTGCATCGTCGGTACAAAATGGCGGCTGGCAGCCATCTTGAATTTCGGACCGCACCCAAAAACACTCGTTCTCGTCCCACGGTCATAACAAATGTACCCAAGAAGTTTCGTAAAGATTGGTTCATAAATACGGCCTCTAGCCCGAGCCGTATCCAATTGCTGACGTACAGACAGACGGACAGATGGCCAGACGGACAGATGGACAGATGGACAGACGGACAGATGGACGACGGGCCATGACAAAAGCTCAAATTTGGCTTCGCCAAAGTTGAGCTAAAAATTTAACAAACAAGAGCTTCACATCTGAGATGTTGAAGTCGAGTTGTGATGGCTAAAAAGGTTTCTGTGCTCGGACCTGAAACTACTAAAACTAGGAAACAATGTAAGAGGCATAGAACAAATTTGGTGAAAATCAGATGACGTTTGTATAATTTATCATGCTGAGACCGCCTGCAATTTGGAAATTCAAACAAGTAAACAATCTAACGGACATAACTCCAAAGAAATTCAGGCAGGACTGGTTTTTGAACTCATCCAAGAGATTCTGAAGTAAAACTCCAAAAGATCAAATTTGGTAAAAATCGGATGACTCAGATCATGGGTCAAATTGTTCACACAACTCAACCAAAAATGAGAATACCTATCTACCATAACTGACCTGTTGATTATGAGACTTGAAAAGTTAAAAAATTTATAGTAATTTATATATTTTTTATACTTACCAATGACCCAGACATAGCTGGTGCTAACTCTTAAAATATAGGGCCAAACACAAATTTTGCCCCCCAATCCCCAAAATTTGCATCTAAAACTAAAGAAAACATGTCCTGAAAGGCCCTCCACACTTCGCCCCTACTGCGCATGCGCTGTGTCAAGGACGTTCCGAAATTGGCGCCATTTATCATTCTAATAACCAGAGCCTGGTAAGCGCTATGTACTCAGCGGGGAGGCAAGAGTTCCCAACTCCTGGGAGGGCCATCCCCGTCTGGGTCATTGGTAAGTATAAAAAATATATAAATTACTATAAATTTTTTAACATTTTTATACTGTACCAATGACCCAGACATAGCTGAATAGTAAAAAGGCTGGAGGGCCAAGGACATAGAGCAAAATGGAATACGCTCAATAAAATAAAATAGAGTCATCCCCTGTAGGGAAAAGAAGTAATAGGCTTTACATGTTACATGTATCTTTCTTATTTATGATAAATTAGAAAGATACAACACCTTCCAAAATTGAGCTTCATACATCCATGTACTCTATTAATATCCAATATAATCCTTATACTAATAATTTTTAAAGTAAGCCAATAATAAAGTAAGTCTAGAGAATAGAGACTCTTATACTCCTAAAAGTGTCTGAGAATTGCATAATCATGTCCGTTGACATATGCAATATTCAAAAGCTATACTTTAAAAACTAAGACTTGAATGAATTTTATAAACTTAAACTTCTCACTAAACAACCATCCCAATAACAGCTCAGAATTACTAACTCCGGAGGAGGTATCCCCTTGTTTTCATAGTAAAACAGGTGACCCAAGGGAACACCCTCCCCCCCCCCCTTTTTCTTGCCCTGGGTCAAATAGCCCAGAGCGAAGAGGGCAGCCGAACGGAGACACTGCCGAAACAGACAGCCTACCTAGCTATAGTAGCAACTGTTAAGTGAATGACATTCTGAGCAGTAGATAATAGACCTAACAAAAGAGGCCTCAAGAAATTGACTCGATATTTCTAAGATAAAATTCATGAATGTGGATGGCTGAGCGCAATGAGCGGCCTTCAAAAATCTATAATAGCGACACTATTAATGTAAGCCCAAGAAGTAGAAGAACTCTTACTTCATGAGCCGAAATCTTAAGCACAACTGCTAAGTCAATGATATACCATAAGCAGTACCGATAGTTAATAGAATCCATTAACAATAAAATGGAGCGTAACGTCCTTCTACTAGACATCAAAGACAGAAGAAGCTTACGCCCTTGTAATAAACAGATATCTGTTTATAAATACATAAACTGTACCCGGAAAGAGTAAAGGCCTATGCCCATACGAAGACGGAAGGACCTTAAAATAATAGGTTCCGGATAATAGGAGCCTAACTCTTATGCAACAATCCAACCTAAATAGTAACGGAAGTATTGATTCCGAAACTATGAAAGTGAAAATCATCCATCGATAGTGCATGAAACTCACTGACTCTACAGTAAAAGAGAAACCAACAGAATTACTGTCTAAAAGGTCAGAATTTGAAAACTACTGTTTCCAGAGGCTCAAATGATTACTTAGCTAAATAAGAACCGAAGTTAAAATCCGTATAGGAATTTAATCTAAAGATTCTAAGTCTATTTATCAAAAAGTTACTAACTGACTTAGATAAAGAGACAAAAGACTCAATTGTAAACTATCGTAGAGTGCATAGGTATGAGGTAACATAAACCTATAACCTAAATAATAACAGGCTGCAGTAGATCTTGTGAAACAAGTATACTAAAAAATAGCAATGAGTAGTATGGAGGGATCAACAATATGAACATAATGATCCCTACACCACGACGGAAGAGCCCCCACTTTAGTCGCATAGAATAGCGAAGAAGAGGATCTCCTATAGTAAGAAATCGCGTCCAAAGCTCGTCCAGTACAGTGCTTACAATGCAATACGGACCACACAACGGAATACATGAAGGTTGCGACCTTGCTGTTTGTGATAAAGATGACACGATTTACCCAGTGAAAAAAGATCCTCACATAGAGGAAGATTTCACGTTAAGACCCACAGTAGACAAGAGAGTAAATTACTCATGATCTCTGTGAAGATAGAGATGCTATCAACAGAAATGTATTGTGGTTGTTTATCTTAGCAATACCTGCTAAAACAACAGCGCCGGAGGATACGCGTATCCTATCATTCCGTCCTATAGATCAATAGAGCGTTAACACTATTAGCTCAGAGATCTGGACAAGCCAACACATACGTCTGCAATTGATAGCAAGCTGTGTCATAAATAAATCATCATTGGGCGCTCCCATAGATAGCAAATCTGATTGAATACTTGTTTGTTGAGAGTCCATTCTGACAGCAACAAGCGACCCGTAAGAGAACGGGAGTCCGATAAAACAATCAGACGACCCGGAATATGACGGACCAAAACTGAACTTGGTGTACTATAACCAACAGACGGATTCTTTCCATTAAATTGAATAACGGAAACGAAAGAGTGCCTCCCTGGTTCCGGAGATACGCCACTACTGTCGAATTAAAGGACAGGAATTTGGGCATGCGTTTCTGAATAATGTTCATGCAATGACATAAAGCAAGCCTAAAAAAAACATTATTCCGCGGAAGTTAAACTGATAGCTAAAAGACTGCGGAACCCAAAGACCCTGGCACTTCGAATCCGTAGGGATCAGTATATATCCCAATCTGTTTGACTGGCAACCGTCATAACAGCCACACTCGGGTCCGGCAACTGCGGCGGCACTCTCTGAGTCAACCACCGAATGTTTGCCCCAGTCTGAATCTCTTGTAACACTAGATAGACAAGAGAACGTATAAATCGAGCAATTCATGGATTGCCGGAAAGTTGCCGTCGAAGAGAAGCTCCTCCGAGAACGAAGCGACTCTGAGAGAGTTCTTAACCTTACTATCCACGCGTGTGGATGTAGCTAGGACTGCGTCACGTCTAACCAACTCCAATCAGCCACTGAAGGGCGGAGTTATACGTGAACAAACTACTGCCCTCAAAAGAAATTACATTGAGAATAATATCCCGTAAATCTTTTCTTGAAGACGTAATGATAACGCCTCAGTAAGGCGGATTACGTATAATAAAGCGTCTAAGTTAAGTCTACTATACATAATGTCGTTCCCAACATTGAAATTGGAAAAGACATAAACGGCGAAAAAGAATATATGCAGTCTTTAATCACACCGTCTAGACGCATATGAACTCTCGGTATGCCCTGCTCTGCCAAAATAAACTATTTGTAAAAATGATAAAATGGCAGAAATGAGCAACGCGGACAAGAAACTAAACTATCATGCTTAGTAGCAGGCTTGTATATATATATATATATAGCGTCGAAAAATAAAACACATGTTGTAATGACAATATTGGACTGCGTCGGTAAGTCAGGGACAATGTCCCTGTACCGATCGAAAAATCCGAGTCCAATGACGCTATAAGTCTCTTATCCAAGATCGCAGCAATGAAGTCCGAAATAATAATCACTGGAAGAAATGCCAGAAGATATGAAAGGCATCTTCCGATACTACTAAAGGGAAAACTCGAAATCTTTCGAATCCCTTTCGCCATCCTGTCGGACCCTATAAAGCGTTCGGTCGTCCGTAGCTGATGCAACCGCGGACCGCACCGACCCAGCGCCGTCGGATAATTCCTGATTCGACCGAGAAACTGTCAATTGCTGGGATGCTGCGAAACAACTGTGCTAACTCGGATAGCACGTCCGTCACTGAGGCCTGAGGAGAAGCGGTCTTACGATGCATTGCCGCTGGAAGCTCCGTGATCGTTACCCCGTGCATACTTCCAATATGCGAGCGAACGGAGTGTATAGGCCTCGTGTCCCTTGGCTACCGGATGGCGCGACCTATTCGCCGTGGAATCACTGAATGCCGAAACTGATCGGATACTCGAGGTCACGTAGCCAATGTGCGGTCGTGTGCCCTGCTGTGAGGATGAGGAAGCATTAAAGACAGTCTCTCGGACTGTCAATATAACGGAGCGTCCCGAGCAACGGACATATGCTCCGAATGTAAAATATCTGAACCACAACATGCGGTCCCCTATGTTGTTGGGCGAGAGAGGAACCTCTCTCGCTCACAGCCCGGACGGACCTGGACAAGCCAGGAACCGGACTAACAGGCTTCCTCCGATCTGTCCTCAATCTGCCGTCACTGGGTGAGTACTAAAGTAATTAAAGTGCTCGCATCACCCAAATCTCCTTCCTAGACCGCAACGGACGAACCCGGCAGCCGAACCATTCGATGAATGTACGCTACACCGGGTGAGCTAGCGAATGTCACTCCGTAAGTGATAGACATATTCCATGAGCACTTATTGCCGCTAACTCTTCATTAACTATGACGACAGAGGCACACTTTTGAAAGACATCTCCATAACTCTTCGAACAAGAAACCAGAAATGCTTGGATAGCAAGCATAAAATAATAATATATATAGCGTCGTTCAATAATTCGAAAGTTTGTGTGACATTATTGGACTATGTCGGAACTGAGGGACGATGTCCCTGAACCGAACCAAAAATTTCTAAGTCCACCGACGCTATCAGTTTCTTATCCGGCATCGCAGCATATGTTGTTCCGAAAGGGAAAGCTTGAAATCCTCCGAATCCCTTTCGGTATCCCGTCGGACCGGATGAAACTTTCGGACGTCCGTACCCGCTTCCGCGGAGCGTCCCGACCCAGCATCGTCGGATAAAATATATGCGACAGATTCAGTTGATGCTGCGATAAATTGTGCTATTAAGGAAAGCACGTCCGTTCCCGAGGCCTGTGCAGTAGCGGACTTACGATGCATTGCCGCCGGAAGCTCCGTGTACGTTGACTCCCGCACACTTCCTATGCGAACGTCCAGAGTCTGCAGGCCTCGAGTCACCGGCTACCGACCCAGCGCTGTCGGATAATTCTCGATCCGACACCGTTTCTGTCGGCTGCTGGGATGCTGCGATAAGCTGTGCTATGTGCACAAGAATGTCCGGCGTCGAGACCTGCGGAGGCGCAGTCTATCGCTGCTTCGCCGAGGGCAGCTCCGCATCAGATGGCTCCCGCATACTTTTCCTATGCGAACGTCCGGAGTCCATCGGTCTCGAATCCCTGGCTGCCGGATGGTGTGACCTGGTCGCCGAAGAATCCTTGATCGGCGAAGCTGGTAATATATCGGCGGTCACGCAGCCAAGGTGCGGTCGTGCGCGCTGACGAGAAGAGGAAGCCTTAGCAGTCTCAGCGGACTGCCTATACAACGGAGCGTCCCGAGCGACGGACGTATGCTCCGCTAGCGACACATTTTGTACCACAACATCTGGGGCCAGATGTTGTTGAACGAGAGAGGGGCCTCTCTCGCTTGCCGTCCGGATGGACCGGAACGAGCTATGAACCGGACTAAAAGGCTTCCTCCGTTCTCCCTCCGATCCGCCGTCACTGGGTGTGCATTAAGTTAATTTTATAGTGCTCGCATCACCCCAAAATTCCTTCTAGACCGCAACGGACGAACCCGGCTGCCGAACCATTCGGTGAATGGACGCTACACCGGGCGAGCTAGCGGACGTCAAAGGCCGTCGAACCTACTAGGGTCCTCTTAGGCAATTGGCGTATTACATGAGCACTTTTCCGCTAGCCCTTCATTAATTGTGACGACGGAGGCACACTGTTGGAAGACATCACAGATACATCACCCTAATCTTGATCGTCTGAAATAGAAATTGATAAAGTAGAGTGACCCTGCGGGGAAAGGACCGGAGTGTCCAAATCCCCAACAACATACCGTGACATACGCTTCCCATATTGTCATCGAAATCATACGATACAGAACAGGAGTTAATGCGAGTACACTGACCACATATAGAATGATAATAAAGTCAGAGGAAGACTTCCTCTTAAAACAATTGATCAATATCCTTTCAATGTGAAAAGAAAACAAGTCCTGGTACTCGCACTAACCCCTGGCAATCAAAATACATAATAATAATATGATCCATTAATATAGAAAAAATAATTGAAATCAAAATATTTTGAAAAAGTTAAAAAATTTATAGTAATTTATATATTTTTTATACTTACCAATGACCCAGACTTAGCTGGTGCTAACTCCACAAAAACCAGGGCCAAACACAAATTTTGCCCCCCAATCCCCAAAATTTGCATCCAAAACAAAAAGAAATCATGTCCTAAAGGACCTCCATAGTACGACTCTACTGCGCATGCGCAGTGACGCAGTCGTCCCGAAATTGGCGCCAAATATCATTCTTACTGGCAGTGCCTGGTCAGCGCTATGTACTCAGCGGGGAGGCAAGAGTTCCCAACTCAGGGAGGGCCATCCCCGTCTGGGTCATTGGTAAGTATAAAAAATATATAAATTACTATAAATTTTTTAACATTTTTATACTGTACCAATGACCCAGACTTAGCTGAATAGTAAACAGGCTGGAGGGCCTAGGACATAGAGGAAAATCCAATAAGCTCAATTATAAAATAAAGAGATAACCCCTTAAGGAGAAAAGGAGTATTAGGCTTTACATGTATCTTTCTTATTTAATATTTAAATTAGAAAGATACACTACCCTTAATAATTGAGCACAATAACATTCATGTTCTCTATTAATATCCAGTATAACCTTTATACTAATTATTATTAAAACAAGCCAATAAATAAAGTAGTCCAGAGAATTGAGACTCTTTATAATCATTTAAAAGTGTCCGAGTATTGTATATTAAAGCCCGTTTGACACTTGACATATACAAATGCTTCACACCGAGCTACACTTTAAAAATAAGACATGAATGAAATTAAACATTAATATTACACTTTAAAACCATCCCGGAAGCGACTCAGAAATACTGTCTTGGAGGAGGCATTCCCTTGCTTTTCACTATAAAGCAGGTGACCTAAGGGAACACCCGCCCCCCCCCTTCCCCTTGCCCTGGGTCAAATAGCCCAGAGCGAAGAGGGCAGCCGGACGGAGTCACTGCCGGAACAGAAAGCCTGCATAACTATAGTTGCAACTGTTTAGTGGACGACATTCTGAGCAACAGATAACGGACCTAAACAATGCAGGTCTCCAGAAATGGACTCAATATTTCTGAGATAAAAATTAGTAAATGTGGATGGCTGAGACCAATAAGCAGCCTTCATTAAATCTGTAATAGCAACACTATTAGCATAAGCCCAGGAAGTAGAAAGAGCTCTTACTTCATGAGCAGAAATCCTAAGCACAGACTGCTGAGAAGAAGATAAATCTTCATACGCAGTACGGATAGTTAACTGAATCCATCTAGCAATAGAATGGACTGAAATGTCCTTTCTATTAGGCATCAAAGACAGAAAGAAACGTTTCCGTCCCTTTCTGATGAACTGAGATCTCTGTTTATAGATACGTAGTGCTCTAACAGGACAGAGTAAAGGCCTACGCCCGTCTGAAGACGGAAGAGCCTTAATAACAATAGGTTCCGGATATTTATTAGGAGCCTGATTCTTAGCTAAAAAACCGACGTTAGTAGTGAAGGTGATAGTGTTCCCAACACTACGATAATGAGAATCATCCACCGATAGTGCATGAAGCTCACTGACTCTTCTGGCAGAAGAGAAAGCTAAGAGAAAAGCTGTCTTATAAGATAAGAATTTGAAATCTACTGTCCCAAGAGGTTCAAATGGCTTTTCCTTCAATTTAAGGAGAACCCAAGCTAAATTCCACTTAGGAATTAATCTAAGAGTTCTGGGTCTATTTATCGAAAAGTTTCTAACCAATTTCGATAAAGAGACATTAGATCCAATTTGTAAACTATCATGATGTGCATAGGTATCAGATAACATAGATCTATAACCCTTTATAGTAACCGGTTGCAGTTTGATTTCGTCAAACAAGTATACTAGAAAGTTAGCAATGTCTGGTATAGAGGGATCAAATATATCAACAGAATGATCCCTACACCAACGACGGAAAACCTTCCACTTAGCCGCATAGTTTAGCGAAGAGGAGGTCCTCCTACAGTTAGAAATCGCGTCCACTGCTCGTCCTGTAAAGTGCTTGCCATGCAAGAAGGACCGCACAACGGAAAAACGTGAAGGTTGAGACCTTGCGGGTTGTGATGCAGTTGGCGCGATTTCCCCTGCCAAAGAAGATCCTCTCGTGGAGGGAGCTTCCGCGGTAGGTCCCACAACAGACACCTGAGTAGATTTATCCACGGTCTCTGTGGCGACAGAGATGCTACCAACAGAATCTTGCATTGAGATTGTTTTATCTTTAGCAATACTTGTTGAATTAACGGCGCTGGAGGATACGCATATCCTATCATTCCGTCCCAAGGGATCGATAGAGCGTCTACAGCAAATGCTCTTGGATCCGGACACGGGGACACATACGTCTGCAACTGATTGTTGAGATGTGTCGCAAATAAGTCTATCATTGGCCGTTCCCATTGGTAGCAAATCTGATTGAATACTTGTTTGTTGAGAGTCCACTCCGACGGCAACAAGCGACCCTTTCGAGAAAGGGAGTCTGCTAGCACATTCAGACGACCCGGTATGTGACGGACCGAAAGAAGAACGTGATGTTCCAACGCAAACAGAAGGATTCTTTCCGTTAGATTGAACAACGGAACTGAATGAGTGCCTCCCTGATTCCGTATATACGCCACTACTGTCGTATTGTCGGATAGGATTTGGACATGAGCATCGTGAATAATGTCCATCCAGTGACGTAACGCAAGCCAAATTGACATCATTTCCTTGATGTTTATGTGCTTGCACAGGAATTGTGGATCCCAAAGACCCTGGCATCTCGAATCCGTTGGGATTAATGATGCACCCCAACCTGTTTGACTGGCATCCGTCATAATGGTAAAACTCGGATCCGGCAACTGCAGCGGAACTCCTTGAGTTAACCACTGAATGTTTGCCCAAGTCTGAATCTCTTGTTTCACTTGATCTGACAAGAGAACGTCTACATCGAGCGAATGAATTTTCACACTCCAATTCTGAGTCAAGAAAATTTGAAGAGGCCGTGTGCGTAGCCGTCCCATCGGAATGAGATCCGCAGCGGCTCCGCACAGACCTATCAGTCTCATAAATTCTCTCGCTGTGACTTTGTCTGTATTTAGACAATAGCGAGCGTAACAACTGACTAATTTCGCTCTGGTTAACGGCAGACGAACGAGATTGTTGTGCGTCTCGAAGCTCATTCCCAGATGAGTGAATGACTTGGACGGCACCAGATCCGACTTCTCCTCGTTTACTATGAAACCGAGACGTCGGAGCAATAGAAAAAGATTCTGAACATCGTTCTGAAGCGTTAACTCGTTGCCGTACCTCTGAAGAATGTCGTCCAGGTAGGCCGACGTTACCGCAGACGAATGAGCTCGGAAGTAAATCATTACCGAGTTCATTACTCGAGTGAAAGCCCAGGGTGCTAGATTCCATCCGAAGCACATGGCCCGGAACTGATACACCACTCCTAGGACTGCGAAGCGTAGATACTTTCGGAATGTCGGATGTACCATGACGTGAAAGTACGCATCTTTGAGATCTATGCTCGTTGCATAATCGTTCACCCGAATACTCGCTCTGACCGATCGAATCGTCTCCATATAAAACTTCGGAGCGATGATCAGCTTGTTTATCCAGCTCAAATCTATGACTGGACGGAACGAGCCGTCTGGTTTCGGAACCAGAAACAGATGGCTGTAGAATCCCAGCGATTCCTGGTTTTCTACGACCTCTACCGCGTTCTTCATTAAAAGAGACTGCACCTCTGATAGGAGAGCGTCTCTTTTCTGAGGGTTTGACGGAAGATGAGTCCACTTTGGACTTCGAGTTAATGGAGGCTTTCGTTTGAAGGATATCTTTAGACCTTCCGAAGTCACTCCTCTCACCCAAGGGTCGTCCGTAATCGACGCCCACTCTTGAGAAAAACTCGACAACCTTCCGCCAACCGGAACGCGATAGAGGTTTGAGCCATCACCTCCTGGATCTGCGAGGCCTGCAGTAGGAGAAACCTCGTCTTCCACAACCCGCACCTCGCCTCGTCGACCTCGGGGCGTCCGACCGATTGTCCCGGCCTGAAGGACGTCCCGAACGAGAGTCGCTATCCTGACGGTCTCTCGAATAAGAGCTAGAGGACGCACCGGAACCTCTATAGGAACCTCTCTTGGGCGGATAAGACCCAGAAGTGCCCGCCTTATTCGTGTCTGCTGAATCCGACCTTTTAGGAGCGGATCTAAACAACAGAGAATCACTAGCTTTCTTTTTAATATTATCATAAATAGCGGAAAGCTTGCCGTCAAAGAGAAGATCTCCTGAGACCGAAGCGACTCTAAGAGAGTTCTTCACCTTAGAATCCACTAGTGTGGATGTAGACAGGGCTGCGTCACGTCTAACCAACTCCAGATTAGCCACTGAAAGGGCGGAGTTACACGTGGAATAAGCTACTGCCCTTGAAAGAAGTCTTAAGGAGGATTGTATATCCTGAAACTCTTCCCCTTGAAGACGCAGTGATAACGCCTTCGTAAGGTGATCTGCGTAAGATAAGGCATCTAAATTGGCTCTGTTAGACGCAATAGCTGTTTCCAACACTGCGGTTGGAATAGAAGCTGACGACGGTAATGATAGCTCTAAGTCTTCCGCCTCGTCGTCCATACGCAGAGGAACTCTCGGTATACCCTGACCTGCCGTGTCGAATTTATTCCTTGCATTAATGAAAGGCAGGTTGAGAGTATTTGCGGACAAGAAGCCTGCTTTCCCTGTCCTGGAAGCAAGTTTAAAAATAGCGTCGTTCAATAATTCAAATGTTCTTGCAACATTATTGGACTGCGACGGAAACTCGGGAGCGATGTCCCTGAACCGCTCGAAAAAATCAGAGTCCAATGACGCTATAATTCTCCTGTCCGGAAGCGCAGCAGTCTGGCCCGACGGAACAACTTGAGGAAGAAAGTGCCGGATGAAGTCTACGGCAGCTTTGTGTTGTTCCGAAAGGGATAGCTCCAATTCATCCGTATCCCTTTCACCATCCGGTCGGACCTCCCGATGTTCCCGGTCGTCCGCCCCCGATGCTTCGGCGGAGCGTACCGACCCAGCGCCGTCGGATAATTCTCGATCCGACACCGTCTCTGTCGGCTGCTGGGATGCTGCGATAAGCTGTGCTATCTGCACTAGAATGTCCGACGTCGAGACCTGCGGAGGAGCGGTCTTTCGCTGCTTTGCCAAGGGCAGCTCCGCATCGGATGGCTCCCGCATACTTTTCCTATGCGAACGTCCGGAGTCCATCGGTCTCGAGTCCCTGGCTGCCGGATGGTGTGACCTGGTCGCCGAATAATCCTTCCTCGGCGAAGCTGGCAAGATATCGGAGGTCACGCAGCCAAGGTGCGGTCGTGTGCGCCGGCGAGAAGAGGAAGCCTTAACAGTCTCTGCGGACTGCTTATACAACGGAGCGTCCCGAGCGACGGACGTATGCTCCGCTAAAGACACATTTTGTACCACAACATCTGGTCCCAGATGTTGTTGTACGAGAGAGGGGCCTCTCTCGCTCGCGGCCCGGCTGGACCTGGACGAGCTAGGAACCGGACTAAAAGGCTTCCTCCGTTCTCGTTCACTATCCGCCGTCACTGGGTGTGCATCTATTATTTTTATAGTGCTCGCATCACCCAAAATTTCCTCTTGGACCGCATCGGACGAACCCGGCTGCCGAACCATTCGGTGAATGGACGCTACACCGGGCGAGCTAGCGGACGACATTTGTCTAATCTCCATGAGCACTTTTGCCGCTAGCTCTGTATTTAATTGTGACGACGGACGCACACTTGAAGAAGATAACATGGAAACATCACCCTGTTCTGGTTCCTCTGAAATAGAAACTGAGAGAGTAGAGTGACCTTGTGGAGAAAGAGCCGGCATCGCTCTTTCTCCAGAAACAACATATCGTGACACACGTTTCCAATGTTTCTCATCCCAATGTTCACATACAGGACAGGGATTAATGCGAGAACACTGACTACAATTTATGCAATAATCATGAAAGTCAGAGGAAGATTTCTTCCTATTACAATTTGAACAAGTTCCTTTCATTGTGAAGGAACAACAATAAGTCCTAGTTACTCGCAAAAACCCCTGACACAAAGATACATAATAACATGATCCATTAATAAATGAAAAAACAATTGCAAAACAAAATAATTTTGAAAAAATATTTTTTCAGAGAAGCCCAAGTTGCTGAAAAGTAACGTTGAGCCCCGATGGATCCGATGGCAAAGTGTGGTCAAAAATTTTAAAATTATATAAAATAATTAATGAGACACTTTCGGATAATATAAATGTATCTTGTAATGAGATAAACTACCTCAAAGGCAAACAGCCCCCCTCAAAAAAGGCTGTTGCCAATGAAAACAAACAGTGTAAACACAGAAGAAAACATGACTCCAGGCACTGAAAAAACTGGCCCGGAATCAGTCCTCAATTACACTCTATCTGATGCAAAACAGAGACTCCCAGGGGAGAATCTGCAGAACATCAGATGGAAGATGCAGAACACAAACGTTATACACCCATGGGTGAAAACGTAACTATGGGGAAAATAACAGAAAACATTCTGTAACCAAGCAACTCTCCCAGGGAATTTTTAGAAATGAAACTTCTCAAAAATATGCCAAAAGCATGGGAGAATTGCAAGGGGGGACTTAGAAGGTTAGGGGAGAGGAAACACTGAATAAGCAGTGCAACAATTAGCAAGAATGACAACAAGAGGCGTTTGCCTCGAAAATAGGCAACTTAACATAATTTTAACAAAAAATTTTAAGTACAGCCCTGATTATTTTTTGCCACTTCTTTTTTCCTCTCCTCCTTCTATCCTCCTTAGAATCACATTTTCTCCAAGAATTACGTGTCTGGCATCCTTTAAACTGAGATTTACAAGCACAAAGATCAGTGAGATGTTGACTGATGAAGGGCCAAACAGAGAATGATATTTGGCGCCAATTTCGGGACGACTGCGTCACTGCGCATGCGCAGTAGAGTCGTACTATGGAGGTCCTTTAGGACATGATTTCTTTTTGTTTTGGATGCAAATTTTGGGGATTGGGGGGCAAAATTTGTGTTTGGCCCTGGTTTTTGTGGAGTTAGCACCAGCTAAGTCTGGGTCATTGGTACAGTATAAAAATATATTTTTTCAGAACAGCCCAAGTTTCTGAAAAGTAACGTTGAGCCCCAATGGATCCCAAGCCTAAGTGTGGACAAAAATTTTAAAAATATTTTAAACAATTTATTCAACACTTACGAACAATAATAATGTATCTAGTTATGATTAAAATAACATAAAGATATTATTTTTTAGAAATCCCCCCCTCACACAGAGGGCTGTTGTAAATGTAAACAATGAGTGTAAAAACACTAAAATAAGACTCCAGGCACCCAGGCCCGAAATCAGTTACCAAAAATACACTATCTGATGCAAAACAGAGACTTCCAGGGAAGAAACTGCAGAACATCAGATGGTAGATGCAGAACACAATGCCTAACCACCCGTAGGTGAAGACGTAAACATGGGGAAAGAACAGAATTCATTCTGTTATTCAGCTAAAACTCCCAAGAAATTTTAGTAATAATAATTACAGAAACTATGCCAAAAGCATGGGAGAATAGCAAGGGGGAACTTAAAGGACAGGGAGAGAGGAAAACACTTGAAAAAACAGTGTAACTAAATAATCAGAATGACAACAAAATGGTTGCTGCCTTGAAAATAGGTAACTTAACATAATTTCATTAAAAAATTTTAAGTTACAGCCCTGATAATATTCTGTCACACATTCTTTTCCTCTCCTCCTTCTCTATCCTCCTTAGAATCACCATTTCACTAATATTTATGTGTCTGGCATCATTTAAACTGAGATTTAAAAGCACAAAGATCAGTCAGATGTTAACTGATGAAGGGCCAAACTTAGAATGATAAATGGCGCCAATTTCGGAACGTCCTTGACACTGCGCATGCGCAGTAGGGGCGAAGTGTGGAGGGCCTTTCAGGACATGTTTTCTTTAGTTTTAGATGCAAATTTTGGGGATTGGGGGGCAAAATTTGTGTTTGGCCCTATATTTTAAGAGTTAGCACCAGCTATGTCTGGGTCATTGGTACAGTATAAAAATTTATAAATTCTAAGTAATTTGTATATATTTTTTATACTTACCAATGGCCAAGACTAGATGGTGCTAACTCAAAAATTAATCCAGGGCCAAACACAAATTTTGGCACCCAATCCCCAAAATTTTCATGCAAAACCGAAAAATCAATGTCCTATCTGGTCCTCCATACTTTTCAGATCTGCGCATGCACAGTATCCAGAAAAACACCGAAATTGGCACCAACCATCATTCTTTCTATAATTGCCTGTTACATGTTGTAAACAGCAGGGAGGTATGAGTGCCCACTCATGGGAGGTCCATATCCATCTGGATCATTGGTAAGTATAAACAAGCCAAGACCAATACCGGGTCTGGACCTGCGTCGCTGCATGCAATTGAATCGGCAAACAGGAAGTAGCTGCACGGCAGATCTGAAAATTGCATACACGATACAACTGATCATTATCAGGCTCCAGATGAAATATAAAATCAATCCCTTGCATAGAAGCCGAGAAAAGTTTGACCAAAAATTTTCAATGTTCAGTGGGTACAGTAAAATTTCAAAGTATCAGCAAACAGGAAGTGGCTGCACGGCAGATCTGAAAATGCTTACACGATACAACTCATCATTATGAAGCAGCAGACCAAATATAAAATCAATCCCTTGCATAGAAGCCGAGAAAAGTTTGACGAAAAATTTCAATGTTCAGTGGGTACAGTAAAATTTCAAAGTATCGGCAAACAGGAAGTGGCTGCATGGCAGATCTGAAAATTACTTACACGATACAACTCATCATTATGAAGCAGCAGACCAAATATAAAATCAATCCCTTGCATAGAAGCCGAGAAAACCTTGACGGA
This sequence comes from Pictodentalium vernedei, assembly GCA_031216915.1. Lineage (NCBI taxonomy): Eukaryota > Metazoa > Mollusca > Scaphopoda > Dentaliida > Dentaliidae > Pictodentalium > Pictodentalium vernedei. The sequence continues at coordinate 716,812,876 of CM062296.1, forward strand.
AAATTTCAATGTTCAGTGGGTACAGTAAAATTTCAAAGTATCGGCAAACAGGAAGTGGCTGCACGGCAGATCTGAAAATTGCTTACACGATACAACTCAGCATTATGAAGCAGCAGACCAAATATAAAATCATTCCCTTTCATAGAAGCCAAGAAAACTTTGACGGAAAAAGTGTTTCGGACGGACGGACGGACGGACTGACGGATGGACGGACGGAGTCGAGCGGTTACTAGACCTGCTCTGCCGCTGGCGACGCAGGTAAAAATATACAAATTACTTTAAATTTATCATATTTTTATACAACAACTAATGGCCCAGACTAGCTGAATCGTAAAAGGCTGGAGGGCCTAGGACATAAAGGAAAATCCAATCTCTCAATCACTTCAGTGAAGGATATCTCCTACAGGAGAATAGGAGAAAAAAGGAAATATATATGTCTTTCTCCTTTACTAGAAATGAGAAAGACACAACACCAACAATGTAATTGAGTATTACATAATATATAATTCTCCATTTAATGCCAGCATAACCCATTATGCTAATACGGTGAAGGAAAGCCAATATATAAAGATAGTCCCGAGAATGAGACTCTTTATACTCATTTAAAAGTGTCTGAGGACTGTATATTAATGCCCGTTTGACACATGACATATACAAATGCTTCACAGTGAGCTACACTTTAAAAACAGTACATAGATATAGATGAGGCATAGTTATTGCTCCACACCGAGCTACACATTAAAACCATCCCACCAACTCAGGACTACTGACACCGGAGGAGGTCTTCCCTTGCTTTTCACTATAAAGTCAGATGATCATGAGGGAAAAAAAACGACCTGTTGCCATATCTCTGTAGAATGTCGCCCAAGTAAGCCGACATTACCGCAAACGAATGAGCTTGGAAGTGTGACATTACTGAGTTGATTATTCAAGTGAATGCCCAGGGAGCCAGTTTCAGACCAAAGCACAATGCCCTGAATTGATACACCTTCCCTTGTACGGCGAACTTCTGAATGCCGGATGTACCAGGACATGAAAGTACGCATCTTTTAGATCTATGCTTGCCGCATAGTCGTTCACTCGAACGCTCGCCCTTACCAACCGAATGGTCTCCATATAGAATTTTGGAGCCACAATGAGCTTGTTTATCTAGCTCAGGCCTATAACCGGTCAGAACGAGCCATCTGGCTTTGGTTACGAGGAACAGGTGACTAGAAACCAAGAGAATTTTGATTCTTGACGACCTCTATTGCTTCCTTTGATAAGAGAGCTTGTACCTCCACTATGAGAGACTCTCTTTTGCAAGGATCTGATGGAAGATTTGTCCAATGGGGACATCTTGTTAGTGGGGGTTTCGCTTGGAATGATAGCCGTAGGCCGTCCAAGACTACACTTCTCACCCACTGGTCTTCCGTAATTGTTATCCAGGTTTTTGCAAAGCTTGATAACCTTCTGCCAACTGGTAAGCAATAGAGGTCTAATAGAGGTCCAACGACGCCAGAAGTTTCTTCCTTGTCATCATAGCATTCTGATTCAACGGAACAAATTCAGGGTAGTATTGACGGATGAAATCCATCGCAACCATGTGTTGTTCCGAAAGAGAAGGGTAATCCTCTTCCATATCCCTTTCACCATCCAAGAGAATCAGCTGTGAATCTCGGTCCCTTGGATCTGCATGAACAGACGACTGGACTGACCCAACACTGTCTGACTGCTCATGTTCTGAGTCTGCTCTTGCACTTGCTGGGATGCTGCAATCAGTTGTGCAATCTGCGATAGCAAGTCTGTCACCGAGGCCTGAGGAGCAGCGGTCTTCTGTTTCTTCGCCACTTGCTGCTCCTGGGATGGTGTCGGAGATTGCTCTTTTCTGCAGACGTCCCAATGATCGAGGACTTGTCTCCCTAGCTACCAGCTGGGCCGATTTCAACGGCGAAGAGTGGTCCATTCTTCACATAGGAGGCTAGATATCCAAAGTCGGGTAGCTAGGATGCGCTCGTGTGTGCTTAGTAGATGAAGTGGAAGAAGCCGTAACTGCAGCCGAGGCCGGCTGCAATCTATATGGAGTGTCCCGAACGGCAGGTGTGGACGTATGCTCCGTCTCATGCAAGTTCTGTATCACAACATCTGGCCCCAGATGTTGCTGTGATAGAGAGGGACCTCTCCCGTTTGCGGTCCTTTCAGACCTCGGTGAGCTTCCCACAACACTTGCTGGCTTCTTCCCTTGTTCCATCGTCGCTGGGTGAGCATGTTTATGTTTTAAAGTGCTCGCTCTGCCCAATCCACTTCTTAAGATCGCAACGGACGTACCCTGTGTCACGTTACCCACAAACGGAGTAACCGCTTCGCTGGTCGGGCTAGGTGCAGACAAGGAACTAAAACCACCGGCTAGTGGCTTTATCCCCGCCTAATATTCATGAGCACTTTGGCAGATAGCTCTCAGACCTATCCGGTGTTATGGCTCCCACTATCGGGTTGGCCGCTTCACCGGTCGAACTGGCTGGCTGCTGGAATAAGAGGCCTTATTCCTTGTTTTATATTCATGAGCACCATAGCAGCCAGTTCTATTTGCTCATCAGAGCGTGACGACAGGAGCACACTTCTGGAAGGTGTCACATAATCATCACCATGTTCTTGTTCCTCTGAAAAAGAAACTGAGAAATTTGATTGACTTTGCGGCGGGAGGACCAGCATTGGCCTCTCACCGCTAACAACATACTGTGACACCCGTGTCCAACATTTGTCATCCCAATCAACACATGTAGGACAAGAATTAGCGGGAGTACATCGACTACAAGCAAGGCAACAAGCATGTAAATCTGAGGAAGATTTCCTCGCCTTGCATTTTGAACAATAAGCTTTCACAATTAATAAAGTCGATAGTACTCCCACCAACTTCACAATAAACATATGATACATAATGATCAACATTCAAAATACAAATCGAAAAATTAATTTCAAAAAATTTTTTGACAAAAGCCCAAGTTCCAAAAGGGAACAAGACAAGCCCAAGGGTATCCCGATAGAGCCTAAGTGTGGACAAAAATCCAAAAATAATTGCTACACTACCAGAAAATTATAACATGTATCTACAACAATCCTATAGTAATAATAAGTTGAAACTACATATATTTATAGGACGTTGCCAATGTAAACAACGTCAATGAAAAAAACGAAAACAAGACCCCCAGGCACTGAATAAAAAAGGCCGAAGTCAGTAACAGATTTTAAAGCTACCCGATGTAAAGCAAGATCTTCAGATGAAGAAAAAACGATACATCGGACAAAAGATGCATGACCCAAATGCCCAAACACCCCTAGGGTGAGGACATAACCCTGGGGATATACAGAATAAACATTCTGTAATATACGTCAAACTCCCAAGAAATTTAATAAAAAATTTCAATAAAAATAAGCCAAAAAGCTTGGGAGTTTAACAGGAGGGCTTCAAGGAAGGATAGAGAAGGAACACTTAACAAACAATGGAAAAATCATTAGCAAGAATGATGACGTCAGGCCCATGTCCCGAAATTGGGAGACATGAAATAATTTTGATAAAAATTATAAAGTTACAGCCCTAAACGTTCCTAACCACCATTGTTCACTTCCATCATCCAATTATGTTCTTGGATCCACCAATTTCACCATTGATTTGCGTCTGGCATCCTCAATGAAAGTGTCAATGACACTGTAGCTAAACTTGTGTGCTGTGTTTGATGAAAAGGATAATGTACATGTTTATGAAAGGATTATGAAATAAGACAAGAATTGTGATAATTGGGAATATGTTCATTTCTGTTCCCTGTATGCTATGTTTTTGATAAAAATAATGTGAGGTGTACACTGTACTAAAGAGTTGGGTTAATATGACCTCACAGTTAATGTATGTGGCCCTCACAGTTAACGTATATCAACGAAAGTTACCAAGTTACAGTGAAATTATTTCAAAACGAGTCATCCGATCAAGTTACATTGAAATCCCCTCATAAATATGGCCTGTAGACTGTGCTAAAGGTTTTCAGGCTTCGGGCCCCTGTAGCCGTCAATTTCTCAATTGTGTCCAAAGGGGACGTTCTCATCTAGACATTATATGAAGTCAACCTACCAAGTTACAATGAAATCCCTTCATAAATATGACCTGTAGACTGTGCTAAAGGTTTTTGGGCTTTGGGCTCGGGCAGCAATCATGGTTGAAGGATCGCAACCAAAAGGGGATATTCTCATCTTGAGTGATCCTACGAAGTTACAATGAAATCCCTTCATAAATATGACCTGTAGACTGTGCTCAATGTTTTCGGGCTTCGGGTCCCTGAAGCCGTCACAGATGACGAATCACGACCAAAAGGGGATCTAGGCATTATATGGAGTCAAACTAACAGGTTACAATGAAATCCTTCCATAAATATGACCTATAGACTATGCTAAAGGTTTTGGGGTTTTGGGCTCGGGCAGCCATCAAGGCTGAATGACCGCGACGAAAAGGGGACATTCTCATCTAAACATTATTTGGAGTCATCCTACCAAGGTACAATGAAATCCCTTCATAAATATCACCTGTAGACTGTGCTAAAGGTTTTCGGGCTTCAGGCCCCTGTAGCCATCACAGTTGCCTAATGGTATCCAAAAGGGGCTGTTCTCATCTCAACATTATATGAAGTCAACCTACCAAGTTACAATGAAATCCCTTCATAAATATGACCTGTAGACTGTGCTAAAAGTTTTCGGGCTTTGGGCTTGGGCAGCCATAATGGTTGAATGATCACAACCAAAAGGGGACATTCTCATCTAGGCATCATCTGGAGTGATCCTACGAAGTTACAATGAAATCCATTCATAAATATGACCTTTAGCCTGTGCTCAAGATTTTCGGGCTTCGGGCACCTGTAGCCATCACAGTTGACCAATCACGGCCAAAAGGGGATGTCATCATCTATGCATTATATGGAGTCAACCTAACAAGTTACAATGAAATCCTTCCATAAATACGACCTATAGACTATGCTAAAGGTTTTTGGCTCAGGGAGCCATCAAGGCTGAATGATCGGGACCAAAAGGGGATGTTCTCATCTAGACATTATTTGGAGTCATCCTACCAAGCTACAGTGAAATCCCTTCATAATTATGACCTGTAGACTGTTCTAAAGGTTTTCGGGCTTCAGGCCCCTGTAGCTGTCACAGTTGCCCAATTGTGTCCAAAAGGGGACGTTCTCATCTAGACATTATATGAAGTCAAACCTACCAAGTTACAATGAAATCCCTTCATAAATAAGACCTGTAGACTGTGCTAAAGGTATTCGGGCTTCGGGCTCGGGCAGCCATCATGGTTGAATGATTGCAACCAAAAGGGGACATCTGGGCATCATCTGGAGTGACCCTACAAAGTTACAATGAAATCCCTTCATAAATATGACCTGTAGACTGTGCTCAAGATTTTCAGGCTTCGGGCACCTGTAGCCATCACAGTTGACCAATCACGCCCAAAAGGGGATGTCATCATCTAGGCATTATATGGAGTCAACCTAACAAGTTACAATGAAATCCTTCCATAAATACGACCTATAGACTATGCTAAAGGTTTTTGGGCTCGGGCACCCATCAAGGCTGAATGATCACGATCAAAATGGAACGTTCTCATCTAGCCATTATTTGGAATCATCCTTCCAAGTTACAATGAAATCCCTTCATAAATATGACCTGTAGACTGTGCTAAAGGTTTTCGGGCCCCTGTAGCCGTCACAGTTGCCCAATCATGTCCAAAAGGGGACTTTCTCATCTAGACATTATATGAAGTCAACCCACCAAGTTACAATGAAAGCCATCACGGTTTACAGATCATGCCCAAAAGGGGACGTTCTCATCTGGGCATTATACAGAGGCATCCTACAAAGTTAACAAGTTAAAATGAAATCCCTTCATAAATACGACCTGTAGACTGTGCTAATGGTTTTCAGGTTTTGGGCTTGGGCAGCCATACCGGTTGATCGATCGCAACCAAAAGGGGATGTTTCTCATCTAGACATGACCCCAAACTTGCATATGAAATTTCATGACGATCAGACAAGAACTGCGGGGTGTAGCCCGTGCTAAAGGAAAATGTGAACAGACTGACAGACTTCCGCACGTGTGATGGCAATAGCTTATCTTGTCAAGTTAAGCTAAAAATGAGATTTAAAAGCACAGATGTCAGTTCATTGTTGCTGACTTCAGGGCCAACAAAGAAAGATGGTTTGCACCAATTTCAGTGTTTTCCTGGATAGTGCGCATGTGCAGATCTGAAAAGTATGGAGGACCAGATAGGACATTGATTTTTCGGTTTTGCTTGCAAATTTTGGGGATTGGGGAGCAAAATTTGTGTTTGGCCCTGGATTAATTTTTGATTTAGCACCAGCTAGTCTGGGCCATTGGTTGTTGTATAAAAATATAATAGTCATGTCATAACACATCAATATTCACTTCACAATCATTATAACTTCCAATTAATTAATATACAGACTGTTACAAAACACTTGTCTGAAATAATACATGTTCATAATTAGGCTATAAAAAGGATCTTGATACTCAGGCAATTTTTCATTTTTTGACGAGGGAGGGAGGGAGGAATTTTTTATGCCCCGTGACTAAACGTCATTGGGTATATTGTTTTACATGTCTGTCTGTCTGTCTGTCCATTCATCCATTTGCATATAGGTTACAAGGTTTGTCTGCCTAACTCCCCTTCGGTTTTCAAGTCTAAACCTTTTTATTTTACAGGATATTTCTACATATACCAAAGATGTGCATATTTCCAGGAATTTACTTTTGTTAAATTTTTCACAAAATTATGGGTTGTTAAACTAAACATATACCAAAGGTGTGCATATTGCCAGCAAATTTGGTTTTGTTCAACTTTTCACAAAATTATGGGTTGTTTAATTTTAGTAAATGTTTGTGAATTTTCAAATGTAGGATACATGATTTGTCCAGCTAACTCCACTCACAAGACATATGTAAATTAAAGTGCATGGTAGAACTTGCGGGGTGTCATATGTATCTTACAGACACATCACATGTACAAGTAACAAATTACTGTTTACTCTTCAACCTCCCGTATCCATGTGCTGCGCGGGGAAAGGATTCAGTGTAGTTTTTTATTTAATTTTTAAAAATTGTTTGAAACATCTCAGAAATTTGAAAAGTTGACACTCCTGGGAATCATTAACCATTCAACAGATGTTTTTTCACATATCAAGAGTTTTCATTATATTTGTGAACTCTTTGAACCCTGGTGGTACCTTCTATGTCAGTTCAATGACAGCAGTTGGAAGAGTCCATATTCATTATGTGGTGGTAGATCAATTCATATTTTCACAGGCATGCAGATTTCAGAAATTCACGTACCCTTAAAACAGGTTCCTTGTATCTGAATGTCTGGGAACTCTATGGAACCTACTTTGGGGTTCCAACAAAAGCTATCAGGGAACCTATTTTTATTTCTTATTGATCCTGTACCCATTTTCTTTTCCTAATTTCCAGTTTAAGACCTGCAAATGTTGTGTTGTTTATGCTGGATTGCTATAGAAGAGAGGGGAGGGTGAATACATTTGATGAAATAAACAAGAGGGGCAATGCAAATCATGTGTGAATGTGGCAAAAAGTTTCAAAGTTGAAAGAGTGCCATAACTCTGGAAAAAATGTGTGGAAGAAACTCACACCACATGGATATCATTCCCCCATGATGCGCTATCACAACACCAAATATCATTCAAATTTGAGTAGCAGTGGCCGAGATACAAAGGAAAATGTTGGTGCAGATGGACGAACAGATGAATGGACTAGATATCTCTTCGACTTTTCAAGTTGGGGGCATAACAATAGGCTCTAAAGAGCCTGTAATCATTCACCTGGAAAAACTCCATACCCCTCAATTATTCTAATCAGAATCAAAGAATGCAGCTGGCTGAAATGCTCCTTCATCTGAGCGAAACAGAATGATGATTGTTTTCAGAGGACTTTCCATACATTATTTGTGTCAAGTTTAGTTCACGTTTCCCAAGTAGTTTCAGATAAGATGAAAATGCGAGTTCCCATAGGGTTTCCATAGTAATTGAGCTGCAATTGCGGCCATGTTTGCAATCCGATCAACATTAAATGAGGATCGTTGGTAGAGGGTGTTCCAGTCATCAAGCATGTGAAGTTTCAAAACATTTGGCCTTATAGTTTTAGAGAAGATTTTTGAAAATCAACAAATCAGAATCAAAGAATGCCTCTGGCGACCATGTTTTTCATCTGACAGGAACAAAATGAGGAAAGTTTGTAGAGAACCTCCCAAAGACCATTCCTGCCAAGTTTGGTTCACATCAGCTCAGTAGTTCCAGGGAAGAACATGAAAATGTGATTTTCCATAGGGTTTTCATGGTAACTATAAACAGCAATTGTGGCCATGTTTGCAACCCAATCAACATTAAATGAGGATTGTTCGTAGAGGGTGTCCCCGTCATCAATCCTGCTAAGTTTCAAAACATTTGGACTAGTAGTTTCAGAGGAGATTTTCATCAATCAGAATCAAAGAATGCCTCTGGCAGCCATGTTTTTCAAATGACGTGGCACAAAATGAGTATCGTTTGTAGAGGACCTCACATAAACCATTCCTGCCAAGTTTGATTTACATTGGCTCAGTAGTTACTTACTTGCAAGCAAAAAATATAAAGAAAAAACAATCACAATTGTGGTGGGACAATGAAATAATTATTTTGTTTTTCACTTTAAAGTTGAACAAATAAAAAAAGAGGCCCCAAGGAGCCTTAATCGCTCACCGGCCAAAGTGGTTCAAAGAAGTATTTGGGGTCACATTCAGTTAGACATGGTTCATCAACACTACAAAGGAATGAAGTCATGAGAGACAAATTTTATGGAACTAGGGACATGGCTTAAACAAACTTGAATCTTACCCCCCTAAGGATGCTGCATACCAAATATCAAAAGCATTCATCTGCTGGATCTGAAGAAGATTTTTAAAGAAAATTCCTCATTTTGAACTAAGTTATCATTCAGGCTCCCACAGTGAGCCCAAATAGGAACCCAGGGACTTGGCTTTAACAAACTGGAATCTCACCCACCTAAGGATGCTACGCACCACATATCAAAACATTCCGACTGCTGGATCTGAAGAAGATTTTTTAAGACAATTCCTCATTTCGAACTAAGTTACAATTCAAGCTTCCACAGTGAGCCCAAATATGGACCTAGGGACATGGCTTGAACAAACTTGAATCTCCCCCCCCCCCCCCCCCCCCCCCCCCCCTAACGATGCGGCATACCAAATATCAATACATTCCGACTGCTGGATCTGAAGAAGATTTTAAAAGAAAATTCCTCATTTTGAACTAAGTTATCATTCAGGCTCCCACAGTGAGCCCAAATATGGACCTAGGGACTTGGCTTGAACAAACTTGAATCTCACCCCCCTAAGGATGCTGCATACCAAATATCAAAACATTCTGACTGCAGGATCTGAAGAAGAAGATTTTTAAAGAAAATTCCTCATTTTGAACTAAGTTATAATTGGGGCTACCACAGTGAGCGCAAATATGAACCCAGGGACTTTGCTTGAACAAACTTGAATCTCACCCCCTAAGCATGCTGCATACCCAATATCAAAAGATTCTGCCTGCTGGATCATTAGAAGATTTTTAAAGAAATTTTCCTGAAATGCACTAAGTTCAAATTTGGGCTCCTATACTGAGCCCAAATATGAACCCAGGGGGCCGATTTGAACAAACTTGAATCAGATCCACCCCACAATATTGCATACCAAATATCAAAAGATTCTGCCTGCTGGATCTGGAGATGAAGATTTTTTAAGAAATTTGCTCGAAATGCACTAAGTTCGAATTCAAGCTTCTATAGTGAGCCCAAATATGAATCCAGGGGGGGCCGATTTGAACAAACTTGAATCAGATCCACCCCACAATGTTGCATACCAAATATCAAAAGATTCTGCCTGCTGGATCTGGAGAAGAAGATTTTTAAGAAATTTGCCAGAAATGCACTAAGTTTGAATTTGGGCTTCTATACTGAGCCCAAATGTGAATCCAGGGGGCCGATTTGAACAAATTTGAATCAGATCCACCCCACAACGTTGCATACCAAATATCAGAAGATTCTGCCTGCTGGATCTGGAGAAGAAGATTTTTTAAGAAAATTGCCTGAAATGCACTAAGTTCGAATTCGGGCTTCTATAGTGAGCCCAAATATGAATCCAGGGGGCCGATTTGAACAAACTTGAATCTGACCCCCCTACAGATGATGTATACCAAATAGGAAAGAATTCTGCCAGGTGGATCTGAAGATTTTTTTGAATTTTGGAAAGAAATTCATGGGCGCTATCAGAGTTATGCCCCTTGTGGTACCCCCTGCGGGTACGGCAAGTTTATTTGTACAAGTGTGAATTGTCATATGATAGGGAGCATGCACTCCAAATTTGGTTCAATTTGATCCACTAGTTTGTGAGGAGTAGTCGATAAAGTAAAGTTCACGACGGACGACGACGGATGGCAAGTGATAATTTCAGCTCCCTTCGGGGAGCTAAAAATAATTAAATGAAAAAAATTAAAATTCTCCGTTTATTCCGATTTGGAACGGTTGAATCATCCAAGTGCAAAATGACCCATTTAGGGAAGTGACGACATTGAATTGATTAGGACGAAATGTCTGTAAACCTTGATTATAAATAAAGCATGAACATACCTCTTCATTTTGATTCAGCAATGGGCAATTGGAGGAATATATTTTCTCCCAATTATCAGTTTCAGTGACAAAAAGTGATTTTGTTATTGTTTTCAATGATAGTTTTATGTGCTCAACTTCACATAGTTTGTTGTCAAACATGCTGAAATTGAGTGTATTTGATATCAGTAATTAAGAATCACAAACTGTTGGCAACACACATGCTCAACACCCTGAATCAACTGCGATTGTAAAAACGAATGCACCGTTGTTACTGCTAAAAATAAGATCACCATTTCATTAATGATAAATAATACAATTTAGACTTGACAGAAAACTTTTAGTGTGTTTTAGAAGTGTTCCTTGCAGAAAAGCGAAATACAAAAAAACATTGTGGGAACCTCTTTCTCATTTCTGTGATTTTGCCTCGATGAAACCTGCACAGAAACGAACAAGCTTTTCCGTGAAATCTGCATGCCTATTTTCAACCAGCAGCCTTCTATACTGCAAGTTGAAAATATTGACTGGTTCACCTCACAGTCAGTAAGCAATCCTTCTACTTAATAAAACTAGAACTATCACTGAAGGTGATTAATACCCCCGCTTTGGGTTTTTAGAGGAATGCACTTCTGATCATGTAGGCGAAGGCCATAAGGAAATGTATACATAAAGATCATTTTTTGTTGTTGAAATTTGTACTTGCATGTGGCCTTCCACAGAACAGCACTGAATACTTAAAGAGCCCACAGATATATGGTTTACATTTGGAAAAACACATTTACAATGTGCAACATGTATTCAAAATCGGTTCATTAATGTAGGAGGAGTTGCACACACAAGAATTTGTTCGAACGGAAAGACATAATAAATCTAAGTCAAAGGGAGATAACCTGGTTAAAATTGTCGTAGATCAAAAATCTTGGAATATGCGCATGTTCACTTAGTATTGATGATGTGTGAAAAGTTTTGTCCAAATTGATTGATAAATGTAGGAGGAGTTGCACGCACAAGAATTTCATGTAGAAACCCATAATAAATCTAAGTTAAAGGGAGATAACCTAGTTAGAAGTGCCACAGCTCAAAAATTTTGGAATATGCGCATGTTCACTTAGTAGTGATGATGTCTGTAAACTTTCGTCCAAATTGATTGATAAATGTAGGAGGAGTTGCGCACACAAGAATTTCATGCAGAAACCCATATTAAATCAAAGTTCAAGAGAGATAACCTGGTTAAAATTGTCGCAGATCAAAAAGTTTGGAATATGCACATATTCACTTAGTAGAGATGATGTTTGAAAGGTTTCATCAAAATCGGTTCATTAATGTGGGAGGAGTTGCGCACACAAGAATTTGTTCGAACGGAAAGACATAATAAATCTAAGTCAAAGGGAGATAACCTGGTTAAAATTGTCGCAGATCAAAAATCTTGGAATATGCGCATGTTCACTTAGTAGTGATGATGTCTGAAAAGTTTTGTCCAAATTGATTGATAAATGTAGGAGGAGTTGCGCGCACAAGAATTTCATGTAGAAACCCATAATAAATCTAAGTTAAAGGGAGATAACCTAGTTAAAATTGCCACAGCTCAAAAATTTTGGAATATGCGCATGTTCACTTAGTAGTGATGATGTCTGTAAACGTTCGTCCAAATTGATTGATAAATGTAGGAGGAGTTGCGCACACAAGAATTTCATGCAGAAACCCATATTAAATCAAAGTTCAAGAGAGATAACCTAGTCAAAATTGTCGCAGATCAAAAAGTTTGGAATATGCACATGTTCACTTAGTAGAGATGATGTTTGAAAGGTTTCATCAAAATCGGTTCATTAATGTAGGAGGAGTTGACCACACAAGAATTTGTTCGAACGGAAAGACATAATAAATCTAAGTCAAAGGGAGATAACCTGGTTAAAATTGTCGCAGATCAAAAATCTTGGAATATGCGCATGTTCACTTAGTAGTGATGATGTCTGAAAAGTTTTGTCCAAATTGATTGATAAATGTAGGAGGAGTTGCGCACACAAGAATTTCATGTAGAAACCCATATTAAATCAAAGTTCAAGAGAGATAACCTGGTTAAAATTGTCGCAGATCAAAAAGTTTGGAATATGCACATGTTCACTTAGTAGAGATGATGTTTGAAAGGTTTCATCAAAATCGGTTCATTAATGTGGGAGGAGTTGCGCACACAAGAATTTGTTCGAACGGAAAGACATAATAAATCTAAGTCAAAGGGAGATAACCTGGTTAAAATTGTCGCAGATCAAAAATCTTGGAATATGCGCATGTTCACTTAGTAGTGATGATGTCTGAAAAGTTTTGTCCAAATTGATTGATAAATGTAGGAGGAGTTGCGCACACAAGAATTTCATGTAGAAACCCATATTAAATCAAAGTTCAAGAGAGATAACCTGGTTAAAATTGTCGCAGATTAAAAAGTTTGGAATATGCACATGTTCACTTAGTAGAGATGATGTTTGAAAGGTTTCATCAAAATCGGTTCATTAATGCAGGAGGAGTTGCGCACACAAGAATTTGTTCGGATAGAAAGACACAATAAATCTAAGTCAAAGGGAGATAGCCTGGTTAAAATTGTCGCAGATCAAAAATCTTGGAATATGCGCATGTTCACTTAGTAGTGATGATGTCTGAAAAGTTTTGTCCAAATTGATTGATAAATGTAGGAGGAGTTGCGCACACAAGAATTTCATGTCCGGAAAGACGTACGGACGGACGTACGGACGGACGGACGGACGTACGGACGTACAGGGCAATTCCTATATAGCCCCCACTTCTTCGAAGCGGGGGTATAATTATGATGTATTATGTTCCTGGGCCAGAAAGCGGGCTCACAGGGTCAGATTTAACAAATCAAAGTTTAAAAACATTTGACTTTAGTCAGTGTAGATTTTGACTGGTTGAATAAAACAGAATTTCAAGAATTTTAATGATGAGGGAGGTGCCTAGGATAGATCTTTTTAAGAGACTTAAATTTTTTTTCTTCAAAATTCTGCTTCATGATCAATTAGTACCAGGGATGAGAGTGGAAGGAACTAAATCAGCTGAAACTCCCATATTTTTTACAAGAAAACAGGTGAAAATAAAGTTTCTTCCCGAAATAAGAGGATATATAGTTAAGATATCACTTGAAAGACATTTTATTTTCTAAAAAATTAATTGAAAATGGTCTTCAAGACCACTTTAACCCTCTACCCAACGTAACGGCCAAAACCGGCCAGCGCTATTCTCAAAAATCGCCAATTAATTTTCAAAATATTTTAATTTTTTGTCTCGAAAACATAGGTTATGACCCCTCGTTGGAACGAGCTCGTCGAGCTCGTTCCAACGAGGGGTCATAACCTATGTTTTTGAGACAAAAAATGAAAAAAAATAGTTATTCAAGAATTTTTTTTGCAAGTGTCGTCTGCTTTTCATGTTAGGTAAAGGGTTAATGTACATTTAAAAAAAAAAAATTAGCTGAAATCAGATAATTGGCTGAACTCTCTCATCCCATTACAGAAAATAAGGTACTCACCTTCACCTTTAACTAAGCCTTGGTAAATATATCTTATATAAGTATAAAAATTACAAACAGATGCAATCTGAAAAGATAAGATTGTAATGCCAATTCATACACGGGTACACCTGTATATACATTCTAGACACACAATATATAGAGGATATTCACGAAAATTTGATGAATACCGAAAATATCTCGTGAGTGGCTACAAAGAAATATGAGGATCTTCACGAGCGACGCAGTCGCGAGTGAAGATCCTCATATTTCTTGTAGCCACGAACGAGATATTTTCGGTATTCATCAAATTTTCGTGAATTTTCTTTTTATTTAATGCTCTACGACTACAAACTCTCCAATTTGTGGCCTTTATTTGCCATTAAGGCGCAAAATTTATGTGCCGAACCGGCGTCCATACAAAAATTACAACAACCAAACTCCAACCATTGGAATGTGTGAATATCCGCACAAAAAGTAGTCCCGTCTTATTTCTCCCCTAACTTTACGATTTACCAAGGCTGGCGAATTGAAATAATCGCAATGTGTTTCGAAGAAATAGAACAATAACGAAAAACACCACTTTCTTATTTTCAATAACAAGACAAGACATTTTAATTTTTTTGAACTCAATGCACTGATGACGTGTGAAGTTGAACTGAAGAAATTTGAAAGTGATTTCGGCTTTTCGCTGGAAGGTGAATGAGAAAGTCAAACTTTGAAACCGCTGATTTAATGAATTGATTTAGTCACTGTCACTATCAATTATTCGAATTTGTTTGTATTTGGGACTCTGGAATTCATTACTGATGTGCTGACTCGTTTAAAGTACATGTGATTCGTCATCCGAACCTACGATGAAATATCGATTTCTAAATATCATTTTGATATTTCGTTTTGCCGACCGACAGGGGAATATGACTTAATTTTTCAGCGTGAATTGATGCCTGAGCATTAAATAAAATAATAATTTTTGTTCACTCATTTAGAAAGCTAACAAGGGAAAAGAATACAGTTTACTTTCTGAATACAATATTCACACAGGTCTACACATGTTGCTGTGGAAACAGTCATAACTTAAAACAAGAAACCCCAGGGGGGGGGGGGGGGGGGGCTTAATCGGTCACCTGATAAATTTGTTTAAGAAGGATTGAAGGTCATGTGTGGCATCTGTGGTGACTTAACAGTACAGGGTCCAAGCATTAACCCAGATACTTGATTTAAGCAATCTGGAACCCTCCCCCACCCCCAACAAGGATGACAAATGTCAGAAGATTCAGACTGGTGGATCTTTATAAGATTTTAAAAGAATTTTCCCCATACTTCACAAAGCTGAAATAATATTTGGGCTCCTATAGGGAGAGAAAATATAAATGCAGGGACTTGATTTGAACAAATTTGAATCTGACATCACGCTCCCAGTTTAATGAGGGGGGTTCAGTTTCAGTGAGGGATTTCCCAGAGAACCTAAACCCATTTTTTATCCCTAACTTAAAATTATTGTGGAACCCAGTCAAATGAAGACCCACTTCGCCCGTGGAAAATATTAACTGACACAGATTACTTATTTAACCCTTTACCTAACACAGTATTTTAAAAAAAAATAAATTAAATTTCACAATTTTTCAATAAAACCATAAAAGTTTGGATATCATTAGAACTGGCTCAATGAGCCGGTTCTAATGATATCCATATTTGTATGGTTTTGTCGAGACATTTGTATGATATTTTAGGCTGTGGTAGGCTTATTTTGGTCAATTTCCTGATCATTTTTAGACTTACCCTTAGGTAAAGGGTTAACAGGAACCTGGTCATTTTCCTGTATTCTAGTAAAAAACTCAGCATTTATTCTGCAGTATCTCAAGGAGATCAGTCAAATGAGATATAGGTCTATACAAATGGGGACTTCAGTGATGATCAGAGTAATTCATCAATAGATCACAAGATCTTTTTTATTGAATTAAGAGGTCTTGATTCTATAATCCATATGCCATTAACATGAGAAATTTGTTTTGAAAGTAAGGTGAATGTTTGGTGTTTTGAAGTTATGGTGTTTTGAAGTTACATGCAATTATCTGCATTATTCAATAAAGAATTATTGAATTTATTCATTTTCATGGTATTTGAAGTCATTTTCAACATCTGTGGCTGCACAAGAACTGCAGCACATGTATAAAGTGAAGTTCAGCCAATCGTTTACTATTGTGTCCCATGGACTCACACCATCTACTGGTTACCAGGTCCTGTCATACCAATGGAAAGGAGCTTGTCTCCCACTGTAGAGAAAGTAGTGTGCCACTTCACTTTCCAGGGTTCCCATAGGGAATTAACGCACACTTACCCTATTTCTGCAATGCTGTGAGACTGAGTACCATTCTGTATCCTCCCCTAGTTTAATCTTGTAATTGCATAGTTTATTGGATTCTGTCAATGTGCATTTTCTGAAACAAATGCAATTATATAACTCAATTTATTATGTATGTGAGGAATATTTCTATGATGTCATGTAATCATCACATAGTTCATGCCCTCAGAAGATTTGTAAAAATAATATGACAATAAGAGTGATATGAAAAAATAATTTCATGTTTGAAAATGTATGCTCTGCCCCTTTTTGCCACTTTAATAAATGTTTGTTCATAGTTGTTCATTTTTAAATATTTCACACCAATTAAATAGCTTGCCGAACTTCCATAATTACTTGTAACATCTGACAACCTATATGAAACTTTCAACCCTCATAGTTCAATCAAACACTTCCACCAAATTTTTCAATGCCTTGGAATCATTTTCGGTAAATTGATCACAACAAAACACATCAGACTTTGGTTTAAGTTTAACAAATTCAACATTTATTCTTCCTCTCTCTTTATAATGTTCAGATGACAGAGAAGTAACTGTTGAACGTCCATTGCTTTGAATTTTCTTTTTCACTGATTTTATGTATAAAATTTGAATTGAAAGATTTATTCAACACTTTGCACTCTCCAATAAATGGAAACATTTGCAAAATATTACATCAAACTGAATTTGAAGCATATCTTTGAAATATAACACCTTTTAACCCTTTACTTAATAAATCAGCCTGCATAATTTAGATACTGAGCAGTTAAAAAAAAACAGTTATTTTTCAAACGATTTCAACAATACCATATCCAGTCACCAGAGACAGGCCTAGAGGGTGACGTGAGGGAGAAGTCAGACTTTTGGGAGAATTCAAATGAAAACAGGAAGTAGTGAACTGGAGGGAGTAGCATGAATGGATTTTTGCCAGATTGCTCCATCATGTAGTGTTCTCACAATAAATCAATGAAGATAAGACAAAAGAAAACATGTTTATTAAAACAAGATGTGGCCTTCCCAACTTGGGACCAAGAATACCCCCCACAACACGCTCTCTGATAGTGGGCAACATTAATACCAAGTATCGCTAATATCCTTCAAGGCAATCAAACGTTCTGAGCCAGACTCAACTTGTCATAATTGGATTTGGATGTGGGGGTATGTGAACTTGACCTTATAGACAGGCATTCCAACCTTATTTGTGACACACCCTCTGGTGGTGGGCAACATTAATACCTAGTACCATTAATATCCCTCAAGGTCATCAAAAGTTCTGAGGCGGACATGACTTATTATAGTTGGATTTGGATGTGCAGGTAAGTGAACTTGAACTAAGTCTGTGACTTTGACCTTGTAGACAGGCATTCCAACCTTATTCGCAACACACCCTCTGGTGATGGGCAACATTAATACCAAGTATCATTAATATCCTTCAAGGCCATGAAAAGTTCTGAGACAGACATGACTTGCCACACACAGATGGACGTATGGATGGATGGATGGACAGAGGGATGGATGGATGGACAGATGGATGCCTAGATGGATGGATGGATGGATGGATGGACAGATGGACAAAGTGATTCCTATATACCCCCCTAAACTTCGTTCATGGGGGGTATAATAAGTGCAAAATTTGGCCCCAAAATTCCAGTAGACTGCAGTAGCTATATAAATTTTGCAATAATGCAGATCACTCTGAATGAGTAATTCAGTGTACTTCAGGGTCATTCTAGTGTTTAGGGAGACCTTTTCTGGGGCAAGTACACTTGGAAACATAATGGAGTGTACCCCTAAAAATAAAAAAGATAGAGCCATTTTGTGGCACTTCAAATGTGAATTGAAAGTAACATTTTCAACCCAAAGTGTTGTTTTTCAGAACAATTCCCCCTACAAGGGTTCTATGTTTGAAAAAAATAGGTGCTTTGAAAGAATGTTTCAACACAAAATCACATTGTCTTCTGCCCGTTGTCACCTATCATCACTGTAAGCATAAAGACGTTGACTTTGGCTAATAACCTAACATTTTTTCTGTCTGTTTATTTTAAGTTAATATGAATATTAGCTCGAAAATCATTAAAAACTTCCAGTATAACATCTTTTAAGTGATTATTTCACGAAAATTTGTTCAAAATTCACCCAATTTCAAGAAAAACTGTCTTTTTAAAGGGTGACTTTAAGAGCTGCTTTTTACTGAAGACAGGGCAAATGTTGCTGATCCAGGGTGACTATTTTTGCCCCAGTTGCAAACTCAGCTGGTCTCTGCCAATGACCAATCATATGATATGGATTTGTTGAATTTGGTTTAATAATTAAAACAAATTTTGATATTCAAACCTCCAATGCAATGTTTGAAACGATTGCAGCTGTAGTGATTGTTATTGGGAATCATCTTCCCTATATATCAGGCAGCATTTAGGACAGAATATATGTATTACTATTGTATACTGTCCATATAAAGCCAACCACATTCGAAAGATTCCTGAATATCCCAAAGGATTTTGAATCGAATTGAATCAGCAAAGCTTCACCAGGCTCTAACTACAGTATGTCATGTTATTCCTATGTAAAGGGCTTGAAAAACCCACTAGCTTTGGCATGTCAACCGATACCACCAGTTCGCTCAGGCTCCAACCAGTACCGGTACTGATGCTTTTGTCCCGCCGGTAGCGGGACAAAATTATTTTATGGGGAAATTCCAAATTGAGCGAGGGTATACAAGCTGATAATTGAGTATGGCACATTTGCACAACATACTTTTAACATATTTGAGAATGAACATACCAAAACACTCTACAGGTGCATGTACTGTCTGCACCATGACCTCAATAGGGCCGACCATTTTGTCTTTTCATATGTTGCATCAAAGACACTGAAAGCACCAAGAAATTATTCTGTGTTGACATCAAACTAATCATAAAGCATGATCTTCGTGCTTTATGATTACTTTGATGTTACTGCAGAATAATTGGATGATGCCTTGTTTGTCTTGCAATCTTGTGGACTGGCATGGTTTAAATGCGAATTTCTGTCTTCTATTGCGATATGTGATCCAATTGTTGATTTGTCTCAGTACCGGTTTCAGCGGGACATGCTCTGTCCCATCCTGGTAATGGTTATGTTGGTACTGGTGGACTTTGACATGCCTGCACCAGCTTCACTGATGCATTAGTCAATGATTCATGAATCATGAATGATTTAGGCAAGACTGAAAAAAAAAATGTTGAAAACTGTTTGAAGGTTTCTCTAAACATAGGATTACTTCCAATGTTCAAACAGACATAGAAGTGCTTTTGAAACATGGTTTTGCAATACAGTGGAACCCTGTTAATTGAATAGCCAATTTGCCAGTGAAATTTATTCAATGAACAGGAGTATTCAATTACAAGGGTTTGTGTCACTTTCCTAAATTCTAGAGACAAACATAGCATTTATTCTATTATGGCACATATATTAAACAGATTAAATGCCTGTATTGGATGTACTGGGGCCAAATAGACCAAATAGGTCTATAAACAATGAGGGCCAAATAGACCAAATAGGTCTATAAACAATGAAAACTGGGGAGGGTCAGGGTAATTTCTTGACTGGTTAGAAGGTTTTTTATTCAATGAACTGGAGTTTACTCTATAACCTATATTCAAATAGAGATGGTCTGTAGCCCAGAATACCCCTACCATAGCATACTGCCCGGTGTGGGTGACTGAAAAGGGGCATTCAATTTTTCTAAGTAAAAAAATCCAATATGGCGCCAGTTGGCCATCTGGAAACCGAGAGGGAAAAAAAATTATGTCACACACTTCCCCTCATCCTGTTAATCATTTTTGTGAAGTTTCATGAAAATGTGTCTAAAACTGTGGAAGTAGTTCGCTCCACAAGTTTAGTAAAAAAAAATCCAATATGGCCACAAGTCGGCCATCTTGAAACCGATCGGGAAAAGAATTATGTCACGCATTTCCCCTCATCATGTTGATCATTTTTGTGAAAGGTCATGAAAATGTAGCTAAAACTGTGGAAGTAGTTTGCTTCACAAGTTTAGTAAAAAAAAATCAAATATGGCCACCAGTCGGCCATCTTGAAACCAAGCGGTTAAAAAATTATGTCACGCACTTCCCCTCATCATGTTGATCATTTTTGTGAAGTTTCATGAAAATGCGGCTAATACTGTGGAAGTAGTTTGCTCCACAATTTTACATGTGCAACGGACCGACGATGACAGACCGACCGACAGAAGGACAAGTTGACTCCTATATACCCCACCTAAACTTCATTTTGTGGGAGTATAATTAACAGATCAAATTTGTACTTGAGGTATAGTAAATGGTTTTGTGTTGGGAAATTATATTCAGTTAGCAGAGTTATTCAATTAAGAGATATCCAATTAAGTGGGCTCTACTGTAACAGCCACAGTAACACAACATCAAACTGTAACAACTAAAATAAGGCTTACCTTGGGTATGAGCTGTCTCCAGGTATAGGTTCTATGGTAAGTGTATTGTCTTCAACACATTCCTGAACCCTCTGAGCAAGCTGTGAAAAAAAAACATCTCATTACTTCATTATATCAGCGATGGCATTTTCAGCCCTGTAAACAGCAAAATAATCTACATGGTTTCCACAGGCGGCAGCATCATTCGCATCATGCTGTTAAATTGAAACAATGTGTGAAGATGCATTTTCATAATAACTTATGGTTTGCATACGGTCGCAAAAACTGACTGAGTTCACACTGACTGAGAGTGGGTACCTATTACTGTCTGTAGCATTTCTATTGTTTCCCATTGCACAGCAGGAGTGTGCAGACATATATATGCATGTTAAACTTCCTGCAATGATCAGGATTTTCCAAAAATTTACAGATTGTGCCCAGCCTCCTACAGAGTGAACAGTATGGGCTAAAATATCTTGGAAAATAACCAATTCAAGTTTTACACCAATAAAGTGCTAAACTTAATCTATTTTATTTCCTTTGATAAAATAAACCTGAGTTGAATTAGGTAATCTATTTGTAAAATGGATTTGTGAAATCACTCAAAATTTTTCAAAACACACTTTAAAAATCATCCAATGGGCGCCCCTCCCAATGCATCCCTCCCTCCCACCCACCACCACAAGGATTTTTTTTTTGTTGCATAAAATCACAAGAAATCCTTCAAAATTCATTTTAACCCTTTACCCAACCTGAAAAGCAGACGACACTTGCAAAAATAATTCTTGAATAACTAATTTTTTTCATTTTTTGTCTCAAAAACATAGGTTATGACCCCTCGTTGGAACGAGCTCGGCGAGCTCGTTCCAACGAGGGGTCATAACCTATGTTTTTGAGACAAAAAATGAAAAAAATAATGAAAATTAATTGGCGATTTTTGAGAATAGCGCTGGCCGGTTTTGGCCGTTACGTTAGGTAAAGGGTTAAAGAAAAACAAGTAAAAAGTTGGCACAGTCAGCAGATGCTCCCCGAAAATGCAAACAGACAAATATATCGGACAGAACACGTGAAGTAAAACAAGAAGCTCTAAAGAGCCTGTAATTGCTTACCTGCAAGAACTACATATCCCTCAGTTATTCTAATCAAAATCAAAATATGCAGCTGGCTGCCATGCTCCTTCATCTGAGAGAAACAGAATGATTGTTTTCAGAGGACTTTACATACATTATTTGGACCAAGTTTGGTTCACACTGGCCAAGTAGTTTCAGATAAGAAGATGAAAATGTTATATTCCATAGGGTTTCCATAGTAACTATGAGCTGCAATTGTGGCAATGTTTGCAACCCGATCAACATTACATGAAGATCGTTGGTAGCGGGTGTCCCAGTCATCAATCATGTGAAGTTTCAAAACATTTGGCCTTGTAGTTTCAGAGGAGAAGATTTATCAAAATCGACTAATCAGAATCAAAGAAAGCCTGTGGAAGCCACGTTTTTCATTCGACGGGAACAAAATGAGAACTGTTTGTAGAGGACTGCCCATAGACCATTCCTGCCAAGCTTGGTTCACATCGGTTCAGTAGTTCCAGAGAAGATAAAAATGTGATTTCCCATAAGGTTTCTATGGTAACTATAAGCTGCAATTGCAGCCATGTTTGCAACCCGATCAACATGAAATGAGGACCATTGGTAGAGGGTGTCCCAGTCATAACTATGTGAAGTTTTAATACATTTGGCCTTGTAGATTCAGAGAAGATATTTGAAAATCCACCAATTAGAATCAAAGAATGCCTCTGGCGGCCATGTTTTTCATAGGACGGGAACAAAAATGAGCATCGTCTGCAGAGGAAACAATTCCTGCCAAGTTTGGTCCACATCGGCTCAGTAGTTCCAAAGAAGAAGATAACTAGAGGCTCTAAAGAGCCTGTAATCGCTTACCTGGAACTACATATAAAAATGTGATTTCCCATAGGCTTTCCATGGTAACTATGAGCTGCAATTGTGACCATGTTTGCAACATTACATCAAAATTACATGAGGATCATTAGTGGAAGGTGTTCCAGTCCTCAATCACGTGAAGTTTCAAAACATTTGAATCCATCAAACAGAATCATAGAATGTCTCTGGTGGCCGTTTGTGGAGGGCCTCCTACAGACCATTCCTGCCAAGTTTTGGTTCACGTCGGCTCAGTAATTCCAGAGAGAAGATGAAAATGGGATTTCCCATAGGGTTTTTCTATAGTAACTATAAACTGCAATTGTGGCCATGTTTGCAACATGATCAACATTAAATGAGGAACGTTGGTAGAGGGTGTCCCAGTCATCAACCATGCAAAGTTTCAAAACATTTGGCCCAGTGGTTTCAGAGGAGAAGAGTTTTCAAAATTGACCAATCAGAATCAAAGAATGCTTCTGGCGGCCACGTTTTTCATCCAACAGGAATAAAACGAGTAACAGTTGTAGAGAACCTCTCATAGACCATGTCTGCCAAGTCTGGTTCACATTGGCTCAATACTTTCAGACAAGATGATGAAAATGTGATTTCCTATAGGGTTTCTATAGTAACTGTAGTAAGTCACAATTGCAGCCATAATTGCAACCCGATGAAGATTAAATGAGGATCATTGGTAGAGGGGGTTACAGTCATCAGTCACATTAAGTTTCAAAACATTTGGCCTTGTAGTTTCAAAGAAGATTTCTTGAAAATGCATTTATGAATTCTGTTTCAACAAAAAAATCAGTAAAAGGTTAAATATTTTGAAAATTACTATTTTTTCAGACAGTATTCTTTTTCAAATAGCTTTGGATAGGTAAAGGGTTACAGGAAACACATTTTACTACAATTTTGTCATATCTCAAATGATTTATTTTTACTGGACAGCTACTGGGAAAAGAAAATAAACAAAACTTCCATGCTTTTCCAAACACCTGTCATCAATCAGTATTTCAGATAAGTAATTTGAGAGTAATACATGTATTAACATAATTACATCTGCACTTGTTTACAGTAGTAGTCAAAATAAGTTGTAGGATAATCCTATAAACTATGTATCTTTTCTCTTCCTACACTGATAAGACCAGAAGCTGACATCATTTTCTGGAAAGCTCTCACTGATAGCTTTCCAGAAAATGTCAGATTCTGATCTTGTCAGTCCAGGAGCAGTAGTTTACTTAGTTTATTGCAGTTATGCTACAACTTATTTTGACTTGTACTGTATACACAATATTTTTGGGTTTTTTCCAAGTTCTCAGTGGAGAAAACTGGAACCAACCCTTACCAGATTCTCAAAAAGTTAAAAAATTTATAGTAATTTATATATTTTTTATACTTACCAATGACCCAGACATAGCTGGTGCTAACTCTTAAAATATAGGGCCAAACACAAATTTTGCCCCCCAATCCCCAAAATTTGCATCTAAAACTAAAGAAAACATGTCCTGAAAGGCCCTCCACACTTCGCCCCTACTGCGCATGCGCAGTGTCAAGGACGTTCCGAAATTGGCGCCATTAATCATTCTAATAACCAGTGCCTGGTAAGCGCTATGTACTCAGCGGGGAGGCAAGAGTTCCCAACTCCTGGGAGGGCCATCCCCGTCTGGGTCATTGGTAAGTATAAAAAATATATAAATTACTATAAATTTTTTAACATTTTTATACTGTACCAATGACCCAGACATAGCTGAATAGTAAAAAGGCTGGAGGGCCAAGGACATAGAGCAAAATGGAATACGCTCAATAAAATAAAATAGAGTCATCCCCTGTAGGGAAAAAGAAGTAATAGGCCTTACATGTATCTTTCTTATTTATGATAAATTAGAAAGATACAACACCTTCCAAAATTGAGCTTCATACATCCATGTACTCTATTAATATCCAATATAATCCTTATACTAATAATTTTTAAAGTAAGCCAATAAATAAAGTAAGTCTAGAGAATAGAGACTCTTATACTTCTAAAAGTGTCTGAGGATTGCATAATCATGTCCGTTGACATATGCAATATTCAAAAGCTATACTTTAAAAACTAAGACTTGAATGAATTTTAAAAACCTAAACTTCTCACTAAACAACCATCCCAATAACAGCTCAGAATTACTAACTCCGGAGGAGGTATCCCCTTGTTTTCATAGTAAAACAGGTGACCCAAGGGAACACCCTCCCCCCCCCCCTTTTTTCTTGCCCTGGGTCAAATAGCCCAGAGCGAAGAGGGCAGCCGAACGGAGACACTGCCGAAACAGACAGCCTACCTAGCTATAGTAGCAACTGTTAAGTGAATGACATTCTGAGCAGTAGATAATAGACCTAACAAAAGAGGCCTCAAGAAATTGACTCGATATTTCTAAGATAAAATTCATGAATGTCGATGGCTGAGCGCAATGAGTGGCCTTCAAAAATCTATAATAGCGACACTATTAATGTAAGCCCAAGAAGTAGAAGAACTCTTACTTCATGAGCCGAAATCTTAAGCACAATGCTAAGTCAATGATATACCATAAGCAGTACCGATAGTTAATAGAATCCATTAACAATAAAATGGAGCGTAACGTCCTTCTACTAGACATCAAAGACAGAAGAAGCTTACGCCCTTTGTAATAAACAGATATCTGTTTATAAATACATAAACTGTACCCGGAAAGAGTAAAGGCCTATGCCCATACGAAGACGGAAGGACCTTAAAATAATAGGTTCCGGATAATAGGAGCCTAACTCTTATGCAACAATCCAACCTAAATAGTAACGGAAGTACTGATTCCGAAACTATGAAGGTGAAAATCATCCATCGATAGTGCATGAAACTCACTGACTCTACAGTAAAAGAGAAACCAACAGAATTACTGTCTAAAAGGTCAGAATTTGAAAACTACTGTTTCCAGAGGCTCAAATGATTACTTAGCTAAATAAGAACCGAAGTTAAAATCCGTATAGGAATTTAATCTAAAGATTCTAAGTCTATTTATCAAAAAGTTACTAACTGACTTAGATAAAGAGACAAAAGACTCAATTGTAAACTATCGTAGAGTGCATAGGTATGAGGTAACATAAACCTATAACCTAAATAATAACAGGCTGCAGTAGATCTTGTGAAACAAGTATACTAAAAAATAGGAATGAGTAGTATGGAGGGATCAACAATATGAACATAATGATCCCTACACCACGACGGAAGAGCCTCCACTTTAGCCGCATAGAATAGCGAAGAAGAGGATCTCCTATAGTAAGAAATCGCGTCCAAAGCTCGTCCAGTACAGTGCTTACAATGCAATACGGACCACACAACGGAATACATGAAGGTTGCGACCTTGCTGGTTGTGATAAAGATGACACGATTTACCCAGTGAAAAAGATCCTCACATAGAGGAAGATTTCACGTTAAGACCCACAGTAGACAAGAGAGTAAATTACTCATGATCTCTGTGAAGATAGAGATGCTATCAACAGAAATGTATTGTGGTTGTTTATCTTAGCAATACCTGCTAAAACAACAGCGCCGGAGGATACGCGTATCCTATCATTCCGTCCTATAGATCAATAGAGCGTTAACAATATTAGCTCAGAGATCTGGACAAGCCAACACATACGTCTGCAATTGATTAGCAAGCTGTGTCATAAATAAATCATCATTGGGCGCTCCCATAGATAGCAAATCTGATTGAATACTTGTTTGTTGAGAGTCCATTCTGACAGCAACAAGCGACCCGTAAGAGAACGGGAGTCCGATAAAACAATCAGACGACCCGGAATATGACGGACCAAAACTGAACTTGGTGTACTATAACCAACAGACGGATTCTTTCCATTAAATTGAATAACGGAAACGAAAGAGTGCCTCCCTGGTTCCGGAGATAGGCCACTACTGTCGAATTAAAGGACAGGAATTTGAGCATGCGTTTCTGAATAATGTTCATGCAATGACATAAAGCAAGCCTAAAAAACATTATTCCGCGGAAGTTAAACTGATTGCTAAAAGACTGCGGAACCCAAAGACCCTGGCACTTCGAATCCGTAGGGATCAGTATTATATCCCAATCTGTTTGACTGGCAACCGTCATAACAGCCACACTCGGGTCCGGCAACTGCGGCGGCACTCTCTGAGTCAACCACCGAATGTTCGCCCCAGTCTGAATCTCTTGTAACACAAGATAGACAAGAGAACGTATAAATCGAGCAATTCATGGATTGCCGAAAAGTTGCCGTCGAAGAGAAGCTCCTCCGAGAACGAAGCGACTCTGAGAGAGTTCTTAACCTTACTATCCACGCGTGTGGATGTAGCTAGGGCTGCATCACGTCTAACTAACTCCAATCAGCCACTGAAGGGCGGAGTTATACGTGAACAAACTACTGCCCTCAAAAGAAATTACATTGAGAATAATATCCCGTAAATCTTTTCTTGAAGACGTAATGATAACGCCTCAGTAAGGCGGATTACGTATAATAAAGCGTCTAAGTTAAGTCTACTATACATAATGTCGTTCCCAACATTGAAATTGGAAAAGACATAAACGGCGAAAAAGAATATATGCAGTCTTTAATCACACCGTCTAGACGCATATGAACTCTCGGTATGCCCTGCTCTGCCAAAATAAACTATTTGTATAAATGATAAAATGGCAGAAATGAGCAACGCGGACAAGAAACTAAACTATCATGCTTAGTAGCAGGCTTGTATATATATATATATATAGCGTCGAAAAATAAAACACATGTTGTAATGACAATATTGGACTGCGTCGGTAAGTCAGGGACAATGTCCCTGAACCGATCGAAAAATCCGAGTCCAATGACGCTATAAGTCTCTTATCCAAGATCGCAGCAATGAAGTCCGAAATAATAATCACTGGAAGATAATGCCAGAAGATATGAAAGGCATCTTCCGATACTACTAAAGGGAAAACTCGAAATCTTTCGAATCCCTTTCGCCATCCTGTCGGACCCTATAAAGCGTTCGGTCGTCCGTAGCTGATGCAACCGCGGACCGCACCGACCCAGCGCCGTCGGATAATACCTGATTCGACCGAGAAACTGTCAATTGCTGGGATGCTGCGAAACAACTGTGCTAACTCGGATAGCATGTCCGTCACTGAGGCCTGAGGAGAAGCGGTCTTACGATGCATTGCCGCTGGAAGCTCCGTGATCGTTACCCCGTGCATACTACCAATATGCGAGCGAACGGAGTGTATAGGCCTCGTGTCCCTTGGCTACCGGATGGTGCGACCTATTCGCCGTGGAATCACTGAATGCCGAAACTGATCGGATACTCGAGGTCACGTAGCCAATGTGCGGTCGTGTGCCCTGCTGTGAGGATGAGGAAGCATTAAAGACAGTCTCTCGGACTGTCAATATAACGGAGCGTTCCGACCAACGGACATATGCTCCGAATGTAAAATATCTGAACCACAACATGCGGTCCCCTATGTTGTTGGGCGAGAGAGGGACCTCTCTCGCTCACAGCCCGGACGGACCTGGACAAGCCAGGAACCGGACTAACAGGCTTCCTCCGATCTGTCCTCAATCTGCCGTCACTGGGTGAGTACTAAAGTAATTAAAGTGCTCGCATCACCCAAATCTCCTTCCTAGACCGCAACGGACGAACCCGGCAGCCGAACCATTCGATGAATGTACGCTACACCGGGTGAGCTAGCGAATGTCACTCCGTAGGCGATAGACATATTCCATGAGCACTTATTGCCGCTAACTCTTCATTAACTATGACGACAGAGGCACACTTTTGAAAGACATCTCCATAACTCTTCGAACAAGAAACCAGAAATGCTTGGATAGCAAGCATAAAATAATAATATATATAGCGTCGTTCAATAATTCGAAAGTTTGTGTGACATTATTGGACTATGTCGGAACTGAGGGACGATGTCCCTGAACCGAACCAAAAATTTCTAAGTCCACCGACGCTATCAGTTTCTTATCCGGCATCGCAGCATTCTGGTCCGACGAAAGAAGACCAAGTCAGATGACATACACAACAGCATATGTTGTTCCGAAAGGGAAAGCTCGAAATCCTCCGAATCCCTTTCGGTATCCCGTCGGACCGGATGAAACTTTCGGACGTCCGTACCCGCTTCCGCGGAGCGTCCCGACCCAGCATCGTCGGATAAAATATATGCGACAGATTCAGTTGATGCTGGGATGCTGCGATAAACTGTGCTATTAAGGAAAGCACGTCCGTTCCCGAGGCCTGTGCAGTAGCGGTCTTACGATGCATTGCCGCCGGAAGCTCCGTGTACGTTGACTCCCGCACACTTCCTACGCGAACGTCCGGAGTCTGCAGGCCTCGTGTCCCTGGCTACCGGATGGAGTGACCTGGTCGCCGAAGAATCCTTGATCGGCGAAGCTGGTAATATATCGGCGGTCACGCAGCCAAGGTGCAGTCGTGTGCGCTGACGAGAAGAGGAAGCCTTAGCAGTCTCAGCGGACTGCCTATACAACGGAGCGTCCCGAGCGACGGACATATGCTCCGCTTGCGACACATTTTGTACCACAACATCTGGGGCCAGATGTTGTTGAACGAGAGAGGGGCCTCTCTCGTTTGCCGTCCGGATGGACCGGAACGAGCTATGAACCGGACTAAAAGGCTTCCTGCGTTCTCCCTCCGATCCGCCGTCACTGGGTGTGCATTAAGTTAATTTATAGTGCTCGCATCACCCCAAAATTCCTTCTAGACCGCAACGGACGAACCCGGCTGCCGAACCATTCGGTGAATGGACGCTACACCGGGCGAGCTAGCGGACGTCAAAGGCCGTCGAACCTACTAGGGTCCTCTTAGGCAATTGGCGTATTTACATGAGCACTTTTCCGCTAGCCCTTCATTAATTGTGACGACGGAGGCACACTGTTGGAAGACATCACAGATACATCACCCTAATCTTGATCGTCTGAAATAGAAATTGATAAAGTAGAGTGACCCTGCGGGGAAAGGACCGGAGTGTCCAAATCCCCAACAACATACCGTGACATACGCTTCCCATATTGTCATCGAAATCATACGATACAGAACAGGAGTTAATGCGAGTACACTGACCACATATAGAATGATAATAAAGTCAGAGGAAGACTTCCTCTTAAAACAATTGATCAATATCCTTTCAATGTGAAAAGAAAACAAGTCCTGGTACTCGCACTAACCCCTGGCAATCAAAATACATAATAATAATATGATCCATTAATATAGAAAAAATAAATGAAATCAAAATATTTTGAAAAAATATTTTTTCAGAACAGCCCAAGTTTCTGAAAAGTAACGTTGAGCCCCAATGGATCCCAAGCCTAAGTGTGGACAAAAATTTTAAAAATATTTTAAACAATTTATTCAACACTTACGAACAATAATAATGTATCTAGTTATGATTAAAATAACATAAAGATATTATTCTTTAGAAATCCCCCCCTCACACAGAGGGCTGTTGTAAATGTAAACAATGAGTGTAAAAACACTAAAATAAGACTCCAGGCACCCAGGCCCGAAATCAGTTACCAAAAATACACTATCTGATGCAAAACAGAGACTTCCAGGGAAGAAACTGCAGAACATCAGATGGTAGATGCAGAACACAACGCCTAACCACCCGTAGGTGAAGACGTAAACATGGGGAAAGAACAGAATTCATTCTGTTATTCAGCTAAAACTCCCAAGAAATTTTAGTAATAATAATTACAGAAACTATGCCAAAAGCATGGGAGAATAGCAAGGGGGAACTTAAAGGACAGGGAGAGAGGAAAACACTTAAAAAACAGTGTAACTAAATAATCAGAATGACAACAAAATGGCTGCTTCCTTGAAAATAGGTAACTTAACATAATTTCATTAAAAAATTTTAAGTTACAGCCCTGATAATATTCTGTCACACATTCTTTTCCTCTCCTCCTTCTCTATCCTCCTTAGAATCACCATTTCACTAATATTTATGTGTCTGGCATCATTTAAACTGAGATTTATAAGCACAAAGATCAGTCAGATGTTAACTGATGAAGGGCCAAACTTAGAATGATTAATGGCGCCAATTTCGGAACGTCCTTGACACTGCGCATGCGCAGTAGGGGCGAAGTGTGGAGGGCCTTTCAGGACATGTTTTCTTTAGTTTTAGATGCAAATTTTGGGGATTGGGGGGCAAAATTTGTGTTTGGCCCTATATTTTAAGAGTTAGCACCAGCTATGTCTGGGTCATTGGTACAGTATAAAATATCTATAATAGCGACACTATTAATGTAAGCCCAAGAAGTAGAAGAACTCTTACTTCATGAGCCGAAATCTTAAGCACAACTGCTAAGTCAATGATATACCATAAGCAGTACCGATAGTTAATAGAATCCATTAACAATAAAATGGAGCGTAACGTCCTTCTACTAGACATCAAAGACAGAAGAAGCTTACGCCCATAGTAATAAACAGATATCTGTTTATAAATACATAAACTGTACCCGGAAAGAGTAAAGGCCTATGCCCATACGAAGACGGAAGGACCTTAAAATAATAGGTTCCGGATAATAGGAGCCTAACTCTTATGCAACAATCCAACCTAAATAGTAACGGAAGCATTGATTCCGAAACTATGAAAGTGAAAATCATCCATCGATAGTGCATGAAACTCACTGACTCTACAGTAAAAGAGAAACCAACAGAATTACTGTCTAAAAGGTCAGAATTTGAAAACTACTGTTTCCAGAGGCTCAAATGATTACTTAGCTAAATAAGAACCGAAGTTAAAATCCGTATAGGAATTTAATCTAAAGATTCTAAGTCTATTTATCAAAAAGTTACTAACTGACCCAGATAAAGAGACAAAAGACTCAATTGTAAACTATCGAAGAGTGCATAGGTATGAGGTAACATAAACCTATAACCTAAATAATAACAGGCTGCAGTAGATCTTGTCAAACAAGTATACTAAAAAATAGCAATGAGTAGTATGGAGGGATCAACAATATGAACATAATGATCCCTACACCACGACGGAAGAGCCTCCACTTTAGCCGCATAGAATAGCGAAGAAGAGGATCTCCTATAGTAAGAAATCGCGTCCAAAGCTCGTCCAGTACAGTGCTTACAATGCAATACGGACCACACAACGGAATACATGAAGGTTGCGACCTTGCTGGTTGTGATAAAGATGACACGATTTACCCAGTGAAAAAGATCCTCACATAGAGGAAGATTTCACGTTAAGACCCACAGTAGACAAGAGAGTAAATTACTCATGATCTCTGTGAAGATAGAGATGCTATCAACAGAAATGTATTGTGGTTGTTTATCTTAGCAATACCTGCTAAAACAACAGCGCCGGAGGATACGCGTATCCTATCATTCCGTCCTATAGATCAATAGAGCGTTAACAATATTAGCTCAGAGATCTGGACAAGCCAACACATACGTCTGCAATTGATTAGCAAGCTGTGTCATAAATAAATCATCATTGGGCGCTCCCATAGATAGCAAATCTGATTGAATACTTGTTTGTTGAGAGTCCATTCTGACAGCAACAAGCGACCCGTAAGAGAACGGGAGTCCGATAAAACAATCAGACGACCCGGAATATGACGGACCAAAACTGAACTTGGTGTACTATAACCAACAGACGGATTCTTTCCATTAAATTGAATAACGGAAACGAAAGAGTGCCTCCCTGGTTCCGGAGATACGCCACTACTTGTCGAATTAAAGGACAGGAATTTGGGCATGCGTTTCTGAATAATGTTCATGCAATGACATAAAGCAAGCCTAAAAAACATTATTCCGCGGAAGAAAACTGATTGCTAAAAGACTGCGGAACCCAAAGACCCTGGCACTTCGAATCCGTAGGGATCAGTATTATATCCCAATCTGTTTGACTGGCAACCGTCATAACAGCCACACTCGGGTCCGGCAACTGCGGCGGCACTCTCTGAGTCAACCACCGAATGTTTGCCCCAGTCTGAATCTCTTGTAACACTAGATAGACAAGAGAACGTGTAAATCGAGCAATTCATGGATTGCCGAAAAGTTGCCGTCGAAGAGAAGCTCCTCCGAGAACGAAGCGACTCTGAGAGAGTTCTTAACCTTACTATCCACGCGTGTGGATGTAGCTAGGGCTGCGTCACGTCTAACTAACTCCAATCAGCCACTGAAGGGCGGAGTTATACGTGAACAAACTACTGCCCTCAAAAGAAATTACATTGAGAATAATATCCCGTAAATCTTTTCTTGAAGACGTAATGATAACGCCTCAGTAAGGCGGATTACGTATAATAAAGCGTCTAAGTTAAGTCTACTATACATAATGTCGTTCCCAACATTGAAATTGGAAAAGACATAAACGGCGAAAAAGAATATATGCAGTCTTT
This sequence comes from Pictodentalium vernedei, assembly GCA_031216915.1. NCBI lineage: Eukaryota > Metazoa > Mollusca > Scaphopoda > Dentaliida > Dentaliidae > Pictodentalium > Pictodentalium vernedei. The sequence continues at coordinate 716,846,189 of CM062296.1, forward strand.
AATCACACCGTCTAGACGCATATGAACTCTCGGTATGCCCAGCTCTGCCAAAATAAACTATTTGTATAAATGATAAAATGGCAGAAATGAGCAACGCGGACAAGAAACTAAACTATCATGCTTAGTAGCAGGCTTGTATCTATATATATATATAGCGTCGAAAAATAAAACACATGTTGTAATGACAATATTGGACTGCGTCGGTAAGTCAGGGACAATGTCCCTGAACCGATCGAAAAATCCGAGTCCAATGACGCTATAAGTCTCTTATCCAAGATCGCAGCAATAAAGTCCGAAATAATAATCACTGGAAGATAATGCCAGAAGATATGAAAGGCATCTTCCGATACTACTAAAGGGAAAACTCGAAATCTTTCGAATCCCTTTCGCCATCCTGTCGGACCCTATAAAGCGTTCGGTCGTCCGTACCTGATGCAACCACGGACCGCACCGACCCAGCGCCGTCGGATAATTCCTGATTCGACCGAGAAACTGTCAATTGCTGGGATGCTGCGAAACAACTGTGCTAACTCGGATAGCACGTCCGTCACTGAGGCCTGAGGAGAAGCGGTCTTACGATGCATTGCCGCTGGAAGCTCCGTGATCGTTACCTTGTGCATACTACCAAAATGCGAGCGAACGGAGTGTATAGGCCTCGTGTCCCTTGGCTACCGGATGGCGCGACCTATTCGCCGTGGAATCACTAAATGCCGAAACTGATCGGATACTCGAGGTCACGTAGCCAATGTGCGGTCGTGTGCCCTGCTGTGAGGATGAGGAAGCATTAAAGACAGTCTCTCGGACTGTCAATATAACGGAGCGTCCCAACCAACGGACATATGCTCCGAATGTAAAATATCTGAACCACAACATGCGGTCCCCTATGTTGTTGGGCGAGAGAGGGACCTCTCTCGCTCACAGCCCGAACGGACCTGGACAAGCCAGGAACCGGACTAACAGGCTTCCTCCGATCTGTCCTCAATCTGCCGTCACTGGGTGAGTACTAAAGTAATTAAAGTGCTCGCATCACCCAAATCTCCTTCCTAGACCGCAACGGACGAACCCGGCAGCCGAACCATTCGATGAATGTACGCTACACCGGGTGAGCTAGCGAATGTCACTCCGTAGGCGATAGACATATTCCATGAGCACTTATTGCCGCTAACTCTTCATTAACTATGACGACAGAGGCACACTTTTGAAAGACATCTCCATAACTCTTCGAACAAGAAACCAGAAATGCTTGTTTAGCAAGCATAAAATAATAATATATATAGCGTCGTTCAATAATTCGAAAGTTTGTGTGACATTATTGGACTATGTCGGAACTGAGGGACGATGTCCCTGAACCGAACCAAAAATTTCTAAGTCCACCGACGCTATCAGTTTCTTATCCGGCATCGCAGCATTCTGGTCCGACGAAAGAAGCTGTAGGAGACCAAGTCAGATGACATACACAACAGCATATGTTGTTCCGAAAGGGAAAGCTCGAAATCCTCCGAATCCCTTTCGGTATCCCGTCGGACCGGATGAAACTTTCGGACGTCCGTACCCGCTTCCGCGGAGCGTCCCGACCCAGCATCGACGGATAAAATATATGCGACAGATTCAGTTGATGCTGGGATGCTGCGATAAACTGTGCTATTAAGGAAAGCACGTCCGTTCCCGAGGCCTGTGCAGTAGCGGTCTTACGATGCATTGCCGCCGGAAGCTCCGTGTACGTTGACTCCCGCACACTTCCTATGCGAACGTCCGGAGTCTGCAGGCCTCGTGTCCCTGGCTACCGGATGGTGTGACCTGGTCGCCGAAGAATCCTTGATCGGCGAAGCTGGTAATATATCGGCGGTCACGCAGCCAAGGTGCGGTCGTGTGCGCTGACGAGAAGAGGAAGCCTTAGCAGTCTCCGCGGACTGCCTATACAACGGAGCGTCCCGAGCGACGAACGTATGCTCCACTTACGACACATTTGTACCACAACATCTGAGGCCAGATGTTGTTGAACGAGAGAGGGGCCTCTCTCGCTTGCCGTCCGGATGGACTGGAACGAGCTATGAACCGGACTAAAAGGCTTCCTGCGTTCTCCCTCCGATGCGCCGTCACTGGGTGTGCATTAGGTTAATTTATAGTGCTCGCATCACCCCAAAATTCCTTCTGGACCGCAACGGACGAACCCGGCTGCCGAACCATTCGGTGAATGGACGCTACACCGGGCGAGCTAGCGGACGTCAAAGGCCGTCGAACCTACTAGGGTCCTCTTAGGCAAATGGCGTATTACATGAGCACTTTTCCGCTAGCCCTTCATTAATTGTGACGACGGAGGCACACTGTTGGAAGACATCACAGATACATCACCCTAATCTTGATCGTCTGAAATAGAAATTGATAAAGTAGAGTGACCCTGCGGGGAAAGGACCGGAGTGTCCAAATCCCCAACAACATACCGTGACATACGCTTCCCATATTGTCATCGAAATCATATGATACAGAACAGGAGTTAATGCGAGTACACTGACCACATATAGAATGATAATAAAGTCAGAGGAAGACTTCCTCTTAAAACAATTGATCAATATCCTTTCAATGTGAAAAGAAAACAAGTCCTGGTACTCGCACTAACCCCTGGCAATCAAAATACATAATAATAATATGATCCATTAATATAGAAAAAATAATTGAAATCAAAATATTTTGAAAAAATATTTTTTCAGAACAGCCCAAGTTTCTGAAAAGTAACGTTGAGCCCCAATGGATCCCAAGCCTAAGTGTGGACAAAAATTTTAAAAATATTTTAAACAATTTATTCAACACTTACGAACAATAATAATGTATCTAGTTATGATTAAAATAACATCAAGATATTATTTTTAGAAATCCCCCCCTCACACAGAGGGCTGTTGTAAATGTAAACAATGAGTGTAAAAACACTAAAATAAGACTCCAGGCACCCAGGCCCGAAATCAGTTACCAAAAATACACTATCTGATGCAAAACAGAGACTTCCAGGGAAGAAACTGCAGAACATCAGATGGTAGATGCAGAACACAACGCCTAACCACCCGTAGGTGAAGACGTAAACATGGGGAAAGAACAGAATTCATTCTGTTATTCAGCTAAAACTCCCAAGAAATTTTAGTAATAATAATTACAAAAACTATGCCAAAAGCATGGGAGAATAGCAAGGGGGAACTTAAAGGACAGGGAGAGAGGAAAATACTTAAAAAAACAGTGTAACTAAATAATCAGAATGACAACAAAATGGCTGCTGCCTTGAAAATAGGTAACTTAACATAATTTCATTAAAAAATTTTAAGTTACAGCCCTGATAATATTCTGTCACACATTCTTTTCCTCTCCTCCTTCTCTATCCTCCTTAGAATCACCATTTCACTAATATTTATGTGTCTGGCATCATTTAAACTGAGATTTATAAGCACAAAGATCAGTCAGATGTTAACTGATGAAGGGCCAAACTTAGAATGATTAATGGCGCCAATTTCGGAACGTCCTTGACACTGCGCATGCGCAGTAGGGGCGAAGTGTGGAGGGCCTTTCAGGACATGTTTTCTTTAGTTTTAGATGCAAATTTTGGGGATTGGGTGGCAAAATTTGTGTTTGGCCCTATATTTTAAGAGTTAGCACCAGCTATGTCTGGGTCATTGGTACAGTATAAAAATACAAGTATTTTGCTAACAGGACCGATATTCATGCAGACAGGAGAGGCATTGGATTAAGCATTAGAATATAGCCTCTGGCGGCCACATATTTCCATCCTCTCACAGACCATTCCTGCGAATTTTGGTTCATGTCGGCTCAGTAGTTCCAGAGAAAATGAAAATGTGATTTCCCATAGGGTTTCTATAGTAACTATAAGCTGCAATTGCAGCCATGTTTGCAACCCAATCAACATTAAATGCGGATCATTGGTACAGGGTGTCGCAGTCATCAACCCTGCAAACTTTCAAAACATTTGGCCCTGTGGTTTCAGAGGAGAACATTTTTCAAACTTCATCAATCAGAATCAAAAAATGCTTCTGGCAGCCATGTTTTTCGATGCATGGTAACCAAAATGAGGAGCCTTTGTAAAAGACCTCCCATAGACTATCCCTTCCAGGTTTGGTTTACATCGGCTCAGTAGTTCCAGAGAAGAAGATGAAAATGTGATTTCTCATAGGGTTTCTATAGTAACTATAAGCTGCAATTATGGCCATGTTTACAACCCGAACAACATTAAATGAGGATCATTGGTAGAGGGGGTCCCAGGCATCATTTATGTGAAGCATCAAAAAATTTGGCCTGGCAGTTTCAGAGAAGATTTTTGAAAATCCACCAACAAGAATCAAAGAATGCCTCTGGCGGCCATATTTTTCAACCCACGAGAACAAAATGAGGATCGTTTGCAGAGGACCTCCCATAGACCATTCCTGCCAGGTTTGGTTCATGTCAGCTCAGCAGTTCCAGAGAAGAAGATGAAAATGTGATTTCCCATAGGATTTCTATAGTAACTATAAGCCGCAATTGAAGCCATGTTTGCAACCCGATTAACATTAAATGAGGATCGTTGGTAGGGGGGGTCCCAGTCATCAACCATGCAAAGTTTCAAAACATTTGGCCCTGTGGTTTCTTCAGAGAAGATATTTCAAAATCCATCAATCAGAATCAAAGAATGCCTCTGGCGGCCAAGTTTTCAAACCCATGGGATCAAAATGAGGATCGTTTGTTCAGGACCTCCCATAGACTATCCCTGCCAGGGTTGGTTCATGTCAGCTCAGTAGTTCCAGAGAAGATGATGAAAATGTGATTTCTCATAGGGTTTCTACAGTAACTATAAGCCGCAACTGCGACCATGTTTGTGACCCAATCAACATTATATGAGGATCGTTGGTAGAGGGGGTCCCGGTCATCATTTATGTGAAGTTTCAAAACATTTGGCCTGGCAGTTTCAGAGGAGAAGATTTTTGAAAATCCACCAACCAGAATCAATGAATGCCCCTGGAAGCCATGTTTTTCATCCGATGGGAACAAAATGAGGATTGTTTGCAGAGGACCTCCCATAGATCATTCCTGCCAAGTTTGGTTCACACCGGCTCAGCGGTTACAGAGAAGAAGATGAAAATGTGAAAAGTTTACGGACGACAGACGGTCACGGACGCCAAGTGATGAGAAAAGCTCACAAGGCCTTTTAGGCCAGGTGAGCTAAAAATGTGATTTCCCATAGGGTTGCCATGGTAACTGTGGGTCGCAATTGTGGCAATGTTTGCAACTCAAACAACATTAAATGAGGACCGTTGGTAGAGGGTGTCCCAGTCATCAAGCATGTGAAGTTTCAAAACATTTGGCCTTGTAGTTTCAGAGGAGAAGATTTTTGAAAATCCACCAATCAGAATCACAGAATGCCTCTGGAGGCCATGTTTTGCATCGGATGGGAACAAAATGAGGATCGTTTGTAGAGGACAAGGACCTGCCAAGTTTGGTTCGCAGTTCCAGAGAAGAAGATAAATATATGAAAAGTTAATGGACGACAAGTGATGGCAATAGCTCACATGGCCTTTTGGGCAAAGTGAGCTAAAAAAGATAAATTAGAATTTTCAGATAAAATATCAGTTGTAAAGGGTCAACTCTGCTTTTCCATAATCATAATAATGGAAAAAGGTCAAACTGCATTTTATGGTAGGTTGTAATGTTGCAAAATAATAAGGTCAAAAGAAAACTGTAGTTATCATACAGAAACCACTGATTTTACCATTTTGTGGTCTTTCAAGGGGCATAACTCTGGTACAGGAAATGGCATAATGGTGAAAATCAAACTTGAACTGCAGTTCATGGCAGGTAGTAAGGCAGCAAATAAAAGTCACCAAAGCAAACTGGAGTCATCATCCTAAACCACCGATTTGACCATTTTGTGGCTTTCATGGTGCATAACTCTGAAACAGGAAATGCGATAACGGTGAAAATCCAACTGGACCCCAGCAATTTCATAGTAGGTAGGAATAAAATAATAATATCATACATCAAGTAAACTGGAGTTTTCATCCAGAAACCATTTGTTATGGGTGGATAGACAGATGAACAGACAGACAGATGGATAGACAAAGCCGCAACTTTATGCTTGTACGAAATATTTTGTTTGAACACAATAAAAATCCAGCAATCACTAAAGTTCATCCAATGGATGCACAACCCTCCCCCTCCACCCTACCCCACTCCTGACCCCAATTTCTTTTTTTTAAGCATAAAATCACTCAAAATCACTGGAACAACAATGCAAATGTTTGTATGGATGGACAAATGGATAGCCTAACAAATGGTTGTATGGACAGACAAACAAATGAATGGATGGATGGACAGACGTAATCCAGTAAATCTTCCTATTCTCTTCATAAATGGGGGTATAATGAACGTGTCAATGACACTGTAGCTTGTGTGTTGTGTTTGATGAAAAGGATAATGTTTATTGTTTATGAAAGAATTATGAAATTAGACAAGAATTGTGATAATTGGGAATATGTTCACTTCTGTTCCCTGTATGCTATGTTTTTGATAAAAATAATATGAGGTGTACACTGTACTAAAGAGCTGAGGGGTGGGTTAATATGACCTCACAGTTAACGTATGTGGCCCTCACAGTTAATGTATATCAACGAAAGTTACCAAGTTACAGTGAAATTATTCCAAAACGAGTAATCCTATCAAGTTACATTGAAATCCCTTCATAAATATGGCCAGTAGACTGTGCTCAAGGTTTTCGGGCTTCGGGCCCCTGAAGCCGTCACAGTTGACCAATCACAACCAAAAGGGGATGTCATCATCTAGGCATTATATGGAGTCAAACTAACAGGTTACAATGAAATCCTTCCATAAATACTACTTATAGACTATGCTAAAGGTTTTTGGGCTCGGGCAGCCATCAAGGCTGAATGATCGCGACCAAAAGGGGACGTTCTCATCTAGACATTATTTGGAGTCATCCTACAAAGCTACAATGAAATCCCTTCATAATTATGACCTGTAGACTGTTCTAAAGGTTTTCGGGCCCCTGTTGCTGTCACAGTTGCCCAATCGTGTCCAAAAGGGGATGCTCTCATCTAGACATTATGTGAAGTCAAACCTACCATAAATATGACCTATAGACTATGCTAAAGATTTTGGAGTTTTGGGCTCGGGCAGCCATCAAGGCTGCATGATCGCGACCAAAAGGGGACGTTCTCATCTAGACATTATTTGGAGTCATCCTACCAAGGTACAATGAAATCCCTTCATAAATATGACCTGTAGACTGTGCTAAAGGTTTTCGGGCTTCAGGCCCCTGTAGCCATCACAGCTGCCTAATGGTGTCCAAAAGGGGCTGTTCTATTTATTTATTGTTGTTTAAGGTCACATACTTCTGCACAATGGCTAATCATGACCACAACATGGAGATAAAGTCAAGGTCAGTCAATCGTTTATACCCCATGTTGCCTATTTTAGAGGACTCGCACCCCAAGCATTAGTGACTGGATCCTATTTTACCAGTGAAACAGAGCTTGTTTACCACAGTAAACAAGCACTGCTTCAAATCCCGGGGTTCCCACGGGGGAAAAGGGGCTGTTCTCATCTAGACATTATATGAAGTCAACCTACCAAGTTACAATGAAATCCCTTCATAAATATGAACTGAAGACTGTGCTAAAGGTTTTCGGACATTGGGCTCAGGCAGCCATCATGGTTGAATGATCGCAACAAAAAGTGGACATTCTCATCTGGGCATCATCTGGAGTGATCCTACGAAGTTACAATGAAATCCCTTCATAAATATGACCTGTAGACTGTGCTCAAGATTCTCGGGCTTCGGGCACCTGTAGCCATCACAGTTGACCAATCACGACCAAAAGGGGATGTCATCATCTAGGCATTATATGGAGTCAACCCAACAAGTTACAATGAAATCCTTCCATAAATATGACCTATAGACTATGCTAAAGGTTTTTGGGCTCAGGCAGCCATCAAGGCTGAATGATCGCGACCAAAAGGGGACGTTCTCATCTAGACATTATTTGGAGTCATCCTACCAAGCTACAATGAAATCCCTTCATAATTATGACCTGTAGACTGTTTTAAAGGTTTTTGGGCTTCGGGCCCCTGTTGCTGTCATAGTTGCCCAATCGTGTCCAAAAGGGGACGTTCTCATCTAGACATTATATGAAGTCAAACCTACCAAGTTACAATGAAATCCCTTCATAAATATGACTTGTAGACTGTGCTCAAGGTATCCGGGCTTCGGGCTCGGGCAGCCATAATGGTTGAATGATCACAACCAAAAGAGGACATTCTCATCTGGTCATCATCTGGAGTGATCCTATGAAGATACAATGAAATCCCTTCATAAATATGACCTGTAGACTGTGCTCAAGATTTTCGGGCTTCGGGCACCTGTAGCCATCACAGTTGACCAATCACGACCAAAAGGGGATGTCATCATCTAGGCATTATATGGAGTCAACCTAACAGGTTACAATGAAATCCTTCCATAAATATGACCTATAGACTATGCTAAAGGTCTTTGGACTGAATGATCGCGACCAAAAGGGGATGTTCTCATCTAGACATTATTTGGAGTCATCCTACCAAGCTACAATGAAATCCCTTCATAATTATGACCTGAAGACTGTTCTAAAGGTTTTCAGGCTTCGGGCCCCTGTAGCCGTCACAGTTGCCCAATCATGTCCAAAAGGGGACAGTCTCATCTAGACATTATATGAAGTCAACCTACCAGGTTACAATGAAATTCTTTCATAAATATGACCTGTGGACTGTGCTAAAGGTTTTCAGGCTTCGGGCTCAGGCAGCCATCATGGTTGATTGATCGCAACCAAACGGGACAATCTCATCTGGGCATCATCCAGAGTGATCCTACAAAGTTACACTGAAATCCCTTTATAAATATGACCTGTAGACTGTGTTCAAGGTTTTCGGGCTTCGGGCACCTGTAGTCATCACAGTTGACCAATCACGGCCAAAAGGAGATGTCATCATCTAGGCATTATATGGAGTCAACCTAACAAGTTACAATGAAATCCATCCATAAATATGACGTTTTGCCTATGCTAAAGATTTTTGGGCTTGGACACCCATCAAGGCGGAATGATCGCGATCAAAATGGGACGTTCTCATCTAGACATTATTTGGAGTCATCCTACCAAGTTACAATAAAATCCCTTCTTAAATATGACCTGTAGACTGTGCTAAAGGTTTTCGGGCTTCAGGCCCCTGTAGCCGTCACAGTTGCCCAATCAGGACCAAAAGGGGACTTTCTCATCTAGACATTGTATGAAGTCAACCCTCCAAGTTACAATGAAATTCTTCAATAAATATTACCTTTAGACTGTGCTAAAGGTTTTCGGGTTTTGGGCTTGGGCTGTCGTCACAGTTGGCAGATCACGCCCAAATGGGGGAAATTCTCATCAAGACATCATAAGGAGACATCCTACCAAGTTACAATGAAATCCCTCCATATTAAACATGACCTGCAGACTGTGCTAAATGTTTTTGGGTTTTGGGCTTGGGCAGCCATCACGGTTGATAGATCATGCCCAAAAGGGGACGTTCTCATCTAGGCATTATACAGAGGCATCCTACCAAGTTACAATTAAATCCCTTCATAAATACGACCTGTAGACTGTGCTAATGGTTTTCAGGTTTTGGGCTCGGGCAGCCATACCGGATGACCGATCGCGACCAAAAGGGGATGTTCTCATCTAGACATGACCCCAAACCTGCATATGAAATTTCATGACGATCAGACAAGAACTGCGGGGTGTAGCCCGTGCTAAAGGAAAATGACTCACAGACTCACAGACTTCCGCACGCGTGATGGCAATAGCTTATCTTGACTATGTCAAGTTAAGCTAAAAATCACAGTGAGTCTCAGAGCTGAATAAATTTAAGAACAGTTTACCTTCTTATTCGTAAAGTTTAAACAAGGATCAATTTCCTCAAAATAAATTCTTGACAGAAATTTGCATGATTTACTCATTTCTGGATGCTTTTTCCATTCGCAAAACTCTTCAAAACAACATGGGTCAATCTAAAATGAATAAAATATTAAACAATTGAGTTAGATAGTAATATAAACTTATGTCGCCTATTTATGTTGACTTTTCACATTTACATATGATGTTTCATACACAGCTTTCACTGAAGTGGTCTATTTATACTCTACTTGGAATAGGACAGGGGTCATTCCATCCTCATTGAGAAAGATTACGGGACCGATGCAACTGGGAAAAATTCACATCGTATGGCCCAATTTGGGAATTTGGGGAAAATCAATAGACCATTTTAGCATAGCGCCATCTTACATCTCGGACTCGATATGCCTGTTTGAACCAGCCCCAGTGCTTATCAACATTGAATTCACATGTACTGAACTGATGATTGGCATAGAAAGTTTTGTTTTTCGTCTCATTGTATCAAATAAAATTCGACAATTTACGTTGTCTGCATTCATATTCATCCACAGAGAGAACATAAGTTTTGCGATGTTATATTCCATATTAGCATTTTCGTGTTACAATCCGTCATGTTCGGTCCGACATTTGCCACAAATCTCAACTTCAATGCATCTTCGGCTACTGTAAACCTAAAGTGTTTCGTCCGAAGAACGGAACATAGGCACAGACTGAATTTTGTTTCAAAAGAACAACATTGGCAAAAAATATTATAAATTCATAGTAATTTGTATATTTTTTATACTTACCAATGGCCCAGACTAGCTGGTGCTTAACTCAAAGTTATCAAGGGCCAAACACAAATTTTGAACCCCCCCCCCCCCCAATCCCCAAAATTTGCTTCCAAAACCGAAAATTAAAAGTTCTATCTCGCCCTCCATACATTTACTCTCCACGCATGCGCAGACATCAGGAAGTGACCGGAATTGGCACCAACATCATTCTTGGTAGAAGAGAGTACTACATAAAAATTCAGCAGGGAGGTATGAGTGCCCACCCACTCATGAGAGGGCCATCTCCATCTGGGCCATTGGTAAGTATAAAAAATATACAAATTACTATGAATTTATAATATTTTTACACTGTAAACCAATGGCCCAGACTAGCTGAATCGTAAAAAGGTGAAAGGCCTAGGACTTCAGAATTAGAAATCAACATCAATCCTGTAATCTAAGGTGAAAGGAAATTAAAATTATTAGGAATTACGTGTATTTCTCTCTACACAGTAATAGAGAAGACATATCATACAAAAGGAGCCCAGTTCAAGTAATTCCATATACTTAGAATGAAGACTATGCTAATTGGATGTAATGAGTTCCCAATTTTTAAGGTCAGCCCGGAATAAGCCCCAAAAATTAGGATAGCGTATTTGAGAATGAGAGAATATCCCCCACAAACATACGCCATATACCATAAAACTCCAGCTGAATGCAGGATATAATTATGGCCAAAACAGCTTCCCTCACAGTTACATACCTATCAAGCCAGAAGAGAGGTAAAAATCACCCCCCCCCCCTTCTTTTGAAGGAATCTTCAAAAAGAAAGAGGGGATCACTCTGGAATCAGTAAAAGCGGTACCAAAAAACAATATAAATACTCATCGAACAGGCACTCAGGTATTAATTATTATTAATAAATCGTGCTTAATGCCACTTCAGAAGTTAAGGCTATAGCGGCGATCCCGGTAATTAATATTGCCCGCTATATAACGTGCATTTGAGACGGCATAAGCAGACAGGTCGAAAACCGGTGATATAATTTATAACATACACATGTCCAATCGAACCACAATGAATGATCTTTGGAGAGTAAACACACTTCCGAGGTAACCCACAGGCGACCCCATTCAGGTATACAATAAATTCTAGTAACAACACTCCCCGACGTGTACTATCCGATATCTATGACCGTATACACATGTGAATATACAATTTGAGTACCGACATTAATAGAAACCTGGATCGAGAAATGGAAGTAGGTATGATTAACAGGCTCCGACACGGACCGCCCCCGAAATAATTCATAATTTCTAAGGTCCGTAACATACAATAAGCATCAGCCTAATAAATATTATGTGCGTGAGCATTAAAATCCTGCATGTAATCATCTGAATACCAGTTAACTGGTTATGCATCCTCCGAGGTACCCAAAGACTAGCAAATATTTATGATGAAATATGTGCTCGTATATGACATATAGATGAAAAATCACAGGAAACCAACCAACTAAAAAGTGGATGTGCCCATGAGGTCGCCATAGAACACGACCCAGTCACCAATCGAGAAGTGAAGAAATGCATGTATGTATTTAAACTCATAGGAGGCTTGCAGAAAGAAAAATACGTCTTGCCCGGTAACCGCCTCTAAACACATTTGCGGTGTGTGTGTGTGTGTGTGTGTGTGCTTGTGTGTGTGTGGGGGGGCATTACTTAATCGTTCTTGTGTTAGACATAACATAATATAGGAACCGCAATGGTTCCCTCACGTCTAACCGACTCCATTATGCCACTATGGGTGGAGGACGTGAAGAACAAAAACTTCTCCTGATAAAGAAGGTCCTCTCGTGGAGGAAGATTCTGGGGAACATCCCATAACAGACACTTGAGAAGACTGATCCAAGGTTTCTGTGACGACAGAGCTACTACTAGTAGGATTCACGAGACTGTTTTATCTTAAACAAAATCTACTGAATCAACTGAATTGGAGGATGCGCATATCCTATCATCCATCCCCATGAGATCAGCAGAGCGTCCACTGCATACGCTCAATGGTCTGGGCATGGTGACACGAACGATGGTAACTAATTGTTCTGGTGCGTAGCAAATCTGTCCAAATACTCGCTTGTTGAGTGACCATTCCAATTGCAACAAGCGACTTCCCGAGAGAGCGAGTCTGCTAGTACGTTCAGATGACCCGGTATATTCCAGGTGGTATGACAAGTGTGTTACAGTCAGTGGCAGCGCCTGAGTTACAGAAGTGAAGGGGTACACTTGGGTATTGCCCGCCGCGCAGTGGCTGCCTCGGTGCGCAGCACCGAGCCGGGGTGGATTTCAGGAGGGGTGTCCCCTCACGAAGTTGAGAAAATTTTTAAAACTTACGTTGTAAATGGTGTTCTCTGGAGAATTCTCAAACAATTAAATTAAAACAGTTTTATCCTTTTGAAACTTATTGGTTAGGTCTTTCAGTTATAGAAAACGTTGTACGTGGTGACATTTTAACGGAAGAACGCTGTTGTAAAGTGCGAGCACAAAGCACCAAAAGACACTCAAATCGAAAATGAAAGTAGGCTGCATTCCAAACGGATGCGTTGCACGCTCTCGATTCTAGCATTCCTCGAATACTCTTAAGCAGTATGTTTCAAACCATTTGAATTCGGCACACCTTGTTGCAATTTGGCCCCTCGACTCTTGTTTGTTGTTTGCAGCTAATGTGGGTGTGTGTGTGGAGGGGGTGGGGGGGGGGGGGGGGCACACAAACATAATTTAAAAGCTTCTCTGATTTAGTGCACTTGGGAATATGGAATTAAGCATACCCACCATTACACTGCAACATTCAATACAAAAATTAAAATGAAAGTGTCAATGACACTGTAGCTCAACTTGTCAAGACAAAGACATGTACATGTATAGTATGTGACACAGCAATGACAAACATCTAGGTAATGACCTGATAACAAAGGTACATATAAAGTATTGTAAAGGTCTGTACATAAATACTGACCGTAGCCTGTAACAAATGTATAGGTAAAGTATTGTAAAGGTGGGTGACAGTCAGATGCTAAACTAGAAAAAAATCTTGGAGTCACAGAGTGGGTCTGACTGAACCCCAAAATATTTGTTCTCATAGCACAGTGTTAACAAAGGCACCCCAAAACACACTCATTCCTGTCCCAAGGTGAAAACAAAGGTACCCAAGAAGTTTCGTGAAGATCAGTTCACAAATATGAGCTGTGTAGAAGTTGTGACAAAAAACTGATTGGACCTAATTTCGGTACAAAATGGCCACTGGCAGCCATCTTGAATTTTGGACCACACCCAGAAACACTCGTTCTCATCCCAAGGTGATAACAAAGGTACCCAAGAAGTTTTTGTGAAGATCGGTTCATAAATACAGCCTCTAGCCCAAGCCGTATTGACATGTGCACTTACAGTGTATAAGTAGCACTGAATAAATCAAAGTTCATCTAATTTGCATAATTTCTGCACGAGAAAAAAACCCGTACTATATGTGATGTATTCCATGTTACTAAACATTCAAACAAAAATTTATTCAAATCAGAACTTTCATACAGAAGTTCTGTACAAAAGACTGATTGCATTAATTTTGGTACAAAATGGCTGCTGGTGGCCATCTTGAATTTTGGACCACACCCAAAAACACTCGTTCTCATCCCACGGTGATAACAAAGGTACCCAAGAAGTTTCGTAAAGATCGGTTCAGAAATACGGCCTCTAGCCTGAGCCGTATAGAAGTTGTGTACAAAAAACTGATTTGACCTAATTTCGGTACAAAATGGCCACTGGCAGCCATCTTGAATTTTGGACTGCACACAGAAACACTCGTTCTCGTCCCATGGTGATAACAAAGGTACCCAAGACTTTTCGTGAAGATCGGTTCATAAATACACACTCTAGCCCGAGCCGTATTGACATGTGTACTTACTGTGTGTAAGTAGCACTGAAAAAATCAAAGTTCATCTAATTTGCATAATTTCTGCACAAGAAAAAAACCTGTATTATATGTGATGTATCCCATGGTACTAAACATTCACACAAAAAATTATTCAAATCAGCACTTTCATATGGAAGTTCTGGGCAAAAATCTGATTGCACCAAATTTTGTACAAAATGGCTGCTATCGGCCATCTTGAATTTTGGACCGGACCCAAAAACACTCGTTCTCGTCCCACGGTGATAACAAAGGTACCCAAGGAGTTTTGTAAAGATCGTTTCATAAATACGGCCTCTAGCACGAGCCGTATTGGCATTTGCACTTACAGTGCTGAAAGTAACACCAAAAAACATCAAAGTTAGTCTAATTTGCATAATTTACGCACGAGAAAAAAACCCGTATTATATGTGATGTATCCCATGGTACTAAACATTCATACAAAAAATTATTCAAATCAGACCTTTCATATGGAAGTTCTGCACAAAAAGTTAAAAAATTTATAGTAATTTATATATTTTTTATACTTACCAATGACCCAGACATAGCTGGTGCTAACTCTTAAAATATAGGGCCAAACACAAATTTTGCCCCCCAATCCCCAAAATTTGCATCTAAAACTAAAGAAAACATGTCCTGAAAGGCCCTCCACACTTCGCCCCTACTGCGCATGCGCAGTGTCAAGGACGTTCCGAAATTGGCGCCATTTATCATTCTAATAACCAGTGCCTGGTAAGCGCTATGTACTCAGCGGGGAGGCAAGAGTTCCCAACTCCTGGGAGGGCCATCCCCGTCTGGGTCATTGGTAAGTATAAAAAATATATAAATTACTATAAATTTTTTAACATTTTTATACTGTACCAATGACCCAGACATAGCTGAATAGTAAAAAGGCTGGAGGGCCAAGGACATAGAGCAAAATGGAATACGCTCAATAAAATAAAATAGAGTCATCCCCTGTAGGGAAAAGAAGTAATAGGCCTTATATGTATCTTTCTTATTTATGATAAATTAGAAAGATACAACACCTTCCAAAAATTGAGCTTCATACATCCATGAACTCTATTAATATCCAATAATCCTTATACTAATAATTTTAAAGTAAGCCAATAATAAAGTAAGTCTAGAGAATAGAGACTCTTATACTCCTAAAAGTGTGTGAGAATTGCATAATCATGTCCGTTGACATATGCAATATTCAAAAGCTATACTTTAAAAACTAAGACTTGAATGAATTTTATAAACTTAAACTTCTCACTAACAACCATCCCAATAACAGCTCAGAATTACTAACTCCGGAGGAGGTATCCCCTTGTTTTCATAGTAAAAACAGGTGACCCAAGGGAACACCCTCCCCCCCCTTTTTCTTGCCCTGGGTCAAATAGCCCAGAGCGAAGAGGGCAGCCGAACGGAGACACTGCCGAAACAGACAGCCTACCTAGCTATAGTAGCAACTGTTAAGTGAATGACATTCTGAGCAGTAGATAATAGACCTAACAATAGAGGCCTCCAGAAATGGACTCGATATTTCTGAGATAAAATTCATGAATGGATGGCTGAGCGCAATGAGCAGCCTTCAAAAATCTATAATAGCAACACTATTAATGTAAGCCCAAGAAGTAGAAGAACTCTTACTTCATGAGCCGAAATCTTAAGCACAACTGCTAAGCCAATGATATACCATAAGCAGTACGCTAGTTAATAGAATCCATTAACAATAAAATGGAGCGTAACGTCCTTCTACTAGACATCAAAGACAGAAGAAGCTTACGCCCTTGTAATAAACAGATATCTGTTTATAAATACATAAACTGTACCCGGAAAGAGTAAAGGCCTATGCCCATACGAAGACGGAAGGACCTTAAAATAATAGGTTCCGGATAATAGGAGCCTAACTCTTATGCAACAATCCAACCTAAATAGTAACGGAAGTATTGATTCCGAAACTATGAAAGTGAAAATCATCCATCGATAGTGCATGAAACTCACTGACTCTACAGTAAAAGAGAAACCAACAGAATTACTGTCTAAAAGGTCAGAATTTGAAAACTACTGTTTCCAGAGGCTCAAATGATTACTTAGCTAAACAAGAACCGAAGTTAAAATCCGTATAGGAATTTAATCTAAAGATTCTAAGTCTATTTATCAAAAAGTTACTAACTGACTTAGATAAAGAGACAAAAGACTCAATTGTAAACTATCGTAGAGTGCATAGGTATGAGGTAACATAAACCTATAACCTAAATAACAACAGGCTGCAGTAGATCTTGTGAAACAAGTATACTAAAAAATAGCAATGAGTAGTATGGAGGGATCAACCATATGAACATAATGATCCCTACACCACGACGGAAGAGCCTCCACTTTAGTCGCATAGAATAGCGAAGAAGAGGATCTCCTATAGTAAGAAATCGCGTCCAAAGCTCGTCCAGTACAGTGCTTACAATGCAATACGGACCACACAACGGAATACATGAAGGTTGCGACCTTGCTGGTTGTGATAAAGATGACACGATTTACCCAGTGAAAAAAGATCCTCACATAGAGGAAGATTTCACGTTAAGATCCACAGTAGACAAGAGAGTAAATTACTCATGATCTCTGTGAAGATAGAGATGCTATCAACAGAAATGTATTGTGGTTGTTTATCTTAGCAATATCTGCTAAAACAACAGCGCCGGAGGATACGCGTATCCTATCATTCCGTCCTATAGATCAATAGAGCGTTAACAGTATTAGCTCAGAGATCTGGACAAGCCAACACATACGTCTGCAATTTATTAGCAAACTGTGTCATAAATAAAACATCATTGGGCGCTCCCATAGATAGCAAATCTGAATGAATACTTGTTTGTTGAGAGTCCATTCTGACAGCAACAAGCGACCCGTAAGAGAACGGGAGTGCGATAAAACAATCAGACGACCCAGAATATGACGGACCAAAACTGAACTTGGTGTACTATAACCAACAGACGGATTCTTTCCATTAAATTGAATAATGGAAACGAAAGAGTGCCTCCCTGGTTCCGGAGATACGCCACTACTGTCGAATTAAAGGACAGGAATTTGGGCATGCGTTTCTGAATAATGTTCATGCAATGACATAAAGCAAGCCTAAAAACATAATTCCGCGGAAGTTAAACTGATAGCTAAAAGACTGCGGAACCCAAAGACCCTGGCACTTCGAATCCGAAGGGATCAGTATATATCCCAATCTGTTTGACTGGCAACCGTCATAACAGCCACACTCGGGTCCGGCAACTGCGGCGGCACTCTCTGAGTCAACCACCGAATGTTTGCCCCAGTCTGAATCTCTTGTAACACTAGATAGACAAGAGAATGTATAAATCAAGCAATTCATGGATTGCCGGAAAGTTGCCGTCGAAGAGAAGCTCCTCCGAGAACGAAGCGACTCTGAGAGAGTTCTTAACCTACTATCCACGCGTGGATGTAGCTAGGGCTGCATCACGTCTAACCAACTCCAATCAGCCACTGAAGGGCGGAGTTATACGTGAACAAACTACTGCCCTCAAAAGAAATTACATTGAGAATAATATCCCGTAAATCTTTTCTTGAAGACGTAATGATAACACCTCAGTAAGGCGGATTACGTATAATAAAGCGTCTAAGTTAAGTCTACTATACATAATGTCGTTCCCAACATTGAAATTGGAAAAGACATAAACGGCGAAAAAGAATATATATGCAGTCTTTAATCACACCGTCTAGACGCGTATGAACTCTCGGTATGCCCTGCTCTGCCAAAATAAACTATATGTAAAAAAAGATAAAATGGCAGAAATGAGCCACGCGGACAAGAAACTAAACTATCATGCTTAGTAGCAGGCTTGTATATATATATAAATATATAGCGTCGAAAAATAAAACACATGTTGTAATGACAATATTGGACTGCGTCGGTAAGTCAGGGACAAAGTCCCTGTACCGATCGAAAAATCCGAGTCCAATGACGCTATAAGTCTCTTATCCAAGATCGCAGCAATGAAGTCCGAAAAATAATCACTGGAAGAAATGCCAGAAGATATGAAAGGCATCTTCCGATACTACTAAAGGGAAAACTCGAAATCTTTCGAATCCCTTTCGCCATCCTGTCGGACCCTATAAAGCGTTCGGTCGTCCGTAGCTTGATGCAACCGCGGACCGCACCGACCCAGCGCCGTCGGATAATTCCTGATTCGACCGAGAAACTGTCAATTGCTGGGATGCTGCGAAACAACTGTGCTAACTCGGATAGCACGTCCGTCACTGAGGCCTGAGGAGCAGCGGTCTTACGATGCATTGCCGCAGGAAGCTCCGAGATCGTTACCCCGTGCATACTTCCAATATGCGAGCGAACGGAGTGTATAGGCCTCGTGTCCCTTGGCTACCGGATGGCGCGACCTATTCGCTGTGGAATCACTGAATGCCGAAACTGATCGGATACTCGAGGTCACGTAGCCAATGTGCGGTCGTGTGCCCTGCTGAGAGGATGAGGAAGCATTAAAGACAGTCTCTCGGACTGTCAATATAACGGAGCGTCCCGAGCAACGGACATATGCTCCGAATGTAAAATATCTGAACCACAACATGCGGTCCCCTATGTTGTTGGCTTCCTCCGATCTGTCCTCAATCTGCCGTCACTGGGTGAGTACTAAAGTAATTAAAGTGCTCGCATCACCCAAATCTCCTTCCTAGACCGCAACGGACGAACCCGGCAGCCGAACCATTCGATGAATGTACGCTACACCGGGTGAGCTAGCGAATGTCACTCCGTAAGCGATAGACATATTCCATGAGCACTTATTGCCGCTAACTCTTCATTAACTATGACGACAGAGGCACACTTTTGAAAGACATCTCCATAATTCTTCGAACAAGAAACCAGAAATGCTTGGATAGCAAGCATAAAATAATAATATATATAGCGTCGTTCAATAATTCGAAAGTTTGTGTGACATTATTGGACTATGACGGAACTGAGGGACGATGTCCCTGAACCGAACCAAAAATTTCTAAGTCCACCGACGCTATCGGTTTCTTATCCGGCCTCGCAGCATATTTGTTCCGAAAGGGAAAGCTTGAAATCCTCCGAATCCCTTCGGTATCCCGTCGGACCGGATGAAACTTTCGGACGTCCGTACCCGCTTCCGCGGAGCGTCCCGACCCAGCATCGTCGGATAAAATATATGCGACAGATTCAGTTGATGCTGGGATGCTGCGATAAACTGTGCTATTAAGGAAAGCACGTCCGTTCCCGAGGCCTGTGCAGTAGCGGACTTACGAAGCATTGCCGCTGGAAGCTCCGTGTACGTTGACTCCCGCACACTTCCTATGCGAACGTCCGGAGTCTGCAGGCCTCGAGTCCCCGGCTACCGACCCAGCGCTGTCGGATAATTCTCGATCCGACACCGTTTCTGTCGGCTGCTGGGATGCTGCGATAAGCTGTGCTATGTGCACAAGAATGTCCGGCGTCGAGACCTGCGGAGGCGCAGTCTATCGCTGCTTCGCCGAGGGCAGCTCCGCATCAGATGGCTCCCGCATACTTCCTATGCGAACGTCCGGAGTCCATCGGTCTCGAATCCCTGGCTGCCGGATGGTGTGAACTGGTCGCCGAAGAATCCTTGATCGGCGAAGCTGGTAATATATCGGCGGTCACGCAGCCAAGGTGCGGTCGTGTGCGCTGACGAGAAGAGGAAGCCTTAGCAGTCTCAGCGGACTGCCTATACAACGGAGCGTCCCGAGCGACGGACGTATGCTCCGCTAGCGACACATTTGTACCACAACATCTGGGGCCAGATGTTGTTGAACGAGAGAGGGGCCTCTCTCGCTTGCCGTCCGGATGGACCGGAACGAGCTATGAACCAGACTAAAGGCTTCCTCCGTTCTCCCTCCGATCCGCCGTCACTGGGTGTGCATTAAGTTAATTTTATAGTGCTCGCATCACCCCAAAATTCCTTCTAGACCGCAACGGACGAACCCGGCTGCCGAACCATTCGGTGAATGGACGCTACACCGGGCGAGCTAGCGGACGTCAAAGGCCGTCGAACCTACTAGGGTCCTCTTAGGCAATTGGCGTATTACATGAGCACTTTTCCGCTAGCCCTTCATTAATTGTGACGACGGAGGCACACTGTTGGAAGACATCACAGATACATCACCCTAATCTTGATCGTCTGAAATAGAAATTGATAAAGTAGAGTGACCCTGCGGGGAAAGGACCGGAGTGTCCAAATCCCCAACAACATACCGTGACATACGCTTCCCATATTGTCATCGAAATCATACGATACAGAACAGGAGTTAATGCGAGTACACTGACCACATATAGAATGATAATAAGGTCAGAGGAAGACTTCCTCTTAAAACAATTGATCAATATCCTTTCAATGTGAAAAGAAAACAAGTCCTGGTACTCGCACTAACCCCTGGCAAAATACATAATAATAATATGATCCATTAATATAGAAAAAATAATTGAAATCAAAATATTTTGAAAAAATATTTTTTCAGAACAGCCCAAGTTTCTGAAAAGTAACGTTGAGCCCCAATGGATCCCAAGCCTAAGTGTGGAAAAAAAATTTTAAAAATATTTTAAACAATTTATTCAACACTTACGAACAATAATAATGTATCTAGTTATGATTAAAATAACATAAAGATATTATTATTTAGAAATCCCCCCCTCACACAGAGGGCTGTTGTAAATGTAAACAATGAGTGTAAAAACACTAAAATAAGACTCCAGGCACCCAGGCCCGAAATCAGTTACCAAAAATACACCATCTGATGCAAAACAGAGACTTCCAGGGAAGAAACTGCAGAACATCAGATGGTAGATGCAGAACACAACGCCTAACCACCCGTAGGTGAAGACGTAAACATGGGGAAAGAACAGAATTCATTCTGTTATTCAGCTAAAACTCCCAAGAAATTTTAGTAATAATAATTACATAAACTATGCCAAAAGCATGGGAGAATAGCAAGGGGGAACTTAAAGGACAGGGAGAGAGGAAAAACACTTGAAAAAACAGTGTAACTAAATAATCAGAATGACAACAAAATGGCTGCTGCCTTGAAAATAGGTAACTTAACATAATTTCATTAAAAAATTTTAAGTTACAGCCCTGATAATATTCTGTCACACATTCTTTTCCTCTCCTCCTTTTCTATCCTCCTTAGAATCACCATTTCACTAATATTTATGTGTCTGGCATCATTTAAACTGAGATTTAAAAGCACAAAGATCAGTCAGATGTTAACTGATGAAGGGCCAAACTTAGAATGATAAATGGCGCCAATTTCGGAACGTCCTTGACACTGCGCATGCGCAGTAGGGGCGAAGTGTGGAGGGCCTTTCAGGACATGTTTTCTTTAGTTTTAGATGCAAATTTTGGGGATTGGGGGGCAAAATTTGTGTTTGGCCCTATATTTTAAGAGTTAGCACCAGCTATGTCTGGGTCATTGGTACAGTATAAAAATACAGATTTCTGCATCGTCGGGACAAAATGATGGCTGGCAGCCATCTTGAATTTCGGACCACACCCAAAAACACTCGTTCTTGTCCCACGGTCATAACAAAGGTACCCAAGAAGTTTCGTAAAGATTGGTTCATAAATACGGCCTCTAGCCCGAGCCGTATCCAATTGTTGACGGACAGACGGCCAGATGGACGACGAGCCATGGCATAAGCTCAAATTTGGCTTCGCCAAAGTTGAGCTAATGATAGTATTTTTTTACTACGCTTGGTGATAAAAGTGGAGGGGTAAGTACCCCCCCATACTCCCCATGGTGCTGCCACTGGTTACAGTATTTTTTAAATCTTTAATAATAATTTTCCTTTATTCTTATTCCTTTATCTTATTGAACATGTGATGACTCGTGAAAACTTAACTATTTTCATTGCATTCCAAACTGCTCCAAATTGGCAAAACGTCACTTGCAAGTAATTCTTACTGACTGCATAAACCTGAAAATGGGGGTGCAACTTATGCATAACCTTCAAGCAAAAGGGAGGAATCCTGAGTGGGATTTGGGGTGCAACGTATACACAGATAATACGGTAGTTTCTAAATCGCTTCCATTAATATTTCAAATTTTCTATAGTAGTAAACATTTGAGATGTCTGCAATCAGTCGGTTACTATGGTAATTGAGCAACTTCCTATGCTTTGCGTGGAGTGTTAATCAGTTTGTCCCTTGTACTGGGTGGGCGCAGAAGATTTAATTATAGTTTCTGCTTCCGTAACACTTCTGCATTCGAATTGCCTTTTGCGGCTGAGCGATGTTTATTGAAATTTGTCTGAATAAACAGAGTCTTGAATTGGGAAATTTTTAGTGGGAAATTGGGAAAAAAATGTCCACGGGCCATTGGGAATGGTTCCGATAATCAGACCCTGTAGACACTCAGAATTATCCCTGTAGGAAATCCACTCAGAACAGTGCAAGGAAACAAATAGCTGCATGTTATATAAATCATGTCAACAGTGTGTAAATTTCCAACTCATCCTTGATTTAACCCTTAAAGGCCTATTTCTAATTTTTACAACCCCAAAGTAGGTGCCCTTAACATGCCATCATGAGGAGGTTCAGCTGACAATAAGCAAATTATCTGGGCAGTGATTTCTAATTACAGTCTTGGCCGCCTATTAAGGCAGCCAAGACTTGACTAGAAATCACTAAGCCACTGGATGTTTTAAGGCTGTGGGCTGGTGGGAATTCAGGATACTTGTCCAGGCTCCTAAGGGTTCAGTTATTTGGCATGACAGGTGACTAAATCTGAAAGCACAGCATACCGCAATAGGAAACTGCAGTTGACATTTTAACCAAGAGTGTGTGACCATCTCCAAATGCTATTAATACATGGTCCAATGTTTTGTGCAGTTTATTGTCTATCCAAGAACAGCTATATCATGTTGTTTCAAATAATTTAGGTCACATTTTGTTTATTTGGACTAAGGAAGTGCAGAAATCACCAAACAATGACACAAAATTCTACTAAATGCATGACACTTCATGAAGCATTATCAATTGTAACTGGTGATTCAGACTGAAATTCTGAGCATATAATGACAGTGAAACAGAATTTAAATCGGAATCACGTCAAACTTTTCAATAACAAGAGCACCGCTGGGCATTGCATCATACGCCCGTGAAATGTTCAAATTGTACCATTTTAACACATTTGCAATTTTTTTAGAGTGCGAGAAATTTATACTGGCATATATATATATGTTACGGTCATTTGAGAAAAAGACTAACAAGTTTGAAGCCAATCGAAAAACAAATACTAAAGTTATCATCCGGAAACCAAATATTTGACGAAGAATTCTAAGTCCAACAGGGGCCATAATTCAGGCCAAAATTGTTCAGACCGACCCCATATTCGAACTTGACCTGTATTTTGTTGTGATTAAACCACATACCAAGTTTGGAGCCAATCGGAAAACAAATACTAAAGTTATCATCCGGAAACCAAATATTTGACGAATTCTAAGTCCAACAGGGGCCATAATTCAGGCAAAAATTATTCAGACCGACCCCATATTCGAACTTGACCTGTATTTTGTTGTGATTAAACCACATACCAAATTTGGAGCCGATCGGAAAACAAATACTAAAGTTATCATCCGGAAACCAAATATTTGACGAATTCTAAGTCCAACAGGGGCCATAATTCAGGCGAAAAATGTTCGGACCAACCCCATATTCGAACTTGATCTGTATTTTGTTGTGATTAAACCACATACCAAATTTGGAGCCAATCGGAAAACAAATACTAAAGTTATCATCCGGAAACCAAATATTTGACAAATTCTAAGTCCAACTGGGGCCATAATTCAGGCGAAAAATGTTCGGACTGACCCCATATTCGAACCTGACTTGTATTTTGTTGTGATTAAACCACATACCACATTTGGAGCCGATCGGAAAACAAATACTAAAGTTATCATCCGGAAACCAAATATTTGACGAATCCTAAGTCCAACTGGGGCCATAATTCAGGCAAAAAATGTTCGGACCGACCCCATATTCGAACTTGACCTGTATTTTGTTGTGATTAAACCACATACCACATTTGGAGCCGGTCGGAAAACAAATACTAAAGTTATTGTTCGGAAACCAAACGGATGGACGGATGGATGGACGGACGGACAGAAGGACAGACGGACAGACGGATGGACAACGCCATAACATAATACGTCCCGTTTTTTCAAACGGGCGTATAAAAAGACGAATGAGAATAAATACAGGTTATCACCACCAGAGATAGTGAAGTCGAGACCTTGTGTCTGAGCATATATGACCCAGAGGCAAGGTCGAGACTTCACTACACCATTTTGGAAATCTACATGGCGGTAATAAGAACTTTATCTTACAATATTCCATCCTTTCTTGACTTGTTCACGTAATGAAGGGATTGGGTACAGTTTTTAACGGTGTCTGTTTTGGCAATCATTCGGTGTCTGTGAATTGAGTTTTTATGAATGAAGATCATGACGTCATGGTATTGCATTCTATTTCTTACGTTTAACACATAGTAGGCGTAAATAAAATATCATCATGGCAAAAAATGATCTAGTCCAATTTATTTTGTTGAGATGGTGATTTGTTTATCATTTAACCCCCTGCACACTGATGTCAAAATATCTAAATTTCAGGCAGAAAAAAATTCCCATAATGCATCTAGAAATTTAACCAATTCAATCTCATTTGACAGCTCTGTCAAACGAGATTGAATTGGTTAAAATTCTAGATGCATTATGGGAACAAGAGGCCCCAGGGGGCCTGAGGGCGCTCACCTGACATGGTAGTCTAAATATCAAACCAGGGACTTGACTTGAATAAGCTGCATACACCCCTCCTAAGAAAAGCATATACCAACTAGATGAAGCGATTGTGCCCACACAATACACAGGATTTTCCGTCTATTTTCAGTTCCTGCACTTTTACGTCCCAAAATTGAGATAAACACATAAAAAATAGTTTTCTTTCCCAAACAAAATACTTTCAGCCTAAATTTTTTTCTTCTTCTTAAAACGCATAAAAAACGATAAAACTCATTCCGGATTTTGGTCCAAAATGTTCTAAGTCCCACAAATTTTCAGGGGAAAAAATTTTTTTTTTTTTGTCTTAAAATTGACAGAAACGCATACCCCCCCTCCACCCCCCCCCCCCCCCCCCCCAAAAAAATTCCTGATTTTGGTCCAAAAATTTTCCAAGTCCCACCCGGACCCCAAATTTTCAGGGTAAAAAAAAAATTTTTTTTTGTCTTAAAATTGACCAAAATGCAGAAAAAACCAAAAAAATTTTTTTTCGGATTTTGGTCCAAAATTTTCCAAGTCCCACCCGGACCCCAAATTTTCAGGGGGAAAAAAAAAAAATTTTTTTTGTCTTAAAATTGACAGAAATGCATAAAAAACAAAAAAATTTTTTTGGGATTTTGGTCCAAAATTTTCTAAGTCCCACCCGGACCCCAAATTTTCAGGGGAAAATTTTTTTTTTTTTTTTTGTCTTAAAATTGACAGAAACGCATAACCCACCCCCCCCCCCCCCCCCCCCCTCCCCACCAAAAAAAATTCCGGATTTTGGTCCAAAATTTATCTAAGTCCCACCCGGACCCCAAATTTTCAGGCTAAAAAAAAAATTTTTTTGTCTTAAAATTGACCAAAACGCAGAAAAAACAAAAAAAAATTTTTTTCGGATTTTGGTCCAAAATTTTTAAGTCCGCAACGGGACCCCAAATTTTCAGCCTAAATATGAGCCTAGGGACTTGGCTTCAACAAACTTGAATCTCACCCCCCCTAAGGATGCTGCATACCAAATATCAAAAGATTCTTATTGCTAGATCTGAAGAAGAAGATTTTTAAAAAATACTCCTCATGCTGCACTAATTTAAACATTTGGGCTCCCATAGAGAGCCCAAATATCGACCCAGGCAATTGATTTCAATAAACATGTGAAACAATCTTCCAAAGATGTTATATGTGAAATTTTAAAGCTTTTGGAGCAGTGGTTTGGGAGAAAAGTAGTCTTATATGTTTTTCCCATTACCCACAGTGTTAAAAAATGATGACTCAGCACTTTTTCAAAGTCCCCAAAAAGTACCCCATGATAAAACCGATGGCAATTTTTTTTTACCATTCCATTCTGTTGGTCCTAAGGAAGCTTCACAACAAATAAGAATTCTCAGTGCCGTGTAGTTTTGGAGATATGGGCGTTTTCATTTTTTTTATATTTTTAGCCCCTGCGGTCCCCATGGGGCGACGGGAAAAAATTTTTTGGCATAAATTAAGTACTTATGACCCAATAAGCCCTCATATCAAATTTGGTCAAAATTTGCCTCTCGGTTTGGAAAGTTAAAAAATTTATAGTAATTTATATATTTTTTATACTTACCAATGACCCAGACTTAGCTGGTGCTAACTCTAACAAAACCAGGGCCAAACACAAATTTTGCCCCCCAATCCCCAAAATTTGCATCCAAAACAAAAAGAAATCATGTCCTAAAGGACCTCCATACTACGCCTCTACTGCGCATGCGCAGTTACGCAGACGTCCCGAAATTGGCGCCAATTATCATTCTTACTGGCAGTGCCTGGTCAGCGCTATGTACTCAGCGGGGAGGCAAGAGATCCCAACTCCAGGGAGGGCCATCCCCGTCTGGGTCATTGGTAAGTATAAAAAATATATAAATTACTATAAATTTTTTAACATTTTTATACTGTACCAATGACCCAGACTTAGCTGAATAGTAAACAGGCTGGAGGGCCTAGGACATAGAGGAAAATCCAATAAGCTCAACTATATAGTAATGAGGTAACCCCTTAAGGAGAAAAGGAGTATTAGGCTTTACATGTATCTTTCTTATTTAATATTAAATTAGAAAGATACACTACCCTTAATAATTGAGCACAATAACATTCATGTTCTCTATTAACATCCAGTATAACCCTTATACTAATTATTTTTAAAGCAAGCCAATAAATAAAGTAGTCCAGAGAATTGAGACTCTTTATAGTCATTTAAAAGTGTCCGAGTATTGTATATTAAAGCCCGTTTGACACTTGACATATACAAATGCTTCACACCGAGCTACACTTTAAAAATAAGACATGAATGAATTTAAACATTAATATTACACTTTAAAACCATCCCGGAAGCGACTCAGAAATACTGACTTGAAGGAGGCATTCCCTTGCTTTTCACTATAAAGCAGGTGACCTAAGGGAACACCTGCCCCCCCCCCCCTTCCCCTTGCCCTGGGTCAAATAGCCCAGAGCGAAGAGGGCAGCCGGACGGAGTCACTGCCGGAACAGAAAGCCTGCATAACTATAGTTGCAACTGTTTAGTGGACGACATTCTGAGCAACAGATAACGGACCTAAACAATGCAGGTCTCCAGAAATGGACTCAATATTTCTGAGATAAAAATTCGTAAATGTGGATGGCTGAGACCAATAAGCAGCCTTCATTAAATCTGTAATAGCAACACTATTAGCATAAGCCCAGGAAGTAGAAAGAGCTCTTACTTCATGAGCAGAAATCTTAAGCACAGACTGCTGAGAAGAAGATAAATCTTCATAAGAAGTACGGATAGTTAACTGAATCCATCTAGCAATAGAATGGACTGAAATGTCCTTTCTATTAGGCATCAAAGACAGAAAGAAACGTTTCCGTCCCTTTCTGATAAACTGAGATCTCTGTTTATAGATACGTAGTGCTCTAACAGGACAGAGTAAAGGCCTACGCCCGTCTGAAGACGGAAGAGCCTTAATAACAATAGGTTCCGGATATTTATTAGGAGCCTGATTCTTAGCTAAAAAACCCACATTAGTAGAGAAGGTGATAGTGTTCCCAACACTACGATAATGAGAATCATCCACCGATAGTGCATGAAGCTCACTGACTCTTCTAGCAGAAGAGAAAGCTAAGAGAAAAGCTGTCTTATAAGATAAGAATTTGAAATCTACTGTCCCAAGAGGTTCAAATGGCTTTTCCTTCAATTTAACTATCATGATGTGCATAGGTATCAGATAACATAGATCTATAACCCTTTATAGTAACAGGCTGCAGTTTGATTTCGTCAAACAAGTATACTAGAAAGTTTGCAATGTCTGGTATAGAGGGATCGAATATATCTACAGAATGATCCCTACACCAACAACGAAAAACCTTCCACTTAGCCGCATAGTTTAGCGAAGAGGAGGTCCTCCTACAGTTAGAAATCGCGTCCACTGCTCGTCCTGTAAAGTGCTTGCCATGCAAGAAGGACCGCACAACGGAAAAACGTGAAGGTTGAGACCTTGCGGGTTGTGATGGAGTTGGCGCGATTTCTCCTGCGAAAGAAGATCCTCCCGTGGAGGAAGCTTCCGCGGTAGGTCCCACAACAGACACCTGAGTAGATTTATCCACGGTCTCTGTGGCGACAGAGATGCTACCAACAGAATCTTGCATTGAGATTGTTTTATCTTTAGCAATACTTGTTGAATTAACGGCGCTGGAGGATACGCATATCCTATCATTCCGTCCCAAGGGATCGACAGAGCATCTACTGCAAATGCTCTTGGATTCGGACACGGAGACACATACGTCTGCAACTGATTGTTGAGATGTGTCGCAAATAAGTCTATCATTGGCCGTTCCCATTGGTAGCAAATCTGATTGAATACTTGTTTGTTGAGAGTCCACTCCGACGGCAACAAGCGACCCTTTCGTGAAAGGGAGTCTGCTAGCACATTCAGACGACCCGGTATGTGACGGCCCGAAAGAAGAACGTGATGTTCTAACGCAAACAGAAGGATTCTTTCCGTTAGATTGAACAACGGAACTGAATGAGTGCCTCCCTGATTCCGTATATACGCCACTACTGTCGTATTGTCGGATAGGATTTGGACATGAGCATCGTGAATAATGTCCATCCAGTGACGTAACGCAAGCCAAATTGACATCATTTCCTTGATGTTTATGTGCTTGCACAGGAATTGCGGATCCCAAAGACCCTGGCATCTCGAATCCGTTGGGATTAATGATGCACCCCAACCTGTTTGACTGGCATCCGTCATAACGGTAAAACTCGGATCCGGCAACTGCAGCGGAACTCCTTGAGTTAACCACTGAATGTTTGCCCAAGTCTGAATCTCTTGTTTCACTTGATCTGACAAGAGAACGTCTACATCGAGCGAATGAATTTTCACACTCCAATTCTGAGTCAGGAAAATTTGAAGAGGACGTGTGCGTAACCGCCCCATCGGAATGAGATCCGCGGCAGCTTCGCACAGACCTATCAGTCTCATAAATTCTCTCGCCGTGACTTTGTCTGCGTGCAGACAATAGCGAGCGTAACAACTGACTAATTTCGCTCTGGTTAACGGCAGACGAACGAGATTGTTGTGCGTCTCGAAGCTCATTCCCAGATGAGTGAATGACTTGGACGGCACCAGATCCGACTTCTCCTCGTTTACTATAAAACCGAGACGTCGGAGCAATAGAAGAAGATTCTGAACATCGTTCTGAAGCGTTAACTCGTTGCCGTACCTCTGAAGAATGTCGTCCAGGTAGGCCGACGTTACCGCAGACGAATGAGCACGGAAGTAGATCATTACCGAGTTCATTACCCGAGTGAAAGCCCAGGGTGCTAGATTCAATCCGAAGCACATCGCCCGGAATTGATACACCACTCCTAGGACTGCGAAGCGTAGATACTTTCGGAATGTCGGATGTACCATGACGTGAAAGTACGCATCTTTGAGATCTATGCTCGTTGCATAATCGTTCACCCGAATACTCGATCTGACCGATCGAATCGTCTCCATATAAAACTTCGGAGCGACGATCAGCTTGTTTATCCAGCTCAAATCTATGACTGGACGGAACGAGCCGTCTGGTTTCGGAACCAGAAACAGATGGCTGTAGAATCCCGGAGATTCCTGGTTTTCTACGACCTCTACCGCGTTCTTCATTAAAAGAGACTGCACCTCTGATAACAGAGCGTCTCTTTTCTGTGGATTTGACGGAAGATGAGTCCACTTTGGACTTCGAGTTAATGGAGGCTTTCGTTTGAAGGATATCTTTAGACCTTCCGAAGTCACTCCTCTCACCCAAGGGTCGTCCGTAATCGACGCCCACTCTTGTGAAAATCTCGACAACCTTCCGCCAACCGGAACGCGATAGAGGTTTAAGCCATCACCTCCTGGACCTGCGAGGCCTGCGGTAGGAGAAACCACGTCTTCCACGACCCGCACCTCGCCTCGTCGACCTCGGGGCGTCCGACCGATTGTTCCGGCCTGAAGGACGTCCCGAACGAGAGTCGCTATCCTGATGGTCTCTCGAATAAGACCAAGAGGACGCACCGGAACCTCTATAGGAACCTCTCTTGGGCGCATTAGACCCAGAAGTGCCTGTCTTATTCGTGTCTGCTGTATCCGACTTCTTAGGAGCAGATCTGAACAACAGAGAATCATTAGCTTTCTTTTTAATTTTATCATAAATAGCGGAAAGCTTGCCGTCAAAGAGAAGTTCTCCTGAGACCGAAGCGACTCTAAGAGAGTTCTTCACCTTAGAATCCACTAGTGTGGATGTAGCTAGGGCTGCGTCACGTCTAACCAACTCCAGATTTGCCACTGAAAGGGCGGAGTTACACGTGGAATAAGCTACTGCCCTTGAAAGAAGTCTTAAAGAGAATTGTATATCCTGAAACTCTTTCCCCTGAAGGCGCAGTGATAACGCCTTAGTAAGGTGATCTGCGTAAGATAAGGCATCTAAATTGGCTCTGTTAGACGCAATAGCTGTTTCCAACACCGCGGTTGGAATAGAAGCCGACGACGGTAATGATAGCTCTAAGTCTTCCGCCTCGTCATCCATACGCAGAGGAACTCTCGGTATACCCTGTCCTGCCGTATCGAATTTATTCCTAGCATTAATGAAAGGCAGGTTGAGAGTATTAGCGGACAAAAAACCTGCTTTCCCCGTCCTGGAAGCAAGTTTAAATATAGCGTCGTTCAATAATTCAAATGTTCTTGCAACATTATTGGACTGCGACGGAAACTCGGGAGCGATGTCCCTGAACCACTCAAAAAATTCAGAGTCCAATGACGCTATAATTCTCTTGTCCGGAAGCGCAGCAGTCTGGCCCGACGGAACAACTTGAGGGAGAAAGTGCCGGATGAAGTCCACGGCAGCTTTATGTTGTTCCGAAAGGGATAGCTCCAAGTCATCCGTATCCCTTTCACCATCCGGTCGGACCTCATGATGTTCCCGGTCGTCCGCCCCCGATGCTCGGCGGAGCGTACCGACCCAGCGCCGTCGGATAATTCTTGATCCGACACTGTTTCTGCCGGCTGCTGGGATGCTGCGATAAGCTGTGCTATCTGCACAAGAATGTCCGGCATCGAGACCTGCGGAGGCGCAGTCTTTCGCTGCTTCGCCGAGGGCAGCTCCGCATCAGATGGCTCCCGCATACTTTTCCTATGCGAACGTCCAGAGTCCATCGGTCTCGAATCCCTGGCTGCCGGATGGTGTGACCTGGTCGCCGAAGAATCCTTCATCGGCGAAGCTGGTAATATATCGGCGGTCACGGAGCCAAGGTGCGGTCGTGTGCGCTGACGAGAAGAGGAAGCCTTAACAGTCTCTGCGGACTGCTTATACAACGGAGCGTCCCGAGCGACGGACGTATGCTCCGCCAAAGACACATTTTGTACCACAACATCTGGTCCCAGATGTTGTTGTACGAGAGAGGGGCCTCTCTCGCTCGCGGCCCAGCTGGACCTGGACGAGCTAGGAACCGGACTCAAAGGCTTCCTCCGTTCTCGCTTACTATCCGCCGTCACTGGGTGTGCATCTATTATGTTTATAGTGCTCGCATCACCCAAAATTTCCTCTTGGACCGCATCGGACGAACCCGGCTGCCGAACCATTCGGTGAATGGACGCTACACCGGGCGAGCTAGCGGACGACATTTGTCTAATCTCCATGAGCACTTTTGCCGCTAGCTCTGAATTCATTTGTGACGACGGACGCACACTTGAAGAAGATAACATGGAAACATCACCCTGTTCTGGTTCCTCTGAAATAGAAACTGAGAGAGTAGAGTGACCTTGCGGAGAAAGAGCCGGAATCGCTCTTTCTCCAGAAACAACATGTTTCTCATCCCAATGTTCACATATAGGACAGGGATTAATGCGAGAACACTGACTACAATTAATACAATGATCATGAAAGTCAGAGGAAGATTTCTTCCTATTACAATATGAACAATGTCCCTTCATTGTGAAAGAACAACAATAAGTCCTAGTTACTCGCAAAAACCCCTGACACAAAGATACATAATAACATGATCCATTAATAAATGAAAAAACAATTGCAAAACAAAATAATTTTGAAAAAATATTTTTTCAGCAAAGCCCAAGTTGCTGAAAAGTAACATTGAGCCCCGATGGATCCGATGGCAAAGTGTGGTCAAAAATTTTAAATTTGTATTAAATAATTAATGAGACACTTTCGGATAATATAAATGTATCTTATAGTGAGATAAACTACAGCAAAGGCAAACAGCCCCCCTCAAAAAAGGCTGTTGCCAATGAAAACAAACAGTGTAAAAACACCAGAAAACATGACTCCAGGCACTGAAAAAACTGGCCCGGAATCAGTCATCAATTACACTCTATCTGATGCAAAACAGAGACTCCCAGGGGAGAATCTGTAGAACATCAGATGGAAGATGCAGAACACAAACGTTATACACCCATGGGTGAAAACGTAACTATGGGGAAAATAACAGAAAACATTCTGTAACCAAGCAACTCTCCCAGGAAATTTTAGAAATGAAATTTCTCAAAAATATGCCAAAAGCATGGGAGAATTGCAAGGGGGGACTTTAGAAGGCTAGGGGAGAGGAAACACTGAATAAGCAGTGCAACAATTAGCAAGAATGACAACAAGAGGCCCATGCCTCGAAAATAGGCAACTTAACATAATTTCATCAAAAAATTTTAAGTACAGCCCTGATTATTTTTTGTCACTTCTTTTTCCTCTCCTCCTTCTATCCTCCTTAGAATCACATTTTCTCCAAAAATTACGTGTCTGGCATCCTTTAAACTGAGATTTACAAGCACAAAGATCAGTGAGATGTTGACTGATGAAGGGCCAAACAGAGAATGATAATTGGCGCCAATTTCGGGACGTCTGCGTCACTGCGCATGCACAGTAGAGGCGTAGTATGGAGGTCCTTTAGGACATGATTTCTTTTTGTTTTGGATGCAAATTTTGGGGATTGGGGGGCAAAATTTGTGTTTGGCCCTGGTTTTGTTAGAGTTAGCACCAGCTAAGTCTGGGTCATTGGTACAGTATAAAAATATAGAAATTTTGGGAGGGGCAAATATTCTTTCCCCTCCCATTATGACGCCAAGTATAGCCCCACAAACTTCTCTTGAACAAATCTGAGTCTACACCTCAAAAGGAAGCTGCAGACCAAATATCAAGTCTCTGCTACTGCTGGTTCATGAGAAGAAGATTTTTTAAGATTTCAGCACACTTTTTGGGTGTGGCCCTACCCACGGGCGGGGCAACTTGATTTGAACAAAATCAAAGTGCGATGTCATAACAAACTATTATCTCAAATATCAATTAAATTGGTTCAGCGGTTTGGGAGAAGACGCAAACACCATGTTCACGGACGACGGACGGTGAGTGATCACAATAGCTCTCCTGACTGAAAGTCAGGTGAGCTAAAAACAGCTTCCTGAAATTTTGGTATTTTGACATCAGAGTGAAGGGGGTTCATTATTGTTATCCAAAATGGTGAGAGTCTTGACACGTGTAAAAACTTGATGCAAACTGAATCCAGGTAAAAAAAAAAAAAAATTCCCTTTCTGAATCGAATGATTCCACATGCAGTTGCTACCCTCCATACATTTTATCTAGACATTTTAACTTGTATTGGAGAAATTACCTTCTTGATGTAACATAAAAATACGAAAGTGTTCAAAAGATTCTACCTCTTTACATTTATCTTGAGATTGCTGTTGAGCTTCTGCTTTCAATCGTTCCTCTTTAGTGAACTCATGATGACTAGTTGAGCGTCGATGTGTTTTCCAGAATGGTTTACTACTTTTCTTCTTGTCTTGCTGTGGGGTGACCTTCTCAGTAGTTTCTATCTGTGGATGGAGATGCTTATTTGGGGCACTGGGTGTGGAGGTAAGTACAAGTTGTTTTAATGCAACCACTTCAGCTTCTAATACTTCGATCTGAAAATGATAATAAACTTGAATGTATTTGAAAATGCAACACCAAACCAGGCTAGTCAACTGGTACATGAAGTACCTGTACTATTGGTACTCAAACTTTTTGCCGGTACCAGTACCAGCTATCAAGTACTGACATAACAGAGCACTAAATCATGAACATATGTGAACACGATTCCAGGGATATTAAACCTGTGCCTTGTCAAGTAAATTCACATGTGATAGACAGGGTAGTTAAAAATACATCGGTTCAATGTAGGAACAGGAATATTTAGTGCAGGAGGATTTACACAATACACATGGGTGGATGGAAGATGAGTGATGACTTGTGATCATTTGCAGCAATTACCTGTGTTTGTCGGTTCATTCTTGGATATATGTAATCTGTTAGAAGACGAAGATACACTATGTGTTAAGTCTGAAATTCATCTAACCTGACCTGCAGCCTGCCTAATGCAAAGGAATAGCAGAGATGAAACTTGGAACAATTGTGGCATGAAAGTCACTGTCAGTCTGTCAAGCAAGTTGTCAAAAAGTTTCTCCACTTGTCAACTTGCAGTCTAGTTAAGCAGAGCCACGTTTGGAAAGTTAAAAAATTTATAGTAATTTATATATTTTTTATACTTACCAATGACCCAGACATAGCTGGTGCTAACTCTTAAAAATCTAGGGCCAAACACAAATTTTGCCCCCCAATCGCCAAAATTTGCATCTAAAACCAAAAGAAATCATGTCCTGAAGGACCTCCATACTTTGCCCTTACTGCGCATGCGCAGTGTCAAGGACATTCCGAAATTGGTGCCAATTATCATTCTTACAAGCAGTGCCTGGTCAGCGCTATGTACTCAGCGGGGAGGTATGAGTTCCCAACTCCTGGGAGGGCCATCCCCGTCTGGGTCATTGGTAAGTATAAAAAATATATAAATTACTATAAATTTTTTAACATTTTTATACTGTACCAATGACCCAGACATAGCTGAATAGTAAAAAGGCTGGAGGGCCTAGGACATAGAGGAAAATCCAATAAGCTCAACTATATAATATAGAGTCAACCCCTCAAGGAGAAAAGGAGTATTCGGCTTTACATGTATCTTTCTTATTTTATGTTAAATTAGAAAGATACAATACCCTTCATAATTGAGCACAATAACATTCATGTTCTCTATTAACATCCAGTATAACCCTTTATACTAATTATTTTTAAAGTAAGCCAATAAATAAAGTTAGTCCAGAGAATTGAGACTCTTTATATTCTTTAAAAGTGTCCGAGGATTGTATATTAACGCCCGTTTGACACTTGACATATACAAATGCTTCACACCGAGCTACACTTTAAAAATATGACATGAATGAATTTTTAACATTAATATTACACTTTAAAACCATCCCGGAAACGACTCAGAAATACTGACTTCGGAGGAGGCATTCCCTTGCTTTTCACTATAAAGCAGGTGACCTAAGGGAACACCCCCCCCCCCCCCCTTCCCCTTGCCCTGGGTCAAATAGCCCAGAGCGAAGAGGGCAGCCGGACGGAGTCACTGCCGGAACAGAAAGCCTGCATAACTATAGTTGCAACTGTTTAGAGGACGACATTCTGAGCAACAGATAACGGACCAAAACAATGCAGGTCTCCAGAAATGGACTCAATATGTCTGAGATAAAAATTCGTGAATGTGGATGGCTGAGACCAATAAGCAGCCTTCATTAAATCTGTAATAGCAATACTATTAGCATAAGCCCAAGATGTAGAAAGAGCTCTTACTTCATGAGCCGAAATCTTAAGCACAGACTGCTGAGAAGAAGATAAATTTTCATAAGCAGTACGGATAGTTAATAGAATCCATCTAGCAATAGAATGGACCGAAATGTCCTTTCTATTAGGCATCAGAGACAGAAAGAAACGTTTTCGTCCTTTTCTGATAAACTGAGATCTCTGTTTATAGATACGTAACGCTCTAACAGGACAGAGTAAAGGCCTACGCCCGTCTGAAGACGGAAGGGCCTTAATAACAATAGGTTCCGGATATTTATTAGGAGCCTGATTCTTAGCTAAAAATCCCACATTAGTAGTGAAGGTGATAGTGTTCCCGACACTACGATAGTGAGAATCATCCACCAACAGTGCATGAAGCTCACTGACTCTTCTAGCAGAAGAGAAAGCTAAGAGAAAAGCTGTCTTATAAGATAAGAATTTGAAATCTACTGTCCCAAGAGGTTCAAATGGCTTTTCCTTTAGTTTAAGAAGAACCCAAGCTAAATTCCACTTAGGAATTAACCTAAGAGTTCTGGGTCTATTTATCGAGAAGTTTCTAACTAACTTAGATAAAGAGACATTAGATCCAATTTGTAAACTATCATGATGTGCATAGGTATCAGATAACATAGACCTATAACCCTTAATAGTAACAGGCTGCAGTTTGATTTCGTCAAACAAGTATACTAGAAAGTTTGCAATGTCTGATCAGAATGATCCCTACACCAACGACGAAAAACCTTCCACTTAGCCGCATAGTTTAGCGAAGAGGAGGTCCTCCTACAGTTAGAAATCGCGTCCACTGCTCGTCCTGTAAATTGCTTGCCATGCAAGAAGGACCGCACAACGGAAAAACGTGAAGGTTGAGACCTTGCGGGTTGTGATGGAGATGGCGCAATTTCCCCTGCGAAAGAAGATCCTCTCGTGGAGGAAGCTTCCGCGGTAGGTCCCACAACAGACACCTGAGTAGATTTATCCACGGTCTCTGTGGAGACAGAGATGCTACCAACAGAATCTTGCATTGAGATTGTTTTATCTTTAGCAATACTTGCTGAATTAACGGCGCTGGAGGATACGCATATCCTATCATTCCGTCCCAAGGGATCGACAGAGCGTCTACTGCAAATGCTCTTGGATCCGGACACGGAGACACATACGTCTGCAACTGATTGTTGAGATGTGTCGCAAATAAGTCTATCATTGGCCGTTCCCATTGGTAGCAAATCTGATTGAATACTTGTTTGTTGAGAGTCCACTCCGACGGTAACAAGCAACCCTTTCGTGAAAGGGAGTCTACTAGTACGTTCAGACGACCCGGTATATGACGGACCGAAAGTAGAACTTGATGTTCTAGAGCAAACAGAAGGATTCTTTCCGTTAGATTGAACAACGTAACTGAATGAGTGCCTCCCTGATTCCATATATACGCCACTACTGTCGTATTGTCGGATAGGATTTGGACATGAGCATTGTGAATAATGTCCATCCAATGACGTAACACAAGCCAAATTGACATCATTTCCTTGATGTTTATGTGCTTGCCCAGGAATTGCAGATCCCAAAGACCCTGGCATCTCGAATCCGCTGGGATCAATGATGCACCCCAACCTGTTTGACTGGCATCCGTCATAATGGTAAAACTCGGATCCGGCAACTGCAGCGGAACTCCCTGAGTTAACCAATGAATGTTTGCCCAAGTCTGAATCTCTCGTTTCACTTGATCTGACAAGAGAACGTCTATGTCGAGCGAATGAATTTTCACACTCCAATTCTGAGTCAAGAAAATTTGGAGAGGACGCGTGCGTAACCGCCCCATCGGAATGAGATCCGCAGCGGCTCCGCACAGACCTATCAGTCTCATGAACTCACTGTGACTTTGTCTGCGTGCAGACAATAGCGAGCGTAACAACTGACTAATTTCGCTCTGGTTAACGGCAGACGAACGAGATTGTTGTGCGTCTCGAAGCTCATTCCCAGATGTGTGAATGACTTGGACGGCACCAGATCCGACTTCTCCTCGTTTATTATAAAACCGAGACGTCGGAGCAATAGAAGTAGATTCTGCACATCGTTCTGAAGCGTTAACTCATTGCCGTACCTCTGAAGAATGTCGTCCAGGTAGGCCGACGTTACCGCAGACGAATGAGCTCGGAAATACATCATTACCGAGTTCATTACCCGAGTGAAAGCCCAGGGTGCTAGGTTCAATCCGAAGCACATCGCCCGGAATTGATACACCACTCCTAGGACTACGAAGCGTAGATACTTTCTGAATGTCGGATGTACCATGACGTGAAAGTACGCATCTTTGAGATCTATGCTTGTTGCATCATCGTTCACCCGAATACTCGCTCTGACCGATCGAATCGTCTCCATATAAAACTTCGGAGCGACGATCATCTTGTTTATCCAACTCAAATCTATGACTGGACGGAACGAGCCGTCTGGTTTCGGAACCAGAAACAGATGGCTGTAGAATCCCGGTGTCTCCTGGTTTTCTACGACCTCTACCGCGTTCTTCCTTAAAAGAGACTGCACCTCTGATAACAGAGCGTCTCTTTTCTGCGGATTTGACAGAAGTTGAGTCCATTTTGGACTTCGAGTTAATGGAGGCTTTCGCTTGAAGGATATCTTTAGACCTTCCGAAATCACCCCTCTCACCCAAGGGTCGTCCGTAATCGACGCCCACTCTTGTGAAAAACTCGACAACCTTCCGCCAACCGGCACGCGATAGAGGTTGAAGCCATCACCTCCTGGACCTGCGAGGCCTGCGGGAGGAGAAACCACGTCCTCCGCGACCCGCACCTCGTCCCGTCGACCTCGGGGCGTCCGACCGGTTGTCCCGGCCCGAAGGACGTCCCGCACGTGAGTCGCTGCCTTGACGGTCTCTTGAATAAGACCAAGAGGACGCACCGGAACCTCTATAGGAACCTCTCTTGGGCGCATTAGACCCAGAAGTGCCTGTCTTACTCTTATCTGCCGTGTCCGACTTCTTAGAAGCAGATTTAAACAGCAGAGAATCCGAAGCTTTCTTAGTAATTTTATCGTAAATTGAAGAAAGCTTGCCGTCGAAGAGAAGTTCTCCAGAGACCGAAGCGACTCTGAGAGAGTTCTTCACCTTACTATCCACGAGTGTGGATGTAGCTAGGGCTGCGTCACGTCTAACCAACTCCAGGTTTGCCACTGAAAGGGCGGAGTTACATGTGGAATAAGCTACTGCCCTTGAAAGAAGTCTTAAAGAGGATTGTATATCCTGGAATTCTTTCCCTTGAAGACGCAGTGATAACGCCTTAGTAAGGTGGTCTGCGTAAGATAAAGCATCTAAACTGGCTCTGTTAGACGAAATAGTCGTCTCCAACACCGCGGTTGGAATAGACGTAGACGACGGTAATGATAATTCTAAGTCTTCCGCCTCGTCGTCCATACGCAGAGGAACTCTCGGGATACCCTGTCCTGCCGTATCGAATTTATTCCTTGCATTAATGAAAGGCAGGTTAAGAGCATTGGCGGACAAGAAACCAGCTTTTCCTGTTTTGGAAGCAAGTTTGAATATAGCGTTGTTCAATAATTCAAATGTTCTTGTGACATTATTGGACTGAGACGGAAACTCGGGAGCGATGTCCCTGAACCGCTCAAAGAAATCAGTGTCCAATGACGTGATAATTC
Organism: Pictodentalium vernedei; assembly: GCA_031216915.1. Taxonomy (NCBI): domain Eukaryota; kingdom Metazoa; phylum Mollusca; class Scaphopoda; order Dentaliida; family Dentaliidae; genus Pictodentalium; species Pictodentalium vernedei. The sequence continues at coordinate 716,886,493 of CM062296.1, forward strand.
TCTTGTCCGGTACCGCAGCAGTCTGGCCGACGGAACAACCTGAGGAAGAAAGCGCTGGATGAAGTCCACGGCAGCTTTATGTTGTTCCGAAAGGGATAGCTCCAAGTCATCCGTATCCCTTTCACCATCCGGTCGGACCTCATGATGCTCCCGGTCGTCCGCACCCGATGCTTCGGCGGAGCGTACCGACCCAGTGCCGTCGGATAATTCCCGATCCGACACCGTTTCTGTCGGTTGCTGGGATGCTGCGATAAGTTGTGCTATTTGAACAAGCACGTCCGACATCGAGGCCTGCGGAGGCGCAGTCTTTCGCTGCTTCGCCGAGGGCAGCTCCGCATCTGGTGACTCCCGCATACTCTTCCTATGCGAACGTCCGGAGTCAACCGGCCTCGTGTCCCTGGCTACCGGATGGCGTGACCTAGTCGCCGAAGAATCCCTGATCGGCGAAGCTGGTAGAATATCGGCGGTCACGTAGCCAAGGTGCGGTCGTGTGCGCTGGTGAGAGGAAGAAGCCTGAGCAGTCTCAGCGGACTGCCTATACAACGGAGCGTCCCGAGCGACGGACGTGTGCTCCGCTTGCGACACATTTTGTACCACAACATCTGGTCCCAGATGTTGTTGTACGAGAGAGGGGCCTCTCTCGCTCGCGGTCCGGCTGGACCTGGACGAGCTAGGAACCGGACTCGAAGGCTTCCTCCGATCTCTCCTACTATCCGCCGTCACTGGGTGTGCACGTTGAATGTTTATAGTGCTCGCATCACCCAACATTTCCTCCTGGACCGCATCGGATGAACCCGGCTGCCGAACCATTCGGTGAATGGACGCTACACCGGGCGAGCTAGCGGACGACATTTGTCTTATGTCCATGAGCACTTTTGCCGCTAGCTCTGTATTCATTTGTGACGACGGAAGCGCACTTGCGGAAGATAACATGGAAACATCACCCTGTTCTTGTTCCTCTGAAATAGAAACTGATAGAGTAGAGTGACCCTGCGAAGAAAGAGCCGGCATAGCCCTTTCTCCACTAACAACATATCGTGACACACGTTTCCAATGTTTGACATCCCAATATTGACATATTGAACAGGGATTAGTGCGAGTACACTGACTACAATTAATACAATGATCATGAAAGTCAGAGAAAGATTTCTTCCTATTACAATTTGAACAATATCCTTTCATTATGAAAAGTGAACAACAAGTCCTAGTACTCGCACAAACCCCTAAACACAAAGATACATAATAACATGATCCATTAATATTGAAAAAACAATTGAAAATCAAAATAATTTTTGAAAAATATTTTTTCAGCGAAGCCCAAGTTTCTGAAAAGTAACATTGAGCCCCAATGGATCCCAAGGCTAAGTGTGATCAAAAATTTTAAAATTATATTAAATAATTAATGCAACACTTACGGATAATAATAATGTGTCTTATAGTGAGATAAACTACTCCAAAGGCAAACAGCCCCCCTCAAATGAGACTGTTGCCAATGTAAACAAACAGTGTAAAAACACCAGAAAACATGACTCCAGGCACTGACAATACTGGCCCGAAATCAGTCATCAAAATTACACACTATCTGATGCAAAACAGAGACTCCCTGGGGAGAATCTGCAGAACATCAGATGGTAGATGCAGAACACAACGTTTATACACCCATGGGTGAAAACGTAAACATGGGGAAAATAACAGAATTCATTCTGTGACCAAGCGAATTCTCCCAAGAGAATTTAGAAATGATCTTTCTCAAAAATATGCCAAAAGCATGGGAGAATAGCAAAGGGGGACTTAGAAGACCAGGAGAGAGGAAACACTGAATAAGCAGTGCAACTTTATAGCAAGAATGACAACAACAGGCCCATGCCTTGAAAGTTAAAAAATTTATAGTAATTTATATATTTTTTATACTTACCAATGACCCAGACATAGCTGGTGCTAACTCTTAAAATATAGGGCCAAACACAAATTTTGCCCCCCAATCCCCAAAATTTGCATCTAAAACCAAAGAAAACATGTCCTGAATGGCCCTCCACACTTCACCTCTACTGCGCAGTGTCAAGGACATTCCGAAATTGGCGCCATTAATCATTCTTATAACCAGTGCCTGGTAAGCGCTATGTACTCAGCGGGGAGGCAAGAGTTCCCAACTCCTGGGAGGGCCATCCCCATCTGGGTCATTGGTAAGTATAAAAAATATATAAATTGCTATAAATTTTTTAACATTTTTATACTGTACCAATGACCCAGACATAGCTGAATAGTAAAAAGGCTGGAGGGCCAAGGACATAGAGCAAGTTGGAATACGCTCAATATATAAAATAGAGTCATCCCCTGTAGGGAAAAAGAAGTATTAGGCCTTACATGTATCTTTCATATTTATGATAAATTAGAAAGATACAACACCTTCCAAAATTGAGCATCATACATCCATGTACTCTATTAATATCTAGTATAATCCTTATACTAATAATTTTTAAAGTAAGCCAATAAATAAAGTTAGTCTAGAGAATAGAGACTCTTATAGTTCTTAAAAGTGTCTGAGGATTGTATAATAACGTCCGTTGACACATGCTATATTCAAAAGCTATACTTTAAAAACTAAGACCTGAATGAATTTTTAAAACATAAACTTCTCACTGAAAAACCATCCCAATAACGGCTCAGAATTACTAACTCCGGAGGAGGTATCCCCTTGTTTTCATAGTAAAACAGGTGACCCAAGGGAACACCCTCCCCCCCCCCCCCTTTTTCTTGCCCTGGGTCAAATAGCCCAGAGCGAAGAGGGCAGCAGAGTCACTGCCGAAACAGACAGCCTACCTAGCTATAGTAGCAACTGTTAAGTGAATGACATTCTGAGCAGTAGATAATAGACCTAACAATAGAGGCCTCCAGAAATGGACTCGATATTTCTGAGATAAAAATTCATGAATGTGGATGGCTGAGCGCAATGAGCAGCCTTCAAAAATCTATAATAGCGACCCTATTAATGTAAGCCCAAGATGTAGAAGAACTCTTACTTCATGAGCCGAAATCTCAAGCACAACTGCTGAGTCAATGATATACCATAAGCAGTATCGATAGTTAATTGAATCCATTAGAAATAGAATGGAGCGTAACGTCCTTCTATTAGGCATCAAAGACAGAAGAAGCTTACGCCCGTAGTAATAAACAGATATCTGTTTATAAATACGTATTCTCTAACCGGACAGAGTAAAGGCCTATGCCCGTACGAAGACGGAAGGACCTTAATAACAATAGGTTCCGGATATTATTAGGAGCCTGACTCTTATGCAAAAATCCAACCTAAATAGTAAAGGAAGTAGTGATTCCGAAACAAGGAAAGTGAGAATCATCCACCGATAGTGCATGAAGCTCACTGACTCTTCAGTAAAAGAGAAGCCAACAGAATTACTGTCTAAAAGGTCAGAATTTGAAAACTACTGTTTCCAGAGGCTCAAATGATTACTTGGCTAAATAAGAACCGAAGTTAAATTCCGTATAGAAATTTAATCTAATGATTCTAAGTCTATTTATCGAAAAGTTACTAACTGACTTAGATAAAGAGACATAAGACTCAATTGTAAACTATCATAGAGTGCATAGGTATGAGATAACATAAACCTATAACCCTAATAGTAACAGGCTGCAGTAGATCTTGTCAAACAAGTATACTAGAAAGTTGCAATGACTAGTATGGAGGGATCAACAATATCAACATAGTGATCCCTACACCAACGACGGAAATCCTCCACTTTAGCCGCATAGTATAGCGAAGAAGAGGTTCTCCTACAGTAAGAAATCGCATCCAAAGCTCGTCCAGTACAATGCTTACAATGCAATAAGGACCACACAACGGAATAGGTGAAGGTTGAGACCTTGCGGGTTGTGATGAAGTTGACACGATTTTTCTCAGCGAAAAAGGAGGAAGTTTTCGAGTTAAGTCCCACAGTAGACCTCAGAGTAAATTTACCCATGGTCTCTGTGAAGACAGAGATGCTATCAACAGAAATGTATTGTGGTTGTTTATCTTAGCAATACTTGCTGAAACAACAGTGCAGGAGGATACGCATATCCTATCATTCCGTCCTATTAGATCAATAGAGCGTTAACAACATAAGCTCAGAGATCCGGACATGTAAACACATACGTCTGCAATTGATTAGCAAGTTGTGTCGTAAATAAAATATCATTGGGCGCTCCCATTGATAGCAAATCTGATTGAATACTTGTTTGTTGAGAGTCCATTCTGACAGCAACAAGCGACCCATAAGTGAAAGGGAGTCCGGTAATACAATCAGACAACCCGGAATATGACAGCCCGAAGCAGAACTTGGTGTACTATAACAAACAGAAGGATTCTTTCCATTAAATTGAATAACGGAAACGAATGAGTGCCTCCCTGGTTCCGGAGAAACGCCACTACTGTCGTACTATCGGACAGGATTTGGACATGCGTTTCTGAATAATGTTCATCCAATGACATAAAGCAAGCCTAAAAAACATTATTCCGTGGTAGATAAGTGCTTGCCTATAGACTGCGGAACCCAAAGACCCTGGCACTTCGAATCCGTTGGGATCAATATTGTATCCCAACCTGTTTGACTGGCAACCGTCATAATTATAAAACTCGGATCCGGCAACTGCAGTGGCACTCTCTGAGCCAACCACCGAATGTTTGCCCCAGTCTGAATCTCTTGCTACACTAGATAGACAAGAGAACGTGTAAATCGAGCAATTCATGGATTGCTGAAAAGTTGCCGTCGAAGAGAAGCTTCTCCGAGACCGAAGCGACTCTGAGAGAGTTCTTCACCTTACTATCCACGCGCGTGGATGTAGCTAGGGCTACGTCACGTCTAACCAACTCCAGGTAGCCACAGAAGGGCGGAGTTATACGTGAACAAACTACTGCCCTCAAAAGAAATCACATTGAGGATCATATCCCGGAATTCTTTCTCTTGAAGACGTAATGATAACGCCTCAGTAAGGTGGATTACGTATGATAAAGCGTCTAAGTTAAGTCTATTAGACCTCATTGTCGTTTCCAACATTGTGGTTGGAAAAGACATAGACGGCGAAAAAGATAATTTGCAGTCTTTAACCACGCCGTCTAGACGCATATGAACTCTCGGTATGCCCTGTTCTGCCAAAATAAATTATTCCTATAAATGATAAAAGGCAGAATTGAGCATTGCGGACAAGAAACTAAACTATCATGCTTGGCAGCAAGCTTACATATATATATAGCGTCGATAAATAATACACATGTTCTAATGACATTATTGGATTGTGTCGGTAAGTCAGGGACAATGTCCCTGAACCGATCCAAAATTCTGTGTCCATTGACGCTATAAGTCTCTTATCCAACATCGCAGCAATGTAGTCTGAAGGAACAACCACTGGAAGATAATGCCGGAAAAAATGTATGGCAGCTTCCGATGTTCCAAAAGGGAAAACTCGAAATCGTCCGAATCCCTTTCGCCATCCTGTCGGACCCTATAAAGCGTTCGGTCGTCCGAACCTAATACAACCGCGGACCGCACCGACCCAGCGCCGACGGATAATTCCTGATCCGACCGAGAAACTGTCGATTGCTGGGATGCTGCGAAAAACTGTGCTAACTTGGATAGCACGTCCATCACTGAGGCCTGTGGAGAAGCGGTCTTACGATGCATTGCCGCTGGAAGCTCCGTGATCGTTACCCCGTGCATACTACTATTATGCGAGCGAACGGAGTGTATAGGCCTCGTGTCCCTTGGCTACCGGATGGCGTGACCTGTTCGCCGTGGAATCACTGAATGACGAAACTGGTCGGATACTCGAGGTCACGTAGCCAATGTGCGGTCGTGTGCACTGCTGTGAGGATGAGGAAGCATTATCGACAGTCTCTCGGACTGTCAATATAACGGAGCGACCCGAGCGGCTGACATATGCTCCGAATGTAAAATATCTGAACCACAACATGCGGTCCCCTATGTTATTGGACGAGAGAGGGACCTCTCTTGCTCACAGCCCGGACGGACCTGGACAAGCCAGGAACCGGACTAACAGGCTTCCTCCGATCTGTCCTCAATCCGCCGTCACTGGGTGAGTACTAAAGTTATTATAGTGCTCGCATCACCCAAATCTCCTTCCTAGACCGCAACGGACGAACCCGGCAGCCGAACCATTTGATGAAAATACGCTACGCCAGGTGAGCTAGCGAATGTCACTCCGTCGATCCTACAAGGGACCTCTTAGGCGATAGACATATTCCATGAGCACTTATTGCCGCTAGCTCTTCATTAACTATGACGACAGAGGCACACTTTTGAAAGACATCTCCGTAACTTTGCGAACAAGAAACCAGAAATGCTTGGTAATAGCAAGCATATAATAATAAATATATAGCGTTGTTCAATAATTCGAAAGTTTGTGTGACATTATCGGACTATGTCGGAACTGAGGGACGATGTCCCTGAACCGAACCAAAAATTTCTAAGTCCACCGACGCTATCAGTTTCTTATCCGCCATCGCAGCATTCTGGTCCGACGAAAGAACCTGTAGAAGATCAAGTCAGATGACATACACAACAGCATATGTTGTTCTGAAAGGGAAAGCTCGAAATCCTCTGAATCCCTTTCGGTATCCCGTCGGACCAGATGAAATTTTCGGACGTCCGTACCCGCTTCCGCAGAGCGTCCCGACCCAGCATCGTCGGATAATACATTATGCGACAGATTCAGTTGTTGCTGGGATGCTGCGATAAGCTGTGCTATTTAGGATAGCACGTCCGTCCCCGAGGCCTGTGCAGTAGCGGTCTTACGATGCATTGCCGCCGGAAGCTCCGTGTACGTTGACTCCAACACACTTTCCTATGCGAACGTCCGGAGTCTGCAGGCCTCGTGTCCCTGGCTACCGGATGGTGTGACCTGGTCGCCAATAATTCTCTGACTGGCGAAGCTGACTGGATATCCGAGGTCACGTAGCCAAGAGCGGTCGTGTGCGCTACCATGAGAATGAGGAAGCCTTATTGACAGTCTCTCCGGACTGACTATATGTCGGAGCGTCCCGAGCGGCAGACGTATGCTCCGAATGCGAAACATTTTGTACCACAACATCTGGGGCCAGATGTTGTTGTACGAGAGAGGGGCCTCTCTCACTCGCCGTCCGGATGGACCTGAACGAGCTAGGAACCGGACTAAAAGGTTTCCTCCGTTCTCCCTCTAATCCGCCGTCACTGGGTGTGCATTTGGTTGATTTATAGTGCTCGCATCACCCCAAAACTCCTTGTAGACCGCAACGGACGAACCCGGCTGCCGAACCATTCGATGAATGGACGCTACACCGGGCGAGCTAGCGGACGTCAAAGGCCGTTGAACCTACTAGGGTCCTCTTAGGCAATTGGCATATTTATATGAGCACTTTTCCGCTAGCCCTTCATTAATTGTGACGACGGAGGCACACTGTTGGAAGACATCACAGATACATCACCCTAATCTTGATCGTCTGAAATAGAAATTGATAAAGTAGAGTGACCCTGCGGGGAAAGGACCATAATGTCCAATTCCCCACTAACATACCGACATACGCTTCCCAAGTTGTCATCGAAATCATCATATACAGAACAGGAGTTAGTGCGAGTACACTGACTACATATAGAATGATTATAAAAGTCAGAGGAAGACTTCTTCTTATTACAATTGATCAAAATCCTTTCAATGTGAAAAGAAAACAAAGTCCTGGTACTCGCACCAACCCCTGACAATCAAAATACATAATAATATGATCCATTAACATAGAAAAAATAATTGAAATCAAAATATTTTGAAAAAATATTTTTTCAGAACAGCCCAAGTTTCTGAAAAGTAACGTTGAGCCCCAATGGATCCCAAGCCTAAGTGTGGACAAAAATTTTAAAAATATTTTAAACAGTTTATGCAACACTTACGAACAATAATAATGTATCTAGTTATGATTAAATTAACATCAAGATATTATTTTCAAGAAATCCCCCCCTCACACACAGGGCTGTTGCAAAAGTAAACAATAAGTGTAAAAACACTAAAATAAGACTCCAGACACCCAGGCCCGAAATCAGTTACCAATAATACACTATCTGATGCAAAACAGAGACTTCCAGGGAAGAAACTGCAGAACATCAGACGGTAGATGCAGAACACAACGCCTAACCACCCATAGGTGAAGACGTAAACATGGGGAAAAGAACAGAATTCATTCTGTTATTAAGCTAAAACTCCCAAGAAATTTTAGTAATAATAATTACAGAAAATATGCCAAAAGCATGGGAGAATAGCAAGAGGGGACTTAAAGGAAAGGGAGAGAGGAAAACACTGAAAAATCAGTGTAACTTGATAACAACAATGACAACAAAATGGCTGCTGCCTCGAAAATAGGTAACTTAACAAAATTTCATTAAAAAATTTTAAGTTACAGCCCTGAAAATTTTCTGTCACACATTTTTCCTCTCCTCCTTCTATATCCTCCTTAGAATCACCATTTCACTAATATTTATGTGTCTGGCATCATTTAAACTGAGATTTACAAGCACAAAGATCAGTCAGATGTTAACTGATGAAGGGCCAAACTAAGAATGATTAATGGCACCAATTTCGGAACGTCCTTGACACTGCGCATGCGCAGTAGAGGTGAAGTGTGGAGGGCCATTCAGGACATGTTTTCTTTGGTTTTAGATGCAAATTTTGGGGATTGGGGGGCAAAATTTGTGTTTGGCCCTATATTTTAAGAGTTAGCACCAGCTATATCTGGGTCATTGGTACAGTATAAAAATATAGGCAACTTAACATAATTTCATAAAAGATTTTAAGTACAGCCCTGATTATTTTTTGTCACTCCTTTTTCCTCTCCTCCTTCTATATCCTCCTTAGAATCACCATTTCTCCAATAATTACGTGTCTGGCATCCTTTAAACTGAGATTTACAAGCACAAAGATCAGTGAGATGTTGACTGATGAAGGGCCAAACAGAGAATGATAATTGCCGCCAATTTCAGAACGTCCTTGACACTGCGCATGCGCAGTAAGGGCAAAGTATGGAGGTCCTTCAGGACATGATTTCTTTTGGTTTTAGATGCAAATTTTGGGGATTGGGGGGCAAAATTTGTGTTTGGCCCTAGATTTTTAAGAGTTAGCACCAGCAATGTCTGGGTCATTGGTACAGTATAAAAATATTGCATTTGTCTCGACTCATCTCATTGGGGAAACATGCACTTACCCACTCACTCCCCCATTTCCCCACCCATATTCTGAAACAACTGAACTTGTCTCTGATGTATTGGCAAGTGATTCTATCATTCTACAAAGGTTACATTCTCCAATTTGTCGGAATTCAAGCTTGCTAAGGTGTAACCTGGAGCTCTTATGAATCAAAAAAGCAATGAGACTCAGCATGAAGTGCCATGAATTAGCAGTAAAGCGTAGCCTTTAATAAATAATATAAAGAGCACAGTTGTGCATCCGGATATTATATCCACTGGTTTATGAATCCTGCCCCTAGAGTATAAAGATATGCCTATGTTTATTGGTTAGGCCTGTGTCTCTGGTTTTCTCTGATATTAACGAGTGAGATTGACAGGATCTGCATGCCAAGTTTCTCAAACCAGCCTGCATTTTGTTCCACAAAGAATATATCGTTAAAATACATCTAGAATACCAGGTCTGAGACATGGTTAACCTGGTCACCTCAGTACCAGTACCACAGTACAATCCTTTGTACTGTAACATACTGGTAACAAAATCTTTGGCACTGAAAGTACATTGACAAGCCTGCACCAAACCATTCATCACACATTTGACAGAAATTTGACTTAATTATTACATACATGTACTGGTATAAATAAAATCTCTGTTAATTAAGGACAAGTTCTCATGCCATCCAGAAATTTGGGCAGATAAATTTCCTATTATAAAAAGAGCAACATAATTTGCATTTAAAACTAATGAATGAGTTTTACTTATATTCTTGTTGTGCTTGAATTTTGTTAATCAAGATATGTAGATATAAATTCTCAATTTACCTTCGCAGAGTAAGAAACTAGTGTTGGGCAGTTTTTTGGTATACCAATTTTAATTGGTACAATTTTCAATACTGTCACTGATACCGACAAATTTAATCATAATCAGTATACCAAAAAGTCAATTTTATCCTAGTATGCAAATTTCAACTTGCTTATCATGGTTTACAAGAAGTGATTTTACTTCACTAGTGTATATTATTGTTGGTTTAAATTTGGGTCTTTTCCCTTTTTACCACCCCGTATGCCCTTGCTGACCATGAAACGTTTCTTTATTACTTTTCCTTCCCAACTGTTCAAGTGGTTTGTCTTCACAGTGACTATAATTACACAAGTGATTAAATATTGTTTACCTCAAATCTGGAACAAGTTGCGGTGTGAAGACACATGTACTGTATTCCAGTAAGTATGCATAGTTAGTCACATTATACATTTTGACCAATGGCAAGCCTGCGATTTAAAACCTATAAATTTTCCTTGGGCAATGCCAAGGGATTCCCTGTAAATTTACACTTGTACTTGAAAGTGATTGGCTGTTTGCACACACTGACGCATGACATCATGAAAGCATTTTGCCTTCAAAATAGTGTCACTCAGCTGCATGAACAGGCTCACTTTTACGTCCCAAAATTGAGAAATAAACATATAAAAAACTTTTTTTTTTTATTTTTGTTCGCAAATTTTCGAAGTCCCAAACAAAATATTTTCAGACCAAAATTTAGTTTTTCCTTAAAATTGACCAAAAACGCATAAAAAACAAAAAACTAATTTCAGGATTTTGTCCCACCCAAATTTTCAGTGTAAAAAAAAAATTTTGTCTTAAAATTGACCAAAGTAAATAAAAACAAAAAAACAAATTTCCGGATTTTGGTCCAAAATTTCCAAGTCCCATCCGGACCCCAAATATTCAGTGTAAAAAAAAAAAAAATTTTGTCTTAAAATTGACCAAAACGCGTCCCCCCACCCCCAAAAAAAAAATTCTGGATTTTGGTCCAAAATTTGCAAGTCCCAGACGGACCCCAAATTTTCGGTGTAAAAAAAAGAAAAAAAAAATTTTGTCTTAAAATTGACCGAAACGCATAAAAAACAAAAAAACTAATTTCCGGGTTTGGGTCCAAAATTTCTAAGTCCAAACCGGGACACCAAATTTTCAGCCTAAATATAAACACAGGGACTTGGCTTGAACAAACTTGAATCTCACCCCCCTAAGCATGCTGCATACCAAATATCAAAAGATTCTTACTGGCAGATCTGAAGAAGATTTTTAAAGAATATTCCTCATACTGCACTAATTTGAACATTTGGGCTCCCATAGGGAACCCAAATATGGACCGAGGGATTTGATTTCAACCAATATGTGAATCAATGTTCCAAAGATGTTATATGTAAAATATGAAAGCATTTGGAGCAGTGGTTTGGAAGCAAACGATTCTTTAATTTTTTCCCATTGCCCACAGTGTTAAACTTAGATGTGAGTCTTCCATGGAAGACGTGTGTCGCCTGGCGTTTCATACAGAATTCTAAGTGGAAAAGGAGCATAACTCTGGAAAAAATACAGCGGATCAAAAAATAAAAATAAAAAAGGTGCACAATGCCATTATGTGATAAAAAATCACTGAAAGTTTCATCAAAATCCATTCATAGGTTAAAGAGGAGTGGCGGATAAGAGAAAGTGTGACGCGGACGACGACGCAAGACAACAAAAGTAATCCCTATATGTCGCTCCCCACTTCGTGGGGCGGAGACACAAAAATGATGACTCAGCATTTTTTTCCAAGTCCCGAAAAGTACCTTATGACAAAACCGATGGCAATTTTTTTTTACCATTCCCTTCTGTTGGTCCCAAGGAAGCCTCATACCAAATAAAAATTCTCAGTGCCGTGCAGTTTTGGAGATATGGACGTTTTCGTTTTTTTCTATTTTTGGCTCCTGAGGTTCCCACGGGGCTGCAGGAAAAAATGTTTTGTCATAAATCAAGTACTTATAACCCAATAATACAGCATATTAAATCTGGTTCAAATTGGCCTCTCGGTTCAGAAAATAGAAATTCTGGGCGGGGCAAAAATTCTTGCCCCTCTCCGAACAAAGGCCAATATTGCCCGTCAAACTTCTCTTGAACAAACTTGAGTCTACACCTCAAATGGAAGCTGCATACCAAATATCAAATCTCTGCTACAGCTGGTTCATGAGAAGAAGATTTTTTAAAATTTTGTGCATTTTGGCCACCCCCCCCCCTCCACAATATGAGCAGAAATATAAATTTTATAGTAAATTTCCTTTCTTATTATACCTATCAAAATTGTTTACTACAGGCTTGCACTACAGTGGAAGAACCTAACTCGGATAAAATACTCTCTATTTTAATCTTTCCCAAGATTTGGGAAAGAAAAGTGGTGTAAAAACACCACGAACAAATAAGCCAAAACTGGGTCGAGCGCCATCGGCGCACACCCAGTATGAGATGCTCTTCCATAGTACAAATCCACGACTTCCGTAAAACAGTGCGCAATGCGTCAATTCGTCATTCTTTTGATTCCGAACAACAGAGGAGTTATGTGATCAGCAGGGAGGAAGGATTCTTACCCGAATAAGAAGACGGGAGGGCCTCCATGTAAACAATTTCGGTAGGTATAATAAGAAAGGAAATTTACTATAAAATTTATATTTTTTATCAACCTACCTCAATTGTTTACTACAGGCTGAATAGACAAAAGGCTGGAGGGAATCACATAACCAACCCACACATAACTCAATAGCACTGGGACCGTGGACAGAGGAAGAGATCCCTAGGCCTATCAAACCATAGCATCACAAACATTAGAAAAGACAATGAAAGATGAGGCGTATGGTGAAGTGCGACGCACAGACAGAAAGGGCAGTAACAGCACAAAGCTGGAACTGACCCTGAAAAAAGCTGAAAGGCTGGGATAGACAACAGCCTGAGCCGAAGAAAGAGGGCCCCAAGGGTCTCTGTCGGCTCCTGCAACTGTCGCAGATAAAAGGAGAATGTAGCATTTCTCCAGAAGGCTGCCAGAATAACATCCGTCATCCGACAACATGACAGAGTTATTAAAAGAGGAAGACAATGCACGCACCTCGTGGCAGAAAAAACAATTGGTAAAACAATCACCAGCAGCTAGACGAGAGGAAGCTGCACGAATAGCAAGACAAATCCATCAAGAAATGGATGCAGGAGAGATCTGGCATGTGAGAGAACGCGTATTCATCCAGGATAAAGGCGTGAACGCCCCCCACCCCCAAGCAGAGCAGCGCCCAAGAAAGGGACCATCTTGGAGGAAACTGCAAAGTCCTAGGCCTTTTCAAGGAAAAGAGCTGTACAAGCTTGGAGAGGCAAGGATGAGTGTCGAAACAATGCGGTATCACATATGAAAAAATGTCTCCGAAGCATGGACATGGACCCATTGCTGGAGACCCCCAGAAACAAACATATACCAGAAACTCCTCAAGCGGTGTGATCGAAGGAGTGACAGAAGCAACAGAGTGATCGCACACCAGAAGAACCTTCCTCTTAGCCACAGAGGCTAAACCAGTGGAGTGAGTGCCGCCTTGAAGAAAAGCAACTCCACTGCGTGTCTCGAAAAACCACTACGGAGGAGACAGGACCCGATAAAAGACATGTGTGAAGGCTCAATGGAGTCGGGTCAATGTAAAACCTCCTCGGGCGACTTTGGCAAAGAAAGTCGCGAGGTAGAGGGAGACATGCCGGAACCGCCGCTAACAGACAGGGAGCAGATTGATCCACACCCACTGAGGTGATGGGTGTGATCGAAAAGATTCGACGACTGCAGGTTCATATCTGGGCGAGAATCTGAGGCAGAATCGGAATCGGCAGGAAGGCGTAGCCGACAAGACCATCCCAAAGGAGGGCCAGAGCGTCCACGGCAAAAGCCAGAGCATCTGGACACAGGGACACAAAAGTGTCCACCGGATGGTTCCAACGAGTCGCAAGAGAGTGATGGAACCCGCCATGTGGAGCATCCACCTGGTGGAAATGACCCTGCCCCGACGGGACAGGGAGTTGGCTAGGACGTTCAGACGACCGGAAATGTGACGAACAACCACCCCGGCGTGGACATCCTGAGCGAGCAGTAGAAGATCCTGAGCCAATTCGTACATTGGAACAGAGTGCGTGCCACCCTGGTTCCGAATGTAAGCAACCACCGTCGAATGATCGGACAACAGAAGGACCTGGCGATTCAATCCACTGCCTGAAACTCAGAAGAAGAGCAAGAAGCTCCTTCTGGTTGATGTGTAGAGCTGCATGATCCTGATCCCAAATCCCGAAAATGGAAAGACCTCGAGGATCCACCGTCGCACCCCATCCGAGATCGCAGGCATCTGCCATCAGAACGCGATCCATCGTGGGTAAGTCCAATGGAATACCCTGCGAAAGCCACTGGACATCCACCCAGAGGAGAAGGTGAGGATAAAGATATTCTGGAAACTGAAGCTCCAGATCCAGAAAATCGACATTCGGCCTCCAACGACTGAGCAGAAAGTGTTGGAGAGGTCAGACACGCAGCCGACCTAGAGGAATGAGATCCGTCACCGAACAGCAGAGACCGCATAGCCGGAGAATACTCCGAGCCGTCGCGGAAGTGGACTGGGAAAGAGTCATAGTAAAAGCTGAGAGAATCCCAGCCTTGGCCTGGGGAACTGCAACCAAATTGAATTGTGTGTGGAAAGCCATCCCCAGATGATAAAATGACTGAGAAGGGACCAGGTTCGACATTCGGCCTCCAACGACTGAGCAGAAAGAGTTGGAGAGGTCTGACATGCAGCCGACCTAGAGGAATGAGATCCGTCACCGAACCGCAGAGACCGAGCAGCCAGAGAATACCCCGTGCTGTCGCGGATGTGGACTGGGAACAGAGTCAGAGCAAAAGATGAGAGAATCACAGCCCTGGCCTGGGGAACCGCCACCGTATTGAACTGAGTGCGGAAGGCCTCCCCAGATGACAAAACGACTGAGAAGGAACCAGATCCGACTTCTCCTCGTTGACTCTGAAACCTAGCGACGTGAGCAGGCTCAACAGAGTGGTGACATCCAACTCCAGTAAGGCAGCATTGGAATGCCCCTGGAGGATATCGTCCAGATATGCTGAAGTAGTCACCCTGGACTGTGTGCAATGGAGAGCTAACACATGCGACATCAGTCTGGTGAAAGCCCAAGGAACCAGGTTGAGGCCGAAAGGCATGGCCTTGAACTGGTAAACTCGCCCCAGAAAAATGAACCTGAGATACTTCCGTAACGCCCAATGAATCGGAACGAGAAAGTAAGCGTCTCGCAGGTCGAAGCTGGAAGCGAAAACTCCCTGGTGAATTGAACGGAGGACCAACCTGAAAGTCTCCATGCTGAACTTGGGAGCAATGATAGACTGGCTCAGGAAACCCAGATTGATAACCAGTTGAAGTCGGCCGTTCTTCTTCGGCACCAAGAACTGGCAGGAATAGAAACCCACTGACCTAATGTTCTTGATGACCTCAATCGCCCCCTTTGTCAGGAGATTGTCTATCTCCGTGGACAAAAGTTCCCGACGTAAAATGTCTGAAGGAACTGCGGTTGGAAGAGGCACCCTGGACAGAGTGGGGTGCCTTCGGAAGGATATTCGCAGCCCGGACCAAACAACATCTAACACCCAAGGATCGGATGTGAGGGTGGCCCAACGGTCTGCGAACATCCTTCCTCCAACCTGGGACGGGTCGAGGTGAGGACCTTCATTTCGAGCCCCGACGAGGCCCACGAGAGGAGAAAC
The DNA here is from genome assembly GCA_031216915.1 of Pictodentalium vernedei. NCBI lineage: Eukaryota > Metazoa > Mollusca > Scaphopoda > Dentaliida > Dentaliidae > Pictodentalium > Pictodentalium vernedei. The sequence goes on from CM062296.1 coordinate 716,902,304, forward strand.
CACCTCCTCTACTAAATGAAGAATCCTGAGACTTCCCTCAAGACTACCGATGCTTACCCTTACCCCTTGAGTAAGAAGAAGCGGAGGCAGAAGGATCAGCCCCTTTGCTTCGCAGAGGAAGCAGAGGGTACTTGTTAGGCTTGGAACGGCCCATGCCTACCCAAGAAGACTGATCAAGCTGAAGAAACAGCAGCTGATCGTTGGAATGATGTAGGACGTCATCCCGGACCGTCAACACAGAACCATGGAAAAGTTGCGGACCTGCCAAAGAAGCAGATCGAAGAGTAGCGCACTGCTCCTCAGGAAGGGATCGGCCTGTGTCTAGCATAGAGTCCCCTCGAACTAATTCCAGATTAGCCGTGTTACAGGCAAGCGTGTGAGTAAGATGCATGAGCGCCTTGGACAGCACACGCAAAGGAGCCTGTACCTCGTCAAACTTATCTGGGGCAGATAAGCATCTAAAGCTGAGATGACGTGATCGGAGAGAGAAAGCATACCAAGCAACTCTCTCGATAAGCCCAATGTGGACTCCAGAGTCATCATCGGAATGACGGCAGACTTGGACATGGAAAGCTCGAGGGAATTGGAGTCCTGATCCAAAACCGTCAAAGTCTGGTAGACTGACAGATTGGCGGAATCGTAGGAACGATAACGCGCCGGAGGCAAAAAGGTGTCAACCCTGGTGAAGAACGGAGCCTTCATAGCCTTGGAACTTAGCTTAGAGTCCAAGGCTGAAAATGCTTCAACCAACTGTACCGACTGGCACGGTCGAAGACGCCCAGAAGCGGGTTGCTCCATAGGCTGTTGGCACGCGGCCGATGATCGCGGCCTGGCTGACACTGTCGACTGGTTAGATGGTTTGAGATCCGGAAGGAACCCAAACACGAAATCAAGAGCTGCCCCCAAGTCCGAAGACTGCTGGCTCTCGACATCAAGCATGCCTGACTCTTCCCCTGAGTCGGAAGACACATAGCCCATCATGGGCAAACCACCCGACGTCTCCCATGGTGTCGGAACACCAGGGGGATCAGAAAGCGGCCTGTTTCCAATCCCGGGAGGCGGCACCATAGGGGGCGCCTGGAAACCACTCGCTGCCTCGCTGGAAGCAACGGGAAGGCTCTTTGACAAAACCTGAGTGAGTAAGGAGAGGGCCTCCCTAAGCTCACTGGGGAACGAACCGGCAAAGTGGTTTCACCTCTGACCCTCTTAACCAGCGAAGGGTCACGACCCTCCAAAACACCCGACATCGGACGACGGGGGGGGGGGGGGGGGGGGGGGGGGGGGGCAGACAAAACGTCTGAAGGCAGACGTGTATAGGGGTGTGACACACCCCGAGGATCAACATAGCAGGAACTCATGAGAGTCACCGCAAACCTCTGCAGAGCAGAAGGTCCAGGCTGCACAAAAGACGTTGGTCCCCCAAAACTGGTTGTGTTTCCAGAATGAGTGTCCCACTAAGAACATCCGAATCCAATAACAACTGTGGTGCTTGACGGTGCAGAGACCGCAGTCGAGGGTCTGGCTGGCAGCCACTTCCAACTTCGTCGAGTTGAAGTCAGGGACGTTGAGGCCGATACCCCCACGTCTACACAACCAGACACCGCAGCAGACCACTGCAGGTATAAAACTACTGTGCTCAATGGCTGAGAGGACACAGTAGGGGGTTCAGTAGGCAACCCCATCCAACTTCGCCGAGTTGAAGTCAGGGAAGGCTGAGGCCGATACCCCACAACCACACTATAGACATCCCTGCAGACCCTGGCAGGGATAAGCCGAGGCCGGCTAAAAACTGTGCCCAATGACATTGTAGACGGAACAGCAGTAGCAGCAGATACGATGGGAGCTGTTGGAACTGGCGGAAAAGCAGAGCGAGCCACCAAGCTCGGCCTCCAAAGGAGGAGTAACAACCCTAGTGACAGCCTCAGATGTCGACTGGAGAGGGCACATAGTCCCGGAACCAGGCATCCCTTCACCAGAAATCCAACAGCTCCCATAGTATCCATCACGGTAAAAAACTGCACATTCCCCACAGAAGGGGAATAACTCTCACCAGACATGGTCGAGTCGGGAAGCCCCGAAACGACAGCGTCCCCCCCCCCCCCTGTTGAGCAATTCTCACCAGATGTGGTCGAATCGGGTCTGACCCCCCCCCCCCCCCGCAGGAGCTGCACATCCCCCACAGAGGGGGTCAAACTCACAACAGACGTGGTCGAGTCGGGGGGCCCCGAAATGACAGTGTCCCCCCCCCCCCCCCCCCCCCGCAGGGGCGGGAGGAGCTGCACATACCCCAGATGTGGTCGAGTCGGGAGGCTCCCGAAACGACACTGTTCCACACCACCCGCGGGAGCGGAAGAAACGGCCACGAGAACGCACCAAGGCGAGGGCAAAAGGAATTGCCCTAAAGGAACCGAACTGGAAATAACAGAGGTGAGAGCAGTAGAAGAAAAAGGTGAACTCAACAGAAACAGAAAGTAGAAGAACACCCTCAACTACGAGAGAAGGTGGCAGAAAAAAAAACGGTGGGTACATGACAGAATCCAGACGGTCGACAGGGACCGAAAAAACAGAAATTCAGCCCTCAACAGAGTGAAGAAATCCTGTCCAGACAGTCCCAGAATGACACCTAACTCCAAAATTAATTCATTCAACCGAAAAAATTCATTGTCGAATCGCGTGATGTCGAAAACAAAACATTCGCGAAAACGGAATAGTAAATAATATACAATGAGAATGTGGTTGAAAATATGAACGAGAATATATAAAACACAGTCCTGTTATTATACGATCTTCAGATCCATAATTCCAGTCACAGGAAAACCATTATCCACGAGTTGAATTATCACTGTTTCATAATGCATATGGCGGAAACACATCCTGCTCGTGCCTCGGATAAAAAAGAATGACGAATTGACGCATTGCGCACTGTTTTACGAAAGTCGTGGATTTGTACTATGGAAGAGCGTCCCATACTGGGTGTGCGCCAATGGCGCTAGACCCAGTTTTGGCTTATTTTTTTGTGGTGTTTTTACACCACTTTTCTTTCCCAAATCTTGGGAAAGATTAAAATAGAGAGTATTTTATCCGAGTTAGGTTCTTCCACTGTAGTGCAAGCCTGTAGTAAACAATTGAGGTAGGTTGATAAGAAACCCAATTTGAAGAAAAACCCAAATGACCCTATATAACCGCTACTCATGTGAATTTTCATTGAACTGCAGCTAGTGGCTTGGGAGAAAATGACCCAACACCACCTTCACGACGTACGACGGACGACAGAAGAAGGACGACAGATAACGGAAGACGGACAAAAAGTGATCAGAATAGCTCACCCTGACTTTCAGCATTCTAAATAAATAACTAGACAATAGGCGCACAAAAGGCTCAAGTCAGTAAATAATTAACAGATACCTGATGCAAAGCTAGGTCTTCATGTGAAGAAAAAACAATGCATCTGGTAGGAGATGCAAGACAGTTAACGACCCAACACCCCTAGGGTGAGGACGTAACAGTGGGGATAAACAGAATAAACCTTCTGTACAACACATTAAACTCCCAAGAAATTTAATAAAAATTTCAAAAATAGGCCGATGAAATCGTCAGATGTGTACCCATACGTGCAACTAGTAGAAAGCTGTATGACGGAGGGCCACCACGGATGCCGACATTATGTACACCATACAAGGTATGGGTACATATAGAAATGGATTGGAGGAGTGTCTAATTTGATGGATAAAGGGTTAATATCTCCGGATCAAATTATCAGATTTACATAAAAAAACTATACAGCACAGCACATCAGTAACCTGAATAAATATATAAAGTAACATGACAATCGGATTGATATTTTTTGAGTTATCTCATGCCAAAGGGATTGGAGGAATTTTCAATTTGAAGGATAAAGGGTTAGTATCTCCGGATCAAATTATCAGATTAACACCAAAAACTATACAGCTCAGCACATCAGTAACTTGAACACAATTATAAAGTAACTTGACAATCCAAGCAATATTTTTCAAGTTATCAAATGCCAAAGGGATTGGAGGAATTTTTAATTAGAAGGATAAAGGGTTAATATCTCAGGATTAAAATAACAGATTTACACCAAAAACTATACAGCTCCGTACATCAGTAACCTGAACACAAATATAAAGTAACTTGACCATCCAAGCAATATTTTTCAAGTTATCGAATGCCAAAGGGATTGGAGGAATTTTCAATTTGAAGGATAATGGGTTAATATCTCAGGATTAAATTATCAGATTTACACCAAAAACTATTCAGCTCGGCACATCAGTAACCTGAACAGAAATATAAAGTAACTTGACAATCCAAGCAATTTTTTTCAAGTAATCGAATGCCAAAGGGGTTGGAGGAATTTTCAATTTGAAGGATAAAGGGTTAATATCTCAGGATCAAAATAACAGATTTACACCAAAAACTATACAGCTCGGCACATCAGTAACCTGAACACAAATATAAAGTAACTTGACAATCCAAGTAATATTTTTCAAGTTATTGAATGCCAAAGGGATTGGAGGAATTTTCAATTTGAAGGATAAAGGGTTAATATCTCGGGATCAAATTATCCGATTTACACCAAAAACTATATAGCTCGGCACATCAGTAACCTGAACACAAATACAAAGTAACTTGACAATCCAAGCAATATTTTTCAAGTTATCGAATGCCAAAGAAATGGATATCGACGCTGGACGGACAGACGGACGGACGGACAGACGGATGGACAAAGGATGGACGAACGACGGATGGTCACCCCAGATGCCGGCATTATGTGTACCATACGTAGTATGGGTACACATAATAAAAACAGCCAGAAAGCTTAGGAGTTTAACCAGAGGGTTCATGGAAGGATAGAGAAGGAACACATAACCAACAGTAGGTACATCATTAGCAAAACTAATGACGTCAAGGCGTATATCCCGAAATTGGGTAACATGAAATAATTTTCATATTATTTAAAAGTTACAGCCCTGAACGTCTCAAACCACCGTTGTTCACTTCCATCATCCATTTACTGCCTTGAATCCACCATATACTTCATTGCTTTGTGGGTTAAGAGTTAAATGGACAGTACACTCAGAGCTTCACATGAAGCCTTGGGTATAAAGGATATTTAACCCTGTATTTTTTGGTAAGGCATGTGTTATTACATGGAAAACTTTTGCAAAATATATTTAAAATTTCTGTAAACTGAGGTGAAAATACCAAAATTTCAAGGAACAAATTTTCCCATAATGCAACTAGGAATTAAATCAATTAAATCGTGTTTGACAGAGCTCATTGAGGTCTGTCAAACAGCACTGACTTGGTTAAATGACTAGTTGCATTATGGGAAAAAATTGCAGGTAAAAATTTCAGTATTTTGACATCAGTGTTCAGAGGATTGAAATGAATATTTGAACCCTGAAATCTCGTTATTCAGTTTATATGTGGCAATAGAATATAAGTGCGTGTGTGTGTTTTTTTTGTAAACTGTATTTGAATGTCATAAAATTATCTACAGTGTATTTTATATGAAACTCAACACATTTTAATGCTCCTATGCATCTTTTCTGGAGCTATGCATGCTGTTGCATAAATGTTTTTTAACGACCAAAGCAAGCTATGCAAGATGCTGGACCTGTCTCAAATTATTTAACCTACACACTGGGATGTGAAATTCCTGCTTGGGTATTTTCCTCTCCAAAATGGTACTGCAATGTGACTGCAAGAGAGTCTAGATGCTGCTTTAGGGTAAATAAAGGGTAGTTATAGCAGTTATTTAATTTTACAAAATAACCATTATGTATATAGACAATAAACATATAGTGTGTTTTTATATCTGTGTTATACGACAAGTTGAAATATGGTTTATTTTTTCGAGGCTTCGCCGAGAAAAAATAAACCATATTTCAACGAGTTGTATAACACAGATATAAAAACACACTATATGTTTATTGTTTTTATCTGATAACAAACAGACACCCGTCTCGTGCGTCTACCCGACTTATATATGCTTCCCACGGGCCTCCAAAGAAAACTAGTCTACGAGACAAAAGAAATAGGACAAGATGCATAGAGTTGTGTCCCTTACATTACAAAATCGATGACGGCGATTGTAAAGTGCGATTGCACTTCTTGCATCATGTAACTGCGCTGGAACAAAATAAATTTCAACTATTTTATTAACAGTAACAAAACGGTGTTTCAGTAGAGTTATTCTTTTTTTGACATAGTTCCAGTTTTCTTCCGTGTTTTATGCTGTAGTCCCAATATAACAAATAATTTTGCGTTTGTTTACAATTTTTACGAAGTGTTTTTTTTTCAGGTAGAGCAGACGAACTTTTAATTAGCGCAGTTCCGCGAGTACTTTTGATCGAGGCCGTGACTATAAATAGTTCGCAGTCGCCGCATACTAATTACTATTAACATTCAGGGACCAGCCGTGAGGGCGACTAGGGCGATTAAGTCGCCCTTCTAAGCCCAAAGTCGCCTAGAAAAATAGTCGGGGCGATTACAAGTCGCCCTCTAAAAATTGGCCAAAATGAGAAAAGGCTGAACTGAGTGATGCGAGGTTTACATGAAAACGAGTATTTTCAAAAATCGAATGTGCTCGAGTGTGATAAATGGGCATTTTAATTCGTCAAATAAACGTCCATTTATCTGAAATCACATGACAAGCAATTGTCCAATGTCGCTTTCGGCGGATTTTTTTTATTTCTATTTTGTTGCGTTCCAGTCGGAGCTTCAAAGTGTCGAAACGAAAATAAGTGACTAACGCGACTCAACAAAACAACCCAGTTTGAAAGTAGGTTACGTCGCTTAGGATGCCGAAAATATATACACAACGGACATATTTTATAACACATTATTTTCATTTCGATTTGCTGACGACTGTTAACTGTTGGGCTGTCTATTCCCAGAAAAACACGAATGGAATTGAAACACATGAAAAAAAGCTTTAGTGATCTGTAGTGATGTCAAGAAAAGCTTTGTACAGGACACAAGTGTGCATGTGGACGATCTTGAAAAAGGGTCCTCCTAAACATCGGAATGACATGAAATGACGCGGAATGCCATAAAAAATGATGCGGAATGACATTTCTTTTACAAAATACTCGACCCCAGAATGTATTTTGTTTATTAACTAACAAAGTACCTCCCAAGCAACCTTCTTACATCTGGTCCTGTTCACACTTTCAGACTTAGGAAATTATTAGCTTAGTAGACTTTGTTGAAAGGCAACCACAGGAGGGTGATGGGGGATTGGCACGAAGAAGAGGTGAGGGGTCATGAAGGAGAAGGTAGCAGTGGGGGATTTTCAGTCAATAATTACATTGTGATTTTTTAACCTGGCACAGATGCATCATAGACAACTGGACCTGGATTATTTGTACGTTAATGGAGGACCATAAATTGAAAACAGGAAGGGGCGGCGGGGGTGGTACATGAATATTCTTAATTTTCCCCACTTGCATATGAAGTCTCCCTACATGACTCTGCAGTCTCCCTATTTTTTCTGGAGGGAGACTTGAAGTCTCCCTAAAATTCCCCCCTAGGCTGGTCCCTGTTAACATTCAAGTAATTTCTACAATGTTTTGAAGCAAAATTTTAGGTTGCCTTTATTGAAGCAAAATAAATAAGAAATGACACCATCAGAGGATTTGACAAAGTGCAATAAGCGTACAATTAAAACCTTCCCTGTGATATAACGATGTTTCATGAATGAATGAATGAAAATGGAATTGAAAGAGGTCAGAGGTCATTCGCATAAATTATAATTATATACAACACCCGTTGTATATACTTCAAGTATATACAACGGTTGTTATACTCTATGGTTATCAGATAAAAATAAATAACAATCACCTGAGGAGCTGGACTAGTACAAAATTTCACAATTCACATACATTATTTATATAATGCATCATTCTGAATGACAATAATAATAAATATAAAGTGATTAATTGGAGATGAACAAACACTTTTAGAACATAATGGTAAAAACTAAGGAAGCCACCATTCACAGTTTATTTATTTATTGGGGTTTAACGGCACTTTTGACTGCCAGGGTCACCCCGTATCGGCCAGTTTTATGGGTGGAGGAAGACGGAGTACCTGGTGAGAACCACTGAGCAATGGCAAGCAACTATCAGGCTCCCCAACATACTAACTCCAAACAAGCAGGGTTAGCATTGGTTGAAGACAAGTGCACCATCGACAATCAGTACATAACGCCTCTGTGCCCCCACAGGAGCAATAGGGTGAAGTGTCTTGCCTAAGGATATAACATGGTTGCCACAGGTGGGATCCGAACCGAGGACCTCTTGGCTTGCAGCCTGCACCTCTACCTAATGACCCCCCCCCCCCTCCCCCCCCCCCCCTTCACAAAAATCAGCATTCCAAATTTTTTACTAATTTGCCAATTTTTCAATTCCATTGGGGGAGTTCATTTTTTTTTTTGGGGGGGGGGGGGGGGTTATTCACAAAACAGTTCTGAAAATAGTTGGAATCCGAAATTTAACTACTTTATGTGACAAACCAATGTTTTCAGCAGTGAAAATTACCCATAATGTAGTTGAAAATTCAATCAACTATACCTTGTTTGACAGAGCTCTGTGAGCTCTATCAAACATGGTATAGTTGGTTAAATATTTGTCCTACAAGTGCAAAATAGTGTCATAGAAGAGATTTCCCAGTGGAAAAAAAGGTGATGATGCATATTTTCTATGATGAGGGAGGTGCCTGAGAAACAAGTATTTTTTTTAATAGCCTAATTCTTAATTATTCTTTCTTTTTCTTTTTTTTTTTTGAAAAAGTCATCTTCTAGTCATATCAAGTAAAGGGATAAAACCGATGATTAGTTACCTTTTCATTTGCCTCAGCCAAATGCTTTTCACTTTTCATTCTTTTAACATTAGCAGCCTGAACCATGTTATTTGCTTCCTGTAAAAATAAATACTGAATTCAGAACATCTTTTTAAAAATTCACTCTCATTGAATTCTCTCTGTTAGTTGTGCATAGCTGGATGACAAATAAATCTGTCAACTTTAACCCCTTTATCCATCACCCTGTAAATTTTGCATAAAACCATCAAATTTAACCCTTCTACACATCTGATAACACAGACCTATAGCCTTTAATAGTGACGTGCTGCAGTTTGAGATCATCAAACAAGTAGACCAGGAAATCAGCAATATTTGGTATGGACGGATCGTATATGTCTATCGACTGATCCTTACACCAACGGAAGAAAACCCTCCACTTTGCTCCGTAGTTCAACGGAGAGGACCTCCTGCAGTTAAAAATTGCATCCACTGTGCATCCTGTAAACTGTTTTCCGTGCAACAGAAATTTAAATTTTATAGTAAATTTCCTTTCTTATTATACCTACCACAATTGTTTACTACAGGCTTGCACTACAGTGGAGGTTCCTAACTCGGATAATATACTCTTTATTTTTGTCTTTCCCAAGCAATTTGGGAAAGAAAAGTGGTGCAAAAGCATCAAGTAAAAAAAATAAGCCAAAACTGGGTCGAGTACAACCGGAGCAGACCCAGTACGGGTTGCTCTCTTCCAAGTACAACTCTACGACTTCCGTTGCCAGTGAGCATATGCGTCGCTAATGACTCATTCTTTTGAATCTGCCAACGTTAGAGTTATGTGATCAGCAGGGAGGAAGGATTCTTACCCATATAAGAAGATGGGAGGGCCTCCATGTAAACAATTGTGGTAGGTATAATAAGAAAGGAAATTTACTATAAAATTTAAATTTCTTATCAACCTACCCACAATTGTTTACTACAGGCTGAATAGACAACCCCACACATAACCCAAGTGCACTGGAACCGTGAACAGACAGAAGAGGTCCCGAGGCTTATCAACCATAGCATCACAAACATTAGAAAAAGGCAATGAAAGATGAGGCTTATGGTTCTGTGCGACGCACAGACAGTAAGGGCAGTAACAGCACAGAGCTGGAACTGACCCTGTAAAAAGCTGAATGGCTGGGATAGACAACAGCCTGAGCCGAAGAAAGAGGGCCTGTAGGACAAAGGTCCTCTGTCGGCTCTTGCAACTGTCGCAGATAAATGGAGAAGATAGCATTTCTCCAGTAGGCTGCCAATATAACATCCGACAACATGACGGAGTTAGTAAAAGCCCTGAGAGGAAGACAATGCACACACCTCATGGCAGAAAAAACAATTGGTAATACAATCACCAGTAGCTAGACAAGCGGAAGCTGCACGAATAGCAAGACAAATCCATCGAGAAATGGATGCAGGAGAGATCTGGCATGTGAGAAAACGCATATCCAACCAGGATAAAGGCGCGAATGCCCCCACCCCCAAGCAGAGCAGCGCCCAAGAAAGTGACCATCTTGGAGTAAACTGCAAAGTCCTGGGTCTTTTCAAGGAAAAGAGCTGAACAAGCTTGGAGAGGCAAGGATGAGTGTCGAAACAATGGGGTACCACATATGAAAAAAGTCTCCGAAGCATGGACTTGTACCCATTGCTGGAGACCCCCAGAAACAAACATATGTCTCCGAAGCATGGACTTGTACCCATTGCTGGAGACCCCCAGAAACAAACATATATCAGAAACTCCGCAAGCGGTGTGATCGAAGGAGTGACAGAAGCAACAGAGTGATTGCACACCATCGACAGAAGAACCTTCTACTTATCCACAGAGGCTCCTTGGAGAAGAAAAGCAACTCCACTGCTTGTCTCGAAAAACCGCTACGGAGGAGACAGAACCCGAGAAAAGACATGTGCAAAGGCACAATGGAGTCGGGTCAACTTGAAACCTCCTCGGGCGACTTTGGCAAAGAAAGTCGCGACATAGAGGGAGACGTGCCGGAACCGCAGCTAACAGAGAGCGGAGCAGATTGATCCACACCCACCGAGGCGACAGGGGAGTGATCGAAAGGATTCGACGACTGCAGGTTCATATCTGGGCGAGAACCTGAGGCGGAATCGGAACCGGCAGGAAGGCGTAGCCGACAAGACCATCCCAAAGAAGGGCCTGAGCGTCCACGGCAAAAGCCAGAGCATCTGGACACGGGGACATGAAAGTGTCCACCGGATGGTTCCAACGAGTAGCAAAGAGATCGATGGAACACCGCCATGTGGAGCATCCACTCGGTAGAAAAGAACCTGCCCCGTCGGGACAGGGAGTCGGCTAGGACGTTCATACGACCAGAAATATGCCGAACAACCACCCCGGCGTTGACATCCTGAGCGAGCAGTAGAAGATCCTGATCCAATTCGTACATTGGAACCGAGTGTCATCCTGGTTCCGAACGTAAGCAACCACTGTCGAATTGTCAAACAACAGAAGGACCTGACAAATCAACAGGTGAGGGATCCACTGCCTGAAACTCGGAAGAGCAAGAAGCTCCTTCTGGTTGATGTGTAGAGATGCCCGATCCTGGTCCCACATCCCGTGAAGGGAAAGACCTAGAGGATCCAACATCGCACCCCATCCGAGATCGCTGACATCTGCCGTCAGAACGCGATCGGACGTGGGTAAGTCCAACGAGACACCCTGCGTGATCCACTGAACATTCGTCCAGTGGAGAAGGTGAGGATAAGAGATTCTGGTAACTGATGCACCAGATCCAGAGAATCGACATTCGGCCTCCAACGACTGAGCAGAAAGAGTTGGAGAGGTCTGACATTCAGCCGACCTAGAGGAATGAGATCCGTCACCGAACCGCAGAGACCGAGCAGCCAGAGAATACCCCGTGCTGTCGCGGATGTGGACTGGGAACAGAGTCAGAGCAAAAGATGAGAGAATCACAGCCCTGGCCTGGGGAACCGCCACCGTATTGAACTGAGTGCGGAAGGCCTCCCCAGATGACAAAACGACTGAGAAGGAACCAGATCCGACTTCTCCTCGTGGACTCTGAATCCTAGCGACGTGAGCAAGCTCAACAGAGTGTCGACATCCAACTCCAGTAACACAGCATTGGAATGCCTCTGGAGGATATCGTCTAGATATGCCGAAGTAGTCACCCTGGACTGTGTGTGATGGAAGGCTATCACATGCGACATCAGTCGGGTGAAGGCCCAAGGAGCCAGGTTGAGGCCGAAAGGCATGGCCTTCAACTAGTAAACTCGCCCCAGAAAAGCGAACCTGAGATACTTCCGCGACACCCGATGAATCGGAAAGTGAAAGTAAGCATCTCGCAGGTCGATGCTGGAAGCGAAATCTCCCTGGTGAATGGAACGGCGGACCGACCTGAAAGTCTCCATGCTGAACTTGGGAGCAATGATAGACTGGTCCAGGATACTCAGATCGATAACCGGTCGGAGTCGGCTGCCCTTCTTCGGTACCAAGAACAGGTGGGAATAAAACCCCACTGACTGAATGTTCTTGACAACCTTGATCGCCCCCTTGGCCAGGAGACTGTCTATCTCCGTGGACAAAAGCTCCCGACGTAAAACGTCTGAAGGAACTGTGGTTGGAAGAGGCACTCTGGACAGAGTGGGGTGCCTTCAGAAGGATATTCGCAGCCTGGACCGAACAACATCTAACACCCAAGGATCGGATGTGATGGTGGCCCAATGGTCTGCGAACTCTGATATCCTTCCTCCAACCTGGATGAATCGAGGTGAGGACCTTCAGTTCGAGCCCCGAAGAGACCCGTGAGAGGAGAAACCACGTCCTCTACTGAATGAAGAATCCTGAGACTTTCCTCTAGCCTCCCGGCGCTTTCCCTTACCCCGTGAGTAAGAAGTAGAAGCGGTGGCAGAAGGATCAGCCCTTTGCTTCGCAGAGGAAACAGAAGGGTACTTGTTAGGCTTTGAATCGTCCCTGCCTCCCCTAGAAGGCTAATCAAGCTGATGAAGCAGCAGCTGATCTTTGGAATGACGTAGGATGTCATCCCGGACCGTCGACATTGAACCCATGGAACAGTAGCAGACTTGCCAAAGAAGCAGATGGAAGAGCAGCGCGCTGCCCCCAGGAAGGGATCGGCCTGTGTCCCGCACAGGGTCCCTTTGGACTAGTTCCCAAATAGCCGTGTCACAGACATGCGTGTGAGTAAGATGCATGAGCGCCTTGGACAGCACACGCAAAGAAGCCTGTACATCGTCAAACCTATCTGGAGGCAGATGCGACGTGATCGGAGAGAGAAAGCGTACTCAGCATTTCTCACGATAAGCCCAACATGGAATCCAGAGTTGTCATAGGAATGACGGCCGACTTGGGCTTGGAAAGCCTGAGGGAATCGGAGTCCTGATCCAAAACCATTGAAGTCTGGCAGACTGACGGATTGAGGAAATCGTAGTAACGATAATGCACCGGAGGCAAAAAGGTGTCAACCCTGGTGAAGAACGGAGCCTTCATAGCCTTGGAACTCAGCTTAGAGTCCAATGCTGAAAATGCTTCAACCACCTATACTGACTGGCACGGTCGAAGATGCCCAGAAGCAGGTTGCTCCACAGGCTGTAGGCGCGCGACCGATGATCGCAGCCTGGCTGACACTGTCGGCTGGTTTGATGGTTTGAGATCCAGAAGGAACCCAAAGTCAAGAGCTGCCCCCAAGTCAGAAGACTGCTGGCTCTCGACATCAAGGATGTCTGACTCCTCCCAAAGTCGGAAGACACATAGCCCATTGTGGGCAAACCAGCCGACGCCTCCCATGGTGTAGGCACCAGGGGGATCAGAAAGCAGGAGGCGGCGCTATAGGGGGCGCCTGGAAACCACTCGCTGCCTCGCTGGAAGCAACGGGAAGGCTCTTGGACAAAACCTGAGTGAGTAAGGAGAGGGCCTCCCTAAGCGCACTGCCTGTACCAGCCGGTTCGACATGGGAACGAACCAGCAAAGTGGCTTCACACCTGACCCTCTTAACCAGCAAAGTGTCACGATCCTCCAATACACCCGAAGCGAGGCGAGGGCAGACGTGTATAGGGCTACGACACACCCCAAGGATCAACATAGCGGGAACTCGGGAGAGTTGCCGCGGACCTCTGCAGGGCAGAAGGTCCAGGCTGCACAGAAGGCGTTGGTCCCGCAAAACTGGCCATGTGACCAGAATGAGTGGATGGAAAATGCCAATGACAAAACTGTGGTACTCGACAGCGCAGAGACCACAGTAGAGGGTCCGGCTGGCAGCCACTTCCAACTTCGCCGAGTTGAAGTCAGGGAAGGCTGAGGCCGATACCCTGTCTACACTCCCAGACACCGCTGCAGACCACTGCAGGTATAAAACTACTGTGCTCAAAGGCAGAGAGGATACAGTAGGGGGTTCAGTCGGCAGCCACTTCCGACTTCGCCGAGTTGAAGTTGGGGAAGGCTGAGGCCGATACCCCACAACCACACTACAGACATCCCTGCAGACTCTTGCAGGGATAAGCCGAGGCCGGCTAAAAATGGTGCCCTATGACGTTGTAGATGGAACAGCAGTAGCAGCAGATACGACGGGAGCTGTTGGAACTGGCGGAAAAGGGGAGAGAGCCACCTAGCTCGGCCTCCAAAGGAGGAGTCACAACCCTAGTGACAGCCTCAGATGTTGACTGGAGAGGGCGCATAGTCCCGGAACCAGGCATTTCTTCACCAGAAATCCAACAGCTCCCGCAGTATCCACCACGGTAAAAAAAACTGCACATCCCCCACGGAAGGGGAATAACTCTCACCAGACATGGTCGAGCCGGGAGGCCCTGAAATGACAGCGTTCCCCACCCCCCGCTGGTGCGGGAGGAGCTGCACATCCCCCCAAGGAGGGGGAGTAATTCTCACCAGACATGGTCGAGTCGTGAGGCTCCGAAACGACAGCGTTCCCCACCCCCAGCTGGTGCGGGAGGAGCTGCACATCCCCCACGAGGGGGTATAACTCACACCAGACGTGGTCGAGTCGGGAGGCCCCGAAATGACAGCATTCCCCCCCCCCCACACCCCTGGTGTGAGGGAGGAGCTGCACATCCCCCACAGAGGGGGTATAACTCACACCAGAGGGCCCGAAATGACAGCATTCCACACCACCCGCGAGTGTGGAAGAAACAGCCATGAGAATGCACCAGGGCGAGACAAAAGGAATTGCCCTAAAGGAACCGAACCGGAAAAAACAGAGGTGAGAGCAGTAGAAGAAAAAGGTGAACTCAACAGATAAAGAAAGTAGAAGAACACCCTCAACTATGAGAGAAGGTGGCAGAAAAAAAACGGTGGGTACACGACAGAACCCAGACGGCCGACAGGGACCGAGAAAACAGAAATTCAGCCTTCAACAGAGTGAAGAAATCCTGTCCAGACAGTCCCTGATTGACACCTAACTCCAATAACAATTAAATTTATCAAACGAAAAATTTTATTGTCGAACCGCATTGACACGATGTCGAAAAAACATTCGCGAAAAACGGAATAGTAACTAATATACAATGAGAATGTGGTTGAAAATATTAACGAGAATATATAAAACACAGTCCTGTTATTATACGATCTTCAGATCCATTATCCCAGTCACAGGAAAACCATAATCGACGAGTTGAATTATCACTGTTCATAATGCATATGGCTTAGACACATCCTTCACATGTCTCGGATAAAAAACAATGAGTCATTAGCGACGCATATGTGCACTGGCAACGGAAGTCGTGGAGTTGTACTTGGAAGAGAGCGCCCCATACTAAGGCTGCACGGTATATCGATAAACCGATATATACCGATATTCAAACCAATACCGATTGAATACCGGTGTAATTACAAACATATCGGTTTATCGTCATTATTTATTTACCCACAATTTAATTTTCAAGATGTCTTGAGTTTTTTCTAACTGTATCCCCGAATGAATAATATTATCCATTTACCCAAGAAATCGTCTGCATGTGCTCATGTAATATACAATTTCAGCAGTTGAAAAATAATTTTAAAAAATTTCAACAAAACTATATCATGTCACCCCCTCATTGGAACGAGCTCGTTCCAATGATGGGGTCACATGATATTGTGTTGTGCTAATTTTGGAGGAAAATCTGATAAACTAATTTTTAAAATAATAAATTTTGATATCGTCTGCGTTGGGTAAATGTTTTTCGAAACGCATCATCAAGGCATGCTAATTCGTTCCGACTGTGATGCCTCAAGTCTCCATTGTGGTACTTATGTTCACATATCTGAACAGTTTTCGATATACCGGTATACCGCGATATTTTTTTGAATACCGATAACGGTATTCAGTTTTGAATATCGTGCAGCCCTACCCCATACTGTGTCTGCACCGGTTGCACTTGACCCAGTTTTGGCTTATTTTTTCTTGGTGCTTTTGCACCACTTTTCTTTCCCAAATTGCTTGGGAGAGACAAAAATAGAGTGTATATTATCCGACTTCCAGTGTAGTACTAGCCTGTAGTAAACAATTGTGGGTAGGTTGATAAGAAATACATGAAGGTTGAGACCTTCCGGGTTGTGATGCAGTGCGCCTGACTTCCCCTGATAAAGAAGGTCCTCTCATGAAGGAAGCTTCCAGGGAAAGTCCCATAACAAACACCTGAGAAGATTGATTCAAGGTTTCTGTGACGACAGAGGTGCTACTAGCAGAATTTTGCAATGAGACTGTTTGATCTTTTACAGAATCTGCTGAATCAACGGAGTTGGACGATATGCGTATCCTATCATTACGTCTAATGAAATTTACAGAGCGTCTACTGCATATGCTCGATGATCTGGACATGGCGACACGAACGTCGGTAACTGATTGTTCAGGTGTGTCACAGAAAGATCAATCATGGGTTGATCTCACTGGTAGCAAATCTGTCTGTATATTCGCTTGTTGAGAGTCCATTCCGATGGCAACAGGCAACCTTTTTGAGAGAGCGAATCTGCTAATACGTTCAGACGACCCGGTATATGACGGGCAGAGAGATGAACGCCATGACTCATGACATATAGGAGAATCCTCTCTGTTAATTCACATAATGGAATCGAATGAGTGCTGCCTTCGTTCCTGAGGTAAGCAACTACTGTCGAATTGTCCGACAGTATTTGAATGTGGATGTTCGCGATTAGACGAATCCATTGTTGAAGTGCTAGCCATATTGACATCATCTCTTTGACCCTGGCACTTCAAGTCTGTGGGACTTAGGGTCACGCCCCCAACCTGTCTTGACTCACGTCCGCCATAATCATGGAAGCCGGATCCAGCAGTTGCAATGTAACTCCCTGAGTTTACCACTGAAGATTGGCCCAAATCTGAACCTTTTGTTTTACTCAGTCCGTTAAAACAATACTGGTTTCGAGAGAATGCGTCTTCACACTCCAGTTCTGAGTAAAGAATATCTGGAGAGGACGCGTAAGCAGGCGGCCCATCGGAATAAGATCCGCAG
Organism: Pictodentalium vernedei; assembly: GCA_031216915.1. Lineage (NCBI taxonomy): Eukaryota > Metazoa > Mollusca > Scaphopoda > Dentaliida > Dentaliidae > Pictodentalium > Pictodentalium vernedei. Next base: position 716,919,629 of record CM062296.1, read on the forward strand.
CCGCTCCGCACAGCCCCATCAGTCGCATGAATTCCATCGCTATTAATGCATCTGAGTGTAGACAGAAGCGAGCATAACAACCGACTAATTTTGCTCTGGGTAACAGCAGACGAACCAGACTGTTATGAGTCTCAAAGCTCATTCATGAGCGAGTGAATGACTTGGATGGAGCTAGATCCGACTTTTTCTCATTTACGATGAAATTGAGATGTGGGAGTAACAGAAGCAGACTCTGAAGTATAATTCTGTTGCTGTATCTCTGCAGAATGTCGTCCAAGTAAGCCGACATTACCGCAGACGAATGAGCTCGGAAGTATGACATAACCGAGTTCATTATTCGAGTGAATGCCCAGGGAGCCAGGTTCAGACAAAAACACAATGTTCTGAACTGATAAACCTTCCCTTGTACGGCAAACCGCAGGTACTTTCTGAATGCCGGATGTACCAAGACATGAAAGTAAGTCCCCGTTTTAGATCTATGCTTGCCGCAGAGTCATTCACACGAATGCTCGCTCTTACGAACCAAATGGCTCCATATAGAACTTTGGAGGCACGATAAGCTTGTTTATCCAGCTCAAGTCTATTACCGGTCAAAACGAGCCGTCTGGCTTTGGTACGAGGAACAGGTAACTGTAAAAACCCCGAGAATTTTGATTCTCGACGACCTCTATTGCTTCCTGTAATAAAGAGCCTGTACCTCCGCTAGGAGAGACTCTCTTTTGAAAGGATCCGCCGGAAGATTTGTCCAACACGGACATCTCGTTAGTGGGGGTTTCGCTCAGAATGATAGCTGTAAGCCGTCCGAGACTACACTTAAGCTTTTCACCCACTGATCTTCCGTGATTGCTATCCAGTTTCTCGCGAAGTTTGATAACCCTCCGCCAACCGGCAAGCAACAGAGGTCTTGAACATCACCTGTAGGACTTGCGAGGCTTACAGGAGGAGAAACTATGCCCTCCCCGCGAATATCCTTGCCCCGTCAGCTTAGGGGCATCTGACCGAAGGTCCCAATCAGACTTACGCCCCTTTCCCGAGTCGCTATATTGAAGACCTCCAGAGTAATTGTATGAGGGTTTCTTGTACCCTCGCGATAAGTTCCCTTTTGATGATTTTGATTTGGAATGTCCTCGCTTACTCCGGTCTGCTGAAGCGGTTTGTTGAGACGCCAACTTCGATAGCAGAGCACTGAAGCTTTCTTAGTAGCTTGTTACTAATGAAAGCTTGTCGTCAAAGATGGTATGTTCGGAGACCGGAGCGACCCAGAGAGGCTTTTCACCTTGTCATCTATAAGTGATGACGACGCAAGGGCAGCATCACGTCTAATTAACTCCAGATTAGCCACTGTCAGGGCGGAGTTATACGTGGCATACATGATTGCCCTGGAAAAAACTCTAAGAGAGGTACACACGTACTCAAATTCCTTCCTGTTGAGACTTTGCGCCATAACTCTGGTAAGGTGATCTGCATCGGACATGGCATCCAAATTCGCTCTATTCGATGAAATTGCAGTTTTCATAACATCTGTGCGAATGCTGAATGATGCAGGTAAGGATATATCTAAATCCCCAGCCTGCTCATCCAAATGCAGTGGAGTTCTCTGCACATTTTCTCCAGCCATTTTAAATGAACGTGGTCCAAGGAACGGTATTTATATGGAAGATGTTGACAACAAACCACCTCCTTTCCTCGCACTCAAGAGGTTTAAAGAGGTTAAATATGGCGTCGTCTACATGGCCGAAGGCCTGCGATATCTGCCTAAAGTGAACCAGGAAAGAAAAAACTTCTTCCTTCCTCCGAAAAAGTCTGCGTCTAGAGACGCCAGCGGTTTCTCTCTTGTTGTCGCAGCTTGCTGATTCGGTGGAATAAATTCAGTGTAGTATTGATGGATAAAATCCATTGCAACCATGTGTTGCTCCGAAAGGGACGGGTAATCCTCTTCCTTATCCCTTTCACCATCCGAGTGAATCAGTTGAAAATCTCGGTTCATTACATCTGCGTGAAGAGACGACTGGACCGACCCAGCACCGTCCGACAGTTTAGGCCTGAGGAGCAGTGGTTTTCTGTTTCTTAGCCGCTTGCTGCTCCTGGGACGGCATTCTGGAGATGGATCTCTTCTCCGAACGTCCCGATGATTGAGGCCGCGGCTCCTTAGCTACCGGATGGTCCAACTTCACAGGCGAAGAGTGGCTCCTTCTTCGCGCAGCAGGCTGGATATCCGAAGTCGGGTAGCTAGGGTGCGGTCATGCGTAATGCCAGAAGCAGAAGAAGTCGTGATTGTAGCCGAGGCCAACTGCAGTCTAGAAAGAGTGTCCCGAGCGGCAGGTGTGGATGTATGCTCCAGCCCGTGCAAGTTTTTCATAACAACATCTGGCCCCAGATGTTGCTGGGTTAGAGAGGGACCTCTCCTGCTTGTGGCCTTTTCAGACCTCGCCAAGCCTCCCGACAAGAAACTTGCTGGCTTCCTCCCTAGTTCCGTTGTCGCTGGGTGAGCTTGTTTTGTTTTTAAGGTGCTCGCTCTACCCACTACACTACCCGGTGTCACGGCTCCCGCGGACAGAGTAACCGCTTCACCATGCTCGCCTTGCATTTTGAGCAATAAGCTTTCATGATTAATCAAGATTAAGTCGATTGAACTCCCACAAACTCCGCAATAAATATATGATAAAGATACAAAATAATCAACAATCAAAACTGAAATCAAAAAATTAAATTCAAAAAATTTTCGAAAATTTTTTTGTCAAAAGCCCAAGTTCCCAAAGGGAACATGAAGAGCCCAAGGGTATCCCGATAGAGCCTAAGTGTGGACAAAATTCCAAAAAATTATTGCTACACTACCAGAATATTAATTAATGTATCTTACAACAATCCTACAATAATAATAACTAAATACTACATATATTTAAGGACGTTGCCAATGTGAACAACGTCAAGGAAAAAACTGGAAACAAGACATCAGGCACAGAAAAAAGGCCCAAAGTCAGTAACAGATTTTAAAGCTACCAGATGTAAAGCAAGATCTTCAAAAAACGATACATCGTATAGAAGATGCATGACCCATATGACCGAACACCCCTAGGGTGAGGACGTAACCATGGGGATAAACAGAATAAACATTCTGTAATACACGTTAAACTCCCAAGAAATTTAATAAAAAAATTTCAATAAAAATAAGCCAAAAAGCTTGAGAGATTAACTGGGAGGCATCAAGGAAGGATAGGAAAGGATCACTTAACAAACAGTGGATAAATCATTAGCAAGAATGATGACGTCATGCACGTGTCCCGAATTTGGGAAACATGAAATAATTTTGATAAAAATTATAAAGTTACAGCCCTGAACGTTCCTAACCACAGTTGTTCACTTCCATCATCCATTTATGTCCTTGGATCCACCAATTTTACCATTGATTTGTGTCTGGCATCCTCAAGCACTGAGATTTAAAAGCACAGATGTCAATTGAATGTTGCTGACTTTAGGGCCAAACAAAGAATGATGGTTGGCGTCAATTTTGGTACCTTCCTGGATACTGCGTATGCGCAGATCTCAAAAGTATGGAGGACCAGATAGGACTTGATTTTTTCGGTTTTGCATGCAAATTTTGGGGATTGGGGGGCAACATTTGTGTTTGGCCCTGGATTAATTTTTGAGTTAGCACCAGCTAGTCTGGTCCATTGGTTGTTGTATAAAAATAAACTTAGTATTTATTCTATTATATCTGGTTTGACAGAGTTCTGTCAAAGAAGATATAATAGATTAAATGCCTGTACTGAGGTTAAATGGGTCCGTAAACAGTGGGAAATAAGGGATTGTTAGGTAATTTTCAGCCTAAAAAAGTTAAAAATATGTTTCTCAGGCCCTCTCACATGGTCCTTTTGGCTGTCGCATGCTCTCTTTTTATAACCAAGGCAATCTTAAAAAAATATATAAATTAAATGGTTTATGTGTGATATTTTACACAAGTTAATAAAATTGAAAAATTTGTCATTTCAGTGCAAAGAACCTTAGCAATGCTTTAGCATTGCACTCAAGGGACAAAATACACTACCACCCATGCTATTCTGTAGATTATGAGGCCTAAACATAAAACAAAACAAGAAAGAACATGAACTTTTGATGGCAAAGAAATATTTTCAAAATTTTTTTAAAAACTTAAACAAGAGGCCCCAAGGGGCCTGAGGGCGCTCACCTGACATGGTAGCCTAAATATCAACCCAGAGAATTGATTTCAACAAGTTGCATCTGCTCCTCCTAAAAAAAGCTTATACCAAATATCCAAAGATTCTGACCAGTGGATCTAAAAAAAAGATTTTTAAAGAATATTCCTCATATTGAATCCCACAGGGAGCCCATGTATGAACCCAGGGACTTGACTTTAACAAACTTGAATATCACCCCCTTAAGGATGCTGCACACCAAATATCAAAACATTCTGATTGCTGGATCTGAAGAGGATGATTTTTAAAGAAAATTTCTCATTTTGAACTAAGTTACAATTCGAGCTCCCACAGTGAGTCCAAATATGGACCTAGGGGCATGGCTTGAACAAACTTGAATCTCACCCTCCTAAGGATGCTGCATACCAAATATGAAAACATTCTGACTGCTGGATCTGAAGAAGATTTTTAAAGAAAATTCCTCATTTTGAACTAAGTTATAATTCGGGCTACCACAGTGAGCCCAAATATGAACACAGGGACTTGGCTTGAACAAACTTGAATCTCACCCCTCTAAGCATGGTGCATACCCAATATCAAAAGATTCTGCCTGCTGGATCTTGAGAAGAAGATTTTCAAAGAAATTTGCCTGAAATGCACTAAGTTCAAATTTGGGCTCCTATACTGAGTCCAAATATAAACCCAGGGAGCCGATTTGAACATACTTGAATCAGATCCACCCCACAATGTTGCATACCAAATATCAAAAGATTCTGCCTGCTGGATCTGGAGAAGAAGATTTTTTTAAAGAAATTTGCCTGAAATGCACTAAGTTCAAATTCGGGCTTCTATAGTGAGCCCAAATATGAATCTAGGGAGCCGATTTGAACAAACTTGAATCAGATCCATCCCACAATGTTGCATACCAAATATCAAAAGATTCTGCCTGCTGGATCTGGAGAAGAAGATTTTTTAAGAAATTTGCCTGAAATGCTCTAAGTTCGAAATCAGGCTCCTATACTGAGCCCAAATATGAAACCAGGGGGCCGATTTGAACAAACTTGAATCAGATCCACCCTACAATGTTACATACCAAATATCAAAAGATTCTGCCTGCTGGATCTAGAGAAGAAGATTTTTTAATCTTTTTCCCATTGCCTACAGTGTTAAAAAGTGCTCAGCACTTTTTCAAAGTCCTGAACAAAGTACCTTGTGATCAAACCGATAGAGATTTTTTTTAACCATTCTATTCTACTGGATAAAAGTAAGCTTTACACAAAATAATGTGCCGTGTAGTTTTGGAGATATGGCAGTTTTAAGGTTTTTCCTATTTTTAGCTCCGGAGGTTCCCAAGGGGCAATGAGAAAAACTTTTTTTGCATCAATCAACTACTTATGACCCATTATCATCTCATATCAAATTTGGTTCAAATCGACCTCACGGTTCTGAAAATATAAATTTTAAGCGTGGCCCAAATTTTTGCCCATCCCATAATGAAGGCAAATAATGCTTGACAAACTTCTCTTGAACAAACTTGATTCTAAACCTCAAAATGACTCTGTATACCACATATCAAGTCTCTGCTACTGGTGGTTCTTTAGAAGAAGATTTTCAAAAAATTTGGCCATTTTTTCGTCACCCCTCTGCTCAATATAAGCCCAAACCTAATTTACATAAAAATCAAAATGCCCCTATATAACCACTTCTTACATGAAATTTAATTAAAATGTGGCCAGTGGTTTAGGAGAAAGAGGCACAAACACCACCTTCATGCAGGACGACGGACGGAGGGACGATGGACGAAGAGTGATAAGAAAAGCTCACCCTGACTTTCAGTCAGGTGAGCTAAAAACACCAGCCCACATGCAAATTTACAAATGAAAGTGTCAATGACACTGTAGCTCAACTTGTCAAGACAAAGACATGTACATGTATAGTATGTGATACAGCAATGACTAACATCAAGGTAATGACCTGATAACAAAGGTACATATAAAGTATTGTAACGGTCTGTACATAAATACTGACTGTTGCCTGTAACAAATGTATAGGTAAAGTATTGTAAAGGTGGGTGACAGTCAGATGTTAAATTAGAAAAGAAATCTTTGAGTCCCAGAGTGGGTCTGACTGAACCCCAAAATATTTGTTCTCATAACACAGTGATAACAAAGGCACCCCAAAACACACTCGTTCCTGTCCCAAGGTGAAAACAAAGGTACCCAAGAAGTTTTGTGAAAATCAGTTCATAAATACGAGCTGTATAGAACTTGTGACAAAAAACTGATTGGACCTAATTTCTGTACAACATGGCCACTGGCAGCCATCTTGAATTTTGGACCGTACCCAGAAACACTCATTCTCGTCCCAAGGTGATAACAAACGTACCCAAGAAGTTTTCTGAAGATCGGTTCATAAATACAGCCTCTACCCTGAGCCGTATTGACATGTGTGCTTACATTGTGTAAGTAGCACTGAATAAATCAAAGTTCATCTAATTTGCATAATTTCTGCACGAAAAAAAAAACCCTTACAATATATGATGTATTCCATGTTACTAAACATTCATACAAAAATTTATTCAAATCAGAACTTTCATACAGAAGTTCTGTACAAAAGACTGATTGCACTAATTTTGGTACAAAATGGCTGCTGGTGGCCATCTTGAATTTCGGACCACACCCAAAAACACTCGCTCTCATCCCACGGTGATAACAAAGGTACCCAAGAAGTTTCGTAAAGATTGGTTCATAAATATGGCCTCCAGTCTGAGCTGTATAGAAGTTGTGTACAAAAAACTGATTAGACTTAATTTCGGTACAAAATGGTCACTGGCAGCCATCTTGAATTTTAGACCGCACCCAGAAACACTCGTTCTCATCCCAAGGTGATAACAAAGGTACCCAAGACATTTCGTGAAGATCAGTTCATAAATACAGACTCTAGTCTGAGCCGTATTGACATGTGTACTTACTGTGTGTAAGTCGCACTGAAAAAATCAAAGTTCATCTAATTTGCATAATTTCTGCACGAGAAAAAAACCCGTATTATATGTGATGTATCCCATGGTACTAACCATTCACACAAAAAATTATTCAAATCAGCGCTTTCATATGGAACTTCTGTGCAAAAATCTGATTGCACCAAATTTTGTACAAAATGCCTGCCATCGGCCATCTTGAATTTTGGACCGGACCCAAAAACACTCGTTCCCATCCCACGGTGATACCAAAGGTACCCAAGAAGTTTCGTAAAGATCGGTTCATAAATACGGCCTCTAGCCCGAGCCATATTGGCATTTGCACTTACAGTGCTGAAAGTAACACCAAACAAGAGGCCCCACGTGGCCTTAATCGCTCACCTGACAAAGTGACTCTAAGAAGTATTTTAGGTCACCTTCACCATGTCATGCCTCATCAACATTAACTGGTTGAGTGATAGATTTTGTTTGAAGTTCAACATTTGTTACCTAAAATTAGTTTTATTTAAAATCATTGGTGTGTGGCCAATCTCCAATGATTTTCAATAAAGCAAATTTATCTCTGCAGACAAACTGGTTTAGCATGAAGCACAAACAAGGAATGTGAAGAGATAGCCTTGGACATCTCTCCCCAACTGCGGATATCTTCCATGTGCTACATGTATATATTTGCATGCAAGAAAACAAAAATTTTCACAAATTTTATTTTTTTTTATCATCATTGGAACAAGCTCAAACAGCTTATTCCAATAGGGGTATGGGAAGATCAGGTATATTTTTGAGACAGAAATGTGAATATATAAATAATGGTGTTTTTTTGTGAATGATGCTGGAGAATTTTGCGTAAAGATATGGTAAATGGTTTGTTCTAGATACAGAATGATGCAAAAGTATTTAAATTTGATTAGGCAAGTTGTTCCTATAATGCATTTAAAAATTGAAGTAACTGTTTTTTTGCTGACGAACTTTTAGATGTGTGTGTCTGTGTTTGTGTGTGTGTGTGTGTGTGTTTGTGTGTGTGTGTGTGTGTGGAGGGGGGGGGGGGGGGGGTAAGAGTGTTCTTGCGAACAAAATTCCTGAATAAATGGAAAATTTTATTTTTTGTGTGAAAGACATAGTGCGTGAATGTTGATTGGAACAAGCTTAGAGAGCTCATTTTAATGTGAAGTCATAAAGCTGTGTTTTACGTACGAATTTCTGGAATAACTAAAAAAATAGCTTTTTTGACTCAAAAAGCATGGTGTGCAACCTCTCATTGGAATGAGCTCAAAAAGCTCATTCCAATGGGGTATTTACAAGCGATAAGTACATGTATGTTTAAGAGACAAAAATTAAAATTTGAATAGCGATTTTTGCGAAGAATGCTGACAAGTTTTGGCAGTTATGCTGGTAAAAAGGTAAGATATGCAAAGTGGTTGTTTTTTAGAGGCGACATTTAATTAAGGGGAATTAACCCTTGATTACTGAGGTAACTTCTAAAAGTACTGAAATTTCATGAAGCAATGTGAATAACAGACAACAGTTGCCTAAAAATTTCATGAATAACTAAAATTTTTATTCCTTTGTCTCGAAAACATGGCATATGACCTTTGTTGGAATGAGCTGAATGCGTGTGTTCCAATGAGGGGTCATAAAATTTGAACGAAGATTTGTGTGAATAATGCATTAGTACTGCTAGATTTGGGTAAACGGTTCACCCTGGATACCACCCCTTCTATAGTAGATCTTTTCTGCAAATTTTGTCTAAGATTCTATCAACTTTACAAATAAATACGTTCATGAATCACAATCAGATCCACCCTACAATGTTGCATACCAAATATCAAAAGATTCTGCCTGCTGGATCTGGAGAAGAAGATTTTTTAAGAAATATGCCTGAGACGCACTAAGTTAAAATTTGGGCTCCTATACGGAGCCCAAATATAAACCCAGGGGGCCGATTTGAACAAACTTGAATCAGATCCACCCCACAATGTTGCTTACCAAATATGAAAAGATTCTGAAGCTGGATCTGGAGAAGAAGATTTTTTAAGAAATTTGCCTGAAATGCACTAAGTTCGAATTCGAGCTTCTATAGTGAGCCCAAATATGAAACTAGGAAGCCGATTTGAACAAACTTGAATCAGATCCACCCCACAATGTTGCATACCAAATATCAAAAGATTCTGCCTGCTGGATCTGGAGAAGAAGATTTTTTAATAAATTTGCCCGAAATGCACTAAGTGCGAATTCGGGCTTCTATACTAAGCCCAAATATGAATCCAGGGGGCCGATTTGAACAAACTTGAATCAGATCCACCCCGCAATGTTGCATACCAAATATCAAAAGATTCTGCCTGCTGGATCTGGAGAAGAAGATTTTTGAAGAAATTTGCCTGAAATGCACTAAGTGCGAATTCGGGCTTCTATATTAAGCCCAAATATGAATCCAGGGGGCCGATTTGAACAAACTTGAATCAGATCCACCCCGCAATGTTGCATACCAAATATCAAAAGATTCTGCCTGCTGGATCTGGAGAAGAAGATTTTTGAAAAAATTTGCCCGAAATGCACTAAGTTTGAATTCGAGCTTCTATAGTGAGCCCAAATATGAATCCAGGGGGCCGTTTTGAACAAACTTGAATCAGATCCACCCCGCAATGTTGCATACCAAATATCAAAAGATTCTGCCTGCTGGATCTGGAGAAGATGATTTTTTAAGAAATTTGCCTGAAATGCACTAAGTTCGAATTCGAGCTTCTATAGTGAGCCCAAATATGAATCTAGGAAGCCGATTTGAACAAACTTGAATCAGATCCACCCCACAATGTTGCATACCAAATATCAAAAGATTCTGCCTGCTGGATCTGGAGAAGAAGATTTTTTAATAAATTTGCTTGAAATGCACTAAGTTCAAATTTGGGCTCCTATACTGAGCCCAAATATAAACCCAGGGGGCCGATTTGAACAAACTTGAATCAGATCCACCCAACAATGTTGCTTACCAAATATGAAAAGATTCTGCCTGCTGGATCTGGAGAAGAAGATTTTTTAAGAAATTTGCATGAAATGCACTAAGTTCAAATTCGAGCTTCTATAGTGAGCCCAAATATGAATCTAGGAAGCCGATTTGAACAAACTTGAATCAGATCCACCCCACAATGTTGCATAACAAATATCAAAAGATTCTGCCTTCTGGATCTGGAGAAGAAGATTTTTTAAGAAATTTGCCTAAATGCACTAAGTTCGAAATCGGGCTCCTATACTGAGCCCAAATATGAACCCAGGGGGCCGATTTGAACAAACTTGAATCAGATCCACCCTACAATGTTGCATACCAAATATCAAAAGATTCTGCCTGCTGGATCTGGAGAAGAAGATTTTTTAAGAAATTTGCCTGAAATGCACTAAGTTCGAAATCGGGCTCCTATACTGAGCCCAAATATTAACCCAGGGGGCCGATTTGAACAATCTTGAATCAGATCCACCCCACAATGTTGCTTACCAAATATGAAAAGATTCTGCCTGCTGGATCTGGAGAAGAAGATTTTTTAAGAAATTTGCCTGAAATGCACTAAGTTCGAATTCAGGCTTCTATAGTAAGCCCAAATATGTATCCAGGGGGCCGATTTGAACAAACTTGAATCAGATCTACCCCGCAACATTGCATACCAAATATCAAAAGATTCTGCCTGCTGGATCTGGAGAAGAAGATTTTTGAAGAAATTTGTCTGAAATGCACTAAATTCGAATTCGAGCTCCTATAGTGAGCCCAAATATGAATCTAGGGAGCCGATTTGAACAAACTTGAATCAGATCCACCCTACAATGTTGCATACCAAATATCAAAAGATTCTGCCTGCTGGATCTGGAGAAGAAGATTTTCAAAGAAATTTGCCTGAAATGCAGTAAGTTCAAATTTGGGCTCCTATACTGAGCCCAAATATAAACCCAGGGGGCCGATTTGAACAAACTTGAATCAGATCCACCCCACAATGTTGCATACCAAATATCAAAAGATTCTGCCTGCTGGATCTGGAGAAGAAGATTTTTTAAGAAATTTGCCTGAAATGCACTAAGTTCGAAATCGGGCTCCTATACTGAGCCCAAATATTAACCCAGGGGGTCGATTTGAACAATCTTGAATCAGATCCACCCCACAATGTTGCTTACCAAATATGAAAACATTCTGCCTGCTGGATCTGGAGAAGAAGATTTTTTAAGAAATTTGCCTGAAATGCACTAAGTTCGAATTCGGGCTTCTATAGTAAGCCCAAATATGTATCCAGGGGGCCGATTTGAACAAACTTGAATCAGATCCACCCTACAATGTTGCATACCAAATATCAAAAGATTCTGCCTGCTGGATCTGGAGAAGAAAATTTTCAAAGAAATTTGCCTGAAATGCAGTAAGTTCAAATTTGGGCTCCTATACTGAGCCCAAATATAAACCCAGGGGGCCGATTTGAACAAACTTGAATCAGATCCACCCCACAATGTTGCATACCAAATAACAAAAGATTCTGACTGCTGGATCTGGAGAAGAAGATTTTTTAAGAAATTTGCCTGAAATGCACTAAGTTCGAATTCGAGCTTCTATAGTGAGCCCAAATATGAAACTAGGAAGCCGATTTGAACAAACTTGAATCAGATCCACCCCACAATGTTGCATACCAAATATCAAAAGATTCTGCCTGCTGGATCTGGAGAAGAAGATTTTTTAATAAATTTGCCCGAAATGCACTAAGTGCGAATTCGGGCTTCTATACTAAGCCCAAATATGAATCCAGGGGGCCGATTTGAACAAACTTGAATCAGATCCACCCCGCAATGTTGCATACCAAATATCAAAAGATTCTGCCTGCTGGATCTGGAGAAGAAGATTTTTGAAGAAATTTGCCTGAAATGCACTAAGTGCGAATTCGGGCTTCTATATTAAGCCCAAATATGAATCCAGGGGGCCGATTTGAACAAACTTGAATCAGATCCACCCCGCAATGTTGCATACCAAATATCAAAAGATTCTGCCTGCTGGATCTGGAGAAGAAGATTTTTGAAAAAATTTGCCCGAAATGCACTAAGTTTGAATTCGAGCTTCTATAGTGAGCCCAAATATGAATCCAGGGGGCCGTTTTGAACAAACTTGAATCAGATCCACCCCGCAATGTTGCATACCAAATATCAAAAGATTCTGCCTGCTGGATCTGGAGAAGATGATTTTTTAAGAAATTTGCCTGAAATGCACTAAGTTCGAATTCGAGCTTCTATAGTGAGCCCAAATATGAATCTAGGAAGCCGATTTGAACAAACTTGAATCAGATCCACCCCACAATGTTGCATACCAAATATCAAAAGATTCTGCCTGCTGGATCTGGAGAAGAAGATTTTTTAATAAATTTGCTTGAAATGCACTAAGTTCAAATTTGGGCTCCTATACTGAGCCCAAATATAAACCCAGGGGGCCGATTTGAACAAACTTGAATCAGATCCACCCAACAATGTTGCTTACCAAATATGAAAAGATTCTGCCTGCTGGATCTGGAGAAGAAGATTTTTTAAGAAATTTGCATGAAATGCACTAAGTTCAAATTCGAGCTTCTATAGTGAGCCCAAATATGAATCTAGGAAGCCGATTTGAACAAACTTGAATCAGATCCACCCCACAATGTTGCATAACAAATATCAAAAGATTCTGCCTTCTGGATCTGGAGAAGAAGATTTTTTAAGAAATTTGCCTAAATGCACTAAGTTCGAAATCGGGCTCCTATACTGAGCCCAAATATGAACCCAGGGGGCCGATTTGAACAAACTTGAATCAGATCCACCCTACAATGTTGCATACCAAATATCAAAAGATTCTGCCTGCTGGATCTGGAGAAGAAGATTTTTTAAGAAATTTGCCTGAAATGCACTAAGTTCGAAATCGGGCTCCTATACTGAGCCCAAATATTAACCCAGGGGGCCGATTTGAACAATCTTGAATCAGATCCACCCCACAATGTTGCTTACCAAATATGAAAAGATTCTGCCTGCTGGATCTGGAGAAGAAGATTTTTTAAGAAATTTGCCTGAAATGCACTAAGTTCGAATTCAGGCTTCTATAGTAAGCCCAAATATGTATCCAGGGGGCCGATTTGAACAAACTTGAATCAGATCTACCCCGCAACATTGCATACCAAATATCAAAAGATTCTGCCTGCTGGATCTGGAGAAGAAGATTTTTGAAGAAATTTGTCTGAAATGCACTAAATTCGAATTCGAGCTCCTATAGTGAGCCCAAATATGAATCTAGGGAGCCGATTTGAACAAACTTGAATCAGATCCACCCTACAATGTTGCATACCAAATATCAAAAGATTCTGCCTGCTGGATCTGGAGAAGAAGATTTTCAAAGAAATTTGCCTGAAATGCAGTAAGTTCAAATTTGGGCTCCTATACTGAGCCCAAATATAAACCCAGGGGGCCGATTTGAACAAACTTGAATCAGATCCACCCCACAATGTTGCATACCAAATATCAAAAGATTCTGCCTGCTGGATCTGGAGAAGAAGATTTTTTAAGAAATTTGCCTGAAATGCACTAAGTTCGAAATCGGGCTCCTATACTGAGCCCAAATATTAACCCAGGGGGTCGATTTGAACAATCTTGAATCAGATCCACCCCACAATGTTGCTTACCAAATATGAAAAGATTCTGCCTGCTGGATCTGGAGAAGAAGATTTTTTAAGAAATTTGCCTGAAATGCACTAAGTTCGAATTCGGGCTTCTATAGTAAGCCCAAATATGTATCCAGGGGGCCGATTTGAACAAACTTGAATCAGATCCACCCTACAATGTTGCATACCAAATATCAAAAGATTCTGCCTGCTGGATCTGGAGAAGAAAATTTTCAAAGAAATTTGCCTGAAATGCAGTAAGTTCAAATTTGGGCTCCTATACTGAGCCCAAATATAAACCCAGGGGGCCGATTTGAACAAACTTGAATCAGATCCACCCCACAATGTTGCATACCAAATAACAAAAGATTCTGACTGCTGGATCTGGAGAAGAAGATTTTTTAAGAAATTTGCCTGAAATGCACTAAGTTCGAAATCGGGCTCCTATACTGAGCCCAAAGATGAACCCAGGGGGCCGATTTGAACAAACTTGAATCAGATCCACCCTACAATGTTGCATACCAAATATCAAAAGATTCTGCCTGCTGGATCTGGAGAAGAAGATTTTTTAATGTTTTTCCCATTGCCTACAGTGTTAAAAAGTGCTGACTCAGCACTTTTTCAAAGTCCCGAAACTGTACCCTATGATAAAACCGATGGCAATTTTTTTTTTACCAATCCTTTCTGTTGGTCCTAAGGAAGCTGCACACCAAATAAAAATTCTCAGTGCCGTGCAGTTTTGGAGATATGGGCGTTTTAAATTTTTTCTATTTTTAGCTCCTGCGGTTCCCACGGGGCTGCGGGAAAAATTTTTTTTGCATAAATCAAGTACTCATGACCCAATAAGCCCTCACATAAAATTTGGTTCAAATCAGCCTCTCGGTTTGGAAAATAGAAATTTTGGGCGGGGCAAAAAATTTTGCCCCTCTCATAACAACGTCAAGTATAGCCCCACAAACTTCTCTTGAACAAATCTGAGTCTACACCTCAAAAGGAAGCTGCACACCAAATATCAAGTCTCTGCTACTGCTGGTTCATGAGAAGAAGATTTACAAAGATTTTGGTGCCCCTTGGGGGCGTGGCACCACCCAGGAGGAGGGGCAACTTCATTTGAACAAATCTGAATTGGCATTAGGTAATAAACATTTAGCCAACATTTGAATAAAATTGGGCTAGTGGTTTAGGAGGAGAAGTCGATAATGTAAAGTTAATGCCGGACGGACGACGACGGATGACGGACGACGGACGACGGACAGAAAGTGATTAGTAAAGCTCCCCTTGAGCTTCGCTCAGGTGAGCTAAAAACATCAAAATTAGTCTAATTTGCACAATTTACGCACGAGAAAAAAACCCGCATTATATGTGATGTATCCCATGGTACTAAACATTCATACAAAAAATTATTCAAATCAGAGCTTTCATATGGAAGTTCTGTACAAAAAACAGATTTCTGCATCGTCGGTACAAAATGGCGGCTGGCAGCCATCTTGAATTTCGGACCGGACCCAAAAACACTCGTTCTCGTCCCATGGTCATAACAAAGGTACCCAAGAAGTTTTGTAAAGATCGGTTCATAAATACGGCCTCTAGCCCGAGCCGTATCCAATTGTTGACGTACGGACAGACGGACAACGGGCCATGACAAAAGCTCAAATTTGGCTTCGCCAAAGTTGAGCTAAAAATGGTCCGGGACACAGAAGATCTACTTTGTGGGGCATTACTAAGATTTATTTTTGAATAAAAAGGAGTTGGTCTATAAGCCTACATGCAATTAACAGGTCAAATTTCCTGTGAAGGTATCGGTTTGTATTTGGAAATTATATTTTCAATTAACAGGGTTATTCAATTAAGAGAGATCAAAATAATTGGGCTCCACTATACTATGCCTCTTTGATATGTTACAGGTTAATGGTTACACTTTCTAGAGCTATACACAAGCATGTTTTTCAAAATTTTATGATGTCTACCTTACTGAAATATTTCATCATATTTGCAAAATAGTACCGGTATATAACTAGACTGAAGCATGTCCCCGCACAGCATTTGGGACACATGAGGTTGAAGAGCAAACAGTGTGTTGTTACTCATACATGTGTTGTGTCTGTTGTAAGACACATATGATGCATCTCCTAAGTTCTGCCATGTACTTCAATTTTCACATGTATTTCAAAATACCTAAAATTGGACTTTATTTATGTAGTAAACTATCTTGAGCCTGGTAAATGATGAAATCAATGCCCCCAAACTTTCAGTTTGACACCTCAATTTACACATGTATTTCAAAATACCTAACATTGGACTATATTTATGTAGCTAAATATCTTGAGTCTGGTAAATAATGAATTCAACAGCACAAAACTTTCAGTTTGACACCTCTATAAGGTATAATTATTTCATAATAAATTATATTTAACCCTTTACCTAACATGAAAAGCAGACGACACTTGCAAAAAAAATTCTTGAATAACTAATTGTTTTCATTTTTTGTCTCAAAAACATAGGTTATGACCCCTCGTTGGAACGAGCTAGACGAGCTCGTTCCAACAAGGAGTCATAACCTATGTTTTTGAGACAAAAAATGAAAAAAATAATGAAAATTAATTGGCGATTTTTGAGAATAGCGCCGGAAAGGTTTTGGCCGTTACGTTGGGTAAAGGGTTAATGGATTTACAACACATTGTTATAAAAACTATTCACTGATTATATTAGGAAAAATATTTGTACACATCCTCCAGCATTCAAAAAGTTTTAGCTTAAAACATGAAGTCTTGACAATATGCACACCTTTGGTATATGTATATGCACACCTTTCGTAAGTACAAATACCCTGTGAAAAAAAGAAGTCCCAGCTTGAAAACTGTGGGAGGGATTGGCTGGACAAATAATGAATGTATCATGTACACTATATGCAAATTTTCACAAAAATTAACTGAGTTCAACAAACCGTAATTTTGTAAAAAAAAAGGAAAAAAATCAAATTCTGATGATATACACATCTTTGGTATATGTATAAATACCCTGTAAAATAAAAAAAAAGGTTTAGCTTGAATATTGTGGGCGTAGTTAGCTGGACAAATCATGTACCCTATATTCGAAATTTCACAAAGATTTACTAAGTTCAAAAACAGGTAATTTTGTGAAAAATTAAAGAAAATCAAATTCCTGGCACTATGCACAACTTTGGGATTTGTGTAAATACGCTGTAAAATAAGCTTCTAGATTGAAAACTGTGGGAGGAGTAAGGTGGACAAACCTTGTACCTTATATTCGAAATTTTACAAAAAACAACCTATAATTCTGAGAAAAATTAAACAATATCAATTTCCTGGCAATATGCACACTTTTGGTGTATGTATAATACCCAGTAAAATAAAAAGATAGCATGAAAATGATAAATTTAAAGTAATTTGGATATTTTTTATACTTACCAATGGCCCAGACTAGCTGGTGCAAACTCAATATAATTCAGGGCCAAACACAAATTTTGAACCCCCCAATACCCCCAAATTTGCATACAAAACCGAAAAAATTCAAGTCCTATCTGGTCCTCCATACTTTTGTTATCTGCGCATGTGCAGTATCCAGGAAGGTATCAAAACTGGTGCCAACCATCACTCTTTCTATAGCACCTGCTAAATGTTATAATCAGCGGGAGGTATCAGTGCCCACTCATGGAAGGGCCACCCCCCTCTGGGCCACTGATAAGTATAAAAAATATACAAATTACTTAAAATTTATCATATTTTTATACTACAACCAATGGCCCAGACTAGGTGAATCGTAAAAAGGCTGGAGGGCCTAGGACTTAAAGGAAAATCCAATCTCTCAATTACTTCGATAAAGAAAAGCTCCTACAGGAGAATAGGAGAAGACATAGGAATTACATATGTCCTTCTCTTTATAAGAAAAGAGAATGACATAAAACCAACAAAAGATTTGAGAATTACATAATTTCTCCATTTAATACCAGCATAACCCATTATACTAATTCGGTGAAGGAACTCATTTATACAGCTAGTCCGGAGAATGAGACACTTTATACTCATTTAAAAGTGTCCGAGGATTGTATAGAGATGCTTGTATGGCACGTAATTTATACAAATGCTTCACAGTGAGCTACACTTTAAAAACAGTACATAAATGAGACATAGTTATTGCTTCACACCGAGCTACACATCAAAATCACCCAGCACCGATGCTGGACTACTGTCTCAGGAGGAAGTATTCCCTTGCTTTTCAATATAAAGCCAGATAACATATAAGGGAAGAACTGCCACCCCCCTCCCCCCTTCCCCTTGTTCTGAAGGACAATTCCTCAGAACGAAGAAGGCAGTGCTCGAGCAGACTGCCTAAACACCTTCTAGATGTAATATTAATGGACGACATTCTGAGCAACAGAAAGAGGACCCAAATATCTAAGGTCACCAGAGATGGACTCTAAATTTCTAAGGTAAAACTTGGTAAATGAAGAGGGCTGTGTCCAGTATGCAGCCTTCATAAGATCAGTAATGGCTATACTGTTAGAATAAGCCCAAGAAGTGGACAGCGCTCCAACCTCATGTGCTGAAATCTTGTTGACAGAACGTTGATCCAAAGATAGACTTTCATAGGCAATACATATTGCCAACTGAATCCATCTAGCGATAGAATGAACAGATATATCTTTTCTGTTAGGAATCAATGAAAGAAAGAATCTTTTTCTTCCCTTTTTAATATAACCCGATCGACGTTTATAAATGCGCATTGATGTAACTGGACATAGCAAAGGTCTGCGGTTGTCAGAGGACGGTAAAGCCTTAATGATAATAGGCTCCAGCCACTTATCCGGAATCTGATTCTTAGCCAAAAATCCCATTTCTGTAGTGAGGGTAACAGTATTACACACACTACGGTAATGGGGAATCATCGACAGATAATGCATGAAGTTCACTAACTCTTCTGGCAGATGCAAAGGCTAAGAGAAAAGACATTTTATAGGTCAAGAATTTGAATTCTACATCGTCTAACGGCTCAAATGGAGCTTCTTGAAGCTTCAACAGAACCCAAGCCAAATTCCATTTAGGAATTAATCTGAGGGTTCTAGGTCTATTAATAGAGAAAATTCTAACTAGCTTGGATAAAGAAGAATCTGATCCAATAGCCAAGTTATCATGATGAGCATAAGTGTCTGATAACATAGACCTATAGCCCTTAATAGTGACAGGCTGCAGTTTGAGTACGTCAAACAGGTAGACCAGGAAAATGGCAATCTGTGGAATGGACGAATCATAGATGTCTACAGACTGGTCCGTACACCAACGGAAGAAAACCCTCCACTTCGCTGCATAATTCAATGAAGAGGTCCTCCAACAGTTAAAAATTGCATCCACTGCTCATGCTGTAAAATGTTTTCTGTGCAAGAAGGACAGCACAATGGAAATACGTGAAGGTTGAGACTTTCCGGGTTGTGATGCAGTGCGCAGACTTCCCCTGATATAGAAGGTCCTTTCGAGGAGGAAGCTTCCGGGAATGTCCCATAACAGACACCTGAGAAGATTCATCCAACATTTCTATTATGACAGAGGTGCTACTAGCAGGATTTTGCAGTGAGACTGTTTGATTTTTAACAGAATCTGCCGAATCAGCGGAGCAGGAGGATATGCATAACCTATCATTCCGTCCCATGAGATCGACAGAGCATCTACTGCATACGCTTGATGATCTGGAAATGGCGACACAGATGTTGGTAACTGATTGTTCAGGTGTGTCGTAAAAAGATCTATCATGGGACGATCCCACTGGTAGCAGATCTGACTGAATACTCGCTGGTTGAGGGTCCACTCTGATGGTAACAGGTGACCTTTCCGTGAGAGCGAGTCTGCTAGTACATTCAGACGACCCGGTATATGACGGACTGAGAGATGAATGTGATGACTCAGAACGAATAGGAATGAATGAGTGGCACCTTGGTTCCTGAGGTAAACTACTACCGACGAGTTGTCTGACAGATTCTGAACATGGACGTTCGCTATTTGAAGAATCCAATGTTGTAGTGCAAGCCAGATAGATATCATCTCCTTGATCTATTTATCTAGGAACCAAGGGTCCCAAAGACCCTGATACTTCAAGTCTGCGGGACTTACGGATGCGCCCCAGACTGTCTGACTCGCATCCATCATAATCGTGAAAGCCGGATCCGGTAGATGAAGCACAACTCCCTGAATCAACCACTGGAGATCTGCCCAAATCTGAACCTTTTGTTTTACTAGGTCCGTTAAAACAATCTTGGTTTCGAGCGAATGCATCTTCAGACTCCAGTTCTGAGAAAAGAATATCTGGAGGGGACGCGTATGCAGACGGCCCATCAGAATAAGATCTGCTGCCGCTCCGCACAGCCCCATCAGTCGCATAAACTCCCTCGCAGTCACTGTTGTGAGTCTTGAAGCTCATTCCCAAGTGAATTAAGGACTTGGACGGAGCTAGCTCTGACTTTTTCTCGTTTACTATGAAACTGAGACATCAGAACAAGTGAAGCAGACTCTGAACATCGTTCTGAAGAATAATTCTGTTGCCATATCTCTGAAGAATGTTGTCCAAGTAAGCTGACGTTACCACAGACGGATGGGCTTGGAAGTATGACATTACTGAGTTCATTACTCAAGTGAAAGCCCAAGGAGCCAGGTTCAGACGGAAACACACTGCTCTGAATTGATAAACCTCTCCTTGCCGGATATACCAGAGCATGAAAGTACGTGTCCTTTAGATCCATGCTTGCCGAATAGTCGTCCACTCGAATGCTTGCTCTTACCAACCAAATGGTTTCCATATAGAACTTTGGAGCTACGATCAACTTGTTTATCCAGCTCAAGTCTATTACCAGTCAGAACGAGCCATCTGGCTTTGGTAGGAGTAACAGACCTAGGTGACTGTAAAAACCTGGAGAATTTTGATTCTCGACGACCTCTATTGCTTCCTTTAAGAGAGCGTGTACCTCTGCAAGGAGAGACTATCTTTTGGAAGGATCTGCTGGAAGATTTGTCCAATGCGGACATCTTGTAAGTGGGGGCTTTGTTCGGAATGATAGCCGCAGGCCTTCCGAGACTACATTTCTCACCCTCTGATCTTCCGTGACCTCCATCCAGTAACTTGAATGATGTAGGTAGGGACATATCTAAATCCCCGGCCTGCTCACACAAATGCAGACAAGCTCTCTGGGCATTTTCTCTAGAGATGGGCCGAAACTGTGGTGATCGGTAAAAGCAGATATCCGATACTTTCGGTAAATTTATCGGCCGATCCGATCCGATAACCGATAACTTATAACGTGTAAACCATAAACTACTGGAACAATAGTCAATTACTTCCTTAACAGCGACAAGATGGCATTTTATGCAATCAATTTACATGGTCTAAATCATAACTCGATTTTGTCTGTGGTGCGGGCCTCTCTAATGTTACAAATCGTTAAGGTATAGAAACGATAAATTGGGATAAATTGTTGGAGGGAGGGGGGGGGGGGTGTGTCATAACATGGAAGAATAATACGTTTACATACTTTGCCCAAGGGACAGCTTAACAAAACACCCTACGGTCATGTTTTCGAGGCACACGAAATATTTTGCGGTGAATGCGTTTGATTGGCTCTGTGACATCTCGCCGCGAGTATACTGATCAACGACGCGTGAGCTACCGGAACGTTTGGAAAAACGGTCAGTATCGGACACCTAGAATGAATTAAAAGAGGAAAACAAAAAGTTGGCCCAAAAAGAAGTCACCAGTGAGGCCCTGGCGCCACCGTTGCCCCATGATCAAGAGTCAAGTCAAGTCGGTCCCAAAGCAGGGAAAAATCCCCCCCACCCCCATCATTTTACTGCACTAGAAATAACAAGCTGTTTCAACTCCTTTATCCAACGTAAATTATGGAACGACAAAACCCGACCAGTGCAATATAGGCCTACACAAAACCTCTATTCAATAATTTAATTAATTTTTAGATTTTCACTTTTTGTTTTGGCTTCCAAATTGCTCATATCCTAGGTTGGGGGAAAATGAACATCTACATGTAAATCACACAATTATTATTTTCGCGAGTGTTGCCTACTTCAGCTAGGCATTGGGTATATGGTTAAAAAGCTGAATTTCTGTCATTTACCGACTGAAGGACCCAGAGAGCCATAAAAAATGCGGCGAGGGTTGTGTTTTGGGGACAATTTACAAATTATTTAGTGTACATGCCCCCCCCCCCCCCCCCCCCCATCCTGCCAACTAAAGACCATCTCATCGGAAGAATCTATATGTATACATGTAACTAACAAGAAGAACTGATTTTCATCCATGCATTGCAGACCATTTTGATAGCTTCATTTATTGATTTTAAAGGGCATACACAGGAAATTATGACTGTAATGCTACTAATGCAGATGGAAACTCGGGTAGGCCTACAGCCATTTACATGTAAGTCCCCATCTGTCTCCCCCACACCCCCCCCCCCCCCCCCCACACCGCCACATACACACACGCCAAGAAAACGTGTCTTGTTTACCACAGTGAATAGAAATAGGCATCGTTCCAGTCAAGTTGACAAATAATAACTCCCGCCCCATACACACACACACACACAAGACACAACCTAGTAAACTCGCTTTGTGGAGGTCATTCAGGCCATCACTGATGGAAAGTTGCAACCACTTTCATGTTTATTAAATTAATTACTGGCATTTAAGGTCATATATTCGGCACATGAGCTAATCATGTTCGCAAACACAGATATACATTCAAGTTTAGCCAATCATTAAAACTCATGTTGCCCATTTTAGAGAACTTCTACACCAAGCACTGGTTACTCGGTCCTATTCTACCAGTGATTACTGAAGCAGGGCTTGTTTACCACAGTGAGCAAGTGCAATCACTTTTAGTCACAGCTATTGCGTCATGAGCAAACACGCATTGAATATTACGTATTTCTACTATTTCAGTTGCGTCATACTTTGAATATTCTCTATCAATATTCCCTATCAAGTTGAATAAGTACTGATCAGTGTTGAATTTCATTTGTAAATTGCGCTGTAAACATTTAAAATGCCTAAAACTAGCAAGATTTGGGATTATTTTATTGTTAGTCCAGCAGACACAACAAAAGCTATATGTAATTCCTGCAAGGCTTCCGTGTCGAGAGGTGGCAAATCAACTAAAGATTTCACAAACACAAATTTAAAGTGCCACTTACAGCATAACCATGGAGTTTTGTTTAAAGAATTTGAAGATGCGGAGAAGATGGCAAAGCAGATAAAAGAAAAAGACAAGACTGTGAAATCAGAATCTACAACAAGTCAAGCCAAATTGGTCCACAAGCAACTTCAGCTTACAGAAAGCC
This sequence comes from Pictodentalium vernedei, assembly GCA_031216915.1. Lineage (NCBI taxonomy): Eukaryota > Metazoa > Mollusca > Scaphopoda > Dentaliida > Dentaliidae > Pictodentalium > Pictodentalium vernedei. The sequence goes on from CM062296.1 coordinate 716,942,747, forward strand.
TTGACAGAGTGGCAGCATGGCCACCTCAAGACCCCCGTACAATAGCCGCAAACAATCGACTAGCAGAAATGGTTTGTCTCAACATTCAGCCATTTTCAATGGTTGAAGATATTGGTTTTATACGATTTTGCCAGCAACTGGAACCTCGGTATAAACTACCAGCCAGGACCCACCTGAGTCACTCGCTCATTCCAGATATGTATGAGCGTATAAAACACGAATTGAAAAATGAACTAAAAACCATGGATACAATTTCTTTTACAACTGATATTTGGTCCACAAACATGGGATCACATTCACTGATGTCACTAACTGGTCATTGGATCTCTGAGAAATTTGAACGAAAGGCTTGTGTGTTAAACGCTTCCTCTTTTTCTGGTAGACACACAGGGGAAGCCATTGCAAGTGGTATAGAACATATGGTGACAATGTGGGGTATAACACGTGATCAAGTACTCACAATTTTGCGAGATAATGCTGCTAATGCAGCATGTGGGATGAGAATAGCAGATTTTGATAGTCAGGGTTGTTTTGCACACACTTTACAACTTTGTATTAATGACGGTATTGACAGTCAGAGGGCCGTGAATGATATGCTATCGATATATAACATAACCTCAAAGAACAATCTATCTTGCAAGATGTATACACGAGGTGGAACTCCACATTTTATATGCGCGAACACCTGATTGAGCAGAAATCGGTCATTGTCGAATTTAGTAGCCTCTATGAAATTCCAATCCTTACTGCTAACCAGTGGATTTTAGCAGAAACTCTTGTGAAGACCCTTGAACGATTTGAAACGCTCACAAAAGAAGTATCAAGCAATAATGCCTCTATTTCCACAATAATACCATCAGTTGAAATGTTGGCCAGGTCTCTTGCAAAACATGGGGATCATGACAGGGGGATTCAGACCCTTACGCAAACAATTCTTGATTCATTAACACGACGCTTTCACAAAATAGAAGAAAACAAATTTTGTACTATGGCAACACTTTTGGACCCTCGTTATAAGGGGATTTTTTTTGAAACATGCGATACAGAAAAGCAAGTGATAGAATGGCTCAAAGATGAAATATTTCTAAACCTGGTTGCGCCGTCTTCAAGTAAAAATGGACCTGGGACTGAAGAAATCACTTCAGGTGAAGGGCCAACACCTCCAAAGACTGTCAAACAAGATGAATTTGCTGCAGAATATGCAGAAATCTTATCCAGCAAAGGCATCGCATTATCAACTACCAGTGCACCCACTCCTGCATATATAATACCGAACTATCTTAGTGAACCACTTCAGCCTCGTGGTGATAACCCACTTCACTGGTGGGCCATAAATGGCCATCGCTTTCCTCTTTTGTGTCATCTTGCAAGAAAATATCTAGCTCCCCCTCCCTCGAGTGTTCCAAGTGAGGAGACAGCTTATACAAGCTAAAAGCTTAATGCTGAATCCTTCCAACAAATCTCGTTCTTGACACATAACTTTAATGCATACCATTGTATTACGTATTCTGTGTAACAACCATCTTGTAGATAATGATATGTATGTATCATATTTTCTCATGAATAAATATTGTTTAAACTAAGTGAGCGCCTCTTTAGTGAGGCGGGGCTGATCTACGATGATAGGCGCTCTCGGTTAAATTCAGAGAAAGCAGAGATGTTGTTAATAATAAGGGGTAATCTCCCTCTCCTGAAATTTAAGTATTAAGTGACTCATTTTGACAAGCATACCAAAATTCGAACACAAATTTGATACCTTCATCTTCATATAAAGGCTATCATTTTAGAATTATTTCTCAGTTATAAAATGATTTTGCGTCGAAAACAACCATTTTTGTTTATGTCTGCTGCGGTCAGCATTTTTGTTCAAATATGAGATCGAATATATTACAAGTAGAAAGGGATCAGAAATTGGCTCATTTATCACAAATGAAACAAATTATTATCGCCGTTAACCCTTTACCGAAACATAATGGAAAATCCTGCCTGTGCTATACATGGAAATCAATTAAATAACCATTTAGTCCTTTTTTCCAGATTTTCATTCATTTGCTCTCAAAACAAGGTATGATCCCTCATTTGAACGAGCACATCATGCTCGTTCTAATGAGGGGTCATAACCTATGCTTTGGAAGCAAAAAAGTGGGGAAAACGAGAATATTTTCTAAAGTGAGTTCTGCTTAGGTAAAGGGTTGTTAACATTCGATCATCGTGGAACTGTTCTGCCTGAAATGCTTTGTAATTGTATTACAGAGTTCACTTCAGACAGGATAGCTCCTAAACTGAGGCAAAGATGTTTATTATGGCACAATTGCATCTAATGTTTGGACTATCGTTATGAATTTTTCGAGTTTTGTCAACTGTTGAATTTCACTTTTTCCTTGTGATGAAAATAAAACTGAAAGCTTATTATTTTTGTGCTACTGTTAGCTTGAATACTTTTTCAATCAAGTTCTTGAATAGCGAACGATCCCACTGCCAATCTTGCATGGGAGTTACACGACTGGTCACCATAAATTGAACTTGTGTGTGTGAGTGTGCATGTGTGTGTGTGGCTGGGGGGAGGGAGTGGGGGGTGTAAGGTGGTTGATCTGAGTGATCTCTGTACTAAATAGCTCCTCTCCTAGTCACTGTTATGTTTTGCGTGGCACCACTGAATGACACTAATGCTGGGCCAATTTTCTCCCCCCCACTCCTCGCCCCCCCCCCCAACCCACTTTGCGCCACACACTATGAGGGGTTGAACTCTATTGCCATAAAGTAATTTTCGATGCTATAAGTCTTTAATATTTAGCAATGGAAATTATTTTACGACCTCCGGGTCCAACTGTTCATGCAAAGATAGCCTCGCACTGTCAAACATACTCTCACTCTCTTCCGCCTCACCACCGAGATACGTTCTGAAAAATTATTTCCCTCAAAAACTGTGATGCCAAAAGTTCCGTGGCACAATTGGATTCAAAGACTAAAGCAAGACACCCAAAATGGATAAATTGTACGATTTTATCTCAGTTATACTGGTCAAATCCAGCTTTCCATGTGAGGAGTCCCTACCCCCACCCCCCCCCCCCCCAACCCCATCTTGATTTTTCAAATCCTTGATCCACCAAGGTTTGAAAATATATTACTGCCGACTTGGACCAAATGGTCACTCACAAACTGAGGTAGTGAGGTAAATGGTTCATAATTACAACAACATATTAAACTCAATAAACTGATTAAAATTTTAAACATACATGAAGGTTCTGAATCCCCCATTGGGACGAGTGTGTCATGCTCGTTTCAATGTGGGGTCACAACCTGCTTTTTGTGTTAATCGGTCGCCCCTCAACCCAGCATTACTGCAGAAACCTACCAACTCTATACAAAAATCACGATCGAATCTTATTTGAACTGTACTTCACTCAACAGTGTTAACATCACACAGAATTTGCCAGGTTCTCGTTCAGTCAACCGATATGGGTGTGTTTACAGAAGAGCGGCTGACAGTCTGTTTTGTGTTGAATTCACAGAGAAGTCAATCAGGCCTAATGATTCAACAGGGGCCGTGATATAGCCTGTAGACTACACAGGCACCCGTGATATAGGCCTACCCAGTACCCACTTCGTTTTCATTTCAGTACACATGTGTAAAACATTGAACACTTCTAGAGTTGATGTCCAGGTCCAGAATTTCCATCTTCCCGCGAGTCATCAGTCGTGTCCTCTTCCTGTCAATGGAGTGTCACTGTCGTCGAGCAGCTGGCGTGTTTACAAATTACAACGGTGAAGATATAACATTATCGTGGCATCGCGGTTCTATCACTTGTAAAAATTCCGAATATTTAAAAACTGATGTTTGTTAAACAGTTTTTATTACTTATGGTTTAACGTTAATGTATATCGGAAGCCATATCGGAAGCCGGTAAAATTCACCGGTACAACCGATAACCTTCCGATATCCCAGTTATCGGGCAGATCCGATAACCGATACCAATAACCGGCTCATCTCTAATTTTCTCCAACCATTTTAAAAAAAATGTGGACCAAGGAATGGTATATTGATTGAAGATGCAGATAAGAAACCGCCTTTCTTCTTGGCATTAGCTAGGTTGAATATGGCGTCGTTAACATGGACGAAGGCATCCGACACCTGCCAAGATTGTTTCGGGAAGGAAAGAACGTCATCTTTCCTTCGCACGAAATCTTTGTCCAGAGACGACAGTGGTTTCTGTCTAGCAGTCGCAGCTTGCTAATCAGGTGGAACAATGTCTGGATAGTATTAATGAATAAAAGGGAAGGGTAATCCTCTTCCTTGTCCCTTTCACCATCCGACTGATTCAGCTGTGAATTTCGGTCAACCGCATCTGTATGTACAGATGACCGGACTGACCCAGCACCGTCTGACCGGAGCTCACCACTGGAGTCAGCGGAAGGCTGCTCTTGCACTTGCTGCGATGAGCTGCGCAATTTGTGTCAGCAAGTCTGTTACAAAGGCTTGAGGAGCAGCGGTCTTCTGTTTTTTTGTCGCTTGCTGCTCCTGGGACGGAGATCCGGAGGTAGATCTCTTCTCCGCACGGCCCAATGAACGAAGTCTCAGATCGCTAGCTACCGAATGGTCCGACTTCAAGGGCCAAGACTGGCTCGGGTAGCTAGCGTGCGGTCGTGGGTGCTTTTCTGAAGTTGCGGAGGAAGCCTTGACTGTAGCCGATCCCGGCTGCAGTCTAGATGGAGCGTCCCGAGGGGCAGGTGTGGACGTTAGCTCCGGCTCAGGCAAGTTTCTCAAAACAACATTTGGCCCAAATGTTGCTGGGTTAGAGAAGGCTCTGCTGCTCATGGTCTATCAGACCTTGCCGAGCTTCCCAAAGAGAAACTTGCAGACGTCCTCCCTTTTTCCGTCGTCGCTAGGTGAGCTTTCGTTTGTGAGGTGCTCGCTCCACCCAATTCTACCATGTTCTTGTTCCTCTGAAAAAGAAACTGAAAAACTTGAATTAGTCTGTGGTGAAAGCTCCAGCAGAGGAACCTCACCCCCAACGACGTACTGCGACACCCATCTCCAACATCTGTCATCCCAATGTACACAAGAAGGACAAGAATCTGTAGGAGTGCATCGACTACAGGCAAGGCAACAAGCATGTAAATCCGAGGAAGACTTCCTCGCCTTGCATTTAGAGCAGTAAGCATTCATAATTACATTCAAAAGACAAAGTCGATAGCACTCCTACAAACTCCACAACAAAATACATGATAAGGATACATGAATAATAGCAAGCAAAATTAAATTCGAAACAATTATAAAAAGAAATTTTGAAATTTTTTTTGAAAATCCTAAGTTCCCAAAGGGAACATGATGAGCCCAAGGGCATCCCGATAGAGCCTAAGCGTGGACAAAATCCAAATTTTTTGAGATACACTACCAGAATCATAATCAATGTATCCTACAGTAATTCTAAAGTATTATAATACTAAATACTACATATTTAAGGGTGTTGCCAATGTAAACAACGTCAATGGAAAAAAACGGAAACAAGACATCAGGCACACAAAAAGGCCCAAAGTCAGTAACCAATTTAAATGCTACCAGATGCAAAGCTAGATCTTCATACAAAGAAAAAACGATACATCGGATAGAAGATGCAAGACCAAAACAAGTGTTTGACCACCGAGGTGGTATTAGTCCCCTACAGCGCTTTTGTGACATAAGGTGTTTTTGTCACAGAAGACACTAGAGTATATAAGCATCATGGATTTTTAAAAAAAAATATTGAGCGTGTATAATCCCCTCACAACCCCTTTATCCATGTACTATATATGAAAAGTGCAGCTTGAACCATGTTGGAGGGAGTAGTGGTAACATAAACTAGAAAAAAAATGCTTAAAAAAAAAAAACAGAAATGGTTGCCATGGCACCATCTTGAATTTTGGAAAAAAAATATTGAACGTGCAACATCCCATTACATCCCTCTATCCATGTGCCAGATATAAAAAGTGTAGCTTGAACCATGTTGGAGTGAGGGGTGGTAACATAAAATAGAGAAAAAAAGCTTAAAAAACACAACAAAAATGGCTGCCATGCCGCCATCTTGGATTTTGAAGAAAAAATATTGAATGTGTATCATCCTCTCACAACCCTCTATCCATGTGCCAAATATGCAAAGTGTAGCTTGAACCATGTTGGTGGGAGGGGTGGTAACATCAAAATAGAGAAAAAAGCTTAAAAAACACAACAAAAATGGCCACCATTCCGCCATCTTGGATTTTGAAAAAAAAATTTTGAGCGTGCATCATCCCCTCAGAACCACTTATCCATGTACCAAATATGAAAGGTGTAGCTTAAACCATGTTGGTGGGAGGGGTGGTAACATCAAAATAGAGAAAAAAAGCTTAAAAAACACAACAAAAATGGCCGCCATTCCGCCATCTTGGATTTTGAAAAAAAAATTTTGAGTGTGCATCATCCCCTCAGAACCATTTATCCATGTACCAAATATGAAAGGTGTAGCTTGAACCATGTTGGTGGGAGGGGTGGTAACATCAAAATAGAGAAAAAAAGCTTAAAAAACACAACAAAAATGGCCGCCATTCCGCCATCTTGGAGTTTGGAAAAAAAATTTTGAGTGTGCATCATCCCCTCAGAACCATTTATCCATGTACCAAATATAAAAGGTGTAGCTTAAAGCATGTTGGAGGGAGAGGTGGTAACATAAAAAACAGACGGATGGACGGACGGATGGACAGATGGATGCGGACAGACAGACACACGGACGGAGTGCAATCCTATAGTCCCCTTACGGTTCCGTAGGGGACTAATAACCCAACACCCCTAGAGTGAGGACGTAACCATGGGGATAAACAGAATAAACATTCTGTAATACATGTTAAACTCCTAAGAAATTTGATAAAAAAATTTCAATAAAAAATAGCCAAATAGCTTAGGAGTTTAACAGGAGGGGTTCATGGAAGGATAGGGAAGGAACACTAAACAAACAGTGGATTAATCATGAGCAAGAATGATGATGTCAGGCGTACGTCCCGAAAATGGGAAACATGAAATAATTTTTATAATTATTATAAAGTTACAGCCCTGAACATTTGAAACCACCGTTGTTCACTTCCATCATCCATTTGCAGCCTTGAATCCACCAATTCTTTCATTGACTGGTGTCTGGCATCCTCAAAAAATAGGCCCATGAAATCGTCAGATGTGTACCCATACGCGCAACTAGTAGAAAGCTGTATGACGGAGGGCCACCATGGATGCCGACATTATGTACACCATACAAGGTATGGGTACATATAGAAATGGATTGGAGGAGTGTCTAATTTGATGGATAAAGGGTTAATATCTCCGGATCAAATTATCAGATTTACATAAAAAAAACTATACAGCACAGCACATCAGTAACCTGAATAAATATATAAAGTAACATGACAATCGGATTGATATTTTTTGAGTTATCTCATGCCAAAGGAATTGGACAAATTTTCAATTTGAAGGATAAAGGGTTAATATCTCCGGATCAAATTATCAGATTAACATCAAAAACTATACAGCTTAGCACATCAGTAACCTGAACACAATTATAAAGTAACTTGACAATCCAAGCAATATTTTTCAAGTTATCGAATGCCAAAGGGATTGGAGGAATTTTCAATTTGAAGGATAAAGGGTTAATATCTCAGGATCAATATAACAGATTTACACCAAAAACTATGCAGCTCGGCACATCAGTAACCTGAACACAAATATAAAGTAACTAGACAATTGAAGCAATATTTTTCAAGTTATCGAATGCCAAAGGGATTGGAGGAATTTTCAATTTGAAGGATAAAGGGTTAATATCTCAGGATTAAATTATCAGATTTACACCAAAAACTATACAGCTCGGCACATCAGTAACCTGAACACAACAATAAAGTAACTTGACAATCCAAGCAATATTTTTCAAGTTATCGAATGCCAAAGGGATTGGAGGAATTTTCAATTTGAAGGATAAAGGGTTAATATCTCAGGATTAAATTATCAGATTTACACCAAAAACTCTACAGCTTGGTACATCAGTAACCTGAACACAAATATAAAGTAACTTGACAATCCAAGCAATATTTTTCAAGTTATCGTATGCCAAAGGGATTGGAGAAATTTTCAATTTGAAGGATAAAGGTTTAATATCTCAGGATCAAAATAACAGATATACACCAAAAACTATACAGCTCGGCACATCAGTAACCTGAACAACAATATAAAGTAACTTGACAATCCAAGCAATATTTTTCAAGTTATCGAATGCCAAAGGGATTGGAGGAATTTTCAATTTGAAGGATAAAGGGTTAATATCTCGGGATCAAATTATCCGATTTACACCAAAAACTATACAGCCCGGCACATCAGTAACCTGAACACAAATATAAAGTAACTTGACAATCCAAGCAATATTTTTCAAGTTATCGAATGCCAAAGAAATGGATACGGATGCCGGACAGACAGATGGACGGACAGATGGATGGACAAAGGATGGACGAACGACGGATGGTCACCCTGGATGCCGGCATTATGTGTACCATACATAGTATGGGTACACATAAAAATGGGATTTAAAGCACAGATGTCAGATCATTGTTACTGACTTTAGGGCCAAACAAAGAATGATGGTTGGCGCCAATTTCGGGACCTTCCTGGATACTGAGCATGCGCAGATAACAAAAGTATGGAGGACCAGATTGGACTTGAATTTTGCGGTTTTGTATGCAAATTTGGGGAATTGGGGGTGGGGGGGGGGGGGGTCAAAATTTGTCTTTGGCCCTGAATTATATTGAGTTTGCACCAGCTAGTCTGGTCCATTGGTTGTAGTAAAAAAATACTGTAAGAGGAGATAGGCAGACAAACGGTAACTGCATTTGTGTACTTGGGCAGGGCATATGTTGCATGTCGATGATGCATCTGCCTTCAGATATCCTTTCAAATCGCCCCTGATTCCTTATGTATAAACTTACCTCAAACAAAGAGGCTGTCAGTTCTTCAAGCTCTTCTCCCATCTGATCTCTAACCTTCAACAGTTTTTCACATTCCTCATCTTTCAGTTTCAGCTCCTGCATGAACAGAGGTAAAAATAATTAGGAATTGAAATCCAACATATATAACCATTCAAGAAAACAATCAATCTGACAGTAATATAACCAAAATACAGCTCCTTTAATTTTGAAAATATCTATTATGATCCTTCCATTTGGAATGAGCCAGTTCCAAAGGCAGATTGCAGTAGTATTTCATACCTTTACATAATAAAACGATCGCATTCACCTGCATAATTTCAAATTAAGAATTTCAACAAAACCTTATCATGTGACCCCTCATTGGAACCAGCACATCCAGCTTGTTCCAATGAGGGGTCATATATGGTTTTGTGGAATTTTGTTGGTTAAAGGGTTAACTGGTCGAGTGCTGAAAGCCCATATTTGATGTGCAGGAAGTGAACCCTGAAGGTTTCAAATTCCGTGGACAAGCTTCTTTGTCCCTATATCCCGAAAAATTCTATCTTTGGATTGTTCAGAATGCCTTGGACATATAACCATGGCAAAGGGTGCACCCAAAATCTAAGGTATATGAGAGCGTGCAACACCCAGGGTATATGGACACGTGAAACGCTGGGTGTATATGGTTTAAATGAAAGCATATGTTTCCACTCACCTCGATAAAAAAATCGAACAAAAATATCTGAAAATAGTCAGAAATATTATCAGATTTCCGACAATTAGATCATATTTTGCTGTTATAAATTAAATAGTCGAATAATTAAATTAAATAACTTGAGAAAAATAAAATAAGAGCAAATATCGTCTGTCAGTTCCAATGTGTTCTATGTGCCAGTAGGCATATAGAACACATTGGAACATGGGGGACGATATGTCAACAAAATACTGTTTATTCGTTTTCTTAACGACCAAACGGATGTAACTCTATCTGCTGTCTACTGCGTTTCTAAAAACAGAACAATTATTAATGAATTTAGTCCAAATGATTGCAGAGCATGAGAAAAGCGTCCACAATTTTTTTTTCCATTATGTTTCTACTGTGTTTCAAATGGGACAAAAACATTATCTCCATCAACACGTTTAAAAACAGAGGGAGGAATGGGTAGAATTACTAAAAGGGGCACACAACCAGAGGATGAGTCAAGATCAGAAGTTCACAACATATCATAAATTGTAATGTGACACTCGATAGTACTGATATTATACATATATCTATCATCACTTGAGTACAACAAAGCAACATCTGCAATGCTTTTGAATTGCAGATGGCTCTTCGTTGCGCTCAAGGGACGGTATAAAACTTAAGAAATTACTGAATGCTTGTATTGCTTTGTTGTCCGACTATCGATCAGCCTCCCTCCTTATACCTGATCCCCCACCATCTCATTACCATTGGCACATGTAAAATACGTTAGAAATTCTCAAATTCTTTTACTTTACTGCTCTTCTGGCAAAAAGGGATATGCCTCAGGGCAAGGGGGGAAGATCGCCATCCAAATGCTTCCGACACATTTGCCAATCGACCTTAATTTTTGTGTTCGACCCTAATCTCTTCAGGATTATTCATAAATTGACACTGATAATGCATTGTGATCACTGATCAGACTGTCATGTAGATCAGACAGTCAGACACTAACCAGAAAGTGAACAATTCATCTCTGACAAGTAGCAGGGATTTTTCTACCATTTTTGGGAAAGGGTCCAGGGGCCTTTCCAATTGGGAAAATTAGCGTTGCAGAGGCCACAAGTGGGAATTTATCTGAGCGACTATCAACAAAAAATAAATAAACTTACTAGCATATCCTTGTGAGAAATCAGTCTATTAATCAATGAAAACCTGTTGTATAATTGTATTTACCCACTGGCTGCTTAGAATTATTAAATTGTACTGGTGATTAATCAATCCTAGTGATGAAAAAGGATTGGTTAATGATCACCCACATACATAAGTCCTCACCTAAGCAAGCCAAGTTCAGTCAGCAGGAGTACTTGGCCTGGTGGACGGTTTGGGTAAAATAATTGTGGACGGTTCGTTCTGGGGACGAAAGTCTATTCAGGTTTCATGACATCAGTCAGCAGGAGTATCAGACCTGGGGAACGGTTTGAATAAAATACAGGTTACCAGGTAGGATTTCAGACGTGAGCTGAACCTAAAAATTGGTACCATGCTTTAAGAAGCACGGAACTCGCCTGTAACAAAATTTAGGTACCATTCGTGAGCCATTATGGTTGACAGCGATGCATTTTGTCACTTTGACTCACGCACTGCGAGTCGTGTCATTCAGTTGTGATTCTATGCACATCAAGGGAGCTAGTTTAGAGTGCTGATTCTAGGAACACACTGTCAAGGACGCTCCTTGACACTGTCAAATGGTTTCAAAACAACACAAGTGAATACCCTTCGTACTGAAACAATTCACACTGCGAAGTCCACTGGCAAATATTATTCGGTGCTGGTCACTTAAAAATAATCGACTGGTCACACAGAAATGAATTCTCAACTGCTGTGAATTGGGAATTTTTGGGAGCAAATTGGGAAAAAAAAGTGACTATTTTCGATTGGGAATGGGGCCGATATTCGGCCCCTCTCGTCGGTCAAAAAAAACCCTGAGTAGGCGACAGTTCTTTTCCTGGTGCTTAGGAGGCAGGTTTATATAACAAGAACCATTTATTTTCATTTTATCTTCAATGATAAATCTACAGGGTCATATCCAGGACATTTTTGGAATTGGTATACCTGTTTCGGGGCCCAAGCCCCAGGCGCCCAAACTCACTGTATTTGTGTATAATCTGCATCCCATAGTCCGCTAAAACGGTAGAAATTCAGCAAAACGTACACATGACTAAAACCAGCACAAAGCTAATCCCTCGAATCCCAAACTAGGATACTTTACCAGACTAAAAATATGCCCGAAGCAAATGCACTCTGATAATAATTTCAACTTTTGTGTCTTTTAAAAGCGTTGTGTTCAGTATGGTAATCCTAATTTCAGTTTACGTCTCTACTGCCTATGGACTTCGGTTATGTCCCCAAATTATCCCTGGATATGGCCTTGATCTATACTAGTGCTCAAACGACTAGTGAATTCCAAAGTCGACTTGTCAATACCCAAAAGTCAAGTCGACTTCGACTAGTCATTGGTGATAACTTGTCTCCTTATAACAGTACTGGTGTTCCGATAGAGTGCTGAAGGTCCAAATTTGGCTTCACTTGGGCATTCATATACAGCAACTTACTGGAACATTATTCTGTTAATGTGCTTCTAATTATGCTAAGAGTGAAATTAAAAAGTCTTATTTAATTTGCCTTGTTGCGATTTATGGGAGAGTGCCTATAGGCACTCTCCCATAAATTGCAACAAGGCAAATTAATAACATATCCTGATAGCCCAAAATAATTCAGCACTCTACTAGTACCAGTTAAAACAAACTACTGTCACTACTATTAGATGGCAATAGATGTATACATTGATTGCCCAATATTGATGTTCAAACTGTCTGACAGTGGCACAGAAGGGATACTATTTACCTAAAAGCTTGAACTCCTCCGACTAGTCGACTGCACAATTGAGAGTCGACTACTGGTTTGCCCAGAGTCAACATCGACTAGTCGACTAATCGTTTGAGTACTAATCTATACACAACTTACTTGTTAGTGAAGTTAAAATGAGAGAGGAATTCACTTGTTATAACATGTATTCTATAATTTATTATAACTGATAGGTCTACCATACTGTATCCTACTTTTTGTTAGTTTTTGAAGAAGAAAAGCTTTCTACAGGGACTCGTTACATGATAGTACATGTAACAGGAAATTGGACAGGTAACATTCCCTATCCACTTGTTTTTGTGTTTTACTTGATTTGATCCTCAATAGCAGCAGCGCAAAAGGTGACAGCAATTTGCCTATGATGTCACACTTGTATTTGCTTCCGGAAATCCTCAGTCTGAATTTCTAGTCAAATACCGATGATCGCATGTGTTTAGAATGGGAATTACAGTACAGCTGCCATGGATTGTCACTTTCTACGGGTGGCCAATATTTCCTCGGACACGATATTAGATTCCAAACACTATTTATAGGAATAATCATCAAAAGTATGTGTGCTTAGTATATCAGTAATATACTAAGCACACATACTTTGTGTCTTAATTGAATAATAACTTTGATGTTGATGTGTGTTGTGAACTTGTGTCCATGCATGGTTTACAGACCGAAACTAAATGGGCATGTGACATGTCAGAATTTAATGTTCATTTTTCAACTTTTTTTCTCCCTTGATGTGTTTCTCCAATGTTTATATGTACTCTGCAGTGAACATTGGGGAACAACATCAAGGTAGGTAACTGAATTAAAAAATGAACTTTGACAGTCATGCGACATACATGTTGTGTAAAAAAAATTTTCAAGTTTTTTCTCCACTTTTATTCTCTTATTGTGTTGTGATGTCAGCATCATGAAATACTGCAGACTACCGGCTGAACACATTGTATTTATTCATTAACGCAAAAAAACTCAATGCAAGGTTGTACAGCATCATGATTGAAGGTCAGTGACTTCCATCAGCCGGGAAATGGTTGTGATCTTGTACCGATTTCAGACAGTAAATCCTGTGATATCTCGGCTTTGCAGATTCTTAAATATTCTGCTATGCACTACATGTTTTTAATAGGCAAACTTAATTGAAAATGGTGAAATATCAAAGAGATTTTTAATAGTTCGTGTTAAATATAGAATAATTGGAAACTACCATTTTTTAACTGCCGGATGTCATAATCGGCCGATGCCCCACAACAGGCCGGATCCGATTGCCGATTCTGATTATCGGTTCGTCACTGTATAATTCTAAAATATACATATCCTGAATGTGATATCCCATGTGATATCCATTGATGAATTATGGCATTGATATTATCAGACCCATTTATGGTGACAATATGGGGGGTGATTGTCCTCGGCGCCAAGCATCAGTTCAAAATTCTGCGAGCAGTATACTAGGCTCCTCCACGTGGCAGAGTTTGAAGACAATGAATGTTAATTTCCACCTGCTCAGTTGACATTATTCATGTACAGGAGATGATAGCATCACTGACATCGAAAATACTTGTGCTCAGTTGACACACTGCTCTGTTGGTTGATCTTGTTAAATGTCAATGACTGGACAAAGTTTGCCGATGAATCATAGTCTCTTGTACAATAGTAGGACTGTCGGTTCAAGTGTTTTGATAAAACGTGAATATAATATTCAAGGACGATAGCCGAACAGTGATCAGTATAGCTCTACTTGACTTTCAGTCAGATAAGCAAATAATCTGATCCAGAAGGTCTTATTCACTAAAAGCATCCTCATCATTAACCTCCAGGTCTGAATGACTGTCATTTTCCCACTTTTCATCATCAGCATTCCTTATATTAACATTAATATGTTGATTTTCTTGCGATTCAAACTAAGCTATTGTTTTTATGTTGGAACTCCACACAATAAATTATCACCTTGGTCATTTTTATCCAACAATACAGACAATAAAGTACTCATAATTTAAAGAAAATACACAAACGATGGATTTTCATTTTTTGATTGAAAGTCTAAAGTTTTTTGTTTCAATTTTTAGAGTTTGAATTTGATTTTCAACATTTGTCTGTGTTTACAAACAAAGATAATGTGTTACTCATACCTCAACTTATTTATTTTTAGATTTTTCGGCAACTAAAATACAATATTGTATCATCTGTAACCTAAAAAATTGATTGGTCAACTCTCTGGAAAAGAGAATCTCAGCAGTACTAGTATGACTGTTTCTCTCTCAGGTTTGAAAAATTGCACAAACGTTTATCACTCATTCTGTAATGACGTGAAGAAGCGTTAATTTTAACCCTTTACCTAACATGAAAAGCAGACGACACTTGCAAACAAAATTCTTGAATAACTAATTTTTTTCATTTTTTGTCTCAAAAACATAGGTTATGACCCCTCATTGGAACGAGCTCGGTGTGTTCCTTCCATAGAAGGGTCATAATGTATGTTTTTGAAACAAAAAATGAAAATATAATAAAAGTTAAAAAATTTATAGTAATTTATATATTTTTTATACTTACCAATGACCCAGACTTAGCTGGTGCTAACTCTAAAAAATCTAGGGCCAAACACAAATTTTGCCCCCCAATCCCCAAAATTTGCATCTAAAACCAAAAGAAATCATGTCCTAAAGGACCTCCATACTTTGTCCCCACTGCACATGCGCAGTGTCAAGGACATTCCGAAATTGGCGCCAATCACCATTCTTACTGGCAGTGCCTGGTCAGCGCTATGTACTCAGCGGGGAGGTAAGAGTTCCCAACTCCTGGGAGGGCCATCCCCGTCTGGGTCATTGGTAAGTATAAAAAATATATAAATTACTATAAATTTTTTAACATTTTTATACTGTACCAATGACCCAGGCTTAGCTGAATAGTAAAAAGGCTGGAGGGCCTAGGACATAGAGGAAAATCCAATAAGCTCAACTATATAATATAGAGTGAACCCTTCAAGGAGAAAAGGAGTATTAGGCTTTACATGTATCTTTCTTATTTTATTATAAATTAGAAAGATACAATACCCTTCATAACTGAGCACAATAACATTCATGTTCTCTATTAACATCCAGTATAACCCATTATACTAATTATTTTTAAAGTAAGCCAATAAATAAAGTTAGTCCAGAGAATTGAGACTCTTTATATTCATTAAAAGTGTCCGAGGATTGTATATTAACGCCCGTTTGACACTTGACATATACAAATGCTTCACACCGAGCTACACTTTAAAAATATGACATGAATGAATTTTTAACACTAATATTACACTTTAAAACCATCCCGGAAACGACTCAGAATTACTGACTCCGGAGGAGGAATTCCCTTGCTTTTCACTATAAAGCAGGTGACCAAAGGGAACCCCCCCCCTTCCCCTTGCCCTGGGTCAAATAACCCAGAGCGAAGAGGGCAGCAGGACGGAGTCACTGCAGGAACAGAAAGCCTGCATAACTATAGCTGCAACTGTTTAGTGGATGACATTCTGAGCAACAGATAACGGACCTAAACAATGCAGGTCTCCAGAAAAGGACTCAATATTTCTGAGATAAAAATTCGTGAATGTGGATGGCTGAGACCAATAAGCAGCCTTCATTAAATCTGTAATAGCCACACTATTAGCATAAGCCCAAGATGTAGAAAGAGCTCTTACTTCATGAGCCGAAATCTTAAGCACAGACTGCTGTGAAGAAGATAAATCTTCATAAGCAGTACGGATAGTTAATTGAATCCATCTAGCAATAGAATGGACCGAAATGTCCTTTTTATTAGGCATCAGAGACAGAAAGAAACGTTTTCGTCCCTTTCTGATAAACTGAGATCTCTGTTTATAAATGCGTAAAGCTCAAACAGGACAGAGTAAAGGCCTACGCCCGTCTGAAGACGGAAGAGCCTTAAAAACAATAGGTTCCGGATATTTATTAGGAGCCTGATTCTTAGCTAAAAATCCAACATTAGTAGTGAAGGTGATAGTGTTCCCGACACTACGATAGTGAGAATTGTCCACCGATAGTGCATGAAGCTCACTGACTCTTCTAGCAGAAGAGAAAGCTAAGAGAAAAGCTGTCTTATAAGACAAGAATTTGAAATCTACTGTCCCTGTGGAGACAGAGATGCTACCAACAGAATCTTGCACTGAGATTGTTTTATCTTTAGCAAAATTTGCTGAATCAACGGCGCTGGAGGATATGCATATCCTATCATTCCGTCCCATGAGATCGATAGAGCGTCTACTGCAAATGCTCTTGGATCCGGGCACGGTGACACATACGTCTGCAACTGATTGTTGAGATGTGTCGCAAATAAGTCTATCATTGGCCGTTCCCATTGGTAGCAAATCTGATTGAATACTTGTTTGTTGAGAGTCCACTCCGACGGCAACAAGCGACCCTTCCATGAAAGGGAGTCTGCTAGTACATTCAGACGACCCGGTATATGACGGGCCAAAAGTAGAACCTGATGTTCTAGAGCAAACAGAAGGATTCTCTCCGTTAGATTGAATAACGGAACGGAATGAGTGCCTCCCTGGTTCCGTATATACGCCACTACTGTCGTATTGTCGGACAGAATTTGGACATGAGCTTTGTGAATAATGTCCATTCAATGACATAACGCAAGCCAAATTGACATCATTTCCTTGATGTTTATGTGCTTGGTTAGGAACTGTGGATCCCAAAGACCCTGGCATCTCGAATCCGTTGGGATCAATGTTGCACCCCAACCTGTTTGACTGGCATCCGTCATAATGGTAAAACTCGGATCCGGCAACTGCAGTGGAACTCCCTGAGTTAACCACTGAATGTTTGCCCAAGTCTGAATCTCTTGTTTCACTTGATCTGACAAGAGAACATCTATGTCGAGCGAATGAATCTTCACACTCCAATTCTGAGTTAAGAAAATTTGGAGAGGACGAGTGCGCAACCGCCCCATCGGAATGAGATCCGCGGCAGCTCCGCACAAACCTATCAGTCTCATAAACTCCCTCGCTGTGACTTTGTCTGCATGAAGACAATAGCGAGCGTAACAACTGACTAATTTCGCTCTGGTTAACGGCAGACGAACGAGATTGTTGTGCGTCTCGAAGCTCATTCCTAGATGAGTGAATGACTTGGACGGCACCAGATCCGACTTCTCCTCGTTTATAACAAAACCGAGACGTCGGAGCAATAGAAGCAGATTCTGCACATCGTTCTGAAGCGTTAACTCGTTGCCGTACCTCTGAAGAATGTCGTCCAGGTAGGCCGACGTTACCACAGACGAATGAGCTCGGAAATACATCATTACCGAGTTCATTACCCGAGTGAAAGCCCAGGGTGCTAGGTTCAATCCGAAGCACATTGCCCGGAATTGATACACAACTCCTAGGACTGCGAAGCATAGATACTTTCTGAATGTCGGATGTACCATGACATGAAAGTACGCATCCTTGAGATCTATGCTTGTAGCATAATCGTTCACCCGAATACTCGCTCTGACTGATCAAATCTTCTCCATATAAAATTTTGGAGCGTTTATCAGCTTGTTTATCCAGCTCAAATCTATGACTGGACGGAACGAGTCGTCTGGTTTCGGAACCAGAAACAGATGGCTGTAGAATCCCAGTGTTTCCTGGTCTTCTACAACCTCTACCGCGTTCTTCATTAAAAGAGACTGCACCTCCGATAAGAGAGCTTCTCTTTTCTGCGGATTTGACGGAAGTTGAGTCCATTTTGGACTTCGAGTTAACGGAGGCTTTCGTTTGAAGGATATTCTTAGACCTTCCGAAATCACCCCTCTCACCCAAGGGTCGTCCGTAATCGACGCCCACTCTTCTGAAAAACTCGACAACCTTCCGCCAACCGAAACGCGATAGAGGTTGAAGCCATCACCTCCTGGGCCTGCGAGGCCTGCGGGAGGAGAAACCATGTCCTCCACGACCCGCACCTCGTCCCGTCGACCTCAGGGCGTCCGACCGATTGTCCCGGCCCGAAGGACGTCCCGCACGAGAGTCGCTGCCTTGACGGTCTCTTGAATAAGACCAAGAGGACGCACCGGAACCTCTATAGGAACCTTTTTGGGGCGCATTAGACCCAGAAGTGCCTGCCTTATTCTTCTCTGTCGTATCCGACTTTTTGGAAGCGGATTTAAACAACAGAGAATCTGAAGCTTTCTTCGTAATTTTATCGTAGATTGCAGAAAGCTTGCCGTCGAAAAGAAGTTCTCCAGAGACCGAAGTGACTCTGAGAGAGTTCTTCACCTTACTATCCACGCGTGTGGATGTAGCTAAGGCTGCGTCATGTCTAACCAACTCCAGGTTTGCCACGGAAAGGGCGGAGTTATACGTGGAATAAGCCACTGCCCTTGAAAGAAGTCTTAATGAGGATTGAATATCCTGGAATTCTTTCCCTTGAAGACGCAGTGATAACGCCTTTGTAAGGTGGTCTGCGTAAGATAAAGCGTCTAAACTGGCCCTGTTAGACGTGATTGTCGTATCCAACACCGCGGTTGGAATGGACATAGACTACGGTAATGACAATTCTAAGTCTTCCGCCTCGTCGTTAAGACGCAGAGGAACTCTCGGAATACCCTGTCCTGCCGTATCGAATTTATTCCTTGCATTAATGAAAGGCAGGTTAAGAGCATTGGAGGACAAGAAACCAGCTTTGCCTGTTTTGGAAGCAAGCTTGAATACAGCATCGTTCAATAACTCAAATGTTCTTGTGACATTATTGGACTGAGACGGAAACTCAGGGACAATGTCTCTGAACCGCTCAAAGAATTCAGTGTCCAATGACGCTATTATTCTCTTGTCTGGAACCGCAGCAGTCTGGCCCGACGGAACAACGTGAGGAAGGAAGTGCCGGATAAAATCCACGGCAGCTTTATGTTGTTCCGAAAGGGATAGCTCCAAGTCATCCGTATCCCTTTCACCATCCGGTCGGACCTCACGATGCTCCCGGTCGTCCGCACCCGATGCTTCGGCGGAGCGTACCGACCCAGCGCCGTCGGATAATTCCCGATCCGACACCGATTCTGTCGGCTGCTGGGATGCTGCGATAATTTGTGCTATCTGTGCAAGCACGTCCGTCATCGAGGCCTGCGGAGTGGCGGTCTTTCGCTGCTTCGCCGCGGGAAGCGCCGCATCAACTGACTCCTGCATACTCTTCCTATGCGAACGTCCGGAGTCTACCGGCCTCGTGTCCCTGGCTACCGGATGGCGTGACCTGGTCGCCGAAGAATCCCTTATCGGCGAAGCTGGTAGAATCTCCGTGGTCACGTAGCCAAGGTGCGGTTGTGTGCGCTGGTGAGAGGATGAGGAAGCCTGCGCAGTCTCTGCGGACTGCCTAAACAACGGAGCGTCCCGAGCGACGGACGTGTGCTCCGCTTGCGACACATTTTGTACCACAACATCAGGTTCCTGATGTTGTTGTACGAGAGAGGGGCCTCTCTCGCTCGTGCCCCGGCTGGACCTGGACGAGCTAGGAACCGGACTAGAAGGCTTCCTCCGATCTCTCCTAACATCTGCCGTCACTGGGTGTGCACCTAGTATATTTATAGTGCTCACATCACCCAACATTTCCTCCTGGACCGCAACGGACGAACCCGGCTGCCGAACCATTCGGTGAATGGACGCTACACCGGGCGAGCTAGCGGACGACAGCGCCGTCGATCCTACTAGGGACCTCTTAGGCAACTGTCGTATCTCCATGAGCACTTTTTGCCGCTAACTCTTCATTCAATTGTGACGACGGAAGCGCACTCTTGGAAGAAACTGATAGACTAGAGTGACCCTGCGGAGAAAGGACCGGCATAGCCCTTTCTCCACTAACAACATACCGTGACACACGTTTCCAATGTTTATCATCCCAATATTGACATATTGAACAGGAGTTAGTGCGAGTACACTGACTACAATTAATACAAGAGGGATGTTACATCCCAACGCTCACCTACATTCGCGCTTGATAATGTCATTCCAATGTAACATGCCTAATATTTAGTTTATATAAATCATTAACTAGGCATCAAATGATTAATGTGGTTTATGTGATGGCTTTGGAAAGTCTATATTTCTGCACTTATTATATATCAATTCAACATAAAATCATTGGATATAAAAGCATTTTTTTCCTTTAGAAATGTTTATGATTAAGAATATGAATCGTGAGGCCAGATATTAAATCATAAATAAGAATTAGGAAAGGCTTTCATAAATCACTGAAATTGTAAGTACATTCATTGGTTAAAGAGGAGTTGTGGAAAAACATTCATTCAAGGCTTTCATAAATCACTGAAATTGTAAGTACATTCATTGGTTAAAGAGGAGTTGTGGAAAAACATTCATTCAAGAAAGTGACTATAAGTCCCAACAAAAATACATCACATCAACAACTAAAATAAGCCTTAATGTTACTAGTAACAAGTATGAGAAAGTATTAAAAAAAAAAAGTTAAAAATTTTTTTTTTAAAGAAAGTGAATATAAGTCCCAAAAATCCCCCTCACCTTAACACAAACTTTTAGAACTTAAAATTGAGTAAGTCAGACAAAAACGTGAACATTGTGACTGAAAAAAAGAAAAGAAATCAGTTAAATTTCTGCATACAGTAGGGTTAATACCTACAGTTGTTATTGAAATGAGAAAATAAACAGTAATGAGAGATGAAGGCACCACAATCTGCACAAAAGCTGACTTTAACACAAATTCTTACAACACCTAAACTCTAATTCTTACAACAAGTTTTGGCAGAAAATCAGCCTCAAATTCCTCAAATATGCATGTAATGAGGGTTAAATATTACTGCAATGGAGTTCAGTAACCCAAGCGTAGAATATTAATCACCTGGAAACAAACATAGAAACACAACTCACCTAAACACAAAGTTTACAAAGTTTTACAACTTAAAATTTACTAAATCCGAGAAAAACATGAAAATTTTGACTGAAAAAAAAGAAAATTTCCATTATATTTCTGCATACAGTAGGGTTAATACCTACAGTTGTTAATGAAATATGAAAATCAACAGTAATGAGAAATTAAAGTAGCACAAGCTGCACAAAAGCTGACTTTAATGCAAATTCTTACAACACCTAAACGCAAATTCTTACAACAACTTTTGGCAGAAAATTTTAGGTGAAATTTGGAAAAAAGTTGTAGTATCAGGGTTAAATATTGTTCTGATAGTCCCCTACAACCTACATATGCAATATCAAAGGCCTGAGCCCACTGATCTTTGAGAACTCAGCTTAACACCTCACCTTAACACAAACTTTTAGAACTTAAAATTTACTAAGTCCGAGAAAAACATGAAAATTTTGACTGAAAAAAAAAAAAAATTCCGTTAAATTTCTGCATACAGTCGGGTTAATACCTACAGTTGTTATTGAAATATGAAAATCAACAGTAATGAGAAGTTAAAGCACCACAATTTGCACAAAAGCTGACTTTAACACAAATTCTTACAACACCTAAACGCTAATTCTTACAACAAGTTTTGGCAGAAAATCAGCCTCAAATTCCTCAAATATGCATGTAATGAGGGTTAAATATTACTGCAATGGAGTTCAGTAACCCAAGTGTAAAATATTAATCACCTGGAAAGACAAATAGAAACACACCTCACTTAAACACAAAGTTTTACAACTTAAAATTTACTAAGTCCGAGAAAAACATGAAAATTTTGAGTGAAAAAAAAGAAAATTTTCGTTAAATTTCTGCATACAGTAGGGTTAATACCTACAGTTGTTATTGAAATATGAAAATCAACAGTAATGAGAAGTTAAACCAGCACAATCTGCACAAAAGCTGACTTTAACACAAATTCTTTCAACACCTAAACGCAAATTCTTACAACAACTTTTGGCAGAAAATTTTAGCTGAAATTTGGAAAAAAGTCGTAGTTTCAGGGTTAAATACTGTTCTAATAGTCCCCTAGAACCTACATATGCAATATCAAAGGCCTGAGCCCACTGATGCTTGAGAAATTCACCTTAACATTAACTCTTACAATATTGGACACGCCGGACGCCGACGCTGACGCCCGAGGTTATCACAATAGCTCACCACATCTTACAGATGTAGGTGAGCTAACAATGATCATGAAAGTCAGAGGAAGATTTCTTCCTATTACAATTTGAACAATGTCCTTTCATTGTGAAAAGACAACAACAAGTCCTAGTACTCGCACAAACCCCTAAACACAAAGATACATAATAACATGATCCATTAATATTGAAAAAAAGCAAATGAAATTCAAAATAATTTTTGAAAAATATTTTTTCGGCGAAGCCCAAGTTTCTGAAAAGTAACGTTGAGCCCCAATGGATCCCAAGGGTAAGTGTGGTCAAAAATTTTAAAATTATTTTAAATAATTATTGCAACACTTACGGATAATAATAATGTATCTTATAGTGAGATAAACTACTCCAAAGGCAAAAAGCCCCCCTCAAAAGAGACTGTTGCCAATGTAAACAAGAAGTGTATAAACACCAGAAAACATGACCCCAGGCACTGACAATACTGGCCCGAAATCAGTTATCAAAATTACACACTATCTGATGCAAAACAGAGACTTCCAGAGAAGAATCTGCAGAACATCAGATGGTAGATGCAGAACACAACGTCTAAACACCCATGGGTGAAAACGTAAACATGGGGAAAATAACAGAATTCATTCTGTAACCAAGCTAATTCTCCCAAGAAATTTTAGGAGTAACCTTACTCAAAAATATGCCAAAAGCATGGGAGAATAGCAAGGGGGGACTTACAGGATAAGGAGAGAGGAAACACTGAATAAGCAGTGCAACTTCAAAGTAAGAATGACAACAACAGGCCCATGCCTCGAAAATAGGCAACTTAACATAATTTTATAACAAAATTTTAAGTTACAGCCCTGATTATTTTCTGTCACTCCTTTTTCCTCTCCTCCTTCTCTATCCTCCTTAGAATCACCATTTCTCCAATATTTATGTGTCTGGCATCATTTAAACTGAGATTTACAAGCACAAAGATCAGTGAGATGTTAACTGATGAAGGGCCAAACAAAGAATGGTGATTGGCGCCGATTTCGGAACGTCCTTGACACTGCGCATGCGCAGTGGGGGCAAAGTATGGAGGTCCTTTAGGACATGATTTCTTTTGGTTTTAGATGCAAATTTTGGGGATTGGGGGGCAAAATTTGTGTTTGGCCCTAGATTTTTTAGAGTTAGCACCAGCTAAGTCTGGGTCATTGGTACAGTATAAAAATACTAATTGGCGATTTTTGTGAATATCGCTGGCCGGTTTTGTCCGTTACGTTGGGAAAAGGGTTAAATGAGTGTGTAATAAAACAATACACCACACTTCTGAATTTTTTGTTCAATTAAGTGGGTTTGAATTGAAACTGTTTCAACTTCTGTATACTTCCTGGACCTTGGTAATAGTGATGTATATTTGTAACCTTCTTATTTTTTAGGAGAGAGGAAAAGAATCAAAAACAGTCCATTTTCTGGATGTTACCCACACATTTCTGTTTCTTATTTGATTCTTCTGAAGATTCCAGCTCATTACTGATATCTCTAATTAACATACTTTTTGTGCAATTTGGAGCTCTTGTTCCAATCTGGAGTAGGCATGTTCTTTAGCTTCAAGAGCTGATGTACTCCTTCGCTTTCCCTCACCAGGTAAAACTTCAGACTGGGCATGTCTCAATTCGTGCTTTCTTGATGTCTTCCTGAGTTCAACATGGACATCACCTTCTTCAGCTACTGACCTATAAAAACAAATTAAACATTAACTAGATACAGTAAAATATTTTGAGCTGGAATTAAAACATTCCATCACAATTTTCAAGCATCAAACCTCAAGATGCAATCGCTTGCATGTAAGTATATGCAAATAGCCTTTGGTATTCAATAGTTAACCCAACACACAGGATATCCACAAATTTATTATTTGAAATATTATTTTTTAAATTTTTTCAAAAAATTTCAACAAAACCATATCATGTGACCCTCATTAGAACAAGTTCAATGAGCCTGTTCCAATAAGAGGTTCAATGATATGGTTTTGTTGAATTTTTTGAAAATTATGCAGATGCATGTGTCCAATTTCTTAAGTAATGTGCAAACTCTTCCAAAACCATTAACTACTTTAATAATAATAAGACTTACTCTCACCTGCTGAATATTAGTCATGATACACAATTATAAATTTTGCTTTAAAATGCTTCCCATCAGTATTATTTGGTTATAAGATGTAGCGTAAAGATGCTGTCACTATTATCCATGTCAAAAGAAAATGCAGGGCATCTCTATCAACCATCACTCTAATTTGGCACCTAGCCAGTGAGCGTAGCATTATTTTACATGGGTGATGAAGTAGAGCCGAGAGATTTTGATTTTTCAGATTTGGTTTTAGGAAAAAAAACTTGGTTTTGGTTCAGTTCAGGCCTTTAAATTGATTTATTTTGGGCCCATAGTTTTGCCCTAATTTGGGCACATAAAAAACAGAAATGACAGCCTTATCCTGTTATGTTTTATTGCTGTGCCTGTCTTTGTGTCATTGTGATGGAAATTACTCTTAAATGTAGAACAGGTACAGAGAATTTAGAAATTTTCACATCTTCTCTAATTTGGACACACCAATAAACAATGTGAAATTGGGGCAATCTAAAGGCCTGCAGTTTTTCCATGTACAGTGGAACCCTGTTAATTGAATAGCCACTTTGCCAATGAAAATTATTCAGTTAACAGGAGTATTCAATTAACAGGGATTGTGTCACTTTTCTGTATTCTAGAGATACACTTAGCATGTATTCTATTATATCTTGTTTGACAGAGTTCGATGAGCTCTGTCTATCAAGATATAATAGATTAAATGCCTGTATTGGATGTACTGAGGCTAAATAGGTCTATAAACAAATGAAAACAGAGGAGAGTCAGGGTAATTTCTTGACAGGTTACAAGATTTTTTATTCAATTAACAGGAGTTTACTCTATAACCTATATTCAATTAACAGGTCAAATTTGTACTGCAGGTAAGGTAAATGGTTTTGTTAGGAAATTATATTCAATTAACAGGGTTATTCCTCAGGTAAGAGATATCCAATTAAGTGGGCTCCAACGTATTAAGAAGATGGAGTAAATAACCATTCAGACTTCTTAACTTGGAAAAACTCTGCAATAATTTGTTTGACACCACCCACTCACAACAAAAAGCTCTTTCCGTAAATATCTCCATTTGGGTTCAGCCTAACTTCCCTTTGATCATTGTTAGGGGATCTGGCAGATCAGTTGCTAAGCTTACTGATGCAGAAAAAAAATGAGTAGGGTAACAAAAGAATAAAGTTCATCTAAGGCCTAAAAAAATAAAGAATCTGTTTCCCAGGCCCTCCCGCATGGTCCTTTTGGCTGCCACATGCTCCCTTTTCATAACTAATGTAAACTTTAAAAAAAATAAAAATTAAATGGTTTATGTCTGATATTTTACCCAAATTAACAAAATTGATAAATTAGTCCCTTGAGTGCAAGAAGGCTTTGCAGTGCTTAGCACTGCAAAGCCTTCTTGCTCTCACGGGATGAAATACACCACCGCCCATGCTATTCTGTTGATTATGAGGCCTAAAGAATAAACAAACCAGGAATATGAACTTTTGATGGCAAAGAAATAATTACAAAAATAAAAAATAAAATAAACAAGAGGCCCCAAGGGACCTGAGGGTGCTCACCTGACATGGTAGCCCAAATATCAACCCTGGGAATTGATTTCAATAAGTTACATCTGCTCAAATATGAACCCAGGGATTTAGCTTGAATAAACTTGAATCTCTCCTCCGTAAGGATGCTGTATACCAAATATCAAAACATTCTGACTGGTGGATGTGAAGAAGATGATTTTTGAAGGATATTCCTCATATTGAACTATGTTATAATTTGGGCTCCCACAGAGAGACCAAATATGAACCCAGGGACTTGGCTTGAACAAACTTGAATCTCACCCCCCCCCGAAGTATGCTGCAAACCAAATATCAAAAGATTCTGATTGGTGGATTGAAGAAGATTTTTAAAGAATATTCTTCATACTGCACTAATTTAAACATTTGGGCTCCCATAGTGAGCCCAAATATGGACCCAGGGATTTGATTTCAATAAACATGTGAAACAATCTTCCAAAGATGTTACATGTGAAATATGAAAGCTTTTGGAGCAGTAGTTTGGGAGAAGAAGAGTCTTAAATGTTTTTCCCATTACCCACAGTTATGTTACCCACAGTGTTATGGCTTCACACAAAATAATGAAAGTGTCAATGACACTGTAGCTCAACTTGCCAAGCCAAAGACATGTATAGTATGTGACACAGCAATGACAAACATCTAGGCAATGACCTGATAACAAAGGTACATATAAAGTATTGTAACGGTCTGTACATAAATACTGACTGTTGCCTGTAACAAATGTATAGGTAAAGTATTGTAAAGGTGGGTGACAGTCAGATGCTAAACTAGAAAATAAATCTTTGAGTCCCAGAGTGGGTCTGACTGAACCCCAAAATATTTGTTCTCATAGCACAGTGATAACAAAGACACCCCAAAACACACTCGTTCCTGTCCCAAGGTGAAAGCAAAGGTACCCAAGAAGTTTTGTGAAGATCAGTTCATAAATACAAGCTGTATAGAACTTGTGACAAAAAACTGATTGGACCTAATTTCAGTACAAAATGGCCACTGGCAGCCATCTTGAATTTTGGACCGCATCCAGAAACACTCATTCTCGTCCCAAGGTGATAACAAAGGTACCCAAGAAGTTTTGTGAAGATCGGTTCATAAATACAGCCTCTACCCTGAGCCGTATTGACATGTGTGTTTACATTGTGTAAGTAGCACTGAATAAATCAAAGTTCATCTAATTTGCATAATTTCTGCACGAAAAAAAACCCCTTACAATATGTGATGTATTCCATGTTACTAAACATTCAGACAAAAATTTATTCAAATCAGAACTTTCATACAGAAGTTCTGTACAAAAGACTGATTGCACTAATTTTGGTACAAAATGGCTGCTGGTGGCCATCTTGAATTTCGGACCACACCCAAAAACACTTGCTCTCATCCCACGGTGATAACAAAGGTACCCAAGAAGTTTCGTAAAGATTGGTTCATAAATATAGCCTCTAGTCTGAGCCATATAGAAGTTGTGTACAAAAAACTGATTAGACCTAATTTCGGTACAAAATGGCCACTGGCAGCCATCTTGAATTTTAGACCGCACCCAGAAACACTCATTCTCGTCTCAAGGTGATAACAAAGGTACCCAAGACATTTCGTGAAGATCAGTTCATAAATACAGACTCTAGCCCGAGCCATATTGACATGTGTACTTACTGTGTGTAAGTCGCACTGAAAAAATCAAAGTTCATCTAATTTGCATAATTTCTGCACGAGAAAAAAACCTGTATTATATGTGATGTATCCCATGGTACTAAACATTCACACAAAAAATTATTCAAATCAGCGCTTTCATATGGAAGTACAGTGCAAAAATCTGATTGCACCTAATTTTGTACAAAATGGCTGCCATCGGCCATCTTGAATTTCAGACCATATCCAAAAATACTTGTTCTCGTCCCACAGTGATACCAAAGGTACCCAAGAAGTTTTGTAAAGATCGGTTCATAAATACGGCCTCTAGCCCGAGCCGTATCCAATTGTTGACTTACAGACAGACGGACGATGGGCCATGACAAAAGCTCAAATTTGGCTTTGCCAAAGTTGAGCTAAAAATTTTCAGTGCCCTGTAGTTTTGAAGATATGGGCGTTTTAAATTTTTTCTATTTTTCAGTCCTCCAGTCCCCATGGAGCGATGGGAAAATTTTGGGGGGCATAAATTAGCTACTTATGACCCAATAAGCCCTCATATCAAATTTGGTTCAAATCGGCCTCTCAGTTTGGAAAATAAAAATTTTGGTACAATTCGGGCTCCCACAGGAAGCACAAATATGAACCCCGGGACTTGGCTTTAACAAACTTATATCTCACCTCCCTAAGGATACTGTATACCAAATATAAAAAGATTCTGACTGGTGGATGTGAAGAAGATTTTTGAAGAATATTCCTCATATTGAACTAAGTTATAATTCGGGCTCCCAAATATCAACCCAGGGACTTGGCTTGAACAAACTTGAATCTCAATCCCCTAAGGATGCAGCATACCAAATATCAAAACATTCTGACTGCTGGATCTGAAGAAGATTTTTAAAGAAAATTCCCCATTTTGAACAGTAATTTTATTTCATTCAAAATATGAAATGGGGTTTGACGAACAGGCTGAGCCTATTTAAACGCCTCCCCCACAACAATATTCAATTCTAATACTGAAATGGGTGCAGGTGCTGACAAGGAGTGGCAAATACATAGATTGAAGTGATATTCACATCATAGTACATTAATATGATCGTACAATAAAATGTAAGTATTTGAAAGTCAACTCCTTGAATAAATTGTATGTTTGGAGAGAAACTAGCTGCAACTTCTTTCTAAAGTGAATGGTGGGCATTTTAACGTCTGGCAAGATTTTCGAACGTGTAAGCATACCTTTTATGTCTATTTTCGACAGCCTGCAACGCAGGAGAAGTGAATGAATACAAAATTGTACGTGAATAGAGAGTCTCAATAGTCACAAGCGGGACATGTGAGCAGCCGACAACAACCCACATTCACCACCATGAACCCATACCTTGAAAAGTAATTCCCAGGTGCTTATGATGGGTAACTTCTTTAATAGCTTTATCCAGTAAATATAGCTGGGGTTGGGGATTTGGATTAGTTTTTCGTGAAAGCCTTAAGGCAACTGTTTTTTCAGAACTAAAAATTACCTGCTATTTTTTAGACCAATTCCAGATTTCGACAAGATCCGAGTTCATAATCCTACTGTAATGTACTCTCAAATTCAGAAGATGCCCAAAGCTCACAGAATGCCCTTGCCCTTTTGGATCAATAGACAATAAATGACGCAGCACTTTACTGTTGAGGGGAAATTTTTGTTGCATGTACTTTGCTGATTCAATATATGCCTTCAGTAGTTTAGACTGGAATTGAGACCTTTCGTCTGGTGGCAATTCTTTGAGAGCTGACTTCACATCTTCCCAACAAAAAATCCCTTTACATGACAAGTATTTTTTACTGTCTTCCACATCCAGAGACTCAAGTTGTTTACTGTTCAAATCTTTAATTATTTCCATTTTCATGAAGCATGCCAAGAAATGTTTAAATAATTTGGTTATCTCGTCGTGAAGCCTATGTACCATTGGACATTTCTGTTCAATTAATGAAAGTGCCAATGACTCTGTATCTTAACTTGTCTGTGTATTGTGTTTGATGAAAAGGATGATGTTCAATGTTTATGAAAGGATTATGAAATAAGACAAGAATTGTGATAATTGGGAATATGTTAATTTCTGTTCCCTGTATCCTATGTTTTTAATAAAAATAATATGAGGTGTACTCGGTACTAAAGAGATGAGGGGTGGGTTAATATGGCCTCACAGTTAATGTATGTGGCCCTTACAGTTAACGTATGTCAATGTAAGTTACCAAGTTACAGTGAAATTATTCCACAATGAGTCATCCTATGAAGTTACATTGAAATCCCTTCATAAATATGGCCTGTAGACTGTGCTAAAGGTTTTCGGACTTCAGGCCTGTGTGGCCATGACGGTAGACCGATTGCAACTAAAAGGGAACGTCCTCATCTTGACATTATACTGAGTCATTCTAATAAGTTACAATGAAATTCCTTCACAAATACGACCTGCAGTCTGTAGTACTGAAGTTTTTCGGGTTTTGGGCTCGGGAAGCCATCATGGTTGAATAATTGCGACCAAAAGTGGGCGTTGTCATCTGGGCATAATCTGGAGTGATCCTACGAAGTTACAATGAAACCGCTTCATATATATGACCTGTAGACTGTGCTCAAGGTTTTCGGGCTTCGGGCCCCTGAAGCCATCACAGTTGACCAAAAGGGGAAGTCATCATCTAGGCATTATATGGAGTCAACCTAACAAGTTACAATGAAATCCTTCCGTAAGTATGACCTATAGACTGCGCTAAAGGTTTTGGCCCGGGCAGCCATCAAGGCTGAATGATCGCGACCAAAAGGGGACGTTCTCATCTAGACATTATTTGGAGTCATCCTACCAAGTTACAATGAAATCCCTTCATAAATATGACCTCTAGACCATGCTAAAAGTTTTCAGGCTTCGGGCCCCTGTAGCCATCACAGTTGCCCAATCGTGTCCAAAAGGAGACGTTTTCATCTAGACATTATATGAAGTCAACATACCATGTTACAATGAAATCCCTTCATAAATATGACCTGTAAACTGCTATAGGTTTTCGGGCTTTGGGCTCAGGCAGCCATTATGGTTGAATGAGCACAACCAAAAGGGGATATTCTCACCTGGAGTGATCCTAGGCAGTTACAATGAAATCCCTTCATAAATATGACCTGTAGACTGTGCTCAAGGTTTTTGGGCTTCGGGCCCCTGAAGCCATCACAGTTGACCAAAAGGGGATGTCATCATCTAGGCATTATGTGGAGTCAACCTAACAAGTTACAATGAAATCCTTCCATAAATATGACTTATAGACTATGCTAAAGATTTTTGGGCTCGGAAAGCCATCAAGGCTGAATGATCGCGACCAAAAGGGGACGTTCTCATCGTTGATTAGCGGCCGTGTCAACGGGGTTTTTTTTTGAGTCGCCTATCGGGAAGGAAGATGTAGAAGCCGTTTTCTATTATGTATCGCACGAAATTGTACTAATTTCAGTTTGGTGGTTGCTATTCTGTAATAGAATCAACTTGAATGCATGCAAAAGCCCACAAGTTCACCGTGAGTGAAGGTAGGGGACCAGGGTGGGGGGAGGGGTCAGCGTTACAAGTCATACGACATTGTATTCATTAACATCATTAAGATAAAGTGTTAACGTTCAGTGGTTGTTGAACTTGTCGATTGTTTGCAACATGGTCTCTGTCAGAACGCTTCCTACTACATGTACAAAGCATTCTGACAGAGACTATGTCGCAAATAAATTGAAATAATCAACAGCAACAAGTTTGAACTCTGATGTCATGACAGCCATTTGATGAATTATGTTTTGTGCAGTGCTCAAAATAACTTTTTTTCTTTGCGTAGCAAAATGCTACACATTTCCAAAAAATGAATAGCATTTTGTAAAAATTACATAGCTATTTTTGTATACCAGAGTTATGTTATGCTGTTTTGTGTTGAATTCTTCTAAGTAGATAGAAAAGTTTCCATCCATTTCTGGGCATTTCCAAATGATCTGCAACACATAAAACATTTACTATGTTTTTTTAACTGAACTGCCTTCAAGGGTTGCATGGACTTGAATATTTTCAAATGGCGTCTTGGTTGTTTAATAGAGTTCTCAAAATGGAAGTTGGGATTTTTAATTTGATGGGCTTGAAGCTATTTTTAATGGACATTTTATGCAAAATGTTGTAAAAACAGGAAGAATTTAAACCAATAGAATTCATCTTACATATGAAGTCGCTAATGATGCTTGATGGAGAGTTAATCTGAGTTATGCCTGGAATGTTCCACAATCAGAAGTAAAGCATCAGTGAACTAGTTTTCAAATTTGTTTGCAAATTTTCATTTACATTTTGCGATACAAGATAATCAACTGCAGCCTAATAGGCTGCAGTTGATTATCTTGTATCGCAAAATGCTATACATAATTGAACAATGTGTAGCTTTTTGCAAGTTTTGCATAGCAAAAAGCGGCCCGATACCGCTTATTTTGAGCCCTGGTTTTGTGAGTGATATTGCCAACAGATAGCAAGTGTAGATTATTAGCTGCCTTTGAAGTTTAACGATTGATCTTATACCCACACCCCAGAAACACGTTCTGAGCGGTGATTGTCATTCACTGACAATGTTGATTCAAACTTGAGTTGATTTCCCCTGACTGTGTGCCAGTGGCCCAGTTCCACACTTTAATCAAAGTCTTTGACATAATAACATTCATGGATGAAAAAACGTGACAAATAGAATATTTCAGAATGAATGCAGACTGTAGAACTGGCCCAGTGGTGCGATTGGTGTACTGTGCACGTGTCCACTGTCCAAACAATGGCAGGCGTGAAACATTGTTGGGGGCCAATCGGTGTGGGGGGAGGGCATTGTCAAATTGTCAGTCTGTCAGGTCAGATCACTTATAATAGATCATTCGCAGTCACAGATAATGACAAATGATTTCTCTGAATGTGTCCCTGTTAACTCAACTTGTTTTTCTGGGATTCTCGTTTAACGAGCAGTACTCTGCAGTCACTTGATGCTGACTTAAGATAATAATTCCGTACCAGTCCCCTTTGCAAACTATTCGCGCCAGATTCATCACTTGCGATGAATGATTATGATAGTGACCTGCAAGTGACACCGAATTATGTGAATATGTTAAGTCCAAATTTGTTGTGAAATGAGGAGTTGTCGTCACTCTGTGTGGTGTTCTTCTCAACTTCTTTAAATGGATGTAAAACAGGATTCATGGGACTGTAGGTGTACATATACATGATGAAACATAGACAGGTAAACTTATAAACTAATTTTCATTTTAACTTTCTGGAGCATTAACTCCGGACAGTAGGCATGCCATGGCCTGTGGGCCAAGTACCCAAACTGACCCAAAGTCCAACTTTCAAGTATGTATTTGGGTGGGGGGAGGGGGGGGGGGGGTGTTGACAAATACTCAGCCTGTGATGTGGTCATTTGTTGCACGAAACAGTGCACTACAATCCCGAGGAACCATTCTCTCCGTCTCTGTCGTCTCGGCAATACACCAAGTCTTACTGACTGAATAAATTACGGTACTGTGTCGGGTTATATTTTTAGGTTATTTTAACAATTAAATTTCCACACATTATTTGCGGTTCACCGTGTACGACTATCGATGAATCGTCGATTAGTACAACCGATTAATCGATTCTAAATTTTGAAAACCGTGGCATCCCTATTCTCATCTAGGAATTATACAGAGGCATCCTACCAAGTTACAATGAAATCCCTTCATAAATACGACCTGTAGACTGTGCTAATGGTTTTCGGCTCGAACAGCCATACCGGTTGACCGATCACGACCAAAAGGGGCCGTTCTCATCTGGACATGACCCCAAACCTGAATATGAAATTTCGTGACAATCAGACAAAAACTACAGGGTGTGGCCTGTGCTAAAGGAAAATGTGAACAGACTCACAGACTAACAGA
Organism: Pictodentalium vernedei; assembly: GCA_031216915.1. Classification (NCBI taxonomy): domain Eukaryota; kingdom Metazoa; phylum Mollusca; class Scaphopoda; order Dentaliida; family Dentaliidae; genus Pictodentalium; species Pictodentalium vernedei. The sequence continues at coordinate 716,976,571 of CM062296.1, forward strand.
ATTCCGCAGATGATGGCAATAGCTTATCTTGACTTTGTCAAGTTTAGCTAACAAAACAAATGATTTGAATATTGGTAACAAATGTGTGAACAATTTACTATACAGCAGAGTTTCTGTTCTGTTGTAGAACAATTTACTCACAATTCTAAGTTATCTGTTCAAGCCATCTTTTGTGAGACTTTTTTTCCCAAGAATTTTTGTGATTTCGTAATACCTGCTTCGGCTATCCTTTGACATTTTGGACACCAGATCAATAACCCTTTTTTTTGTATAGATCTTTGTCATCATTCGGTAACCAGATGTAGTAGAAAAGAGTCAAGGCATCTATCAATTGTTCATTTCGGAATGTGACATCATAGGCCACAGGGTTGGGGCGAATGCATTGTAAATGTATTGAATACGAATACGAATACTTTGAAATTTTATGAATACGAATGCGAATACACAAATTTCAAATGTATTGAATACGAATATAAATACAAATATGAATACTTGAATACTTTTCAAAATTATTTCTTGTAAATGGATGATAATTTGATCATTCTTATTGGGATTAAGGGTATAAGGGATTATAGGTGAAGAATTAGTTTTTCAGAGGGTTGATCTCTTAATCCTTTAGAATCCAATCAACAGACATAAGTTGGTATTAATGACAAACAAAAGAAATAAAAAAAAATTTCAAATATCAATTTATTTAGAAAACAATTAGCAAAATGTGCACAGTACTCGTCCAATGTTTTGTTGTTTAGTGGATACACAGTAATCATTAAATAGAGAACTGTGAGAAATTTACACAATTTTGGGGGTATTTTTTAAAGTTTTTTTCTTCTAAACTGCATTTTATGACCCCCAATAATGTCTATTAATTGTGGCTAATTGTGGCTTCTTTGCTTGATGTCTTTTATTAATATTTAAACATACATTGCTGGTGAGAATAAAAAAAACTGGCTAGTGCTATTCACAAAAATCAATTAAGCAATTACTGCACTATTGGAAAAATGTTGTAATTCAAGCACAATAATTTTACAGATCTATCAGTCTACACCTTATTTCTACTATTACTGTACAAAAATATTAGATTTGTATTAATTGGATAATGGAGTTGTTTAGGGATTAAAAATTAATACTTTGGCCTATTAGGCCGACAGGCATCTGTGAGCAATTCTTTGCAGGGGCACCTGAAAATTAAGTCCAAAAAAACAGCACAACTCTTGGAGGTAATCCCGCAAGTGTGGGCTGTACTTGAAATCTGTAAATATGTCATCATCAAATTTTTCAACATGGTTGTTGAAATACTGGCAAAATGTTTTCACACAGTTATGTATGTGGTGAGCGATGTCACCATCAATATCAAGCAAACTGGGAACAACATTTCGTAGTTTAGCCTCAAACCCATTAATGCGTCCTCTCGTACAGTTAGTGGAATCTGAAAGACTTGAAACAAGATTGTTCAGTGGAATCTCATCTTCTTCAAGTAAGTTCACGACTGAATCAAACACTGTCTTTGCGTTTACCACTGTTAACTTGATTGATGCGTAATGTTCCACAAAACTTTCTCGTCCATTAAAATAACATACTAATATATTTAATATCCTTGTGCCCTTAATTGTACGTTCATCCAAATTAATGGAGAATGGAGTAGTCTGCATTGTTTGATCAATTCTTTTTCGCATAACTGCAGCCACACCCTCCTTCATTTTATATGTAGCTGTTTGCCTCTCCATAGATAGGTCCTGGAGAACTTTTCCATCTTTGGCAAGCTCTTGTGCCAGCTTTATGAGGTGTGGAGCCATTGACAGAGGAACGGAATGTTCTGCCATGAAGGTACATATTAATGCTTCTGCATGAGATTTTCTGTCTATTTAGTTAACTTTTGGATCGGTTTGTTGAACATTATCACTACCACACTAGTTTTGTCCAATGTTAGGTGCAGCTCCATACGTGTTTGACAACGTGGAATGCGGTTGGGGAAGGGGCGGGGTGTGTGTGTGTGTGTGTGTGTGGGGGGGGGGGGGGGGGGGGGCTTGTCAAGCCTCCAGCAACTTCCTATTTGAAAATGCACTGGGACTGCCTGTTTTCCACCAGATCCATATTTAACATAATCCCAGCAGAAAAGACATCTAATTTTTCCTTTCTCGATAATTTTCGCACATAATCCGAAAGAAAGTCACCGTTTTCATCCTTGAGGGTCAGCCAGTTCCAATTAAATTTATTCTTCAATCCACTGCCTATTGTCGCTATATCGCACTCACCTCTATCAACAATACTCATAGTTCAAAAACAACAATAGATGAAAAGAAATCCACTCAAGCGATCACAAAAGAAACGCAAAACTGTGAAGGTCATCAGCTGTTTTAAAAGCAAGTGTATCAACAATATACTATTTTGATTTGTACGCCCTGGTGAGCTAAAACAATGAGTAAGAGAACCAATTAACCAGGGACTGATATAAGCTTCATACACCGTAACCTTAAAATAGGTTATGGTGTGCCTAGCATACCGTAACCTGTAGGTTTCCGTAGTGTAGATATAAGGTAAATTATTAAGGTAATCAGTTTCCTCTTGCAACCTAATAATAGGTCTCGAGTTTATAGAAACATGTAACCTACCCCATAACCTAACCTATAGGTTACAGCTTATGTCGGACCCTGATTAACCAATCACAAAAGCTGTTTCATTCAGATGACATCCTTTATCTCCGTAAACACAGGTGGCAATTCAAAAGTTTTTCACAACTGAAACACCATCGGACATATTAATTCAAAATACTGCTATCCACAAAATGCACAGAGACGGTGCAAAAAAACAGAATTTTCAAAACGGAATGGAAAATTTAAAAAAAAAAAAACGGAATTCCATCAAAAAACGGAAAACTTACATCCCTGTGTAGCTTCCACTTAATCCTCAAAGGATCAGGTCTGATAAATCAATACAAGGCCATAAAACAGAGCTGGTTATGTCTAGCAAAATATCCTGGAAACTGTCCAGGTCTTAAACCCTTAGTTAAAGGCCTAATTTCCACTTTGATCACTTTTTACTGCAACTAAACAGATGCATCAACATGCATTCTGCATCAAGTAACACTCTATGTACCTTATCAGTTGTTTATAGGAAAGCCTTGGCTGCCTTCAGTACAGTCATCGGGGCTGGTTGTAATCCACGCATAGGCAGTGATGTACGCACATGCGTTTACTAGGTAATAAAAACCATCATCAGCAAAATTTAAATTAATGAAGCACCGGGATGCACCCGGTGCTTCATTAATTACATTTTTGATTATTATTCCTAAAATTTATGTTTGAAATCTAATATGGAAATATTGCCCACCAGTGGAAAGTGACCAGTCCACAGCAGCTGTACTGTGTATGTAGGGAGCCAAGACTTGTCTAGAAATAACTGGAATGGCACATGATATAGACTGTGAAAGTGTCACAAAAATGTAAAAAAAATTGCTTGGCCCCTGTGGGTTAACCTGTCAGAGAGCTTGGGGTTAAGCAGCATAAATGTCACATTTAATTGTTACTCACCTTTGGGCATCACGATGACTATCACAGTTATCAGTTGATGGAATTCCATTGATTAGAGTCACAACCTTTTGTACTTCACCCTGAGAAGTGCGGGCACAACCATTGCTTGGGATTGGGTGGGAAACAGAGAAGCTGTGAGATTCAACTTCACTGGTCATCTCACCAACAGACCTGTTCTAAGTAATCTCATTTCCCAATATATTTCTGAAAGAAAAAAAGTACACATTTAATTTCCTTCACTCAGAATCAAATGTCCCAACCCATCAGCAGCCCAGTCCAGACTCAAATGTTTCTGCATTCAATACAATTTTTACCAAATCTGCAATAGTGTGTACGACCCACCACTCACCACAAAAAGTGATGTCTATGAGTGTCTGAAGTATCTCAATTGAGTTCAGCATAACCTCCCTTTGATCATTCTTAGTGGCTCAAGGGAATCCGTGACTAATCCTTCTCTTGAGTGCCTAATAATCATACATGTATGATTATTCTTTTTTGAACAAAATTTCCGCCTGTATGATCCTTATTTGACCCTGGATGATTATTAATTTTCAGCAATCGAATGTGCAGAGCGGCTGCTTATCTCAAGAAGTTCACCAAAACAAACTAGTAAGGTACATGTACAAACAAACACAGGATGCAATGGAAATGTTAATGTGTAGAGAGCTGGAAGCATATATTTGGGCTTTATTCTGATTCCTGAAGTACTGCTACCATAACCTAGTACCCAGTGGATGTGCTTCATACCATCACTGAAACAGAATTAATTAGTCTATCAGGTTTTGCCTTGGTGCTATTTATGGGAGAGTGCCTACAGGCACTCTCCCATAAATTGCAACAAGTCAAATCCATTGTGAAATTATGATGACGGAAAGTAATTCAGCCCTTCACCACTTCAAGAGCATCACAAGTCTGAAAACGGTCAGAGCATGGCTCACATCTTAGAATTTTCTACCCTATACTATTATTCGACCCTATACTATTATTAATTTTCAGGAAATTTTCCACCCTGTACTATTATTTTGCCCTGCAGTTGAGAGTATTCAGTCAGATAAAAACATGAAAGTGTCAATGACACTGTAGCTCAACTTGTCAAGACAAAGACATGTACATGTATAGTATGTGACACAGCAATGACAAACATCTAGGTAATGACCTGATAACAAAGGTACATATAAAGTATTGTAACAGTCTGTACATAAATACTGACCGTTGCCTGTAACAAATGTATAAATAAAAATAAATAAATGAATTTCTAGAATACTAGAAATCCTTTCTGTTCAGGCCGAGTGGTATTAGCGTTCTAAGTGTAAAAATCCACTTAATTTCAGCAGCATGTCTTTTCGTGTGGCTGTGTAGTGCCTCGGGATCGGTAGGGAGTACCTGAATAATCTGATATTTTACATCACGGATATTGTGGTCCGGTTGATTGAAGTGGAAAGCCACCGGAGTATCCCTTTTATGTGATATATCCGAAAAATGTTCCCTTATTCGGATTTTGAAATGTCTTTTCGTTTCACCCACATATTGTTTGTGGCATGTGGCGCACGTAATGAGGTAAACACAATTCTTGATAAGGCAATTGGCTCGGTTCGGCCCTTTATGTCTGTTCTTGGTGGTCGAGCCAGTAAACCATCTTTGTGTGGGTAGTGCCTTGTAAGTTGTGCAGTTCTTGTCGTGGCATGGTAGAAAGGGATTAGATATGGTGATTCCACTGATTTGTTTGAGAGGTGGTATTCTGGCTGTTAGTTTCAGGTGGCGAGTCAGTCCTCGGACGTTTAGAGGGATTGCTGGTATTATTCGGCTGTGTTTCCGACATGATGACCGTGCTAACAGAGCTGATCGATGATCCCAGGCTAATGTTGCTGCTGGAGCTTTCGGCTATATCTTTTGACATAGTTGTGTTGCAGGTCTTAAATGTGGTAAACCAAAAAATATTCTCTACTAAAGAGCAGGAGTGACCTACACAACAACTATACCCTGTTGTTAAGCCTGACCGGTTTCGTTCTAATTTGAACTCATCAGAGGCGGAGAGCACTCTCGTGCCGGCTCCTATATATACCCTTTTGTTTGGCGGGTACCGTTTTTCTCGATTCTCATTGGACGAGATCTTATGTCTGGCGGTGCCGTTTTGTTGGTTTGGCGGTACCGTTTTTCATTGTCTAATCTAAAAATAGTCTGGCGGTACCGTTTTGTTTGTTTGGCGGTACCGTTTATCATTGTCTAATCTAAAAATAGTGTGGCGGTACCGATTTGGTGTTTGGCGGTCCCGCTCATGGGACCACGGTTAAATCTATAAAGGCAAGCCATCGCCAAATAAAAAACAACTATTAAAGGTATGTGTTTTTTAATCACAACTTCATCCTATAATCTCTAATAGCAGTATCCGGTATTCCCTGTAATATTGGTAACGATGAATCCATACCTCCCTTTCGCCCAGTTACCAAAACATCAACCCATTCACCCAAAACAGATGGAGTGGGCCTCTTTCTTTCTTTTCTTTTTCTCACCTCACATGCCGCTCCCATTGCTAATCTGAAAATACCGACATTGAAAATACAATACTCTGATAAATGAACACAACAGTTTGGACGGACATCTCCACCCCCCCCCCCCCACACCAAGTGGATGAGATTTGGGTGCCACGCCGGTACCGCCATACTTACCATGAGCGGGACCGCCAAACACCAAATCGGCACCGCCACACTATTTTTAGATTAGACAATGATAAACGGTACCGCCAAACAAACAAAACGGTACCGCCAGACTATTTTTAGATTAGACAATGAAAAACGGTACCGCCAAACCAACAAAACGGCACCGCCAGACATAAGGTCTCGTCCAATGAGAATCAAGAAAAACGGTACCGCCAAACAAAAGGGTATATATAGGAGCCGGCACGAGAGTGCTCTCCGCCTCTGATGAGTTCAAAGTAGAACGAAACCGGTCAGGCTTAACAACAGGGTATAGTTGTTGTGTAGGTCACTCCTGCTCTTTAGTAGAGAATATTTTTTGGTGTAACAAATGTATAGGTAAAGTATTGTAAAGGTGGGTGACAGTCAGATGCTAAACTAGAAAAGAAATCTTAGTCCCAGAGTGGGTCTGACTGAACCCCAAAATATTTGTTCTCATAGCACAGTGATAACAAAGGCACCCCAAAACACACTCGTTCCTGTCCCAAGGTGAAAACAAAGGTACCCAAGAAGTTTTGTGAAGATCAGTTCATAAATACAAGCTGTATAGAACTTGTGACAAAAAACTGATTGGACCTAATTTTGGTACAAAATGGCCACTGGCAGCCATCTTGAATTTCGGACCGTACCCAGAAACACTCATTCTCATTCCAAGGTGATAACAAAGGTACTCAAAAAGTTTTGTGAAGATCGGTTCATAAATACAGCCTCTGCCCTGAGCCATATTGACATGTGTGCTTACATTATGTAAGTAGCACTGAATAAATCAAAGTTCATCTAATTTGCATAATTTCTGCATCAAAAAAAAACCCTTACAATATGTGATGTATTCCATGTTACTAAACATACATACAAAAATTTATTCAAATCAGAACTTTCATACAGAAGTTCTGTACAAAAGACTGATTGCACTAATTTTGGTACAAAATGGCTGCTGGTGGCCATCTTGAATTTGGACCACACCCAAAAACACTCGCTCTCATCCCACGGTGATAACAAAGGTACCCAAGAAGTTTCGTAAAGATTGGTTCATAAATATGGCCTCTAATCTGAGCTGTATAGAAGTTGTGTACAAAAAACTGATTTAGACCTAATTTCGGTACAAAATGGCCACTGGCAGCCATCTTGAATTTTAGCCCGCACCCAGAAACACTCGTTCTCATCCCAAGGTGATAACAAAGGTACCCAACACATTTCGTGAAGATCAGCTCATAAATACCTACTCTAGTCTGAGCCGTATTGACATCTGTACTTACTGTGTGTAAGTCGCACTGAAAAAATCAAAGTTCATCTAATTTGCATAATTTCTGCTCGAAAAAAAAAACCCTTACAATATGTGATGTATTCCATGTTACTAAACATTCATACAAAAATTTATTCAAATCAGAACTTTCATACAGAAGTTCTGTACAAAAGACTGATTGCACTAATTTTGGTACAAAATGGCTGCTGGTGGTCATCTTGAATTTTGGACCACACCCAAAAACACTCGCTCTCATCCCACGGTGATAACAAAGGTACCCAAGAAGTTTCGTAAAGATTGGTTCATAAATATGGCCTCTAATCTGAGCTGTATAGAAGTTGTGCACAAAAAAACTGATTAGACCTAATTTCGGTACAAAATGGCCACTGGCCACTGAATTTTAGACCGCACCCAGAAACTATCGTTCTCATCCCAAGGTGATAACAAAGGTACCCAAGACATTTCGTGAAGATCAGTTCATAAATACAGACTCTAGTCTGAGCCATATTGACATCTGTACTTACTGTGTGTAAGTCGCACTGAAAAAATCAAAGTTCATCTAATTTGCATAATTTCTGCACGGGAAAAAAACCTGTATTCTATGTGATGTATCCCATGGTAATAAACATTCACACAAAAAATTATTCAAATCAGCGCTTTCATATTGAAGTTCTGTGCAAAAATCTGATTGCACCTAATTTTGTACAAAATGACTGCCATCGGCCATCTTGAATTTCGGACCGGTCCCCAAAAAACTCGTTCTCGTCCCACGGTGATACCAAAGGTACCCAAGAAGTTTCGTAAAGATCGGTTCATAAATACGGCCTCTAGCCCGAGCCGTATTGGCATTTGCACTTACAGTGCTGAAAGTAACACCAAAAAACATCAAAATTAGTCTAATTTGCACAATTTACGCACGAGAAAAAAACCCGTATTATATGCAATGTATCCCATGGTACTAAACATTCATACAAAAAATTATTCAAATCAGAGCTTTCATATGGAAGTTCCGTACAATAAACAGATTTCTGCATCGTCGGTACAAAATGGTGGCTGGCAGCCATCTTGAATTTTGGACCGCACCCAAAAACACTCGTTCTCATCCCATGGTCATAACAAAGGTACCCAAGAAGTTTCGTAAAGATCGGTTCATAAGTATGGCCTCTAGCCCGAGCTGTATCCAATTGTTGACGTACGGCCAGACGGACGACAGGCCATGACAAAAGCTCAAATTTGGCTTTGCCAAAGTTGAGCTAATAAATTAGGGTAACAAATGAATAAAGTTCATCTAATCTATATTGAGTTCTCATTCTTAAAGGTAGAATAGATATGGGAAAACAATGTTACTTGAATGATCTGGTAAAACTTCCAAACAGCAGGTGGTATACAAAGACATTTAACTCTGTATGGCATTGTAACATTCAGACAGGATGGACAAGGCAGGATAGTGGCAAATTATTCCATTGGGACTGGAGAAAGCCTGAAAATAATTTTCATTGTGCTTCCAGACAAAATGTCAGACACCAAATGAATCATGTCTGTCATTTAAGAATGATATCTGACATATTACAAAATGGAGTTTGAGTATTCGAAATAATGTGTTTTTATGTACCTTCATCTTAAAACTGCTCAGAATTCATCCAACGAGCCCTGCCAAACAAGGTATGATTGGTTTCATTCGGAATTGGAACTGAATACTCTTTAGACATAATTCAGATTCATGTATGGTTTTATCAAATCGTATTTCTTCACATGCTGTTAATACTCATGAGCTGTACAGTCACTTTTTTCACACTTCCCAACTTGCCAGAACCAAAAATTACAATAATCATTAATTTTAGGCTTGCTAGTTATGTACCTGATTTCCATCATGCATGATCACTGAACTTCATTGATAATTTTGGCATCAGACATTTTGACTGATGATTTTAAACCTCAGTCAGACATTGGCCTTTTTGCACCTGACATTGTCCTTGTCTGACCACTTATTTTCTGGTATGGACTGGAGATCTAGGAGGGGAGTGGGTGAACCAGGCAGGCAGTTACATAAGAGGAAGGGTTCTCGATGATTGCAATAGAAACTGGCGAGCTGAAGTTAGAGACAAGAGCTCTTTGGACAGGTCATACAAAAGAAGAGGCACCAACTTTTGAGGAGTACCTCGATGGATCATCCGGCTGCCTTCATTGTTCAAAGTGAGATCAAAGTCACTCGAGTTGAGGGTGAAATTTGGGAAAGGTGTGGAAGGAGTAGAGATTGGCGGTTGTTATTTTTTCACTTCGGTTTTTGGGGGGTGAAGACCTGGGTTTCGGTTTTAGTTACGTTTTTTTTTTCCCACTTTATGCATTCTCAACTAATTTGGGGAATTTGGATGTGAAGAACCAGTGAACTCATGTTCAAGTATGAAGTGATGGTCTCAGAATGTTTTTTTCCAGGTGAACTTGAATTCATTGGTTGTTCATAATTCAAAATTGTTATTGCAGCGTATCAGAAAATCAAATTTAAGCACTTTTAGGCCTCTGACCATGATTTTCAAGGACTGTTATAAGCTTGATGAAATTCAGAGACAGGAAAAATTTAACACTGTCACCAATGCAAATCATTTAGAGTATTGTAACCATTACTTCATAGGTGTCTATAAAAAGAAAATTAGTCCCCTTCGGTCAGCGCGTATACAAAACGTATCTCCATGTGGTTTTGTGCTACAGATAAATATATACACGCAATGTATGACAGGGGATTCAGAGACTATTTTAGCGTAGAATGTTGCATTAACCTCTTATATATTTCATATAACTATCTTACCACTAGCACATCTGGGTTTACTCATTGTGTGTGCATATATTCGGGCAAATTTTAATTTAGTACTTACTGCAGATGATCATTTTCGCCGATTTCTTGCAGACGATCTCTCATCCAGTAACTTTTTAAGCTTCGGCTTGTTTGGGTAAATTTCTGTGCTTCAACTCTATATGTCGAATTAGGTTGCTCGTATTTATGTGTTCGGAAGTATTCTCTTTAGCAAATATTGCAGGTGCAAAATTTTGTTTTCAGGTCATTTCAATTATAGTACACGGGAATTGGATCTTTAGTAGCCATTTTGAATCAAGAAAACTTGTTACTCTCATGTGGTACACACGGTTACTTACCAAGTTCTGCTTTCCTTTCTGTAATCAGTAGATATCCGTTCATGGTGCTTGGCGTCTTCACCCCGACCCACAGGCGTGGATGATATGGATTAGTTCTAAGAAATAATACCTGCGTTTTCAAATACGCTTGACCGTTGTTCCAGGATACTTAGATTGTACATTGTATTAATGATTAATTAAAAAAAAAAAAAACGTAACATCGGTTGTATGACTGCAATTTCGGTGCAACTCGCAGTTTTTTTTCACAACTGAAACCAAGTTGTGGACTCGGTTACCTGCCAGTCTCCAGAAAAGAGAGTGCCAAAAGTGCAGCTAAGGGGTAATGGAGAGTCTGGAACATTTCATTTTAGAATGCCCTAAATATTTGCCAAGAATAATAAAATTCCTTGAAAAACTGATTGAAGATTTGAATGAAAGAGAGATAAGTGGATGAGGGATGATATGAGGGAAATAGTCAATATCAAAGTTGGGGAGATTGAGAAATTACCAATGGGGAAATAATAAAACAATTTGTATGAAAATGTTGGAGATTAGGAGGGACAGTTGGGAAGGAGTGACTAGCCAGGTGATGGGGTTGATGTAAAAGGCTTCCTCATTAATTAGAGGATCTCGGCAAATCAGTGGAAAGCCAAATGATTATTATGGGAATGGGACAACCTGCCCCTGACAGGCCCAGAGACAACCTGCCCCAAATGATCTTGGACAACCTTCCCCAGGACAACCCCGCCCCAGCAGTTCCTATAAGTAACATATGAATAAGTCCAAATGACCTGGACTTTCTTTCAAACTATTAAACAAAAACAACTTTTTAAAACTTTTGATTTTATTAATCCTGATCTAATAAAAACAACAATTACACATGTGTGCACAGGTGGTAGGGTAGTGGGGTCCGACCCCCAACAACCTTGACCTGGAAGGTGATTACGAATTGTGCATAACTACAGTACAGGAATTCTGCTCTGGTGTTTTATTTAGAGATGTGGGGATATTTATGATAATACTGAAACTGCGGTTCAATGAGTCTGATGGTTTGTTTTAGAAAGAAGAAAAAATATACCCAAACAGGTCGCTGGTTTTGAACCATGTGTAGTTCTTGAATGTTGGTTTTGTTCGGTCACTTGTTATTATGGCACCATATTCTAGTACTGAGCGTAGAAAATTAGAAATGATTTCAAACAGAAACATGATGATTTTCAATTGCTAAAACAACACATTTATTGTCTTAGTCAGGTTCTAGTCATTTCATCCCATGGTCATTTCGTCCCATTTTGGTCGTTTCGCCCCATTTATTTTGGTCGTTTTGTCCCATGCAGATTTTTCACTTTGGTTGTTTCGTCTCATGTGGATTTTTCACTTTGGGCGTTTCGTACCATCCGAGATTGGCTAGGTAATCTCAAATTTGGTTGATTTTTTTATGATTATTTCTCAGTGAGACTATAGAAATATGGATATCATTGGAACCGGCTTGATCAGTTAGTTCCAATAATATCCATATTGCTGGGAAAAATGTAAGACATTTCAGGCTCATTCATTTTTTTGGCAGTTTTGACTTATTTGTTAAAGGGTTAAGTCACAACGGGACATATAACGACAATGAATCAGGTGTTTGTATTTCTTCACACAGAATTCAAAGACTTTGCTGTCAACTGTTTTTTTTTTCGGTTCATTATAATATCAGATTACAGCAACTTTTTGTGGTCTAGTTCAATCTCGGCGGCAATCACCTCTGTGTCGAGGTGATCGCTTGATATCGTTTTATATTTTAAGTCCTGCCTTATGAGGATGTTGATGGGTGGATGTTGTAAAATATATAGTCAAGCATATAAAAACAAGTCCTCTAGGTTTGAAAGGCAGCAGTCGGTCCTATTATGCCCATACAGACATATCAAAATGATGTACTGGTGTTTATACAAACGGTCGGTCAAAATTCTTCAAAACATGGCGACAGAGCTGCATTGGGGAAAATTCCAAAGCCTTTGCTTTTGTTTACGTATGAGTCTACTTTCGATTTTCGGTCGGCGTCATCGGACAGAAAAAGCATGTAAAAACAACGCCGTCTAAAATCAAATAATGAAAAAGATCGCCTTCATACAGTATACTGTTATTAGATAGAGATTGCACAGTTGTCAGATTCAGTGCAAGGTATCATGATACCTGTTGAAATTTCTTAGAATTACGATTTTGTTTTTCGATGGAAATTCGTGGTAACGAGTGATTTGAGCATGTCTGTCGAGTATGGAAACCATCTTCAATAAAAAATGCAGACAGTGTTGTCCTTTTCCAAAATGCAGTCCTATCGCTGTATTTGAAAGTGTTTTGAATGCCGACCTTTGTTCTTGGATATATGAAGCACATTTGGCCACAAGTTGTTCAGATGAAATATTATTTTATTATCAGTTCTGGTGCGAATACGGTAGCAGATTTCCAGGAACCAGTGGTACCTACAGTCGACTCTATGAGTTGATTACATCTGTGTTTCGTGTTCTATACATCCCAACCTTTATTTTGATGTATAATTTGTGTATATTTAATCTGAATTTAAGGAATATGAGAGGTGAGAATTTCAAAATAAACAAAATTCCATTACTTATATAGGCTCTTAATTCAAATAAATAAATAAATAAATAACGATAATTTTCGAAGTGGGCCAACTCGCCCCCAAAATCGGGCCAACTCGCCCCCAAAATCGTGCCAACTCGCCCCTAGGGGCGAGTTGGCGCGGGGGCGGGTGGTCGCGTACCCGTCTCTGGGGCGGGTAGTCCCGGATCCGATTATTGAGTACTGTACTGTACTGACACAACTCAACTTTACTTTAGCTATTAATTTTGTTGAAAAAGTTTTCCTTTGGATTGGAATACTTCTTAATCTCTTATTTGGGGAAAATTTAGAACAGATTATGAATGTACGATTTGTGGTCAGATTTATCAACAAGGTCCATTTCAGGAAGTAGACTTCCAATGTCCGTTGCACGAACACAGAAAAAATCGCTGGCATCAACGACAGTCAACAGCTACATGAATAAATGTAAACAAAAATAAAAAAAAGAATATTAATGCATTTAAATCACTGCATATTCTTTTAGAATGCGTTTATACCGGAGACGCGGCAAGTGATAAGTCTTCTCGTACCTTACAATAACTGTGTGACAATCCAAATCGTTTTAATTATTCAATTAAAATACATAATCGGCTGTAAATAATGTACGAAGAAGGAAACGCCATCAAGGCTGCGCAAATGGATGCGCAATTCAAATGATCAAGAGTGTTCTCCCTTCGACTGGTGAAGTGGAAAATTATTTTTTAGTCGGTTTTTCTTAAATTGTTTTGTTACAATTTATGGGGAAAACGATTTCTTGTAGTAACACTAAATCACAGGAACAAAATACTGTTTACTCTGGGATAGGAAACATGTTCAAAGAATATTAATCATTTAACATGATAAAATACTATTTAAAACCTCACAGGACGCTTGTGGGGGTTTTGATCAAGAAGTGCAACTTGTGTCGTGAGTTTTCACTTTCAGTGCCGTAGACCTAGAAAAAGGTGGTCAAGGAAAGGGCCGTGGCATAGGTACAGATGGCTTGTTGCGACTCCCCCACCCCCACCCACCTCCACAAAAATGTGGTCTCAAAATTTTCGGCGTATCGGGGGAATTCTTAGAGCTTTTCTTGGTAAAGTTTTGAAAGAAAATTATTGATATTTTGGCTGAAACATACATGTTTTTGGATAGAATTTTCAAAAACCAACCGGATTCATCCCGGGAACGAGTCGACTCATCCCGGGTCAATTCGCTCTGTACCCGAGTCAACTCACCCTGGATCAACTCGCCTCGGGCTACTCGACCAACCCCAACAGTAATCATTGATGGGATTGGCAACCTAACTACCGAGATAGGCCTTATGGGACCGTTGCAGTAAATTCGTACCCAAAACGATTTCGTGAGTAGCATGTAATGTGGTTTTCACCCCACATTTGGATGACCCCGGTGGATGACCCCGGAAGTGACGTCATGTCACGTGACGTAGTGGCGCCATGTTGTGTTGTCATGGTAACCCGCGTGAGCGGCCATGTTGTGACGTTATCCCCATAGTGATACGTGGTGTTAGTGCGCATGCGCAGCGCGTGTTGTTAGGGTGATACGTGTTTCCGTCGTCCATTTTGTATACTGGAGGCCACCATCTTGGTTTCTATGGTAGCACGTGATTGCTATGTTACCTAAGGCCTACAACAGGACAGGGGTATGTTTTGGGGGTATGTTCCTTTGTACCCGTATGATTTTCTTTTCACAAGCATGGTAGCTCATTATGCGGCTGGAAAAATAATAAAATGTTTGAATTGTTAGAGTCGAGAAAATTCCGTATCTTTCTGGGACATAACTTTTAAAAAAAAACGTTTTCGAATTAAAAGGAGACGTCGGATCTGATGTATGCCGCTGTGTTGCTTCTCTAATTTCTGTCGAAAAGGTTACGATCTTACCCCAACAACAAAAAGCTATCTACCCCAACCACTGTTTGTTTCCGAGTCAGTTTGTAATAGTTTAAACTGAGTCGATTCCAAATCAAGTCAATTCGTACTCAAACTTATGGTCAATACGTAACCTAGTCAGGGTCAATTCGTGATAAAGTTTATACATGAATTTTGGGCTAATAAATTATTTTACACCAGTCCATGTGCTAGGCTCTATTATTTTTCAAATTTTAAATTATTTTATTCTGGTCGAGACATTCTCTACTGATTTGGAGTCTTAGGTACGGAATCGCTCTTGCAAGCTGATTGATTTATTGGGGTTTAACGACACTTTCGACGGAGGTCCAGGGTCACCTCGTGTCGGTCAGTTTTACGGGGTGGGAGGAAGCCGGAGTACCCAGAGAGTACCACCGAACACCGAACAACTACGAGCAACTGTCAACTCCCCAACGTACTAACTCAACACAAGCAGGGTTCGCCTCAGAACCATTCTGTCCAAACTGCACTCTAAATAAGAGTGCACTTAGGACAGAATGGTTCTAAAATGGCGATTGGTTGTTCAAAGACAAATTCACCATCAACGTGCAGTATGCCTTAGTACACAGCGCTAAGGTGCCCCCACGTGGGCAATCGGGATAAAGTGCCTTGCACAAGGACACAACGCAGTTGCCCCTGGCGGGGATCGAACAGTGAACCTTTCCGGTTTGAAGTTCAATACCGTAACCATTGAGCCACCGTGCTCCCACTCTTGCTAGTAATGATGCAACTGTGAGCTTAACCTTTGCCTAACATAAAAAGCAGACGACACTTGCAAAAAAAATTCTTGAATAACTAATTCTTTTCATTTTTTGTCTCCAAAACATAGGTTATGACCCCTTATTGGAACGAGCTCGACGAGCTCGTTCCAATGAGGGGTCATAACCTATGTTTTTGAGACAAAAAATTAAAACATCATGAAAATTAACTGGCGATTTTTGAGAATAGCGCTGGCCAGTTTTGGCCGTTACGTTGGGTAAAGGGTTAACAGATTTGATACTTTTGACGTATGACACCTACACAGTCGGTCATACGAACGCGTGTGGAACCCGACTCGGGCTGCTGGGATGGCGCAAAGAATGACAAATTTGGCCACGACAACTGCATATATTTATTTATTATACGCTAAACGATAGATTATCGAAGAAATTTCGGAAAATATAGAAATCGTATCCCTCACTGTGAAGATATAGAAATTTTCACTTTAACGGTATCAATCAAAATGGCGGCTTTCAAAGCATCACTTCAAGGTGAATACGAGTCAAATTATCACTGAAAATGATTAATTTGTTTTGAAAACGTATAATGAAAAGAAAATCTAGTGTTTTTGAGTGGATATTGATCATTTCCAGTAATAATTCAACACGTATTCACCTTGAATTGATGCATGAAACCCGCTAGTCCAAACATGTCCTGTAAGTCCGTAACCTATTAAGTTTCTGGTTTGGTACGTCCTTTAAAGGACGTACCAAACCAAAAACATATATTACGGACTTTCAGGCCATGTTTGAACTAGAAACCCGACAGCTGAAACAGATTGCAAGACACTGTCTGTTCCGATTATTGATCAAATCACTTCCGCGTATCAATGCGATTCAATGCGCTCTTCACTTTCATGGATCAATTCAAGGTTGAAACGAGTGGAATTATCAGATTCTTATAAAAAGCGTATAATAAAAAGAAAATCTAGTGTTTTTGAGTGGACACCGGAAATTATCTCACTTGTGACTGAGACAAATGGTTATTTTCGCTCGCACAAGCGCTCACGAAAAAGAAACATTTGTATCGGCCACTCATGAGATAATTTTCGGTATCCACTCAAAAACACTAGATATCCTCTATTTATCCACGGGAAAATTTTCAAAACGTCTTGGATTTTTAACTACAATCCCGACTTACAAATATCCCAACTACACCACTAAGGCAAACCATCGACGAAGGCATGCCTTGATGATGTAGTTGGACATTGGAATATATTACCGGCTGAGCCATCACAGCCGGGACAAATTGGGCGGATTTAGGGGGGGGGGCTCACCCTTACTGCACCCTCCTATTTTTTGTAATTCAATTTTTTACAAGCACCGATACCAAGAGATACGATATTATCGGCGGTAATACATAGACATCCACTACCTTTAGTAGTGGATGTCCATGTGTTATCGCCGATAATACAGTGCCCCATGAATACAGCTATAGTCCTATCTGCTACGCTGGTCTCCTGTAAAATGGCTCCTTTTTCTTCAAAATTTGAATGCTGGAATATTTTGATTGGAAAACATTGCTGTCATGTGCAAAGAAGCCAGCGGAGGGCCACATAGACATCCCATGTTCCAACATTTTCCCACGAGATCACCCGCACCCCGAGGGGAGCGCGGTGGCTCAGTGGGTAGAGGTGCAGGCTGCAAGCCGAGAGGTTCTCGGTTTGAATACCACCTGCGGCAACCGCGTTGTGTCCTTGGGTACTTAATCCCAATTGCCCTCATGGGAGCACGGTGCCGTTGTGTACATAAATACCCGTACCCCGCTGACAAGAGTGGGATACCCTCTCGTGTTCGCCCCAACTCGCCTCTACGATCGCCGAGTGATGCTTCGCATCATGACCCACGATTCAAATGTGACGCACCCTCAAACCCCAAATCCCGGGTCCGCCCCTGGGATAAATCAGGTTTACACTCCACCCAATCGGACATCTTAGCGAGGAAAAAAATCTATCTATGCACTGCTCGGAGTCCTAGATTTGCTTCTATGAAATATCTACCATCAGTAAGGTAATGACTTTTCGGATGACAAAAACCTTGATGTTGAACAATCTCAATTGTAATCGGACAATCTCCGGTATTAACAATGACTTGATGGATGCACCATGGTAGCTGTGTGATAATTACAGTAATTGTTCGTCTATTACGGATAATATGTACGACACGAGCACGAGATATGATACAGATGGTGTCATTCTGACAGATACTGTTACAAGGATGAATAAACAGTTGATAAATCCAGCATATATTTTAAGACAGGCAACCCTCTCAATACAGATAATAGAATGATTATTGACTGTCGGGTAATTATACTGAAAATTATTGACAGTTTTCTTTCCGTCCATCGACCATTTCGTATCGACAAGGGAGTGGTTGGAAGATTTCTTCAAATCACCTCTATTCGAACACATGTCATTTTCCAATTTATAACAATAAAAACAAAACACCGCTCGATTAATCACCAATCACATGAAAAATATACACGCGCATGTGTCTGTAATGGTTACATAAGCGTAGGAAAATCGAAGGAACGAGAGTGCACAACCAGCCCTATTTTTTACCATTGTTACTGCAGTCACAGGGACATGGACGCAGTGGCTCAGTGGTTTTGGCATTGTACTTCGAACCTAATGGTTCTCGGTTCGATCCACACCAGGGGTAACTGCCTTGTGTCCAGGGGCGTAGGAAGCTTATAATATTGGGTGGTGGGGGGGGGGGGTTGGGTATTGTAAATGGGAGCTTGTAGGGGACAGCACGACGGCCTTTGGTGACCCGCTCTGCGTAGCCGAACACGGGAGAGAGTGCGGGAGGGGGATACCAGAAAAATTTGTGAAATATGAACTACTGAGGGCTCATTTCCTCGCTTCTCAAGTGAAAAAATCAAGGTATTGTTGCTCTCAATTGTTGGTGTCTATCCCTTTACCTAACATGAAAAGCAGACGACACTTGCAAAAAAAATTCTTGAATAACTATTTTTTTCCCCATTTTTTGTCTCCAAAACATAGGTTATGACCCCTCATTGGAACGAGCTCGACGAGCTCGTTCCAATGAGGGGTTATAACCTATGCTTTTGAGACACAAAATGAAAAAATCATGAAAATTAATTGGCGATTTATGAGAAGAGCGCTGACCGGTTTTGGCCGTTACATTGGGTAAAGGGTTAAAGGATGATGTATGTCAGAGAGGAAGATGTTAACCTGTTGAGCGTCAAATCAGCCAGTCACATAGGCTACCAACTTTTCTCTGCACTGCAGATGGTGTAGCTCATACAGTTTTTATGTGCGCCTGTATGATGTAGAATATGCAGATGTATGTGGTTATTTTAGTGTAGATACTATATATGATTTACAAAGTTTTGGAATTTTTTTTGGGGGGGGGGGTGGTGGTGGTAAATACCCTCCCTTACCCCCTCCCCCCCGGTTCCTACGCCACTGCTTGTGTCCTTGGGCAAGGTATTGGACCTTCTGCATTCCGATGTCAAAAAGCTTTCAACAGCAAATATTTCCCATAATGCAGTTTAATATTTAACCAAATATACCTTGTTTGACAGAGCTCAGTGATCTCTGACAAACAAGATATAATTGGCTAAATTCAGTTCAACAAGAGAACAACAATGTGACCGATAAAAATTCTGTTGCACTACCAGAATGCTAGTGGTTAATCCCGATTACCCACGTGGGGGCACTGTGACGTTGTGTACTTAGATGTATTGCACGTCGATGGTGTACTTGTATTCAACCAATGCACACCCTGCTTGTGCGGAGTCAGTACGTTGGGAAGTGTGACTGTTGCTCGCCGCTTCTCGGTGGTTCTCTTCGGGCACTCCGGCTTCCCCCACCCGTACAACTTTCGACACGAGACGAACCTGGTTGTCGAAAGTGTCATTAAAACTACAATAAAAAAGTTTCAAAGAATTGTCGCTGTAAAAGGAAGGAAAGAAAGGTGCGGGAAACGAGGCTTGATACACAGGGTGGCCGATTTACCACGAGACTGAGAGATCCGTCCCAACCAGACTGGTTGATAAATGGCCTTTGTATCTCAACCGCTACGCTACTCTTCCATTCTTTTGCTATTCACTATTCGTGCCATTTGTGATGTGCGCTTGGGCAAGACACGTTACCCCGATTACCCAAGTGGGGGCATGTTGGCGTTGTGTACTAATACGCACTGCACGTCGATGGTGCACTTGCCTTCCACAACTGCTAACTCTGTTTCTTGTTCCGGGTTAGTGAGTTGGGAAATGTCACTTTTGCTCGCCGCTGTTCGGTGATTCTCTCCGGCTTCCTGCATCCATAAAACTGTTCAACGCGATATAACCCTGGCAACAGAACAAGTGTTATGAACAAAATAATTTAAAACTCTAGAGCAGTAGCAATGGGGTGTCCGGAGGGGGGGGGGGGGGGGGGAGGTTCGCATAGAGAGCTTAAGAGATGTTTCGTTAAAATTGCTGATGACATTTTCAAATTAGTTTATTTACTAAAACAGTAAGAAACGTGCTAAGTCTCGTGATAAGTCTGAGTATTTAATCTTTATTCTTCGACAAAGGTTTAAGGGAACCCTTAAGCCACCCAAACAGAATCTACGCATTGCAAAGAATATAATGTGCTGTGGCGAACGTGAAGAAAAAGTCGCTTCCAAAACCCAAAGCATTTGTATACCCTAGAATTCAGACTTCTATAACACACGCTACTCGGGACTTCCGATTTACTATATATTTAAAGTGAGGTAAATCCTTTAACCCTTTACCCAACGTAACGCCCAAAACCGTCCAGCGGTATTCACAAAAATCACCATTTAATTTTCATTATTTTTTCATTTTTTGGTACAAAAACACAGCTTATGACCCCTCTTTGGAACGAGCTCGTGGAGTTCGTTCCAATGAGGGGTCATAACCTATGTTTTTGACGCAAAAAATGAAAAAAATTAGTTATTCAAGAAATTTATTTGCAAGTGTCGTCTGCCTTTCCTGTCAGGAAATGGGTTATTAATACTGATTTGCCATTAAGGCGCAGAATTTAGATTTGGCCAGGTCACCACCAAGGCTCGCGATGGCCCTGTCAGTAAATGAGAGAATCAATGGTTTCGCGCACCAAAGGCGCGCAGGGACGGGATGGGGCAAGTCCCTTTCGACCCTACATTAACGTT
This sequence comes from Pictodentalium vernedei, assembly GCA_031216915.1. Classification (NCBI taxonomy): domain Eukaryota; kingdom Metazoa; phylum Mollusca; class Scaphopoda; order Dentaliida; family Dentaliidae; genus Pictodentalium; species Pictodentalium vernedei. Next base: position 716,997,586 of record CM062296.1, read on the forward strand.
TAAGATTTTAGAAATTTCACGCAAATAGGCACCGTGTCCGGTCGCAGCACAACGACACTATAGTGTATCCAGAAGAATCATTTTCAAAGACTTCTTTTCGGGATTTTTTTCAAGCCATTCTGTCCCCGACCCCATAGGAACCGATTCCCGTATGCCACCGGTACTGAAGAATCGTAATTTTCTTCTGACGTTCATGTGTTCTTATGACGAATACATGCTAGCGTGAAGCACAAGCTTATCCGCGTGTTTCCCTGGTCCATTGAACCCCCTGTCTAACGAATCGGCAGCATTCCTCCTCATTCAAATTGTGCAGTTGAAAAAATAAATTAACCCTTTACCTAACATGAAAAGCAGACGACACTTGCCAAAAAATGATTGAATAACTATTTTTTTTCATTTTTTGTCTCAAAAACATAGGTTATGTTCCCTCATTGGAACGAGCTCGTCGAGCTCGTTCCAATGAGGGGTCATAACCTATGTTTTTGAGACAAAAAATGAAAAAATATTAAAAATAAATTGGCGATTTTTGAGAATAGCGCTGGCTGGTATTGACCGTTACGTTGGGTAAAGGGTTAAACAAAACCATATCTCATGATCCTTGATCGGAACGAGCTCGTCAAGATCGTTCCAAGAGGAGTCACATTATATAGTGTTGCTGATATTGTTTTTAAAAATTAAAAAAATAAATTTTAAAATAATAAATTTTGATATCGTGTGCGGTTGTTAAAGGGTTAAATGTCCCTCTACCCAATGAAAGTCCATCAAAAGATAAGTTTTAATTGTGAACATAGATCTGAAGTAAATGACGGTAACATTTTCAGTTCAAAGGCATTTCACGTTTTAACTATTTTTGCCAGCTATGAACAGTTTTTGGCAGTGATATATAAGCCCGGTGTTTATTCATTTTATGGTAGTCCATAAGAAATACCGGTAAACACTCCATAAAAAGTCTATATTCCAGAACGCCTAACGTAAAGTTTTACGATTAAAAAAATCTCGTTTTTTTGCAATGACGACGCTTTTTTGTTCGACCAAGGAACTGATATTTGTTTTAGATTTATTTCGGGGGCGTGATGGCTCAGGGGTTAAGTATTGGACTTCAAACCGAAAGGGCCACGGTTCGATCCTCTCCAGGGGTAACTGCGTTGTGTCCTTGTGTAAGGCACTTCGTCCCGATTGCCCGCGTGGGGCACGGTGGCGCTGTGTACTTAGGCGTACTGCACGTCGATCATGCACCTATCTTCAACCAATGCTTACCCTGCTGTTGTGGAGTTAGTGCGTTGGGGTATCTGGCAGTTACTCGTCGTTGCTCAGTGGTTCTCTCTGGATACTCAGGCTTCCTGCACCCGTAAAAACTGTCCAGCACGAGGTGACTCTGGCCGTCGAAAGTGTCGTTAAAATCCATTAAATGAATTAGCTTTATTTCATCGGGGGGCTTTCTATCAGTCATGGAAAGTTGACTCTTTACCTAACGAATCGCCGCATCCGCCCGCGTAATATGCAAATTGAGCAGTTGAAAAAAATATATTTTTCAAAATATTTCAACAAAACCGTATCATGTGACCCCTCATTGGAACGAGCTCATTGAGCTCGTTCCAATGAGGGGTCACATGATATGGTTTTGTTGAAATTTTTTTTAAAAATTTTAAAAAATGATATTAAAAATAATAAATTTTGATATGGGGTAGAGTTAATCAATTAATATTTTCTCCCTGCAGCCGTATGACAGAATTGTTGTAGGCCAATGTTAAAAAAATATTACTTAATCTCCCTTAAGAATGGATCGTCCAATACAGATCATCTTTCGATACCATCTTGCAAAAGCAGGGATGAAAGAATTAAATGGGATTCGTTCTAAAAGGGGGCTTGATCCTCTGAATACCAGAACGCCTCTCTTAGTATTTCGTATACAAACATCTTAGTACAGTGGAACCCTGTTAATTGATTATCCATTTTGCCAGTGAAATATATTCTATTCTATTAACAAGAGAATTCAATTAACATGGATTTGGTCATTTCCCTGTATTCTTGGGATAATCTGAGCATTTAGCCTATTTTATCTTGTTTGACTGAGCTCTTGCAGCTCTGTCAAACAAGATATAATAGATTAAATTCCCTTAACTGGTTGGGGCTAGGTTATTTTTGGTAGTCTTAAATTATTATTCAAAATTTGTTTTATTACAAATTATTGGAGAGTGCCCACAGGCACTTTCCAATAATTTGTAATAAAACAAATTTTTATAAACAAAATATTATTTGTGTTTGGCTGAATATGAAAAATGAGGCAGGAAAGTGTTGGCTTTTGCTCTGGTATCCTCATTTTTCAGAAAGCCCTGATAGTGGCTTCTAGCACTCAACCAGTTAAAAGGACGTAATGAGGCCAAATAGGTTTATAAACGAGGCGGACTTGGTGACTGTCAACGTAGTTTCTCGACATATTACAAGATTCTTTATTCAATGAACAGGAGTTTACTCTCTAACCTGTATGCAGTTAATTAGGCTTTCCCAAACCCAGTTTGGGAAAGACTCTTGTTATTCTTCTTTTTCAAAATTTTTCTTGTCTATTTTTTTTTTTTTTTTTTTTTCCTCCTCGAATTTTGTCTGTCGAACTGCTCAAAAACAAGCTGTACGATTTTAACCAAATTTGGCATACTTCTGTAATGTCATAAAATCTAGTTAACAGCTCAAATTTGTATTGAAGGTAAGAAATATGGTTTAGTGTTTCATGGGTTTTTTTCCAGCTAACAGGGATATTCATAGTACGTGCATGTCTTGTTTTTTCTCTACTAAGTGGGCGGGCTCCACTGTTCGTCCATTGTAAGCATTTAATTGGTTTTATTTTACAAATGATACAAATTAAATACTTGTATTGGAAATACTGAGGCCCAACAGGTATGCTTAGCTGGAGAACTGAGGAAATATCAATGTATTTTTTTTAAACAGTGTTTTACCTTCTATGCGAATAATAGACTAATTTTATACTGAGGGTATGGTAAATGGTTTGGTGTTTCGAATTTATAAGTAACTACCAGGGTTATTCAGTAGAGGAATATCCAATTAAGTGGAATCAACTATAGCAAATTTCATGAATCTCCTGCTGGCATTGAGTGTGAAGAGCTTATTAATTTCGAAGACAGCTCGTGTTCCTAGTATACCCGTTCAAACACACAGACAAATGTATAGATTCTGGTCGAGGGTCATATTGCTGGGAACATCTGGGCGCTGTTTTATCACGTGTCATTCATCCGAAACTCGCCTTAATTGTGCAAAACGCACGCGCCACTAAAAGGGCTGGGGAGGGGACGTGCGGCACCGCTGCCCCCCTTTGTTGTAGTTAAATATTTATTGAAGAACATCTGTAGATTAACAGAAGTTGTTAAGCAAATGTTTTCAGCTTCTGTTCAATGAAAATCTATACAAATTTTGTATCTAAGTGTAGACGTGTTTTGTTGCGTGTGTGTTGGGGTTGGTGACCGGTAAACAGGTGTGTGGCGGCTGACTTGTGGTAACTGTGTATGGGCTGAGGGTGCAGGGTTGCGTTTGTACACGACTGTTTATGGGTTGGAAGTGAATGTTTTGCGAGTGTGAGCATATATGTTCTTAAGTTCAGGGTCGCGTCTTGGGGTGGAAGGTCTTCGATATCTATCGCTGTGTTCTCGATTTCTGTGGGCCTATATTGTCATATCAATCAGGGGGAAAAACATCTTCCGGTGATGACAGCAAATCAAATAAAGAAGAAACATGATATTATGAGTGGAAGCACAAAATAGATTTATTTTTATATAAATAATACAAATGTACACATTGCTCAAGTGGAGTAATTATTTACAAACATTTGAAGACAATACAGATAAAATACATATATATCAACCCTTTAACTGACAAATACCACAATATCTGCTCAAATTGATCAAAAACATCACATGTTAAATTCTAGGCACTGCTGGGTTAGGTAGAAACACACTATTCCGTATTGATTCCATCGGGTCTTGATTACGAAAACACCATACCCGATGACGGATTACACTGATTGTGATGACGTTTACCCGAAGAACTGAGCATGAAAACAGTTCCGTGATATTACTTCCTTTTGCACAGATGATCGATCTCCACGAAACCTGATCATCGGAATTTATTGAAAACAAATTCATTGTCTAGTACTTCTTGAAAAGAAGATTCTTGATTTAAAAAAATATTAAATGTACTAAATTAATGACGTAATGTTCCCTCGTGTAGTGTTCTCATGTTGTGTTGTCTGGCCGTGTATAGTGCACGAGCCTAATGGCTCGTGCACTATACATGACAAGACAACACTACAAGAGAAACGGCCGAGAGGGGTCCATCCACAATAGAGTAGCAGATTGTTCGTTCCAGTTTTCATTATACAACGTTTGACCCCTCACTAACGCTAGCTGAGAGATCTAGTTCCTACCTTGATGAGTTATGCATTGCACCACATGTTTTATCCCAAATTTGAAATATGTTTTGAAAAAAAATCAGTGTCAAGCCTTTCAAGTCGGTATGCATTCATTTTTGCATGAAAAAATTGGCAACCGATAAGCAGATGACATAACGATCATAAAATTGGTAAGATGGTTGGTAATAATTTAATCTTATAACTATGTTATAGCATTAAATTGTTATTCAGATTCCCCACTGATACAAACAGACTTACACCCATTTTGCAGTTGATATTATTGCAGGGGGGGGGGGGGGGGGGGTAGGAATTCGTCGTTGACACGATTGAGGTATTCAAGAATAAATATTATTTTCGACTTAGCTTGTGCATTGTGTAAGGTAGCGTAAATGGTAAAAACAATGAGCCACGAGAAATGAGCAGACAAAATATTAATTGCAATGTCGTCCCCATGCACACCTTCTCCCGCACACACTCTCACCCCACCTTCCACACACACACACGCGCACACCCTCTCTCACACACCAGCAGCGTTGATAAGGAGAAAATAGGGGCCAAAATATTAACAGCTGTAGCATCTCACATATTCCTTTCATCCTTTCTTCACATATGAGCACAATAAAAAAGCATAATATTATACTGTAATTGTCGAGCACCAAATTTTTTTCATTTTAATTTTTATTGTTTTTTTTACGACACTTTCGACAGCCAGGGTCATCTCATGTGGGAGCCAAAAATATTAAAAATACGAATATGTCCTTTGGAGTTGAGTTCAATTTGTTTTAAACTCATTCATGGTGGGGTCGTCAAATAATTATGATTTTGAAAAACAAATACTCAGAAACTCAGAGTATCGATACGGGGTATTTGGTAACGGGCACGTGACAAGGGGAATAAGTAATCGTTGTCACGTCCGTTTTGGTGACCGTGGCGTAAAAATGTGTGGAGCGAAGTGGCGGTATCTCTCACCGAGGATTTTGCCAGAAGCGGTGAGTTCTGGAGGATTTTTTAACAATTTTTTTCTTAAGTTGCCAGTAACGTCAGTGAAAGCCAAGGCGATTACATCTTTTAGACAACCATCTTCTCTATATTTTTCAAATAAGTAGGGGCGACTTCATATTTTGAAGTTGGAGTGAAGGTTATAGAACTTTAAATAGAATTTTGCGATGCCCAGCCATAGTGGCACGTTGCTACGCATCCCATTCCTACTTCATGTCAGTAATTATATGATCATGGCCACGCACCCTCCCTTGACCCCATCTATGGTATAAAATAAGACATTCCTAATCTGGTAAATCCTCTCTCAAAGTTCTTAAAAGTCAAGTCATGGCTGCTTTATGTCAACAAGGTCTATATTTGTTAAAAAATTTGAGACAAGAGTTGACACATTGAAAACAACGTAACTCGACTTTCAGAAACAGATACAGTTATATATTTTCTCTATCCCTGAAATAAGTTAAATAACATGAGAATTTCATTTCATTTTTCTACCAGGACGTACGAGTTCATTCCAATGGGAAGTCAAAACTTACGTCGTTGAGAAAAATTATCCCAATATTGTTTTTTTTAACCCTTTAGCCAAGGTAACTGCAAAAATCTGCCAGCGCTATTCACAAAAATCACCATTCAATTTTCATTATTTTTTTTCATTTTTTGTCTCGAAACCATAGCTTATGACCCCTCATTGGAACGAGCTCGTTGAGCTCGTTCCAATGAGGGGTCATAAGCTATGGTTTTGACGCAAAAATTCAAAAAAATTAGTTATTCAAGAATGTTATTTGAAAGTGTCGTCTGCTTTTCGTGTCAGGTAAAGGGTTAAATATTTATTTTGATGTGGATTCGGTCGACTTGTCCGGAAAACAGTTCGGCAATGCAGCGCTTTGGTATTATTTAACACATTAGCAACAATCCAACAGATAAGTTTGCAAAAAGTGTTATCCACTATATATATACAGTAATATTATATCAAGAGATAATGTTTTTCTGTACTTTGAAATCTTTAAAAAATAATATTTATACAGACGTAGCCCTTGTGGTGTTACACAATGGACGCGATGCGATAAAAATATTAAGTAGCGTTTTTTCCTCTCAGTTTGGAATTTCGACATAGTGTAATGCCTTCAATTTCCGCCGTGTTGTCGAATAAAGACAACAGTTATTAATAAACCCTTAACCTAGCACGAAAGGAAGATTACACTTGCAAACAAAATTCTTGAATAACTATTTATTTTCATTTTTGCGACAAAAGCTTAGCTTATGACCGCTCATTGTAACGAGCTCGTTCCAGTGAGGGGGTCATAAGCTATGTTTTCGAGACAAAAAATGAAAAAATAATGAAAATTGAATGGTAATTTTTGTGAATAGTGCCGTCCGGTTTTCACTGTTACTTGGTGTGGGGGTTAACCCTTTACCCAACGTAACGGTCAAAACCGGCCAGCGGTATTCACAAAAATCGCCAATTAATTTTCATTATTTTTGCATTTTTTGTCTCAGAAACAAAGGTTATGACCCCTCTTTGGAACGGGCTCATCGAGCTCGTTCCAATGAAGGGTCATAACCTAAGTTTTTGTGACAAAAAATGAAAAATATTAGTTATTCAAGAATTTTGTTTTCAAGTGTCGTCTGCTTTTCATGTCAGGTAAAGGGTTAAACTGAGGCCAATGTACAAAGCAAAACAATTACCGAATATAATTTGGACCCAACGATATGTTGCAGGAATGGAAAATATTACTTTAGGCCTACTACATCACGTGCCGCACTCGCATCGCGTCTTTTGTGTGACAGCATTTATCCCGTTAACTGATAGAATGATGGAAGCCTAAATTTGTGCTTTCGTGCGTTATACCATGACTTAAACACTCAGTGGTGATCTGTGATCGACACCCCCTGACGACGCCTATGATTGTCACAGATCACCACTGAGTGAGACATTTGAATACGTTGCGTACGGTTAATCTTTTGTAGCTAAGGTAACCAGGGACGTAGCTAGAGGGTGTTCAATGGGCGGTAGGGAAAGGGGTAATCAGATAGATTTCTAATTGGGGTTAGATTGCCACCGCGACATGCCGTACGCATGTCCCGAGGGCCACAGGCCCATGTTGGGGAGAGTTTGGGTGTCTCCCCCAGGGAAAATTTCAATTTTTGAACCCCTGAGATGGATTCCTAGGCATCCCTCTGGCTTAAATCTAGTCATTTTATCCACAAGAAAAAGTATTTCCCGGGTTGATCCATGAGTGTTCCCTGGCAGGGCTACACAAGGACTTTAGACTGACATCTATTAAGCCAATACCTACTCCTTCCAACTGACTGCCAGTCAGTTGGAAGGGGAAGGTATTGGCTTAATAGATGACAGTCTATAATCCTTGTGTAGCCTGGTCATTGAAAGGGAAACGGGGCGATGAATCGAAAAACCGGACCGGTCACAGATTTGAGTCGGAATTTCGAAAAAAAATTTAGCCGATTGGAAAACTCGGAGAATTTGATCGAAAATTAGAAAATCACTGGTTCTGGCTGAAATATATGACAAGAACAAATTGAATTGATATTATTGAATTTTCGTCTATTGGAATTTATATCTTCGAATTTCCAACTATTGAAAACTATGATGGTTATTTGGGGAGGTGAGACACGCTACGTGCCTGAGGGTAAAGACGTATCCCTTCAGTACTATACACAAAACATTGCCTTTTAGTTTTTTTTATTAAATTTTCCATTTTGGCCTTCAGAACATAGCATAATACCTCAAATAAGAACCACTTTATAGAGCTCGTTCCAATAGGGGGTCATAAGCTATGATTTTAAGTAAAATGTGAAATTGTTTTAATTATGCAAGAATAAATCATCTTCCAGCTGTGCAGATAAAATTCCTAACTGAACTGACCATGTTTTGCCTGTGCTACCATTATATCAGTAATAAGCATATTGTATGAATAAATGAAGGTATTAACTGCCATAGATTGTGTTTTCACAGGGTTTTAATGAAAGGGGAGTTGCCACGGATGCTTTAACCCTTTACCCAACGAATCGGTTGCATCCGCCCGCGTAATATGCAAATTCAGCAGTTGAAAAAATATTATTTTTCAAAAAATGTCAACAAAACCATATCATGTGACCCCTCGTTGGAACGAGCTCGTCGAGCTCGTTCCAACGAGGGGTCACATGATATGGTTTTGTTGAATTTTTTTGAAAAATTTCAAAAAATTGTATTTAAAATAATAAATTTTGATATCGTCTGCGTTGGGTAAAGGGTTAAGTATCTCAATTCTATGGGCTTCTACAGCTCTCTCTCTGGTGCTTGACAAATTGCCAGGCACCTAGAGCTATTAAGTTGAGGGAATTATGAGGTATAGTTTCCTTGAAGCTTACAGATTTTGATGACCCTAATGGGTCCTCACTGCAGAAAAAAAGATTCTTCCCAATTCTCATGCACTGAGCCTGCGTCATAAAGTGCTTCCCAGGAATCTGCCAGAAAAGCGATTCAAGAGAAACAATATTAGCAAAGAGTTCCAAATAATCTCTTTCCACTCGGAGTCATTAAACAGAATCTTGAATTCACCCTAAAGCCACTCGATTGAAGTTTACAGATTTCGGTGATTTTGGTGGGTCCTCACGACGGAAAAAATGTCCTTTACAATTCCCAAGCACTGAGCCTGAGTCATCAAGAGCTTTCCAGAAATCTTGCAGAAAATGCGGTTCAAGGGAAAGAATATTATCAAGTGGTACCCAAAAATCTCTTTCCACTCGGAGTCACTAAACGGATCCTTAATGCACTCTAAAGCCACTCGCAACAATGTATTCTTTATGTGTAAGGAAATTCAGCAATGATATCTCCCTACAGTCATGTCGCTGGGGGGTGTACGATTAAACTATTCCAGATTCTCCTCGTCGTTATTTATTGTGACGCTTAACCCCTTCTTAACGCAACGCAACGGACATAACATGCTTGCACCGTTCACTACAATAGCCATTCGAAAAACTGTTATTATATTTTCAATTTTCGCCTCAGAAATATAGCTCATAAAACATCATTAAGGGGTTATAAGCTAGATTTTTAGGCGAAAATGAAAATTTTTAGTAACTCAAGAAAGTTTTTAGCAAGGATGATCTACTAACGGTGTCAGGTAAAAAGCTAACCTTGATTGAAACGCTCATATAAACCTCTCAGTGCTGTTCACAAAAATCACGATTTATATTTTTCATATTTGATCAGACAAACATAGCTTATGGCCCCCCATTTGAACGAGCTCGTTGAGCTCGTTCTACAATGAGGGTCATAAGATATGTTTTTGAAACAAAAAAAAATTAGGTGTTCGGGAATTTTTGTGTCGTCTGCTTTGCGAGTTGGGTGAAATATAAAAGCCACGCGTATGCAGAACATCATCTGTACAAAAGGTTACTTTTTCAACACATACCGGTGCCTAGTCCTTTCTTTCATATTTCAGTAATAAATATGGCAGAATACATCAATATCACAAACCTTTGTTAAGTCTCAAACAGGTATCACCATTATCAATAGTGATTCCTCAACTCTGTTTCCAAGATAAAGAAGACATGACTTTGGAATGACACTGGATGCAAGAACATGGCAGATGTGAAGAGTTTGGTTTTGTTGGTGTCATGTGGAGTCCAATGCTTGACGGGGGAAAAGGAAACTGGTGTTTCATGTCCATAGTAGGCACGCCTGGATGATGTTTCATCTCGGTTGTCGTGACTGTGAGGTTGTTCTTGATATCCGAGGTTGGCACTGGTAAATGTAATGGTTGTTTCAAATCTGCACTTTGTTGCATTGCAACTAGTGTTCTGTAGTCCGTGTGGTATGGAATATGGTGTTTTAAGTCACCTGGATATCCCAAAGAGGGATATCCCACCGTGGAACGCCCAGCACTCAAGTCTTGTACAAGTTTCCGCGTTTCTTCCAATGATTTAGTTAACATGACGATGTAATTTCGTGCAAGTAAAAGCGTTGACATTTTTGAGAGTTTTTTCACCGAAGGTCCCTGCGAATAAGGCATAACTTGTCGCAAACTGTCCAATGCTGAATTCAGGTCGTGCATTCTTTCTCGCTCTCTGCTGTTTATTCGAAGACGAATATCTTCTGGTACTTTAGATGTAGAAGGTGTGCCCCGTCTGTATACGCGACTGCTGTCTCTTTTATAGTTTGTATAAATATCAGGGTGCGTCATAGAATCTGGGGACATTGCCCCACCATTACTGGTTACTTCATTATCTGGGTAACTTCCAAACTCGTCGCTATCTGAGTGACTTAAATTTGAAGAAGCATCATCAGAGATATAGTTTTCCACGTCAATGTCTGAAGGCGAACTTGTGATTTTTCTGCTATAGGGAGCATATCTGTGTGATTTCTTCATTTTTCAAATGTTGGTAAATGAACTCAAATAAAAAAATTAATGTGAACTCCAAGTGTATCAAATGTTTTTTGATAACTCCTTCTCGAACTGCTGTCCTTTTATACTCTCCTCCCCAATTAAATCGGCCGATCATCATTTCTTTGGTTCCAGTAATAGGTGACAGACACCGGCGTATTTTCATTGGGAGATCTCACATTACGACTAAACGACGTGTAATTAACTTTCCCTCGGGCACTCCAGTATCCTATCCACGACTTTCACACCTCCCAATCGTCTATCTCAGGCCCATCATCTACTATCGTCTACAGAGGCGTGAAAGAATCAACAAAGTAATCAAAATAGTTAAATAAGAAAAATAGCCAATTCGGCTTTTTCAACCAATTTTTCAATTTTTAACATATTATTTTACAATGTTCAGTTTTCTTAATGCTAATAGAATTTTTTTCTCTTTCAATGCAACTTCCGCAGTATTGAAATACAGTAACTTTGTGAGACTAATATGTTATTATTGGAATACTCATTCAGAAATGAGTTTTAATCAAATTAAACCCGGTAAGATTTTTTGGTATTTTTTCAGCTCAGCTGCGCAGGGAACACTTTTAAACTTTTAACCGTTTACCTACCGAGCCGGTCGCATTCGTCCGTGTAATTTACCAACTGAGCAATCGAAAAAACATATTTTTACAAAAAAATCAACAAAACCTATCATGTTACCCCTCATTGGAACGAGCTCGTCGAGCTCGTTCCAACAAGGGGTGACATATGGTTTTGTTGAATTTTTTGAAAAAAACCCCCCAAAAACAATAATTAAAATAATCAATTTTGATATCCCGTGCTTCCGGGTAAAGGGTTAAATATATCCGCACTGGAAACCTTTGTCAGTATACTCTATAAAAAGCACGGGAATTGAAGTGAAGGCCTAATTTAATATTCTGTTGGTGTAGTTTAGTTTAGTTTAATAGTTTAATACATTACACCATAATGGCAGTTGCACAATACAAACATAACAAATAAGAAGAGTTAGTAAAATGATGTTTAATATAAGGTACTAATGACTTTTTCTCTATAACCCTTTACCTAACATGAAAAGCAGACGACACTTGCAAACAAAATTCTTGAATAACCATTTTTTTCATTTTTTTTGTCTCAAAAACATAGGTTGTGTCCCCTCATTGGAACGTGCTCGATGAGCTCGTTCCAGAGAGGGGTCATAACCTATGTTTTTGAGACAAAAAATGAAAATTAAGTGGCGATTTTTGTGAATAGCGCTGGCCGTTTTTTTCCGTTAAAAGGGGTAAAGGGTTAACAAGATGATCTCGCTTACAGAAGGATGACCAGATCATGTTAGAATAATATTAATCGATTTACTATCACAGTTTTTCAATTTATAATAGTATTTCTTAGAATCATTTAATTGTTCAAATTCTTTGTTTTCTTTTATAATTTCTTCGAACCCCGTTTCCCTAATTTCGACACTTGACAACATGTTTGTAACATAGACAGAGAGTATCTTGTTTGTGTTTACTCGTTTCTTTCATACCATTGATGTGTGCCTATCGGTATTCTCCAATAAATTGTAAGAAAACAAATATTCTTCCAAAGTCGCCATTCAATTTTTATTATATTTCTTTAATTTTTGCGTCAAAAACATAGCTTACGAACAAACCCTCATTGGAACGAGCGTTGCATTATATTGTTTTGTATGTTAGGAAATTCCTACGTTAATGTTTCGTGAACCCCACCGCAGAACCAACTCGGGTATTTTTTATGAACTTCCTCCGTTGACTTTTCGGATTACCACGAGTGACTCATGGCGGAGCCTTATCACAGGTACTGAAGTAAGAAGTACACTATGTTCAGGGCGTTCGGGTAATTTGGCCGAGCTGTAGCTCCATTGCCACAGTGGGGTCCTTTAACATGCACGGCATTTTCAGCACACGGGACATCCATTTAACGTCATCACCCTATATAGTGAGTACAGTACCATCCCCGAACATGGCGCCATGGAGGAGCAGTGTTGGTTGAATCCACGTCGGCATCGCATTATGTTTTCCCCACAGAGGTTCCAACCTGTAACCCCTGAGCTCCGAGCACACTCGGCGCAACGTGTTACCCCTGAGCTGCTGCCTCCTGTAGTTTACAAGCTCCTTACAATTGCGGGTGTCACGAGCTGTGTCTTTGCGACTTAAGAATTTTAATTTTATTTCTGTAATTCGTCCAAGGTAATGTGTTAACCTCTGAATGAATTGTCAAACATAATACTGTTTATACACAACGCAGGAAGATTTTTGCATGTGTTAGGAATCAACAATAATTTAATTCAAAACAGCCTTATCGGGGGAGCCACGAAGATGACTGATTGAGGTTGGGCGTGTAAACCTGATTTGACCCAACAGGGATTATTTATTTATTGATTTATTTATTGGTGTTTAAGGTCACATATTTCTGCATAATGCTAACCATGACCGTGACAGTTTTACGGGTGGAGGAAGCCGGAGTACCCGGAGAGAACCACCGAACAACGGCGAGCAGCTGTCAGCTCCCCAACATACCAACTCCACACAAGCAGGGTTAGCATTGGTTGAAGACAGGTGCACCATCGACGTGAAGTACGCCTTAGTACACAGCGTCACCGTGTGTACTAAGGCGTACACACGGTGACGCTGTGTACTAAGGCGTACTGCACGTCGTGTCCTTGGGCAAGGCACTTCACCCCCATTGCCCCCACGTGGGCAATGGGGGTGAAGTGCCCTGCCCAAGGACACAACGCGGTTGCCGCAGGTGGGATTCGAACCGAGGACCTCTCGGCTTGCAGCCTGCACCTCTACCAACTGAGCCACCGCGCCCCCACTCAACAGTGATAGCTCAAGATTGGGAGTGTGGTGGCTCAGTGGTTGCAGCATTGAAATTGAAACAGTGAGGTACACGGTTCGATCCCCCGCACGGTGGTGCTGTGTACTGAGCGTACTGCACGTCGATGGTGCACTCGTCTTCAACCAATGCTAATCCTGCTTGTGTGGAGTTAGTGTATACGTTGGGGTGTCTGGCAGTTGCTCGCCGTTGGTCGGTGGTTCTCTCCGGGAACTCCGGCTTCCTCCACCCGTAAAACTGTCCGACACGATGTGACCCTAGCTGTCGAAAGTGTCGTTAAACTCCAATAAGGGGTCGCGGTGGCTCAGTGGTAGACTGTTGGACTTCTATGCTAAAGGTTCCGAGTTCGATCCCCGTCCGGGACGATCCGCGTTGGGTCCTTAGTCAAGGCACTTTATCCCGGTTGCCTACATGGGGGCACGATGATGCCGCGTACGAAGGCGTACTGCACGTCGATGGTGCACATGTCTTCAACCGCTGTAACCCTGCTTGGGCGTAGCTTGAACAGAGTTAGAATGTTGAGGAGGTGATAGTTGCTCGTCGATGCTCGGTGGTTCTCTCCGGATTCCTTCACCCGTAAAACTGTCACGGTCACGATTAGCTATTGTGCATAAGTATGTGACCTTAAACACCAATAAATAAAATATAAACTCCAATAAACTGATGGCTGAGGACTGATAAAATATTCCAACACTATCATCTGGGCATGCTTTAATTATGCCGTTGGAATATTAGTCAATCGGGATTATATTGTTAAAAATCTGGAGACTTTTGGGAAATTTATTTGTGGATAAATGAAATATACATGAAGAAGTCGTGAGGTCATTTTTCTACAATTAACACGTATCGTACCGGTTCTCATAAACTATCGGGAGGACCCCCCCCCCCCCCCCCCCCACACACACACATGCGGCGATGCCCCTAAGTCCTCTTACCCGTATAGGGGTATGGTGTGACATTATTGTTGACGTATCTCAATGATTTGAAGCTCAAATTTTTCTTCCTGTAAAAATGAAGCATACCGGATGAAAGGGCTAAAAAACTTCAGTATTGTCTGAATATGCTGTTTAGTTTGTGAAGGTATGTTTACGAAATATGTTTAAGGATTTTCTACATTCAACCCTCTCCTCCCCAATTTTTTCTAACTTAATGTTTTTTTCCACAAGCACCGAGACCGGGGGAGGGGGGCATTATCCGAGAAAACAAGTGGACATCCACTACCAAGGTAGTGATGTCCACGTGTTATCGCGGATAATACATTACTCGATGCATATAGCTATGGCTCGAGCGAAGACGCCACCGGAGGGTCACACTGGCCTTCCATTTTCCTTAGTTTCCCCGGGACTGCAGGAAGACCCCAGACCCCGTCGATGAGAGTAGGACGTCCCCTATTTTGCTCGCCCCAACTCACCACTGACGCACGCCACGGAAGGATCCCACCCCCTCCGCCATCCCCAGAAAGAAAAATAGAATTCTGGGTCCGCCGCTGAATCCTGCATTTTAAGATGAACTTTGGAATAAATGGAATGAAACTGTTTTTGGATAACATCTCCAGCACCAGACTGGAAGAAGTTGATCCGACAGCCCATTCTTCATTGGGATTCATTCTTGCTGATGGAAAAGTTAGAATGACGGAGAAAAGCCCTGGTGGAGAAAAACCCTAAGGAGAAAAGCCCTGGTCATTTTTGCAACAAAGGAGAAAAGCCCTGGTCCAGTTTTTCAAGGGGTGGAGAAAAGCCCTGGTTGAATTTTTTTTTTTACTATTTTATCAATTTCCTTTGGTTAATTGTTGTCTGAATGAATAAGTGGTTGCCTCTAGGAGTCAACAGGGTCTAAGAAACAAAAAAATCGTAACTACATCCATTATTTATTTTTAAAGCACAGAATAGCAGTTACAAAAGGATAGTCAACATGAATTAAATGAAAAATAATAACAAACAGTTCAGTATACAAGTACTGTCAATCAGCACATATCCATATAACATCACCCTGTTGTTTTTTTCTCTCTCTCTCTCTCTCTCTCTATCTCGCTCTCTAAAAGAGGTTCAACAAACACCAGGTCCCCCCCCCTCTCTCTCTCTCGCTCTCTCTCTCTCTCTATCTTGCTCCATGAAAGATAGAAGAGAGAGAAAGAGAGAGAGACCTGGTGTTTGTTGAACCTCTTGTTTGTTGGCCCTGTTGTCAAAATCAAATATCTGATCTATCTCTCTTCAACTTTTGCATAATTCAGCAATTTATATTTTGTCTCACAAAGCTCCTAGAGCTCTATCAAAAAAAAAACTAGACATAAAAGGTGATTACTGTACAAAAAAAACACGCAAAACAGTAAATAAATAAAAAAAAAAATAAAAAATAAAATCTGTGATTTCATATAAAAAATAATGAATAAAAAAATATGAAAACAAATTGAATCAGGGTTTTTCTCCACTCCATGCAAAAATGGACCAGGGCTTTCCTCCTCGGATGCAATTTCAGGGCTTTTCTTCTTAAGGCTTTTCTCCACCAGGGCTTTTCTCCATCAGGACTTTTTTCCATTCAACAAAAGTTAATTTCGATATTAATGAAGTATTTTTGTATTCAGTGATGTCTGTTTTAACTTTCCACGCTCTTATCAGATTGTCGGCAAAGATAAAAACAGGCGCGTGTGATAAAATAGTTTCTAATCTTGTAATCTATTTGGAAAGATAACAGGAAGAAGAGGTGCATGAAATAGATAATTCTATTGAATCCATTGTAATGTTTCGCAAAATATTTGTAAGTATAAAATAATAAATTTGTAATTTCCCGGTTTGTACATAGACATCCATTTTGTGTAGATCTTGGAAAGAGCGTTTGCAGACAAAGACTCTACGAACAATAGTCTACGAAATTTTTTAACCCTTTACCCAACGCCGACGATATCAAAATTTATTATTTTAAATATCATTTTTAAAAATTTTTTGAAAAATAATATTTTTTCAACTGCTGAATTTGCATAGTACGCGGACGGATGCGGGCGATTCGTTGGGTAAAGGGTTAAAGGTGGATTAAAATCCGACAATATATTTCAGTGTAAAATTATTTTTTAAACATTTACCTAACGAATCGACCGCAACCGCGTAATATCGAAATTCGGTAGTTCAAAATAAAATTATTTATAAAAAATTCAACAAAGCCATATCATGTAACCCCTTAGTGGAACGAACTCAATGAGCCCGTTCCAATTGGGGGGGGGGGGGGGGGGGGAGGGGGCAGTGGGTCACAAGACATGGTTCTGTTAAGAATTTTTGAAAAACATAATATTTAAAATAATAAATTTTGATATCGTCTGCGTTGAGTAAAGGATTAAAGTGTTTTTAAAATTAATTTCATATGACAAAATAATAATATTTGAAAATTTCACACTAAACTTTTCATTCATTTTTCAAGTTTTGATAATGCCTTGAGGTTGAAAACACTTTCAATTGCGCACTGTGTGAAGGTTTCTAAAAACATGACGCTACAAGGAGCCTAAATCACTCATCTGAGAAAGTTGTTTAACCCTTTACCTAACGTGAAAAGCAGACGACACTTGCAAAAATAATTCTTGAATAACTATTTTTTTTCATTTTTTGTCTCAAAAACATAGGTTATGACCCCTCGTTGGAACGAGCTCGACGAGCTCGTTCCAACGAGGGGTCATAACCTATGTTTTTGAGACAAAAATGAAAAAAATAATGAAAATTAATTGGCGATTTTTGAGAATAGCGCTGAGCGGTTTTGGCCGTTACGTTAGGTAAAGGGTTAACAGAAGGGGTAAAGGTCACATCCAGTATCAATGGCTAGTTAACCCTTTACCCAACGTAACGGTCAAAACCGGCCAGCGCTATTCTGAAAAATCGCCAATTAATTTTAATTATTTTTTTCATTTTTTGTCTCAAAAACATAGGTTATGACCCCTCATTGGAACGAGCTCGACGAGCTCGTTCCAATGATGGGTCATAACCCATGTTTTTGAGACAAAAAATGAAAAAAATTAGTTATTTAAGAATTTTGTTTGCAAGTGTCGTCTGCTTTTCATGTTAGGTAAAGGGTTAATATAACAGGTGTGTGTGTGTGGGGGGGGGGGGGGGGGGGGGGGTCAGATAATTATTTATAACTCTGTTGTACATACAAATGATCTTAATGTCGGATGTCGAGTAAAACCAGTTACGCGCAAAAGGGTTGTTTTTGTAGGGGTTTTCAATGACCTGAAATTTTCCAGTTTCCATCGTAGGCGGCAAACTCTGAACGTCGTATTTTTAACCGTGGGTGTGTGTGTGTGTGTGTGTGGGGGGGGGGGGGGGGGGATATAGGATATAAGGACCTCAGGTGGAAACAAAAAACAAACAAAAAATAATTAAAAATAAAACTGCCCGTCCACATTTATTTTGACAAAAAAGGGCTTGAGAAACAAAATATTTCTTGTGGTCTTGGAATATTTTTATTAAACAGCGTTAAGAATATTCAATCATAATTTTTGTTTGTTTGTTTTTTTTTTTTTTAATTTCACAAAATCGCTAATAAGTAAAAAGTTTGGGCAGATATTGTCTCTTCTTCCTGTTCTATGTTGTAACCTTGCAAATTAAGCAGATTGTATTTGTTATTTTATCATCATTAAAAATTCTTCTGATCTTTGCCGATAATCTGATGGAAATTTGTAAATGTGAAAAACACTGATGGTATCAGTTCTTACCCATTCCACTTCCTGCTTGTACAAACCTTAATTTAACGATAAATGAATCACTCAAACGAACGAACTTCTGAAGAAAAGGTAAAAATCATAACATAAATCGGGTTAAGTTGGATTATCCTGTGCAAAATATTATATAATTTATTTCGTTGAAGGTGAATAAGAATATTTTGCGTAAAAAACTTTGTACGCTCTGCTGGTTCAGTTAGTGCAAGAAACTCACATGAATGTCTCCAGATAAAACGCATAATGTGTCAAAAAGATTTTTTTTGGCAAAAATGGAAATAATTTTGTGGCGTACACAAATGCACTTTACATTTTGAAAAATCACATTCACAATCCAGTATATACGCACCGACGCCATTTAAAAAAATGGAAAATAAAGAAGCCCCCCTTGTTGTGATCACGGATGCTTCGCACTAACAGAGAATTTCGAAAAAATGATAATGTTTTGGGGTCGGTTCTGCACTGAATTGACCCCAAACTGTTATGAAATGAAGTTTTTCAACTTCTTTAAATTGTGACGAGCCCTTATGAAACCCTTTACCCAACGCACAGGATATACAATTTATGATTTTAATTATTGCTTTTTAAAATTTTACAAAGAATTTCAACAAAATCCTATCATATGACCCTCATTGAGACGAGCTCTCCGAGCTCGTTCCAATGAGGGGTCACGTGATATGGTTTTATTGAAATTAAAAAAAGAAATTTCTTTTCAACTGCTTAAAGCGGTCGATTCGTTTGGTGAAGGGTTAAAACAGTATAGTTCCTACGTTCAGTCATCCATCTGCAAGGGTAAATTACCCTTTAAAAACTTTAAAATGTATTTTTAAAAAAAGCTTCCAACGGGTAACAGGCGTACCGTAAATAGCGGGAGAGCCACCGCCCCATAGTTTTCCTGAAAAATGTCCATCTTATTCACCTTCAGGCTTGAAATCCATAAAACTGGTTCATGAACTCTCATCCTGATATTTATTGTGTAATACCTTCACTTTCTGTGTACGTGAGCCTTAAAAAATACCCAGGTTGCACCATTTGGCATGAAAAGTCGTTTTTTCCCCGGGGAAGACACTGTGCCTTCTTTAGCTATGGGATACACACTCTTGCTAAGCGAGAGGTGAAATGAAGTGTGAGTTTTCTTTGTTTTGTTTTTTGCTGTTATTGGCAGCAGAAAAATAGTTTTACTCCCCCTTCCCGCCCACACGCACTTCTTTCATTTTTGAAGGTCAAGACGTAAACATCCTCTGTCCCAAAATCTTATCAAGTTTTGCAAACACTGTGGAAAAAATACCGTTAAAAGTACGACAAAGTATTGGCCGTCATCTTCCTATTCTTCTGCCATACATTTTTCGGTAACGTAACTGCTTGAAATTTTATCACATGAAATACCAAGATGGGTGTTCGTGGAGAACGGAGTAAACATTTTTTTAAAACCAACGCATTTCGCTCTTTAATCTCTACTTTTACAAAATGGCATAGCAATGTGCTTTGTTTTAGAAGGGTTAATTGTGATGGTAGACCAAATAATATCTTTAATTATATTAATTCTTGGGTTTCGTGTACCAGTATTTTAATTATCATCTCTTTGACTAAAATTTGGTTTGTGTTCACAAACTTATTATTACGTGATTTAAATTTATTTATCCATGATTGTATTTCAAAAAAATACGTCACAGAGTTCAGTGTGTGATTCGAGAAGGGCGCAGTATAATATCGCTTCTTTCGCCGACAAATGAACCATGTACATTATTTACAGGTAGTTTACATGCTCTTATGATAAAATGGATATCAAATTCGTCCTATTTTATACGGAATTTATAAACTCCATCCAGTAAATTCGATTTATCACATAAACACCATCAAATAACCCACTATGGAATATTATTGCCAACACGTCTAACGCGTGATGTCAGTCCAAGGGTGTAGCCAGGGAGGGTCATGGGGGTCGTATGACGCCCCACCTCCGCGAATCCCAAAGGTCCGCGGTCGATATTCTGCACAACAATTTAATACATGCCTACATTGAATTTGATTCAGATTCAGATTCTTTATTCACGGTACACATACATGTAAAATGGTTACAAATAAACATATTGCACAACTGTAATGAGAAGTATACCGTGGGAAGTGGCATAGCCAGATTGGCTGTCTACCTGTCACCCCCTGGAAGAAGATGGGGTGATTGCAAACAGACTGTGACTGAAAGAATGAACTGAGAGCCAATTATGTGACATATGATGGAGAATGACGATCGAATCATTACTTTTCTGAGATTAGAGTATTAGTGTTTCATTTTCGCTAGCGGAAAGACGGTGATTCAAGGTAGGCAAGAAGCAACCTGCCTATAGGACTCCCTCCACTACTTATCATAACACACGAGGGTGGCAACAAGTCCCATCGTGAAGTTCGTATCGTTCAAACTGCGACAAGGGGGTTGATTCACTTTCCCCCAACATGAAATCTTTGATCACTGCTGATATCAAATAATGAATCCCCCCCCCCCCCCCACCACCACCACCGGACCACCACCGATGGCCAAAGGTCAAGTTAGAGGAGATTATGGGAGGGGGTCACCCCCTCCCATAATCTCTTCCAACTTGACCTCTGGCCAAGTTATCGGTCTTTTTAGTTGCCAGACATTTTCATCTTTGAGTTGCATTGTGCCCCCCCCCCCCCCCCAAAAAAAAAAAAATGCTGGCTACACCCCTACAGTCGTCAAAGTCTACATCATAACTTATCGATTAGTTAAAAATGAATACAAGCTTAAACCTTATCTGAAATTCACCAGATCTCGACAGGCCCGTGAACTGTTTACTAGACTTAGGGTTAGTAACCATAATGTAGAAATTGAAAAGGATAGACATTAACAACCCCCAACGCCCCTAAATGATAGGAGATGTCATGTATTTGATACCGGCGAAATAGCGAGCAGAAAACATTTTGTTATGGACTGTGCGGCGTATGTCGAAATTAGGGAAACGGATTTCGAAGAAATTTTAAAAAGAAAACAACGAATTTAAACAATTAAATGATTCGGAGAAATACAATTATATATTTAAAAACTATGATAGTAAATCGATTAATATTATTTCTAACATGATCTGGTCATTCTTCTGTAAGTGAGATAACCTTGTTAACCCTTTACCCAACGCAGACGATTTCAAAATTTATTATTTTAAATATCATTTTTTAGATTTTTTCGAAACATTTCAACAAAACCATATCATATGACCCATCTTTGGAACGAGCTCGACGAGCTCGTTCCAAAGATGGGTCACATGATGGTTTTGTTGAAATTTTTCGAAAAATAATATTTTTTTCAGCTGCTGAATTTGCATATTACGCGGGTGGATGCGGGCGATTCGTTGGGTAAAGGGTCAAAGAAAACAAGTCATTAGTACTTTATATTATACATCATGTTTATTATATCTTCTTATTTGTTATGTTTGTATTGTGCAACTGCCATTATGGTGTAATGTATTAAACTATTAAACTAACCCTGTTGGTGAGCCAGTTGGTTTCGGAAACAGATTTGATATTCTCTAAAATGTCATTAATTGTAAACCTAATACGAATAGCAGACGACATTTGAAAAAAAATCGAGTTTTTGCCCCGCCCGAAAACATAACTTATGACCTCTAATTAGAACGAGCTCGATGAGCTCGTTCCAATAAGGATAATGAGCGATGTTGTGCAGGTAAAAGTTAAAAAAAATTATAATTCAGTTTGGTTGGCGGGTGTTTTTATGAACTGTGCTCGGTAAACCTCGGATCAAGACGATTCTAGTGAACTTGCTTCAGAAATTTAATTCCAAATCGTGACTCCTCAGAGATTCTCTATTTGAAGGTGTCATCCCAGCAAGACGAAGAATCCCAACAAGACGAACTGGTAAAATATCCCAACAAGACGAAAACAATTTTTCTCATCAAATATGGGGGAAATTTACTTTAAAAAGAACGTGTATATTACAATGTACGCTATTTGAAGTATTTTAGGGTTTTATTTTATGCAAGTGTTTGGGAGTTTTGTTGATAAAAAAAGATACCAAAAAAAACCCCGTTGCAAATAGCGTCTTGTAACAAAGCGTGACCCCTCTGTTAACTGGTAGCTTGCTAAGTTTTTTGGGGGTGGTTGTCAAAATTTTGTTCACATATTATTGCCTTGTTACAATTAATGAGAGAAGGCCAATTGGCACTCTCCCATTAATTGTAACAGGGAAAATCCACCCAGACTTAATAACATCACATCAAAAATTAATTGAAGTGCATCCACAGAATATGAAGCCTTTTAGCTCTGGTACCCACACTTCAAGATAAAGCACCAAAATGGGCTTCCGGCACTCAACCAGTCAACTGAAATATCTTTGCCCCAAAGTAAGCAGTTTTAGCAGTTTATGATGGAAAACCTCAAAATAAATGTGTTATATAGTCATTTTAATTAAATTCGTCTTGTTGGGATTCGTCTTGTTGGGATGACCATTTTCGACATTCGTCTTGTTGGGATTCGTCTTGTTGGAAATAAACCTATTTGAATCCCGATCCTTGGTAAATCTCAGTCCAAATTGAACTGAGTGAACGATGTTTAAATATTATTTATAGAATAGGATAAATTTGAGATCCGCTATTTGTTACATCTTATTTGAAAGTGTCTACTGACACTCTCAAATGAAATATTAAAATATTTTACAAACTTTGAAAATACAATTGAAAATCGAGGTGAGTCTCAGTTGACTATTGTCAACCCTTTGAGACTTTAATTATCCTGACATACAAACGTCACTGGGAATGCATTTTCTTCAACATTTTTCAAAATGCGACGTCAAACGTCGGAAAGTACAAATAAATAGTCACTAGTTCACTGCTTGGAGTAACGTACGATGTTTATTCTCGAGTGGGGTGCGGAAGCTTATTTTCACGAGGCACTATAAAAAGATATTTTTCACATCAGTGGCTAACTGGCTGAGGATTAGATTATTTTTGGTGGTCTGAACTTGTTATTTGAAACTTGTTTTATTACAAATTATTTGAGCGTGCCCACAGGCACTCTCCAGTAATTTGTAATAAAACAAATTTATATAAACAAAATATTATTTGTGTTTGACTGAATATGAAATTTAAGCAAGAAAAGTGTTGGCTTTTGCTCTGATACCCTCATTTTTTGAAAGCCCTCTGATAGTGACTTCTAGCACTCAACCAGTTAAGTAGTCTTGACAACGGAATTATATTTGTATTTTAAGCTGCGAAAACATTTGGCTCAACAGTTGTCACCGAGCACTATTCGAGAGAAAATAGGAATTGAGGTTAAAATTTTAAGAAAATCGAAAAATAATAACAAAACAAATGACCACAAAGTCGCTGTTTGATTTCGTACAAAGGTGTCAAAGGGTTAAGAGCGTGAGACACATTGAAAAGAAATGTCTTTTTAGATATTATAATTCAATTCACCACGGCGAATTTAAATAAAATTTCTACTTCATTGCGCGGTAAGTTATCGCTAGTGAGTGTGAACGCACCGTTTATTTTTGACGTTCTGACGTTGTCACCTGGCGTTGTTTGCAGAACGAAATGTATATAATGATGGTAGAATATGGCCATTTGTCACAGAAAGTGATGTGCACGTCGCCAGTTCAGCTAAGAAAATAAAATACGAAAATGACCGAAGAGTGGCGAATAATTTTATTTTGAAAATGAAATTGAAATTATATATAATAGCAAAAACACACAACTACAACATTGCATGATATACAGTTAAGACTAGACGTTCCGACATGAACTGTGCGTTTATCTAGGCTTAATTGCGCGTAGGAATTGCGCGCAATTGCCGTATCGAATGGCACCCAAAGCACGTCAGGTTCTCCTGGTTACTCATTCCAAACACAGGCAATGTTTCTGACAATGACCTTCCGGGTAACCCGGAGGTCCATTGGCTGAAACATTGCTTGTGCACAGGCCATATGTACAGAATTTGATAGCCTTACTATGGTCATTTGTGCGCATTTCATGGCAGGACTTCTAGTTTTAACTGTAAGTGTGCGACAAAGTTTCAGCAATATATTTGGAGACGAGAAATATAACAAGTGGTGAAACTGTTTTGGCAAAGAACGGAACGGAAGAATCATTGGCGAACCAAGTTTTTTGATGCATGAGGAGGGTGGTGGCGGCGACATCATAGAATGTTTTATAGAAATTAGCAATGCGATTGTGGGAGGAGATTAGCTCCTAACCCTAACTTCGACAATTATTGAAAAACTGATGACCAAAGAGTAACAACCATGAATCTGATATGAGCAATAATGTTTGTTTTCTTCACATTTTCTGTTTTTGATTTTTCTTTAGTTTTTGTCTGTCTGTTTGTTTGTTTTTTTTTTGTCTGTCTCCCTGTTTCCCAACAATAAGAATGAACTATTTGTGCACGTTACAAAAATCTGAACAAACTCTTAACTTCTGACAACATCCCGACTGGTGTAGTTACGGCATAACCGCTACCCGCCCCTCCTCATCTATACCCAAATGACAAGAGTGCAGAGACAGCTATACATTTAACATCTCACCCTAATCACTTCCCAATACTTTGCTTAACCCTTTACCCAACGTAACGACCAAAACCGGCCAGCGCTATTCTCAAAAATCGCCAATTAATTTTCAAAATATTTTCATTTTTTGTCTCAAAAACATAGGTTATGACCCCTCGTTGGAACGAGCTCGTCGAGCTCGTTCCAACGAGGGGTCATAACCTATGTTTTTGAGACAAAAAATGAAAAAAATTAGTTATTCAAGAATTTTTTTTGCAAGTGTCGTCTGCTTTTCATGTTAGGTAAAGGGTTAATATTTTGAAAGCATTCTTAACTCTTTGAAGCCTGGTGGTATCTTCCATGTCACTCCAATGGCAGGAATGGGAAGAATCCATATTCCATTTTTGGGGGGTGGGGGGGGGGGGGAGTGGGGATAGACCAATTAATATTTTCAACGTGCAGCCATGGAGGTGCACGTTGAGAATATTAATTTGTCTACCTCCTACATTCACTCAGCAGCCATCCTGCTTAATGAAATTATGACGTATCATGTTCCCGTGCCGGAAAACGGGCCTCTCGGTTTCAAATGGTTAAAACTGATTCAAAAACCATCTGCAACAACAGTATTCTTTATTCTGTGAGTAATCAGCTACAGTTGTTTTCACGTGGATAATTCAATGGCCTGACAAAAGGGTATTTTGAAGGGCGATAAGTCGATCCAATGATATTGAAAACATTCACATCAGTGTATCATGGACTATTGTCCTCATATGTTTTATCTAACTTAATGACTTGTAAACAAGATAGTCAATATTTTAATTATTGATCGTGATTAATTATTTTATTTAATGTTGCCGCTTTTGATAAAGTCGTTGTGATTTGTCGCCTCTCATCGGTGTACAGAAGACATAAGATACTCGAGGTGTCATTTTCTCCTAGCCTTGGAATCTGTTAAAATATTTAAATATTTACAATGTGGAATGTGGGAGAACAAAAATCAGAAAGAACCTAATCGACTTTTCAGTCAACAAACTGACTTTTTGAGATTTCAATAAAAATCAGAAAAAACAATTTATAGCCCGCTGCAGTGCTGGACCGACGACGCATAAATGAATTAAAAACAAAGTAAGGACCGTGACATTGTTGATAAAATGCGGGCAGCTTTTTTATAACATTGACAAGAGTAGCTTGCCCCAAACCGAATTTCACTGAAATCCATCCACTCACTGGTAAGATATCGTTTGGGACAGGCGGACACACGAACGGACGCATGTAATCCAGTATACCCCTCATTCTCTTCGAAACTCGGGTTATAACAACGATGACAAAAACGTTTTACGAGAGAAAGACAAAGGAAAACAAGAAACAAGTTGGCTCTGGTACGCAGAAGAGACTGGAAAAGTGTCAAAAATTTTCAGCCACACGATTTGGGAAAATGGCATTAACTCTCTACCTAACGAAAAGCTGCACACGTCGAGCAGTTGAAAAAAAAATTAACCTTTCTTTCACCATACAGCCACAAACAGCCCCTTTTATATTGCTCTGAAAACATTGTCCCAAGTGTATTCTTCCTTGATAACTCAACTGGTAGGAACACCTTGACAGCGTTTTTACATCATTGTTGTTTGCATGTACAGACAGCCAATAATAATGTAGAAACGCCATTAACCCTTTACCAAATCGCCAATTAATTTTCATTATTTTTTCAGTTTTTTGTCTCAAAAGCATAGGTTATGACCCCTCTTTGGAACGAGCTCGTCGAGCTCGTTCTAATGAGGGGTCATAACCTATGTTTTTGAGCCAAAAAATGAAAAAAATAGTTATACAGGAATTTTGTTTACAAGTGTCGTCTGCTTTTCATGTTAGGTAAAGGGTTAAGTCATCTGCAGCTTTATACTTTCATATTATGGTATAGTTATTAACGTAACATTAATCTTGGGACTTGAGCGTTAAACTTAATAAACATATGTGACCCTCCCTCATTGGACGAGCACGTTCCAATGAGGTGTCACGTGATAAGATTTTTGTTTAAATTTTGTGAAAAATTGGAGAGAAAAAATAAATTAAAATAACAAATTTTGATTTCGCGTGCGAAAGACAAAGGTTTAATGTAATTCTCACGATTAACCCTACACCAAACGTATCCGCCACATCAGACCGGTGCTATTCGCAAATAACGCCATTCAAATTTTATTATTTTTTCGGATTTGCCTTGAAAAGATACATAGCTACTGACCCGCCCCCCCCCCCCCCCTCATTCGAGGGACCTTGTTGCGTATCACAATAAGCTTGTTTTGAGGACAAAAACGAAATTTTTTAGTTATTCAAGAACAATAATTTTTAAAAGTACCATCCTCTCGTTGTGTTGGATTAAGAGTTAGTACTGGAAAAAACAAATGTCATAAGTTGTAAAAATTTGTTGCTTTGTTGCATACTTCAATTCTCTCCTTTTCAAAATTAACTGCAAAACCAACCCCATTTTTTATTTACCAGGGAGAGACTGGATTGTACAGGTGAGTCGGAAAATTCGTTAATGCGACATCATGACTAAATCACGTTTGGGTTCTGATCATCAGTGCGTAACGACAATTGGGCATAATGACAGTAGGCATAAGGTCAAAGCATTTTTCTCCCACACTGAAATAATATAACAAGACATCATGTTCATTTATCAAGTTTTTTCCAGTATTATTTCATGCTAAAGCGGACACAGCCAAGTACCAAAAATACATATTTAACAAGTTGTTACATGTTCTGTTTCATCTTTTAAAATTCATAGTTTGAATACCACGTGTAGCCTAATATTACACTTTGCATTATTAGTAAATATATATAGATGCAGGTTCTGTGATCATTCCCCGCTTGCCGGTGTCAGCTCCATTGTTATAGTCCTAACACACCCTCCCATCAAACCTGGAATTTTGATCCGACTGTGGCCACATTCGTTTGTATGGCGAGATGACGAGAACAGAGAAATGCAATACAGTGGAGCCCACTTAATTGGATATCTCTTAATTGTATATCCCTGTTAACTGAATATCATTTCCAAACACAAAACCATTTACCATACCTTCAGTACAAATTTGATCTGTTAATTGCATATGGGTTGTAGAGTAAACTCCTGTTAATTGTATATACTTTTTTGTAATTGTCGAAAAAATTACTGTGACACGCACCAAATTCCCCTTATTTATCAACCTTTTTGACCTCACTACATCCAATACAGGCATTTATTCTATTATATCTTGTTTGACAGAGCTCTATGAGCTCTGTCAAACAAGATATAACAGAATAAATGCTCGGTTTACCTCCAGAACAAAGGAAACTGACCAAATCCCTGTTAATTGTATACTCCTGTTAATTGAATAATTTTAACTGGCAAAATGGATATTCAGTTAAGAGGATTCTACTGTACTGACTAATACTATAGTGCTTTTATTGGGTAAATATAGTGCGAAGCCGCGGTGCATTTATTTCGAAGGACAAAGGGTTTTTTACAGGCTGTAGTAACATAATCAACGTCTAATTGGGCTTGGTCCCCAAGCACACCTCCATGGTTGTTGTTGGTTTTGACAAAACAGTTTTGTGTATGTAGGCAGTTGAAGTTAGCGAATCTGGCCACCAAGTAGGGACAGTTTTAACCTGCAAGTGACAGTACCGTAGTAGTGATTTCTAGCAGAATATCGGCTGTCTATACAGGCAGCCAAGACCTGACTAGAAACAAGTGCTATCAGGCGCGTGGCCACGATTCTATAATCTAAGCCACTGACTGGTTTCGTACCGAACCCAGGCCCTCCAAGGTTAACCGCAAAGCTGATACTGCATACTAACTGGGAATTGAAATGTTATAGAAATTGGGAGATAACATGCCCAAACCACAATGGGAATGGCGCCCATATCCGATCTCTGTCGACAACTAGAAAAACATTTCACCTTTGCCTGGAAGGAGCCTTTAAATTCTGTCAACACCTGTTACTATCATACATAAAAATGTATTACACAAAAATATATAAATTGTTAAACATTTTGTTTGATGACCTAAGGCCTCCCGCAGTTGAGTAAAAACTGAGGAGAACACGAGAGGGGCGTCCCTTCTCGTTGGGTGGATGCTTTGTTGAAAACATGTGAAAATAAATATTCACTCATCGAAAAGGAAAAATTTTTAGAGTCATGATTTCAGATTTTGGAAGATACTGCAAGTCAATAAAAGTGTTCAATGAGGGGCTTCAATTTCAATGAGGTATTGGCTGAGAACCAAAGCATATTTTTTTTTTTTTTTTTTTTTTGGGGGGGGGGGGTCTAAGGGCCGTAATATAATTGTTTGGTGTGGTACGTCACGTGGACGTACCACACAAAAAAGCATGTTGCGGCCTTTGGGTTCAGGTTATAAATAATGTTTACTTAGTGGGCCTTTTTATTTATTTATTTTTGGGGGGGGAGGGGGGGCAAATTACCCCTATTACCCCCTGGACACACCCTTGGGACGAATGATATCAAAAATGTATCACCATGACTGCAATCCACAATCCGTCGTATGAAAGCCAAAAAAAAAAAAAAAACAATTCTACGACGTACCACATACAGATACACAAATGCTTACAAAGGTGTGACTTACAGAACCTATCTCTTGTTTTACTAATATTTTAAAAACGGTCATATGTTGCCGACTTGTATTGTCTGTTCTTCCTGTTCTGTGTTGTGAGTTTACATGTTAATCAGATTTTATTAATTATTTTATCATCATCAAAAAGTTTCTTCTCATCTCTGCCGATCATCTAATGAAAATTTGTAACAGTGGAAAAACTGATGCTATCAGTTCTTGCTCTTGTATTTCCTGCTTGTATTCACTTCCAAATTACCCACAACTAAATCATCCAATTGAGTGCACTTGTGAAAACTGTACAAATCAGCGCATAAATCGGTTTAAGTGGGATTATTCTATACAAAATATTACACAAGAAGCATTCCCGTCAAAATGAAGAGTCGCGCTATTGCATTAACCCTTTAAACTCATAAGACCAATTTTTCGGGCCAAGACATAATTTCGTCCCATTTTTTGTCTTTTTCTAAGATGTCTATTCACGGGACATCGATGATGAAATAATAACTGCAGTCTGCAGCCAGACGGCTGCAGACTGCAGTTATTATTTTATCCCCCCTGTATATTGATATTGGACTGCCCCATCTCACTGTAAGTGTACACAAAGGCGATACCATTCCAGGAAACGAGTGTTCAAAGGGTTAAGCCTATAAAGAAAAAAGAAACCATTTAGGTTGTATGGTATACGTTTCTAGGCCCGTGTGGTCGTGGTATATTCTCCGTTTTAACATATTCAATCCCCAAAATAGTAAGTAAATATATAAGTGACCGATGCTGCAAAACGAGCTTTGGTAAGAGAAAATGCATGCTGGGTATTCGCTGTTTCCATATTATCTAACCTCTGTTTCACACTTTTGCCCCCGTGGGAAACCTTGGAAATGAAGCAGTGCTTACTTGGTGTGGTGAACAAGCTCCGTTTTACTGGTAAAATAGGACCCAATCACCACTGTTTGGGGGTAAAAGTCCTCTCAAGTTGGCAATATGGGTATGAACGATTGACCAAACTAGACTTTTTTGTTGCAGTCACGATTAAAACCCTTTACCCAACGCAGACGATATCAAAATTTATTATTTTAAATATCATTTTTTCAAAAAATTTCAACAAAACCATATCATGTGACCCCTCGTTGGAACGAGCTCGTTCCAACGAGGGGTCACATGATATGGTTTTGTTGAAATTTTTTAAAAAATAATATTTTTTCAACTGCTGAATTTGCATATTACGCGGGCGGATGCGGTCGATTCGTTTGGGTAAAGGGTTAACTATTGTTCAAAAAGTGTGGTGACATGACAGTTGGTAGTGGTATATCCGGAGGTGGTGTGGGGGTGGGGGTGGGGGTGGTGGGCACCACCGTCTCCCCCACGCTATTCCTAAAAATATCAACCTTAGTTACTTCAATACCTCAAATCTCCAAAACTGATTCATATAATCTCACTCTATTTTTCGGGTCATTTTCCAATATGCATTCTTTCTCTTCCTTCATTTTGTGGGTGCTTAAACCTTCAAAATGTCCCTTGGGTGCACCAATTGACACATGTTCATTTTTCTAACAAAAAGTAGACACCAAGTATTTGTGCATCTTACTTTTTGAATTTTGACCCAGACGCGACTAGAAAACAATACATACCCGAAACATTTCTGGAATAAATGAAAATTTTCATTTTTGACACCAAAACGTAACTTATGACCCATCGTTGGAACGAGCTAGATCAGTTCTTTTCAACGAGGGGTTATATGCAATGTTTTGGAGGAAAAATTATTTTTAAAAAAAGGTAAAATTTGATTGGCGATTTTAGTGAAGCAAGCCTGCCGGACACGGCTGTTACGTACGGTAAAGAGTAATTTACTTTTCAATTCTTTCTTAGAATATTTGACACCATCCTTAAAACCGATACAGAAAAATACTGCATTGGAGATTCTTGAATTTCTCGAAAATAATATTTCAAGGACGTTAGCATTCAGCAACACCTGTTTTAAAAGGGATGCAACTGTAACCCACGGAGCACCCTTTACCCCTCTGAAATGATACACCCCCATTAAAGAAAAGTAATTCCCTCTGTTAATTCCAAGACTGTTTATCGCCCCGTCTTCATGTCAAAGGCGAAAATGAATTCTCTTAATTAACGCGTGATCAAGTAATCGGGCATTGGATGTCAAACCGAATGGTCAATGGTTCGAACTCCTCCAGAGATAACTCCGTCGTGTCCTTGAGCAAGGCACTTAATCCCGATTGGCCACGTGGAGGCACAGTGACACTGTGTACAAAGGCGTACTGCATGTCGATGGTGTACTTGTCTTCAACTAGTGCTAAGCCTGCTTGTGCCATGTTAGTACGTTGGGGAATCTGACAGTTGCTCGGTGGTTCTATCCGGCTATCTCCAACCGTAAAACTGTTCGATACGAGGTGATCCTGGCTGTCTCGAAAGAGTCGTTAATCCCCCCCCCCCCCCAAAAAAATGTCGTCGTAGCGCAACGTCTTATTTAATTAACAGGGTACTCCAAATTGGCCATGCTGGGTCCCCAACCACTCGAATCGTGTACTATACAGACACCCACTTGAATGGCTGTGTGTGACACGAGTCTCGGTATCAAATGTAGTCTTTTAACCCTTTACCTAACAGACGACAACAACATTGTTTACATCGAATTTCATTTGAGAATGAGTCTGAGATTACTTCAGAAAAGTCTAGATCAAAATGATGTAAGGCAATGTTAACCCTTTACCTAATATGAAAAGCAGATAACATTTACAAAAATAACTATTTTTTTTTTCATTTTTTGTCTCAAAAACATAGGTTATGACCCCCTCGTTGGAACGAGCTCGACGAGCTCGTTCCAACGAGGGGTCATAACCTATGTTTTTGAGACAAAAAATGAAAAAATGATGAAAATTAATTGTCGATTTTTGAGAATAGCGCTGGTCGGCTTTGGCCGTTATATTGGGTAAAGGGTTAAGAAAGTGCATGATTACTAACAAGACAGAATTGGTATTTTAGACTCCAATCCAAACGAAAATTCCCGACTGGAAAAAGTATTGGGAGGTGGTGTCAAACTCCAACCCATTTAGCGACACCCCTGTGTAAGATCAACTTTAACTTCTTGCATGTTGCTGGCGAAGATTCTTGCCCAGAATAAAAATATTCCTTGCCCCTGAATCAAATAAAAATTGAGCACATGTACCGAAATTTCTCCCTTGTAAATTGAATTAACTTTTCCTTTTGATGAACCTAGATGAATTTTTCGTCAAATCTAGTCATGGCTGCTTCCCAGCAGCCATGGCTAGATTTGATGAAAATAATTTTGAAAATACTCAGCGGGTCAAGGGTTAACCAATCGTTACACACCTGCGCCTTCTTTAAGTGATTTTCATTCTCACCCATGACGTTGGTTATCGTGTTCTATTATGCCCGTAACACAGACGTTGTCTGCCAAAGCTGGCAAGTACTGCTCGACTCCCCAGGGTTTCTCCAGGGAAGAATAATATTGTATACATTGCTATCGGTATATCGCTGACTATTGTTCTCATATGTTTTATCTAACTTAGTAACTTGCAAACAAGGTAATAAATATGTTAATTATTATCTTCATTAATTATTTTATTTAATGTTACCGCCTCTGATACAATCGTTATCATTTGTCGAACATCCTTGGTTGAGTTAACACGTAATATACTCGACGTGCCATTTTTCACACAGCATCAAAATCTCTTGCCACCGTTCCTGTTTAAATAAGTAGGGTGGAATGTGAGGACTAAAAAAGAGAGAGGGAGGGAGAGAGAGAGAGATAGATAGAGAGAGAGAGAGAGAGAGAGAGAGGGGGGGGGGGGTAGAGACTCGTGTAAGGAATAAACTATTTTGAGTACTTCAAGCCTTTCTGTTTAAATGTAAATATCTTTATCTACTTTATACGTAAAAACAGTAACGTTTTATCTTTTATCGTTATCGAAAACTCGCCGTCAATAAAAAATCTTTTATCGTTACTGCAGAAAGAATAAAAGTCACGTGATATCGCAAGAATACAACGTTCACGCCCATCTCATTTGCATGACGTACTATTTCATTCAACACTTTGAATAACTAATTATCGCTGCCGCGGATCGAAACAAATAAAACGGGGCGTATTTATCGAAATGTATTGAATAAAAAAGAAGGCCATTAATTAAACTTACTGAATTGTAAAAATAAAATTTGACGGAAAAGAGTAAAAATTAGTAACTTACACTTTTTCAAATAAGATTATTTCACCCTTCGAGACTTTAATTATCCTGACGTTCAAACGTCACTGGGAATTCAGTTTCTTCAACATTTTTCAAAATGTGACGTCAAGCGTCGGAAAGTACAAATAACCAGATATTTTTCACATTAGTGATTATCTGGTTGAAGGCTAGATTATTTTTGGTGGTCTGCATTTGTTAATCAAAACTTGTTTTATTACGGGAGTGGGGGAGGTGAGGGTGTAGATAAAAGGGTTATATACACATGGTGTTTGTAAAAAATCTTTTATCGCGACTCGAGCGTTTTCGGGGGCTACAGAGCTACTCGTCGCTGCGCGACTCGTAGCTATATATGCCCCCGAAAACGCTCTCGTCGCGATAAAAGATTTTTTACAAACACCATGTGTATATTTTACCCATATATATTGTCTGCATTTTGCGGTGCACTACACGCTTTAGTTTTGAATTCATTTCAGATGGTACACGTGAAAATAGTCTATCCAAATGTATGATCGTCTATTCTATAAAGGGGGAATGAGAATAGGAATCACGTTTTTGCAAGCAAGAATGGTAGGAAGGTTATTTGGAAAGAGCGGTATCTTCACCAAGTGCATATGTGTGTAAAATCTGGAAAGAGCAGTATCTCCACCAAGTGCATATGCGTATATTAATAGGTGTAAATGAAATGGTTATGCGAAGAATGATATTGAAAGAGCGCGTGTGTGCGTGTGTGTGTGTGAGAGAGAAAGAGGGGGGGGGGAGAGAAGGCGGGTGTGGGAGGATATGTATATATAGTTAGTGTAACTATTGTATATAAGGTTAATAGTATATCGTAAGCCTGCTAAACAGGATTTCATTACATTAATAAAAGCCTGCGTAATCTCCTTGTAGGGGCCAAACTTGAACCCATCGGGAAATACAACAAGAGGCTCCAGGGGGCCTTAGGGCGCTCACCTGACATGGTAGTCTAAATATCAAACCAGGGACTTGACTTTAATAAGCTGCATACGCCCCTCCTAAGAAAAGCATATACCAACTAGATGAAGCGATTTTCCTTCTGTTTTCAGTTCTTGCACTTTTACGTCCCAAAATTGAGATAAACGCATAAAAAACAGATTTTATTTTTGTTCGGAAATTTTCGAAGTCCCAAACAAAATATTTTCAGACTAAAGTTTTTTTTTTCTTCTTCTTAAAATTTACAAAAACGCACAAAAAACTAATTTCCGGATTTGGGTCCAGAATTTTCTAAGTCCCACCCGTACCCCAAATTTTCAGTGTAAAAAAAAAAAAAAAAAATTTGTCTTAAAATTGACCAAAACGCATAAAAAAACAAGAAACTAATTTCCGGATTTTGGTCCGGACCGGGACCTCAAATTTTCAGCCTAAATATGAACCCAGGGATTTGGCTTGAACAAACTTGAATCTCACCTCCCTAAGCATGCTGCATACCAAATATCAAAAGATTCCTATTGGTAGATCTGAAGAAGTTTTTTAAAGAATATTCCTCATACTGCACTAATTTAAACATTTGGGCTCCCATAGACAGCCCAAATATGGACCCAGGGAATTGATTTCAATAAACTTGTGAAACAATCTTCCAAAGATGTTATATGTGAAATTTGAAAGCTTTTGGAGCAGTGGTTTGGGAGCAAAGTAGTGTTAAATGTTTTTCCCTTTACCCACAATGTTAAAAAATGCTGACTCAGCACTTTTTCAAAGTCCCCAAAATGTACCCCATGATAAAACCGATAGCAATTTTTTTACCATTCCATTCTGTTGGTCCTAAGGAAGCTTCACACCAAATAAGAATTCTCAGTGCCATGTAGTTTTGGAGATATGGGCGTTTTAATTTTTTTCTGTTTTTAGCTCCTGCGCTTCCCATAGGGCGACGGGGAAAAAATTGGGCATAAATTAAGTACCTATGACCCAATAAGCCCTCATATCAAATTTGGTTCAAATTTGCCTCTCGGTTTGGAAAATAAACATTTGGGGCTTGGCGAAAATTCTTGCCCCTCCCAGAACAAAGGCAAATATTGCCCGTCAAACTTCTCTTGAACAAACTTGAGTCTACACCTCAAATGGAAGCTGCATACCAAATACCAAGTCTCTGCTATGGCTGGTTCATGAAAAGAAGATTTTAAAAATTGTGTGCATTTTGGCCTCCACCACCCCCCCCCCCCCCCCCTTCTCAATATGAGCAGAAACCCAATTTGAAGAAAAACCCAAATGCCCCTATATAACCTCTTCTCATGTGAATTTTCATTGAACTGTGGCCAGTGGTTTGGGAGAAAATGACCCAAACACCACCTTCACGACGGACGACAGACGATGGACAAAAAGTGATCAGAAAAGCTCACCCTGACTTTCAGTCAGGTGAGCTAATAAACTTCAGTTTTTGCTAGTCAGGTTAACCAATTTCCTGTCTCTCTATCTTCAATTCTATATAAAAAAAAACTTTTCTATGAGGCCAGCCTTGCTCATTAAAAACAAAATATAAGCAATATTATTCATTTATTTATTTATTGATGTTTAAGGTCACATACTTATGCACGATGGCTAATCATGACCGATATAAACAATAAAAAACTTTTCAAATGTTTGTGGCCCAACGGAGTCGCCGAAATCCTTTTTAACTTCGTCATGTCGATGCATTTTCTGGTCAAAAGCCCAGCTTTTTACTGGGCACTGCATGAATGGGAAGGGAGGGGCGGGTGGATTAGACATTTAGTCCTTCGGCGCGTTCACTGGTCGCAAAATACCATTATCAAGTGGCATACAAAAAGTAAAAAATATCTGTAAACATCTGTGGCAGTGCGTTTTTTTTTTTCAGTTTAAAATAATCCCTTACATACATTTCACTGTCTACCTAAAACACCAGCAGGCGTCACTTACCAAAAAAATATTGACTGATTACAAATTTTCTTTTTTGCCTCCAAAACATAGCTTCGTCCCAGTGAGAGGTCATAAGCTATATTTAGGAGGCAAAATTTGAAAAAATAATAGAATTCGAAGGTTGACTTTTGTGAATAACGTTTGTCGGATTTGGACGCAAGGTTAAGGAGTGGGTTAAACGTATTTCAAGCGTTTTTATTGGGACAAAAACGTGCGGGTAAAGCAAATGCCATGCTTTGCACCACAGGCGTAGAATAAACAAAATTGTAACTTGTATTCCTGCTATGACCAATTTTTCCTCACTTTTAGAAAAACAATCCGGTTATCTCTCTCATCTGTCTCATTTTCGACACCGGAACTTAGCACCACGGAAACTTTTATATTCCTTGATCCTTGAATAAATTTTGAAGAACTTACATTGTTTCAAAAATGTATCTTATGAACAAGCTTGACGATGGTGCAGTGCGGTCGCCGTGGACTGTTCACTTTCCATTGGTGGGCAATATTTCCCCGGACGCAAGAAAATCAGATTCCACACAGTTCCAAACACTAATTATAGGAATAATCATCAAAAGTTTAATTAATGAAGCACCGGGTTTAACCCGGTACTTCGTTAATTAAAATTTTGCTGCTGATGATTTTTATTATCTGGTAAACGTATGCGTGGACATCACAGACAGTGCGTTTTTTTCAGTTTAAGATGCTTACTTATTTTGTCTTAAAAGCGAAAACTGGTGAAAAGCATCTGTCTTCCACTGGCAAAGTGGATATTTGAGAGACAGCGTTAAACTAATTTTGCAATTTCCAACTCCACGATTGTGGAAATGAAGTTAAACAAACTCTTTACCTAAAGCCACACAAAAAATATTAATTGATTCTCAGGCAATTTTTTTTCAAATCAGTGAGGGAGAGAGGGAGGGAGGGTTTTATTTTTAATTTTTCTTTTTCTTTTGCAACAAGAGGCCTCTCGGACAAGATAGCTCCACCCAGGGCAACTGCTTTCTGGGGCAGCCATATACAGGGTAACATTTGATCCTCAATCTCTGATTCTGATAACCCTTTACCCAACACGGATAGAAGACAACATCATCATTTTTTGTCTCAAAAACATAGCTTATGGCCCCTCATTTGAACAAGTTTGTTGAGCTTGTTCAATGAAGGTTCATTAGCTTTGTTTATAAGACAAAAATTGAAAACATAATAAAATTTAACAAATACATTGGTGTTACTTTGACCAGGTAGTCTGTGACCTAAACGTTGGTGGATACAGACCTTATTGTGATTGATGGCACACTGTCTAGTGACAATACATACTGTTATGAAGTTTTGTTAAAAAATATTCAGTGGTAAAAAATTATGGCTCGGACAAACAAAATGTTGACTTTTTCCTGATTGTTACCTTTACCATGTCGCCTGTGACCTTGACCTTGATGGATACAGACCTTATTGTGATTGATGGCACACTGCCTATTGACAATACATACTGTTATAAAGTTCTGTTAAAAATATCCAGTGGTAAAGAAATTATGGCTCGGACAAACAAAATGTTGACGCCGGACGACAGACGGACCGACGGACGAAGGACAACGCGATATCAGAAAAGCTCTGCTGACTTTGCCAGGCGGAGCTAAAAAGTGAGTAAACATGGAAACAATTTCGGCTGTCTTTTCTCGCACAGAAATATAGAAAGTGCATATTTATACAAATAAATTCATTTTTAATTTGAAAAATAAAACATTCCTCTAAAAACAAACTGTAGGTACTGCAATTCAAAGGCTTCATATTCTTTTGATGCTCTTCATATTATCTTTTTAAGTAAAAGCATTTAATCTATGGGACTTGCCTTGTTACAATTTAGTTGAGAGCGGTGCCTCTCACATAAATTATAACAAGGCACCAATATTGGAGACACAATAAAACTAAATATGTATCAATCAAAAAAATGTAAAAGGTTTCGGGTCTCCCTGAGTTTGTACTAATATTGAAAGACACCGAAATGCAATAAAAATGTCCAATGAGGGGGTTCAAATGCAATGAGGGATTGTCCGAGAAGCAAAACACCTTTTTTTAGCCGAACACACGAACACAAAAAAGATTTCCATGAATAACTAAAATAAATCATTTTCACCCAAAAACATAACTTATGGTCGACAATGTCATTTTTTGATCATGACTTCATTTTACGACTAGAAAAAAAGCCAAAAAAGATTTATTTCCTTTTTTTCCCTTTTAGTAACAATAAAAAACACATGGCTAAAAACGGAGACATTTTAGAGACCTTGGGGTCGATCACTTCCTGCCGGGTGAAGTTGCATATGGATTAATAGAATCGTGAGTTAACTAACCTCGTGGATTAAATAATTGTTTCTTCTCTTGGAAGAAAATTTATTTTGACAACTATATATTATTTTATTTTCCGAGCTGTCTGTTGTTTTCGTTTATTAAACCTTTAACCAACGTAACGGAAAAAACCCGCCAGCGCCATTCACAAAAATCGTCAAATAATTTTCACTATTTTTTCATTTTTTGTCTCAAAAACATAGGTTATGACCCCTCATTGGAACGAGCTCGACGAGCTCGTTCCAATGAGGGGTCATAACCTATGTTTTTGAGACAAGAAATGAAATTTGTTTTAGTTATTTAGTTATTCAAGAATTTTATTTGCAAGTGTCGACTGCTTTTCAGGTTAGCCGAATGGAATGGTTTAACGCGCCGAAGGCGCGCAGGGACGGTATGGGGAACAAGCCCCTTTCTACCCTCATTGGCTGTAAATGATTAGTTTCCACATGTCTACTCGTGTCGAAGGAGGAACATGTTCAGGTACTCGGCAGGTGTCACCGGTTGTAGCGTGATGGTCTCTTTGACTGATGTCGGTTGAACCCTCGGGTGAGGACCAGTGTGAGAGGTTGGGTCCTCTGACTCCTCTCACAAAGGTACTACCTCTCCCCGAGGGTGCAGTCGATCTGGATTTTCAGGCAAGTATAGTCTGCCACTTCGGAGATGATATTGAGTGATGGCCATCACTGGCAAGTATAATCTGCCTCAGGCTGTCTCTGTTTGATAGGATGTCTTTGAAGGAAACAACAACGACCCCTTTCGGGGACCACCAAGAAGAAGACCCGAACTTCCCTGGTTCGGGGACAAAAAGATGCGCATTGCGCTTAGAAAAAAGGGCCGAGGCAGGACGCAGGACCAACCCTCGCCTCCCTTAAAGTGGTCGACCACATTTAGGGATGGAGTGGAGGATGTACAGGAACCATGGGGGTTACCGTTTCTGTAACGGTTGGACTGTCCATAGCGGTTATTGGGGTGCTGGTCAAAAAACATCTTCTGTGTACCTGCTTAAAAGAAGAAGGCAGAATTAGTTTTCATTAGAATATGTAGAAATAAAAAGATAAAAGTAGCACATTATGTTTTAATTGTGATCATGGTTAAGCTGCTGATCGACCTGTTAGATCACCTTCTTAGGGTGATAGGTAAAGGGTCAAAAGTAACTATCCATTTGGCCCCTTGTTTAGCAAATGTGTTTTTACAGTAATGTGCATGTTTTTCTTCTTTTTAGGAAAAAATATCAAAACTCACCCCTAGACTTTTCTTTTATTTTATGTCACTATAAACACTGTTGGTATAATGAACAGAAAAAAGTTACAAAACATCAAAACATGGTGAGTTTCAACCGAAAATAATAGTCAAAAGTTTGAAAGTGATTTCGAAAAAAAATGTAGAAACCGTCTCTGTATTTTTATAGAACTCTGCAGAAAAAAAGCTCACAGTTTGTGAAATGATGCGCACATCGATGATACAAATTCGCTAAACTATTTCGAAATTTTAATTTTAATATGAAATGTCCATACCCATATTATTAAATTTAGCGACAGCTTCAGGAAATTATGGGGGGACAACGTTCCAGTAAATCGCTCCCAGTGACGAAAATTATCAGCCACGTATGCTTTTGAAAGTTTTTTTTTAATTTTGGGACATATCAACTTTCAGTAGCCACAACTTACAAAAAGTACTAGATACGCCCAACCACAACCAACAAAAAAAAAATGAAAGTTATTAAGTTTTTCAACATCGCATTTTTTTTAATGGTATTTCAATGGAATGAATTTGCATTTCTCAGTTTATTTGGGCTAATTCTTAGAAGTGGAACAACGACTTATTGAAAAGATTCGTATATTTTTTTCCTTTTTCTTCAGCCTCCAATTTAGGACCCATTGGGGCATTTCATTTTCAAGTTATTGTGAAGAAAGGCAAAAATTACAAAAAATCCGAGATGACTGCCATGGGGGGGTCCATATTGGATAGGAAAGAAAACAATTATCGAAATGGCCCATCCTCTAGCCACCATGTTATCTAATATGCATCGATGGTGCATTTCATATTCAAGTTACTAAGTTGGCAAACAAAGATTACAAAAAAATCCAAGATGGCTGCCAAGGCGGCATTATTGAAGTCGGCAGAAAACTTATTATCGAACCACTAATCCACCGCAAAAAATAGGAGCCATGGTGCATTTCATTTTCAAGTTATTGCACAGACAAGCAAAAATGACAAACAAATCCAAGATGGCTGCATGGCGGCCATATTGGATGTGACAGAAAACTGATTATGGTAAGGAACCTCCCTCTAGTCACCACCAATCCACCACAAAGTAGAATCCACTGTGCATTTCTTTTTCGAAATTTCCGCGCGGACAAGCAAAACTTATAAAAAAAATCCAAGATGGCTGCAATGACAGCCATATTGGATAAGGCAAAAACCTGATTATCGAATGGAACCTTCCCCTAGTCACCACTAATCCACCACAAGAAAATAAGATTCACGGTACATTTCATTTTCAAGTTATTGCGCTGACAAGCAAATAATCCATGCTGGCTGCCACGATGGCCAAATTGGATATGGCAGAAAACTGATTGTCGAAAGAAACCTCCCTCTACTCACCACTAATCCACCACAACATAGGGTCCATGGTGTATTTCATTTTCAAGTTATTGCACTGAGAAGCAAAAGCTAACGGACAGACGAGAGGACAGACGAGCGGACATGGTCATAACATAATGCCACCCACTCCAGAGAGCAATTGCTGAAATTCAGCAGAAATTATCTCAATATACCACAAATAGCGTAAATATACACATTTTATTTCTCTTCTTTTCTTAATATTCATTTTCGCTATAATTAAGGAAAAAAAGGTTTCGTCTTGTTGGGATTTTTTACCTAATCATCTTGTTGGACTGTATGTGTATTTGAGGGATTAAATGCACTGAACGAGTGCGATGGGTGGGCGTCTGAATTTGAAAGGGGGAATGGAGTTGGGGCAGTGTGTGTGCGAAATATGTTTACAGCATGTACGTGTTCGTATGTATAGACAGAACGCGGTGTGTGTTTGAATCAGTGGGTGTTTTACATAACGAGTTGGAATGGCGTAGATTTCGCGAGAGCCTACATTCGCGAAATATGATTACGCCATTCCAACGAGTTATGTAAAACACCCACCGATTCAAACACCCATCGCGTTCTGTGTTTATTACACAACCCATGCATTAAAATTCATTTAAATAAACAAATTTTAATTCCGATGTTAAACCCAAAGGTGAAGAGTCTGTTTGTTTTGACTGAAGCTGTACTGATCAAATGGATCGATAAAAAATCAAAACAACTTTTTCGGAACCAGTGTTTGTTGAAATTCGTATCGCTGTTTCTCTTCGGATGGGGCTATTACTGTTAGTAAAAATATACGTTCAAATTTGTGCAGATTTACAAAACAGCTGGGAGAAACATTTTTAAAAGAAGTTCGAAGCATGTCAAGATGTACAAAGATTTACCGAAATAAAGTTGACCAATTTAGATATAACGGATCCACAAAACGAGACGGCCTCGCGACTGGGTTAATGTTCTGGTTGGAAATGATTGGGTTTCTTTTAAAATATTATCTCATTTTTGGTTAACTAATTGTTTGTAAACCGATTTTACTTTTGCTTGGGGCGTTTTCATTTTCACACTATGCGACAGACTGTCGATAATTAGCTGGAATTCCAGCGGAGAATAGCTAATTTTATGATTCTGATATTATTCGATTTTAAATATCAACTGCAAACAAGGCTCAAAAGTTGAGCTAGTCGATAAAAAGCCTTTTTCGAAACTGCCATCTTGGCTTTTAATCCATGGAAGGTCACAGGTTGCGAGGTGTAAACAAAGCGATTTCCATGTTCGACGCGTTGAGTTCTGTGTCAGCCAACACAACTAGTTTTGTGAAATATCAAGTTTAAATTCGTAGAACCGATGTCATCATTCGAAATAACTGAAGCGGCAACCCTAGACGACTTTAAACGACGGGATACCGCAGGTTTAAAGACTTTTTTACGGAGGCGAGGACTGTTTTGAGTGGCAACAAGGAAACACTAATTGCACGAAGTCTTCCCCCGCTTTGGGGAATCCCCGAAAGTTGTCGAAATAGTGCCCACGCCACAGAGTCATGACACGGCGTGCATTCAAACACCATTTAAATCGATAGGAACTCAGTTCGAAATAATGAAAGTACTCATACAATTCGCCATTGTCTTAAACAACTGGTATCCCTGGCTAAATGTGTTTTGAATTCGCACTAATGACCGGAATAGGGTCCGAAGCACTTCACTCCCATTGCATACAACTTTTTTTCTCGAAATGTTTACACCTCGCGACTTGTGACCTTGCATAGATTAAAAGCCAAGATGGCAGTTTCGGAAAAGGCTTATTGTATTACGAAATTTCAAAACTTTTCGGAGCGTAACAAATGACTCGATGGAAAGGTAATAGTATGAACAGTGCTGGGGAAAAGTTCAGGATTGTACATCACCCACTGAATATAGAATCATTTATGTGAACATTTTATGTCATAGCGGCTATTCGGTTCAATAGAAGGGTTTAAAGTTGAATGGATGTGTAATAAAAATATTATAAGTAGATCATATTTTGTTTTGAAGTATCTCATAAACCTTCATGGCTGGGTTTCAAGCTATTGTTCACGTCATTTAAATTTCATGCACTAGTTGTAAAGAACCATTGAAATGTGATACTATATCAAACAGAATTTTTACTACTACTACTATATTAAACACCAGATAATATTTCATTTCGACTGAGTTTATTTCTTATGTGTGACAATGGTCTTCCAGGCACATTCTGAAAAGAGTCATTTCATCTCGTGTCAGAGGTGGTTGGTTTCCATCTTTCTTCTCAAGTCACGAAGTTTCCGTTCTTCCCTACCTCTTCTTAGTGTTCATAACAGCACATCTGGAAATATTGTAAACGAAATGGAAAAAGAAACGCTCAAATCACGGGGCCTTTTTCATTGTAATAACACAACAACATACTATTTCGAGTTATGG
Source organism: Pictodentalium vernedei (assembly GCA_031216915.1). NCBI lineage: Eukaryota > Metazoa > Mollusca > Scaphopoda > Dentaliida > Dentaliidae > Pictodentalium > Pictodentalium vernedei. Next base: position 717,041,525 of record CM062296.1, read on the forward strand.
ATGCTTTATTACGCATGTTTGTTAATTTTTAGTATCTTCTGAAGTAAACTCATTTAAAACGTAATAAATAATTGCCGCTTTCATTTCACTCTTCGTGGGGTGACGGGCGATAAATGTAGACAAGTTTGCATTCAGGTAGAGGTCAGCAAAGGTCAACTTGGATGTAGTTCCACTGCAGGTGAAAATCTTAACTACTGAAATCCCATTGCTGGCGTGTTCACAACGGTTGGTGTGTAAAGCTAAAAGTTATGTCATAGGCTTTTTATATACAGTAGATTAGGTAACCGTGATATAAATATATATATTTTCAGCAACAGTTTCAGCCAGACCAACAATCATTGTAATGCTCCGTTGAAAGGGAGGGCAGTTCCATTTTGAAATGAGGCTGCGGATGACTTCTTCATTAAAGTGAGCAGTGGTTTCCAGCATTTGTGTTCATGTTTGTTTCAAGATTTCAAGCATCTCATGTATTGTTTCAAAACACATATATTTTATAAGTGATCCCGAAATTCTTAATCGTATTCACCAGCAAAAATTCTCAACCTGGCCTGCAGCTTCAGTATATCGTCATTGTTTCTATTCACCTATCTCAGACCCATTCCACACGTTTGCCGAAATTATTTGAAACATGAGCATTTTTTTAAAATAATCTTCCAAACACGTGTCATCTATTTTTAACAAAAACTATATTTTATTAATTTTGTCATTGAGCTGTATATTACCACATATGTTCTGGGAGACTAAATGTTTTTCCAAAACATTGAAAAATAGTTAATGCCCAGAACGTGTACTGCATGTCGATAGTACACTTGTCTTCAACCAATGTTTGTATGGAGTCAGTATGTTGGGGGTGTGACAGTTACTCGTCGTTGCTTGGTGGTTCTCTCCGCGTACTCCTTCTTCCTCCACCCGTAAAACTATCCGACACGAGATTATTTATCGATTACCAATACTGCCATTTGGTCGACGATTTTTTTAAATAGCTTTGTTAGGCTTTAAAAAGTTACTATAGGTAAAGGGTTAAACTGCGCATTATGTGATAAAACGAATCTCAACTTCATCACGAAACCTAGGATCAGGTCAATTTTAGTGAACGAGGTTCCGAAATTTCAGTATTTTAGTATTTAAGAAGCACGGATTTCGAATAGGATTATGAAAAGTAACGATAAAACAGTTTGCTGGGGTAAATCCTATAGAATATTTACAACCGTATTTTCCAAAACTATATTTTGTTTACTTGTGAATATAAATGATTTAAATGAATCATCAGCGTTTTAAAAAGCGATGTAATTTACCTTTTGGTAAACTTGTCACCTTCTTTAAAACCTAAGTATTTATTTCTGCCATTTATCGTCATAGGAAGAAAATACAATTGTAAATATTTTATAGGACTGGTCCTCGGACTTACCAAAATTCTGCCCTTAACTCGATTTCAATATTTAAGCCAACTCGATTTCAATATTTAAGCCCAAGGCTACATTAACCCTTTACCCAACGTAACGGAAAAATCGGACAGCGCTATTCACAAAATTCACCAATTAATTTCATTATTCTTTTCATTTTTTGTCTGAAAAACATAGGTTATGACCCCTCTTTGGAACGAGCTCGTCGAGCTCGTTCCAATGAGGGGTCTTAACCTATGTTTTTGAGACAAAAAATGAAACAAATTAGTTATTCAAAAAATTTGTTTGCATGTGTCGGTCGTCTGCTTTTGAGGGTACCAGAAGAAGAGGCAACATTTTCCTTGCTCATTTTTCATTTTCATTCAAACGCAAATAATATTTTGTTTGTATAAATTTGTTTCATCACACACATCACACATTCTTGAAGAATGCCTATGAGAACTGTTCAATAATTTGTAATAAACAAATTTTTATGAACACATTCAGACCACCAAAAATAAAATGTAGCCCTCCACCAGTTAAACAAATTAAAGAGGAGTGTATTTTTTCATTTGAAATTGGTCGATCAGTTCAAAGTGAAAGCGACCTTCTAGTCTTATGTTTTCGCGAAGGTTACCGTAGAATTAGCACAGCAAGCCTAAATTGTTACAAATCCGCCTCTCTAGGCGTAGATAGCTTTTTGTCAGTTGGGGGCGTGCCCACGTTTTCCGACCCCCAAAAATATTTTCGACATATTTCAAATTCAGCAAATTGTGCCACTTGGGCATAAAAACGGACCCACTGTCGAAAATTCAGTCTCTGATTTAGTCAAAATATCAAATATTTTCCTTTTATTTTGAAAAAAATAAGAAAAAGCTTCCAAATTTCCCTACAAGCCCCAAATTTCTGACAAAATTTTTGGTTTTTGGTGCCCCCCTTCCCCCGCATTTATGCCACTGGATCCGTCCCTGTATTCTAGCATCCTCTCAGAAACTGACACCTTTACCTTTTGTACAAAATTGGATGCATAAAATGTATAACTGTCTGTCAACTTCGTCAAACCTTTCTTTCAGAGATAAGAACCAAAAAGAGCGTTTACTTTCCGATTGATCTGGCAGCGGAATACCAAAAAAAAAGAAAGAATTCCCAGTGCAACTGCGCAGCGAGGAATCAACGCTACATATATAGCTACAAAATATAGTATAGTATGAGAAACTTATCACCGAGACAAAATGTTCCAGTCTGTTTTTGTCGTGGGGGCACGGGGTGCTGCTGTATACTAAGGCGTAATGTACGCCGACATGCACCTGTCTTCAACCAATACTAACCCTGTTTGTGTGGAGTTAGTACGTTGGGGAGTGAGCCATTGGCGCGCCGTTGCCCGGCGGTTCTCTACGGGTACTCCGGCTTCCTCCATCTGTAAAACTGTCCGACACGAGGTGACCCTGGCTAACGAAAGTGTCGTTAAACTCAAATAAGCTGAAATAAGCTCAAATAAATAAATAAATAAATCGGTTTATGTCGCTCTTCCTTTTTTCAGCTGCCAATATGTAATTTCGCGCATTCATATTGACAAATGACAAGAACTTTGAAACCATGCTTTGCACAAAAGCATTCGGTGACTTCGCTGTTAAAAAAATCGTTTTACGATAGTGTTGTATTCTTTTATTAGTGAAACAGTGTGATGCACTTTACTCAACAGCGCTCTTTTTGAGGTAGTTTATTCTTTACCTTTTGCACCCTGACGTCCAAACATCAAAATTTCAAGGTGCAGTTTTTCCCATTATAAACTTCTCTCTCTATACTCACAGCCCAATACTTTCGTAACAATAACACATTAATGTACCGTGTTGAAAATAAAATATTCATGATGTACAACTAATTTATTCGTAACGTAACGATTATTAATGTTGAACGCGCCGAACAACATGTTTTGTAAATAACTTGTCCCTCTTTATTCATTTTTGTTATTTTCCAGATCTTAATTTTTATTCTTTGTTAACAAAACGCGGTACTTATTCAGTTCACAACTTTGATGTGATTTTGCCTCGGGTTCTGTTTCTTTTTAGTTGTTCAAATTATAAATTAACTGAAGTATATTGAAAATACATACGGTATATTATTCCCTCTTCTTCCGGTGGTTTACCGTACACAAAAATGATAAAATGAACAGAACAGTACTTCCATATTCTACTTACTTAAGTTGTATCTATATTCTTTGTAATTCATTGCTTCATCTTCAGTTTGGAAATAACTATCCAGGTTGTTAACCCTTTAATTGACACGAAAAGCAGACGCGACTTGCAAACAAAATTCTTGAATAACTAATTTTTTTGTCTCAAAAACATAAGTTATGACCCCTCATTGGAACGAGCTCGTTCCAATGAGGGGTCATAACATATTTAATCTTTTTTCAACTGTTCCATTTGGTGTACGTGGTCAATCCTGAAAATAAACAAGACTGACATTTGCAGAATGAGGTTCCAAGAGGGTGGATTTGATGATGCTATCCCATACAGTGGGCCAATTTATCCCCTGGGTACTTCTTTCTGTTTAGTTTTGAGACCCTGATTCAGATTGAGGTTCACAGAGGGTACATTTAGTGATGCCGATTTTGCAGATGACAGTCTGCTTATTTTCTGGCTTATACGTGGTTTCTCAGTATATGAGCGAGCTTTTTTTTTAAAGGAGACTGATAATTGATAGCCTACAGCCATTCGGCTCAGTGGTTACGGCATTGGACTTCAAACCGAAATGTCCGTTAATCGATCCCCACCATAGTAACTGATTTGTGTCCTTCGGCAAGACACTTAATCCTGATTGCCCACTTGGGGGTTCGGTGGCACCGTGTACTAAGGAATACTGCAAGTCATTGGTATACTTCAACTATTGCTAACCTGCTTGCCTGGATTTAGTACGTTGGGGAGTCTGACAGCTGCTCACCGCTGCTGGGTGGTTCTCTCCGGGTACTCCGATTTTCTCCACCTGTAAAACTGTCTGACACGGGGTGACCCTAGCTGTCGAAAGTGTCATTAAACTCCAAACAATAGATAAATAACTGCTCAATTTGTAAATGACGTGCGGATGCGGCCGATTCGTTAGGTAAAGGAATAGCCTCTTCTCACACAATTAACAAAACTGATGAAAAAAGTTGAAACTAAGTACTTTCAGATTTTAGTTTTTAACAGATCTTTTTAGTGTATTTGTGTGAAATCTCAGAATGGTACTCAAACTTGTTCCAAGTTAAATTCCCCATTCTCAGCCTGAAGTGAAGTTTCCTAAACTGTCTACAGCCCATTTATAATCCGCGCATTGTTACAAAGAGAGAACCTGTCATATCTTGTTTGACCAAGATTTTAGTGCTCTTCTTGTAAGATATAATAGGTTAATTTATTGGTTGTTTCTATCACAGATAGACGAATAATTTTACGTGTTATTCCATTTCAAAACATTATGTGTGATTATTTCTACTCCGCTGAAATGTGGACGTCTTTCATTTTCTGACGTCATTGGAACGAGATTTTAGAACTCCTTGTTCGGAGTTCAAGGGTGGGCTATATCGTCAAATACTAAAAGCCCAAGATCTGTGAACGAAACGCTTAAATTAATTATTCTTGTAAGGTGAGGCGTATCAAAGGTGAATGCTTGTTCGTACATCGTTAACCATTTCAAAAAATTATGCTCATGTATTGGCCATTCTCAATTTGCTATCACTTCTGCATGGAACAAGACTTACTACCCCGCGGCGGGGTACTTCTGCGTTCATTGGTCGGCCATATATTTTCAAATATTGAAAAACCAAGTCACTTTAACAACCCTCATAAACGCTCGTCTCTTTGATATTGATATTTTTTATTTGCCAGTATACTAAAATATAACAATGTATACATGTAGTACATGTAGTTAACACATTGGAATTTCAACAAAAAGAAATATTGGAAATAGTACATATAAATACAATAATCCCAATAATTAATACATTGTATACTGGCAGTTGAAGGCATAGCCAGATTGGCTGTCTTCCTGCCTTTCCCTGAGAAATATAGCAGAAAAAGAGAAAGAAAGATCAACAAAAGAAAGAGAAAGAAATAGGTATTACACTGCACCATTGTGGATTCCACTTATTATGTCTTGATTTTGTCTCATTCCAGCATGCGCGCAAAGTGTCGCTGATGGTCAACGGCGAAATGTCGCATCTTGATTTTGCTGACACCATTCCTCCCATTAGCTTGGGGGTAGTAAGAGCATGAGTAGATCTCTTCCAATTGGAGAACGTAAATTGTGTACGCCTCGTTTTCACTGCCGTCGTGATTCATTTCGTTTTTACTATATATATTCAAGCTTTTATGTGTGTGCAAAATTTGATGAATATTTTTTTGGACAAGGTCTTGTAAAATGGTGACGTATTTATCATGCACAAGAGTTACAGGAACATCTTTCCAAACCACCTTAATGTGCTAACTCAGATAAACATGACGCGTAGTATATCAATTAGATATTCCGTGGGTTTTAGACAGTGACTAGCCAAGGGGGAGGCCCAAATCCCCACCGGCCCCTAAAAATCCTGAAGTTTGCGATCTGCATGGGGCATCATCTCTTGAAATTACAGATTAAATACCACACTTGACGTTCTCAAAATGTCTCCAAAATAACGCCATATGGGGCATTTGATTTTCAAAATTTCAGAAATTTAAAAAAAATAATCCCCCTACCCCCACTCCAAGTCGAGAAGGACGTCACCTTCATATCTTTCCCCAAGTCGAGACTTCGATCCTCGTGATATGATATGCCTACGTCATAAATGCTTGGACTTCCAAAAGATTAGAGTGTCCATCCCACCCCCAATATAGATTCCTAGCTACGCACCTGGTTTTAGCGTAGCGTCTAAACCTTTTAATCTGATATGCATAAATGTTTGCGTCAAGCCAAGGTTGGAGGTCCATAAGTTGACAACACATCTCACCGGGAAGGGGGATCCGTAATAATTTCACCCTACAGCCCAATAGGGCTGCAGGGTGAAATTATTACTGAACCTCCAAATCAATACAATATGGATTCGTCCATTTAGCTAGGGACAATAGTGTGTATAAATCGACACCATTCGAGTTGAAAATGTTAAGATCGGTCGAAAAACGACGACAGTCAAAGTCATTAAATTTCGAATAAAAAAAATCAAGAAAATATTCCATTTGTGGCGTCAAAGTTACAAAAGTACTCACAATTTCAAGTGAATAGTTACGTAACTAGCTGGGTGGGGCAATCGGCGCCGCTACCCGCTAATATGACAGTCTGAAATATTGTCAAGAGGAGACTGCACAACCGTACAAGAAAAGTGTGCCGGACGCCAGTAAATAATGTATCCTTTCATGGCGTTTTAAAATACAATTGACAGTAATGTAGCTTCACTGAACAATGATTTGTCTCTTTAAATTATCACTTTGATGACTATTTTGATTGACAGACTCAATTTGGTGTTCACACTTGTAAATATTTCAAATTATATATCGTACGGAGATAAGAAAGAACTGGTGATACCCCATTGTTGATCTGGAAATTTAAACGGTTTCAATTTCGACTGAAAACATACTGATTTACTTGTTGTCTACGGCGTCTTATTTGGAAGGAATACAGTTTGATTGATAAAAATGTGGTAGTTTTCAGCCCAGAAGCAAGGGTCTGAAAGGCGGACAATTTTTAACAAAACTGTGTTGAGTGAATATGAACCCGATTAAAATATTTGCTGTTAAAAATAGGTTAAAACAGACAACCAGCAGCCGATTTTCCTACCATAAAATTATGCTGTAAAATCGCAGTTTTCTTGTAATTATGCCGCTTTTGTTCGGCCAAGGAGCAAAGCCCGGGAACATTTGGGGTCTTGCTTCATTCCCCCAGAAGACAACAATTCGATAGTCACATGGTCACGAAAAGTAAACAAATTCAAACCTTGCACCTATAGTCGAATATCTGCGGGGTTTTTTTATTTCAGTTTAACGGCACTATCGACAGACAGGGTCACCTTGTGTCGGACAGTCTTACGGGTAGAGAAAGCCGGAGTACTCGCAGAGAACAACCGAGCAGCGGCGAGCAACTGTCAGTCTCCTCAACGTACCTCAACTTCGCACAAGCAGGCTTAGCATTGGTTGAAGGCAAGTGCACCGTCGACGTGCAGTACGCCTTGGTACACCGCGCCCCCACGTGGGCAATCGGGATTAACCCTTTACCTAATGAATCGCCCGCATCCGCCTGCGTAATATGCAAATTGAGTAGTTGAAAAAATTAATTTTTTCTAAATATTTCAAAAAAACCATATCATGTGACCCCTCATTGGAACGAGCTCATTGAGCTCGTTCCAATGAGGGGGTCACATGATATGGGGTTGTTGAAATTTCTTGAAAAATTTTAAAAAATTATATTTAAAATAATAAATTTTGATATCGTCTGCGTTGGGTAAAGGGTTAAGGGCCTTTCACCACGCAGTTGCCCCCCCCCCCACCCCCCACCCCAGGTGGGGATCGAACCGAGGACCTCTCGGGTTGAAGTTGAATGCTGCATCCACTGATCTGAATGGCTGTAGGTTGTAAATATTAATTAGTGTACTGTAAGAAAGTCTCGCTCTTCTAGGGCACAGCAGATCTTAAATTTGGGATCAAATTAAATCAGAGGGAGGATTTCGAATCGAATCGAATCTCACTGCTGTTCAATTTGTATAGATATTACACCTTTTACAACCCCAAATGTTGTCACCACTCAAGTAATGTGAGCAACAGCTACTCGTCTGTTAGGGCAAATCAATAAAAAAAAACCACAGGAATATTCCGAGACGAATCAAAATAGCTTCAGAATCGGAACCTCCAGCCTGAACTCTTCTTCAATCATCAGGTCTCCCGTGAAGAAGACCTGATGATAGAAGAAGTGTTCAAGAGGAGATACTATAGGATTTTGAGATTACTTTGGCGATTCGAAAATTTACGAATCAGTGCACCTCGAAGCATATCATCTGGACGATTTCGAAACTTCACATGGCCTTAAGCTCTTCAACACATGCTATTTTCCAACGCGGACAATGTTATTTGCAAAAAGTATGAAGGGTGTTACCGATTTACATGCGTTCCATTCTGAAGAAGAGGTCTTTCCTCAAACAGGAGGGCGCCACTAGTAAAATTTCATTCCGCTCGTCCGTTTATGGTGTACGATCAGGGTAGAATGCCGAGGGTCGTAGTGGAAGTATACTGTTTCACTTCCTGATGCACGCTAGAAAATAATGCCATTACGAAAAACTGGTCACTTGGATAACATCTGCTTGTTCATGCGGTTTGTTGAATGGGTAAATTATCATTAAAAAACACTAAATGTGATATTTGGGTGCAAAATGTGCTGTCAAAGCGTATGCACGAAGCGTTCAGATAACTTTCAGTGGTATGGCTATTTTTCTATGGTAGAAATTATTAGTTCGGCTGTTTCATGACTAGCCTCTGCTAAAAAAAGTGGCTCTTGCTATCTTTAGCTATTTTACGACGCGCCCATTGATAAAACTTGTCAATTGAACCTCGAGTCTATCTTTGAAGGCAAGTCACTTTCTTCCTAGATTAACCCTTTACCCAACGTAACGGAAAATGTAAGTAAAGGGTTAACGCCGTAGTTTAATTTTCTCCGTCGGTGTAACGGACTTGTGAAAGGCCAATGTTTCTGTCAGTTACTCCCATTAAGAAAGCGGGGAGAGGCAAGGTCTCGGTAACGGGTAGTCTTTTCTTGCCCGCCACCGAGAAGGCACAACAGTAGGACAGGGCGTACTAGCTAATGGTGGGTGGATAGTTTGTAAAGGTTCTCATGGAGGGGCAATACGGAGGAGGAATTCGGAAAGATTGTTCAACAAAATGTTGTACCTTCGTTTCTCGTTTTAGTATAGAATGTATGGATCGGCCCAATTCAGCAGGATCTTATGCAGGATCTCACGTGGCATCACAGTCACGTGACCCAGTGACGTCATGTTGTGTTGTCATGGTAACCCACGTGAGCAGCCATCTTGTGACGACATCCCCATAGTGATGCGTGGTGTTAGTGCGCATGCGCAGCGCGTGTTGTTAGGGTGATACGTGTTTTCGTCGTCTATTTTGTATACTATACATCTTGGTTTGCTATGTTACCCAAAAGCCTATAACAAGACAGGGGTATGTTCGGAGAGTGTGTTCGATTGAACAGGAGTAATTTTCCGATTCGTAGAATTAACCAAATAAACCCGAGAAGTTTTACTGTTTTGAATTCTTTCAGAATTCTCTACTTCTATCTATATATGCAATAGTTTTCGTCTACCTAGGCATGTTCCTTTGTTCTGGAGTATACTCCAGTAGAGTAGAAGAGCCTATCAGCTGGAACAGCTTTGCTTATTATTACTATATTTAGCTGTTCTGGTCTGTTCTTGTTAGTTCTGACCCTATTCCGAGTACTCTTGTTGTTTCATTTATCTAGATCACCCAATCAGTTCACTTTACAGGCGCTAACTAACCAATCAGATTGCTTGATTTCCCATAATGTGTATGCAGAGTTATTTCCCCTCTGTATAACAAAAGCCTATATCATTCCCAAAGCCAATAAGTTATCGAGCAGTTGCTGAAAAGTCATTGCTCGAACGACTCGAAGCCCATCGAGCAAATGTGCTATCGAGCAGTTGCTCGTTCGAGTGACTCGCACATACGACTCTTAGCCTCATTTCAGAAAAAGGGGTGCCTAAGACCTTGTATTGTATTATTTGAGGATACCTTCTGGGGAAGCCCTTTTTGTCATATGCATGTGTGCTTATGTGAAAATGCACAATGTGACACATTGTGCACTAGCGCACAGGCACATGCTGGATGTGTCGATATGTGCTTATGTGAAAATGCACAGTGTGACACATTGTGTCCTAGCACATAGGCACATACGGGTATTTGAGGATATCTATAACCTGGTATTGTATTATTTGAGGATACCTATCGGGAATACCTTATGGAGACTCCCTTTTTGTCATATGTGCTTGTGTGAAAATTCGCAATGTGACACACTGTGCAATAGCACATAGGCACATACGGGTATTTGAGGATGCCTATAACCTGGTATTGTATTGTTGGAGGATGCCTGTTGTAGAAACCTTACATCCGGGTACTTCATGCTACATCCGGGTACTTCTCTTGGGAAAGGTTCCTACAAGAGGTATCCTCCAACAATACAATACCAGGTTATAGGTATCCTCAAATAGGTCCAACGAGCCGGCGTTGGAAAGGTTCATAGACAATACAGATCAAGTCAGGCCAGATTATGTCAAAGATTTGCTCCTCCAAACCAAGTCCCGTTAACCCTTACTTAACTCGAAAGGCAGACGACACTCGCACACAAAATTCTTGAATAACTTTTTTTTCATGTTTTGCGTCCAAAACATAGCTTATGACCCCTCATTGGGACGAGCTCAACGAGCTCATTCCATTGAGGGGTCATAAGCTATGTTTGTGAGACGAAAAAAATGAAAAATAATGAAAATTAAATGGTGATTTCTGCGAGTAACTCTTGCCGTTTTGGTCGTTATGCTAAAGGGTTGAAGATGATTTCTGTGTGATGGAATTTGCCGCACGCGAGTAAAGAGTTAAGCTTCAATCAGAGTTATAGCTGTAGTTTATTTTAATTCTTGATTTTGACAAAACCTTATGTAACCACAACTTTCAAGTGTCTTCATGTTTTTTTGGTAATAACGTCATCTAAATGTCGGTGTACCTGACGTCGACTCGCCAAACTAGCTGTTATGACTTTTATATTGCTGTCTTGAATTGTTTAACCCTTTACCCAACGAAACGGCCAAAACCGGCCAGCGCTATTCTCAAAAATCGCTAATTAATTTTCATTATTTTTTTTTCATTTTTTGTCTCAAAAACATAGGTTATAACCCCTCATTGGAACGAGCCCGTCGAGATCGTTCCAAAAATTAGTTATTCAAGATTTTTTTGCAAGTGTCGTCTGCTTTTCATGTTAGGTAAAGGGTTAACATTGCCTTACATCATTTTTGATCCAGACTTTTCTGAATTAATCTCAGACTCATTCTCAAATGAAATTCGATGTAAACAATTTTGTTGCACTTAGTGGTGGTTCTTCCGGTACTTTGACCAGAAAAATCAGGATGACCTTATTGCAGTTCACCCAGAGGGAAATAGTGCACCATCGGTCATAGCAAGGCATTTGTTAACAGATACTTCGAACAGTTAACTTCCTTGTTCGATATCAGTACTGGACATAAGAGAAATATCCACGAGCAGAGAGCAACTCTCCCGAAATAATCTTAAGGCGAGTAACGAGCTGCTCTCTAAAATGACACCAGGCGAGCTAGTCAATGAATTACAAATCGTCCATTGAGTGTAACAGGGGGTCATCTGCAATGCTACATCATTGCAGATTGTTAGGGAACTAAGAAATGGCAAGAAAAGATGTCTCTGTGTAAATATATTGGTGTCAATACACATATTCTCAAGTTCTCATTCTTAAACGAAAACGGCATGAAGTAGCCAATATTGTGAAGTTCCTGAATGGAAAGATACGTAACCGTAGCCTTAAGGGGTTTATGTCAATTGGTTTCAGAGAAGTGTGGCGATAATAAGCGAACAGAGCAATCCCTAAATAATGTAACTGGGCGTTCAACAGATGCCAATTAAAGACTTTCGACCACATAGGGTTAGGAGTGTTGCGGCCATTGAAAATTCGAAAAGCAATATACAGCCGATCTTCGTCATTCAAATCAAAGGAAACCTCAGTTCCTCATCCTTTTCTGTAAATAGGTAAAATCCAGTAAAGTCCAGAAGATTCGCATATCGTATAAATCTCCAATTGCAAGTCAATACTAGAAAAATATTCCGTCCGACTCGTCCGTTATGGCAATAAACAATATATGAAGTTGCCCACGTTGCTTTGAAAATACCAACTTCACGGTGGAAGATGTATCATTTTACCACCCGCGAAAACTCAAAGAAGTGGCGCAAAGCTTGTCTACTGCGGTAAGCCAGGTCTGCTTTACCGATAAAATAGGACCTGCAATCAACACCTGGGGTGGAAGTCCTCTTCAGTGGGCAGCATAGTATGAATGTTTGGCTGAAATCGACTTCATACTTATGGTGCGGCCATGCTATATCCAAAGATGCGGAAAGTGACATTGAATGCCAATTCATTCATTCATTCATTCATTCATTCATGCATTCATTCATTCATTCATTCATTCATTCATTCATTCATTCATTCATTCATTCATAGAACCATTTTACCTAGAATTTTCGATAACATTGCTATAATTTCTAACCATTTCAAATCCGAGTTCATGAATGGGATTTCTGTGCGCAATTCAAAGGGATTGGGGTCAATCATGTTGTGTTTATGGAGAGTTTCGGGAGCAGTCTGATCCAGCAGCACCATTGGGATGTTCAGTCGAACTGTTATTGAGCCTCCATACTAATACAGGATGAGTTGACAAATACAAAATGGGAGATCCTAAATTAGTAGGCCTACTGACCTCTTCAGCTATTGGCTGCGCATTATTTTGTGTCCTACCCGGCCATTGAATTTCCTTTCACGCAAACATTTCAACGCGTTAATTGCGGGTCCATGTGGCAGAAAATCTGTACGGGATTTATGGACCCCATCTTCCGGATCCGGTCCCAGGCCAGGTATGCCTCGAAGGAACCGATTTCCTGCAACATTGGATGACGCCAATACATTCGGCCGTCCCCACAAATAGTACCTCAACTGAAATTCTGAAAAAGAAATATATAATGAAAAGTGTATTGAACGAAGAGCAAAAATACGGACGATCCGTTTGAATTTTTAACCCTTTACCTTAGAAATACGCTCATCCACCCTCGTAATTTTAAATTAACCCTTTGTACTCTGGTGGTATGTTTTATGTCAGTTCAATGGCAGTGATTGGAAGAGTTCATATTCCTTATTTGAATTGACCAATTAATATTTTCAACGAGCAGCCTGGAGGACCAATTAATATTTTCAACGAGCAGCCTAGAGGCTGCACGTTGAAAATATTTATTGGTCTACCCACACATTCACTTAGCAGTCATTCTACTTAATGAATCTATGACGTATCATGTTCTTGGGTCGGAAAAACGGCCCCTCGGGTTCAAAGGGTAAAGCAGTTGAAAGACGATATATTTTTCAAAACACTTCAACAAAACCATATCGTGTGACCCTCATTTTGACGAGCCCGTTCCATTGAGGAGTCACGCGACTAACTATTATTATTAAAATTATAAATTTTGATATCCTGTTCCTGGGTAGAGGGTTAACGAGAGATTTGTAAACGGTGCAGACGAAACTGTCAAAACATCAATTAATATACGCCAATATGTCCAGTGTTTTCCATAATGGCTTTTTGTTTCACACAAGTGATAAAAGAAAAAATTGTCAGACAGTTTTTTCCAGCTCAGCGGCGTAGTCACAGGTGGGGAGAGGGCACGTCTCCTGAGTCCCGCTTCCACACAGTTTCCTGGAAAATGTCAACGCTTCAAGTACATATGCGTGAAATTTCAAAACTGATTCATGCACTCCAATCCTGATACTGCTCGAGTTATTTTACTAAAAGTATGCATTTATTTATATTTATTTATTTATTAGTGTTTAAGGTCACATACTTATGCGGAAGGGCTAATCGTGACCGTGGCAGTTTTATGGGTGGCGGAAACCAGAGTACCCGGAGAAAACCACCGAGCATCGACGAGCAACTGTCAGCTCTTCAACATTCTAACTCTGTTCAAGTTCCGTTCAAGCAGGGTTACAGCGGTTGAAGACGTGTGCCCTATCGACGTGCAGTACGCCTTAGTACACGGCGGCATCGTACCCCCATGTAGGCAACCGGGATAAAGTGCCTTGCCCAAGGACACAACGCGGGTCGTCCCGGACGGGGATCGAACTCGGGACCTCTAGCATAGAAGTCCTACAGTCTTCCACTGAGCCACCGCGCTCCCCAGAAGCATTTGCATTCACATTCTGGGTACTTGAGTGTTTAACCCTTTACCCAACGTAACGGCAAAACCGGCCAGCGCTATTCTCAAAAAGTGGCTATTAATTTTCATTATTTTTTCATTTTTTTCGTCGACTCATTCCAATGAGGGGTCGTAACCTATATTTTTGAGACAAAAAATGAAAAACATGTAAGGTAAAGGGTTAAAAGAAATACTCAAGGTGCTACAATTTGCATGGAAAATTGATTTTTGTCCCCAGAGAAGTACAGCTGAGCGGTTTTGATTCTTCAGATTCGGTTCGGTTTCAGGAAAAAAAACTCTGTTTCGGTTCAGTTTTTCTGTGTGTAAAAAACATGTAGTAAATAACTCTTCAGGCACCTTAATAGTTTATACTGACACCACTCACCACAAAAAGCCCTGTCTGTGGGTGTTTCCATTTGGTTCAGCCTAACTTCCCTTTAATCATTCTTATGGTTTCTAGGGGATTTGTTGCCAAGCATTTTGAGTCAGAAAAAAACTAAATTCGGGTAACAGCTAATAAAGTTCATCTAATCTTAGTAATTCTATACGCTGCCATAACACGGCCTGTTCAGACTGCCGTTCCTCCGCTACATCTTGACCAGCTGAAGGCGAAAATTTACAGTATTTGGAGTATTCACAGTATTTGGGGTAAGACTACCATGTAGGCTTATCCTTGTCCTTATCCTTTCCACCCAATACGGGCAATGCAAAACAACACATCTCAATTGCCTCTTACCAAATTACCAATGCAAACATTTTAAATTCTAAAATGGACTTGTGCATCACACATTCATGTATATATCCATTTATCGTACTCTGTGTCTGAGTAAATTTTGACAGCTCCCATTTGATGTTCGTTGTCTGTAATCTGTTTAATTACCGATTGGACGCAACCAGCATCACAGAGAGGAAATTTAAAACGACCCACTCAAAACTTATAAATGTCATTTATAAGGCTAGTCTCAGAATCTCACAACAAATGCATGTTAAGATGTAGTTAGTGTTAACTAGAAACGAATCCGGCCTGGTCCACGTCTCAGGGATAGTTATGTAAATATGACGGTAGACAGGTTGTAAGTGAGTGTGATTCAGTGCCTGTGTGATATTGTGTGTGAGGTAATCGAAATAAGAGAATGTCTAGAACTGTTGAAATACCTTCCATTATTGTTGTCTTATATGTTATTTTTTAAACCTACCCGTTTGTAAATTTTTTGTCAAGCCATACCATTTATTTAATATGGTCGTGCAATAAAGTATTCTATTCTATTCTATCCACGCATCGCTGCCGTTCTTTTCTACTTCTTTCTGTCTTTTAAACTGCCTCTCTTAAAGGCTCCTCCTTCTTCAATTCTTCAATTTTTATCGTTCATCTTTCAGCCTTACCTTCTGGGGGTAATGAGAAGACAGCCAATTTGGCTATGTTACTTCCTAACAATATGCATGCGGCTTAGCGCATTATTCAGCACATTGTAACAAATCTAGATATTATTGTAAATTCTTGTGAAATGCTTTATTTTTAGCTCTGTAACATGTATATTGTTAAATAATTCAATTCAATCTGTGGTGTGTTCTCACTGTCACAGTTCTACCTTATTGACTCGTCCCACGGACGAGTCAATAAGGAAGAAAATGTGACACTGAGAACACGACGTATTCACCCCTTTGCCGCGAAAGATTAAGTAACGAGGGCCCATAAGGGCCACTAGTCCAGTTCCCCGTCAGAAAGGTAGTTTGATCAGTATATGCACAATCGCAGTAAAAGAGTTCGGTCAGTTTTTGCTGGGCCTTGAGGTTCGGCTTTCCGGTTTGTCACACGCAATCGGAACCGAACCGGAAAACCGAAACACACCCCAGCTCTACAGAGAAGCCCTTGAACCTTCACCTTTAGGGGATACACACTGCGGACCCAACACGAGGTGAAATGAAGTTAAGAGAAAACTATCTTTCTGCTGCTATTGAAATGAGGTGGAAGGGTAAAAGGCCATTGGCAGCAGAAAAATACTCCCCCGCCCAACTTCATTTAGCCTCTGGCTGACTACACTCCTGGCTCAGCCAATTTCTCCCCATTTTTTATGTCCCACCAGCATCGATGCTATAACTCTTAGTACTGTTTATTTGGAACCTAGCTGTACTTTTAGTTTACGTTTAATTTCATCTTTAACCCTTTACCCAACGCAACGGTCAAAACCGACCAGCGCTATTCTCAAAAATCGCCAATTAATTTTCATTATTTTTTCATTTTTTGTCACAAAAAGATAGGTTATGACCCCTCTTGGAACGAGCTCGTCGAGCTCGTTCCAATGAGGGGTCATAACCTATGTTTTTGAGACAAAAAATGAAAAATATTAGTTATTCAAGAATTTTGTTTGCAATTGTCTTTTGCTTTTCTTGTTAGGTTAAGCGTTAACCTTGGATACGTCTTTGTCTGACGACACCCCTGGCTCAGCCAATTTCTCCTCATTTTTATGTCCCACCAGCATCGATGCTACTATTCTTAGTACTGTTTATTTTGAACCTAGCTGTACTTCTAGTTTACGTTTAATTTCATCTTTAAAGATCTAAATATCGTTAAACTTATCAGCAACATCAACATATCTTAGCTATCAGATCAACACATTTTAAACAGAAGTAATTTTAATTTCACACCTCCAGGCTTTTAAACGGCTACAATTTTGAGAACCTATTTTGATTTTCAATATCGCCAATTTTAGATCCCTTACATAGGACAAACAGATCCGAGTCGACAGGCAAGATGAGTTTTGTATAGGAGCGCTTACAAGTTGCAGTCATCTGAAAAGGAATTGTCGTGATAAGATCCCATAATTAACCTCTCGGGGCTTCAGGTTACACATCACATCATCAAGTAGGCTGTGTTTATTTTTGATCTTTACACTTCCACCTGCAGAGAGAGGCAGGCAAATTGATGGGTACATAATGAGTTTATTTCCGACCTACCCGAAATCCCTACAAGAGTCTCGACAGAGACAATCGATCCACAATTCTTGTCACAAACCAGGTGATTGCCATCCAACCATTATAGCACTTATATGGAAAACTACGGTTGATCAGTTTTGTCTCTTTTTGTTTTCTTCTTGTTTTTGGATCTTCAAATATCTTTGTCAAGTACAGCCTCTGCCACAATCCCCTGTATGATAGAAACATGGCATCATGTTCAAAATAAGAGAGGAAATGAGAAGGAAGGAATGAGCCGATCATGTGGGGGGGGGGGGGGGGGCGGTGTCAGCAATTTTATTGCAGCCGCAGGGTGAAGTTGGGTGGATGGTTCGTGACCGGAAAAACGAGTTTTGTAAATTTATTCCTCCACTCAGATTTACTCACCGCTCTCCTTTAGTAACCTCATATACTCCATTCTATGCATGAATAGACCAGGCACAACCTATGTATCAACATATTTGGTGTATGGAGCGGAAGAGGTTGGGTCTGAGACATCTGAAGAACATGGGCGGAATTTCAGAAAAATACTACATGTAATTGTCCACGGTTTCCCGAATAGATAGAGAAGGGAAATATTTGAAATAACAAGTTTGGGGGCATTCTAAATACAGAGTTACTTTCATTAACCCTTTACCCAACGCAGAAGATATCAAAATTTATTATTTTAAATATGTTTTTTTTAATTTTTTTCAAACAAAATTGAACAAAACCATATCACGTGACCCCTCATTGGAACAAGCTCGACGAGCTCGTTCCAAAGAGGGGTTACATGATATGGTTTTGTTGAAATGTTTTTAAATAATATTTTTTTCAGCTCCTGAATTTGCATATTACTCGGATGATTTGGGTAAAGGGTTAGCGATCATGGTAGGCTCAAGCAGGCACAACATTATAAATTATTGTGATGAATTGACGGTACCGTGGTCTGAGGTTTGCGGCTCAGACAGGGACATGGCGACGGGACCCCCCTCCCCAAATCCCGGCCCAAAATTTTCAATAGTTGGAAATTCGGAGGGCAAGTCACGAGTAGTTGGAATTTCCGTCTATCTGGATTTTAGAGCTTCTTTGGTGATGCTATTGTCTCCTTTACTTCCCAAAATTCCAACTAAGTTTCAAATCGGCAAAAATTCCAACTGTTACTATTTTCATCTACAGTGTACGCAGTATCGAGCTTCAAAAGTATGCATGATGTCAATCGGTGTTCTATAGCACGTTTACTTATCGTAATAAAAAAAATCCTCGAAATGCACTTCAAGAAAATCGCATCATGTAAAGTCGTTACCCTGAGTTAATTCCGTCATTCACAGTTACAAAATTATGAAACATCGAAAATTGATCATCCCTGCATAAGATGTGATTTAATGTTAGGAGAGTGTGAATTGCTGAAAGTTCTCAGCTTGAGATTTGTTTAAGACACATTCAATACCAAATAATAATAACAACCTGATAATTCTATCATAAATGTGTTGGCATTTCAGTTACTAGAATCAGTTTTATGTCCCCTTTCATGGCTTCATTTTAAAAAATTTTCTCGGTAGTGAATTTCCAACTAGGGGGAGGGACCTGGAGGGGGTTTCCCCCTCCTGGTCCCTCCCCCTAGTTGGAAATTCACTACCCTACACCCCCCCCCCAATCGGAAACCTCTAACCACGTCCCTGGGCTCAGAGTTTATGTTCAACCGAGACGCAGAGCTTCGAGGATATCAGTCCATGTTACCGTTAATTCATCACAATAACGTTCATGTTCCAACACGATCCTACCCAAAGCCCAAACCCCACATCGTAAAATGAACGGATCAGCTTTTATCGATAACAAGTTTGGTAAAAAAATCTATCGTGTACCCCACGATGTTACTAGACAAATAATCAATAAATAATAATGGTCGAGGCCACCCCATGTTACTAAACTGATATCGTATCAAGTTCAAACAAAACTTTATTCGGAACATCATCTTCTGCACTTGTGAAAAATCTAGAAAAATGAATCGGTTTTGCAAGTCATTCCGTCGATGAAATAATTCCGAAATGGGCAACGCCATTTCGAATATTGCGCATGGTTACACCAGACGGCCAGACGGTAACATATGCTAATGGATACTTAAACATAGAAGAAACTACGCGAGCTCTTATCCAATCAGATGGCGCGGATATTAGACTTATTGGAACATATAGGCCCTGGGCCAGATTAGATATTATTCCGAATATACCATATTTTCCGATGACTGAAGATGAAATCCTTATTCCCAACGTTACCCAAAGAAAACACTTGCAACATCTCACCATTCCCCGTGGGAACCTCGGAACGTGAAGCGGTGCTTGTTTACTGTGTAAACAACCTCTGTTTTACTGGTAAAATTGGACCCAGTTACCAATGGTTGGGGTGGAAGTCTTCTAAAATGATTTCTTAAACTTGGCTTTATCTCCATGTTGAGGCCATGATTAGCCAGTGTGCAGAAATATGGAACCTTAAATAAATAAATAAATAAATAAATAAATAAATAAATAAATAAATAAATAAATAAATCATCATACTTGGGGGCGGATTAATATGTTTCACCGTGATAGGTAACTGCATCACACAAAATTATCCATCTTGTCTGACATTGACCAGCATCACTGAAGCTACTGGACTGGTAGTATACAATCGAACTGTTTTGAGAGTTCATTATACTATTTATGTTGCTTAGTTCTAAGAAAGTTAACATATCTGTCAGCATTTGTAGTAATAAAATAAAAAAAAATCTGAAACATTATATTCAACCAATATGTCATGGACATTATGGTTCATATCTTTGCTGCCCATCGTGTTGAGTGGCTTCTTCCTTCACCTGTTTGTGTCATCCGGCCAAATTAATCCTCCATCTGCTATATATCAGGTAAAGTGAACATACACATCTAGAAAATCAAGTATTACAGTGCGACTACAGCATTTAACCCTTTACCCAACGTAGCGGCCAAAACCGGCCAGCGCTATTCTCAAAAATCGCCAATTAATTTTCATTATTTTTTTTCATTTTTTTGTCTCAAAAACATAGGTTATGACCACTCGTTGGAACGAGCTCGTCGAGCTCGTTCCAACGAGGGGTCATAACCTATGTTTTTGAGACAAAAAATGAAAAGAATTAGTTATTCAAGAATTTGTTTTGCAAGTGTCGTCTGCTTTTCATGTTAGGTAATGGGTTAAAAGATTAATCCCCGAAAGCAGATTTGTGTATTTGCTCTTCAGTTATTAGTTTGCGCCTGTATTGTGCTTCGACAACAAGCAACAATTGAAACGAATTTATTCATTGTGAAAAAGTGCATACGCCAAGCAGCTCATAATTTGGGGTTCTCTGGAACCACGTGGTTATTAATCCTCTGCCTAACGAACCGACCTTATCCGCCCACGTAATATGCAAATTCAGCAGTTGAAAAAATATTTTTCAAAAAATTTCAACCAAACCATATCATATGACACCTCATTGGAACGAGGTCGTCAAGCTTGTTCGAATGAGGGGCCACATGATACGGTTTTGTTGAATTTTTTTAAATTCTTTTTTCAACTGCTCAATTTGCAAATTACAGGCGGGGTAAACATGGAATGTATCGCGCATAGGGTTAGCGACGTATATTACACACATTTTGCCAAGGATCACTTCTACCCGTCTACATATGTGATATAAAAAAAGGTCAAATGTGTACAGTTTTAAGTTTGTTTATTTGTTCATTAGTGTTTAACGGCACTTTCAACAGATTGAATCGTATCATGTCGCTTAATTTTACGGGTGGAGGGAGTCGGAATTCTCAGAGAGAATCACCGAGCAATGGTGAATACCTTTCGGGCTCTCTAATTTGCCATCCTGGCAAAAGCGGTTAGCACTTGTTAAAGGTAAGTGTTGCGTTGACATGTTGTACATCTACGGTCGACGTGATATATGCTCACGGTCCACGTGCCTTCAATCAGTGCTAACCCTGCTTGTGCCACGATGATAACTTAGAGAGTGTGACAGTTACTCGGCATTTCTGAGTGCTTCCCTATCGGTACTCTGACTTCATCTACCCGTAAATGTTTACATATAGAATATACCCATAGTAGCTTGGTGCACCAAATGTTCACCACTGATGGTGAACATTTGGTGCACCAAGCTACTATGGGTATATTTTATTTATACCATGATCGTCAGATTAATGAGTGTTTAAATGTTAAATAAATCAATATTAACACGTGCGAATCTGTTTTTGTTTAAATGAGCACAGGTGGGCGGTACTTCCGCTGGAAATTTTATCGCCGAAACGAAATAGAAAACGAAACCGCAAATTACGGGGCCTTTTTCATTTTACTAACGTAATAACATACTATTTCGAGTTATGGATGCTTTATTAACATGAGACAACGCGTGTTTGTTAATTTTGGTACCTTATGAGGTAAACTTATTTAAAAACGTAATAAATAATTGTGGGTTTCATTTCATTTCCTTCTTCACGAGGCGACGAGTGATAAATTAAGACAAGTTTGCATTAAAGGTGAGGTCACCAAAGGTCAACTTGTATATAGTTCCACTGTAGGTGTATTTTTTTTTCTATTGAAATCCCATAATCCAATTGTTGATTCGCCATCTTTGCTGTTAATGATATGCAAGGTCAGAGGTTGCTTCGGGTAAACACTTCGATCACACTGTCTGTCAAGACTGTTATACATGCTCTAGAAACAAACAAAATCTTTAGCTTGTAACGAGAAAATGTGCGTTTTCGATTTAATACAAATAAAGATAGAAAAAATAACATACTTTCAACACGCCATTTAATGGTCAGAACAACATAATAGTGATTTTTTCGTCAAATGAATAGCGCAATGAACCCCTTCTCATAAGCGAAGGCAGATTCGGCATCATAATGTTTTTTTTTTGTTGTTGACGAGTGACAAAATGGCTGATAGATCCCTCAAACGACACGAAGATGAGTGCGTGAGTGACAATTCAAACTCTGAGTATCCAAACAACCAATCAATATAAAAATTTTCAAGCATAACACACAGATGTTCTAGCTGGAAGACGTTGGGGAAGGGGCGTGGTCCCTAAAAGGTGAAAATCGTCTGCTAGTAGCAGTGTCGCGTGTCTAAATAATATTTTGTCTATATACAGTACATGTTAAAATAAGTTGTTGAAGAATAAACACTACCGGTCTAAACTATAGGTGTAACTTAGTGTTAACAATAATAACACAAGAATCGGACATCCTTTTTGTGAATCTCTAACAGACAACTTCCCAGAAAACTATGTAAGATTCTTGTATTATCAGTGTAGAGGCAGCAGGATTCTCAATTTATTGTAGTTATGTTACAATCTAGTTTTACTGTTTGAGTGGTAATGTACATGTATTCTGTAATCTTTTTTTGCATGTTTTGGGTTTATACACAGCACTTAAGAGAGTTAACTGCATTGGAATTCCTATTGCATGAAATTTTCCAACGCATAGAAATTCAAAATGTAATTTATAATGTCCACTAAAGAAAATTCCTTCAGGAAAATTTTTTTTTTTTGTTGTCGTAGTTTTGATATGCCAAAAAACCCGACCCATCAATGGTGGGAATTTACCCTTCTGATTCTGTTAATTTTCTTTTTCTCAAACATTGGAAAATGGATTGATAAGAATCTCCAAAATCCACACACCTCACTGCCTAACCCTTTACCTAACAAATTGACTGAAACTACGCACATAATTCATGAATTTAGCAGGTAAAACTGTTTTTTAAAAAGTTTTATACAAACCGCATAATGTGACCTATAAGATTGTTCCCCCGAGGGTCACATGATTCGATTTCCTTGAGGCTTTTTGTGTAATTTTGAAAATTTAAATTTCCAGTTTTAATGTTATCTGTGGTAAAGGTTTAAAAAGTAAAGTGCAAATACATTGTACTGCCTTTTTGTGATCAGAGTACTACAATTGTAGATTATTTCAGCAAGTCAAAATTTCTTATTTTAAATTTGTTTTATAATCACGAAATATTGAAATGTAGTCTAACAATTTTTAATAGAATTAATCTGTAAATGAACAATTATTTATTTAATAGCTAAGTATGAAATGTCTGGAAAAAAGACTTCATATGAGTATAAATGCATGGTACAAGGTAGAAGCATATGTTCAAGTCCACAAATAATGTATGAATCAAAATAAGATGTAGCATAACCGCAATGAACAAAGTGGCCCACTGCCATTACACCAATAGCACAAGAACCCGAAATCATTTTCCGGAAAGCTTTCTGTGAGAGGTTTTTGTATTATTGGTGTAGTTGAAGATGAACACTAGTAGTTTATAGTGGTTATTCTACAACTTATTTCGACTCGTACTGTGAGTCACGTGATTTCTGAATTCCGCTCGGAGGTTCGCTGGCTTGAAATTTTGCTTACATTGGCATCAACCACTGACAATACCTGACAGCTAGTAAAAGTTTGTGACTCACCAAGCAAATCTGCAGTTTAAGGAGCACTGATAAGTTAGTTATCTGGTGGTCCATAAATTGCAGATTAGCTTATTAGCTTGAGTCCTAAACTTTCTGCAATACTGGCAAGAATATGATGGAAATATATGTGTATCCACCTACTTAGAGTAGAAGTACAAAATCTACCTTGTGTGTTCTGTAATACAATATCCATGTATGCACAATTTGGTCATGGATCCGGGGCCGGGGAGAGGGTTTGGGCCCGGGGTAGTAACCCCAGAGCCCGGAACTTGGGGGGGGGGGGCGGGGGCGGTTGGCCCAGGAGTCAAGGATTCTTGGTTACGCCGGCCCACCCCACCTCCTTGTCCAAACATGACTCGAAAAACTGTATTTTATTTTTTTTTTTTGATTTGCTACGTCCTTTCAAAGGGCGTCCCAAAACAAAAAAAAATAAAGTACCGGCTTTCAGGTCATGTTTGACCTAGTCCCCCAAGGTTCCTGTGCCAACAGTTAAGAAGGGGCTGTATCGTGAATGAAGCTGTGCGCTTGACCAACGGCAGTAATTCTGGACTGCATGATTCTTGAAGTAATAACTTTATTAAATCAACTTGACGTAACCAAGTTGTCACTTCAAGAATTGTGCAGCCAGTAGCTATTGCTCAAGGTCATTGGATACTCGTTGTTGAACTTGGAAATCGGAAACATGCTGCCAAAAAATAACATGATTTTTTATCCCAATAGTCGTCATAAGACTCCATTTAATAACTGATTACAAAATTTTGTTGGGGGAGAGCCCCCCCCCCCCCCCCCCCCCTCCTCAAACCACTTTATGAACAATCGCGCCTCCGGCACTCGCTGCAGATGCCTTTATCATCTGTGCAATGTCCCGACATTTTTGAAAGGGAGGGGGAGGGGGGGGGGGGGTGGCCACAGAATTAACCCCCTGAATTTCCTTTCCCCGACTCTGCGTGTATCTTCCACTTTGTGGGTGTTTTTGTAATAAGACAGCTTCCACTGTGTTACGTGTAAGTTTGAGTTGAATGAGAAAATGGTCAAAAGAAGAATTTATATTTTTTTATGTTCGATTCTTGTGTTATTAGTATAGGAGACATTACATCTATAGCCTATACCGGTAGTGGTTATTCTTCAACTCATTTTGACTTGTACTGTATATGGACAAGCTGTTATTAGACACGCAACGGTTCTACAAACAGATGATTTTCACCTTTTAGGGGCCACACCCCCCTCCCCAACCTCTTCCAGCTGGAACATCTGTGTGTTATGCTTCAAAATATTTGAATTCATTGGTTGTTTGGAAACTCAAGGTTTGAATTTTCATTCACGCAGACATCTTTGTGTCATTTGAGTGATTGACCTGCCATTTTGTCACTCGTCAACAAAAAAAAAACATGTCGCGTCTGCCTTCGCTAGTGGGAAGGGGTTCATTGCAGTATTCATTTGACGAAAAAAATATTATTTTGCCATGTCCGTAAAATGAAGTGTTGAAAGTATGTTATTTTTTCTATCTTTATTTGTGTTAAATCGAAAACGTACACTCAAGCGGAACATTTTGTTTCTATCGCATGTATTACAGCCTTGGGAAGCGCGGTGGTTCAGTACTAGACTGTTGGACTTCTATGCTAGAGGTCCCTAGTTCGATCCCCGTCCGGGACGACCCGCGTTGTGTCCTTGGGCAAGGCAGTTTATCCCGGTTGCCTAAAAGGGGGCACGATGACGCCGTGTACTAAGGCGCACTGCACGTCGATTGTGCACATGTCTTCAACCGCTGTAACCCTGCTTGAGGGAAGCTTGGACAGAGTTAGAATGTTAAGGAGCTGACAGTTGCTCGTCGATGCTCGGTGGTTCTCTCCGGGTACTCCGGCTTCATGCGCCCGTAAAACTGTCACGGTTACGATTAGCCATTTTGCATAAGTAAGTGACCTTAAACACCAATAAATAAATAAATAATATTACAGTCTTAACAGGTACTCTGATCGAAATGTTTACTCGAAGCAACCTCTGACCTTGCATATCAACGTCAAAGATGGCGAATCAGCAATGGACTTATTGCTGGCGTGTTCACCACGGTTGGTGTGTAAAGCTAAAATTTATGTCATAGGCTTTATATATATATATATATATATATATATATATATATATATATATATATATAATAGTAGAATAGGTAATCATGGCATAAAACATGATATGACCCAGACTGTTAATACTGTCATTGCTATCCAACAAATAAATAAACAAATAATGTACACATTTTCCTTTCATGCAGGGGTGGCGCCAGGGATTTCTCGACAGGGGGGCTGACCTCTCCGACAGGGGGCTATAACATTTGACCTCCCAAACGAAGGAAAATGAGTGAAAATTGGTAAATTGGAGAACCAAAATAGAAGCAAATTGAGTATGTTTGTTGATTATTTAACCCTTTACCTACTTGTAACCTGAAAAGCAGACGACACTTGCAAAAATAATTCTTGAATAACTATTTTTTTTCCATTTTTTGTCTCAAAAACATAGGTTATGACCCCTCGTTGGAACGAGCTCGAGGAGCTCGTTCCAACGAGGGGTCATAACCTATGTTTTTTAGACAAAAAATAAAAAAAAAACAATGAAAATTAATTTTCGATTTTTGAGAATAGCGCTGGGCGGTTTTGGTCGTTACCTTAGGTAAATGGTTAAAGTAAACATATTATAATAAGGTCGGGAAATATTTCATCTATAAAGCCAGTTTGACGAACGACATTAAGGAATTTCGTGAGTTTCACTATTCTCTATCAAAGTTCCAGTGCTGCACGGGTTCGAGACAGACAAGACGAGATATCTACATTCGATTGTCGGAAATTTCTCGTGAAGTCGGGTTTACGAGACTCTCCGACGGACTGACTAAAAATCTCCGACGGGGGGGGGGGGGGGGGGGGGGGGGCTCTAGCCCCCCCCCGACCCCCGACCACCTGGCGCCACCACTGGTTTCATGAACAGATTATATGAATAGAGCGTGATCCTTAGCAAAATATGAATATTATATATATGAGATTTTAGAATACTAAATATTTTCTCATGGGCGACCATTATAACCCTCGTGTGAAAATAATATATGGTCGCATCATTTTAATTTGGGCATTCAAATATATTTGTCAAGTATAGCCCTTCAGTTAACAAAAACACCCCAATAGTCAATCGTATTTTTGTATCAGATCACCGGGGGGGGGGGGGGGGGGCTGCACTAAAAATTTGCAAGACGTGACGTCCTATTTTTTATTCAGCTCCTTTTTACACCCACCCACCCCTACGTGCAAATTTTCTACTACCGTTCTCAGACACCCGCCCCCACTCTCCCATTAAAATCCAAAATAAACTTATAAACTTAGTAAGCACAACTGTCTTTAGGGGGGTTTCATAATGTTCTTAAACTGGTATCACCAATTTAAACCTCTGTGGGCTGCTGTGGGTCCCAGTCTACAAATGACAAGTCGTTCATTATCAGATTTGCTTGTCCAGAGCAGGTGTATATATACGGGAACAAATTTTCATTTGAATTGTTCTGTCAGTCTTCTCAGGTGTTTGCTATTTTCCTACTAACGTGTGACATTTTCCCAGATTAAGCCCAATATTCTCACATATAAAGCCTCCTGATGTTGTATTTATGTTAAGAGTGTGATGTACATCATCTTTAAGGTTTGAAACACAAATGATGGTATATATTAGCTGATATATTGATATACAGTCGAGCCCACTTAATTGGATATCTCTTAATTGTATATCCCTGTTAATTGAAATAATTTTCAAACACAAAACCATTTACCATATCTTCAGTACAAATTTGATCTTTTAATTGCATATGGGTTGTAGAGTAAACTCCTGTTAATTGTACATAATTTTTTGTAATATGTCGAAAAAATTACTGTGACATGCACCAAATTCCCCTTATTTATCAACCTTTTTGGCCTCACTACATCCAATACAGGCATTTATTTTATTATATCTTTTTTTCTTGTCAAACAAGATATAATAGAATAAATGCTCAGTTTACCCCCAGAACACACGAAACTGACCAAATCCCTGTTAATTCTACACTCCAGTTAATTGAATAATTTTCACTGGCAAAATGGATATTCAATTAGGAGGATTCTACTGTATTTTTAAAAATTTCAAAGAATGCACATTTTTGGTGCACTCAAGAGACCCACCCACCCCACGTCACGTCTTGCAAATTTTTGGTGCCCCCCCCCCCCCTCCCTGAGATCACCCTCTTTTTCTGTAGTATATTCAGAAATGATAAAACAAAATTCAGTACAATGCTCCAAACGTTTTTTGAAATAATATATTTTTTCAAAACTGTTTAATTAAAGAGACTGCATTATTTGATTGTCACTTTTTAAAGCGGGTAACTCTAATTCAAATATTTGGAACAGTCATTCCAGAACACAGTCAGTGTGAACTGTAGATTAAACGGCCGATTAGGGGAGATAATAAGCGTATATGCAAGATTACAATACACTGTTTCTTTTGCACTGGCCACAGTACAAATCTTTTCCCCTCTCACCACCTCATCAGGCAGATTTGGGCAAAAACAACCATACATCCATTTAGTTTATCACCGCTTGAAAAAAATGCATTGAAAAATAAAGGCTGCCATGTGAATTTGGCTTTTAAATTTAGTGATTCCTATACTAGCATTCAGTTTTACACCGAATAAAATGGACATATTTTAACCACCCCATCCAATTTTTATGTGCTCTCGCACTTTTCAGAAGAAAGTTATCACCAATATTATAATTTTTTCAAAACATGCACTTTAACAATTTATTCACACTTCCAAGATCAGTTCATTTTCCACCAGCTGAGTAAATCAGAGAACTTTTATCGAAGAGAAGTGGGAGGAGGGAAAAACCAGAGAGTCCTAGTTAGGACCACCCCCACACACACTCGAGAAAACCTGTCAAAATTTAGTGCTCTAAGAGCGAATCTCAGGCTTTTGTACATGCGCAGCCCCTATATTGGAGACTATTTTGGGGCTCTATGCTGAGTGAAAGTTGCATTGGGTCAATGGTTTTGGGGGCAGTGAATATTTTAGGGGACCAAGGACACCCCCACCAGCCCGTTCCCCCAGCTAGGTCACTGTAGATAACTAAGTAGGAGGATGTACACCCACTACAAAATCACTCTGTGTGGGTTCTGTATATAACTTATGTAAAGTACCACCCGCAATAAAACACTTCGATTTCAAAGGTGTATCTTGTTTTCTGTTTAGTAATGTATAATATCGCGCATAGACGATTCATACACACTGAAAAGTTTCTGACCCGAGCCATCTGGGTTGTGTCATTCGTCGAAACACTAGCTTAATCCCGATAGTCATCGTGGGGGGGGGGGGGGCGATGCTCTGTACTAAGGCGTATTGAACGTCGGTGATGCACTTGTATTCAATCACTGCTAACTCTGCTTGTGCCGGGTTAGTAAGTTGTAGAGTCTGATAGTTGCTCACCGCTGCTCAGTGGTTTTGTCCGGTTACTCCGGCTTCCTTACCCTTATAACTGTCCGACACGATGTGACCCCGTCTTTAATCCCCAGTAAAAAAAACAAACACGATACACACAATTTAGTGTACTTTTCTGATTGCCTTGATTTTTTATAAAGTATCAACAACAGTTGTTTTGTCTGATGTCAAATCGTGAGCTTCACGAAATGTGCACTTCAAGGCATATTTTGGCGTCGCTGTTGAACACAGAACCGAGGAAAACGTACTTGCGCGTTAATGTTTGAAGCAATATACCCTACTTTTAGGACAATACTGGCATTTTGTTCCATTTATCTGGTGGAATACGTGTATTAGTTTTGATGAAATTACTGCAGATGGATTATGTGTGAGTTTGTTTTGGAATTACCATGGTGTGGGTCGTCTTCGAACACGGGTCAGCTCGGATTTTATGTTTTTTTCAGTTCAGGCTTTTCACAAGAGTTTCGTTTGAAAGTGCTGCAGTGATTCACACCCGCCTTCCTTTGCAACACCGAATATTTCCAAAAATATGTTTTATTAATACAATTTCATCATTTTTCCAACCAGGATACATAAATATTACTTTCGCCCTCTTCACTATTTGTTCCTGCATGTCAGAATTGTTTGCCTTGATGGCACATGTTTTTTCTGAAATTCGGTCTTTAATTTCTGTCGGAATAAGCTGACTTTGATGGATCATCACAAAAAGGATGAGCCAAAAAAAAAAAAACTGATTGATATGTGGTGAAAATAACAAATTAACGAAAATCTTATTAGCGTTAGATTGCAGGCGAATCTTCAACCACAATGCACGCGACAGATGGACATCAGCCAGTTATCTATGCAAATGCGGCACGCGTTAGCCACGAGACCTCCCATCCTTTTGTTCGGCTTGCGGTTTACGCCTCACTGTCATTGATGAGGACTTTCACTGGTATAGGCAATGACAGGACAACAATGACAATGATACATTATCAACTAACACACAGATGCAGGCTATTAGATGAAACCAAACTTTCCCTTTACAAATACGAACCATCCATGCAACACGAGAAGGCATGATAGGAAACATAAGTTAGCGATACTGTTACATGATGTGGGAATCGTGATTGCTTTAATTTGATCTTCAATGCACCCAAGAGATTCGGCGGATCTGATGCGGAATTCATGCATCACTTCAGCTGTCAAACTTGCTACCAATTTTCGATTTAAATTTCACAAACTGAACAACGAGTCAAGAATATCCATTCCACTTTTTCAAATGTCCCCATGCCTCATACTAAATTATTTAGTTGTTAATCATCAATCCAAACGCGGGACAAAATGTTCTGTGGACGGCAAGACACGACCAGGTGGTGCCACTGTGATTGCAATATCAGCAGGGACGTCGGAACACCAGTCCCAAGGGCGGACATCGCCCTCCTCGCTATTGGTCTTCCATTTCTGGCGACAAGAGCATAACCAGGCTTAATGAAATTGGGGAAAAACATTCTCACTCACTTCATTTCTCCTTGGACTGGGTTAAGTGCCCGTATCCCCTTTGGGTGGGAGCGCGGTGGCTCAGTAGGTAGAGGTGCAGGCTGCAAGCCGAGAGGTCCTCGGTTCGAATCCCACCTGCGGCAACCGCGTTGTGTCTTTGGGCAAGACACTTCATCTCCATTGCCCGCGTGGGGGCACGGTGACGCTGTGTACTAAGGCGTACTGCACGTCGATGGTGCACTTGTCTTCAACCAATGCTAACCCTGCTTGTGTGGAGTTAGTATGTTGGGGAGCTGACAGGTGCTCGCCGTTGCTCGGTGGTTCTCTCCGGGTACTCCGGCTTCCTCCACCCGTAAAACTGTCACGGTCATGATCAGTCATTGTGCATAAATGTGTGACCTTAAACACCAATAAATAAATAAATAAATAAATATCCCCTTTGGGTGAAAGTCCAGAGTCTTCGTCCAGGGAAAACAATTAATTATAACTAGTGTATAATGAGTATTTTTTGAAGGCTTAGCTCTTGACTCTGGGCCGAGCTGTCTGGTGCCACAGTTTTTGCCATTCTGGATATTTTAGTGCCACACAAGGTGTTTCGCTGCCAAAACACTAATGGGAGAGGGGGGGGGGGGGTACTTTGCTGTTTGATCCAAATTAATTGATAGAGTCTTAAAAATGGACTGGCAATTATTTTAACCCTTTACCCAACGTAACGGCCAAAACCGGCCAGCGATATTCACAAAAATCGCCAATTAATTTTTATTATTTTTTCATTTTTTGTCTCAAAAACATAGGTTATGACCCCTCGTCGAGCTCGTTCCAAAGAGGGATCATAACCTATGATTTTGAGACAAAAATGAAAAAAATTAGGTATTCAAGAATTTTGTTTGCAAGTCTCGTCTGTTTTTCGTGTTAGGTAAAGGGTTAAGAGTGAACGTGGAATTGGTCACAGAAAAAATCCGATGACGGTAGGCGAAAATAGCGGTCACCAAGTTATATCTACATGCTGGGGGCGCGGTGGCGTTGTGGTAACCAGTTCTCGTCAGATCACCGAAGTTAAGCAACGTCGAGTACGTTCAGACCCTGGAAGGGTGATCGTCTGAGCGATCGATTCGGACTGCCACGTTGTGTCCTTGGGCAAGGCACTTAACCCCGGTTGTCCATATGGGGGTAGGATGACACTATGTACTAAGGCGTACTGCACGTCGCTGGTGCGCTTGTCTTCAATCAGTCTAACCCTGCCTGTACCGCAATGCGGAGTTACGATGTTGGGGAGTTGGCAGCTACACGCCGTTGCTCGGTGGTTCTCTCCGGGTACTCCGTCTTCCTCCACCCGTAAAACTGTCACCGACACGATATGACCTTGGCTGTCCAAGTGTCATTAAACCTTAATAAATAAAAAATCTATATGCTACTCATTCAATAAATGATCGAGCTGATTGCCGTCGATAAGTATACCCGTAGTTGCTTTAGATAGTAACAGTTTAATCAACTAATTACTGCTAATCCACTGGCCTTATGGGACGAGTCACTCGCAACGGTATGAAGTATTGCCTTTTGTAAAGTTGATAACCTACAATGTTTTACTGAGGAAAAAAAACAACACCTCATTACCACTCACTGACAATTAACCCTTTATCCCAACGTAACGGTCAAAACCGGCCAGTGCTATTCACAAAAAAACGCCAATTAATTTTCATTATTTTTTTCATTTTTTTGTCTCAAAAACATAGGT
Source organism: Pictodentalium vernedei (assembly GCA_031216915.1). NCBI lineage: Eukaryota > Metazoa > Mollusca > Scaphopoda > Dentaliida > Dentaliidae > Pictodentalium > Pictodentalium vernedei. The sequence goes on from CM062296.1 coordinate 717,074,004, forward strand.
TATGACCCCTTTGGTCATAACCTATGTTTTTGAGACAAAAAAATTAGTTATCAAGAATTTTGTTTGCAAGTGTCGTCTGCTTTTCATGTCGGGTAAAGGGTTAAGGTTGAAAGTTTGTTGAAACACTATTTCCAACACCTTATTGACAAAAGAAGTAAAAAAAAATGTTTCGCCATCGACCATGCTCTTCACTGCCAAAACTGTTTTCCTTCACAAGTGAAAGAAACTTCTTTGGTGCCAAAATTTAGCCATCGAAGATTTCTTAATATCAAATCAAATTTTTTAGTGCAATTGGCTAAACTGGCAGTCGACAGAGTGAACACAGTCCATCAATATAAGTACATATTTGTTGTGTTCATGTAACTAGTTGGTCAGATGGTGAATTACTTCATGTGTACTTTGTGTTGTATGCGAATTGCGATGGAGCAATAAAGCCTTACGGCACCTACAGATTTTAACCCCTATGAAACGTAACGGTCATATTTGGTAGCGCTACTCATAGAATCATCACTCACAATTTATTATCACAACTTTTGCCTTAAAAAACATAGCTTATGACCTGTGGTTGACACGAGCTCGTTCCAATATTGGGTCATACTATAGATTTTTGAGACAAAAATGGAATTTGTTAGGTATTCAAGAATTTTGGACAAAAGCTTCTAGCCGTGTTAGGTATAACGGGTTGACGAAAGAATTTCCCATGAGTCCTCTTCAGTAAAGTAAGCATACAATGCTTAGTAATTAATAAGTTAGATGTTAAAATACCTGTAAAATACCTGTAGCAGCTACGTGTCTTGTTGGCTTTTAAAGGTGAGGACGGAAGATGAAATCATATATAATTTGAAATTGTCTTCAAGAACGAAAGGTGCAAAACAAAAAATGAAAATCGAAGAAATCCAGGAGGAAAGAAGGAAAAGAAGTATTTGTCGTCTTTTAGTTTCATTTCTTCACAGTCTTGGGTGATTTGAAGATTAAGAGAGGAGTGACCGTGGTATGTATCGCGGGTTGATTGGAACACGTTTCTGTGGATGGCTCTCATACCTCCACGAACATTTACTGTTCCCCGGTCATTAATTATCAAGCCAGCCTGCAAAAACATCTTGGCACAATATGGTTAATATCTGGGGTTGCAAAATACATCTCTATTGCTTTTTTCTGTATATAGTTTCTTCTCGATGACTGGTAACAATGATAGTTCCCATTACACGAGTATTGGATGTCAGCGTAAAAATCTCCCCTCAGTATCTGCAAAGTAGATGTTTTTGCATGCCTTCATTCAGTAACGTTCAGATATGATCTGAAATGACAGCTTTCACCCATTTAAACCTTTTACAACAGGTCACTGAGGTACCCGGATGTAGGAATGTAGGGCTCCCTTCGGAAATCCGAATATGCCTTATGCCTTTGAGAAATGAAATACCCAGGTGAGTCAAAAGAGTCCAACGAACATTTTCTTTTGGGGAAACCTGCTTCTGCATCGTCCAGTTCTCGACTACAACGGTCGCGAACCACTGATAACACACCGCTATGTCTGATTACTGCAATTGCCTTCTGTCTCGGCACACTGGTGTTGGCTAGATACTTAACCCTTTACCTAACATGAAAAGCAGACGACACTTGCAAAAATAATTCTTGAATAACTAATTTTTTTCATTTTTTGTCTCAAAAACATAGGTTATGACCCCTCGTTGGAACGAGCTCGACGAGCTCGTTCCAACGAGGGGTCATAACCTATGTTTTTGAGACAAAAAATGAAAGAAATAGTGAAAATTAATTGGCGATTTTTGAGAATAGCGCTGGCCGGTTTTGACCGTTACGTTAGGTAAAGGGTTAATTATTCATTTATTTATTGGTGTTTGAGGTCACATACTTATGCACAATGGATAATCGTGACCATGACACTTTTACGGGTGGAGGAAGCCGGAGTACCCGGGGAGAACCACTGAGCATCGACGAGCAACTGTCACCTCCTCGACATTCTAACTCTGTTCAAGCTCCACTCAAGCAAGGTTACAGCGGTTAAAGACTATCGGCGCGCAGTACGCCTTAGTACATGTCGTCATCGTACCCCCACGTAGGCAACCGGGATAAAGTGCCTTGCCCAAGGACACAACGCGGGTCGTCCCGGACGGGGATCGAACTCGTGACCTCTAGCATAGAAGTCCAAGAGTCTAGCAGTGAGCACCGCGCTCCCGAATGGAAATACTTACAAGCAGGGTTTTTGTGGTGAGTGGTGTCGAACAAAATATTGCAGGTATTTTCCATATGTTCTTAAAGGGGCAATAAGCCTCTAATTTAAAAAAAATATATTGACTCTCAGATTTTACTTGTGTGTGAAATGGCGTGTAAAAACTCCTGTCTGCAAAGTGTAAGACATCAGAAGCAACGCAAAATTACTTAAATATGTAATTAAAAAGCTTTAACCCTTTGACTCTAGTGGTATCTTCCATGCCAGTTCAATGGCAGCAATTAGAAGAGTCCATATTCATTATTTGGGGTAGACCAATCAATATTTTCAACGTGCAGCCTCGGGGCTGCACGTTGAAAATATTGAATGGTCTACCCCTCACATTTGCTGAACAGCCAACCTATTTAATGACGTTATGACGTATCATGTTGCTGGCCGAAAAACGGCCGGTAGGGTTCAAAGGGTTAATGCATAACGAAATTTCAGAAACCACGACGTTGTGGAGATATGAACGAAGTTACCCGAAACAAATCCGGGAAATCCCTGTGACATCATTTCTAATTTTAGCTCTGCCGCTGTTCGAATAAATTCCTGCCACGAACAACAACTGTGCATTATTTTAGCACTAATATGGCATAATTGAATAAAAAAAAAACCTTTATATTATTTCAAGTAAAATACAGTTATGTATCCAATAAAACCCACAGCATGTTTATCGACAACAGCAATCTGAAATAGATTTCATTGATTTATTTATTGATTTATGTTTCTTGAAGAAAGATCTCGAACAAAGTCACTAGATGCCCTCCGAACAATTGCTTACCCAAAAATTAGGAACACACTGGATGAAAAACTGTTCAATATCCCACTTAGAGGCGCATTTAGAAAGGAGTTGATAAAAAAAATGCCAAGATCGTATGATAATAATGTGAATTGTTAGAACCCATATTGCGTATGTTGCTTAGGTACTTAACACCTATCAGGGTTATTAACAGTTTCGAAATTTGGCTTTTCCAACACCTTAGTTTATTCATACATTCTCAACTGGCAAGGTGCTGGGAGCCACCATAGTGGCTTTTATTCTGAGCAGTAGTTTCACAAATAATTTACCTCTGTTAAATGCATGTATTTTACAGGTATAATTTTTTCCGTTCACTGGAGAATGTCTATTCTCCATTAAACATAAACAATTTAACATTTATGAACAATAAGCCTTACAATTTACAGATCTGGTTATGGAGATGAAATAATTCAGCACTCTACCAGTGCTATTCACAAAAATCGCCGATTAATTTTTATTATTTTTTAATTTTTTGTCTCAAAAACATAGGTTATAACCCCTCTTTGGAACGAGCTCGTCGAGCTCATTCCAAAGAGGGGTCATAACCTATGTTTTTGAAACAAAAAATGAAAAAAATAGTTATTCAAGAATTTTGTTTGCAAGTGTCGTCTGCTTTTCATGTTAGGTAAAGGGTTAATAGTCGAGTTTTTTCTAACTTATATTTCACATAATATCAAATAAAAAGATACTTCGTTTTTTTTCTGACAGTTTTTGCTCTCTGACTTTTGGTCTCGTCATCAGCTTCCGATATGGACTAATTACTCAATAACGCAAAAGACAATGCCCATATTGGAAGCATCCATGAAAAAGTCGACAGGATAACTAGAGATGTGTACGTATACGTAGTGCATGCACATAACTATCTCTGAGTTTATATCTTATTGTTGGTCTGACACAAGCTGAGGCTGTACGGCTAACAAGGAGATGGCAGGTAGACAGCCAATCTGACTATGCCATCTCTTTACGGTATACGCTATTCTTTGTATTTCTTTACATAAGTAATTGTTACCAATAACTTTTTTTACCACAATGTTCAGTGTGTTTACTGAATTTTCTTCTGTATTATGTATACCGTAAATCAATAAATCAAATCAATTTATGGGAGTTTTAACGACACCTTCGACAGCCAGGGTCACCTCGTGTCGGACAGTTTTACAGGTGGAGGAAGTCGGAGTACCCGAAGAACACCACTGAGCAGCGGCGTGCAACTGTCAGGCTCCCTAAATTTCATTGATGCGTACGCTATAAATGGACCCGCGTGAACAGAAACTTCCCATTTGTCCTTCTGAGAAAGCTTATTTCGACAAATATAGAAAATAACATTGTCTCGGAATTTTCAGTGAGTGATCGGCTAACCAGTTCGGATTGAAAGAAAACTATGGCAGCGCTTTTCAAATGTCCGATAAATTAAGAAGTTAATTTATGTAAGTAGTATAGCTCGTATGTTTCACCTCTAGGTTGCAGGACCCCGGTGCAGGAATCTCAATTACGGACTTGGCTAGGAATCTCAATAACGGAATGCCTTATATGCATACAGGTGAAATCTGATTCAACCTTGATCAATGTTATAGTCGAGACTGAGATAGGTATAGCTAGGAAGTAACGGATGAGATATGGGGCAGAATAACAGAAGCCAATAGTACTGGTACAAGGCCGCAGTGGAATAAGACTGTTGTAGAAGCTAATGATAGGACAGATAGGCCGTAGACCTGTAATGGCCTTGGAGCTTTGGCGACAAGATGGAAGCGGTTGGTAAGACTACATTAGACCCATTGAGGGCTTTTACATAGCCTAATGCGACTAAAAAAGGGATTCTCCAAAAGGTATCCTCGATAGGTATCCTCAATAGGTATCCTCAAATAATACAATACCAGACCATAGGTATCCTCAAATACCCGTATGTGTCAATGTGATAGGGCATATTGTGTCACATTGTGCCTTTTCACATAAGCACATATCGGCACATAAAGCATGTGCCTTTGTGCTAGGGCACATTGTGTCACATTGTGCTTTTTCACATAAGCACATATGACAAAAAAGGGATTCCATAGCCACAGGTGTTTTCAAAAAAGGGGTGCCGAAATTGGGGTGCCTGGGGATATTGCCATTGGATATAATCTTTTATTATGCACATGGGAGATAACTCTGTATACAGATTATGGGAAATCAAGCAATCTGATTGGTTAGTTATAATTTAGATATATGAAACAACAAGAGTACTTGGAATAGGGTCAGAACTAACAAGAATAGACCAGAAATAGCTAAATATAGTAATAATAAGCAAAACTGTTCCAACTAATAGGCTCTTCTACGCTACTGGAGTATACTCTAGAACAAAGGAACATGAACAGATAGAGGAAAACTATTACATATATAGATAGAAGCAGAGAATTCTGAAAGAATTCAAAATAGTAAAAGTTGGGTGGATTTTGGTGATTTGGAAGGATTGTCGGGTTGTTTGTGGTAATTAGATTTACTCTTCTACAAAGGATCACACGCTCCGAACATACCCCGTCTTATTGCAGAAAAGTTGGGTAACATAGCAACCACGTGCTACCATAGAAACCAAATGGCAGCCTCCAGTATACAAAATGGACGACGGAAACACGTATCACCCTAACAACACGCGCTGCGCATGCGCACTAACACCACGTATCACTATGGAGATGACGTCACAACATGGCCCCCTCACGCGGGTTACCATGAGAACACAACATGGCGCCACTACGTCACGTGACATGACGTCACTTCCGGGGTCCTGCACCGGGGTCCTGCAACCTAGAGGTGAAACATACGAGACATACTACTTATGTAATCGATCCGAACTGTCTCGGAATTTTCAGTGAGTGATCGGCTAACCAGTTCGGATTGAAAGAAAACTATGGCGGCGCTTTTCAAATGTCCGATAAATTAAGAAGTTAATTTTTATAATCGAACCGAACGCTTTCATACCAATGGTATTATAAAACATGAGGGTACTTTCGCATAACGAAAACTGTGGTTTTGTTAAATGGTCAACTTATTTTTTTAAAATCGCAACTTATTGTCACTTAAATATATAGAAAAACAATCGAAACCGAGTTTTTTTTCTGAAACCGAACCGAAACCGAAACTGAAAAATCAAAACAAAAGCCTCGAAAATCATCAAAACACATTACTGACCAAATTGTGGTCCTATCGGCAGGCCATTTGAGGTTCGTAAGCCCAATGCGCTTTGGCTTACCATGTAAAGCGCCGATTCTTGGGGGACCCGTGATATGGAGTTATTGTATACATGCAGTGACATGAATTGCGTGAGTGTAGCATTCAAGCTCATATTTTCAGAGAAATCCGTTCAAAATAATTACAAAATCTGTTACATTTCTACTTATTTCGTCTGTATGTGCTATTTACTTGAAATTACTGACCTGTTTTATACCAATTTGGGCATGTGTTTTTTGCATTAATTTTCAGATAATTACAGAATAGATAAATAATTTCAAATTACCCTCGTCTCTTTAACCATATATCCACTGGACTTTGCCTTGTCGCTACTAAATTTCGATCCACCGCTATGATCATGCGTTTGAGGGAAGTTTTTATGAGCTGTAGCCCTTCCGCGTATGTGCGTAGGGGCGACCCGAAGCAGTGGTAGTGTGGCCATTGCTTCGGGTCGTATGTGTCCATGTGCTGATGAAGTTCATTACTTTAACCGATATTTGCGGGAAAGGACGGAGAAATATACATTTTAGATGCCAGAAACATGCGGTTATGTCGTTCCCTTGACGATTTTGGACAATTCTCGGAATTCTTTGGGTAATCGAGGAATCGCGCAAGGCTTTGTGGGGTAGCCAGTTGGACGGAAAAAGCACTAGTTTGTTTCATGGCCCCAAACACGGAAGAACTTGTGGCTTTACGGCCCTAAAGGGGCGATTTTCTGCAAATTTAGGGTTGTATTGGGTAATTCGATGGAAAATGGGGGGAAATTGGCGCAAAAAATGCCCTCCGAGCAGGAGAGAGTATTATTACAGCCATAACTACCCCTGCCTTGACTCAGAATCACGTTTGCGCATGCGCACTTGAGATCACATATCGCTACAATAATGACATGGCAAGATGGCCACTCGCGCGCCCTACTCATAATACATCACTTCCCATGATGTCAGTTCCGGACATGCACACCACGATGAGAACATGCACGACACAGACGAAGACTGGTATGTCGAGTTGTTGAAGTCGTTATAACGAGTTGTGAAGTCTTTATAACGAGTTGTGAAGTCATTATAATGAGTTGTGAAGTCGTTATAATGAGTTGTGAAGTCGTTATAACGAGTTGTGAAGTTGTTATAACGAGATGACAAGTCGTTATAACGAGTTGTGAAGTCGTTATAAAGAGATGACAAGTAGTTATAACGAGTTGTCGAAGTCGTTATAACGAGTTGTGAAGTCGTTATAACGAGTTGTAATGTCGTTATAACGAGTTGTGAAGTCGTTATAACGACTTGTGAAGTCGTTATAACGACATGACAAGTCGTGATAACGAGTTGTTGAAGTCGTTATAACGAGTTGTGAAGTCGTTATAACGAGTTGTAATGTCGTTATAACGAGTTGGGAAGTCGTTATAACGAGTTGTAGATTTAAAAATTGTTGTCCACGACTGGCCCTAATGCTCTTTCGTAGGTATGGGCCTGTGTGTGTTTTCCGAAGACCATAATCACGTTTTAGAATGTTGATGCCTGATCCCTTGCCGGGAGTCGGACCCTCGGCAATCTCGCCAGGCAATCAGGAGTCCAACACATAAACCACCAGACCATTGCACACCTTGCACACCGTCCAAAAACGATGGCTGGAATCTAGCTTTTTAGATGAGGTTCTCGTGATTATTTAGTTCATCTTCCTTTCGGCAGCAGCATGAAAGTGTGAAACGCGCTGGCTACATTGCGACGAAAGTGCTGTGGCTGGTCTCTGACAAAGACTGGCACGGGCCAATGACTGTTTTTCGAAGGACACAATCACGTTTTAGAGGAATACAGAATGTTAAATTCTGATTCCCTGCCGGGAGTCGAACCCTTGACGACATCGCCCGTAGTGTGCGGGGGGGGGGGGGGGCGTAGCGAGGGGGGGGGGGAGTAACACCCCCAATCATTTTTTTTTCTTTTCAGTTGGCACATTTTTGTCTGAATTGGAGTCTTAGATATCGATTCATCCTGTCCGGTAATCATGTACTCTCTTGACCAACGTAACGGTCACAAAACCGGCCAGCGCTATTCACAAAAATTACTATTCAGTTTTCTTTTTTCCATTTTTTTTGTCTGAAAACATAGCTTATCACCTCTCATTTGAACGAGCTCAATGAGCTCGTTCCAATAAGGGGTCATAAGCTATGTTTTGGACGCAAAAATAGTTATTCAAAAATTTTATTTCCAAGTGTCGCCTGCGTTTTGTGTTAGGTAAAGGGTTTAATTAAATAAGAAGCCCCACAGCACTTTGGTCGCACTGTAACCAGCGCCCCACACTTTCTTGCTGCTGTCTACCAAGGACTACCAAGTAATCGTGAGAACATCTAAAAAGCTAGATTCCCGTCATCATTTTTGACGGTGTGCAATGGTCAAGTGGTTTAGGTATTGGACTCCTGATTGCCAGGCGGGGTTGGTAAGGGATCGACTCCCGACAGGGAATCAGAAATTAACATTCTAAATTCCTCTAAAACATGATTGTATCCTTCGAAACCATACACAGACCCGTGCCAGTATTCGTCAGAGGCCAGCCACAACACTTTCATCGTACTGTAGCCAGCGCGTTCCACACTTCCATGGTGCTGCCGAAAGGAAGATGAACCAAGTGATCATGAGAACTTCAACCGAAAAGCTTGATTCCAGCCATCGTTTTTTGCCGGTGTCAATGGTCTAGTGTTTTTGGTGTTGGACTCCCGCTTGCCAGGCGGCCTTGCTCGGGGGTTCGACTCCCGGCAGGGGATCAGAAATCAACATTCTCAATTTCTCTAAAACATGATTGTGTCTTTCGAGAAAACACACAACACACACACACAACACACACACACACCGTGTTGCACAAGTCCAGATCAAATCACACCAGTTCGAATGGCGAATGAGGTAATATATTCTTCACAATGCACTCGATACAACCTTTTTGGAAAATGTTATTTTTCTTTGAAAGATGCCACCCATCTGTTTGTTAACGGGTCAATAATCCGTTAGAAATTAATTTATCTGTAAAGCATAATTGCTGCCTCTAATTTGTTTATGTAAAAGGCAGGTATCTTGCTGTGCCTGTACCAGACTTTCCATACACATGATCAAACAAATTTAGGCTAGATTCTTTCAGGATAAAGTTAGCGACACGTGTCATTCCTTATCCCGATGTCAGTTGACACTCCGTTGAACGGAATAATTGCTTGAATATTTATCTATGATGCAATGCCTTCAGCACAGTCCAGACAAGCTAATGTAACAGAGCTATTCATAATTTACATAATTCACACAATCTATCAAATTTACATAATATAGTCAATTATTTTTAAACAGCCTACCCCAGACGGGGACTGCAGGGAAATGAAGACAGTAGAGTACCATGATATCCAAGCCTATGGATATGCAAATAAACTACGTAATTAAAGATAAACACGATACTCTGCAACCTGCAATATGACTCAAAGCTGTAGATTTGACTAGTACCCCTATAACTGATACAATTAACCCTTTACCCAACGCACATGATATCAAAATTTGCTATTTTAAGTATTTTTTCAAATTTTTAAAAACATTTCAACAAAACCTTATCGTTCGAGCCTCACTGGAACGAGCTCGACGAGCTGGTCCCAATGAGGGGTTGCATGATATGGTTTTGTTGAAATTTTTAAAAATTAATTTTTGTATTTGAAATGCTCAAACTGTAAGTTATGCGGGTGGATGCGGCCGATTCGTCAAGTAGGGGATTAAGAGTTTTACAGTAAGTTTCTGAAATATAACTAAAAAGTTACCCCCTCCCTTAAAACAATGCCTTGGACCCCTCCATCCCCCATTCAATAATAATAATAATAATTCTTCGCCTTCCGCTTATTTGTCGCGGGCCTCGAACGAGGACGCCTCCATTACACCCCCCCCCCCCCCCGCCGGGCTATTTCCCTCACTCTCCATCCTAATCCCCCAGCATTCAGTCACAAAATTGTTTCATAATTCCTCCCATCGACGCTTTCTCGATCTCCCTAACTATAAAGTTGACCGATCACATGTAAGATGCGATGCTTCAAAATATCCCTTTTTATGCTTGTTTAATATAGAGAAGTTCTGGGTGAACGTTTTAATAACCAACATTTTGTTGCCTGTCTGTGAGCATGTGCATTGTGGAGGAACTACTGTTACGCACACTTTTGAAGTAACTGACCACTTTTGATGTAGCTCACCTCTTTTGAAGTAAAAATCGACCACTTTTGAAGTAAAAAAACAAGGTCACCATTTTTGTAGTAAAATTTTGACCACTTTTGAAGCAAAAAAAAATTCCTTTCTCTCATGGCTGTGGGACTTAGAAAATATTTTGACCCAATTTGTTCATTTCATTTTTTTTTTTGACGAAACAATCAGAATTTTCTTTTTTACCTAAACTCTTTGCTTTTATACCCCCGATAGCATCTTAAATCTGGGTTGTCTTTCCATCCGTCCGCGCTATAATACGGGAGTTACGAGTTGTTTTTTTTATGTCCGGACCCGGGGGGGGGGGGGGGGGGGTTCAGGCAAAAAAATACGGATACAAGGTGGAAATTTTGACATTTTCAATTTTTGGGACCCACCACCTCCGGAATGCAAATTTTTGCCAGCCATGTCTTGGACACCCACCCCTCCCGCACAGTTTTTCCTCAAAGACAATTGGAGACCCAACCCCAATTTATAAAATCTGTTTAACGAAATAAAAAAAAAAAATAATAAATACTTTTCCCAAACATGAAAGGTGTCGCAAACCATCTTGTCCGATATCCCAGCCCTGCTCTTGGGCATCCAAGGCATCCCTAGCCACAGATGACCCCAAAACAATCTCTCTGCATATAGAGCCACAACGGAAATGCAGCATCAGACCCCCCAGGTAACCGCTGGAACCCGCCTCCAGCAACTGAATTGCAGATATACACCCATTCATGCAACACAACCCTTACCCCGATGTACAACATGTCTATGCTGTTCAGACTCCAGTTGAATCCCACCACCAAGAAGCCCTGCCCAAAATATATTGTTCCCACCTGGATATCTTCAAATGTCCACAAGAAATAGCTGTTTTTCATTTCATTACTTTTCGGTTAAATGTTTAGTTTGTACAGCTGGTCGGAGAGAGACCTAATACTGAAGCTCTTTGACCCATGCCAGGGTGGCTTGTCTGAGATGAATTGCCTGTTTATTTTTTTATGTTAGTGTCACTAGAATCATATTTACCTTGAAATTATACACGTTTTCCACAATCAAGATTTTTACTCTATCAATCTTTCCAATTATTCCACACATGGAAGCACACTAGACAAATAGCATGAGGCACCCTGAGGCTTACAGAAGAATCAAATAATAGGAGCTACAAAGCAGTAATAAGAGGCAGACTGCCTTAGTAGAAATATAAAGGAGTGAAAATCATGACCAAATAGCTGGGAATCACTTTTTTGTTTTGCAAATTTTTTTCTAACATGGAGCCCCCAACACATTATCAATGCTCTATTCTGTTCTAAGTTATGAATCTAAGCACTTGAATTCACTTTGATTGTAATTACTTGTCTGTAAAATGATATTTGGCAAAAAATTGCATGACACCGGCAAAAACTGCACTTTGGGGCTCGGACCCATAAAACCCACCCACCCGGGCCTTGTATCCTGGCATTTTTTGCGACCCCCCCCACCCTGTACGGACATGCATTTTGAGCTTACAGAAATATTATGTGCTTATTTAATATATAATGAGCTTAATTACTAAGATATGAGACTTATGAGGCAAATTGCGAATTTTCGGGGTTTATATTAAGGGTTAGGGTCAGTTCAGGGTTGGGGTTAACGTTAGTTTCTATCAAGCATTACGTTGGGGGATGTTACCATGTCTATATCCCAACCCTCACCCCCACCCCCGATTTTTTTCCAAAAAACGAGGTTTTAACCATTGTCCGAACGAATTAAAATGATCAATTTTTTCCGTAAAACATTAAGCCCAAAACTCCCATTTTTAACGGAATGTCAGTCCGTCCGTCCGTCCGTCCGTCCGTCCGTCCGTCCGTCCGCCCGTCCGTCCGTCCGTCCGTCCGTCCGTCCGTCCGTCCGTCCGTCCGGACATACCCACTCAGAGGACTTGTGCATATTTTAACTTGTGGGGTGCGGGACGTAGAAATGGTACTTGTGGGGATCGCGTTTTGTCCGAGATTGCGAGTTGCATTTGTCCATATAGTTTGTGAGGTGTCTGGTCCTAATTGTGGGCTTACACGGCTGAAAACGTCATAGTGCGCTTATTGTGAATTATGTGTTGAATTATGGGTTCCAATTCGCAGATACAACTGATGGAGGTCGGCATTTTATCAAAATATCAGAGAAGAATATGCAAAATATAAATGCAAGGAGGTACCACTCAGTGGACTTGTGCATATTTTAACTTGTGGGGTGCGGGACGTAGAAATGGTACTTGTGGGGATCGCGTTTTGTCCGAGATTGCGAGTTGCATTTGTCCATATAGTTTGTGAGGTGTCTGGTCCTAATTGTGGGCTTACACGGCTGAAAACGTCATAGTGCGCTTATTGTGAATTATGTGTTGAATTATGGGTTCCAATTCGCAGATACAACTGATGGAGGTTGGTGTTGAATCAAAATATTTGAGTAGCATGTGCACAATATAAATGCATGGAGACCAGTTAAAACCATGGAGCTTTGTCAAGTGTGAAAATAATATTGAGTTGAGCCTTGCAGTGATATCTCTCACATAATTCCAACCCCTGACTTCATTTCTTAGAAAACTATCCACGTGATGCCACTGGTTGGAGTGACGAAGAACAGAAAAATAAAACACAGAAATGTTTACTTCATCAAATAGGACCTTTCAACCAATCGCGATGTCGGGGGGGGGGGGGGGGGGGGGCACGTCCTTTGTTCTCAAATTTGGTCCTCCAAATACACACCTGAAAAATAGTTGAGCACCCCTGATACTTTGGCAATGTGTTGTGCGCTGACCCAAAAGATATGGCATGGCCATCACAACATCCGCGATATCCTGACTAAGTAATTCCTTGTCGATAGTTTTGGACAAAAGTTGTGACAGTTTAACCCTGTTTCTGTAACCCTGATGGATATTCCCTTGTGTATTATTGACACAATAATACCCGACTTAGGAATGGGGCTGTAGGCCGCGATTGGCAGTCGTGTCTGATGAGTTCTTGCTAAAATGGCGGTTATTACCCCGACAGAAATTCCTGTGCTGCAATGGTTATGTTAGATGTTATCAGCTATCCTCCGTGCGCAATGCATTTCGGGACGTCACCCAAATGTAAATGTAAACTTGGCAAACAAGTAAAGAATAAATCGAGTCATAATTATACATAATTTTAGTTGTTGAGTGAAATGCATAACCAACAAGATTTATTTCAACATTTATCGGCTGAAATCTCGGTGTTCACCGTCGGCTTATTAATATTATTATTCAACGATCGACAGACCGAAACGCACAGATAATAATATTGTCCAGCGAGTTATTTTAATTCACGTTCGAAGTCAAATGATGTTTTTGTTTTACCTTTCCTGTTCAGTCCTGCTGGCAGTGTTGCAAGTGGCATGGCCATGAGGCCTCCAACGAGCAAGCCCGTCAGACACCTACCACTTACCTGTGTCAGTGGCTGCAAATGAGCGTTTTTTTTTCAAAACAAAATTTGGAAACCGGTTGCAACTGGAACCTGTCCATCAAATGGATGGAAGGCTTGGGAAGGTTGTCCACAAACCAAACCCGCGTCTTTGAATATTAAGTGGTAAAAAACCCAACTAAATGATGGTATCGTGGGTCCATAGTCAAAAGTTGTTAGAGGGGTACATGGCCAGGTACCCCAAAACAAAAAACATAAGTGGAGAGTGGCGTGAGATTATGAGATAGTCCAAATTTGGACTCACAGCTCATAATATTAATTTTGGCTTTGTTACGTCCCGTGGACGTACCCAACAAAAAACTATATTATAGACCGTGGGTCCAAGCTTGGACTAGGCTTGAGGTGGGAATGGTCCTTCCCCCACATTTAGGAGCCTGGTGGTCTTGGAAAGTCTCTTTACACCCCCCCCCCCCACACACACATCACATTACATACCCCCCCCCCCCCCCCCACACACACACACACACACGATGTGAAAGTCAGGTAGGACCGACTATATCAAAGTCTCACATATACTATGTGACTGGAAAAATAGTGAAAAGGCGGGGGGGGGGGGGGGGCTGATTTTTTTTTTCGAACACTGGACGGGGGTGGGATGGGGAGGGGGGCAGCAGCCCAGAACACATTTTTTCCTGGCTCTGCAAATTTTTTTCCCTGCGATCATTTTTCTTTAAAATGACTGAGTCAAATTGTTCAGGCATGCTTCTCTTGTGTTTACTGTTCAGGCACGTATTTAACTCTTCCGAATGAACTTAAGACGATGGGTAGGGTGGGGGTAGTTCACAATCCATTAAGAATGAGAGTTGATGGGGGCCGGATCGAAAAATCACAAAAAACTAATCCTGACTTTCTGTCAAGTACAGGCAAGCTAAAAAAAATTCCTCACATTGCATTACATCAAGTACCCCCCCCCCCCCCCCCCCCCCCACACACACACATCATATTACATATTCCCAACCACGATGTGAGAGTCAGGCAGGACCGATTATATCTAACATATACTATATGACTGGAAAAAGTGAAAAGTCGGGTGTGGGGGGGGGGGGGGTGGGGGGAGAAATTTTTCAAGTTCCAGCACTCGGCGGGGGGATTCAGCAACCCAGAACACATTTTTCCTGGCCCTGCAATTTTTTTCCCCATGATCATTTTTCTTCAAGATGACGGAACCCAATTGTTCAGGCATGCTTCTCTGATGTTTACTGCTTAGACATGTATCTAACTCTTCCGAATGAACTTAAGGCGTAGGATTGGGTTGTGGTGGGTGGGTTGTTAACAATCCTTTAAGAATGAGAGTTGATGGGGGATGAAAGATCACAAAAACTTCATCCTGACTTTCTTACCGGTAAGCTGAAAATTCTGACTGGTGCTGATTTTCCAAAAATAATTCCTCACATTGCATTACATTAAACTTTGAGCCTTTCTGAATGCAGCAATACACATTTTATGGAATGTTGGCGTGACGAAATGGATAAAACAGCCATTGCTTATGGCGTGAGTCCCTATCTGATCTGAAAATCGGAAAAAAATTAATACCCCCCCCCCCCCCCCCCCCGGGAAAGTTGGGGGGAAAATCATTCAGTGTATTGTCTGGGTTGTTTCGGTCAATAATCAGAATACACTGTTGGGTGTTAAAAAAAACACCATTGTTTATATCCAGAGAAAGGTTTCTGTTGATATTCGTATACACTTAAAAATCGCGCCATCGACGCCGTAGACCCCACGCACCATCTTCCTCTCCGGTCGCCCTGCCATGTAGTCTTATTTTTTGTCATTATAATCATATATCTGGTTTGTTGAACTTGTATGTGAAGCATCCAGTTTCTGGAGTGCGACTCATAGGTTGAGTTGACATAATTTATCTT